>CM049845.1:12008846-13388702 GCA_027422415.1 Schizothorax lantsangensis | reverse complement strand
TGCAGAGCAAGTCCATGTTTAGAGAGAGCTTCAATGCACAGAATCACTAGTTTAAGCTTCTAAGAACACAAATGCTGTGTTTAGTGCAACTAAGCAAATGAAGAGAGTGCAAGGCCACAGATGCTGAAAAGCGTCTTTCTTCTCAGTGAGAGAAAGTTGCTTAATGCAATTTTAAGAGTAAGCTCAAGTACATAAAATATGTTTCTTTCTCATGAAAAAAATGTATTTGCAACGCAGAGACAGATTTTCATGTGTCAGAGCTTTATTGCAGAGCAAGTCATGTTAGAGCTTCAATGCACAAAATCACTAGTTTAGAGCTTCTAAGAACACAAATGCTGTGTTTAGAGCAACTAAGTAAATGAAGAGAATGCAAGGCCACAGATGCTGAAACGCTTCTTTCTCAGTGAGAGAAAGTTGCTTAAAGCAATTTTAAGAGTAAAGCTCAAGTACATAAAAGATGTTTTTTCTCATGAAATGTCATTTGCAATGCAGAAGACAGATTTCCATGTGTTAGAGCTTTATTGCAGAGCAAGTCATGTTAGAGCTTCAATGCACAGAATCACTAGTTTAGAGCTTCTAAGAACACAAATGCTGTGTTTAGAGCAACTAAGCAAATGAAGAGAGTGCAAGGCCACAGATGCTGAAAAGCTTCTTTCTCAGTGAGAGAAAGTTGCTTAATGCAATTTTAAGAGTAAAGCTCAAGTACATAAAAGATTTTCTTTCTCATGAAATGAAATGTTATTTGCAACGCAGAGACAGATTTTCATGTGTCAGAGCTTTATTGCAGAGCAAGTCATGTTAGAGCTTCAATGCACAAAATCACTAGTTTAGAACTTCTAAGAACACAAATGCTATGTTTAGAGCAACTAAGTAAATCAAGAGAATGCAAGGCCACAGATGCTGAAACGCTTCTTTCTCAGTGAGAGAAAGTTGCTTAAAGCAATTTTAAGAGTAAAGCTCAAGTACATAAAATGTTTCTTTCTCATGAAATGAAATGTTATTTGCAATGCAGAAGACAGATTTTCATGTGTCAGAGCTTTATTGCAGAGCAAGTCATGTTAGAGCTTCAATGCACCTAATCACTAGTTTAGAGCTTCTAAGAACACTAATGCTGTGTTTAGTGCAACTAAGCAAATGAAGAGAGTGCAAGGCCACAGATGCTGAAAAGCTTCTTTCTCAGTAAGAAAAAGTTGCTTAATGCAATTTTAAGAGTAAAGCTCAAGTACATGAAAGATGTTTCTTTCTCATGAAATGAAATGTTATTTGCAATGCAGAAGACAGATTTTCATGTGTCAGAGCTTTATTGCAGAGCAAGTCATGTTAGAGCTTCAATGCACAGAATCACTAGTTTAGAGCTTCTGAGAACACTAGTGCTGTGTTTAGTGCAACTAAGCAAATGAAGAGAATGCAAGGCCACAGATGCTGAAACGCTTCTTTCTCAGTGAGAGAAAGTTGCTTAAAGCAATTTTAAGAGTAAAGCTCAAGTACATAAAATATGTTTTTCTCATGAAATGTCATTTGCAATGCAGAAGACAGATTTCCATGTGTTAGAGCTTTATTGCAGAGCAAGTCATGTTAGAGCTTCAATGCACAGAATCACTAGTTTAGAGCTTCTAAGAACACTAATGCTGTGTTTAGTGCAACTAAGCAAATGAAGAGAGTGCAAGGCCACAGATGCTGAAAAGCTTCTTTCTCAGTGAGAGAAAGTTGCTTAATGCAATTTTAAGAGTAAAGCTCAAGTACATAAAAGATGTTTCTTTCTCATGAAATGAAATGTTATTTGCAACGCAGAGACAGATTTTCATGTGTCAGAGCTTTATTGCAGAGCAAGTCATGTTAGAGCTTCAATGCACAAAATCACTAGTTTAGAACTTCTAAGAACACAAATGCTGTGTTTAGAGCAACTAAGTAAATGAAGAGAATGCAAGGCCACAGATGCTGAAAAGCTTCTTTCTCAGTGAGAGAAAGTTGCTTAATGCAATTTTAAGAGTAAAGCTCAAGTACATAAAAGATGTTTTTCTCATGAAATGAAATGTTATTTGCAATGCAGAAGACAGATTTTCATGTGTTAGAGCTTTATTGCAGAGCAAGTCATGTTAGAGCTTCAATGCACAAAATCACTAGTTTAGAGCTTCTAAGAACACTAATGCTGTGTTTAGAGCAACTAAGTAAATGAAGAGAATGCAAGGCCACAGATGCTGAAAAGCTTCTTTCTCAGTGAGAGAAAGTTGCTTAATGCAATTTTAAGAGTAAAGCTCAAGTAAATAAAATATGTTTTTCTCATGAAACAAAATGTTATTTGCAATGCAGAAGACAGATTTCCATGTGTTAAAGCATTATTGCAGAGCAAGTCATGTTAGAGCTTCAATGCACAGAATCACTAGTTTAGAGCTTCTAAGAACACTAATGCTGTGTTTAGAGCAACTAAGCAAATGAAGAGAGTGCAAGGCCACAGATGCTGAAAAGCTTCTTTCTCAGTGAGAGAAAGTTGCTTAATGCAATTTTAAGAGTAAAGCTCAAGTACATAAAATATGTTTCTTTCTCATGAAATGAAATGTTATTTGCAATGCAGAAGACAGATTTTCATGTGTCAGAGCTTTATTGCAGAGCAAGTCATGTTAGAGCTTCAATGCACAAAATCACTAGTTTAGAACTTCTAAGAACACAAATGCTGTGTTTAGAGCAACTAAGTAAATGAAGAGAATGCAAGGCCACAGATGCTGAAACGCTTCTTTCTCAGTGAGAGAAAGTTGTTTAAAGCAATTTTAAGAGTAAAGCTCAAGTACATAAAATATGATTTTCTCATGAAACGAAATGTTATTTGCAATGCAGAAGACAGATTTCCATGTGTTAGAGCTTTATTGCAGAGCAAGTCATGTTAGAGCTTCAATGCACAGAATCACTAGTTTAGAGCTTCTAAGAACACAAATGCTGTGTTTAGAGCAACTAAGCAAATGAAGAGAATGCAAGGCCACAGATGCTGAAAAGCTTCTTTCTCAGTGAGAGAAAGTTGCTTAATGCAATTTTAAGAGTAAAGCTCAAGTACATAAAATATGTTTCTTTCTCATGAAATGAAATGTTATTTGCAATGCAGAAGACAGATTTCATGTGTTAGAGCTTTATTGCAGAGCAAGTCATGTTAGAGCTTCAATGCACAGAATCACTAGTTTAGAGCTTCTAAGAACACTAATGTTTTTGCAGTGTTTAGAGCGGAACTACGCAAATTAAGAGAGCAAGGCACAGATGCTGAAAAGCTTCTTTCTCAGTGAGAGAAAGTTGCTTAATGCAATATTAAAGAGTAAAGCTCAAGTACATAAAATATGTTTTTTCTCATGAAAATGTTATGCAATGCAGTAGACTGATATCATGTTTTAAGAGCTTTATTGCAGAGCAGTCATGTTAGAGCTTTCAATGCACAGATCACTAGTTTAGAGCATCTAAAACACAAATGCTGTGTTTAGTGGCAACTAAGTAAATGAAGAGAATGCAAGGCCACAGATGCTGAAACGCTTCTTTTCAATAAGAGAAAAGTTGCTTAATGCCAATTTAAGAGTAAAGCTCAAGTACATAAAAGATGTTTCTTTCATGAAATGAAATGTTATTTGAATGCAGTGCAAGACAAATAAGCATCATGTTTAGAGCTTTTTTGCAGAGCAAGTCATGTTAGAGCTTCAAAGCAAGAATCACTAGTTTAGAGCTTCTACTGACACTAAGCTGTATTTAGTGCAAACTAAGCAAATGAAGCAGTGCAAGGCCACAAGATGCTGAAAAGCTAGCTTTCTCCGTGAGAGAAAGTTGCTTAATGCAAATTTTAAGAGTTAAAGCTCAAGTACATAAAATATTTTTTTCTCATGAAATTGAATGTTATTTGCAACGAGAGAACAGATTTTCATTGCAGTGTTAATTGGAGCAAGTCATGTTAGAGCTTCAATGCACAAAATCACTAGTTTAGAACTTCTAAGAACACAAATGCTGTGTTAGAGCAACTAAGTAAATGAAGAGAATGCAAGGCACAGATGCTGAAAGCTCTTCTCAGTGAGAGGAAGATACAGTTTGATTACATAAAATATGTTTCTCAAGAAATGAAATGTTATTTGCAATGCAGAAGCAGTTTTCATGTGTTAGAGCTTTCTTGCAGAGCAAGTCATGTTAGAGCTTCAATGCCCTAATCAAAGTTTAAAGCTTCTAAGAACACTAATGCTGTGTTTAGTGCAATAAGCAAATGAAGAGAGTGCAAGGCCCACAGATGCTGAAGCTTCTTTCTCAGTAGAGAAAAGTTGTAATGCAATTTTAAGAGTAAAGCTCAAGTACATGAATATGTTTCTTCTCATGAAATGAAACTGTTATTTGCAATGCAGAAGACAGATTTTCCATGTGTGTAGAGCTTTATTGCAGAGAAGTCATGTTAGAGCTTCAATGCACAGAATCACTAGTTTAGAGCTTCTAACACAGTGCTGTGTTAGTGCAACTAAGCAAATGAAGAGAATGCAAGGCCACAGATGTGAAAAGCTTCTTTCTCAGTGAGAGAAAGTTGCTTAATGCAATTTTAAGAGTAAAGCTCAAGTACATAAAGATTTTTTTGTGCAATTTGAAAGCTGTTGTTAATGTGAATGCAGAAGACAGATTTTTATGTGTTAAGAGCTTTATTGCAGAGCAAGTCATGTTAGAGCTTCAATGCACAGAATCACTAGTTTAGAGCTTCTAAAGAACCACTATGCTTGTTTAGTGCAACTAAGCAATTCAAGCGAAATGCAAGGCCAGATGCTGAAAAGCTTCTTTCTCAGGTGGAGAGAAGTTAGGCTTAATGCAATTTTAAGAGTAAGCTCAATACATAAATATGTTTTTCTCTGAAATGAATGTTATTGCAATGCAGGGAAGACAGATTTCCATGTGTAGAGCTTTATTGCAGAGCAAGTGTTAGAGCTTCAATGCACAGAATCAAGTTTAGAGCTTTATAGAACAAATGCTGTGTTTTAGAGCAACTAAGCAATGCAGAGACGTGCAAGGCCACAGCTGCTGGAAAGCTTCTTTTCAGTGAGAGACAAGTTGCTTAATGCAATTTTAAGCGTAAAGCTTCAAGTACATAAAAGTGTTTTTTCTATGAAATGAAAAGTTATTTGCAACGCAGAGACAGATTTTCATGTTGTCAGAGATTTAGTAGGCAGAGCAAGTCATATTAAGCTTAATGCACAAAAATCAGTTTATGAAACTTTAAGAACAAAAATTGCTTGTTTAGAGCAAACTAAGCAAATGAGAGAATGCAAGGCCACAGATGCTGAAAAGCTTCTTTTCAGTGAGAAGAGTTGCTTAATGCAATTTTAAGAGTAAAGCAAGTACATATATGTTTTTTCTCATGAAATGAAATGTTTTTTGCAATGCAGAGACCAGTTTTCATGTGTTAGAGCTTCCTTGGCCAGAGCAAGTCAAGTTAGAGCCTTAATGCCCTAATCACTAGTTTAAGCTTCAAGAACAACTAATGTGTGTTTTGCAACTAAAGAATAAGCAAATGAAGATGCAGCCACAGATGCTGAAAAGCTTCTTTCTCAGTGCGAGAAAGTGTTAATGCAATTTTTAAGGTAAAGCTCAAGTACATAAAGATGTTTCTTTCTTCTCAAGAAATAAATGTTATTTGCAATGGCAGAAGAAGATTTTCATGTGTCAGAGCTTTTTGCAGAGCAAGTCAATGTTAGAGCTTCAATTGCACAAAATCACTAGTTTAGAATTCTAAGAACACAAATGCTGTGTTTAGAGCAACTAAGCAATTCAAGAGAATGCAAGGCCACAGATGCTGAAACGCTTCTTCTCAGTGAGAGAAAGTTGCTTCATGCAATTTTTAAGAGTTAAAGCTCAAGTATAAAAATGTTTTTTTCTCATGAATGTTATTTGCCATGCAAGAAAACAGATTTCCATGTGTTAGAGCTTTATTGCAGAGCAAGTCAAGTTAGAGCTCAATGCACAGAATCACTAGTTTAGAGGTCTAAGAAATGAATGTGTGTTTAGAGCAACTAGCAAATGAAGAGAGTGCAAGGCCACAGATGTGAAAAGCTTTTTTCTCGTGAAGAAGTTGCTTAAATGCAATTTTTAAGGAGTAAAGCTCAAGTACATAAAAGATGTTTCTTTCTCATGAATAAGAAATGTAAATTGCAATGGCAGACACAGATTTCATGTGTCAGAGCTTTTATGCAGAGCAAATCATGTTTAGAGCTTCAATGCACAGAAATCACTAGTTTAGAGCTTCTAAGAAACAAATGCTGTGTTTAGAGCAAAAAGTAAATGAAGAGAAATGCAAGGCACAGATGATGAAAAGCTTCTTTCTGTGAGAGAAAGTTGCTTAAAGCAATTTTAAGAGTAAAGTCAAGTACATAAATATAGTTTTTCTATGAAATGAAATGTTATTTGCAATGCAAGAGAAGAAGACAGATTTCCATGTGTTCGAGTTATTGCAGAGCAGGTATGTTAGGGCTTCAATGCACAGAATCACTAGTTTAAGCTTTAAGAACACTAATGCTGTGTTTTAGTGCAACTAAGCAAATGAAGAGAGTGCAAGGCACAGATGTCTGTAAAGCTTTTTCTCAGTGAGAAAAAGTTGCTTAATGCCATTTTAAAGAGTAAAGCTCAAGTACATAAAATATGTTTTTCTATGACATGAAATGTTATTTGCCATGTTTTCATGTTTAAAGCTTTATTGATTTAGAGCTTCAATGCAGAATCACTAGTTTAGAGCTTCTAAGAACACTAATGCTGTGTTTAGTGCAAAAAGCAAATGAAGAGAATGCAAGGCCACAGATGCTGAAAGCTTCTTTCTCTCAGAAGGAAAGTTGCTTAATGCAATTTTTAAGAGTAAAGCTCAGTACAAATATGTTTCTTCTCATGAAATAATGTTATTTGCTATGCAGAAGATGATTTTCCTGTGTTAGAGCTTTATAGCAGAGCAAGTCAAGTTAGAGCTTCAATCTGGAAATCATAGTTTAGAGCTTCTAAGAACACTAATGCTGTGATTAGTGCAATAAGCAATGAAGAGAATGCAAGGCCACAGAATGTGAAAAGCTTCTTTCTAGTGAGAGAGAAAGTTGCTTATGCAATATTTTAGAGTAAAGCTCATGTTCTTATTATTGTTTTTCTCATAATTGAAATGTTGTTGCAACGCAGAGAATAGATTTTAATGTGTCAGAGCTTATTGCAGAAGAAGTCTTGTTGATTCAATGCACTAAGCACTAGTTTAGTGAACTTCTAAGATCTACAAATGCTATGCTTTTAGACAAACTAGCAATAAAGAGAATGCAAGGCAATTGATGCTGAAAACTTTCTTTCTCAGTGCTAGAGAAAAGTTGTTAAGGCATTTTTAAAGAGTAAGCTCAAGTACAAATAAATATTGTTTTTTCTCATGAATTGTATTGCAATGCTCAGAGACAGATTTCCATGTGTTAGAGTTATTGCAGAGCAAGTCATGTTAGAGATTCAAACACAGAATCACTAGTTTAGAGCTTCTAAGAACACAATGCTGTGTTTAGAAACTAAGCAAACTAGTGAGCAGAATGAAGAGTGTGCAAGGCACACAGATGTGTAAAGCATAAAATCTTTCTCAGTGAGAGATGTTTTGCAATGCATGATTTAAGCAGTAATGCACAGAATCACTAGCTCACTAGCTGTGTTTAGTGCATAATAAATGATGAATTCTTTCTTCTTTCTCATGAATAATCTTATGCAATTATTTGCACACGCAGAAGTTCCTTCTCATGATGATCATGTGAGCTCAGTGTTAGCAGAGAGCTTCTCATGTTAGAGCAAATTCAATGCACAAATTTTAAGACTAGTTTAGAACTTCTGTTATTTTCAAGCAGAAATTTTTCATGCTGTCAGTGTTGTAGAGCAAGTTTAGAACTAAACACAAATAATAAGTAAGAGAAGGCCATGCTGAAAAGCTAGGCCACAGATGCTCATGAAAAGCTTTCCATCTTTCAGTGAGAGAAAGTGATTACCACAGATGCTGAACAGCTATGTGTTGCGTTTCATGACTGCAATTTTATGAAATGTTATTTGCAAGATGCATGCAGAGCAAGTCATGTTAATGTTAGTTAGAGCTTTTAGCAGAGCAAGATTCATGTTAGAGCTTCAATGCACATAATCATAGAGCTTTTTGCAAGCTTTTAACTAGTTTAGAAACTTTTCAATGCTGTGTTTAGTGCTCATTTAAGCAGCTCATAAATAAGAGAGTGCAAGGCCACAGATGCTGAAATGCTTCTTTCAAATGAGAAGAAAGTTGCTTAATGCAACTTGTTTAGAGCAACTAAGCAAATGAAGAGAATGCAAGGCCACAGATGCTGAAAATCTTCTTTCTCAGTGAGAGAAAGTTGCTTAAATTAAATGTTATTTGCAATGCAGAAGACTGATTTTCATGTGTTAGAGCATTATTGCAGAGCAAGTCATGTTAGAGCTTCAGTGCACAGAATCACTAGTTTAGAGCTTCTAAGAACACTAATGCTGCGTTTAGTGCAACAAATCAAATGAAGAGAATGCAAGGCCACAGATGCTGAAACGCTTCTTTCTCAGTAAGAAAAAGTTGCTTAATGCAATTTTAAGAGTAAAGCTCAAGTACATGAAAGTTGTTTCTTTCTCATGAAATGAAATTTAATTTGCAATGCAGAAGACAGATTTTCATGTGTTAGAGCTTTTTTGCAGAGCAAATCATGTTAGAGTTTCAATGCACAGAATCACTAGTTTAGAGCTTCTAAGAACACTAATGCTTTGTTTAGTGCAACTAAGCAAATGAAGAGAATGCAAGGCCACAGATGCTGAAACGCTTCTTTCTAAGTAAGAAAAAGTTGCTTAATGCAATTTTAAGAGTAAAGCTCAAGTACATGAAAGTTGTTTCTTTCTCATGAAATGAAATGTTATTTGCAAAGCAGAGACAAATTTTCATGTGTTAGAACTTTTTTGCAGAGCAAGTCTTGTTAGAGCTTCAATGCACAGAATCACTAGTTTAGAGCTTCTAAGAACACTAATGCTGTGTTTAGTGCAACAAATCAAATGAAGAGAATGCAAGGCCACAGATGCTGAAACGCTTCTTTCTCGGTGAGAGAAAGTTGCTTAATGCAATTTTAAGAGTAAAGCTCAAGTACATAAAAGATGTTTCTTTCTCATGAAATGAAATGTTATTTGCAATGAAGAAGACAGATTTTCATGTGTTAGAGCTTTTTTGCAGAGCAATAGAGCTTCAATGCACAGAATCACTAGTTTAGAGCTTCTAAGAACACTAATGCTGTGTTTAGTGCAACTAAGCAAATGAAGACAGTGCAAGGCCACAGATGCTGAAAAGCGTCTTTTTCAGTGAGAGAAAGTTGCTTAATGCAATTTTAAGAGTAAAGCTCAAGTACATAAAAGATGTTTCTTTCTCATGAAATGAAATGTTATTTGCAATGCAGAAGACAGATTTTCATGTGTTAGAGCTTTTTTGCAGAGCAAGTCATGTTAGAGCTTCAATGCACCTAATCACTAGTTTAAAGCTTCTAAGAACACTAATGCTGTGTTTAGAGCAACTAAGCAAATGAAGAGAGTGCAAGGCCACAGATGCTGAAAAGCTTCTTTCTCAGTGAGAGAAAGTTGCTTAATGCAATTTTAAGAGTAAAGCTCAAGTACATAAAAGATGTTTCTTTCTCATGAAATGAAATGTTATTTGCAACGCAGAGACAGATTTTCATGTGTTAGAGCTTTATTGCAGAGCAAGTCATGTTAGAGCTTCAATGCACAGAATCACTAGTTTAGAGCTTCTAAGAACACTAATGCTGTGTTTAGTGCAACTAAGCAAATGAAGAGAGTGCAAGGCCACAGATGCTGAAAAGCTTCTTTCTCAGTGAGAGAAAGTTGCTTAATGCAATTTTAAGAGTAAAGCTCAAGTACATGAAAGTTGTTTCTTTCTCATGAAATGAAATTTAATTTGCAATGCAGAAGACAGATTTTCATGTGTTAGAGCTTTTTTGCAGAGCAAATCATGTTAGAGCTTCAATACACAGAATCACTAGTTTAGAGCTTCAAAGAATACTAATGCTGTGTTTAGTGCAACCAGTGTTGGGGAAAGTTACTTTTAAAATTAATGCATTACAATATTGCGTTACTCCTTAAAAAAGTAACTAATTACGTTACTTAGTTACTTTTTATGGAAAGTAATGCGTTACGTTACTTTTGCGTTACTTTGCATTACTTTTTAAATATGAGCAATGCTTGATTGTTTTTAATACAATAAGTTCTAATTATAGCAAATGTAAAAGCCCTTTCACACCAAAAAGTGTAATGAATAAACCTCAGCCTGAAGGAAAAGTAAATTTCATGTCTGTAAAATAGAATGCAGGAGAAGGTTCAACACTCTTCAGCAATAAAAAACAATGAAGCACAAGTTAGTTTATCTAAAGTCATTTTTGCTTATTAGTATGATTGAACTGGATCATCAAAGGTCAGCAGAGCATGTGAGCGGAGCTGAGCGGTGAGAATTTCTGCTCCCCGCTCACGTGGGTGTTCGCTCCCCCGGCTCCACCGCTCAAAGTCACAGCAGACCGCTCCGCTCATTTCCGCTCCCCGCTCACCTACAATTTCATCCCGCTCCAGTGAAATCGCTCCACGCTCGCTCAAATTTAAAATTCCTCTGCATGCCTAACATCTGCCGTTTTCAACCGAAGCCTTACGCCTGGGACACACTGCCTGCGTGGCGGACGTGGAGCGGGTTTGTTGCATGACTGCTGCGGAAGAAATCCGCTTCACTTCTATTCTGTCACGGGGCCGAGGTTGCGGTGTGGTTGGACTGCACCTGATACGCACGTATTCCGCAGGCAGTGTGGCTGCTCTAATCTGTTAACATAGGCGCAGAAAGGAAAATCAACACGCAGCATTCTGGGTGGATTTTTGCATGCCCTAGACTCGTGGTGTGAGCGGTAACGGAGCGGAACCAGAGCGAGACAGAGCGATCACTCCGGCCTTTGGTTAAAAACCCGCTCTGCGCTCCGACTATATTTCGCACGCTCCGCTCCCCGCTCGCTCCCCGCTCCGCTCCGCTCACATGCTCTGAAGGTCAGCAGCAAAGACATTGGTTAATAAAATGGGATTAGATACATTTGTGTTGTTTAACATTTAATTATTGCAGGTTTGCGTCATATTCTGAGTTTGCATTTCACTGTTTTAATTCATTTTGATGAATACTAAATCTGTTTTTTGTGAATGGGATGAATTAATGCACATTCACATTTAGTCTCGATAGAACTACAGTAACAGCATGTTCACACAGCACACTGTCAGTCAGACATGTTCACAAGTCTCTGAGGTCCAAGTCCAAGTCAAGTCTCAAGTCTCTGAGGTCAAGTCTAAGTCAAGTCTCAAGTCTTTAAAGCGGAGTCCGTCACGTCTCAAGTCTTTAAAGCGGAGTCCAAGTCACGTCTCAAGTCTTTAAAGCGGAGTCCAAGTCACGTCTCAAGTATTTGTTCTATTTATTAGCAACAGTTCTTTCAGCTAGTTATTGAGGCTAAATCAGTTTTGAAATACTGATTTCACAATATGATTTTCTCAACAAAATAACTTTAACTAAATTTAAGACAAAGAAATTAAAAGGTGTCCATTTATTAACTGTCAGATAAAATGCTGCACATTTCTTTGTAAAATTGAAATATGTCAAACAACAAAACTAAATTTTAAAACAAACCCCAATTAATCAAATGAATTACACAAATTAAATAAATCTCATATAAACAAACTAAGGCTTTGTCTGTGCGCTTTTTCAATTTAAAATGAGAGGCAACCACTGTGTTTGAAACACAACACAATCCAAACAAAGAGGCTGCATACATCCAGCATGAGCAGTTTTTCATCTAAATTGGATTGTATAATTTCGAAATTTGAAGCAAAAACAAAATGGTCTGACTTTAGTTTTGTGAAACTATTCTACATAAAACATCTGTACGAAATAAACCAGCAGACAGAGAAGACAGGCTGAATTGAAGGCTGAATCAATGTAAATGTAATGCAGAAGACTGATTAAACATCTTGTGTTAGAGCTTTATTGCAGAGCGAAGTTATACTATTTAAACTTTTTTTAGTTAGAGCTTCAATGCCTGGAATCACTAGTTTAGAGGTTCTAAGAACCCAGTCTAATGCTGTGTTTAGAGCAACTAAGCAGTCTTTATGATGAGAATGCAAGGACACAGATGCTGAAAAGCTTCTTTCTGGGGTATAGTGAGAGAAAGTTGCAAAATTAATTTTTCTTTAATGCAATTTTAAGAGTTAAAGCTCAAGCACATAAAATGTTTCTTTCTATGAAATGAATTGTTATTGCAACGCAAAGGTGATTTTCTCAATATTTAGATTTTTTTGCACCCTCAGATTCCAGATTTTCAAATAGTTGTATCTCAGCCAAATATTGGCCTATCATAACAAACCATACATCAATGGAAAGCTTATTTATTCCTTTTCCTTTATTTATAGCTTTCAGATTATGTATAAATCTCAATTTCAAAAAAATGACACTTAAGAGTGGTTTTGTGGTCCAGGGTCACAAATGGGAAAAAACTTGCGTTACTTGTAATGCGTTACCCCCAACACTGAGTGCAACTAAGCAAATGAAGAGAATGCAAGGCCACAGATGCTGAAAATCTTCTTTCTCAGTGAGAGAAAGTTGCTTAAAGCAATTTTAAGAGTAAAGCTCAAGTACATAAAAGATGTTTCTTTCTCATGAAATGAAATGTTATTTGCAACGCAGAGACAGATTTTCATGTGTTAGAGCTTTTTTGCAGAGCAAGTCATGTTAGAGCTTCAATGCACAGAATCACTAGTTTAGAGCTTCTAAGAACACTAATGCTGTGTTTAGTGCAACTAAGCAAATGAAGAGAATGCAAGGCCACAGATGCTGAAACGCTTCTTTCTCAGTAAGAAAAAGTTGCTTAATGCAATTTTAAGAGTAAAGCTCAAGTACATGAAAGTTGTTTCTTTCTCATGAAATTAAATATAATTTGCAATGCAGAAGACAGATTTTCATGTGTTAGAGCTTTTTTGCAGAGCAAATCATGTTAGAGCTTCAATACACAGAATCACTAGTTTACTTATAGTATTTTTCTAGTGCTCAAATAAATCACTTACACGATGTCTAAGATTCTGTCTACTGTTTTATAATTGAAAAACTATGCAGTTGTATGTATAATGACTAAATAGCTCGTAGAACTCTTCAATACATTTGGTAAATATTTTTCCTCAAACGGGGGGGGGGGGGGACTTGACATAGTCTCAGAAAAATGGTTGCAGGAATCTCATTTTTCATGGTATCTTCTTCAGATTTGAAATATAAACTATATATTTATTTATATAAAATATAAATAAATGTGACTTTCAACCCATTACTTTTCTGGCTTGCTCCAGGACTGATTTCATTTATTTTTATATGAAATAAAAACAAATTCAGTGTGGTACAATTTTTTTCAAGGCACTTCAGTGTCTATAACTTTTTATATGTTTGAGCATTATCAACTCTGGATGATGGATAGTAAAGCCCAAAGGTTTTTCTTTCTAAAGACACCCAAAGGGGGGGGGGGGGGGGGGGGGGGGGGGGGGTGACACCCAAAGGGGGGGGGGGGTGCTAACAGGTTAAAAACAAAGGAATTTTGACAGACAGAAGTGGGTGCTTGACTCACCAATCAGATAAAAATGGAGCTGGATTTGGCATAGTGGGGGCTATTTCGTTAACCAACTAGGGAAAATGCACAACTGAATTATTGACAACAATGCTGAACTCTTTGGGGAAAGAAAAAAAAGGGTTTACAAGATGTCTAATAGAAAAAAAAATATGGCTGATAAAATAAAATATTGGGCACTCCATTTTGTTTAATGGCAATTTTCTAGGGCTAGATTGAATACATTATTATTTTTTTATTAACTCCAAAGATCCAAAATCATGAAATCACATATGCTGTCATCACTGGGGATAACAAGATGGAAATGTTGATGGCCATGGATCCTATATTATGCAGAGATCTCCAATCCTGTTCTCAAAGTAGCTCATGAGCAATAACAAAAATATTTGACTAAACTTTAAATTAGACAAACAAGTGACATTTGAGAACTTACAATTGGCTCTCTCAATTGCACAATGCCTAAGCCAATTATTCTAAACCAATTAATCTATTAGATTTTTATTAGAAGAAGAAAAAAAAAAGGTTTATACTGCGGTGTTAAATTAAACTTTATGGTGACTGACGTTGTCCAGTTGCATAATAAGACATCTAGAAACTATGTGGAATGTTACCAGGTCTACGCTCAGTAGAGTCTAACAAAAAAAGTTAATGTTATCCTATTCAGAATTTGGTTAAGTTTCCTGGTCAGTACCTAGGTCATTGTTGTGGCAGAAAGAAAAACAGTGCCACACTTGTGCAGCGCATTACATGGGAAAGCAAAGAAAAGCAAGCTTGCTCTGTCCACCCCACATCTAACTTTATTTTCATAGAATGAAACAGAGACATAGAATGAACGTACGAACAGAAATCGCACGTACGCGTCTCTTTCAGATGTGAAATCTATGAATCGCAAATGATCTTAAACTTGTGCACAATTGAATGGTTTCAGCTCTCTGCTTGTAAACGACTCCTAATTAATGTCATTAACATATAAAATATCACCAATCATTATAATTTAGAACAGCGAGCTGCAAGAACAGCTTACATTTCCAAAAACCTGAAGTACTCTGACAAGAAAAAGTGCGTACGTCTGCTCAGACCCTGACGTGACGCTAGGCACTTTTCCACGTCAAAGACATTTTTTATAAATATGAGCGTTGGCGTGGATTTAAGCATACGCACTAAGATCAAATCTGTGCATACGCACGCTTTATAAATGAGGCCCCAGGATTGGCCTTATACACCCAACTGGGAGTCACAAACATTGACAAATGATGGAGACTCTAATACCTCAGCTGAGGGTGAAGAAGAGGTATAAAGATGAACCATACCCTGGGTGTAAGTGCTAGCCTAACCTCTGCCCAAGGGTAGCCCTCTACGATGCACAAAGTGTCTGGGCTGAAGATCAACTATGCTATTTTTTTGTGATGTTACATTTTTATGTTTTGAATTTTATTTTTATTGTATACTACATAACTGTGGTTGTCACAGTTATGTATACTACATAACTGTGACAACCACAGGCAAACAATGAACCAATTGCACGCTCATGCTTTATTTCAAATGAGGGGTAAGGGAGACAGGATCTTTTACTCCCTCCTAGTCAAGTGTGGGGGGAGAGGTTTGGTCCTGATACTCCGCCAGAGTGCTGTTGCATAAGTTGGTCACTGGTGATAAAACTGTGTGACTTAATTTAGTCACTAGGTAGTGATAACCGATGAGACTGAATTATGAAACTGCACTCTGGGTAAAGATAAGTGATGGTGAGACTTCGTAAGTCTCAAAGGGGAGGATGTGGAAGAGTTTTATTAATCAAAATATGAATGAATCAAGTATAATCAATGTGAATATAGCCATTTATGTATCAAGTTATTCTACTATTATAATCATGTATCTGCTTGTGGCTGTGTAGAGGCCTGCAGAAGAATGGAATGCGCAGACGTGTGGTTTAATGTAAAACTGCACATCCTGTTTTGACATGATAGAGTCTCTTCCTTTGAGTCGCATTGTCTGCTCCAGGAAGCAGATGGAGACAGCCAATAGAAGGTAAACAATGACAATGATGTAGGAAATGTATGGAACATGCCTTAAAGGAAAAACTGTAAAAAAGAGTATATAGACAGTGACACAGACTCAAAATCAAATCAAATCACTTTTATTGTCACATCACCACAGCACAAGTGCCTTGGTGAGTGAAATTCTTGAGAGCGTGCTCCAGACAGTGCAAAAAAATAAAACAATTTACATATAGACAGTACATATTTACTGACTGTACAGAAGACAATGTGCATAATACACATACACATACTCAATATACACAGTGTACTATAAAGACATACTTAGTTACCAATACACTGTATGTACATATTTTACATTATGTACACATCTATACATAGTAAGAGAAGATCTACAGAATTTTCTCGGCTTCATTGTCTCTGATAATAAAGTCTAATTCTGGCATCAAAACCTCAAGAATTTGAGAGTGATTTTTCACAGCAACAGAGAAAGCCACCACACTAGTCCCTTTAGCTCAGCCTCCACTTTTGGGCGTACTGCATATGGTACAGGGCATGCCTTGTGAAATTTTGGCTCCACATCACTCTCAATAGTGAGCCTTGCTTTAATGTGTTTCAGTGTTCCAATGCCATCTTGGAAAACTTGTGCGTATTTCGCTAGCACATGCTCTAATTTGTCCTGCACAGAGCACAATGTTGCTTTGGGGGTAAATTGTATGGCTTTTATGGACTGCCAATTGAGCCGAATGCTCCTAAGCCATTCATGTCCAAACAAGGGCACTCCACCCTTTTTCAGCACATAAAGATCCAAGACACGCCTTTTCTTTTCACATTTTACTCTCACCTTGAGTTTTCCAATGGGTGCAATTTTCTCACCTGAATAGGTCTTGAGTATTACCGAGGTGCGCTTCAGTTTGAGTTTGTTGAAATGGTCTTTGTAATCCTTGTATGATATTATTGACAGCGCTGATCCTGTGTCAAGTTCCATCTTCAGATCTACCCCTTCAATGATTGGAGTCACCCAGATCATTTTTTGATCCGTCTCTTAAAGGGCATGCAGTTCATGTTTGACAAGCCTGCCATGTCAGTTTTCTGAGTCTGATTCGTTCAGTTCATTAGTTCATCATTATGCTTTACACATTTTCTGTATGTGTCCCTTTCTATGACATTGTCTGCACACTTTCTCTTTAAACCAACATTCAGTAGGGTTATGTGACTTTTTACCACATCTGAAACATAACGGATTTTCACTTTGCTTTGTCGTGAATTTGTTTACGTGACATTCAGGGGTTGTCTTTCTTTGCAGTTCCAGCGCGTCTTTTGCGGCTGTCAAGTCAAGTCACCTTTATTTATATAGCGCTTTTAACAATACAGATTGTGTCAAAGCAACTTCACAATATCAAAATAGGAAAATAGTGTGTCAATAATGTAAAATGACAAGATTAAACACTCACTTTTCAGTTAAAGGCATTTCATTATTGAATTCAGTGATGTCATCATCCAGCTCAGTTCAGTTTAAATAGTATCTGTGCAATCAAGTCGACAATATTGCTGGAAATGAAGTGTCCCCAACTAGGCAAGCCAGAGGCGACAGCGGCAAGGAACCAAAACTCCATCGGCGACAGGATGGAGAAAAAAACCTTGGGAGAAACCAGGCTCAGTCGGGGGGGCAGTTCTCATCTGGCCAGATGAAACCAGCAGTTCAATTCCAACTGCAGCAAAGTCAGATTGTGTAAAGGACTCATCTGGTTCCCGTGGTCTTGTTCCGATGGCTGTCTAGGTGACGAGGAAGTGTTCCCGGTTCCGGTTGACCTAATTAATGCAGCCTAACAATCCTTTAATGGATTTGAATATTAGAAGCGTATTAGTGTGTTATGTGTAAGCCAGGTTAAAGAGATGGATCTTTAATCTAGATTTAAACTGACAGAGTGTGTCTTCCTCCCAAACAGTGTTAGGTAGATTGTTCCTGTCAGGCTCTCGAAGGGGAGAGCAAGGAGCGAGGAGACACGGAGATAGTGCAAACAGGGATTTAATAAAACAAGAAGACATTTACTACCGGACCTCAGACACGGGGAAAACCAAGGCTTAAGAATACTGGGGAGTAACGAGGAGAACTGAAACAGGTGAGGAGAAAATCACACACAGCTGGGAACTAATGAAGACAGGAACAGGAAGACCAAATATGGGCACGAGAGGAGGGGAAACACGTGACACAGGTCTGACAGTACTCCCCCCTCCCGAACGGTGCGTCCCGCACCGACCACCATCCAACGGGGAGGGGGGGTGGGCGCTCTGGAGGCCTTAAGGGACATGGAGACAGGACAGGACAGGAGGCCTCCAGGGCGGCGCCCATTCAGGGAGCCATGGCGGGTCAGGGGACTCGGGTAGCCATGGCGGAGCGGGGAGGTCGGGAGGCCATGGCGGGTCAGGGGACTCAGGAGGCCATGGCGGGTCAGGGGACTCAGGAGGCCATGGCGGGTCAGGGGACTCAGGAGGCCATGGCGGGTCAGGGGACTCGGGAGGCCATGGCGGATCAAGGAGCTCGGGAGGCCATGGCGGAGCAGGGAGCTCGGGAGGCCATGGCGGAGCAGGGAGCACGGGAGGCCATGGCGGAGCAGGGAGTTTGGGAGGCCATGGTGGGACCGCCTCCAAGACTGCGGCCCCAGCCCCCACCTCGGTCTCTTCGGCCGGAGCCCTACTACCCCCCCCCCAAAATTTCCTTGGGGTAAATAGGGGCTCCATCTGGCACTAGGGGGCGCACTGGAGGCATGGACTCTTGGGTGCGCTCTGGAAGCGCGGACTCTTGGGGGCGCTCGGCAGGCGCGGGCACTTGAGGGCGCTCGGCAGGCGCGGGCACTTGAGGGCGCTCGGCAGGCGCGGGCTCTAGAGGGCGCTCGGCAGGCGCGGACACTTGAGGGCGCTCGGCAGGCGCGGACACTTGAGAGCTGGACGGAACCAGCAGGGGCTCTGGAGAGCTGGACGGAATCAGCAGGGGCTCTTGAGAGCTGGACGGAACCAGCAGGGGCTCTTGAGAGCTGGGCGGAACCAGCAGGGGCTCTGGAGAGCTGGACGGAACCAGCAGGGGCTCTGGAGAGCTGGACGGAACCAGCAGGGGCTCTTCAGAGCTGGACGGAAGCAGCAGGGGCTCTTGAGAGCTGGACGGAACCAGCAGGGGCTCTGGAGAGCTGGACGGAACCAGCAGGGGCTCTGGAGAGCTGGACGGAACCAGCAGGGGCTCTGGAGGGACTGGCCCTGGAGAAGCGGGCACTGGAGGACGCTGTCGAGGAGCGGGCACTGGAGAGAACTTGTGATGATTAAGGATCATAGAGCTTGCCATATTCTTTGCCGGCAGGCAAGTTAGAGCCGCGGGCCGCGTTGGCGGGCTTGGGGGAGCCGCGGACGACGGCAGGCTGGTTCTGGCTCGGGCCCGGACACTGCATTTCCCTTCCCTCCATTTTAGTCCAGTGGTGTCTGGGAGGTCCACGGGACAATGGGCATTGGCGCCGTGCCAGAACAGAGATAGGATGGTGGCATCATCTAATGCCGTCGCCGCGGCAAGCACGCAGAACTCCCGCGAATACGCAGGGAAAGGGAGATCTCGGTGGGCAAGGGCGATGAAGCGGGCGGCGACTTCCATCGCCGCGGGAGCAAGAAAACCAGGAAACAAAAAACGAGGGAGGAGAAACGCCGCTTCTTTCTGTTTTTCGGTTCGTTGTTCTGTCAGGCTCTCGGAGGGGAGAGCAAGGAGCGAGGAGACACGGAGATAGTGCAAACAGGGATTTAATAAAACAAGAAGACATTTACTACCGGACCTCAGACACGCGAAAACCAAGGCTTAAGAATACTGGGGAGTAACGAGGAGAACTGAAACAGGTGAGGAGAAAATCACACACAGCTGGGAACTAATGAAGACAGGAACAGGAAGACCAAATATGGGCACGAGAGGAGGGGAAACACGTGACATGGGGAACACAGGTCTGACAGTTCCAGAGTTTGGGTGCTAAATAGGAAAAGGATCTGCCACCCTTAGTTGATTTTGATATTCTAGGTATTATCAAATGGCCAGAGATATTGTGAAGCAACTTCACAATATCAAAATAGGAAAATAGTGTGTCAATAATGTAAAATGACAAGATTAAATACTCGATTTTCATTTAAAGGCAATTCATTATTGAATTTAGTGATGTCATCATCCAACTCATTCAGTAGCCAGTACAAACATCACAGGGGATTTATCATTAACACTTGTTTCTCTAGATAATGTTATATGAAGCACCATTACTTGAAAGGAGTTATGCTTAAAGCCTGTCTTCTGAGAAATACTGAGAACATTGCTATAAATTGCTTTGCCTTTTGGACGCGGCTCATTTTTATAACAGTAATCTTGGGGGGGTAGACTCGTTTAAAATAATGTGTTCATCTAGTTTTAGCTAGGTTTCTGTCAAACAGAGCACATCTAGGTTATGATCAGTGATCATATCATTTACAAAAAGCGCTATCGTAGAAAGGGACCTGATATTCAGTAAGCCAAGCTTTATAATTTGTTTCTCTGTGTTATATACATTTTTTATTTGTTGAACATCAATTAAATTGTTACTCATTAATTGGTTTGGACGTTTTGTATTTTCTAATTCGGGGAACAGACACAGTCTCTATAGTGTGATATCTAGGTGAAAGAGTCTCTATGTGCTGAGAATTAACTGACTTCTGTGACGTTAGGCGGCTAGCAGACGGTCGGTTTAGCCAGTCTGTCTGCTTCCTGACCTGGGCCCCAGTTAGTCAAGTACGAACTCTAAGACTATTACCCCTTTTCCACCAAGGCAGTTCCAGTGCTGGTTCGGAGCCAGAGCCTAGTTTCAAACCGGTTCTTTGTCTTTCGACACACAAAGCACCAGCTCCGAACCAGGAAAAGCGGTTCGTAAGTAGCACCAAAACATTGCTGGGCTAGAAGGAAGAACCGCTTGCGTCAGGGGCTGGGGTGGGGTTACCGTGACAAACAAGACGAACCGAAATGTTTGACCACCATATTTGAAATAGCAGCTAAACACGAACACGTTGGATTCGCCGTGTTTGGATGCCGATGTATGCCATGAACATCAATAGCAACGCAACGTCCGCCATTGTTTATAGTTTGTTTAGGCTTGTTCGGGATGGATTGGCACTTGCGCGGACCGTTCAGTGCGAGGCATCGGGGTGCTGCGGGAGCGACTGGAAAGCAGACGGCTCTTTATGCTTTTGGATCGCTCTCGCTGTGCTTTAGTGTTTTGTGTGCCGATCGATCGATCGGTCTGCGTGGCGCCGATGCACCTCGAACAAGCCTGTTGTTTTTGGTGCTGCCGCAGCCGCACTAGTGAAACGAAACATGAAACGTATTCAGTGACGTAAGACCTGGCTCTGTATTGGCTCTCTAGCCTGTGGAAAAGCTACCGGTTCTTAAAGGACTCGCCAGTCGAACCAACTAAGAACCGGCAATAGCACTGGCTCTGAACTAGCACCTGGTTCCTGCTGGTGGAAAGGGGGTATATGTGCCATATTTCTAGAGAGAAGAGCAGCACCACCCCAGGAGGGATGAAGACCATCTGTTTTCAACAGGTCAGGTCTGCCCCAAAAACTCCAATTGTCTGTAAAACCTATGTTATTCTGCGGGCAGCATAGTTGACTATGCCACCTCACATTCACCCAGTTGCCCATTCTGCGGAGGATCTGTAACCAGAACCGAACAATGTACAGGACTCCCTGAGCTAGTCGCATCCAAAGCCGTATCTACAGCTCTCACATTCTTACTATTCTCAACTAAAGTTTGGATGTGTGTCTCTAGTTCTAAAATCTTCTCTGTCAGCCTAGCTATTTCCCTGCATTTATCACATGTGAATCCCTCGTCGCCGACAGAGAGAGAGAAAATGTACATGTGACAAGCGGTGCAAACAACAATAGCAGGAGAAGAAGCCATTACACTCACCATGATTGATGACTGATTCCGACTTACCACTGTTGTTTGATGAACTCGTGAAAAACGGAGTGAGAGAGAAATGAAATGGAGCGAAAAAAAGAAACGAAAACAGTAATAGACACGAATACAAATGCGAATGGAAACGCGAATGACAAGCTAACCGGCTAATGCGCTGCACTCACGGTTCATCTCACATAGATAATATCAGAAATATGGTGGGAATTAAGTTATATTTTATCACTTTAAACAACAGAGAGTGAAAGTAAGATAGAGATTCGACAGAAAAGCGAAGCTACACGGAGCTACAATCGCAAATCTCTCAGCAGCACGGCAGACTCCATGGAGACGGCGATTTCCAGTGCTCACGTCAAAGTGAGTTCTCTTTCTGTAAGGAGTCTGTTTTGCGTGCTCTCACAGTGCAGACCGCAAACAAGCCTATCTCTGAGCGCGTCAGACAAACCATCGCCGAATTGGCAGTGCTCTGCGAGCCTTCGGAGCTCGGCCATGTACTCCGATACTGACTCTGTCTTTTGTTGATTCCGCTTATGAAAGCGAAAGCGGAAGCACTCAGCGATTATCAAGGGTTTCGGCTTCAAAGGCGTTTGCAGCACGTCCACAATTTCTTTGAATGTTTTCTCCACTGGCTTGACTGGTGCAGTTAAACTGCGCAAGAGGTTGTATGTTTTCGCCCCATTACACTCAAGAGAACAGCCACTTTTCTCTCGTTCCCGATGTCATTGTCTAAACAATACTGCTCAACTCTGTCTACATGCCTTGCCCAGTCTTCCGCCGTACTGTCAAAAGCATCCATTTTTTTCTGACACACCCTGACACACCATTTCTGTTCCACCTTTTGTTTCAATCGATTATGTCTCTGTTGCACTTCACTCATGGCACGCCAGGCCTGAAAGTGTCCCCTCCTCCATCCAGCAACTTTGCAGAACTTTTGAGGTAGCATAGACGCAAATCTTTGTGGGTTGCTGCACAACAGGTTCCTTTCAAATCTCGTCGCCAGTTCTGTTATGTTTTTGCACTTACAGCAAGGAAGACAATCAGATCGGAGCTTATCTGGAACACGTCTTTACTGCACAATTGCAATTGTCACACTTAACACTAGAGTGCGCAAATACAGAATACTATTTTAGTTATTGACTCAATATGCAACAGTAGTGTAAAACAACACCCTTTTTACCCTGTCAAAATCAGCTGTTTTCAGCAAGCAGTTTTAGTCCATGTTCCTTTAAATGCTAATGAGCTCTGCTGACCCCACCCCTCTCTTCCATGGGGTGACGCCATTCTCATGATACTGTTTACTTTAGCCGCGGAACTTGCTAACTAGCACATAAATAGGAAAGGCGATTTGCAAAGATTCATAAAAGAACCTTAAACTCACTTCTTCTGTAGGTGAGGCTGGATCACGAATGATTCGCACAAACATAAAGGTATTTAGGCAGATCGGGGGGCGCATTCCCTTCAAAAACAAAGGTCTTCAGCGGCTCAGATGTGGGGAGTAAATGACGACTATATGTTCATTACATCCAACAACAGAACACCTCAATCGCTATAGAGCCATTCCTATCTAAGGTAAAACGCTAGTGTCAATCAACAATTGTGGGAGGGGTCTGTGTGACGTCACACAGACAGGCATCTGAGAATGGCTTGATATGAGAAAGGGGAAATGATTTAATGAGATTAAAAAAAATAAAAAAAAAAACACTGGGTGGATCTTTATCATTATAGGGTGGTTGTGTACACACACTGCCAACACACATTTCAGTTCAAACAACTTGTGAACAACATATTATACAAATAAACTGTATAAATAAACATCGCAACCAATGACCCCTTTAAAGGTAAAAATGCCCATAAAACTTATTGGAAAAGATTAATTTCTATCACTGCTGTGAACTGACCACACAGAATATGAAGAATATATGAAGACAGAGTCAGCTGTCCACGGTAGTCCTTAAAATACCAGCACAATAACACACTCAGCAAAATATCATCTAATTATTGTTATCGATAAAATCCCAGAAAATATCGAGATATTAAAAAAAAAATTGTCAATATTGCAAACCCCTAATTTATTTAATTTATGTAATAATTTATTGATGATAATTGTTTAAATTAATATGATTAAATTAATATGAATTAATACTTAAAGGCTGAAATGTAAAATTTATCATTTTATTTAAAACTTTTTTTTTTGAAAACTTGTATCTGAACTGCAAATTATGCTTTTTACAGTCATTTTACAGTTTAATATGGTATTATAGGCATTGCCCTACCCTGCTCATATGGTATAATTTTTAATAAAACATTTTTTTTAACATTCTTAGGCCCGGTTTCACAGACAGGGCTTAGACTAAGCCAGGATTAGGAACCCCTGCATATGTATTCTGAGTTTGGTGAGAGAGTTACAGCCATTTTAGTTAAATTGGCTCCACCAACTTCGAATGTTTTGGCATCCTGTCGCAAGCGTGAGTCACTGATCGAAATTCTATTGATAACTTTTTGCTATGAGGGTCTCTATATGATGAATGTCAAGTTTCGAGTGAATCAGAAAAATGGCCTATGAGGAGTTTAAAAAATGAGATTTTTCAGAAAATCCAAAATGGCGGGAAAATTTTAATGATGAAAATGAAATCAGAGATAGCCATTTTGTTTGTTTGAGTCAAGAATTCCAATCATGTAAGACACTTGAGTCTACAACAAATGGTCTAATAGTTATGAGCGATTTCACATTTTCAATCGCTGTAGCACCACCGATTGGGGTGAGTCTTTGCCAGTGTCTCCCCAAATTGAGCTCTATCATCTGGCCAAGTTTCAAGTTTTATGGCAGAATAATAATAATAATTAATAAATAAATAAAAATCCTTGCAATTACAATAGGGTTTCAGCGCTTCATGCTTGAATTCCTAATTAAAGCTGCAAGCAGCATTGAAAGGGCATCGCACCTGGGCTCAACGCCACCCGGTGGCTTTAGGAAAATAGCAAACAGTGGGCAATATGCTTTTAAAGTGGTAAATATAGAAGGAATACAAGTCAATTTTTTTGTCAAGACATATTCTATTCTAATATTCTAGGTATTAGAGGTATTATAATGGCCAGAGCTTTGAGAACGCAGTGGGCGTGAAGGACTATAATGCGATAAGAGCTCACTCAAGTACTGAGGAGCTAAACCATCCAGGGCTTTTTAAGTAATTAGCAAGATTTTAAAATGTATACGATGTTTAATAGGGAGCCAGTGTTGACAGAACCGGGCTAATATGGTCATACTTCCTGGTTCTAGTAAGAACTCTAGCTGCTGCATTTTGGACCAGCTGGAGTTTGTTTATTAAGCCCTCAGAGCAACCACCCAAAAAAGCATTACAATAATCTAACCTTGAGGTCATGAACGCATTAATTAATGTTTCTGCATTTGCCATTGAGAGCATAGGTCGTAATTTAGATATATTTCTGAGATGGAAAAATTTGGTTTTACAAATGCTAGAGACGTGGCTTTTGAAGGAAAGATTGCTATCAAATAGCACACCTAGGGTCCTAACTGAAGATAAAAAATTGACAGAGTAGTCATCGAGTGTTAAGTGTGGGGACACTTAATTTCTAGCGATTATCGTCAATTGGATTTCACAGATACTATTTAAACTATACTGAGCTAGACAATGACATCTCCGAATTCAATAATGAAATGCCCTTAACTGAAAATTGAGTGTTTAATCTTATTATTATACGTTACTGACACTCTATCCTCCAACTTGATACTGACACAATCTGTATTGTTAAAAGCGCTATATAAATAAAGGTGACTTGACTTGACTTGACTTGTTAGACAGTGTTCTAGGTTATTACAAGAAGAGGTTTTTGGATCGATAATTAACACCTCTGTTTTATTTATAGAATTTAGCAGTAAGAAATTACTAGTCATTCAGTTTTTCATATCTACTATGCATTCCGTTAGTTTTGCATATAGGTATGTTTCATCAGGCTGCAAAGAAATGTAGAGCTGAGTATCATCAGCATAACAGTGGAAGCTAACACCATGTTTCCTGATGATATCTCCCAAGGGTAAAATGTAAAGCATGAAAATCAACGGTCCTAGTACTGAGCCTTGAGGTACTCCATACTGCACTTGTGATTGGGATGATACCTCTTCATTTTCTGCTTATATTATATTATATTATATTATATTGATTTAACTTTTGCAAGACATTTGTGTTAGAAAGGTGTATGCGAGGGACTGACAATGGCCATGAATATTTAGTGATTCACACCTGAGAGACAAAGGGCTTCCTGTAATCAATGGTGTGAAGTAACGAATTACAAATACTCACGCTACAGTAATTAAGTAGTTTTTATCAGTAATTGTACTTTTTGAGTAGTTTAAAAATTGTGTACTTTTACTTGAGTACATTTTAAGTGATGTATCGGTACTTTTACTCCGCTATTTTCCTCCGTTTGTGGTCGTTACATGCTTATTTTAATTTATTTTTTATCCATCAATGTGATTGGATAGAGGGATAGTAATCAGTCTCGTGACTTTCGTCAAATCAAATTGTGCATAGAAAACTTTAACCGCCAACTGCAGTTTAACATGGCTGCTGGAAGTGCGTTCTTCAAGCATCAATTCAGTCGCATCTTCCTCTAATATGTTAAGGTAAATTTCGGATTTCTGCTTACTAAATGATTTGTATATATGCTTGCCTATCTACACGGCCTGAAATTTGGTGTGAGGTTGCAGGTATTGCGTACAGTGTTAACTCCCGCAAGTGCCACGTTCGGTAAATTCCCACTCAGGGGCGGATTTAGTGAATTGGGGGCCCCAGGCAAATATAGGAATGGGGCCCTATACATTTGCTCAAATTTACCTAGAGCAACCTTGAGGTTCCTTTTTTTGTCATGATGCTTGCTGCTGCACAATAGTGCCCCATAGTTGTGTCCAATGTTTCTACATTTTGCATGTTATAATGGGATTCTTTCATTTACATTTATTCATTTAGCAGACACTTTTATTCTTTCATGTTGTAGACCACGAAATAGCAATTGATTTAACGTTGAGATACAAGTTTTAACAAAAAAACGAAATAAATTATAAAATGATAAACCTCACAATTGAACCTTTAAACCATAATTTTTTTTTTAAGAAAAGGGATGATATTATATTATTTTAAACGGGTTTATGTGGGTGGATTTTAGCATTGGTCTGAACAAAAACTGCAGACTGGATTATTGAAAATGCACATTCATTCTATAGTCTGTACTTTATCAGGTCAAATTTAAATTTTAATCTGTTCTAAATGTACCTTAAATTAATACTTTTCAAGTTTTTAATACTCTAATCAACATGGGCATGGGCAAATATGGATGCTTTATGCAATATATGTGTATTATTAGTGAAACCATAGTTAACATACATAGAGCATGAAGAGTAGACATGTTTCAAAGGTCATAGATTGTTCATGTCTATTATAAATTGTTCATTAGACACATGAAAAAAAAAAGAACATAGAAATACCAGGTTCCCATTACTTCTCTTTCTTTGCACTGAGCAATTAACTTACACAAACCTGTTTACATTTTCGCAGGACAGGGCAGCTAACTTCTTCTGAACATGCAAAATTTACATTTATTATTTATTATTACATTTGTTTGCTGTTCTGTGCCATATACTGTATTTTGATGCAGCTAAATTCTCAATAAAACTGTTTTCATTGGTATATTTTTTTCTGTTTCTGTTGTCAGACAACAGGATGAATATGAAATAGTGAATGAAACGCGACCCATTATGACTAGGCTACATAACCAGCTCTCCCTTCCAAGATGTTCATCTGCACAAAAATCCTGATTTATAATCCAGCCGTCCTATGATAAAATCAAATAGGCTACACATAAGACAAAGACAATAGCTGTGCTGTGATTTTGGCTATACTTGCATGTAAAATTAGAGAAGCAACATATCTGTGTTTTAACTGAAAGCTGACCAGCATACTATTTTCATTTGCTACAAGCAGGATACACAAGAAGCACGTTCAACTCGGACACTCAGACGGTTGTCGTGGTAATAAACACAGTAAACCGCAACCGTTCGCTTGTCCGCGCGTAATGCGCATCTCGTATATGAAAAGCATTTTAGGGGCCCAAGGCAGTCGCCTACCTTTGCCTAATTGGTTAGTCCGCCCCTGTCACTCACTTATGAGACGCGCGATCTGCGCTGCCACGTCTCTCTCTCGCGTGCGTTCTGCAGCAGTCACTTGGATAAGTTGTTGTTGCTTGTTGAACTTGTTGACTTTTGATGAGTAAAAGCACTCATGAGTACTTTTAAAGTAAAAGTAAAAAGTAAAAGTACTCAATGTGATGCGCGCTGTGGAAAAAGTGTGTTGGAAACACTGTAAAATAATGTACTCAAATTGAGGATCAATCTGCACCTTATTGATGACCCGTGGATATAATGCATCTGTGTTAGCACGTGATGTAATAAAACTGCAGCTCATTAATAAACTTTTTTTTTTTAATCCATTTTATACAATCTGCCTTCATTTAGCAAGTGCACTCGCGCATAAACAATTTTCAAGTTCAACACTTTTTGTTCCATTCAGTTGTGGATGCTGCTGATTCACCGAGACTGCCGCGGCTCAGCATAGAGACGTGCGTTTGCGCGCTGTGTGTGTTTTCTATTGAAAAAGTTTCCCCAGAAATACTATGCTATTTAATGCATTTTTTCCTTACAAATTGTATTATCAGCATAACAATTCGAGTAAATGTGTAAAAGGTATGGCATGATGCCATCCTTCTACAACAATGTGCATTACTGCATTTATGTTAAAATTGTAACATAAATTATCAAGTTTAGTTATCTTATTCTTTATTGCAAAACGCTAAAACTGGCACAATTTTGGAGAGAAATGGGCTCTCATTTCAACCCATATCATGGTGTGTGATGCTGAACTATGAGTTTCTAATGGTGTTTGTATTTGCACTGTTCTAAACATTAATATTTTATGTGCAACAACAGCATGCTGTTTCAGTGGTCTTACACATGATTTTAAATCTATTTTTTCAAACTTTATGATTTAAATGGGGATGATTGTACTGAGAATAACTTTAATCTTTTCTCCAACTGAATACTGTTTCCACGCTGTTTTGATGTATTTTAAAGGGTTGACAGTCAAAATTAAAACTGCTGGATGATAGATATTCTTCATTCTTTATGACAAAGAAGAAAATGTGAATTACAGAATGTACAACGTTTTTTAAATGTATAAATTGCATGTGTTCAGCGTTTATTATGAGGGGGTAGAATCCACAGCTCAGTACTCACTTCTCAATACTCATGAGTACTTTTAAATAGGATACTCTTTAACTCTTACTCAAGTAGTTTTTTGGACAAGTACTTTTACTCTAACTCACACTACATTTTTTGGAAGGTAATGGTACTTTTACTTGAGTATATTTTTTCAGTTCTCTTTCCACCACTGCCTATAATGGGCCATCAATATGAAAGTGACTGAGGCAGGTAAGAAAGTGTGTGAGGAGAGTAAAATAATGTGGGGTTTTGATTATTTGTATTTGTATTAGTATTATTTGTATTTTATTTACAACACAGTATAATAAAAATATCACTGGTGTCAAAAGTATTCACATTCATTACTCAGGGAGAAGTATAGATACTAGGGTTTAAAAAGACTTCTGTAGAAGTTGAAGTATCAACTCAAGCTTTTTACTCAAGTAAAAGTGTAAAAGTACTGGTTTCAAAACTACTTAAAGTATAAAAGTAAAAGTAATGTATGGAAAAAAATGCCATTAAGGAAAATTTTTTTTTTTTTTTTGATACAACATTTGATTAATCAATGCATGCTGATGAACTTTTATCATAGTTTATAATTAAATGGTAACGAAAGTGTTCAACATTCAACCCTTTTTCATCAGTATTATTTGTGATTTAAATTTTGTGACAGGAATTCCTCTTTTTGCTTTCACTTTCAAGATCTTGGTGTCACGCTTTACAAGAAAAGATAATGGTCTTTTTTGCTTATATCTATACACCTTTCACTTTTTAAGACTAAAACAAAAGATGGATTCATTGGTATTCTTAATTAAAAAGCACAACAACAATAAAACAGTATGTTACAATGACAAACTAGCATAACATTTATTAACCAAAACGAATAAGATGAGGCATGGCATAGGACACATCACATGCTGTATTATACCGACTAATACATAACAGAATGTTTAGCAAACACTGAGGAATCAAATAATAATAATATAAAAAAAAATAAGGAAAGCCTCCATAGTGTAACCTGAGGTAAACAGCAAAGATAACAAGCTTTTCAAAACGAAAACAAAAAGTAAAACTAAACTGGCTGCTGCTGACAGGACTTGCATGTTTTTTCTACAAGAATACCAACATGTTCACCTTCTCTGGTTTAAGAAGCGTCTTTTACTTTAGTTTGAAAACCGTCTCAGGTTACGTATGTAACCATGGTTCCCTGAGAGTAGGGAACGAGACACTGCGTCCTCTAGGGGTCGCTATGGGGAACGCCGTCAGCGTGACCCTTGTCTGAAGCATACATACAAAAACACCACTTGTTGGCTGGCAACAGCCTATGACGTCACTACTGGCGCGATCCACAGTATAAAGGGGCGCCGGGAAAATACGTCATCCACTTCTTCGTCTGAAGCTTGCATCCGAAGCATGGCACCGCGCCTAGAGGACGCAGTGTCTCGTTCCCTACTCTCAGGGAACCATGGTTACATACGTAACCTGAGACGTTCCCTTTCGAGAGAACTTCGAACTGCGTCCTCTAGGGGTCGCTATGGGGAACGGAATACCCACGCCACCATGCTGAGGGGAGTGCAAGCCAAACACAAAAGGCGAGCACTAAGTACCAACTCTACCCGGCTACGGGAGTTGCCCCTGGGACGGTTAGACGGCTGTCAGTGACATTATCCCCTACGGCCAAAGACCCGAGCTGCATACCCTGAAACTTACCTGTTAAGGGCCGGGACTCCCGGACCCAGGGTAGAGCTCGAAGGCTTAGAATCATAAGAAAAGATTCCTTTAAGGGGATACGGCCAAGTGCCTAGGATAGTAGCTAGGTCCTGGCCTGTCACCCAGGGGCTACCGCTTGCTCTGCATGAGCTCAATGAGGGGACTGTCTCAACAGACCCTTGGTAGCAACACCCTGTTCAAGTCAGTATCACTATGATACATAGGTAGAGTGGGCCCAAGGCGAAACCGGGGCCTGCCAACTCAAAGAAAGGGCACGAAGCCGCAGCGCGTAATCCCTACCATACAGGATTTTTAGAAATAACGCAAAACTACTTGATGTGCGATCTTACCACAATGTGGATTTTTAGAAAAGTGCCCAGAGACTAGCGTGCGCACTTACATAACATGGATTTTCTTTCCGTTCTAGGGAATCACAGAGGCTGTCATTACACAGCGAGCAGCTTAACAGGGAGGCCGAGAGAGGCCTAACAACCTGAAGTTTGCTGATTCCGAGCTCCGGGCAGCGGAGAGCTCCACTCTCAGCATGAGAGGGAACTCAACCACTCAGAAGGGAGCGGCATGCTCATAGGTGACCCTCTATGGTGAGGGGAGCAATGCTAGCTCGACCGACAAGGAGAGCAACCTACCTGAGGCTGCTGAATCACAGCGCTCGGCACGGAGCAGTGTGCTCATAAATGACCCTCTACGATGAGGGGCTTTATGCTCTATACATAGGTAGAGTGGGGCCCAAGGTGAAAACCGGGGCCTGACCAACTCAAAGAAAGGGCACGAAGCCGCAGCTCGTAACTCCTACCGTACAGGATTTTTAGAAAAGAACGCAAAACACTTGATGTGCGATCTTACCACAACGTGGGTTTTAGAAAAGTGCACAGAGACTTAGCGTGCACACTTACCATATGCTGCCAGAGCTCTGGGGAGCGGAGAACTTAACTCTCAGCATGAGAGGGAACTCAATCGCTCAGAAGGGAGCAGCATGCTCATAGGTGACCCTCTATGGTGAGGGGAGCAATACTGGCTCGACCAACCAGGAGAGCATGAGGCTACTGTGACAGCTCCGGAGATCGGGGAACTCAACTCTCAGCACGAGAGGGAACCCAGACGCTCAGAAGGGAACGGCATGCTCATAGGTGACCCTCTATGGCAGGGGTCACCAAGTTCGGTCCTGGAGGGCCGGTGTCCCTGCAGAGTTTAGCTCCAACCCTAATCAAACACACCTGAAGCAGCTAATCAAGGTCTTACTAGCTATACTTGAAACTTCCATGCAGGTGTGTTGAGGCAAGTTGGAGCTAAACTCTGCAGGACACCGGCCCTCCAGGATCAAGTTTGATGACCCCTGCTCTATGGTGAGGGGAGCAATGCTAGCCACTACCTGAAACCTCAGTAGCCCTCCAGTAGCCACAATCCTAGCAGGGGAACACTCTAGGCAAGTGCTCAGGGAGATGCTACTTAAAACCCCCGAGAGGGGAGCAGTCCCTGAGCTAGTATATAGATATCCTCAGATGGCCATGCACCTTCCTCAAAAGGCGGTGTCCCCTGTCCAGAATGATATTTTAAAAAAGACCCGCAGGTCCTGGAATTGCAGTGCTGGGGACCTGCTGACCAAGGAGGCTCCACAGAGACCTACGACTGGGCCACACGACCCAGGGGTCTCATCCCAGCCTGGATCCAGTATCGACGAGTGAGGTCATCACTGCACTGAGTCGAAACAAAAACCGACAGGTTTCCCAGAAATACTGCAAAGAATGGTTACACAATACCAGTTTTTCCGTAGAACTGGATCGTACTCACCCATCCATGGTTCCTGCGCATGAGACCAGTCCCGGAGGCGAAGTCCGAAGAGTCGAGTCCGGACCATCAGTAAGGTAGTTTCTATGAAACATAGAACTTAACCAAAACATAATTTAACCGAAACTGCAATGCGTTTCAAGCGCAGATTATAGGTTCCCACCTAACCCCAGTCAGGTGGAGTAACCCATGGTTGCAGGGGAATTTAGAGAGGGGAAGATGAGGGCCGATGACAGTGCCCCCCCCGAGGGAAAGGAGTAGATGTTTCACTCACCTTGGTCCGGACGAGAGCGTTGCGAACGCTTTGTCTGAATCACCTCCTTCTCAGGTCTTGCCTACCTCTCTTTTACCCGCGCCTCCATCTAGCCCTACCCGCAGGCGGGAGAGGGGCACGAGCCGCGATACTAGCCTTCTGTGCCCATCTCTGTCCCCAGACGGAGATGGGCCAGGACCCCTGTATTGTTCGGGCTCAGACCTGGACCTTCATCAGGTGACAAGCCCTGACCCTTATCCAGGTCTTTCAGCAGATCAGCCTGGTATGCCTGAAGCACCGCCATCGTGTGCAACGAAGTAACAGCCTGACCTGCTGCTGCGTATTTTTGAAGGGGCTTAGATGGCAAGGAGGGAGCCTGGAGAGAGGATGTCTCACCCACAGAGAGATAGCTGGCTAGCGTCTCTTCCACAGGGGGCATCCCTCATAGCCGTTTCCACGCATCCCCTTAATGTCAGCATAACTTCATCATCATCATCACCCTCACCCTCATTCGCGGCCGACGAGCGCGAGAGGGAAAGCCCCCTCTCTAACTCATCAGCCAGCTCCGCCTGCGAGCCCCACGAGTTCAATCCCCTCCGTGCCTCGGCAACCGTGGGTCTTGACCCGCGGGAAGCAGACGGCTGCCCCTCCTCCCTCGAAAAGAGACAGACGAGAGCAGAGCTTTCTCATAGAGAAAAAACTCACAGTGCACGCAGATTGCTCCCTCGAGAACATTGCGTGCGTGCTCCTCGCCCAAACAAAAGACTGCAAAGATCGTGTGTGTCATCAGGTGTCAAATAACGTTTATGACACGGATGCACACATCTCTTAAAAGCCTTGCTAGTGCTCGCCATAGTAACAGTAGAAATTCACTCTTACCAGTAGAATGCACGCTTCAAACAGAACAGTCATTGAAGACGAAGAAGAGGATGACGTATTTTCCCGGCGCCCCTTTATACTGTGGTTCGCGCCAGTAGTGATGTCATAGGCTGTTGCCGGCCAACAAGTGGTGTTTTTGTATGTATGCTTCAGACACGGGTCACGCTGACGGCGTTCCCCATAGCGACCCCTAGAGGACGCAGTTCGAAGTTCCCTCGAAAGGGAACAAATCCTCCGTTGCGCTCCATCCACTGCGCGCACCTTCGCGCTCCTGCTGACGCAGGAGTGAAAGCACAATGGGCGCGTGCTGCTCCCGCTCTGCATACGCGCTGCTTCTGCGCTGCCTCTGCGCTGCCTCTGCTCTACTCTGCGTGCGGTGTGAAACCAGGCTCTACTGAAGCGCTCACACGTGATCAGTGAAATCTTTCTCCTGCTACAATGTGCTGCGGCTGGCAGCGCGCGCGCTTTGGAGCAACGCAGACCATGCAGTCGCACAAGTGCGACCACGTCAAATTTTTACTCGCACACTCTCAAAAAAAGGTCGCAGTCTAGAGCCCTGAATATATAAAATAATTTTATAAAATAAAGAAAACAATGATGTGCCGTCTTGTCTTGAACAGGAGCACTTCACAAAAATGAACCGAAAGTCAGCGAATACATGACTCACAGACTGTCAGGGTTCTGTTGTGTGTGTCATGTGTTCCCACCTCTTGTGTCCATATTTGGTTTGTTTCCTGTCCTCGTCTGATGTCATTATGAGTTAACGCTTATCCAGCTGTGTTTGTCTCGTTATCTGTAATTAACCTGTGTATATTAGATCATGCCTGTTGAGTTTGATTTCGTCTGGTCTACTCGTTACTTCACGGTGTATCCTGTCTCTGAGTCCTGCCTTGTCCTGCCTTGATGTCCTGATTAAAGACTATTATTTGACTTTATGTCCTCGTCTGCGTGTTCCTGTTCCTCCCTTGTGTGTGCACCGTGACACAGACATGATAAATATATCTATAGAAAGCTATAAATTACTACTTAACGAAATAAATCAAATCGAAAACAAAAACTCTTTCAGGATCATCATCTGATTCTTCATCTTTGCGACACTGACACAGAAAACACTAGTTTATTAGTAAATAATTCAAATATCTCCTTACTATTTCCCCCTGACACATTCATGGTAATTACTTTTGCTGGGGCTTTATGGCAAGCTTTATTGCGTGTATTTGAACGCAGAACTCTTCAGCTGTGCTGAAGACTCTCTGCTGCTGCAGGACACTAAACACCGATCCGCTCTTCACAGTCGCGACACGGTCTCGTGTTGTTTCCACCAGCCGGTGTTTGATAAATGAGCCAGTAGTGGAGAAATAATTACTTTTAAGAAATAATCTTTTTTGAGTAACGACCCCAACACTGGCTATGTCCTTGCTGGAGTGTGACGTGATTTGTGTCATGTGCAGGTGCGATGGATCGCATACAAACCAATAGGGTGTCGGAATGGTGTTTATACTTCTCATCCAACCACAATCAAATTCACTCTATCCGGATGGCGCGATTTATCTGGATAGGTTTTATTTTTTTTATTTTTTTTTGAACGATGACAAGCCGGAATGAAAACAAGCCGAAATGAAATAGGAGTAACGAGGCTATTTTTAAAATGTAAGGAGTAGAAAGTACAGATAATTGCGTGAAAATGTAAGGAGTAGAAGTAAAAAGTTGGCTGAAAAATAATTACTCCAGTAAAGTATAGATACCCAAAATTTCTACTTAAGTAAGGTAACAAAGTATTTGTACTTCGTTACTTGACACCTCTGAAAAATATACAGCTTTACACATATTTGCAATGCAGAAAGACAGAGTTTAATGTGTTAGACTTTATTTGCACAGTAAGTTATGATAGAGCTTCAATGCACATAATGATTACTTTAGAGCTCACATGAACACGAATGCTGTGTTAGTGCTTCCAAGCAAATAAACAGAAAACAAGCACACATAAGCTGCAAAACCTCTTTCTCAGTGAAAGAAAGTTAGTTTATGCAATGTTAAGAGCAAAGCTTGCCTACATGAAAGATGATTCTTGCTCATGAAATGAAATCTTATTTGCAATGCAGAAAGAGACTTTTCAGTGTGTTACAAGTTAAGCACAGCAAGTCATGTTAGAGCTTCAATGCACAGCCTACTTAGTTTAGGGCTTATATGAACACTAATGCTGTTTTAGTGCTTCTAAGCAAATGAAGAGAAAGCAAGCCCATATATAATGTAGGACCTGTGTGGAGGAAAGAACACACACACACACACACACACACACACACACTAAGTGCAACCACAAAATTCCTCAGGCTTAAAGAAACTTTCGTCTCTATCTGCAAGTCATAAAATTGACAGAGGAAGAGCACCTCACCCAACTGGCTGGCCAATTTCCTGCCATGCCTTCGGGTTATCATCGTAAAGAAACCTCTCAAAATAGGAGAGCTTTGAGGTAAACATCTGGCAATGGTCAAAACGACAAACTTTATGGATCCTCTGATCGTTAACGCATAATTCAATGATTTTTATCAACAAGAAAAGACGTTTTACGACAGACGTTCAAGCTAAGGAAGACCAGATCCCCACAAACGTGACATTCTCATGACCCGGACAGTGACTTTTCTGACCTCCCGTCCTCCCAGGACATTGCAAGGATATGTGCCTTTCATTTCTTTAACCGAACAAAGACTCAAACTTTTATAAAGTGTTCCAAAAGACAATTAATACCTGTTGCTGTTATCAAAAGCAATATATACAATATATTTTACAAAATATATCAATGTGTATTTTATGTCATTTATAAGCTTGCTGTGTCATTGTAATCAATGGTATGTTTTTATAATCTTTTGAGGTATAATTTTCTCCTGTAAAGCGAGTACTACACTTATAGCATCATATGCACGATGTGTTATTTCTAATCTTTAAATAGAACCCTTTTGAGTTAGTTTTAGCATGAGAGCTGTTAATGTATGTCAAATACCTTATATTTGGTTTCATATTAACGGTCAGGACAAATGCAACAAGTTGGTGTAAACGAAAGTTAACTCTTAGTATAATAATGTGTGATTAGAACGTGTTAAAAGATATTTTCTTCATGTGACAACGTAAATAGGCAGATAATGGATGCACAGGAAGAAGCCTTGTGTAGGCGGACCTCCGCCCTTCAAGACCTATTTCATTGGAAGAGCATCGAGTGGGAGGGGCCGAAATTTCCGGCCTAAAACTGACTCCCAGCCGCTCGCTCTCTCTCTCTCTGCTCTGCTTGGAAATCGCGCGCTTCTTTGAAACTTGGAGCTACTCCAAAAGAACTCGCAGCCTTCAACATCTAGGCCGAGTCTCGAACACTGAGCCAACACTCAGTCAAATCTCTGAAGAAACCCTTGAAAGTCTGAAGCTACGCGAAAGCAACTTCAAGCCATCAAACAACACCGAGCAGTCAAACCAACAGAAGGGCATCCCCAGAGTGACGTCACGCGACGACGACAGGCGGAATTCCCTCGAGCCGAGAAACGCAACGGCAGATCAGCGACCATTTCAACTTAAAAGCAAGTAATCAAACAAAATCTCTATTCTGCTGAACTGGTCGTATCTATCTCTAAAGTAAAATTAAGAGAGTTCTCCATTTGATGATCGACACGAGTAAAATCGTGTAAAACAGTGCTATATTTTAATCATTCTCAATTGCAACAAGTCATTGCCTGTGTGTATGTATTTTGTGTTTGTGTTATTTAACTTAGTTCATGTATGTTAGTAAGATAGTAAATAAACTCTTGTTTGATTCATAGAGAAGTGTTCTGTGTTTTGGTGTGTAATTTTCAAATCAAGCTTTGCCTAAAGATAACGTTACCTATGCTCATAACTGTCATAAAGGTACTTAAATAATTCTGTATTATTATATCGTGGCCATGAAAATAAACAGAATTTCTCAGAATATACTGAAACTTAACGACTCGCTGGACTAGTGTTAAATAAGGTATAAATTGGACGTTTTGATTAATATCAATTGATCATACTAATCTAGAATTGTAAGATTCCCTAAAGCTGAAATTCAAAATAAAGCTTAAACAAAAGAGCTAAAATTAAATCAATAAATTAATTATTACAATAATGCAAAGCTTCTTTCTCAGTGAGAGAAAGTTGGTTTATGCAATGTTAAGAGTAAATCTTGCCTACATGAAATATGATTCTTACTCATGAAATGAATCTTATTTGCAATGCAGAAAGACAATTTTTAATGTGTTAGACTTTATTTGCACAGTAAGTTATGATAGAGCTTCAATGCACCTACTTTAGAGCTTATATGAGCACTAATGCTGTTTTAGTGCTTCTAAGCAAAGGAAGAGAAAACAAGACCACATATGATGCAAAGCTTCTTTCTCAGTGAGAGAAAGTTTGTTTATGCAATGTTATGAGTAAAGCCACCCGGTTCGAATGATATCACTCGATTGAATGGGCATTATCAGTGGTTATCAGGTCATAGATATGGGCCAGAAGGGATCTGCTGCGCCTACTGGTAGGCTTAGAAGGCTGTTATCATCGATCCACATGGTTAATCGCACGCATGTATGAAGCTGAAGTTACCACTGGAGAAACAGCAGGGGCGATCGTCTCCCCAATGCCAACAACTGCACATGGACCAAAGACCAGCAAAATAGCGCATTAAAAGATGGATTTAGATGACTTCAGGACACATATACAGGTACAGTCTTGTAAAATAGTTTACCGTTCCGTGGTTATGAATTAAGTTATTAATTTAAAATTTGCCTATGGTGGGAAAGGGATCATGTAAAAAAAGTCCATACATTTAACATATTTTTTACCATAGTAACGTAACTGTCGCTCGAATATGTCATGGGTAGTCATGGGTCACAGTAACCACAAAATATACCTTCTCCCACCATAATTTTACTGTGGTATTTGTAGATAAAGCACAATACTTACTATGGGTTTACCTCAGTAACCGTAGTTTTACTGTGGTATTTGTAGATAAAGCAAAATAACCTCAATAATTACTATGGGTTTACCTCGGTAACCATAGTTTTACTGGGGTATTTGTAGATAAAGCACAATAACCTCAACCCTTACTATTGTCACGGTGCACACACGAGGGAGGAACAAGGACACGCAGACGAGGACGTAAACTCAAATAATAATATTTAATAAGACATCAAGGCAGGAATGGCAGGACAAGGCAAGGCTTACAGACAAGATACACCGGGAGTAACGAGTAGACCAGACGAAATCTAACTGAACAGGCATGAACTAATAAACACATGGTTAATTATAGATAATTAGACAAACACGGCTGGACAAGGATTAACTCATAATGACACTTAACGAGGACAGGAAACAAACCAAATATGGACACATGAGGCGGGAACACATGACACACACGACAGAGGACTGACATTACTCCCCCCTCTCGAAAGGCTCATCCCGAGCCTCAACAGTTCCATCGGGGAGGGGGGGTGGGCAGGCGCTCTGGAGGCCCCTCAGGACAAACACTGACAGGAACACAGGACGGGACCTCCAGAGCGGAACAGACAGACAGGGACCATGGCGGAGCTGGGAGCTCTGGAAGCCATGGCAGTGCAGGGAGCTCAGGTGGCCATGGCGGAGCTGGGAGCTCTGGAGGCCATGGCGGAGCTGGGAGCTCTGGAGGCCATGGCAGATGGTCTTCAGGGGCCTTGGCCTCGGTCCCCTCGGCCCGGCCCCTACAGCCGGAACCCCTTTTGCCCACAGGAACCGCTTCTACCTCCACGACAAGGGGGCAGGCGGCTAGAATGGCCTCCATGGCCACAACAAGAGGAGCTGCCTGCCCCAGACGAGTCTCCGTGGACAAGACATGACAAGACAAGGTTTGATTAAAATGTTCCTGTGGGCACAACACGACTTAAAAATGGTGCTCCTGGCCGTAACATGTGGACTCTCCACGGGGCTAGGGTTAGCGGCGGCCAGCGGGCATGTGTCAGCGCCGATCCGGTGGGCTTGAGTCAGCGGCAATCCGGCGGGCATGAGACAGCGGCGATCCGGCGGGTATGAGTCAGCGGCGATCCGGCGGGCTTGAGTCAGCGGCGATCCGGCGGGCATTGAGTCAGAGGCGGGCCGGCGGGCATTGAGTCAGCGGCGATCCGGTGGCGTGATCTCCTGCGAACGGCGCGCCTGGGGGAGCGGCAACCCGGGAACCAGCCGGCGGGCTTAGGAGAGCCACCGCCGGCGGCGGATATCTCCCGCGATCGGCGGGCATGAGGGCATCGCGGCCATAGGACTCACGTCACTCGCGGCGATCCCGCCAAACTCCCACGCCCTCTTGCAGTGGGCTATGGCGGGATTACGAGCGGCGACTTCCTTGCCGCGGGACAGACACAAACAGACAAAACTCAGGAACAAAATAAAAACTTTCAAAAACCAAAACAAAACGAGGTGAAGGGGCGCCGCTTACGGTTAGGTCTGGTCTTCTGTCACGGTGCACACACGAGGGAGGAACAAGGACACGCAGACGAGGACGTAAACTCAAATAATAATATTTAATAAGACATCAAGGCAGGAATGGCAGGACAAGGCAAGGCTTACAGACAAGATACACCGGGAGTAACGAGTAGACCAGACGAAATCTAACTGAACAGTCATGAACTAATATACACAGGTTAATTACAGATAATTAGACAAACACGGCTGGACAAGGATTAACTCATAATGACACTTAACGAGGACAGGAAACAAACCAAATATGGACACATGAGGTGGGAACACATGACACACACGACAGAGGACTGACAATTATGGGTTTACCTCAGTAACCGTAGTTTTACTTACATCGGTAACCGTAGTTTTACTGTGGTATTTGTAATTAAAGCACAATAACAACACTTACAACAACACATACCATGTTTTTACCACAGTAACTGTTTTCACTGTATACTATTTTTTAAAACACAGTAACCACAATGCTTTCCATGCCTTTAATAAGTTTTTATGTAGTAATTGTTATTCAATATTTTTCTGTCTTGCAGTTACATCAGATCACATACTCCAGCAGCTCTTTTAAGAAGCGATCTCTTGTAAAGGCTCTCTCTCTCTCTCTCTCTCTCTCTCTCTCTCAGCTTTTCCTTTCCTATTTTTCCAAACTGTAATCCATAATTCATTTACATATAGTAGCCTCTCTTTCTGTGGTTCATCATGGCATATTTTTAAAACTCAATCAAATTTTGACCAATTCTTCAGAAAGCTGCTAGAATTAACAGGGAACTTGAACTCAAAGCTCCCAATGCTGATCTTGAAGAAACTGCCAAGGAGGCTGAGCAAGTCCTTCAAATATTCAACCCTTCACAGGTTTTGTTGAACACTTTGTTATAACTGATTTGCTTTAATGAACGCATCCTTATATTATGTGTTGATAATATCTTTCCTTATCGTCCTTCCTCTCATATATTTCGGTCACAGATAGTGTTGTTTTTGGCGGCCTGTTTTAATTTTAGTTTTAGTCTAGTCTTTGTGTGAAACTGCCATTTTAGTTTTTATTAGTTTTAGTCACGTTCATACTCTTTTTAGTCTAGTCAAGTTTTAGTAAACTAAAAGTCTGAGCATTTTAGTCTTATTTTAGTCAGAATTATCCATGACTATTTTCGTCTAGTTTTAGTCGACGGAAACTGATGACATTTAGTCTAGTTTTAGTCAATGAAAATTGTATTTTAGTCTCTTTTTAATAATGCAATTCTATTTAACCCAGTCAATATAGTATAAGTACCTAGTAGTATAGACAAAACCAACATTTTATTTTAGCCAAACCCATTTCAAACAAGGTTATCTTATTATATTATTGTTACCTTATAGACTCAGGAATACATCCATTCCAGACACGGAAGATGCTCTGATTTGAATTTACAACATTTATTTTACCAACCAAACATGTTAGAAGTACACACACATAAATTTAAATAAATAAAAACAATAAATAAAATAAAATAAATAAAATAGCATCACATGACAATGCCAGAAAAAAAAATTAATACATTCAAGTTTAACAAAGAGAAACAAGGTGCTTGAATGCTCGAGCTACAATAACATACTAAAAAGTACAAATAAAATGTGTGTCTGTTACTTGTATTGCTTGTAAACTGAAGTCAGATGAAGCCGGCCATCTGTCCCTTTCTCTGTGTCATACTTAACTTTGTTTGTTGTTGCCTTCTAAATAATGCCGCCAGTGAGACTTGAGGAAGTGAAGTCGCCTGCGTCTGCACAGAGTGTTGCCATGTCCGCGGTTTTCCCGCAGAATTGGGCTACTTTAACACTGTTGCCGCGGGTTGTTTTTCATGTCCGCGGGTTGAAGCGACCCCAATAACGTGATATTTAGCCCCTGGAATGCGAACTTTACCGGGGAACCCCCCTCGAAATGCGATTGGGCTAGTTTTGAGTAGCAATTGGGCGGGTTTTGTTGCGACAACCTGGAAACCCTGAATTTCAGCCCCTGAAGTGAGACACAGGAAACGCGACAAAACGAGACGAAATAACGTTATAACATTTCGTTTCGTCTCGTTTTGGTCAACGAAAATGAAGAGACATTTTAGCATAGTTTTTATTTTGTAAACCACATTTAGTCTCGTTTTTATTCATCAACGATATTGCATTATACATTTAATTATCGTCATCGTCACATGACCAGCATTTACGTTGCGTCTCGTCTCGTTTTCATCACGTGATAAAGGTTCGTTGACGACGATATTTCGTCATAATTTTCGTTGACGAAAGCAACACTAGTCACAGATCAGTTTTTAACACACTGTCTCAACACGTTGTCAGGGTTCTGTTGTGTGTGTCATGTGTTCCCGCCTCATGTGTCCATATTTGGTTTGTTTCCTGTCCTCGTTAAGTGTCATTATGATTTAATCCTTGTCCAGCCCTGTTTGTCTAATTATCTATGATTTACCTGTGTATTTATAGTCCTGTCTTTTGAGTTTGATTTGGTCTGGTCTACTCGTTACTTCCCCGGTGTATCCTGTTCCCAAGTCCTTCCTTGTCCTCCCTTGATGTCTACATTAAAGACTATAATTTGAGTTTACGTCCTCGTCTGCATGTTCCTGTTTCTCCCTCGTGTGTGCACCGTGACAGAAGATCAGACCTAACCGTGAGGGCCTCTGACTCCTGGTCATGCCCGGAGGAAGCCTCAGCCTCCAAGTCAGCCCAGGAGGGCTTCTGGTTCCTGTGGGCTGTCCTGTCCTGTCTGTCTGGCCCTGGAGGGCGTTCCTGTCGTATTTTGTACTGTCATGTTGTGTGTTTAGCCCCGGAGGGCTCCTGATACCCACTAACTTCCCCAGGGAAATTTGGGGGGGGGGGTATAAGAGTTCCGGCTGTAGGGGCCAGGCCGAGAGGACCGAGGCCAAGGCCCCCGAAGACCATCTGCCATGCCCTCCAGAGCTCCCAGCTCCGCCATGGCCTCCAGAGCTCCCAGCACCGCCATGGCCTCCGTTGTCTGTTCCGCTCTGGAGGTCCCCGTCCTGTGTTCCTGTCCGTGTTTGTCCTGAGGGGCCTCCAGAGCGCCCACCCCCCCTCCCCGATGGAACTGTTGAGGCTCGGGATGAGCCTTTCGAGAGGGGGGAGTAATGTCAGTCCTCTTTCGTGTGTGTCATGTGTTCCCGCCTCATGTGTCCATATTTGGTTTGTTTCCTGTCCTCGTTAAGTGTCATTATGATTTAATCCTTGTCCAGCCCTGTTTGTCTAATTATCTATGATTTACCTGTGTATTTATAGTCCTGTCTTTTGAGTTTGATTTGGTCTGGTCTACTCGTTACTTCCCCGGTGTATCCTGTCCCCAAGTCCTGCCTTGTCTTGCCTTGTCCTCCCTTGATGTCTACATTAAAGACTATAATTTGAGTTTACGTCCTCGTCTGCGTGTTCCTGTTTCTCCCTCGTGTGTGCACCGTGACAGATGTACAGTATATATTTCTCTTTGTTTCAGCTGAAAGGGAAGACCAAATAAAGGCCTGTCATGGGATTTGAATTTACGGAGAAGACCAAAAGCTGCAAAGGAAAACATTTCCAATGGTATGTCTGTGTTGGTCTGAGCACCTTGACTGAACTGTACTGCAGTTACATTTGCACAGCATTTGATGTTTCTTTAACTTTGATTTACATAGCCCATCAGGAAGAACACTCAACAAAGTGTCATGTTGAAGTAGTAATAATTCATACAATTTACCAAGTCAGCAAATTCATATTGTACAAGCGTACTCATACAAAATTCTACGACTTTTACTCCTACTGCTGTCATTGGCCATTGCCTCAACTCTCATGCAGATTGTGCCCATTGATAGAAGTCAGAGTGTTTGTATCATGAAGCTTATATTAAGTCCATTGTATTCTTTATTAACTTCCCATTGTAACAGTACATGATATCTGTCCACACCTCATAGTCTGCCTTTCTTTCTGTGTTGATTTTTATTCAACGCATCCGTCTAAGAAGCAAGAGTCCGGAAATGCTAGTTTAACTTGTCACGTGACAAATCAGATCTTCAATTAATTTGGCCAAATCAAATCACTTTAAAGCTGTTTACACCAAGAACATGAAATATATTTTATTTTTTAATATTTTAGCATCCACACCAAAAGACGATAATGGTCTGTTTACTGTTATACACGCTGCAGTTACAGTATGTTATTGTCTGCTATTTGTTGTTGTTAATGTTTTTATTGTTCATCATGTGATAAATTCTCTTTGTTCCTATCTTGCAGGATTTCTCACAGATTACTTAGTCTTTCTCCATCAGCTCTCCACAATATCAGCCCTTCCAAATGCTTCCACATCGCTCTCTCTCTAGTGTGGCACATCTGCTCTCAGTCCTTTACTGCTAACTTCCAGTCTTAGCATGTCTGCTTATATAATAAAGCAGGAGATTAATTTTTTCAGATTAACGTGTTAAAAATATTTAACGCAATTAACGCAGGGGCGGGGCTAGGGTTGGACACCCCATTCACAACTGCTGCCTCTGTTTCTTTTTTCTTGAAAAGGATTGCCTTTATTTAGATGCAGAACGTCTTTATGACCACATCAAGCGGGAGACGTTTTAGACGCTTGCTCTAAGGTCACCTCCGCGACAGGCGCGAGTCATGGCACGGAAAAGATACTGTGCTCGTAGCGCGCGCTCTTCAAATACACGCACAGAGGTGCCGGCGCGCGCTGTAGCCTGTATCATATCATATATCAAACAGCGAAAGAAACTACGTGCATGCAATGTCCTAGTTATGCCGTCAGTTAAGGCATGAAGTTACCAAAAAGGTGATTAAAACTGCCTTAAAACTGTGTGCATGCATGCAATATGTTATATATGCGTCACATTTAAGAACATGTCTCTGAAAAAAACTGTCCTGAGGCACCCCAGCACTGTCTCCCAGGGGCGTCGCTAGTGGGGGGAAAAGGGTGACAGAGTGCATAGGGCCCAGAGGTCTGGGGGGGGCCGCGATCGCCTACTGGCCATCGGGAACACCAGGACATTCCATTCGAGTAGTGGGCAGATCGCCGAAACGAGGGAGACCTCCCCGATATTAGGCGCTGTTTTTAAATTACAGCACATGCGAAAACGCATAAAGCAAATACTCCAAAAGTGTGAAGAAGCGCTCCCCGATGCATCCACCAGCCACGCATCAAAGAGCGGGATCAGTCTCCCGCACAGCGCTGAAGAACGTGCGCCGTGCTTCTGCCACGATTTATAAGAGATAAACAGCACAAGTGGCTTGATCCATTCAGATGTGAGACAGAATTGTTATACAGTCATGTGATATGAGAAAGGTTAGTGATGCAGGCTGAAAACAGCCACGACATTGAGGTATATTGGAAAACGCTAATAGGCTTGTCAATTCAGCACCATAGTAATTTAACTTGAAGTTATTAACACTGTATAAATAGCCTATGTGTTGGCAGAAATGTATTTATTATACATGTTACTGTTATAACATATTGGGGAATATTTTAATTTTATAGAAGGTGTTTTGTAGTTTTTTCATGTTTTTTTTAATACAAAATTTTACAGTTTATTATTACAACCCCAAATCAGAAAAAGTTGGGACAGTATGGAAAACGCAAATAAAAAAAGAAAGTAGTGATTTCTAAATTTACTTTGACTTGTATTTCATTGCAGACAATATGAACACAAAATATTTCATGTTTTGTCTGGTCAACTTCATGTCATTTGTAAATATACATCCTTTCCTGTCATTCAGACCTGCAACACATTCCAAAAAAAGTTGGGACAGGAGCAATTTAGGGCTAGTAATGAGGTAAATTGGTTAAATAATGATGTGATTTGAAACAGTTGATGTCAACAGGTGATTGTAATTATGATTTGGTACAAAAGCAGCATCCAAGAAAGGTCTAGTCCTTTAGGAGCAAAGATGGGCCGAGGATCGCCAGTTTGCCAACAAATACGTGAGAAAATTATTGAAATGTTTAATAACAATGTTCCTCAAAGAAAGATAGGAAGAGATTTGGATATTTCACCTTCAACAGTGCATAACATAATTAAAAGATTCAAGGAATCTGGAGGAATTTCAGTGCGTAAAGGACAAGGGCGCAAGCCTAAGCTGAACAACCGTGATCTCTGATCCCTCAGGCGGCACTGCATCAAGAATCGTCATTCATCTATAAGCGATATCACCACATGGGCTCAGGACTACTTTGGCAAACCTTTGTCAAGTACCACAATACGTAGTTACATCCACAAATGCCAGTTAAAACTGTACTGTGCCAAAAGGAAGCCCTATGTTAACAGTGTCCAGAAGCGCCGTCGACTTCTCTGGGCTCTGAGGCATCTGGGATGGACCATCACACAGTGGAAACGTGTACTGTGGTCAGATGAATCAGTATTTCAGGTATTTTTTGGGAGGAATGGACGCCGTGTGCTCTGGACCAAAGAAGAAAAGGATCATCCAGACTGTTACCAGCAACAAGTCCAAAAGCCAGGGTCTGTCATGGTATGGGGTTGTGTCAGTGCCCTTGGCAAAGGTAACTTGCACTTCTGTGATGGCACCATTAATGCTGAAAAGTACATAGAGATTTTGGAGCACAATATGCTGCCTTCAAGAAGACATCTTTTCCAGGGACGTCCATGGGACAAGACAATGCAAAATCACATTCTGCACACATTACAAAGTCCTGGCTGCGGAGGAAGAAGGTACGGGTACTTGACTGGCCTGCCTGCAGTCCCGACCTGTCTCCAATAGAGAATGTGTGGCGCATTTTGAAGCGCAAAATGCGACAACGAAGACCCCGTACTGTTGCCCACCTTAAGACTTGTCTGCAGGAAGAATGGGACAAAATTACACCTGAAACACTTCATCACTTGGTGTCTTCAGTCCCTAAACGTCTTTTAAGTGTTGTGAAAAGGAATGGCAACATTACAAAGTGGTAAATGCTTTACTGTCCCAACTTTTTTTGGAATGTGTTGCAGGTCTGAATGACAGGAAAGGATGTATATTTACAAATGACATAAAGTTGACCAGACAAAACATGAAATATTTTGTGTTCATATTGTCTGCAATGAAATACAAGTCAAAGTAAATTTAGAAATCACTACTTTCTTTTTTTATTTGCGTTTTCCATACTGTCCCAACTTTTTCTGATTTGGGGTTGTACTATTTTTTTATTTTAAAAACCATATAACCCAGTTTTTAATGTTAATGTTAATGTTAATGAGGACCATGGCTTGACTTCTTGTGATCACCATTCTACTACTAATTCTAGTCAGCTAAACTATGGATTCTAAGCAAGAACTGCTTTCTTTTTAGATGTTAACGAGTTTTAATTGAAATAAAATTTTAATTCAATAAGGGCATGAATAAAGAAATATCAGTGTCTTATCTAAATTTACAAATAATAAAGTTCTTAAAGGGAGATTCACCTAAAAATGAAAATGTCATAGTTTACTCGATATCATGTCATTCCAAAACTGTATGAATTTCTTTCTTCTGTGGAACATATTTTTTTACATTTTTGTCCATAAAGTAGAAATCAAGGGCAACCAAAATGGTTTGGTAACATTCTACAAAATCTTCTTTTGTGTTCAACAGAAGAAAGTCGTTTGGAACGACATGAGGTTGAGGAAATGATGACAGAATTTATTAGCAGTACTTTCCAGCAGTCTAGCTCAAAATCAATGCTTTACTGTCAAGTGCTTTTCTATGTGACAAAACTGCATTATTAAGTTTGTTGCATTTGTTGTGAATTCTGTAATGCATTGACACTTACATATATGACGTTTCAATTGCATTTTCATTAAATACCCTGCGATGATATAAGGTAAAGTAGTAAATAAGTGTAGAATAGCACAACAATAGGCTATAGGCTATGGCTTGAGAGCCTATGGTTTCTGAACAGACTGGAATATCAGTCAGTCAAGCAAAGCGTATAGAAACGCCTCAGATTGACAGATAGCCTACGTAAAAATAAACAGGAATTTTCCGACTTTTGAGCGATTAGTTACCTATATACATATATATATAAATTATTATTTTTTTTCTTTCTCACATTGCCCCCTTTTTTTTCCACATTTGAGCCCCTCCCCTGAGGAACTCTCTGCACGTCCCTGTTCAGGTGCCACGGAACACGCGCTATTTTACGGATTAAAAATAAAAGAGTAATAAAATATAAGGCAAGGTAGTAAATAAGTGTAGAATAGCACTGTCTGTTTGCTTATGTGCATCAATCCGAGCATAAAAGGGCAGGGATGTTCAGGCAGGTGAAAAGCGTTTGGTTAATGGTGAATATTGACCTATTGTGCGTCCCGTTGCCGAGCCCCGCCTCGATGTAATGATTGACAGCTAGGGGGCGTGCTCTGCTCGGAATGCATTTTCAAATCCACAATGACTTAAACTATATTCATCGCGGGGTATTTAATGAAAATGCAATTGAAACGTCATATATGTAAGTGTCAATGCATTTAAGAAAAATAAAAGACATTTAAATCACCGTTTTGCTACCCTTTTGCTGCACCTTTGGCTCAGAATGCATTTTGAAACTCTCATTGAATTTTGCTACAATTATCCCGCGGTCTCACGATGAAAATGCAATCCCAAGTGTCCTACCCCTAAGTGTGAATGCATTTAGGAAAAACAGCATTTAAATGATAATTTTGCTACACTTTTTGCTTGGACATGTTAAACATATCTTATCAATTTGGGTAACACATTTTCATTTTCATTTTGCAACTTATAAAGCTTTAAAATATGTTTTTAATATGCATATTAAAACTAGTGTAGAAAATGGCAAACTTAAATTATATAATTGAATTTTCATTTTCATTTTGCACTAAATGTTGCACACATGTATGGGAAAATGTAAATTTAAATAAAGAAATACATTGCCATTTTACATATTGCATTGCCATTTTGCATATTACATTGCAAATTGAATTTTGCTACACATATGCTTCCATAAATAACTAGCTGCTGTGATGTCTATTAATCAAAGAACAAAAGAAAAAAAAAAGAGGAAATCAATAACGTTTATAGCTTTAAGTGGTTCATCTATATTTAATTTAGAATTTAGTGTTTGGTTACTATTCGTTTTCTGTAAATTCACTTAAATTAGAAGTTAAGTCTAATAAATGTTAAAATTGATAGCTCTCAATTATACTGTAATGCTGAATGGCTACAGTCAATGGTTAAATATTTAGGGGATTTTTTTTTTTTTATAGAGACATCAGTAGTATTGATATCAGTGATGCTGGCCTTCAATCATAAAAAAGATGCCATTAAAGAAATATTAAATATATATTGTCTTTGTTGTTTGTACATTGTACATTTGAAGATCGAATGTGAAATTATAGCAATATAAAAGTATATTAAAAAACTTTAATGTTAGGTGGGATTAATCGCGATTCATTTTAGAAAAATGTGCGATTAATTAGTTATTTTTTTTAATCGATTGACAGCACTAATATATATATATATATATATATATATATTAGTGGTGTCAAAATTAGCGCGTTAACGCGGGAGATTATTCTTTTCAGATTAACGCGTTAAAAATATTTAACGCAGGGGCGGCACCCCATTCACAACTGCTGCCTCTGTCTCTTTTTTCTTGCAAAGGATTGCGTTTATTCAGATGCAGAACGTCTTTATGACCACATCAAACGGGAGACGTTTCAGATGCGCGCTCTAACGTCGTCTCCGTGCCAGGCGCGAGTCAAACAAGAGCGGAAAAGATACTGTGCTCGTAGCGTGCTCTTCAAATACACGCACAAAGGTGCCGGCGCGCGCTGTAGCCAGGGGGTGGCCAGGGGTGGCCGTGGCCACCACTGACCTAAGCATGGCCACCCCACTCAAAACTGCCGTTTTGGTCCCTTTTTTTTCTTGACAAGAAATACATTTATTAAGACGCGGAACCGCCGTATCTCTTTATGACCACATCAAACGGGAAACTTTTCAGACGCGCACTTCAGCTTCAGCTTCACCTCAGCGCCAGGCGCAGGTCAAACGAGTGTGGAAAGAAACAGGAACCAAATGAGCTTCAGTAGAACAACAGTGAACTGCGGCCTGATGAGATGTTGTTAGGCTATATATCAGCAAATCAAACTTTCCTGTCCTGTCCTGTCAGCCGTCACTGTGCTCACGGCGCACACTCTTCAACTTTACGCGAATATAAGGCGAACACAGTGAACACAGTGCACTTATACTAGAAAATATGCGCTGTTTTTATTTTTTAATTTGTAAAGTACAAACTAAAATTAAATCATTTAAATGCATAAAATAACTAATTTTGCTTGCATTTATGTGCTGTTGACTTCCGGCCTTTTTTTCTTTCTTTCTTTTTTTATTAACCAATTCTTAACACTATCTGCATGTCTCATCAATGAGTATGCAATGATGGAGAACAAGCTTTTAGGAGTTTTGAGAACCAGAATCAAGCTGACTGAGAAATAAAGCTATAGTGATCCCCTTTATTAAAATACCTGGAGGTGAGGAATAATACGCAAGTTGTCATATTCACTCAGCATTACTTGATCTAATTCACAAATATCTCAATTACAATTTAGTAGAAATGAATTGCATTCAGTTGTGTTCTAGGCACTCAAACGGTCCAATACCTTATTGGATACAATAAGGTATAAAAATCAAATTTTTATATTGAAATAATGAATATTTCTGTGCCACCCCAGACTGGTTGCTGGCCCCTCCCTGGCCACCCCTATAAAAACATCCTGGCTCTGCCACTGCATATCAAACAGCGAAAGAAACTACAGTGGTGTGAAAAAGTGTTGGCCCCCTTCCTGATTTTTTTTTTTTTTGCATGTTTGCCACACTTTAATGTTTCAGATCATCAAACAAATTTAAATATCAATCAAAGATAACACAAGTAAGGGTTACAGATCGGCCAGGCTCCACCACCAATCCACCACTCCGATCACTATCACCTGAGTACTAATTCAAGCCACCTGCACCTCATCAGCACCAATCATCACAGCACTACTTAAGCACACACCTCATTCCAGTCAGTTGTCCGATCTCGCTTACACGAAGTGGACTCACCAAGCTATGTGCTACTACTTACCTCCTGTGCCTCTCCTTCATAGATCCCCTGTGTTGTCCCTGGCTGTCGTTCTCCGACCAAGCGTCCTCTACTCCGCTGTCATCCTGAGGTGTGTGCTGCTCCACTCCATCCACGAGTTCCTGGCAAGACAAGATACCTCTCAGTATATCCTTTCAACCACCGATCAAGTATCAAGTTTCTACTCACCTCCATCTACTGCCATAGACTCTGCTGAATCAATAAATATTGATTTTATTGAATACCTGTTTTACAAACCTCTACCTGTTTTACAAACCTCTGTGTCCTGTCTACTTCCGTAACAGAAGATCGGACCAACACCGACAGAGTGATTCAGCATGAGCCAACCGGACCCATTCCAGGAACTCGTGGATCATCTCCGACGGGTTCTCACTCCAGCACCGCCACCAACACCGCCAATCACTTCCGTATCCACCACCACTTCTTCTTCATCTACTGTCATCGTCAGTCCCATGGCCAGACCAGCGCCCTACTCTGGGGTGGTGGAGGAGTGCAATGGGTTCCTTCTTCAATGTTCCCTTTCCATTGAAATGCAACCTTATCTGTACCCTACTGAAAGATCCAAGATCGCTCTATTAGTCTCTCTACTCTCCGGCAAGGCATTGCAATGGGCCGAAACCATCCTAGCTCAGGCTGGTAATGTCACTCAATCTTTTAATAATTTTGTTACTCATTTCAGAGAGGTGTTTGGGAAACCCGCTGGGGACTCATCGACCAGCGATCAGCTGTATCATCTCCGACAAGGCTCTCAGACCATCAATGAATATGCCCTCAGATTCAGAACCCTAGCTGCTGCCAGCGGGTGGAATGAGCAAGCTCTGATTACCACCTACCGTCAGGGATTAGAGCCCCGATTGCGCCTTCAACTCTCCAGTTATGACGACCACGGAGGATTAGAAGACCTCATCCAACACTCCATCCGATGCTCCTGCCGCATGCAATCATGTTTTAAGGAACAAAACCTTACATCTCGTTGCACTCCTCCACAATGCCACCCAGAGGCGAACCATCCTCCAGAACCAGTCTCTGAACAGATGATGACCGACAACATGAGGTTATCACCCGCTGAGCGGCAGAGGCGACTTACCAATGGTTTATGCCTGTATTGTGGAAATGGGGGGGCATGTCAGATCTACATGCCCCATTCGACCTCCAAGATTTTCGGTGAGTGCTATTCAACCCATTCCTCAAAATATGAAGCCTCTCTCTATCGAGATAACGCTTATTGCACCCGATACCTCTGTTTCAGTCAATGCCCTCCTTGACACGGGATCCGCGGGAAATTTCATATCAAGGAGCCTCTGCCGCCAACTCAAGATCCCCACAACAATCAACTCAAAAGATTTACCAAGTCCAATCCGTAACAGGGAGGCCGCTCAGTCGTCATAACATCAGACATTCGGCTGGTCCATTACATCTACGAGTAGGCCTTCTTCATGAAGAGGAGATCAGTTTACTGGTTCTGGAGGAAACCACCTCGGACATCATTCTGGGTCGCCCCTGGTTCGCTCTTCATGAACCCCAAGTATCCTGGCGCACAGGAGACGTCCTGAAGTGGGGTAACCAGTGTTTTCCGAATATGGTTCTACCTCCAACGCCGACCAACCAGCTCCTGTCCCTGAATTCCACCACCATCGAGAGCCCCCTGGAGAAGCGATCCGTCGACATACCTACATGTTATACCCACTTCAGTGACGTCTTCTGCCCGAAGAAGGCCTCCCAATTACCTCCTCATCGGCCATGGGACTGCGCGATAGACCTACTACCGGGTGAGTCCGTGCCCAAGGGAAAGATCTATCCACTATCACTCCCAGAACAGAAGGCCATGGAGGAGTACATTTGAAGAGGCACTTGAACAGGGTTACATCCGCCCTTCCACATTCCCTGCTGCTTCAAGCTTCTTTTTTGTGGCTAAGAAGGACGGAGGCTTGCGGCCTTGTATAGATTACCAGGCACTCAACAACATTACAGTAAAATTCCGTTATCCCCTTCCTCTTGTCCCAGCAGCTCTGGAACATCTCCGTGGTGCCACCATCTTCACCAAACTAGACCTCCGCAGCGCATACAACCTCATTCGGATACGTGAGGGGGACGAGTGGAAGACAGCCTTCGTGACCCCTACTGGCCACTACGAATATCTCGTCATGCCGTATGGCCTAGTCAACGCCCCTTCCGTATTCCAAGACTTTATGCATGAGGTGCTCCGAGAGTTTCTCCACCGCTTCGTCCTGGTATATATGGATGACATCCTCATTTACTCTCGGAGCCTGGCCGAACATCGCCACCACGTTGCGGAGGTCCTCCAACGTCTACGTCAGTTCCAGCTCTTCCTCAAAGCAGAAAAATGCTCCTTCCATCATCCCTCAGTACAATTTCTGGGCTATCAAATTGACAGCAGTGGCATCCGGATGGACGAGGGGAAGGTGGAGGCCATCAAGACCTGGCCAACCCCATCAACCATAAAGGAACTTCAAAGATTCCTAGGATTTGCAAGCTTCTACCGTCGCTTCATCCTGAACTACAGTACTCTCACCAGTCCCCTTACTAACCTTCTCCGAAGCAAGCCCAAGTCTCTGTCCTGGTCTCCAGCAGCCGCCGAAGCCTTTGACAGGTTGAAAGAAGCTTTTACTCAAGCTCCAATCCTCGTACATCCTGATCCTACGAAGGCATTCATTGTCGAAGTTGATGCTTCCACTACGGGGGTTGGAGCTGTGCTTTCCCAGCAGCAGGGAAACCCCATGAGACTCCATCCATGCGCCTTCTTCTCACGGAAACTCAGCCCGGCGGAGCGTAACTATGACATCGGCAACAGGGAGCTCCTCGCCATCAAGCTGGCCCTTGAAGAGTGGAGGCATTGGCTGGAGGGAGCTCAACATCCGTTCACGGTACTTACGGATCACAAGAACTTACAATATCTGAGGGAGGCAAAGAGGCTAAATCCACGTCAGGCACGCTGGGCGTTATTCTTCACTCGTTTCAATTTCTCCATCTCCTATCGTCCTGGGTCCAGGAATGTTAAGGCAGACGCTCTGTCGCGCCTTTACGCCCCAGAAGAAGAGGAAGAACCACCCAATCCCATTATCCCGGAAGACCTGTTTGTCAGCCCCATCCAGTGGAATCCTGATACTGCTCCTCCTCCCAATGTCTCTACGGCCACTCTGCCGGGCTGCCCACCAGGTGCACAGTATGTCACACGTACCCAACGTACCCCTCTCATTCACTCTGTACACTCTTCACTGGGCACTGGCCACCCTGGGGCCAACGTAACTCTCTCGCTGCTTAAAGACCGCTTCTGGTGGCCAAATATGGCAAGGGATGTGAGAAGGTTCGTCCAGGGGTGTAAGGAATGTGCCATATCCAAGAGCTCTCGCCATCTACCATCAGGCAAACTCCTCCCGCTACCCGTTCCCAACCGGCCGTGGTCACACCCAGGGGTAGACTTTGTCACGGACCTACCAGCCTCTGACGGGAACACATGTATCCTGGTGATTGTGGATAGGTTCTCCAAATCCTGCCGATTGATTCCCCTCAAGAACCTCCCTACGGCTATGACGACGGCCGAACTAATGTTTAATCATGTCTTCAGATATTTCGGAATCCCTGAGGATATTGTGTCCGACCGAGGTCCTCAGTTCATTTCCCATGTGTGGCGAAACGTCTTCAAACTCCTAGGTGTGACCGTAAGTCTATCTTCTGGATACCACCCTCAGACGAACGGGCAGACGGAGAGGAAGATCCAGGAGATTGGATGCTTCCTACGAACCTTCTGTCACGGCCACCAGGACTCTTGGAACCAGTTCATTGGCTGGGCCGAGTACGCCCAGAACTCCCTTCGACAGTCATCCACTGGACTCACTCCCTTCCAGTGCGTGCTCGGTTTCCAGCCACCCATGTTTCCCTGGACTGGAGAGCCGTCTGACGTCCCTTCAGTGGATTACTGGTTCCGAGAGAGCGAGAGGGTCTGGGATGAAGCACACCATCACCTTCAGCGAGCACTTCGCAGGCGCAAGATGACAGCAGACCTTCGGAGGTCTGAAGCTCCCCTCTATCAGCCGGGACAGAAGGTCTGGCTGTCAACAAGGGACATCCGGTTGCGCCTGCCCTGCAAGAAGCTCACTCCCAGATACGTTGGTCCCTTCACCATTCAGAGGCAAATCAACCCGGTCACTTACCAACTCCACTTATCTGCACAGTATAGGATTCACCCCACTTTCCATGTATCCCTCCTTAAACCTTATCATTCTCCTGTCTCCACAGAGCCTGGTCCGAGTGCAGAACCCCCTCTCCCACTAGTCGTGGAGGATGGTGCCATCTACAAGGTCAGAACAATCCTGGATTCCCAACGTTGTGGTGGTCTGCTGGAATACCTCGTGGATTGGGAAGGTTACGGCCCCGAGGAGAGGTCATGGATGAGGGGTTCCCAAGGATGACATTCTGGATCCAACGCTCATCGAAGATTTCCACACTAGCTTCCCTGATCGACCTGCACCCAGAGCCAGAGGTAGACCACCACGCCGTCGGTTCTCTCGGCCCTCTGGAGCGGGCCGTGGAGAGGGGGGTAATGTTACAGATCGGCCAGGCTCCACCACCAATCCACCACTCCGATCACTATCACCTGAGTACTAATTCAAGCCACCTACACCTCATCAGCACCAATCATCACAGCACTACTTAAGCACACACCTCATTCCAGTCAGTTGTCCGATCTCGCTTACACGAAGTGGACTCACCAAGCTATGTGCTACTACTTACCTGTTGTTTACCCTGTGGACTACTTACCTCCTGTGCCTCTCCTTCATAGATCCCCTGTGTTGTCCCTGGCTGTCGTTCTCCGACCAAGCGTCCTCTACTCCGCTGTCATCCTGAGGTGTGTGCTGCGCCACTCCATCCACGAGTTCCTGGCAAGACAAGATACCTCTCAGTATATCCTTTGAACCACCGATCAAGTATCAAGTTTCTACTCACCTCCATCTACTGCCATAGACTCTGCTGAATCAATAAATAACATCTACCTGTTTTACAAACCTCTGTGTCCTGTCTACTTCCGTAACAGTAAGCACAACATGCAGTTTTTGAATGAAGTTTTTTATTATGAAGGGAAAACAAAATCCAAACCCACATGGCCCTGTGTGAAAAAGTGCTTGCCCCCTAAACCTAATAACTGGTTGGGCCACCCTTAGCAGCAACAACTGCCATCAAGCGTTTGCGATAACTTGCAATGAGTCTGTTACAGCGCTGTGGAGGAATTTTGGCCCACTCATCTTGGCAGAATTGTTGTAATTCAGCCACATTGGAGGGGTTTTGAGCATGAACCGCCTTTTTAAGGTCATGCCACAGCATCTCAATAGGATTCAAGTCAGGACTTTGACTAGGCCACTCCAAAGTCTTCATTTTGTTTTTCTTCAGCCATTCAGAGGTGGATTTACTGGTGTGTTTTGGATCATTGTCCTGCTGCAGAACCCAAGTTCGCTTCAGCTTGAGGTCACGAACAGACGGCCAGACATTGTCCTTCAGGATTTTTTGGTAGACAGCAGAATTCATGGTTCCATTTATCACAGCAAGTCTTCCAGGTCCTGAAGCAGCAAAACAGCCCCAGACCATCACACTACCACCACCATATTTTACTGTTGGTATGATGTTCTTTTTCTGAAATGCTGTTACTTTTACGCCAGATGTAATGGGACACACTCCTTCCAAAAAGTTCAACTTTTGTCTCGTCAGTCCACAGAGTATTTTCCCAAAAGTCTTGGGGATCATCAAGATGTTTTCTGGAAAAACTGGGATGAGCTTTTATGTTCTTTTTGCTCGGCAGCGGTTTTCGTCTTGGAACTCTGCCATGCAGGCCATTTTTGCCCAGTCTCTTTCTTATGGTGGAGTCATGAACACTGACCTTAACTGAGGCAAGTGAGGCCTACAGTTCTTTAGATGTTGTTGTGGGGTCTTTTGTGACCTCTTGGATGAGTCGTCGCTGCGCTCTTGGGGTAATTTTGGTCGGCTGGCCGCTCCTGGGAAGGTTCACCCCTGTTCCATGTTTTCGCCATTTGTGGATAATGGCTCTCACTGTGGTTCGCTGGAGTCCCAAAGCTTTAGAAATGGCTTTATAACCTTTTCCAGACTGATAGATCTCAATTACTTTCTTTCTCATTTGTTCCTGAATTTCTTTGGATCTCAACATGATGTGTAGCTTTTGATGATCTTTTGGTCTACTTCACTTTGTCAGGCAGGTCCTATTTAAGTGATTTCTTGATTGCGAACAGGTGTGGCAATAATCAGGCCTGGATGTGGCTAGAGAAACTGAACTCAGATGTGATAAAACACAGTTATGTTTTAACAGGGGGTGGGGGGCAAACACTTTTTCACACAGGGCCATGTGGGTTTGGATTTTGTTTTCCCTTCATAAAAAAAACCCTTCATTTAAAAACTGCATGTTGTTTACTTGTGTTATCTTTGATGAATATATAAATTTGTTTGATGATCTGAAACATTAAAGTGTGGCAAACATGCAAAAAAATAAAAAATCAGGAAGGGGGCCAACACTTTTTCACACCACTGTATGTGCATGCAATGTCCTAGTTATGCTGTCAGTTAAGGCATGAAGTTACCAAAAAGGCGATGCTGCCTTAAAACTGTGTGCATGCATGCAATATGATATGTGTCGCATTTAAGAACATGTCTCTGAAATGGTTTTCAAAACTTTCCTGAGGCACCCAGCACTGTCTCTCTCTCATCTAACACACCGGATTCAACTCGTCAGTTCATTAGAAGAGACTAAGACCTGAAGAGGGTCAGAAAGCAGCAGCAGCTTTTAAAGCAATACCAGGCAAATAATAATAACCAGCTGCTGTGATGTCTATCAATCCAAGAACAAAAGAAAAAAGAGGAAATCAATAACTTTTATAGCTTTAAAGGGTTCATCTATATTTAATTTAGAATTTAGTGTTTGGTTACTATTCATTTTCTGTACATTTCTGCTGAAGGGCACAGGTAGCTAAATATGTCATTTATAATAATGGGTTCGTGTGAATATTGTTTTAAGTTCACTTAAATTAGAAGTTAAGTCTAATAAATGTTAAAATTGATAGCTCTCAATTATACTGTAATGCTGAATGGCTACAGTCAATGGTTAAATATTAAGGGGGAAAAACAATTTTATAGAGACATCAGTAGTATTGATATCAGTGATGCTGTCCTTCAATCATAAAAAAGATGCATTAAAGAAATATTAAACATATACTGTCTTTGTTGTTTGTACATTGTACATTTGAACATTGAATGTGAAATTATTGCAATATAAAAGTATATTTAAAAACTTTAATGTTAGGTGGGATTAATCGCGATTAATTTTAGAAAAATGTGCGATTAATTAGTTTGTATTATTTTTATCGATTGACAGCACTAATATATATATACAGGTATAGATAGATAGATAGATAGATAGATATAGATATATTCTTGATTAAAATTATAATTGTCTAAAAAATTATAATTGATAACCATTTTAATTGGTCCTGCATTTAATAATAATAATAATAATACATTTTATTTGTAATGCGCCTTTCTTAAACTCAAAGCGCTACAACATATACAACAAAATAACAAATCAAACAAAACTACATAAAATCACAATAAATAATCATACATTAAAAGCTTTACTAAAGAGGTGTGTCTTAAGAAGTTTCTTAAAACAATCCAAGGAAGCAGCATTCCTAATGAATGCAGGTAATGCGTTCCATAGCTTAGGCCCATTATAAGAAAAAGCCCTCCCCCCCATGGTTTTTAATTTACAACAAGGCTGATACAAGGAGAGACAACCAGCAGAGCGGAGAGAGCGAGAAGCAGTGGAAAGAGTGACCAAGTCACAGATGTAATCTGGAGCCAGCCTATGCACTGCTTTATAGGTTAAAATCAGAGTTTTAAATTCAATGCGTGATTGAACCGGGAGCCAATGAAGTTACTGGAGCACTGGGGTAATGTGATGGCATGCAGATGTATGAGTCAAAACTCGGGCAGCTGAGTTTTGTATATATTGCAATCTCTTATCAGAATTTGCTGGTAAACCCCCGAAGAGAGAATTACAATAATCGAGCTGTGATGTGATGAAGGCATGAATAAGCCTCTCAGCATCAGGCCTGGAAAGAAAGGGTCTAATGCGAGCAATGTTACGAAGATGGAAAAAAGCAACTTTAGTTATATTTTTGAAATGAGAATTAAAAGTCAGCTGAGCATCAAAAATCACGCCTAAATTACGCACCTGGGCAGAAGGAGATATTTGAGCATTGTCAACTGAAAGTTTAAAATTACTGCACTTGTTAACATTAGATGGAGTGCCAATTAATAAAATTTCAGTTTTAGAACAATTTAACTTTAAAAATGAGTGTTTCATCCATGCCTTGATTTCCAGCAAACAGGCAGAAAGAGTCAAAGAGGAAGTAGTGGAATCAGGCTGAGTGCTAATATAAATTTGTGTGTCGTCCGCGTAACAATGATAACCCAGGCCATACTTCTGAATAATCTGCCCAAGAGGTAACATGTAAACACTAAATAAAACAGGACCCAGAACTGACCCCTGAGGGACACCCTGACACAAAGGCACAGTCTGAGATCTGTTAGTACCCAGGTAAACAAACTGAGAACGTTGTGAAAGATAAGATTCAGCTCAACACAGTTCCAGAAAGACCAATCCATCTATGTAGTCTGTCCAGTAATATACTGTGACATATCATGTCGAATGCAGCACTAAGATCTAAGAACCAAAATGCCACAAGTCCCAGAATCGGCTATAAGGAGAAGGTCATTCAAGACCCTAACTAAAGCAGTCTCCGTGCTGTGTCCAGACCTAAACCCAGATTGAAAAGGCTTCAGTAGGCTGTTCGTGTAAAGATGAGTTTGGAGTTGGCTAACAACCACACGCTCAAGGACTTTTGCCAGGAATGGTAAATTAGAAATTGGCCGATAATTGGACATCTCCGCAATATCACTCCCAGGCTTTTTTAGAACCGGTGTAACTGCTGCCATTTTTAAAGCAGGAGAAACAATCCCCTCACTGAGTGAGGCATTGACAATAGCAGTAATGTGGGGTAAAATAACAGACAAACAGTTTTTCAGTACAGTTGTCACGAATTCAGCCTCTGTGGCAAACCTGAGTGTGTCAAGGCGGACACCTCCACTGGATGCAGTAGACTTCTGAAGGTAGGAGAAGTTCGCAGGACAAACAGGACGCGGAGATAGATGACGACGATCCAAGCGCCTCTGAGTCCAAACAGACGTTATACAGGCACCGCTTGCTTGCAAATTCCGGCGGGAGCCTCGATGAACGTATTTTGGCCGGCGAAGGAGATGTAACGAGTGCAGTGTGTCCTGAACACATGTAGCAGGAGGCGCGGAGTGATCAAACTGAAAAAGTTCCGAAGCAGAGTATTTTAGCATGATGAAGTATGGGTGATCAAAGTAGATCTTGCCGTAAACTCCAAATAAAACCAGAATAAAAATCCAGGAAGGCCGCATATTACCAGCGGGTAAATGCCAAAAGACGAATAGGTAGAAATCCAAGCGTCAAGAGGCAGCAAAGTCACCACTCGAGAAACATCAGCCAGTCCAACATCAGAATCAAGACCACGTTAAAACAAAGAAACAATTAATTTAACTCACTGATGGAGAAGCGGCAACCACATTGCGCCAGCCATGTGAAAAAAAAAAAAAAAGTTTGACATATCAATAAACATTATGAACTTTGTAATTGTTTTTTATATACGTATACAGGGGCGCTGTAAGGGGGGGAAAAGTTAGGACGATTCTAAGGGCCCACGATGGGAGGGGGCCCCCCGAGGGAGAAACGTGATTTCTACCGAGGGGAACGCTAGAGCCCTGCATTTCAGCCCGACCCCGACCCCGACCGGGCTTCGATCGGGCCAATTCATGTCATAATTCATACTTTTAGGCTTCTCCTTATGTTTATATTTTAGACATCCATCAATTAGTGATGAAAAAAATTGCCGCGCTGGTGGAAACAACATGAGACCATGCTGCCGCGGCTGTCAAGAGCGGCTCGACAGTGTTTAGAGTCCCGCAGCAGCAGAGAGCTGTCAGCGCAGCTGAAGAGTTCTGCTTCAAATACACGCAATAAAGCTTGCCATAAAGCCCCAGCAAAAGTAATTACCATGAGTGTGTCAGGGGGAAATAGTAAGGAGATATTTGAATTATTTACTAATAAACTAGTGTTTTCTGTGTCAGTGTCGCAAAGATGAAGAATCAGAATGATGACCCTGACTCTCCATCTCCTCATTAGACTCGCCTTTAGAGAGAAGTGCATCTTCACGGATTATAATGAAAGAGTTTTTGTTTTCGATTTGATTTATTTAGTTAAGTAGTAATTTAAAGCTTTCTATAGATATATTTATCATGTCTGTGAGTCATGTATTCGCTGACTTTCGGTTCATTTTTGTGAAGTGCTCCTGTTCAAGACAAGACAGCACATCATTGTTTTCTTTATTTTATAAAATAATTTTATATATTCAGGGCTCTAGACTGCGACCATTTTTTTGAGAGTGTGCGAGTAAAAATTTGAAGTGGTCGCACTTTGTGTCACACACCGCACGCGTAAGCAGAGCAGAGGCAGTGTGTGTGCAGAATGGGCGCGTCAGCAGGAGCGCGAAGGTGCGCGCAGCGGACAGAGCGCAGCGGAGGATTTGGTTTTCAAACTAAAGTAAAAGACTGCTTCTTAAAACAGAGAAGGTGAACATGTTGGTATTCTTGTAGAGAAAACATGCAAGTCCTGTCAGCGACAGACAGTTTAGTTTGACTTTTTGTTTTCGTTTTGAAAAGCTTGTTATCTTTGCTGTTTAATTCATGTTACACTATGGAGGCTTTCCTTATTTTTTTTATATTATTATTATTTGACTCCTCAGTGTTTGCTAAACATTCTGTTATGTATTAGTCGGTATAATACAGCATGTGATGTGTCCTATGCCTCATCTTATTCGTTTTTGTTAATAAATGTTTGTCATTGTAACATACTGTTTTATTGTTGTTGTGCTTTTTAATTAAGAATACCAATGAATCCATCTTTTGTTTTAGTCTTAAAAAGTGAAAGGTGTATAGATATAAGCAAAACAGACCATTATCTTTTCTTGAAACGCTGACACCAAGATCTTTTAAGTGAAAGCAAAAAAATTAATTCCTGTCACAAAATATAAATCACAAATGATGAAAAAGAAAGGGTTGAATGTTGAACATTTTCGTTACCATATAACTATAAACTATGATAACATTTCATCAGCATGCATTGATTAATCAAATGTTGTATCAAAAAAAAAAAAAAGATTTTGCTACCAAATGATGTGCTTGTGCGACCAACTGAGAAAGTGGGAAGAATGAGTCTAGAGCCCTGATATTTTCTAAAAAGCTTTGTAAAGTAGACCTTTTACAGTTCCCAATGATGTATTACTCTTACTTTTATGAGCAAAAATTACTGCAAGTTGTTTCAATTGAAAAAAATGCAATTGATTGCACTGGTGCCTCCATGTCACTCTCAAACTAGGATGCAGCGCACATTTATCTAGGTTTAACGTTGTTATAACGTTGTTAAAACATTGTTATATGCTTGAACTGTTTTAGTATATCTATAGATTTTATTTTAGGCAAGTCGTGATGATTTGAGAAAGCTAAATTGATCAAACGTGTCTATGATCAGCTCACTGTCTGCCGCTGGCCGCTTGGTCGTTACTTTAAGAAAGAAAAAACGTATTTAAGAACAAAAAAAATGCTCCAAACGTTTTTCTAAATTAACTTTATAAAAAACCAAAACGAAATATTATCACTTTGCCATTACATACAAAACTGAACGATTTTAATATCTGAAACAGTATAATCTGATTTGGGAGAAGGGGAAAAAAAGACTGGCTCGGGAACGCAATCGCGATTTCTATAATATATAACCCCCGGAACGCAGGAGGGCCCGAGTTAATATGCTGTCCAGGGGGCCCAGAATCCGTAGCGGCGCCCCTGTACTATTCCTGTTGTTCAACTGGCAGAGCTAAGAATGGCAAGTTTGTAGGGTCCATTTCCTGGAAACATAAAAGTGATTAATTGTATACCTATAATACACTATAAATGCACTGTAAATGTTACAGAAGCATAATTGAATAGTAGAAAAATACTGCATGTTTGAATAATTATCAGAGGTGGGGGTTTTTTGTAAGCAAATTAGACATTTTGACTTTTATTATTTATTTTTCACACAGTATATGCACACTTTTGAGTTTAAATACTGTACATTATTTAATATTAGTGTAAACAATGTACACGATGGGAAACATTATGCCCTTGTTTGAAAAAACAACATCAACAAAAACACTGTAATCAACAAATCTATTGGTTAACCATGAACGCATCCTTATATATACTATAACCATACAATGCAATCTGTTGTGGCAGTTTTATATTGAGTGGAGACAAATAAATCTTTAACTGATTATCTGTCTATTCACCACAAGAACCCAGAAGATCCTGTCATAGATGACCATATATGTACAAGTAAGTGTGACGCCTCTACTCAACTGGGTTGTCATTGGCTTTGAAGTTCTCTTGGCACTCGCAGACTTCGCTGTGATTGGACTATCTTTTAACCCAAATTAAAAAATGCTTAATAATAATAGCAAAGCATACTTTGCAACATTATGTCAGTAATAATGTAAAATGTCAAGATTAAACACTCAATTTTCAGTTAAAGGCATTTCATTATTGAATTCAACGATCTCATCGTTCAGCTCAGTTCAGTTTAAACAGTTTAAATAATCTGTGCAATCAAGTCGACGATATTGCTGGAAATTAATATACCAGCACTGTGTTCTATCGATAGAATGTCAGAGGCTTATGAATAATGTAGTTTAAAATGTTTCAAAATACAATCTTTTTTGAACAAAGGTATATCTAAACATGTTCATTGAGAAAACATCTATGACATAAGAGGCAGGCTGAAATTTGGTATTTTACTAAGAGCACTTTTTAAATACCTTTATACCACCTTTCCATATAGATTTGAAAACTCTGTCCAACATTATTTAATTAACATAGCATAAGTAGTTGTCCTGCCAAATTTCTCTATAAAACTATAATCAGACTTTTGAAATGTTGAATTTTTTTTTTCCTTTTCCAGGGCACTCTAAGGGGCCCCTGGGGATGGAAGGGTAGTAAAACACACACAGACCTATTCTCATAATTCACAACAAACTGTGCTGAGTCACATTTTTTAGATTGTCTTTTCAACAACTTATCAATATGTAAGTTGCAAGTCATAGTTATCTAAGAATAAGAATAGACCCCCCCAAAAAATCCACATCAGTGCCTTTTTGGAATGAGCTCAATTTATTTCATTAGATCAGGAGCAAGAATACAGTGTTGACAGTAAACAAAGACACCAATTTAAACAACCAATACATACTGTGACACTTCATGGTACTATCACACAATGTCAATGTGTCATTCAGTAAGACAAGGTACAGACAGCGTGTGGTTTATGGTGCAAAAGCCACACAATTCATGCAGTGCAATGCATCATAATATAAAAGACCTAATTTGTATCTCTGTGTCAAAAAATCCTCACCTTTGTCCTCCTCAGGTGCTAAACATTAGTAATGTCCATGCACATCTTGCTAATAGTACAGTACAGGATTCATGTTGATCTTTCCCTGGTGCATCACCCTCAGTTGTGCATGTAGTGTCAAGGTTCAAGGTTCTTTATTATTTGTCACATACACAATCATACAGGGTATAATCAGTAGTGAAATGTAGGTCAGGACAGGTCCGCTCAATGGACAGTGCAAAAAAATAAAATAAAAGATGAAACATAACACAGGAGAGTATATATAAATATAGGTAAGAATAAGATAAAAAAAGAAGTAAAAAATAAAATAAAATGAGTAAAATGTGCAATTAAATAAAATGTGCAATACAGTCTACTGTGGATGTAATAAATATTAATATAAACAGGGATGTGCAAGAGGAATGTGCAAACAGGTTGTACCGGGTATGTACACACAGCAGCAATGCGGATGATGGAGAATAATGGGTGTTTTTTACAGTTTATTAAATTGAGTCCTGTAGATGTTATGAGACTGAGTTTAGGAGCCTGATGGCCTGAGGGTAGAAGCTCCTCAGTCTCTGCCATCATGCTCCTGAAGCGCTTGCCAGATGGCAGCAGAGTGAAAAGACGGTTACCGGGGTGATTTGAGTCCTTGATTATTTTTGAAGCTCTGCTTTTGCAGTGTTTGAGGTAGATGTCCTGCAGAGAGGGGAGGGCAGACCCTGAGATGCGCTCAGCTAAGCGCACGACTCTCTGCAGAGCTTTGCAGTCCTGATTTGTGGCGTTACTATACCACACTGAGATGCACTGAGCAATATAGTCCATGCAGCAATATAGTCGATATAGCTATATTGCTGTAGCAATATAGTCCATGTAGTCTCTTCTAATGCATCTTTCAGCATTCCCATTAATATGACCAAATGTTCATGTCTTAATTAAAACAATCATAGTAATTATATGTATTGTTTACAAAATTAAATGGTGCATTTACCAAACACCATCCCTAATAAAGTAATATTCACCATACTTTATTATCCAACACCATGTGCAATACTTTATTGGAGAATACAGCATAAAGACAGCAAAAGTAGCATATAAAGACAATTCATATTGAAGAGAAATAAAAATGAGTTATTTAAAACCATATTATTTTAATCAGATGAAGACACCCAAATGCATGTATGGTGAAGTCCTGAGCATCATAGAATCACATTCAGTTTCCTTCTCATCAGAGCTCTCCTGGTTTTCTTCCTCTTGCTTGCTTGTCCATGTCCCTATCATAAACTTCTTGTATTCTATAACTTTTTAAAATTCCTTGTTTTTATTATTTTTAATTCCTTGTTTTTATTGCTGTGAATGACTATTTCACTTTCTTTTATGTAAAGCACTTTGAATTACCACTGTGTATGAAATGTGCTATATAAATAAACTTGCCTTGCCTTGCAGGACTTAAACAATTTGCAGTTGTTATCCAGCACCCTACAGTACAACTGATGAACAAAAGTCATGTGACCAATTCAAATCAAATCACTTTGTCACAATACTATGAACGCAAGTGTACAGGTGGTGAAAGACTTTTGTGCAAACATGCTGCATGACATTATGTATTGAATATATATACATGAAGCATTTAATATATATGCAACACATATATAAGGGACTTTTATAGGCAGAGAACAACATATGGTAACTTTTATACTATACAGAGAGCATGAAATGGAAAAAATAATAAACAATAATCACAGTACACATATACCTTTGCAGTGCAGTACGGTATGAATTAGTGCAAGAATGTCAGGGTGCAGAATAATAGTGAGTCAGAGTCCAGTCAGTGTAAGTGATAGAGTGCAGTACATAAGAGGTTGGTGTGCTGTGTGTGGTGTTAATGGTACAAGTTTAGTTCAGTCTGATTGCCTGTGGAAAGAACTTGTCTTGCAGTCTGCTGGTGACGTTTCTGCGATAACATCTGCCTGATGGTAACGGTGAGAGCAATCCATGGCTCGGGTGGCTGGAGTCTCTGACGGTCCTCCTCACACTCCACCTGGTGTAAGTGTGAACTGTTTGTTTAAATGCATATTGCCCATCGTTCACTATTTTTCTAAGGCCACTGGGTGGAGGTGGCTCCAGGTGCGAGGGCCCTTTTAACGCTGCTAGCAGCTTTAACTATAAACTGAGTTTTTCTTCTTTCATTTAAAAAAAGACAGTCATGGTTTAAAAAAATCTCTGTCCACATGACAACACAAAAACACGCTATGAAGCGCTGCCGCTATCAAGAGCAACAGGTGGTGATATAACCCTAACCGTAAAGCCATATTGGCCAATCAGAAGCCTGAATAAAAGGTTATTATTATATATTACCGGGTAATGCAATATAATAGGAGAACTCTGCATGTATCTGTATACATGTTATAAGCCATGTTAGCACAGTTATTAGCAGCATCACTTTCTGGCATCACAAGCTAAAATCTCCGCTTTCACCAGCTACACGACAACACCGCAACCGGAGTTTCTGAAAATCTTCATGCTGGCAGGAGTTTTCAAAAAGGTTCAGTTTCAGTGACTGCGTTTGCATGTGGACGAATGGCCAAACTATATAGAAAAAGCTGCATTTTTTAAAATACCTGTTCGTGTGGACAGGGCCTTAACTTGGTTTTAGATTTTAAACAATTTTAGATATAGCCTTTATGCAAATCGGGAAAAACTGAATAATTTTAATGTTTTGGCGGTTTGGTGGTTTTATTAGTTTTGCAGTCAATATCACACAATCATATTCTTCTGCCAAACACCACAGGTTTCCCCAATTAGTCACATTGATTATAAATACATGTCTTTAAGGACTACATTTTAGACCCATGTTACAACTAATGTACCCTTACATAAAATTTAGCACCTACAGCAGTACACAAGTCTCTAATAAAACATCATATGCAGATTTAAAACTTTGACAATTTATGCATGGATAATGGTGTTTTCCAACCTATAAAACAACAACTGGGCAACTTTTTCAATTGAAATTATTTGGTGTTTCTGAGTTTTATACAGACATATGATATATCACACCATACAGTAAATTAAACAATGTTTGCTGGATCAATAGTTTGAGTAAATAGTTGATGTATCACCTTTACATACACTACAAGCCACCAGTGAAGTGATTAACTAAAACTGTCTGCCAGATGTTTTCATTGTAAGAAGCAGTCCCAAAAATAATGATGCTAGACAATTAATTCTTGAAAACATCAATTAAAAAGTATCTATCAATAGTTAACAATATTTATCCAAAGGTCCTACTTAAAAACATAACAGATCCAATGTACGCAACAAAACCATGCAATTACTCAGCCAAGCTAATATATAGTCCAAAAACCACTCATTAAAATTGTAACTTTAAGAGCCCAATTCTTCCCACTGAGGAACCAAAATAATCATTCACATATCTGCAATTTCTGAAGTTGACAAAATGTCATTTATCTTGCCAATTTGGTCTAATACACAGACTGCATTTACTAGTAGGCATAAGGCAGAACACAATGCCCACATATTACAAAGCACATGAAGGTGAAAGTTTGAAATACAATACAGCATAAAATGTAAAAACTAAAATTAACTTTGGAAACTATTTTCTGAATGGCATGGAACTTAAGTTTGTTTAAAATTAGAGATATAAAAACTTATTTGGTACAATCACTAAACAAAAACTTCCTTTAATTATTTCCTGAGGCTAAAGCTAATATGATATATAAGCTTGAACACTTAACATTCCTAACTTAAAAGTAGTCTGCAACTGAAAGATTTCAGGACAAAATCGAAAATAAAATGATACAAAATCAAGTTCATATTATATTGGTATATATTACATTGCAAAGGAGCAGCCTTACTTACTACTGATACCTCTGTTTGGTTAAGAAGAAATCTGCAAGCAAAAATAATAATAATACTGATGATAATAATAATAATGATGAAAATAAAATAATAATAACAATAATAAAGAAAAATAATAAAATTCATACGAATGCTGTGGGTCTCTTGAGCACAGCACTGTATTTCATAGGAGCTCCATCTGCCTTCAGCTGAACATTCAACAGGGTGAAGATGGAAATCTCCTGCAGAAGAGGACAACACACCATTATCCACTGCAGAAATTAGTTAAAAGTAGGTTTTAGGAATTGATATGCAGTTTCTAGGATGTTGTTCTAGGATGGGCCCAGATTTTATTGGTGCCCTAGGCAAGATTTTAGATTTGTGCCACAACCCCATGAACCACTGGCAGCACTGGTAACACTAAATTGGATTCAAATTTATAGTAAAAAAAAGAAAACAAAAAAAAACCTTTTTAATTCTTAGGTAAATAATTTGTAACAATAAATAATAAATCTGTGAAATAACCTGTTCCAAATTGGCTTCTAATTGCTTAAAAAATAAAAAAAATGAACATGAGCCAAGCAAAAAAAAATAAAAAAAAATAGTCAAAAGTAAAATAAACCATTGGTAAATCCCAGTACACTAAAATTAGTGAAATTAAGAGTAAATGTCTTAACATAACAGTAAGAAATTAGTAATTATGACCATTGTAGCAAGAGAAAAATTATACATTTATGCATGCATACTGTATATATTCAACGTTGTGAGAACAATTCCCCTTCCCTCATAAAAGAAACACAGAAAAAAAATGTTTTACAGTTTACAGAAAATCGCTGCAAATATAGTCACTACTGGGCTGGTCTAACCACTTGCCAGTGTTGCCATGTTCTGATTGGTTTTAAGCAAGGTTTGAAATTAACACCCACCAACCCACCAAATGCGGGTAAAAATCAGCTGTGGCGGGTAATGCTGTCAAATCACTAGCCAATTTGGCAGGTTACTTTTCGTAAATTATGTTCACTCAATTTCTTGGGCAAGTTCATTTAAGCCAAATCTGCGCCAAAATCATCTGAGCCAAATCATCATAATATATTAAATACAGCCTAATTGCACAGCATCTGTGCATATCTAGCTTACTTGAACATACCCAACAAATAACGGCACAGCTTATATGCTGGTTTCCTTTGCATATAAGCAATAACAGTCGAAAAACGACTGAAGACTCACACTGTGTATACACTGGATGCGACCGGTGCGAAAAAAAATAGAACAATAAAACCCATTATGATCAGTGATGCTGTCTACACTTTATGCGCCGCAACTCGACAAATCCCGAAAGTATACTGATGCCTCGTTCTATTTAGGACTGTGATTTGCAAATTGCAATGCCTGCTTTGTCACATCTAGTGTGGACAGCCGAAAGCTGTTGGTTTATTTCAGTAAATTTTCTTTTGGCTGTAGAAGTTATGAATAACCTGTAACTTAAAAATTTTGTAGCCAAATTGGCTAGTGAGTGAAAAAGTTAAGTTCAAACCCTGGCTTTAAGCATGTTTGTATGCAGCTGGATGGGTGTCCCAGACAGTTGCTTGGATGTTGCTATTAATAGGGCACGATGTGTTTTTATGCATCGGTATGTGGTTACTAGGTGTGGCTTAGTGGTACATATCTTTGGAGTGGTTCAAGAACATTGTTATGTGGTTTGCTGATCCACAAATGTACTGTTTTAGTTATAAATGTAAAAACATAATCAGGATTAAATAGTTTCAACATTTAGAAACTGAAAACATTGAAATTCTAACTACACTCATTATAAACCAATGTATCAGAAATTGAGAAAACATGTTTTTAGCAAACAGAGCTGCTTGGAATAGTACACCTGTTGTGTGGACTCTTTGCTCGGGTCATCTTGTTCCCAAACAAGCGTCATCTCTGGTCTCTTTCCCACTTTACGGAAGTGGACTGCCTTTAGTCCCTCTAATGACTTTAGGAGAAAGACAACATTTATTATGACACGCATTATTAAAAAGCAATGAATGTTTAATCTTTTGTTGCCATTTATATTGTGCTGGTTTCCTTTTCTGATCTCAGTTTAATGCCTCATTACATTCAGAGGAGTTAAAATGGTCTTCATAACCTAGGGGATACAGTTCAAGCAACTTGGTATAAGGAATGATATTAATCTAAAAATAACATGGCAGCATGTCGACAGAAGGTAAATGATCCTGTCTTACATACATCTAACATATTTTTGGGAGATACAAACCGTAACAATGAATAAAAAAACTAGGGCAATGAATAAAAAAATGATTAAAAAAAAAAGTTTGCTTATTCACTGACCTCAAATATGGTTTATTATTTGAAAGTGAAACATTTAAGTAATAGCAACTTCACATGGCCGCTTGGTCTAACGTTGACTTTTACATGTGCACTATTAGATGCTGTTAGAAACTCAGAAGTGAAGACCAGGAGACTCTTGGGTATCTTCAGCAGAGTTAATTACTGAGAACACACTATGTGGCACTGCAGTCATCAAAAGTCTAACTAAGGCAGTGATACATTGTATTTTATATACATTTAGGGGGCAGTGCTTAGAAATGGAGACAATACACCTGGGTGACGACTAGGGGTGTGACCGAAGCCGAATACCTTATTCGGAAAGGCATGGATAATGGCTTCAAAACGAATAATTTTGGCAAATAATATTCGGCTGAGGTTGGCTCAGTCACTCCTCATGTTTGCTGGGTAACAGGTGAGTCAGGGGATCAGTGCGATATTATACATAAAGTCACTACGCAATAATGAGTGTGTGAAGTGAATTAATGTAAACTTTATTTCTGTCATGACAACTCTCGGAGTGATTTGCATGGTAATGTACATGACAATGTTAATGTATTTGGTCTTGGCGGAATAGATCTGCTACACTGACTGCGGCAGTGCAAGTACCGAGACTTGCTACTGCCAATACATCGATGACATGCTGCTGTGAGCATGTAAGAAATACTGCTGCTGCACATATAACACACATGAAATAACCCCCCACAAAGCAGGAGACGTAGAATGTACAATAGAAGCCAAAAACAAGACAAAATAGCCACCGGCCCGACTCCGACAAGCTTAACGCTAGTGGCCTATGGGCTATGTGTGCATGGGCTACCACGCCGACCAGCTTAACAATAGTGGCCCATGACTATGTGAGCCTTGGCTACCACGCCGACTGGCTTAACAATAGTGGCATCTGACTATGTGAGCCTTGGCTACCATGCCGACCGGCTTAACTCTAATTAGACATGCGCTATGTGTAATGTTAATTAACAAATGGATATATGTTGCAATCTGATAGATAAGACCCCAGCACCTACCTGAGCAAATATCATTAATTTAAGTAATTTGCTAACCGTTGTTACTTTCTCCACTTCATCAGTCCCAGTGGCAGCGTAAAGGCCTTTCCACACTGAGCGCAGAAAAGCGAAACGAATATCGGACGCGATGGAATAAAATAATAGATTTCTATGGATGCTTCCACATAGACGCGAACATTTGCGCACCGAAAATGCGGGAAAAAAAATTCAACCAGTCCGACAAATCTTTTCAGTTTCTCAAAGCGAAAACACGGGCCGTCCAATAAGATTTGAGCTAGAATCACGTGAAAGGAGCAGCTGCTGTTGCACAAAAGGGTGAGAATAGTGGTGTTGTTTTGAAAACCAGTGTAAACAAACACCGAAGAAGAGTATCCCAGATAAGAGAAGAGAGTGGATGCTGAGTTCTTGTTATCGTTGGTATTTGAGAACAGATTTATTCTCACATGTTCTTTATACAGAATAACATTTCTAATAATTCTCTACTGAATCATGTGATCTGTAGAGCATCATCCATTTTCTTCTACGTGCGTGAGTGTTATGAGTCAGAGCACGTTCACTCTCTAGTCTAGATCTTCCGTATAAAAAAATAAAAAATAAAAAGAGTGAAACATTTTTCTACACATGAAATACGAAAGCAAATAAACATGATTATGAAGATATATTTTCTGTATGTGTTTTGTATGCAGCTCATGGTATTTTTTATAGCAATAAAGGATGTGTATGACAAATATTAGCAGTGTAGCATTATTAAACATACAAAGAGTGCATGTGTCTGCTTATTATAGAATCAAAATCAACTATAGATCACAATTGGAAGTTATTACAAGTACTTGATGATGGTTTAAAGTGGGTATACAGCAAATTCATTAATAATTACAAACATTTTCAAGTGTAGCTTGATGGTAATTGTACTTCTAATTATATTTTAGGATGTAGCCTATTCTTATAAGCATTATAGATAGTTTGTGTTTATGGTGTAGAACCAAACTTTGTTTATCTCAATTTAATGCTGTATATAGAGCAGTGGACGATGTTAAATCCATATATGATACACATATCTGAGGAAAAATGCATTGTTGGTCAGCGCCACCTAGCATGCAGGCGTGAATTAGCAGAAGGCGAACAATCGTTTCGCGCTTGCTGTGAAAGCACCGTTCGTCGGCGATGTGTGGAAAAGCCTTAACAGCCCGTAAATTCATGTTCGTGCAATGATGAGATGGACAAAGTCAGCCGATCATGCCATTTTACTCTCTCTTGCAGATAAACGTGTCAGGGTTACAGTGCATAAAACCCCTGGGTGAACTGACTTGAATGAACTGAAATAAAGCAGAATATAAACGTTCTTCCTCCATTTCTGAACTACACAGCACAGAGAGAGCACACGTCACACGAATGCATTTCTCCGAACTACACTACCCATAATGCATTTCACTCGGGACTACAACAATCGTAGTGATCTTAAGCAATAACTCTTATTTCCCTTCTCCCGCAACACTGTCATTGATATGACTACAACAAGCACGTGCTTCTAACGCTGCGTGCAGCTGGAATCGACCCACATTCAGCACAGCTAATGAAACATCAACCTTAGATTTAAACAAACGTGACATTACGCCGTTGGATATGGCGAACCCCGGTTGAAATACATACATAAGAATGCTCATTTCATTTAACCCGTTTCATGTCCGATTACATGCTCTAGACTGTATTTTGCTCCAGGTGTATAAACAGATTCGTAAATGCTGCTGCTAATATGCTTAATATTTCGCTCCTGCATATGATGCAAACTGCTAACATGACACTTAGTGTGTACAGTTTATGGTTGCTCATTTTGAATTCACCTAGGCATACCATGCAATATGGATTAAAATAGGGATGCACGATATTGGAATTTTGCCGATATCCGATATGCAGATATTTTTCAAATCATTTTGGCCGATACAGATATATTTCCTTTTTGTTTGGAAACAACACCAAGTCTCTCCTGTGCAGAAATTATAAGCAAAATATTTCAAATTTTGGTTAGTTTTTAACAAGAACTTATTTGTTAAAATTAAATAAACCATAATGAAGGTTTTTTGACAGCACATTGAAGCTTTGAAAATAACTATAAATAAACTATATATCAATCGCTGCATTTTTTTGCCCCAGAAAGATGCAGTGTTAACCCTAACATTTTATTTTATTTATAAGATTTAACATTTGTAGATGGTCTAAAGCAAAAGAGTTGTAAAAATTCTGAAAATCTTTTAGAGCTTGTGATGCGTTTAAAAAATAAAACATTTTTAATAAACACAATTAATAAATCAGTAAATATAACACTGTCTAACACTTGATGGCTGCTCTGTAAATTCTTCGTCATCAGTTAGGAACCTAGGTGTGCTATTTGATAGCAATTTTTCCTTTTACAGCCACGTTTCTAGCATTTGTAAAACCGCATTTTTTCATCTTAAAAATACATCTAAATTGAGACCTATGCTCTCAAAGTCAAATGCAGAAATGTTAATTCATGCATTTATGACCTCAAGGTTAGATTATTGGGTAACACTTCATAATAACTGCACGCTATGAATCATTAGGTAAGCATTAGTAAATAGTTAGTTCATCCTTTATAAAGCATTGTCCCAACATTAATAGTCATTAGTAAGCAGTTTATAAATACAGCTATAAATGCCTTGTTCTTTATTTATAAGGCATATCTATTAAAAAGGAGATTTAAAGGCTCAGTTATCTTCCTAACAGAAAAAAACAAACAACACAGAGGGATACAAAACAGAAATATTTTTTTCAAGATGCAAAAAAATGAAACTGTACACTTGAATTTTTTTATTTTATTTTAATTTTTACAATGAAATTGCAGAGGTTTATTTTTCATTTTTTATCAAGTGTACAGTTGTACAGTTTCATTTTTAGCATCTTGAAAAAATATTTATGCGTTCTGTATCCCTCTGTGTTGTGTTTGTTTAACTTTTCTGTTTGTGAGATAAATGAGCCTTTAAATCTCCTTTGCAAATGCTTTATAATGTATAAATAGTCCTCACTTTAGATGAGCTCACACAAATAGATGGCTGGCAACTGCTAAATGTTTTATAACTACCTGACTTAATCATGAATTACAGCAGGAATATGTGTTAATAAAGCATTTATTAACACACTGAGCAATTATGATGTGTATAAATAATAAGATTTATAAATGTACATTTAAAGTGTTTATTAATCATTTACTTACACTTTCTAAATGATCTTATATCTAAGAAAAATAACTGGTTTGTAAATAACGTAATTTAGAAATGTTAAATTGATCATTAATAAAGTATGAAAATACAATTATTAAACATATATATATATATGCTCAAGAACAAAACATTTATAGCTGTATTTATAAAATGCTTACTAATGCCTATTAATGCTGGAACAATGTTTATAAAGGATGGACTGCCTATTTACTAATGCTTAACTAATGATTCATAGTGTGCAGTTATTTTAAAGTGTTACCGATTATTGTAATGCTTTATTGGGTGGTTGTTCTGCATGCTTAATAAACAAACTCCAGATGGTCCAAAATGCAGCAGCTAGAGTTCTTACTAGAACCAGGAAGTATGACCACATTAGCCCGGTTCTGTCAACACTGCACTGGCTCCCTACTAAGATATCTGTAATTACGTCATATCTTCAATATTACCACTCAGCGGAGATCAGGACAACTAGATGAGACCCAGAGACAGATCCCCAGTCAAGACCTTGTCACCTAGACGGCCATCGGGACAAGACCTTGCGAACCAGATGAGTCCTCAGCACAAACTGCTGGTTCATCTGGCCAGAGGAGAACTGGCCCCACGACTGAGCCTGGTTTCTCCTAAGGTTTTTTTCTCCATTCTGTAACCGATAGAGTTTTGGTTCCTTGCCGCTGTCGCCTCTGGCTTGCTTAGTTGGGGACACTTAATACACTCCAGCGATATCGTCGACTTGATTGCACAGATACTATTTAAACTGAACTGAGCTGGACGATGACATCATTGAATTCAATAATGAAATGCCTTTAACTGAAAATTGAGTGTTTAATCTTGTCATTTCACATTATTGACACACTATTTCCCTATTTTGATATTGGAAAGTTGCTTTGACACAATCTGTATTGTTAAAAGCGCTATATAAATAAATGTGACTTGACTATAAAATTATTTAATTTACAAATGTCATTTTTTTGTGATTTTTTTTTTTCATGCAAGCTATAGCTTCTGACCTTTAAATCAAAACATACTCATTATTTTATGACATCAATTACTGCTTTGTTTGATCAGAAACAGTTTAAATGTTACTTGTGTAGGCTATTTTACTTTTAATTTAATTAGAAGTAGGCCAACAGCGCCCCCTACAGATTAAAACTTTACCGAACGGGCATTAGGACCTGGGAGAGGCTGTCACTGCTGCCGCTGCACGTGCTATTACTAGGGGTGGGAATCTCCAGGCACTTCACGATCTGATCCGATTCTGATTGTGGGAGTCACGATCCGATTCCAAAACGATTCTTGATCTATATTTTTTCCCCAATTAGTCCTTCTGCTGTGCAAATACATCTTTACAACTTTACATCTTAACCAAAATTGCAGTTTCTATGCTTTTTGTTTATAGTTGGAATCTCTGTGTGTCAGTGCTGCCATCTTAAAAGTAGGGGTGTGAATCTTGGTTTTACAATTCAATTCAATTACGATTATCACTATCAACTCAATATCACAATGCGTCACATTCTCAGTTTTCAAGTCAAGTCAAGTCAAGTCACCTTTATTTATATAGCGCTTTTAACAATACAGATTGTGTCAAAGCACTTAACAGTATCAAGTTGGAGGATAGAGTGTCAGTAATGTATAATAATAAGATTAAACACTCAATTTTCAGTTAAGGGCGTTTCATTATTGAATTCGGAGATGTCATTGTCTAGCTAAGTTTAGTTTAAATAGTATCTGTGAAATCAAATTTACTATAATCGCTAGAAATTAAGTGTCCCCAACTGAGCAAGCCAGAGGCGACAGCGGCAAGGAACCAAAACTCCCTCTGTGACAGAATGGAGAAAAAAACCTTGGGAGAAACCAGGCTCAGTCGGCGGGCCAGTTCTCCTCTGGCCAGGATATTATTGTTTATTCATTGTTTACTTATTGTTTTAATTAAATTTTTAAATGTATAAATGTATTATATTTCTATTTTTATATTGTTGCAATTTCTAACAATAATAGTATTATGTAGTTAGGTATTTTATTATTCTATTTTTAATTATTTGTTTTATTGTATTTTAGTCGAGGTCTTCACTGGGGATATGTCTCTGGGGCTCATCGCTGACGATCAGGGCCGCAGACATCATCTCCCGGCGCCGATCCACCATCTGATCCGGACACGGACTGAGAAACAGAATAAGAAAGAAACAACTATTAGCGTAGATGCCAATCTTCTTACGATGTAACGAGTACATCGTGTGTTATGGGAAGTGTTCCCGGTTCCGGTTGATCTAATTAATGCAGCCTAACAATCCTTTAACGGATTTGAATAATAGAAGTGTAGTAGTGTGCTAGGTTAAAGAGGTGGGTCTTTAATCTAGATTTAAACTGACAGAGTGTGTCTGCCTCCCGAACAGTGTTTGGTAGATTGTTCCAGAGTTTTGGTGCTAAAAAGGAAAACGATCTGCCGCCCGCAGTTGATTTTGATATTCTAGGTATTATCAAACGGCCAGAGTTTTGAGAACGCAGCAGCCGTGGAGGACTATAATGCGATAAGAGCTCACTCAAGTACTGAGGAGCTAAGCCATTCAGGGCTTTATAAGTCATTAACAAGATTTTAAAATCTATACGATGTTTAATAGGGAGCCAGTGCAGTGTTGACAGAACCGGGCTAATGTGGTCATACTTCCTGGTTCTAGTAAGAACTCTAGCTGCTGCATTTTGGACTAACTGTAGTTTGTTTATTAAACGTGCAGAGCAACCACCCAGTAAAGCATTACAATAATCTAACCTTGAGGTCATAAACGCATGAATTAATATTTCTGCATTTGACGTTGAGAGCATAGGTCGCAGTTTGGATATGTTTTTGAGATGGAAGAACGCAGTTTTACAGATGCTAGAAACATGGCTTTCAAAAGAAAGATTGCTATCAAACAGCACACCTAGGTTCCTGACTGATGAAGAAGAAGAATTGACAGAGCAGCCGTCAAGTGTTAGATAGTGTTCTAGGTTATTATATGTGGGGTTTTTAGGTCCGATAATTAACACCTCTGTTTTTTCAGAATTTAGCAGTAGGAAATTACTCGTCATCCAGTTTTTTATATCGACTATGCATTCCGTTAGTTTCTCAATTTGGTGTGTTTCACCGGGCCGTGAAGAAATATAGAGCTGAGTATCATCAGCATAACAGTGAAAGCTAACACCATGTCTCCTGATAATATCTCCCAAGGGTAACATGTAAAGCGTGAAAAGTAACGGCCCTAGTACTGAGCCTTGAGGTACTCCATACTGCACTTGTGATCGATATGATACCTCGTCATTCACTGCTACGAACTGATGGCGGTCAGATAAGTACGATTTGAACCATGCTAAGGCACTTCCACTAATGCCAACAAAGTTTTCTAGTCTATTTAAAAGAATGTTGTGGTCGATGGTGTCGAACGCAGCGCTAAGATCCAGTAGAACTAATAAAGAGATACAACCACGATCAGATGATAGAAGCAGATCATTAGTAACTCTAATGAGAGCAGTCTCAGTACTATGATACGGTCTAAATCCTGACTGGAAATCCTCACAGATATCATTTTTCTCTAAGAAGGAATATAATTGTGAGGATACTACCTTTTCTAGTATCTTTGACAGAAAAGGAAGATTTGAGATCGGTCTGTAATTAACTAGATCTTTGGGGTCAAGTTGTGTTTTTTTAATGAGAGGCTTAATAACAGCCAATTTGAAGGTTTTGGGGACATACCCTAATGACAATGATGAATTAATAATAGCCAAAAGAGGATCTATGACTTCTGGAAGCAGCTCTTTTATTAGTTTAGATGGAATAGGGTCTAACATACATGTTGTTGGTTTAGATGATTTAACAAGTTTATACAATTCTTCCTCTCCTATAGTAGAGAATGAGTGGAAATGTTCTTTTCAATATTACTGCACATGGCTACATTTTCATATAAATTTTAAGTCAAATTTATTTTGTGCAAAATTTACTTTTATCTTTTTTACTTTTTTTTTTTTATCATATAAGCAGGCTACTTTTGTTTTGTTAAAAACATTTTTTTTTCACACAACATCATAACATAACATCCATAAAAATAAATAAAACAAAACAACAGACATATACTCAATATCTCAAAAGTCCAGTCAAAAGGGAGGGAGAGAGGGAAGGACAAGGTAAAACACAAAACAAGTCATTCCTTTATATAATCACGTATGTTAAAGAAAAAACACTGCCAAGCAAAAATGGTAGAAGGCTTAGCCCCATTAATTCGTGCTGTTGTACATTCACAAGTCACTACTTGCAGGAGGCTATGGATCCAATATGTTTTTCCACACATGTGCGGTGTAAACCAGTTCTGTATTATTGTCTTCTTCGCAGCTGTAAAACCAGCAAACAACATTCTCTTTTGTATTGAACTTATACAGAGACCAGAATCAAGACGACACAAACTTGGGTTAGCAAGCCAATCAATTTGTAGTAAGGATGATAAAACCAGGTTTACATGTGTCCATAGACTAATGACGATAGGACATTCCCAAAACATATGAAGAAAAGTACCCGATGATGCAGTATTACATATATGGCAGTTAAAATTTGGTTGTAGTTTCATTTTGAATCTTTTGTAAGGAGTTATGTATGCTCTATGAATGACTTTGAAGTGAAAAAGACGATGAGCCAAATTTTTAGATGTTAAGCTGAGGTTAGACCATACTCTCTCCCAGTCGACGGATAAATTAAGGTCAGATAATTCCCTATTCCAAATAGTTTAATAGAAAGAGGTTTTGTAATGCAATCAATAATTTTATTATATATTAAAGAATCAGATGGCCGACCAGCAGATGGCGCAATCCAGTCCCACATAGGATGAGAGGAAATGGGAGATGCCCACGGAACGCCATACACTTTGAGAGCAGAACGTAATTGAAGAAAGACAAAATATGCGGATGCTGGTAGACAAAATTTGGTTCTTAATGTCTGAAATGAACAGAGGCCCTGGTTATCATATATATCACCACACATGTTTACACCTAAAGAAGACCAAGAGGGTTGGACAAATGGACAATTTCCGCATACAAAATTAAAATTGTGCCATAAAGGTGTAATGTTACAAACTTCAAAGGGTCCTCCTATCAGACGTTCAACTGTTTTCCAGATTTTAATAGAGTTAGCCACAACCGGACCAAATTTACAACCCTAAATCAGAAAAAATTGGGACAGTATGGAAAACGCAAATAAAAAAAGAAAGTAGTGATTTCTAAATTTACTTTGACTTGTATTTCACTGTTAATAACGCGTTAACGCAAATCATTTTAACGGCACTAATTTTTTTAACGCGCGATTGACGCAGCGCGTATTTTCTGTTTGACCCGTGGCCCAACCCGTAGTTGGAGAAATGGAGATGCACAGTGTTGACAACTTAGCAACATTGCAGACCCGTTTAGCGATCTTTTTCCCTTCAAAAAAGCGCCCAAAACCTAGTTTTTGAGACTCACCAGTACAGCGCGAGCGCGAGGTCCTGCGCTCCCAGCACGCGCACACACCTCTCTCTCTCTCTCTCTCTGCGTCTGCTCTGTTCAGCGCGCGCGCACCTCTCTCTTTCTCTCTCTCTGCGTCTGCTCAGCGCGCGGCAGAGAGGAGCAGCGCTTTAGTTCAGTTAAACACAGATATTATGTTGCTTCTCTAATTTAACATGCAAGTATAGCCGAAATCACAGCACAGCTATTGTCTTTATCTTATGTGTATTTGATTTCATCAGACGACGGTGCGATTATCATGATTTTTTTGTGCAGATTAACATCTTGGAAGGGAGAGCTGGTTATGTCTTAATGGGTCACGTTTCAGTCACTATTTCATATTCATTCTGTTGTCTGACAACAGAAACAATAAAATATACCAATGAAAACAGTTTTATTGAGAATTTAGCTTCATCAAAATACAGCTATGTGGGCAAAGATAGGGAAACAAATGTAATAAATAATAAATGTACATTTTGCATTTTCAGAAGAAGAGCTGCCCTGTGTGCAAAAATGTAAACAGGTTTGTGTCAGTAAATTGCTCAGTGCAAAGAAAGAGAAGTAATGGGAACCTGGTATTTCTTTTTTCATGTGTCTAATAGACAAACAAGTTATTTGAAAAACATCTATGACCTTTGAAACATGTCTACTCTTCATGCTTTATGTTTACTATGGTTTCAATAATAATAAACATACACTATATTGCCAAAAGTATTGGGTCACCCCCTTCTAATGAACAGGTTTGACTACTTTAGTAATTTCTATGAGTACAAATCTTAATGTTAAAGCATATAATGATATTCTAGGAAATTGTGTGCTTCTAATATTATAGCAACAGTTTGGACAGGACCCTTTTCTATTCTAACATGACAATGCCTCTGTGTATAAGACAAGGTTCAAAAACAAGGTTCCAGTGTGGAAGAACTTGACTGGTCTGCATAAAACCAAGTCCTAATCCCAGTTTAACACCTCTGGTGTGACTGTAAATGCAGACCTTGAGCCAAAAACTCATCACCAAACACCAATGAATTGTACATACACTATATAGACATTTACATTTACATTTATGCATTTAGCAGACGCTTTTATCCAAAGCGACTTACAGTGCATTCAGGCTATACATGTTTTTTTTGTATCACTATGTGTGTTCCCTGGGAATCGAACCCACAACCTTTTGCGCTGCTAACGCAATGCTCTACCACTGAGCCACAGGAACATAGACAAAATATAGACAGGAATATAGACAAAAGTATTGGGACACCCCCTTCTTTAGAACAGAAAAATGCACTTCCAAATCTGTGGAAACAACGATGGGAACATAATTCATGTATTTAAAAATTGTATTTCCATCTGTACAAGTCATTGGTGTTTGGTGATGAGTTTTTGGCTCAAGGTCTGCATTTACAGTCACACCAGAGTTGTTAAACTGGGATTAGGACTTGGTTTTATGCAGACCAGTCAAGTTCTTCCACACTGACTGAATCAATCATTTTCTTTTTGAACCTTGCCTTATACACAGAGGCATTGTCATGTTAGAATAGAAAAGGGTCCTGTCCAAACAATAAGATTTGTACTCATAGAAATTACTAAAGTAGTCAAACCTGTTTATTAGAAGGGGGCGACCCAATACTTTTGGCAATATAGTGTACATTTGCATAAAGCATCCATATTTGTCCATGCCCATGTTGATTAGAGTATAAAAAATTTGAAAAGTATTGATTTAAGGTACATTTAGAACAAATAAAAATGTGCGATTAATTGCGATTAATCGCGAGTTAACTCATGACAATCATGTGATTAATCGAGAATTATTTTTTTTAATCGATTGACAGCCCTAGTAAATATACATCCTTTCCTGTCATTCAGACCTGCAACACATTCCAAAAAAAGTTGGGACAGTAAAGCATTTACCATTTTGTAATGTTGCCATTCCTTTTCACAACACTTAAAAGATGTTTAGGGACTGAAGACACCAAGTGATGAAGTGTTTCAGGTGTAATTTTGTCCCATTCTTCCTGCAAACAAGTTTTAAGGTGGGCAACAGTACGGGGTCTTCGTTGTCGCATTTTGCGTTTCAAAATGCGCCACACATTCTCTATTGGAGACAGGTCGGGACTGCAGGCAGGCCAGTCAAGTACCCGTACCCTCTTCCTCCGCAGCCAGGACTTTGTAATGTGTGCAGAATGTGGTTTTGCATTGTCTTGTTGAAATATGCATGGACGTCCCTGGAAAAGATGTCTTCTTGAAGGCAGCATATTGTGCTTCAAAATCTCTATGTACTTTTCAGCATTAATGGTGCCATCACAGAAGTGCAAGTTACCTTTGCCAAGGGCACTGACACAACCCCATACCATGACAGACCCTGGCTTTTGGACTTGTTGCTGGTAACAGTCTGGATGATCCTTTTCTTCTTTGGTCCGGAGCACACGGCGTCCATTCCTCCCAAAAAATACCTGAAATACTGATTCATCTGACCACAGTACACGTTTCCACTGTGTGATGGTCCATCCCAGATGCCTCCGAGCCCAGAGAAGTCGACGGCGCTTCTGGACACTGTTAACATAGGGCTTCCTTTTGGCACAGTACAGTTTTAACTGGCATTTGTGGATGTAACTACATATTGTGGTACTTGACAAAGGTTTGCCAAAGTAGTCCTGAGCCCATGTGGTGATATCGCTTATAGATGAATGACGATTCTTGATGCAGTGCCGCCTGAGGGATCGGAGATCACGGTTGTTCAGCTTAGGCTTGCGCCCTTGTCCTTTACGCACTGAAATTCCTCCAGATTCCTTGAATCTTTTAATTATGTTATGCACTGTTGAAGGTGAAATATCCAAATCTCTTCCTATCTTTCTTTGAGGAACATTGTTTTTAAACATTTCAATAATTTTCTCACGTATTTGTTGGCAAACTGGCGATCCTCGGCCCATCTTTGCTTCTAAAGATCTAGACCTTTCTTGGATGCTGCTTTTGTACCAAATCATAATTACAATCACCTGTTGACATCAACTGTTTCAAAACACATCATTATTTAACCAATTTACCTCATTACTAGCCCTAAATTGCTCCTGTCCCAACTTTTTTTGGAATGTGTTGCAGGTCTGAATGACAGGAAAGGATGTATATTTACAAATGACGAAGTTGACCAGACAAAACATGAAATATTTTGTGTTCATATTGTCTGCAATGAAATACAAGTCAAAGTAAATTTAGAAATCACTACTTTCTTTTTTTTATTTGCGTTTTCCATACTGTCCCAACTTTTTCTGATTTGGGGTTGTATAATCATCCCCTTTTTTTCCTGTGCCAGTAAATGAAATATCTTGGAGTCTATTTGGTTTAACCTTGTCAGCTTCAATCACTCTCCATGAAACTGTAGATTGAGGATTAACCCAATTATGAAGAGCCTTAAGCTGGAACGACCAATAATACAGTTCAAAATTTGGTACAGTCTGTCCTCCTGCGCGATTAGGATATTGTAATGTGGTAAGTTTAATTCTGGGGCATTTATCATTCCAGATAAACTTAGAAATTATGGAGTTGATCTCCTTAAAGTAACCTGGAGGGGGAGAAAGGGGTAGCATAGAGAAAAAAAATTAAATCGAGGTAACAAATTCATCTTAACAGTGGAGATTCTTCCTTGGAGAGAGACTTTAAGATTCTTCCATCTTTGAATGTCATTTTTGACCTTAACTAGAATATTATTAAAATTGTCTCTGGCAATCTTATGAATGTTTTTATATATAGTAATGCCCAAATAGATGAAAGATTCCTTAATAGGGATAAATGAGGGAATAGAAGAATTAACTTTAACATTGTTAATTGGCATTAAAGCAGATTTGCTCCAATTTATTTTATATCCTGATAAGCTACTAAAATGATCAAATTCCTTAATTATACTAAAGACTGAAACATCAAAGTGGTCTAAATATAGAATAATATAATCAGCGTATACTGAAATACTATGATTATGATCATGAATCTTAATCGACACTTCAGATTTCCTGATGGCTTGTGCTAAGAGTTCAAGAGATATACAAAACAATAATGGGGAAAGCAGACATCCCTGCCTCTTTCCCCGCTGTAAAGGTAACGGGGGGGAAATAATATTACAAGTTACGACTGATGCTGCAGGTGAGTGGTATAATGTCTTAATCATAGAAATGAAGTGTTCACCGAAGCCGAAACATTGCAGAACTGCCCACATATAATTCCACTCTAGCCTGTCAAAGGCTTTTTTGGCATCAAGTGAAAAAACCGCACAAGGGCTCGGATGAGATTCCGCAAAGTCAAGAATATGAAAGAGTCGACGCATATTGTCAGATGCATAGCGCCCCTTGATGAAACTGGTTTGGTCCTCCTTGATCAAACTATGAATTACCTTCTCCATACGAGAAGCAAAAACGTTAGCATAGATTTTTAGATCACATGGGATAAGCGAAATCGGTCTGTAGCTGGAACAATCTAATGGATCTTTCCCTTTTTTAAGAAGTAATGATATCAATGATGTTTTTTGATCTCTATGAGATATCCCATGTTCAATTGCGAAATTAAATGAATTAAGCATAAGTGTCCCTACCGAATCCCAACTTTATAAATATAATTTAGGGGGGAGACCATCTAAACCTGGCGATTTGCCCTTTTGAAGGCTTTTTAGAGAGACGTGGAGCTCCTCCATACTTAATGGGGCCTCCAAAAATTCTTTATCCAACTGTGAGATCCGAGGCAGTTCCAATTTATCTAAATACTGCTTACAAATTGGTTCATCAAAATCTCTTTCGGCTTTATACAGATTTGTGTAAAAATCTTTAAATATGTCATTAATTGCCACAGGGTTTGTGGTGACCTGATCATCCGATGATTTTATTGCGCTAATATATGCCTTAGACTCGCATTCTTTCAGCCTAAGGGCCAATAAGTGACTAGGTCTCTCTGATTCTAAATAATATTTTTGCCTAGTCCTATGTAAGATAAATTCCGCCTTTGAGTGTGAAAGTAAATCATATTCTTCTTTTAACGAGGACAGCTGTGTAGCCTGTTGCTCAGTAAAATGTTGTTTTTGTAGGTTTTGTAATGATTGGATTTTATTTTCTAATTGTGTAAACTGGTGAATTTTCGCTTTGGCAAGAGTAGAAGAGAAAGATATACAGAAACCTCGTATAGCACACTTAGTCGTTTCCCACAATATTTGAGGATCCACATCAGAGGGCATATTAATTTCAAGAAATTCCTTTATATATTCTTTTAGAGAAGTAATGAAAGTCTGATTACTTAATAATGATATGTTAAAGCGCCACCTAGGGGACTTGGCTTTAATATCGGAAAGAGGAACACTGCACAACACAGCAGAATGATCAGATAATACTATTGGTAATATAGAGATTGAGGAATTAGACGAAATTAAAGATGGGCTGAGAAATATGTAGTCTATCCTAGAGAAAGTCTTATGTCTATTAGAAACTAAGTCCTTAGATTTAGTATTCTGAATTCTCCAAAGATCGATTAAGTTGAGCTCAGTGATAAATTTATTCAGTAATTTAGAAGATGGATTGGCTGTTGTATCAGATTGAGATTTATCTAAGGCAGGATTTACGACAGCATTAAAATCACCACCCACCACTATAGGGCAATCAATCTGCTCAAGTAGAGTTTTGGAAATCTTTGTAAGGAATGCACTGTCTGTCTCATTCGGACCATAAATATAGACCAATGCTAACCTATTATTATATATTTTGCATCGGATAAAAACAAATCTACCCTCCTCATCACTTCCAAGGTGTTCAATTGTTAAATTTAACTTCCGGTTAACAAGGATAAGCACCCCCTTAGTTTTATTGAGAGCGCAGGAAAAGGCTGCTAGTTTATAATACTTATTCTGGAAACGTGCCACGTCAGATTGTTTTAAATGTGTCTCTTGTATCAGGGCACAGGAAATTGATTTACGGTGTAAATATTCTAACACACGGGTTCGTTTAACAGCAGAATTTAAGCCATTCACATTCAGTGATAAAATATTTAGAGTATGCATTGAATATTCATAATCCCAAGATTGTATTCAGTAAATGAAGAAAAGCAAAAGCACTCCCATTCTGTAAGTAACATGTAAACGCTGATGTGCATTTTAGATACCAAACCACCTAGGTGAAAAATCCTTTTAGAAATAGGGTAAAATAAATAAAAGTATGAATGTCTGTTGTAAAAAATTAAATCAACACAGAAACATGAACAACCAACAACCATAAACAAGAAAAAACTCAGTCCGCACACTACCGAGAACGTAGGTCTGATTGAGCAACAAAAAATAATGATGATACGTGACCGATCCACTTCAACGCAAGACATGTCTCCCGAAAGGCTCACACAGCCAAAAAATTATTGTAATTAAACCTGCTTTCCATTAGCCCCCTCCAAAAAAGAAAAAAGGGAGTTAGTCTTACCAGCAAAGAGACCGTTGTACCGGATAAATAGGAACAATATCCCAGGAGGAGAGAGGAAAGAAGAAAAAGCAAACAACATGTTCAACAAGCATCCATGTCTTGCCATCATCCCCTCCTGGGCAGCTGGAACCGCCTCCACCCCGTCCACCAAGCCCATCCTGCCGGGCCGGAGAGATGGTGGCCGCTGTTTCCCGTTGCCTTGTAGAGCCTCAGCATGTCTTCTTCTGAGACAGGGAGCTGATAAAATCCTCCGCTTTTTGAGGAGAGTCGAACATCCTCTGCTCCCCTTTGTGCCGTAGTTTAATCACCGCCGGATAGATGAGGAAGGGCTGGAGACCAAGTGAAGTCATCTTCTTCAAAACCGGGTTAAAGCTCTTTCTCCTGGTGGTTAAAAACTAAAGTCGGGAAAAAATAGTAGTGTGACATTGTCCTGTGCGCATTTCATCGGATAAGCCTGCCGAGCACCTTTCAGGATCTCCGATCTGTCATGCCATCTTAGTGCACGGAAGATGAGAGTATGTGGCCGATCGGAGTTTTTCCTTCCATCATACACGCGATGTGCCCGGTCAATCTCAATGTCACGGCCTTTCAGGGAAGGGATCCACTTGGAAAGATTAACTCTGAGGAAACCAGCTGCGTCGGAGCCCTCCGCCCCCCTCTGCCAACCCCACCAGCCGCATGTTATTTCTCCTGCTCCTATCCTCCATATCCGTCATCTTCTCGGTGAGTTGCTCCAGCTGATTTCCTAAGTCCGTGACTGTCCTCCTATCCTCACGTGCAGCTGCTTGAACGGAATCGACCCGGTCACGTGTCTGCTTCACCGCGCTAGCTAGTGCCTCAAGCTCCGCTCTCAGCTCTTTAACAGAATTGTTGGTCACTTGTATTTCCGCACGCAGGTCACGAAACACTGATATCATTACCGTATCTACCGCATCTCTTACTGCCGAGGCCACAACCAAATCCACAGTGCTTTGCTGCTCTTTAAGTGCTAGCCCAATGCCGCTAGCAATAGCATCATCGAGGTCCTCTCTAGATGGAATCTTTTAATTTTTTCTTCTTTGGCGATTGCTCAATCTCTCTTTTCCGATCACCTTTGCCTGCCGAAGCACTCATGTTGGGTCCAACGCAGAGTGGTTCAAGATTTACTGACAGGATTATACAATATGTGGCAAGATGAGCAGAGCGAAAGACTACGCGTGCATCGCTGTCGAAGGGTCACGTGATCCCCCAAGCAGGCTACTTTTTAAAACAATTACTTAAAATAAGTGTTCTTTAAGTATCCGAAAGTTTACAGACAATAGTTATGGGTTTTTCTTTTTTCCTCAGCATTATTGCAGTTTGATTATTACTGATGAGATCATAGACAGTGGAAGCTTTAACAGGTTGCATTCAGACTAATGCACAGATCTATTTCGATATATCAGATGTTTTGTCCTGCTCTGAAAACATAACTGACTGTGTGTACATCAATTTCGTATAAACGTATTCGAAAATGCAAGTGCATTTAACTGCAGCCGCGATCGAGCTTCAGGACAAACAAACAAAGCGCACGTGAAAGTCTGTCAGTGTGCGAGTTTCGTGCATTTAATATTGCATTTTTAATATGGCGGGTGGAAGCACACACTGTCAAGCAATGTGCACATGTCTCACAGCGCAAATTCTGTGCAATGAAACTCGCCGCGTCTCTAGCGCGCACACGTGCCATATGCGGGGGGAAAAAACAAGCTCAGAATCGATTCAGAATCGTTGAAGAGAGAATCGTGATGCATCGGAGAATTGATTTTTTCTCAGACAAAGCTTTGCTTCAAGAATGAGCCACACTGCTGACGTGATCTAATCACTAGCACACCCTGAGCACATGTGAGTTAATGTATTCCTCTTATCGGCAAGACATATTGGCATAATTTTTCATATCGGGCCGATGCCGATATTTACATTTAAAGCCATTATCAGCCAATTCCGATATCAGTCCAATAATATCGTGCATCCCTAGATTAAAAGAGTGTTCACTTATCTTAGATGTTGATTTCAGCAGTTTATGAAGCACCCTGCAACTGGTACAGCAAGCACTAGTCATATATTTGAATGTTGAGCACCGAGCTCACTGGCTACCGATACAGGAGGGAACCAATCAGCTGTGCCGTGTAATAATGATGTCATTATGTCAGATTGAGTAAGACCTAGAGTTTCATGCTTAAAGAGAAACAGTTCTGCGTAATGAAAATGTGTGTCTTGAATTCATTCAGTCATGTTCAAATGATCACTAAACATTTGTCATGAAATCTCTTTGCTTGTATGATAAATTTATTTTTTCAGAAATTATTAATTTTATATTTTAGAACACAGAATAGGGCAAATAGTTGAAACAAATATTATTTCCATACGCTGTTCTCTTTTTTCCATACTTTTTCAGACCTGCAAATTACTTAACCCTCAATCTGTCCTTGGGGTCAATATGGCCCCAATCAATTTTTACTTAGTTTAAAAAAATGGTTCCCTTCATCTCAGTGGAATAAGATGTTGTGACTTTTCTACATGCATTTTCTACATTCTACTTTACTTCATTTGTCAAAAAAAATCAATAAATCTGGCATAAATCTGAAAATTTCCACAGAAATAAAGGCCTGGTACTAGAGCACAAATGCAATGTAGAAAAGACATGCTCACTCATATGCACGCATGCACACACGTGTGACTGCAACAGCATTTTTATAGAAATTGGCAAATAAAATCAATAAATCCTGCATTAATCTGAAAAAGCCCACACAAAAACGAAGGCCTGATACTAGAGCACAAATGCAATATGGAACGGGCATACCCACGTCCATACACACACGCGTATTAAAATTAATATTTGCTTATTGCAGTTATTTTTGTTTTAGTTTTTTTTGTAGGTGTGGTTTTTATTTACGTTTAAGTAAAATAAAATTTTGATTTTACTTTTTAGATTGAAAAACTATGTGCCTGCAATCAAGTTTTAGTGACAAATTGTGTGGCATTTCTGCAAATTTATGTGGCATTATTGCAAAAGCGGGCACTTCAAAATACCTCAAACAACAAAAACAAATTCTAACCTTTGAGAAAAACACTGTTTTTAATGTATTTTATAATGTTTCAAATATACAGTATGTTTACAAAATATATATCATAAAAGTTGTGAGAGAAGCAGTTGGCCACTTCCAGAAAAATGAACGGATCTCTATGGGCCTCTGCTGGATATATATGGTCATTACACTTTTATTTTTTTTTTCAAAAACTGTTTCTCTAACCAGCAGATGGCAGAATTCTACAACTAACACCTAGATCAATATCCAGAAACAACTTAAATCAAATTTAGATCATAATTTAAGTGATTTTTTCATGAAAAGTCACAGAAGGTCATTTCTGATTTCTGAAAGGGGTGGCTGTTCACAGAGTGCTGTATCAAAGCATATTAAATGCAAAGTTGACTGGACAGAAGAACTTGGGTAGGAAAAGGTGCACAAGCAACAGGGATGACCGCAAGCTTGAGAATACCGTCAAGCAAAGCTGATTCAAACACTTGGGAGAGCTTCACAAGGAGTGGACTGAAGCTGGAGTCAGTGCATCAAGAGTCACCACGCTCAGACGTCTTCAGGAAAAGGGCTACCAAGGCACTTTTGAAACATTAAACAACATCAGAAGCATCTTACCTGGGCTAAGAAGAAAAATAACTGGACTGTTGCTCAGTGGTCCAAAGTCCTCTTTTCAGATAAAAGTACATTTTGCATTTCATTTGAAAATCAAGGTCTGGAGTCTGAAGGAAGACTGGAGAGGCACAGAATCCAAGGTGCTTGAAGTCCAGTGTGAAGTTTCCGAAGTCAGTGATGATTCTGGGTGCCGTGATGTCTGCTGGTGTTGGTCCATTGTGTTTTATCAAGTCCAAAGTCAATGCAGCCGTCTACCAGGAGATTTGGGAGCACTTTACATTTAATCATTTAGCAAACGGTTTTATCCAAAGCAACTTACAAATGAGGAGAACAATAGAAGCAATCAGACCAACGAGAGAGCAACAGTATACAAGTGCTGTGACAAGTCTCATTTAGTCTAGCACAGTACAAATAGCTAGTTTTTATTTTTTTAATAGAATGGAATAGAGTAGAACAGAATAGAATCGAATAGGTAAGTGCTAGTATTAGTTTGTCAGGTGCTGGCGAAAAAGATGTCTTTAGACATTTTTTTAAAATGGTCAAAGACTCTGCTGTTCGAATTGAGATAGGGAGGTCATTCCACCAGCTGGAAACAGTCCAGGAAAAGGTCAGTGAGAGTGATTTTGTGCCTCTTTAGGATGGCACCACAAGGTGTCGTGCACTTACAGAACGCAAGCTTCTGGAGGGCGCATAAGTTTGAACTAGCGAGTTTACGTATATTGGTGCAGCGCCAGTTGTTGTCTTGTAGGCAAACATCAGTACCTTGAATTTGATGCAAGCAGCTACTGGTAGCCAGTGTAAACTGACGAAGAGAGGTGTAACGTGAGCTTTTTTTTGGCTCGTTAAATACCACTCTCGCTGCTGCATTCTGGATCAGTTGCAGAGGCTTGACAGTACATGCGGGAAGGCCCGCCAAGAGAGCATTACAATAGTCCAGTCTGGAGAGAACAAGAGCTTGGACAAGGAGTTGTGCAGCTTGCTCTGATAGGAAGGGTCTAATCTTCCTAATGTTGTATAAGGCACATCTGCAGGACCGGGCTGTTGTAGCAATATGGTCTGTGAAGCTTAACTGCTCATCCATCACAACTCCAAGGTTCCTGGCTGTCCTGGAAGGAGTTATGGTTGACAAACCCAGCTGTATAGAGAAGTTGTGATGAAGTGCTGGGTTGGCTGAGACCACGAGCAGTTCTGTCTCAGACAGAATGTAATGCGAACAGCTACCGTCGGATCATCTGGTTGGAATAAGAAGTAGAGTTGAGTGTCATCAGCATAGCAGTGATGAGAAAAGCCATGCTTCTGAATGACAGATCCTAATGATGACATGTACATGGAGAAGAGAAGAGGTCCAGGCACTGAGCCTTGAGGAACCCCAGTAGCAAGAAGTTGTGACTTAGAAACCTCACCCCTCCAAGACACCCTGAAAGACCTACCTGAGAGGTAAGACTTGAACCACAGGAGTGCGGTTCCTGAGATGCCCAACTTTATGAGGGTGGACAGGAGGATCTGGTGGTTAACTGTGTCAAAAGCAGCAGACAGATCCAGCAAGATGAGTACTGAGGATTTGGAAGCTCTTGCCAGTCTCAGGGCTTCAGTAACCGAGAGCAGGGCAGTCTCAGTTGAGTGGCCGCTTTTGAAGCCAGATTGGTTGTTGTCCAGGAGGTTGTTCTGTGCAAGGAACATAGAGAGTTGGTTGAACACCTCGCTCAAGTGTCTTTGCAATGAATGGAAGGAGGGATACCGGTCTGTAGTTTTCTAAAAGTGCTGGATTTAGAGAGGGTTTCTTAAGCAGTGGGGTTACCCGAGCCTGCTTAAATGCTGTGGGAAATGTACCAGTGTGAAGAGAGGTGTTGATAATGTGAGTAAGTGGAGGTATGACTGAAGAAGAAATGGCCTGAAGGAGGTGAGTGGGGATAGGATCAAGTGGAAAGGTAGTAGGATGATTGGAAAGGATAAGTTTAGAAACATCCGTCTCCGAGAGTGGAGAGAGTGTGTATTTGTCCTTACAACTTTATCATCGGTTTGTGGTGTGGGGAATTGGTCACTGATGTTTCTTGTTTTATTTATGAAGAATTTTGCAAAGTCATCAGCTGTAAGAGTTGATGAAGGAGGAGGGGGAGGAGGACAGAGAAGAGAAAGTTTTGAAAAGTGTGCAAGAGTCAGAACAGTTGTTAATTTTGTTGTGGTAGTATGTCGTTTTAGCAGTGGAAACATTTGCAGAGAAGTAAGAGAGGAGTGACTGATACACACTAAGGTCGGTAGAGTTTTTTGATTTGCGCTATTTTCTCTCTGCAGCCCTGAGTCTAGAGCGATGTTCACAGAGAACATTGGACAGCCAGGGGGCAGAGGGGGTAGTGCGTGCTGGTCTGGATGAAAGTGGGCAAAAGTTGTCTAAGCAAGATGTTAGAGTGGAGCAGAGAGTGTCAGTAGCACTGTTTGTGTCCAGTGCTGAAAACTGAGAGGGTAAAGGAAGTGAGGATGAAACCATAGAGGATAGGCGAGAGGGAGTTAGTGAGCATAGGTTACGCCGAAAGGTGACCTGCGGAGGAGTGTGTGCTGTGTCAGGAGTTAGTGTGAGGTTAGCAGTGATAAGGAAGTGGTCTGAGGTGGGTAATGGAGTAACTAAAGTGTTGTCAGTGGAGCAATAGCGTGTGTAGATGAGGTCCAGTTGGTTACCTGATTTGTGAGTTGCCGTAGTAGACACTCGCTTGAGATCAAATAAGGCGAGCATAGTGTTGAAATCAGCTGCCTGGGGTTTTTCTAGGTGGATGTTGAAGTCACCGAGCAGTACCAGAGGAGTACCGTCCTCAGGAAAGTTTGATAGTAACACATCCAAGTCCTCCAAGAAGTTACCCAGTTGACCTGGGGGACGATAAACAACTACAAAGTGGATTTTAACAGGGTGGGTAATAGTAATTGCATGTGATTCAAATGAACTGTTGCCTGTAAGAGATGGTAGATCATCAAATTTCCATTCATTTGAGATGAGCAGACCAGTACCTCCACCCCTCCCAATCGCGCGAGGGGTGTGGGAAAAAGTTAAATTAGTGGAGAGGGCTGCAGGAGTGGCAGTGTCCTCGGGTTTGATCCAAGTCTCAGTTAGGGCCATGAGGTTGAGACCGGAATGAGTAGCAACAGAAGAAATCAATTCTGCTTTGTTTACAGGAGACTGGCAGTTCCAGAGACCAATTGGAATAGAGAGTAAAGTAGTAGAGGACATAGGGACAGGCCATAGATCATTAGGATTGGCCTGCCTCCATCATACAGAGCGTGCTTTCCGAGTGTTAGTAGTAATAGTAGAGATCTGAAAGCACATAGTGAGTACAATTGACTAAACAAGTATATGAGAACAAGCTGTACAAAAAGTAAAAAAAAGGGAGAAAAGCAATACTTAAGAGTCGGTGTCCTTGCTCGGTGGAGTCGCGCAGGTAGAGTTGATGGTCTTTACACTCGTCGGTCTTCACACGAGGACTGCCGTGGTGAACTAACCAATTTTATACTCGCCTGATTACTCGTTATTAAAGTCAGCTGGCCACGCCTTACTACTAAGCAAACCGAAACTGGAAAGTCACGCGATATGCACGAGAACAAACGCGACTTGAGCTGAACAACTCTGTGTTAAAAACTAATGAGAACAGAAAACAAAACACGTACGAACTGCTGTCCTCTTCTGCTGCTCGACTGCTTCTTCTAACAAGTGTTTGCAAACAGGTAAATAAGTACTTTTACTGGCTTTGGCCACGCCTTACTACTTAGCAAACCGAAACTGGAAAGTCATGCGGTATGCAAGAGAACAAATGCAACTTGAGCACGCATTTACCACGGTAAACACAGTAATCAAAACAATGTTTCCTAGCAACGACAACCATGCTAAAAACTAATGAGAACAAACTAATGAGAACTTTATGCTTCCATCTGCTAACAAACTTTATGGTGATGCTGATTTCCTTTTCTAGCAGGACTTTAGCACCTGCCCACAGTGCCAAAACCACTTCCAAGTGGTTTGCTGACCATGATATAACTGTGCTTGATTGGCCAGCCAACATGCCTGAGCTGAACTCCATATGGGAATCTATGGGATATTTTCAAGAGAAAGATGAGAAACAGTTGATCCAACAATACAGACGAGCTGAAGGCTCAATAGTGCCTCAGCAGTGCCACAGTCTGATCGCTTCCATGCCACACCTCACTGATGCTGTAATTTGTGCTGAAGGAGCCCCAACCAAGTATCGAGTGCATAAATGAACATACTTTAAAGAACTTGAACTTTTCAGTTTTGCAAATCCTTTTTTTGATTGATCTTAGGAAATATTCTAATATTTTGAGATACTGGATTTTTGACTTTCATGAGCTGTAAGCTCTAATCATCAAAATGAAAACAAATATATGTAAACATATGAAAGTTTCACTTTTTGAAATGTTTAAAAAAACAAAACTTTTTCACGATATTCAAATTTTTTGAGATGCACCTGTATGTACTACAGGTGCTGCAAGAAAAGTTGGTGCTTAAAATTTTCAGTATCAAAAAGTACCCATTTTTTGACTAATATGGTCAAATATGGGGACAATGCATTTTTTCAACATTTTTATTTCTATTGTGAAATAAGTTTTACCATTTCTAAATAATAATAAATAATGATAAGCTATGGAAAAACAAACAGAAGTTGAATAAAGTCATACATACATTACAGTAGATTCGTTTCTGCACTCCGTAGCGAAGCACAAGCACATCAAAGGCCTGGTCTAGAACTCCCATGACCATAGCTTCTGAATCCAAAGGACCACATTCCTACCAGCATCATCACATTCATGAATAAATGGTTCAGCTGTGTTTACCAACATCATTTTTGCCTTGGCAGATTAACAACATTTGGCAGATCAACAACAACTATGCTCACATGATCAAGAGCAAAATGTATGTTGTAAGTTTATTTTATTAATATTTACACGTACAGAAGATTTTTACCCTATGTGCAAACTGTTCAAATGATAAATAAAACCTGATCTTTTTTCTATGATACATACCTTAACAAAGACAGCAAAGAAAAGTTCAGAGCTCAACTCCTGGACTCTCTTTGAAGCAGTCTTCCTGTCGTTGCAGTGGGACGCCAGTTTGTGTACTTCCTCTAATGAGAGACTCAATGGTGGTCCACAGTCTGTAACGGCACAGATATAATGAATATTTGGCTTCAGATAGAACCATTACTAAGCAATGAACTTAAAGTATGTATGAACTGGAAGTTGCGACCAGTTGTAATGCTTTTATGAACTAAATCGAATAATAAAAAATAAAAAAAATAAAAATAGAGGGCGGAGCTTGATTTGAGCACACCTCCTCACCACCTCTTCATTTCAGCAGACTGACGACTGGAGAGAAGTGGTTAAAACTACCACTAGAAGTAGTCCTGTTCATGTAAAATCAAGCTATCTTTTTTGTTTATTGCTGAAGCCATGGCCCACAAAGATGTGTTGGGGTCTCATTGTGAAGTGGTACTAAATAGGAGAAGGGTATAAAGGTATTTCCAAAACATTAGATGTGCCATGGAATACTATGAAGGCCATCATCAACAAGTGGAGACAATGGGGCACCATAATGACATTCCAAAGGGCTGCTTCTCTTCAGCTGGGACTAGGGAAGTATTTAAGATAGAAGGAATCATGTATCGTGCCAAATACCAGACCATTCTGGCACAAAATCTGGAGGCCTTCATTAAGGAATTTCATCTTTCAGCACAATAATAATCTAAAACACAAACTTAAGTCAACAAAAGTCACATCCTCTTTATCATCATCCAGCACATGCTAAACTGTGTTCACAGTGTTGACTCCATTCACAGCATTCCAGTCCAGAGTGTGGAAGTGTTGCATAGTGGAAGTGTAGTATGGATCTCACTAGAGAACAGGAAGCAGGACATTGAAAACTCCTAGTGGAGCTGGAGCAGAGTCAACTACTAGCCACATGCAACCACTTAACAGTAGAGTAACTCACTAAGGGAGGCGGCCAGTAGACGGTGCACTATGACATCAACATAGCGTCGTATAGGTGAAGTGAAGTGTGTGTAGAGAGGAACATTCAGAGCATAATGACAGAAGGAATTCTCGTCTTTCAGAGCTCCAGTACAGAAATACGACGCCATCTAAACAGAACCACAGCATCAAATAATTCTGATTAGATCACAAGATGTTCAGCAGAGGTCACTACTGCTTCATTTCTAAAAATCTGAAATAAGAGAGGATATTTTCTTGCTCTACATCTGGTGGAAATATACAGCAAAATAGCAGAATGGAAGAACAGAAAGTATATTTAAAATATTGATAACAGGTGCACAACTTCACCTGCATTGCCCTGGAGCACATGTGAGTGAGAACTTCCTTCCTGGCAGCTGCATACTCATCATTACCAAGATTTTCATTCAGACTCCTCTGTCATAACAATAGACACACATTAGTGAGCCCAAACACACAACATAGGGAATATCTGGACCACACGCACATACAAAAATTCTGTCCTGCAACAATGACTAACGATGGACAACAAGCCTAGTTTTTGGTTAAGAATGCAACAATCTGGTTCTAGAAGTTAAAAACTCCAATTCGTTTTTTTTTTCTTTTAACATTTTGGCATACACTTTTAAGGAGGCTTTTTGATTGTAAATTGGAGATTGAAAGGTATGTTTTTGTTCTTTAATAGCAACTTGATATATCCCAAAAGTAACACTTTCTGTATGGTATTACAAAGATTTTAGAAAGGCCACATAACCTATAACAGTCTCCTAAAACAACATCTAAATAGCAATTTGGCTACTGGTTAACATTTTGGCCCATGCATTCTAAGTTACATCAGTCAAAAGCACTGTTGTTTCACATGTGGTACAAGTTTTGACATTAGATGAAGAATTGTATAAAGACAAACACCTTTTTTTCCATATTTGGAACAAAACAATGAACTAAGAAAGAAAACTTTCACTTCCAGTAAGGACAAAACCATTATTTGACATTGGATGTTTGTCAAATTGTGTCAGGTTGACTACACTGTCACTATCAGATGAGAACAAAACTTGAATTGAATTGAGCTGGATGAAGAAACTAATGTCGTCTATCGAGCTGCTTTACAGCTGAATAGTATTAGTTTAATAATTGAGCAATTTGCAACATCAACACTGTTATTAAACTGAATTTAATCAAAATAAAACTGACTTGAGCTCAATAATTATTGCATTCTGTGGAGCAGCTTAGCTGAATTAAACCTGTTCCTCATATATGAGGAACTTTACAGAGTAGAACAGAACTGAATCAACAATCAACAGACTTGAGCTGAATAAGGGCTTCTCTATAGAAATTTTTTAATTTGTTTCATATTTATAGTATGAATCATTGATTCTGTTATTTTCCTGTTTATCCCTTGAAGCCACTTTGAAACACGTTGTATTGTATAAAGCACTATAAATAAAGGTGAGTTGAGTCAGATGTCAATTTGCCCGTGTTGTTTGTTTAAGTTGTAACATCAAAAAAAGTTTGAAATACCCACATGAAGGCCTCCGGATGAGTTGAAGTCAATGTCAAGGCCCATCTGGTCACAGAACTCCTGCAGGTCATCTACCATCTTGCTCTGGGGTGGCGGGTGTCTACGCAGGATGGCCAGTTCTGGGTATGTGCGGTAGATCTGATGGGCAGCCGCTATATTTGCCAGCAACATGAACTCCTCCACCAGTCTATATTATAGGTAGGGTTGCAAAAGGGTAGAAAATATCCAGTAAATTTCTGGAAACTTTCCAAAAATACCCAGAAGATTCCAAAAAAATCTTGGAAAGTTTCCAAAATTTCTGTAATATTTCTGAAATTTACTGAAAATTTTCCACTTTTGCAACCCTGATTATAGGGCATGGGATTCATTTTTTAAAAGCTTAGAATGAAGGTGTTCAGGGCACATGTGCAATATAAGGACCAGATTTGACCACTTCAATAGCACTAAGAAATTACAAACAGAAAAATTATGGACCTGAACAAAACAGGCTTTAGATAAGAAACATGTGTGCCCTCTTACACAGTTCAGTGTGAACATTTTACAAAATCCACAGTCAGAGTCATAGCAACAGCTTTTGTGTGCATTCTTACTTGTTGCTGTCCTGATATTGATAGACGTAACAGCCCTGAGGCATGCTGGACTCCTTATCAAGGGTGAAAGATAGCTTCAGCTATAACCAGAAAATAACAACAAACTGATTAGGCAACCTTTACTGCTACTGTCATTAAAACAGTTCACCAAACATAGAGGAGTTAGCAGAGTGCTTCATGAAAATTACTGTAGCCATTATTGTCATTTAGAATAATCCAGATTCACTTTTATCAATCCAAGGGTATGTAATACTAGTGAATGAGGTCCAATGAGATCTAATTGCTTGGTTTGATAAAATTTGCACGTCTGTGACAATATTCAAATGATATTCAAAGGTTCTGTTCGGGACACTGAGCGGCATCATAAAGCATAATTGCCTCACTTTGTAAAAGTGACCAATTACATTTACATTAAGCACCCAATTTGCGCAAAATGAGCCTAAAACAGCAGAAATTAGCCTTTTTAATAAAAGCAAAGGTCCATGTTTAATAAAACTGTCAATGAAATGAACATGTTAAATTAATTTGAGATATTGAAAAATTTTAGATATTGTACTTCAATTTATTTTTATACATGTGTCATGTTAAAATATATATATCCATATATTTTGTTTTAATGTCACAAATAATAATCTCAAGGTTCAAGTTCTACATGATTCTTTGAATATTTTGTAGTATGAATTGGTCAGGTGTACTACAAACAACAGCTGTCCATTTGAGGAGGTGCATGTGCAGTCAATGGAAGATCATGGTGCGGAGCCAGGCGAAAGTATAAACAAGGCTTTAAAGATTTTTGGGTGTTAGTATCAATATGTTAGTCTTAAGGTTATCTATAAGCCAGTGTGCTCCAAAACAGTGACAGAATTCGGATTTAGAAGATATAAGCATTCAAAGCATGCAGTTCGTCACTTCCGCCAAAATGGATCAACGACTTTTTTGACGTCACCTCGTACTTCAGCTTCTCATCAAATCTTCTGACCAATCAAATGCTCTCTAGAATCCAAAGCACACTATACTATGAATAGACGCTGAAGCTGTGGCTGAGATCGGTCACTTGTTCACAGTGTAGTATTTCCTGTACAGTGAATGGCAAGTAGTCAAGTCAAGTCACCTTTATTCATATAGTGCTTTTAACAATACAGATTGTGTCAAAGCACTTAACAGTATCAAGTTGGAGGATAGAGTGTCAGTAATGTATAATAATAAGATTAAACACTCAATTTAGTAGTGCACAATGTAGGTGATAGGAAATGATTCAGGCAGTGTAAATATGCTTTCGACTGGGGCAAATGAGGTCTGGTTTCGCATTGTGTCATGCGAACCACGGCAGTGCGCACAGTCTGATCCGGACTTTGGCTCCGGTCCAGAGACGCGACCGCACGGAGCGGATCATATGCGAGAGTCGGCATGTACAGGTGCATCTCAAATTAGAATGTCGTGGAAAAGTTCATTTTTTTTCAGTAATTCAACTCAAATTGTGAAACTCGTGTATTAAATAAATTCAATGCACACAGACTGAAGTAGTTTAAGTCTTCGGTTCTTTTAATTGTGATGATTTAAGCTCACATTTAACAAAAACCCACCAATTCAAATCTCAACAAATTAGAATACTTCATAAGTATGTTTTTAGTGAATTGTTGGCCTTCTGGAAAGTATGTTCATTTACTGTATATGTACTCAATACTTGGGTAGGGGCTCCTTTTGCTTTAATTACTGCCTCAATTCGGCGTGGCATGGAGGGGATCAGTTTGTGGCACTGCTGAGGTGGTATGGAAGCCCAGGTTGCTTTGATAACGGCCTTCAGGTCATCTACATTGTTGGGTCTGGTGTCTCTCATCTTCCTCTTGACAAGTTCAGGTCAGGCGAGTTTGCTGGCCAACCAAGCACAGTAACACCATGCAGTGTTTCCCCTAGGTTTATGGCTTTGGGGGGGCAGTGGTGGTGGTGGTGGGGGGATTTAATCTTTAAATCTAGATTAAAGACCCATCTCTTTAGCCTGGCGTACACATAACACACTACTACACTTCTATTATTCAAATCCGTTAAAGGATTGTTAGGCTGCATTAATTAGATCAACCGGAACCGGGAACACTCCCCATAACACACGATGTACTCGTTACATCGTAAGAAGAATAGCATCTACCCTAATATTTGTTTCTTTTTTATTCCGTTTCTCAGCCCGTGTCTGGATCAGATGGTGGATCGGCGCCGGGAGATGATGTCTGCGGCCATGATCGTCAGCGATGAGCCCCAGAGACATATCCCCAGTGAAGACCTCGATTAAAATACAATAAAACTAAAAATAAAACAAATAACTAAAAATATAATAATAAAATACCCAACTACATAATACTATTATTGTTGGAAATTGCAAAAATATAAAAATAGAAATATAATACATTTATACATTTAAAATTTTAATTAAAACAATAAGTAAACAATAAATAAACAATATCCTGGCCAGAGGAGAACTGGCCCCCTGACTGAGCCTGGTTTCTCCCAAGGTTTTTTTTCTCCATTCTGTCACAGAGGGAGTTTTGGTTCCTTGCCGCTGTCGCCTCTGGCTTGCTCAGTTGGGGACACTTAATTTCTAGCGATTATCGTCAATTGGATTTCACAGATACTATTTAAACTATACTGAGCTAGACAATGACATCTCCGAATTCAATAATGAAATGCCCTTAACTGAAAATTGAGTGTTTAATCTTATTATTATACATTACTGACACTCTATCCTCCAACTTGATACTGTTAAGTGCTTTGACACAATCTGTATTGTTAAAAGCGCTATATAAATAAAGGTGACTTGACTTCTGTATGAGTAGCAAATGCACCATACATTAACACAGAGACAGGCAGAAGTCATATTTAAATAGTCGTTTTGCGGCTTAATATTTACAAATACTAGTGGGAGTGGGCTCACTTGTGTGTGCGCATACGTTTGTATGTGTGTGTGTGTGCGTGTGTGCTTCGGGACGGAACTCCGCTGTGTGCGATACAGAGCGCGCGAATGTAATGTAACGTTAGAGACAGAAATAACATGCCGTCGTGTAAATAAGACAAATTAACGTAAGGCTATTTAGTTTGTTTAATAAAAGAACATGGTATAGACCTGTTCTATTGGAAAGGTAAGTTTAAATGACTTCTGTTGTGATCTGGCGCTATAGAGAAAATAAAATTAAATAAAATGAACTTGCGTTTAAAGGGGGGCGGGGGGTGCCATTGGGAGGGCGGGCCACCCTCCTAAGATAATGGTAGGGGAAACACTGCCATGGTCATTGAACCAGCTTTTGGTACCTTTGGCAGTGTGGGCAGGTGCCAAGTCCTGCTGGAAAATGAAATCAGCATCTCTATAAAGCTTGTCAGCAGAAGGAAGCATGAAGTGCTCTAAAATTTCCTGGTAGATGGCTGCGTTGAGTGTGGACTTCAGAAAACACAGCGGACCAACACCAGCAGATGACATGGCAGCCCAAATCATCACTGACAGTGGAAACTTCACACTGGACTTCAAGCAACATGGATTCTGTGCCTCTCCACGCTTCCTCCAGACTCTGGGACCTTGATTTCCAAATGAAATGCAAAATTTACTTTCATCTGAAAAGTGGACTTTGGACCACTGAGCAACAGTCCAGTTCTTTTTCTCCACAGCCCAGGTAAGACACTTCTGATGTTGTCTCTGGTTCAGAAGTGGCTTGGTAGCCACTGAGCATGGTGACTCTTGATGCACTGACTCCAGCTTCAGTCCACTCCTTGTGAAGCTCTCACAAGTGTTTGAATCAGCTTTGCTTGACAGTATTCTCAAGCTTGCAGTCATCCCTGTTGCTTGTGCACCTTTTCCTACCCAAATTCTTCCTTCCAGTCAACTTTGCATTTAATATGCTTTGATACAGCACTCTGTAAACAGCCAAACCTTTCAGTACGCAGTACTTCAGACGCAGCGGCTGCTCCAGGTCCCAAAGACGGTGCTTTTATGTCTTTTAATGTCGTCTGTTCGTCTCCAAATAGTGTAAATCTACCGCTAACCCATAAGGAAAAACACATATATGATCGCCGAAGCCTTTTGGACATCGGCAACGCGTACAAACACCAACTCTCGCAGGCGGCTACTGAGAAGCTACGAGGCCTTTGTTTACTGCTGGAGCCGGACCTCGATACCGCGGCCTCGCCTACTGACGCTACCCGCACAAGGCAGCGTCGCAAGCGGTGTGAGAGAGGACGGAAGCGCGGTAAATGCGGAGGTATACGAGCCAGGCTAAGGGCTAACCCCACAAGACCGGCTCTCCCAACACTCATGCTCTCAAACGTTCGCTCTCTGGAAAACAAACTGGACTTAATTCAACTCAGTCGGTCTACACAGCATGAGGCAAGGGATTGCTGTGTGTTTGTTTTCACCGAAACATGGCTAAACAACAACATCCCGGACTCCGCCATTCAGTTACACGGATTAAACTGCTACCGAGCAGACAGGGACTCATCACTGTCTGGTAAGACCCGCGGGGGTGGCTTGTGTGTTTATATCAACAAAGAATGGTGTAACAATGCTGCGGTAATATCAAAACACTGTTCATCGCTGGTGGAGTTTATGTTTGTGAAGTGCCGACCGTTCTATCTGCCGCGGGAGTTCACGGCCATTGTTATTGCCGCGGTTTACATACCACCGTGTGCAAACACTAAGGACGCGCTTCGTGAACTGTATAGCGCCATCAGCGAACAACAAACAAATAACCCCGACGGCTTTTTCATCATAGCCGGTGACTTTAACCACGCAAACTTAAAGACAGTTTTGCCAAAATTCTACCAACATGTGAATTTTGCGACAAGGGGAAACAATACACTGGATTTTGTTAATACAACAGGGAAAAACGCATACAAAGCTGAACCCCGCCCCCACCTCGGGTACTCGGATCACATCTCTGTTATGCTAATCCCAGCATACAGACCACTTCTCAAGCTTGCCAAACCGGTTCAAAAACTCATCACAATTTGGCCAAATGATGCTACCTCAACACTACAGGACTGCTTTCAGTGCACAGACTGGAACATGTTTAAAGAGGCAGCCACCTACAACAACCACACAGACCTGCATGAGTACACTGAAACTGTGACTGCTTACATCAAAAAGTGCATTGATGATGTGACAGTCACCAAGACCATCACCACACGTGCAAACCAGAAACCATGGATGACAGCAGAGGTTCGTGGGCTGCTAAAGACCAGAGACGAAGCATTCAGATCAGGAGATAAAGCGGCCCTCAAAACAGCAAGAGCCAATCTGTCCTGTGGCATCAAAAATGCAAAACGGTCATATGCTCAAAAAATCAACAATCACTTCACAGACAGCAGAGACACACGGAGCCTGTGGCAAGCCATTCAGACCATCACTGACTACAAGCCCCCGCCACAGGCCTGTGATGAGGACACATCCCTCCCCGATGCACTCAACCACTTTTATTCACGGTTTGAAATGCAGAATGACACACCTGCACAAAAACTGCCCACACCTCCCAACGACCAGGCGCTTTGTCTGTCTCCAGCCGACGTAAGGAAGACCCTATCTAGGATTAACCCACGCAAGGCTGCGGGTCCTGACAACATACCTGGCCGTGTACTGAAAGACTGTGCTGCACAGCTGACGGATGTCCTAACAGATATCTTCAACACCTCGCTGAGCCAGGCAGTCGTCCCCACATGTCTCAAATCCACAACAATCATACCGGTACCAAAGAAATCACCTGTGTCCTGTCTAAATGACTACCGTCCCATAGCACTGACTCCAATCATGATGAAGTGCTTTGAGAGGTTAGTCATGCACAACATCAAAAACAGCCTCCCCAACACACTTGACCCGCTGCAGTTTGCATACCGTCCAAACCGCTCTACGGACGATGCAATCTCCTCCACCCTCCACCTGGCTCTTACCCACCTAGAAAATAAAGACTCCTACGTTAGAATGCTGTTCATCGACTTCAGCTCAGCATTCAACACAATTATCCCACAACAGCTCATAAATAAACTAAACCTGCTGGGCCTTAACACTTCCCTTTGGAATTGGATCCTGGACTTTCTAACCGGAAGACCTCAGTCAGTCCGTGTCGGCCACAACACCTCGAGCACTACCACACTGAGCACAGGTGCCCCACAAGGCTGTGTGCTCAGCCCGCTGCTCTTCACGCTGCTGACCCACGACTGCACTGCCAAGTTCAGCTCCAACCACATCATCAAGTTTGCTGATGACACAACAGTGGTAGGTCTCATCAGCAACAACGATGAAACGCACTACAGAGAGGAAGTGGCACAGCTGGCTGAGTGGTGTGGCGTTAACAATCTGTCCCTCAATGTGGAGAAGACAAAGGAGGTTGTGATGGACCTCAGGAGAAACTCCGTTGACCACCCCCCACTGACCATCGACAGTTCGACTGTGGAGAGAGTCAGCAGCACTAAATTCCTGGGGGTGCACATCACAGAGGATCTCACCTGGACCACCAACACCATGTCACTCTCCAAGAAGGCACAACAGCGCCTACACTTTCTCCGCCGGCTGAAAAGAGCAAGTCTCCCACCACCCATCCTCAACACATTCTACAGGGGCACCATCGAGAGTGTGCTGATCAGCTGCATCACTGTCTGGTACGGGAACTGCAGTGCTGCTGACCGCAAGACCCTCCAGCGGACAGTGAACACGGCTGCTAAGATCATCGGTGCCCCTCTCCCATCCATCCTGGACATTTTCCTTGCACGATGCTCCAGCAAAACCAACAGCATCGTGAAGGACCCCACCCACCCCTCCCACAGTCTCTTCCAGCTCCTACCATCAGGAAGACGGTACCGGAGCATCAGAGCCCGCTCCGCCAGACTGCTCAACAGCTTTTTCCCCCAGGCTGTGATAGCCCTGAACTCAAATCACACCGCCCGCCTCTGAAACCCCATGCAATCCCCTACCTCCTGAAACATGGACCCCCCCTCCCCTCTCCCCTCTCCCCTCTCCCCTCTCCCCTCTCCAAACATCCCCCAACCTTACCACACCAGTGAAAAAACTGTAAACTTTTTTTTTTTGTGCAATCCAAGTGTGCTACACACAGGTGAGTGGGCCTGTACAAACCACCTGTAGTAACACACTCTCCTCTATGCACTAGACACTTTTCCTAACACTATGTGTACACAATCCCACAAAAGACTCAGCAATATATGTATGTTTACATGCTCATGCACCACTACAAACCATCTTGTACTGTTCCCCAGCCAGCTGCTGACTCACAATGTTTCTCTCTGCACATGTACAGTATTTATGTGAAGCATTCGCATAGTTTGTATAGTTTGTATTTTTTATCTTTATCTTTATTTGTACAGGGTAAACACTTAGGGTAAACAGATTGTATAGTTTGTATTTTCTATCTTTATCTTTAGTTGTATAGGGTAAACATTTATATATAGTATACCTAGTCAAATCTGTCAGTAGGTTAGTTTTGTGTATAGGTTTATAGTGTTTTACTTCATTGTTGTATGTCTGTATTTATGTAGCACCGTGGTCCTGTGAGGCACGACATTTCGTTCCACTGTATGTCCCCACATGCAGCGGAATGACAATAAAGCTCAACTTGAACTTGAACTTGAACTTGAGTAATGACCCTCTGTGACTTACCCTCTTTGTGGAGGGCGTCAATGTTCGTCTTCTGGATCATTGCCAAGTCAGCAGTCTTCTCCATTATTGTGGTTTCAAAGAACAAGAGATACCCGGAATTTATACTGTAGGGATGGTTATTAATTTAAACTCAAATGTAAATATTCTAATATTTTGAGATACTGATTTTTGACTTTCATGAGCTGTAAGCTCTAATCATCAAAATTAAAACAAAAAAACTTTTGAAATGTTTTACTTTACATGCAATGAATCTAAAATATATGAAAGTTTCACTTTTTGAAATAACTTTTTCACGACATTCTAATTTATTGAGATGCACCTGTATTAAACACTTTTAAAACTACACAGCCTCAGCATGATTATGATCACTATTTTGTTTTACTAAAAGTTTCATATTGAATCTAGGGGTAATCTATTAGACTGTGGCTGTCAAATGCTGCTTTACTGAGCTCAACGGCTCTGGCCCGAGCAGATAAGCAAAACGCTATTGGCTATTTTAACAAGGGGGCGGGGCTGCTCGATATGTCCCACCCTATCTTCCTGTTTCAGTTGAAATTACGTCACCACATAGAATAATGCTGCATGTTTCAAGGCACTTCAGGGGACCTTTAAGAAAAGCACTTATCAGCAGTGTTGGGCACGTTACTTTAAAAAAGTAATTAGTTATAGTTACTAGTTACTTCTCACAAATAGTAACTGAGTTAGTAACTGAGTTACATCATTATAAAAGTAACTAATTACCAGGGAAAGTAACACTTGCGTTACTTTTTTTTTTTTTTTTTAAATCAAATGTCAAATAACTTGGATGCCCCAATATTAGATATGTTAAATTAATGAAATGGACACTAAATAGAATAAATTATTATTATAAAACATTGTACATTAATCAACACTATTTATCTACTGACACTTAGCATCAGTTAGTCAATCATTATAATATGATATTATGATAATTTAGCATTATATGATGATAGAACTTTAGTATGAATTCATATTTGTCATGTTGACTGAACTTAGGACTGGTGGTGGTGCTTAAGATATTGTTTGTCATTTAGTGTTTCTATAAAAAAAGGGGGGAAAAATTGATAAGATAATAATAACCACTAATAACAATATAAAACGCACTAAGGATTAATGAGCTGCTGGGTTCATGAATAATAATCACGTTGTATGGGTTCGCTCGAATTGATTTGCTGAAATCAAAACAGGGATGATAATAGGTGAGCGCCGGCCAATGAGATTGTCGTTTACGCAGTAGCTCCGCCCACTAGCGGAGTTCTTAAAAGCTGAAGAATTCCAAAGGAACTTCGTTATTTTGACAGGAAAATACAACAAAGAATATCGTTTACATGTAGCGCGTCAATTCTGCATGTTATGAAAGACTCTCTTGCTCTGTATCTTTATATGCGCTGTGTCTGTGTGTGTGTGTGTGTGTGTGTGTGTGTGTGAGACAAAGCTACGGCGAGCCGTGCGCTTCACACTAGAGTTTACGGTACGTCAAATACAGCTACACTGCTCATCCATTCAGATGAACTGAAAAATAAAATGATAATATTATAATCAATTATAGTAACGCCACATTTTATTGTCAGTAACGGTAACGGCGTTGTAACGGGGGAAACAGTAATTCATTTGATTACTCGTTACTGAAAACAATAACGCCGTTAGTAACGCCGTTTATTTATAACGCCGTTATTCCCATCACTGCTTATCAGTGAGGCTCAATGGGGAAAAAAAAAGTAATTTGCTGGGGTGCATTAAGATTGGACTCTGGAGCAATGGAAAAAGGTCATGTGGTCTGATGAGTCTATATTTACCCTGTTTCAGAGTGATGGGTGTAAAATAAAGTTAGCTGACTACCTGAATGTACTGAGTGACTGGGCTTTTCCATCAATGGATTTTCTTCTTCCATGATGATATTCCAAACGGAAATGCCAGAATTCAGCGATCTCAAATTGTGAAACAGTGGTTCAGGGAGCATGATACATTTTCACACACTGATTGGCCACCAGACCTTAACCCCACTGAGAATGTTTGGGATGTGCTGGAGAAGACTTTACATTTTATATACACACATTAGGGCAGTGGTTCCCAAACTTTTTCTGCCGGGCCCCCCTTTTGTAGAAAAAGTCTCTTATGCTCACCAAGGCTACATTTATTTGTTAAAAAATACAGTAAAAACTGCAATATTGTGAAATATTGTCAATTTAAAATATCTATTTGAATGTTTTAACATATAGGCTACTTTATTCCTATGATCAAAACTGAATTTTCAGCATCAATACGCCGGTCTTCAGTGTCACATGATCCTTTAGAAATATGCTGATTTGCTGCTCAGTAATCATTTCTGATTATCATCAATGTTGTAAACATTTGTGCTGCTTAAAATTTGAGGAAACAATTTTTTTCATGATTCTCTTATGAATATTTGAAATTGTCCTTTGTGTCAGAGCGCTGGAGTTCGTCAGAAATAGAAGGGGATATCAGTTTATTGTCATGCATTTGTCGACGAGAGGAGCATAACCTCGGCTAATCCTTCTGACATTTGCCGCTGGCTCTGACGTCTCTGTAGTGGTTAAACATAAGATATAATTCGTTCTGGGTAAATCAAACAGGTAATCTTTGGTCTTTATTCTATTAATATGTTAAAATGAAAATAAAAACAGGCAATGTTTGATATAATATTTTGTTTCATTGTAATGTATGTACGTTCCCTGAACTACATTTGTGCGGCTATTAATATGTTTAAATGAAAATGAAAAGAGGCAGTGGTGTTTGATATATTTCATCAATAAATACAGTGAGGAAGATTGCAGCAGCCGAGGCGAGCTGACTGATGTTATCAAGTACGCTGCTGTTTCATTTGCAGAATTACCGGACTTGCGTCGTTCCATCCACGTGATTCACACTCCAGAGTCTAACTCGTGAAGTCCGAAGTACCGAGATTGCGAGTCTGAAATTTGCGTACTTGGTATTGAGAAACGCACGCAGACCTGACGTTACGTCACCAGACTATTTGCCTAATGTTCTCGGTAGTTTAGACCGTGATAAAAACGCAGACAGCAACAGGTCTGGGGGGGAAAAAAAGGTTCCTGCGAAAAAAAGTTCCTGGGACATATTGTTCCAGGTAATTTCGGTGGAAAAGTGGCTTTATATTTTTACATGGCTCCCTGCAATACAACTCTGATTCTTCAATAACGCCATCTAGTGGTATGTTATTGATACAACCACAACTGCTACAACTGACAATGGAGCGCTCAAGCCGGTACTGCGAGTCATGTTGAGGTCATTAATATATGTCAAATTAATATTTTGCGTTCAATTATTTACTTTGTATGGGTTCGCTCGAATTGATTTGCTGAAATCAAAACAGGGATGATAATAGGTGAGCGCCGGCCAATGAGATTGTCGTTTACGCAGTAGCTCCGCCCACTAGCGGAGTTCTTAAAAGCTGAAGAATTCCAAAGGAACTTCGTTATTTTGACAGGAAAATACAACAAAGAATATCGTTTACATGTAGCGCGTCAATTCTGCATGTTATGAAAGACTCTCTTGCTCTGTATCTTTCTATGCGGGAAAATTGCACAGTGTAGTCTTTATCACCCTGCAGAGGTTTCTTTTGCAAAATAATCTGCTGACTGTACACTATCCTTCAGCCTTGCCGCGCCCCCCTTGTCATAGCTCCGCGCCCCCCCTAGGGGTCACGCCCCCCAGTTTGGGAACCACTGCATTAGGGTTTTGCCGATAGACGATACCATTGTCCATCGCTGATAAAAATATTAACATCACTTATTAATCATTTATGAACAGTCATGTTTTGTCAAAAGATTAGTTAATCATTAACTGTTTTGGATATGGATAATATTATTGCTATTTACCCGTTTCAATGGTATTTTATTTTACTTGCTTTTGAGTTGATGCCATATATGCTTGAATATGAAAGTACCTAAAATGCTTTAAATGATATTGATGTAGAGTTTAGATAAATGTGCATGACTTCCTGTGTTTACACTGTAGAACAGGTGTGAAAACTTGTTTGTAACTAACCACAAAGGTTATTAAGAGGGTACATGGGGGTGACGAGAAGGTTTAAAACCACAAGCAGAGGTAAAACAAACAAGACTACAGCAAAGAAGGAGAAGAGTGCTAAAAGAAGATGACAGCATAGGAGAAGACGGAAGGACATCCAGCAATCGTACATGAGTCACAGAGACTGATACTGAATTGGAGAATTGGAGCTTCCCAAAAAGTAGCATAACAAGTCTGAGGAGTAAGCCACTCTTCAGATACTGCCTGCATTAAGCATGAAGGACACCTGATACCTATCGAGGGGTGTTTAACAGTATCTCCAATATTGCTGTGTTATTGGAGAAGAGCAAATATCAAGTGGATAACAAATTTTGTTCAGTGAAAAAAAAATCAGGTCTGAAAGGGTTAAAATAATATTTAATGATCATTCTGAGGTCACTCAGCCCCCCACATGCTCCAAATTTACCCCAAATAGTCTCGTTTGTTTGTGCTGGTTTGTACCGGTAGTATTTTTGTTTTTGCTACTGTCTTTTTTAACAATACAGTTGAAGTAATAAGGTAAAATTCAAACGGCAAACCAAATCACATGAAATAGTCACATTCACTTAATTGTTAGTAGCCATATTCGTTCAATTAGGCTAATTAAACGAAAAAGAAAAAAAATGACAGGCCTATTTCATTGTGTCTTTACAAAACCAAAACCAAAAATAACAAAAATTAAAGACTCGATATATATATAGGCCTATTTTCATTTCTGCGCACAAATAAAGCATGCAATAGCCTACAGTTTCCAGGTCCGTGTAGCCCAGACCTGGGCATTGTACGGCCCCCGGGCCACATCCGGCCCTCTGGCTATCCTTGACCGGGCCCGCATGAGGTAATTCGTGAATTAAAAGTCAATCGCAAATAGGTGTAATAGGTGTACGCAATACAACTGTACTGCTTTTATTTTCAAGGCAACAGCTTTGTTTCCTGATAATGAAACAACTTAAAATCAGTTCGAAACTGATTTTATTTCTGTAAACTTATAAAAACAACAGAACGTTGCTTCTGTAAAATATTGAAAGCAGGACGTGCTTTCTGCCCTCTCTGAAGCTGGAGCGCGTCAGAAAAAAGAACCGAAACTCAGCGTACGGCTGCCTCACACATGTGAAATGTCTACTTTTAAATGAACCAATTAAAAAACAAATATTTCCTAATTATTGTAAATCTGTATGAAGGTTGCATTTCGCTCTAAAGGCGTGTCCAGTACTCTGGAGAATAGGCTACCTGTCAACCCTCCCGTTTTCCCGGGATTCTCCCGTATTTTACCATTCTATCCCGCTATCATCCCGTTTAAATATTTTTCCGTATTTTTAATCTTTCTACAAATTTTTTTTCCCACTGGGCGTATTTTATATGTTTGCTACATTCGCCTCCGGTAAAACTCCCGTAATTTGTATGGCCCAAACCTCATTATATGAATAATCACGTCAACATATTCCAAGGTTGTCCATTTGCCAGATCTTGTATGAAACGCATCCTTCTCACACAATCGACACATACAAATTGCTACCCATTTGTCCCCTCAGCTTGGCAACTTTACAACCCAGTGATGCTTTTGATATCTGCGCAGTAGTGATGCGCGGATGGCGGTTATATCCGCGGGCGCTGTGGATAATCCGCAGGTCGGGTAATAAAAAAATGCATTCTGATTATTTGCGGGTGGGTCGCGGGTGGATAAGATAAATCATTAATGATGCAAATATTAACTACATTTTCAAAAATTTGAACGTGTTTTAAATACATTTTTTCATCAGGCATACGATTTATTTTGTGTGTGTGTGTTCGCCTGTTCGGGATGTTGCAGTGACAGAAACGGTTCACTGGTAGAAATGGGAGGAGAAGACTGACTTAGGTGGTGCTTCGGTAAAAAAAAACAACTATACATGTAAATTGAGATATAGCTTACACATCAAAAGGCAATGGTTTAATTGATTAAATATGAGCGCTGCAAGTTTCAAAGTCAGGTGCTGCGCTTTGTTTACTGCGGTTAACGGGGAAACGGCTATATTCCTGGCAAAAAGACTCCGCCCCCTTCCCCCATAGACACGCCCCACGGCCCTCTGCAACTGCCCAAGTTTCTCATGTGGCCCCTTGGGAAAATTAATTGCCCACCCCTGGTGTAGCCTAAACTTTTGCGTCCATTCGTTTTTTTCTTTTTTAACCATGACGACAAAAAATTAAAAAAAGAATGGTTGTTGTATTTTTAAATGCCATCCTGAAAACCAAATTTGAAATTAGAAACGTACACACAAAATGCTGCCTGAAAAAGTTAAATATTGATTTTTTTTTTAGATTTTTGTTTATGACTTTGCACCTTTAATAAACATTTGAAATGTTTATCCTCCTGCACGTTCAGTTGAGAAATATATGTCTCTGTGCTAGATCAATGATGGGGAGCTGGACAATTAAAGGGGTCATATGATGTGATTTTATGTTTTTCTTTGTCTTTGGAGTGTTACAAGCTATTTGTGCATATATAAGATCTGTAAAGTTGCAAAGATGAAAGTCTCAAACCCAAAGAGATATTCTTTATAAAAGTTAAGACTCTGCCACGCCCTCCTAAAATGGCTCATGCCCCCACATGTCTAAGTCACGGTGTGGGAAGATTTGCATAACACCGCCCAAATGTATACGCAATGAAAGGCGGCGTAACTTTTATTCTCGCTGTAGTATTGTTGTTGTAGCCGCCATGTCGTGGAGACGCTGTGTGTTTCGTTGTGAAAGCGAAAGTACTTTGTTTGGCCTTCCAAATGAGTACACAACTAGAAATCAGTGGTTAAGTTATATTTACAACACTGTTCCAGAACAGTACAATGCAAATATTCGAGTGTGTGCAGCGCATTTTACGGAGGACTATTTCCTGAACCTGGGAGAGAGTAGCCTACAATGTGAACACTATGAATGGCTGTGATGTGAACACTATAAAGTGGGGCAATTCCAACGTTGCAAGGACAGTCTGGTGCTTCTGACTCACAGCCTGTAAGTACATTTCGATATTTAAAGTATTTGCTACTGACTATTCAAACGCGAGTTTTGAGCAGTGTAGAGTAGTGCTTGTTTGGCATTTCTACGATCACAAATGCAGACATGGTGTTATGTTTACGCGGCGCAACGCGTAAAAAGACCGTATGAGTCATTATAATCAGTAATTATGTCCTCACTGAATGCAACAAATAGTCATAGTAAAGGCTTGTAAATAATTTCAAGAGGAACATCACAAGAAGGACTCAGCGGAGCTTTCGTGTTATACCGAAGGCTTAGTAAATCCTCACGGCTGTAAGTCAATTTACTCATTAGTCCATTGTTTCTCAAACATCCCAACTCCACTTCAGCTTCCAGTGCAGTAACTCGATCGACGATGCATCTTATACTCCAAATCCAGACCAGAATAAATGTAAAAATCACATCGAATATAAGATAAGACAACTATAAGACAAAACAAACAGACTTGAACACGCCAGCTTCTGGGTCAGCACTTGCGCATGTGCCCCAACCTTGTTACATAAGGTCCAATACCACCTAGATAAAACAAATGCTCATGTTAGAATTATTTTTATGGATTTTACATTAGCCTTTAATACTGTACAACCGCAAATTTTAAAATAAAGATTGCAAGATTTAGGTGTAAGCAGTTTTTTAAAAAAACTTTTAAGAATTAGACCCCAATGAGTCTGTGTCAATGGAGTCTCATCTGATTGTACAGTCCTGAATTCAGGGTTACCACAGGGATGCGTGTTATCACCTCTGCTTTTTTCTGTCTATATTAATGAACTTCAATGTAACAGGGATGATCTCACCCTGATCAAATACTCTGATAAATAAATAAAAATGATGATTTGGTTTTAATCTCTTGTCAATTGGACATGAATAGTTTAACTTATTGTGAGTATATTGGAAGTCTTGTTCAGTGGTTTGATGATAGTCACCTACAATTGAACATTGAGAAGACAAAGGAACTATGTTGTGGGAACAAAAATAGGACTGGTACGGTTGGTGAACAACTGTACCAAACAAATTACTATAAAAGATGTAAAGGTAGAGCAAGTTTCAAATTTTAAATATTTAGGTACAATCATTGATGATAAACTCTCATTCCAAGAAAATGTGGACCATATACACAAGAAAGCAAGACAGCGTTTAAGGTCTACTTAGGAAACTAAGAAATTTTAGCATCAATAGGAGGGTCCTAACCATTGTTTATAGATCGATGATTGAAAGTATTTTAACATATAATATTGTATTGTGGTATGGTAATTTAACAATGAGACAGAAAAATAAATTAACAAGAGTAATTAATGAAGCAAATAAGATCACTGGCCAGAAACAGAGTACAATGCAAGAGCTGTTTTTAAACTTTATGGAAAAAAAGGCGATCGCAGTTTATTCAGATCAAACTCATCCACTCCATTCCTGCTTTGAGGCCCTTCCTTCAGGGCACAGGCTGCGTATACCGCTGGCTAAAAAGAACTTGTATAAAAAATCATTTGTACCATTGGTGGTGACTGTTTTAAACCAAATTCTTAATTGAGGTATTATCATGAGGTATCTTCTGGGTAGGCATGTGTACACATGTGTATGCATATGTGTGGGCATACTTATTTTATTGTATTCATTTTATTTATTTTTTTCTGTGTGTTTTATAATGTGATATGTGAATGTATAGTATTATCTGTAGTATTATCTGTTAGGATGTATTTTCTATGCCAGTGTCAAAGATGAATTTCTGTTCAGGAAATCTGTACAGACAATAAAGTTAAACTAAACTAAATATGACCAAAACAGGATATTATTATAATTTTTTTATATGAATAATAAAATCGCTATATAGGCACATTTCAAGTGTTTATGAGGAGTGTGGGAGTATTATCGCGCTTACTGTTTGATATGGAGGCGCCCGCGCAATCCCTCAATTTTTTTTTTTCCTGCAGAAGGAACTTAAAACACTCCATCATTTTTGGATGTGCTTTCTGTCGTCTCATGCAGTCTACGTGAATGGAGTGCATCACAACAATGAACCAGATCACAGACATAAGAAATAAATCTATAGAAATCTTGAAATGTCTACTATTAAACAAACCAATTCAAATAAAAAAACAAATCTTCTCTAATTATCTATTCCGTATGAAAAGTTGCATTTCTCTATTAAAGGCACGTCCATTAGCCTACTGTGGTGATGGCCAGTCAACGTCGGCATTTGGCATCTTTGCAGCTGACACTGACTGAGAAAGCACTAGTATAGTAATAAATAATTACAATGTCTTCTTTTTCCCCCGACGCATTCATAATCAATACTTTTGCCGGTGCTTTGCGGCAAGTTTTATGTGCACGCTTGAGCGTGGAATAGGCTACGTCTAAATGCCTATATATTAAAGGATGGTTTAATAGGTTATTATATTAATCAATTTAATATAAACGTGCGGCTAGTTGACTAGGAAAAAATCTTTAACAAAGACAGTAGCAAAAATGAAAATATTACCAGCACAAAAGCAGCACAAACAAACAAGACTATTTGGGGTAAATTTGGAGTATGTGGGGGGGCTGAGTGACCTCAGAATGATCACTAAATATTGTTTTAATATCTAAAAAACCAAAGCAGCACAAACCAAAAAATTTACAACACAAACGGAGCACAAACGATTGAGACTATTTTGATGACGTTTTGCATTGAGTGGGGGGCCAACTTCACGGAGGTAACAAAATTTTGTTTTAAGAGTTTTTTTAAGGCAAGAATGTAGTTGTTTAAACTCCAAATATGCAGGTAATTAATAACGTCGGCGCCTATTTGAAAATTAGCTTTGATGGTTTTTTGCGATATGATCTCCAGGGCGACAGTGGTCGTTCAGCGCTCATGAACCGCTGAGAACAGCCTTACCTCGGCCAGTTCTTCTGAAATTTGCCACTGGCTCTGATTTCTTCATAGTGGTTGAATAAGAGATAGAATTTGTTTTGGGTATATCTATCAGGTAATGTTTGCTCTCAATCTATTATTTGTTCCAGAGCAAATACACTGCTCAAAAAATATTAAGGGAACACAATCACCACTAGGGCTGAACGATTAATTGCATTTGCGATAATATCGCGATATGAAAAAACGCGATTTTTCAACTGCAGAGGCTGTGATTACACTCTGTCACGTGACACGTGAGAGTAGGAGTAAAGCGGTGTGTTCGACTTGAAGATCAATCGTATGACATCAAAGTACGGCGAGATAAAGCATTAGGAGACGTCCGCTCTCTTATAGCTCTCGCAGTACTTTGACGACACACAACGATCGGTCTAGCAGCGCTGCTTCAAGTCGAACACATCTAAGCAGTCTACAGAGGAAGCATCAAGTTGGCACGCTATGTCGCCAAGTCCGCAGTTTGCCGCGGGTTGTGTTCGTCTCCACGGGTCTTTCATAACATGCAGAATTGATGCGCTACATGTAAACGATATCCTTTGTTGTATTTTCCTGTCAAAATAACGGAGTTCCTTTAGAATTCTTCAGCTTTTAAGAACTGCTGGTTTGTCCGGTGGTGGGTGGAGCTAATAGTAGTAGTAGTAGTAGTAGCCCTTTATTGTCACTAGTCACAAGTACCAGCGAAATTAGCCATCAACCTGTCCATAACATACATACAATATGACAAGGGGGTAGACAGCACAGGAAGACAGGGAATTGAAGAAATATACAGCATACATAAGGTAAGAGAGGAGAAAAAAAACAACAACCCCCAGACTATGCTCCTTTTGGGAGTACAGTGTGAGAACAGGAAAAAAAACACCTCAGCAACAAAAAGCACATAATCACAACATAGACACACGACTTTGCAACAGGGGTGGTAATCCAGCTCCAACAGCAGCCATCCAGGTCCTGCAGCCGAGTTTAGCGCTGGTCCCAGACCCGCTTGTCAGGCTGGCGGATCAAAGCGACGGAGGCGTTGGATCGGGGGTTTTGGGGATGTGTCTGTATGTGTAATAGTTTGTAGTCAGTATGTGTGTATGTGTGTGTATGTGTAATCAGCAGGTGTCTGAGGAATGGGGGAGGAACGCAGAGAGCGTCTCCCTACGGTGCTTCTCAGGGTTGATTTCCCAACAGCGGCCTTTGGCCAAGGCCATTGCTGGTAGAGGGGAGCCGGAAAAGATAAGATTGTGCTTGTTTAGTCTTAGGGCGAGTAACCGCATTCCAATTCCACAGCTACTCTCTATGTCCATTCTGGTCTCCGTCAATTTTTCTTTGCAAAGCCGTGAGCTTTTCCGTGATAGAATCCATATTGCGGATAATAGTCTCAGTCTCAATGCTGACCGCTCTACCCACTGCTTCAATCATGACGGGCAGCCTTGTGAGGCTTTGAACAGCTGTTCCCGTATCCTTAATTTTTCGATAACCCAGGGCAAAGCCTAATCCAATCAGCAGAAGACCTGTTATCATGGTTCCGAATAGATAGACATCTTCGATGTCCTCCACGGAAAGAGCCGCTAAACGCCAGCGGGGTACGTTCCGTCAGGGCAGTTAGGTTCCCCCGAACCTGTGCTTCTCGTCGAGAAGATGGTGTCAATTGCGTTGAGAGACCAGTTGATCAAATCCATGATTTTTTTCAGTTTTTGAGGAGCAATGCAGAGAGAGTCTCTCAAGTATTACACAATACAAGACAAGAGAGCAGGCAGAGAGGGAAAAAAGGGAGAGGACGGGGAGTGAGAAAAAATGCGACCGCCTCCGTTGAGAGCCAAAGAAAAAGCCGAATAGCCGCTAATGCGCAAATGCCAATCTCATTGGCCGGCGCTCACCTATTATCATCCCTGTTTTGAATTCAGCGAATCAGTTCGAGCGAACGCAGACAACCTGATTAATATTCATGAACCCAGCAGCTCAATAATCCTTGGGGCGTTTTTTATATTGTTATTAGTAGTAGAATTCGTAATAGTTTTGTTATCTTATCAGTATTATTTGTAGTTTTCTTTTTTCTTTTTTTATAGAAACACTAAATGACAAACAATATCTTAAGCACCACCACCAGTCCTCTGTTCAGTCAACATGACAAATATGCATTCATACATGGTTATTCTAATTACTAAAGTCCTATCATCATATAATGCTAAAATGTTATGCTAAATTATCATAATATCATATTATAATGTTTGACTGACTGATGCTAAGTGAGATTTAAAAAAAAAAACTGTGCCATTTTACAAACATAAGCTTTATATAGATATATAGATATAGATATATATATATAGTATATCAGATAATTAATATTAGTCTGGTGAATAAACTAAAAAAAATTACAAGCCAATGGAGATTCTATTGCCAAGGTGTCCATAGAGGGTTGATGATATTTACAATAATCAATTGAATTTGATAGGTGTCTCTCACATTGTCCCACAGAAACATTAAAATAGTGTAGATTAGTGTGCAATGTTTTATAATAATAATGTATTCTATTTAGTGTCCATTTAATTCATTTAACATTTAATAATGTTTAATATTAAAGTTATTTCTCAAGTTATTTGACATATTTGAACATTTAAAAAAAAAAGTAACAGTTACTTTCCCTGGTAATTAGTTTCTTTTATAATGATGTAACTCCGTTACTATTTGTGAGAAGTAACTAGTAATATAACTAATTACTTTTTTAAAGTAACGTGCCCAACACTACATACTAGAGCTGCACGATTCTGGATAAATTGAGAATCACGATTTTTTTTTATCAAATAGAGATCACGATTCTCCCACGATTCTGAACTAAACAAAATAATGTGTGACAAAATATTAATTGCTGCAGTCTATTTAAAAGTGTTTAATTTAAATGAATTATTAAACATTTTAATATATAATACAGTATGGCCAGGTTTCACAGATGGGGCTTAGACTAAGCCATTAGATCATAGTTCAATTAAGACATTTAAGCAATTTTTATAAACATGCTTAGAAAAAAACATTACTGGTGTGCATCTTGAGACAAAACAAAGGCACTGATATATTTTAAGATCAGTCAATGCGAGTTTCTTTCAGTTGAAACAGCTCAGATTTACATTTTTGTCTAGGACTAGGCTTAAGCCTTGTCTGTGAAACCCGGGGTATATGCATTTAAAATATAGTGTATTTAATACACCAACTTTTAGAATTAAAATGATGAAAAATTGGTTTGTATTAATGATTCAATGACTCACTCATACCTCACTTGTTTCATTAATGGATGAATCAGTGTTTTTGAACGAATCTCGAATGAATGATTCAATAACAAATACATTTTTTTAACAGTCACTTGTCGCCACCTAGTGGCGAAATGATGCAATCGACACAAACGTTATTTGAAGCGCCAGTTGCTTTCAAAAGATTAGTGGCTCTATTTTGATCGCTACCATAGACATCAATGTTTGTAGCCGAACTATAAACTTTCATCCCAGTATTTCTATGAATGACTGTAAGACAGAAATAATACTGTGTAGTTGAAAAGACTGTTTGTGAAGCTTTTTCTTACCTAAACATGTTAACTGTCTGCTCTCTGGATCAGCAGCAGTGCGAATGCAGATTTGAATGTTCCGGTATGATTTTTTCAAAGTTTTAATAGACAGGGGCGAATCGTTGTCATTCAGAAATTAGATCATGTGGGTATTTGAATCGAGATCGCGATCTTTTAACGATTAATCGTGCAGCTCTACTACATACTATACAATGATTTATTACTTGTCTTTGTTGAATAATACAGAATATAAAGAGCTTTTAAAAATAATCGCATATTAAATCATAATCGCAATATTGGTAAAAAAAAAAATCGCAATTAGATTATTTTCCAAAATCGTTCAGCCCTACAGTGTAACACCAAGTCAATTAAACTTCAGGGATAATAATCTGTCCAGTATCTGCTCTTTTGTGTGAGGAGAAACAGGAGGAGCACTGCCAGAGACCTATAAAATGATGGTGTGCATGTTTCTTACTAAACTGTCAGAAACATAAGGGTGGCATGAGGACCTGACATCTTCTAGTGTAGGGGTCTCCAACCCTGCTCCTGGAGAGCTACCGTCCTGCAGATTTAATCTCCAACCCTAATCAAACACACCTAGACCAGCTAATCAAGGTGTTTAATCCAGAAACACACTACATGATTTATGGCTGTCCCAGACGAAAGACTGGCATCGTGAAGCAATCGCGGCGATTTCTGATTGGCCACGATTGTTTCACGATGCCAATCTTTCGTCTGGGACAGCCAAAAATCATGCAGTGTGTTTAGAGCTTGAGGGTTCCTTGATAATTACATGCAGGTGTGTTGGAGCAGAGTTGAAACTGAAGTCTGCAGGACAGTAGCTCTCCAGGAGCAGGGTTGGAGATCCTTGTTCTAGTGCATAGATCCTCTTCTGAATACTATTAATTCTCATTGTCATTAGAATATGTCCCAAAAACCTTCAAACTGGCTGTTATTAAGCCTCTCATTAAAAAAAACAACTTGACCCCAACAAATTCTTTAATTACAGACCGATCTCGAATCTCCCTTTTCTGTCAAAGATACTACAAGTAGTATCATCACAAATATGTTCTTTAGAGAAAAATGGCATCTGTGAGGATTTCCAGTCAGGATTTAGACCGTATCATAGTACTGAGACTGCTCTCAGTTACAAATGACCAGCTCTTATCCAATCGTGGTTGCATCTCTCTATTAGTGCTACTGGATCTTAGCGCCGCATTTGACACTATCGACCACAACATTATTTTGAATAGCCTAGAAAATTATGTTGGCATTAGAGGAAGTGCATTGGCATGGTTCAAATCGTACTTATCTGACACCCATCAATTCGTAGCAGTGAATGAAAAGGTATCATACCAATGACAAGTGCAGTATATGGAGTACCGCAAGGCTCAGTACAACTGCAGTTGGGTTGTTTTGATTAAGTAATAATAACTTAAACAAATACAGGTAATTTACAAAGTTTTTTTACATATTAAAAGTTTGTTTTATAGCAAAAGCAGATAACGTACTCTGTTACTATCGTAACCTCGGTTCCCTGAGATATGGGAACATGCCGCTTCGCCGCCGCATCTCAGATTTCTTCGAATGAAGCGACTCATTTACTCACATTTCACTGTTGGTTAATACTCTCTGTATAATCGTGTATGTGACAAATAAATCTTGAACTTGAACTTGAGGCGTGCAGCTCATAGCACGGCCAGGGACACAGTACTCGTTCCCATACCTCAGGGAACCGAGGTTACGATAGTAACCGAGTATGTTCCCTTTCGATATTCCACTCGTACTGCGTCGTAAGACGCTTGTATGGGAACCACTACAATCACGCCGTGCTATGATGGGGAACGACTCAAAACCATGACTCACGTGGGAGGAGACCCAGGGGAGTCAATAAAGTACACCAAGCACAGGCTGAGCCCTCAGGGTCATTTGTGGCCTGGGTGTCGTCCCGTATAGTTGATACTTGGTGTCCAGATAATGTGGACCGCCCAAGTGAGGGAGGGACTTGAACAATGTTGGTCAAGTGAACCCATAAGACTGTTTAGCTAACCGGAGGCGGCAAACTAAGCAGAAAGGACTCTGGCCTGTAAGGCAGAAACGTCCAGGTTGTAAAACCTTACAAATGTGGATGGCGAGGACCAGTCGGCCACCTCACAAATTTCTGAAATGGACACCCCGCTGGACCATGCCCAGGAGGAGGAAATGCCTCTGGTGGAATGGGCTCTGACTCCAATGGGGCACTGCAAGCGGAGTGATAGCATCCACTAACCACCTGGAAATTCTTTGCTTCGTAACAGGGCGACCTTTAGCGCGGTTACCGAAGCTAACAAAAAACTGTTCTGATTTCCTGTATGGAGCAGAACGCTCAATGTAAACCCTCAGGGCCCTGACGGGGCAGAGCAGGGACAATTCCTGGTCATCCGTCGAGGGGGGAAGCGCAGAAAGCGCTATGACCTGGGCTCTGAACGGAGCGGAGAGCACCTTAGGTACATAACCCAGCCTTGGTTTCAGGACGACCTTGGAGTCGTTAGGTCCGAATTCCAGGCAAACAGGGTTGACGGAAAGGGCCTGTAGGTCCCCTACTCGCTTAACCGACGCCAGTGCTAACAGCAGGGCGGTTTTAAACGAGAGTGATCTGAGGCTCATTGATTGCAATGGTTCAAACGGGGGGCCTTTCAAGGCCCTTAGTACGGTTGGTAAGTCCCAAGGTGGGACTGTACGAGGACACACGCGGGGGGTTCATTCTCCTGGCGCCTCGTATAAACTGGACCACCGCACTATGTCTGCCCACCGATTGGCCAGCAATAGTGGCATGGAAAGCTGCTATGGCTGCTGTGTAAACCTTGATGGTGGATGAGGAACGCTGTTTATCCAGCATCTCCTGCAGAAATGAAAGAACCACTGATACATCAGAGGTAACCGGATCCAAGTCACGGTCTTGACACCAAGCCGAGAAAATAGACCATTTCAAAGCATAGAGGCGTCTGGTAGACGGGGCTCTAGCTTCTGCCATAGTGTTTAGGACACTCTCTGGGAGGTTGAGCGGCCACACATGCAGGGCCCATAACTCGGGCCGTGGATGCCACAGCATGCCGTTCGCTTGAGAGAGGAGGTCCCGTCTCAAGGGAATGGGCCACGGGGCTGCTTCAAGCAGCTGGAATAACTCCGACACCCACGGCTGGTTCCTCCAGAGGGGGGCTATTAGAAGAAGCCTGTGCCGTTATTCCCTGACTCGTCTGAGTACCTGCGGTAGCAGAGCGATTGGAGGGAATGCATAGAGCAGGAGGCTGGGCCACTCTTGGGCCAGGGCATCCGTGCTCTTCGTGAAATAGATTGGGCAATGAGAGTTATCTTCAGAGGCAAAGAGGTCTACTCGTGCTCTTCGTGAAATAGATTGGGCAATGAGAGTTGTCTTCGGAGGCAAAGAGGTCTACTCGAGCTCTGCCAAAGACTTCCCAGATTCTCTGAACTGCGAGCGGGTGGAGCGTCCATTCTTCTGAGGAGACGTTGTTCCTTGACAACATGTCCACTCCTTGGTTCATTTTGCCCGACATGCGTCACCTTCAGTGAGCGCAGATTGGTCTGAGCCCAAACAAGAAGGCCTTTCGCCAGCGTGCAGAGGCGCTTCGAGATGAGGCCGCCCTGGTGATTTATGTATGACACCACGGACCTGCTGTCTGAGCGTATTAGCACATGGTGTCCCCTTATTTCCGGTAGGAAGAAATGAGAGGCACGGCACACTGCTAGCATTTCTAGGCAGTTGATGTGCAGACCCGACTCCTCTTCGGACCAAAGACCGAAGGTCGGTTTGCCCTTGCACAGTGTTCCCCAACCTTTGTTGGAAGCATCTGTCGTGACAACCTTCCTTCTGTGCGCCGTGTCTAAGATCACACCCTGCTTCAGCCAGAGGGGGTCCCTCCAACGGGTCAGGGCTGATACACAGGCCCGAGTCACCGTTATGCAATGGCGACCGTGACGCCAAGCCGCAGATGGAACCCTCTGCTTCAGCCAGAACTGGATGGGCCGCATATGAAGCAGGCCCAACTGAAGTACTGGCGAAGCCACTGCCATAAGGCCCAGCATTTTCTGGAAGGCCTTGAGCGGGTGGTCGGCCCCTTCTTTGAAGGAGGCCGCACGGTGCTGAATTGTCATGGCTCATTCCGCTGAGATTGTTGCTGTCATCAGCACTGAATCGATAACTGTCCCCAGGAACGATACTCGTTGGCTGGGTGACAGCATGCTCTTGGCAAAGTTGACCCTGAGCCCCAAGCGACCTAAGTGGCTGAGGAGGAGGGTCTTGTGCAATGTTAAAACTGCCTATGACTGGGCCAGAATGAGCCAGTCGTTGAGGTAGTTGAGGATGCAAATTCCCATCTGTTGCAGAGGGGAGAGAGCTGCATCCATACATCGTGTAAAAGTGCGGGGAGCCAGGGACAGCCCAAACGGGAGGACCTTGTATTGATATGCCACCCCCTCGAATGCGAATCTCAAGAATCGTCTGTGATGGGGGGCTACCTGGATGTGAAAGTATGCGTCTTTCAGACCCAGCGACATGAACCAGTCCCCTGGGCGTATTTGCGAGAGGATCTGTTTCAATGTGATCATCCTGAACGACCTTTTTGTCAGGGCGTGATTCAGGAGTCTGAGATCTAGAATAGGTCGCAGGCCACCATCTTTTTTGGGGACGAGGAAGTAGCGGCTGTAGAAGCCTGACTCGCTCTGGGCTGGAGGAACGACTTCTATGGATCCCTTTACCAGCAGATTCATCACCTCTGCGCGCAATACTTGAGCGTCCTCGCTGCGCACTGTGTTGGCGACCACACCATGGAAGCATGGTGGTTTTCGAGCGAATTGGAGTGAATAACCTTGTCTTATCGTAGCCATTATCCACTCTGACACACCGGGGATGGCCTGCCAGGCCTCGGCCCGTGTGGCGAGAGGTTGAATAGGCTCTAAAGACTGGCTGCATAAGGGCAGGACGCTTATGGTAGGCAGAAGAGGATATTTGCTCTCTTTTTGAAATTGAATGCGTTTTATTTTATCCGCTATCACAGCGGTCGGATGCCCGGGTGCTAGAGTGGGCCCGTGGGGAACCAAAAACACACTTTCCTCTGCACCCAGCACTGAGCGGGGTGACAAGAGGCAATGCCCTCTATCCTGCCGACCTTTTGGAGGTAGGGGCTCTGGAGTGGCTGGCTTTGGCTTGGCGGGGTGCTGAGTCGGCGCAGGCTTGGGGCGACTAGAAGCAGCAGAACTGGCGTGTTTTGGGAGGAAGTGTCGCATCGCTTGAGACGACTTCTGAGCCTCCGTAAACCGTTCCGCGAAGCCCTCCACAGCTGGCCCGAACAGGCTGTTCGACGAGACCGGAGCGTCGAGGAAGGGAACTTTATCTGCCTCTTTCATCTCAGTCGCTGATCGGGTTGAGTGAAGAGGACCGGCGAATCCTCTCTCTGCGGTGACGGCGAGACACGCGGGCACTGAGCCGACGTGAGTTCGCTCGTTTGCTCTTTTGTGAGGCTCTTTTAGATCGTCGCCGGATGGCGGCAGGGGATAGGCCGGGAAGTGTGAACTGAGCACTACAAGAGGTCCAATCCGGCTGCTGAGGCATTTCAACGGTGAATCTCGGCGTCAGCGAAGAGTCAGCGAGGAAGAATCTTCGTCGCTGAAGAGAAGAAATCTGAGATGCGGCGGCGAAGCTTTTGCAAGGTTCTGTGAAAACGTTTCGGCTTTTATTTTAAATATCACAGGTTCATCAGGTTCGTCGAAATTATCCATCCTCGATCACTTTTAGTCAGCTTTGACAAAACTCCTCTCAGCTAGCACGTCTTTTCAAAGTGAAAGTAGCCTCGTCACCTGACCTGAATACAGCGCGCTGATTCGCTAAAATGGACTTATCGGCTTCTGTTCACAAACAACTCGCGATGCCTTGTAAGTGGAAAATACCGGCTTTTTTGACAAAAACTTGTTCAGATTTGCTGAAATGCACGGCATTTTTTTTAAAGTTGCGCTTAGTGGTTTTTGCAAATAAACTCTTCATATCTTTAGTCTTTCAGCAATTCTACAGACTGAACCACAGTAGTGAAATCACCCTCACATTACAGTAAACCTGTATATCCACTATCCAAAAGAAAAAAAAAAGAAAAATCCATCTACTTGCAAATAAAAACATAAAATACATATACTTAAACCTGACTTATATAATATAAAAAAAAATTGCTAAATAAAATTGTTGGAACTAATGTCAAAGCATAATTTTAGTATGACGAGAGAACAATAAAGAGTGACCACGGAGATGAGATTGTGTATTTCGGTAAAATGAAATCCGTTGATGGTACAGTAAATGTCCAGACTGAAGTCTGGTCTGTCTGACCTGGTTAAGCTGTAAAGCTCCGCCCTCAAAGCGCTGGGCTCGGAGTTGTTTGGCAATGTTGTGCAAGTTGAGAATGGCTTCTTGTATCTCATGGATGCTGTGGTTCGGGGAGCAGGGTGACAGCTCTTCAGCACTGAAGTGCTTGTCAGGAGCTTCAATCATACTCTGAGCATGATCATAACTCATCTTAATGCAGGAACAGATAACAGTTCGGCCAAACCACTCCCTCAGGATCTGGAGAGTACAGGAAAAAAAAACAGGGGTTGGGGGTGATTATTCTGAGACAGGGTTGTCATCACAGATGGACGAATGGTAATATTGCCCTGTGACAACAGGAGGCCCTCTACACTGATAAAAATGATTTTGTGCTAAAGTAAATACTACAGAAAAACAAATGTAATTTCTACATTAAATAATTTATGTCAGGCAAGAATAAAAAATAAAAAAAATAAAAAAGTAAATTTTATATTAGTACTCAATTTAAGCTTGTATAATTTAAATCTTGAACAAGTATATATAGCATTTTTTTTATTATTTGTAATTGTTTGTTTACAAAGATCCTTTAAGTAAATATCAGAGTTATGATCCTGTTGTTCCCATCATGCACTTGGGCATGAATAATTAATAAGGTTAATTTTTTCACTGTTTTCGAGATGTATTTACTAGGGATGTGCATCTTCATAACTGAGGCTGATGCGATACGCATCTCGATGCATAGCCAACGATACGATACATTAAAGATACATACGAAGCAGCTACCAATACGATGCGATATGATTCACCCCTTTTACGATGCAGTGTGATCCGATTTCGATTTCGATTCAATTCAACATAAAAATATGATGCTATGCAATTCAATATTTTATAGACAATTCACTTTTATTTCTTTGGTTCAGACAGACAGCCAGTTGTTAGGTTTAGTAACTTGCTGTTTTGTGACATCTGGAGTTCATTTTCTGCTCAAAATGACTCATTACCGTCACTGTGTATTGTGTCACTGTTTTACCGTCACTGTGTATTGTGTACCAAGTATTGAGGTCTTTGTGTTAATTTGGGTAATAACTACACTGAGTAGACATTATCTTAAAAAGTACAACAAGCTGTCTACTTGCTTGCTTACATGTTTGTAAGCGAACCACATGCTTTAACAGCATGTTATTTTTTCAGTGCTACATAGTTTGAGTAAAGTTTACAAACCGTGACCGAGTAAAATGTATTTGAGTACTGCAGAGTAAACTTAAAATAATTAAGTAGAAATTACTCATCAAACTCTAACTGGCCACGTTAAATTTACTTATTTCCTTTGCTAATTTTACATAACTTAAGTAGATTCCATACTTAAATTTTACTTTAAAAAAAAAAAATAATAAATAAAAAAAAAAGCAACATTTTACTTATTGCTTTTTTCAATGTAAGAAAGGAGTGTGGGCACCCACAGAAATGCACAGGGCCCTAATCTGTAATCTGTCACACCTTTCCCTCTGGAGAAAGCTTCCAAATAACAGAGAATGTCAGTCGATCAGTCAGAGGATTCAAGCTGCATAGCTCCTCACACAGAAGTCGAGGCAACATGGGAATTACCTGCAGCAAAAAAAAAAAAAAAAATGATACAAATGTACTACTATTTTATCAATGTAAAATGACATACAACTTAAAAAATGAAGTTTAAAAAAATAAACAAATAAATAACAACAATAATAATAATAAATGCAATAATTATAAAAGGTATCATTAACTGAACTGATACATTCAAAAGCATGGATAAATTAAACTCCAGTACTGTGTATTGCTTGGAGACGCAACAATTGATCCTGCTTTGGTTTCATTTGTAACCATCATATTATTATGGTGGAGTAATTATGCTACTTAATATTACAGGGATAATTCACTCACACACACACACACACACACATTCTGTCACCCTGTACTCACCCTCATGAATACAGTTGTTTAAGCAAAGCCATCAGAGGAGACACAATCCCTTTATATGATGAACAGATTTAATGTATTTACAAAAAACACTGATAAATGCATATTAAAGAGTTCATTAAATATGGTAAAACTCAACTGACATCATGAGAATAAACCTCATTGGTTCTTGAGCATTCAGCACTGTTGAGCTTCCACGTTAAAGATACAGTATTTGATGACCTCTACATACAGTATGCTCATTGATCAATGTTTACATACTATATGCATAAAATCCTAAATTAAATCTGCTCATCAATGTGATCATCAATGTCTCTTCATAAGACTTTGATTAAACTGCTTGATTCATATGGATTACTTTTACTACACCTTTTCGTACTTTTTTTTTGATGCATGACAGTTTGTTACATTGACTTTTAATGGATGTACAAAATGATGAGAGAATACTAAAAATGTCTTCATTTATCTTCAAAGATGAACAGAAATCGTATGGGTTTGGAACATGGGGGTAAGTAAATGATAAGAGAATTTTCATTTTTGGATGAACTAACCCCTTAACTCCTTGTTTATTGAACTGTTCCAAGTGCTTAATTGTCATGAAAATAATGTAAAATATTAAACCTTAGTGCAACATATATATTTTTTTTTGATCTTTAGGTGTAATACAACCAAGATGTTTTTTTTACTATTTTTGCGAGATGATCGATCATGCTGAAATATTACATAATTCCATTTACATAAATTGTTACTACAAACCGGTTATTTGATTGAAAACTTTGCAGTACAAGTTAAAAAACAAATGCCATGAAAATAATTAAATACTAGAAAAATGATTGATGTTATAGTTTGCAGCTATACATTTGGATAATTTGTTTATCTTGTGAAATATACTTTTGTATGCTTTACACATCTTAGTAATGATCACGGGTGTACAAAATAGATGTGATGTGTATTTTGTACATGTTGAGATGTATGCAAAATAAAATTCCATGTAAGGGAATTCCACTTTATAGAATAAATGCAGCTAATGTACAGCAGCACAAATACCTTAATTAAACCACCTTTTGCCAAACAAACGCATATTTGACTTGAGATCACTTATGCTGGGTACACACCACAAGATAATCGGGCTGATTTCGGGCAGATTTCGCCCCTTCTGACAATCCTAGGTAATGCCCCGATTATAATAATTTATAATTTATAATTATGCATTTAGCAGACGCTTTTATCCAAAGCGACTTACAGTGCATTCAGGCTATACATTTATTTCAGTATGTGTGTTCCCTGGGAATTGAACCCACAACCTTTTGCGCTGCTAACGCAATGCTCTACCACTGAGCCACAGGAACACTCTTGGTGGTTCTAAAGATTATCTTATCAGATTTTCCTGTGGTGTGAGGTGTGTTAAGAGTGACAATCTGCTCGGAAGAACGTCGGAGGTGCCCCGATCGCGAATCGTAAATATTCAACATGTTGAATATTTACGATCAGGAATCCTTATGTGTGGGGGGAACCCAGAGGACACCACACACTATAGGAGCAAAACGGTTAAATCTAGGATTTTTTGATCTCATATTTGTGGTCTCTCACATTTTGAAGATCTTATAAGATTTTAAAAAATCTTTTAGTGTGTACAAAGCATTAAACACTGTTTTTTTTTTGTTATCAACATTTTTTTTTTTTTTTCACACATAACATAACATAACATCCAAAATATAACAAAACAAAACAAAACAAAACAGACATATACTCAATATCTCAAAGTCCAGTCAAAAGGGAGGGAGAGAGGGAAGGACAATAAAAACACAAAACAAGTCACTCCTTTATACAATCACGTATATCAAAAAGAAAACATTGCCAAGCATCAATGGTCGAAGGCTTGGCCCCACCGACTTGCGCCGTTGCACATTCACACGTCACTATTTGCAGGAGGCTACGGATCCAATATGTTTTCTACACATGTGTGGTGTAAACCAGTTCTGGATTATTGCCTTCTTCGCAGCTGTAAAACCAGCAAACAACATTCTCTTTTGCATTAAACTAACACAGAGACCAGAATCATCATTAAGAAGACACAAACATGGGCCAACAGACCAATCAATTCGCAGCAATGATGACAAAACTAGGTTTACATGTGTCCATAGACTGATGACGACAGGACATTCCCAAAACATATGCAGAAAAGTGCCTGATGATGCAGTGATACATATATGGCAGTTCAAATTTGACTGTAGTTTAATTTTAAATATTTTGTAAGGAGTCATGTATGCTCTATGAAAGACTTTGAAGTGAATAAGACGATGAGCCAGATTTTTAGATGTTAAACTGAGATTAGACCACACTCTCTCCCAGTCGACAGATAAATTAAGGTCAGATAATTCCCTATTCCAAATAGTTTTAATAGAAAGAGGTTTTGTAATGCAATCAATAATTTTAGTATATATTAAGGAAACAGATGGCCGACAAGCAGATGGTGCAATCCAGTCCCACATAGGATGAGAGGAAATGGAAGAAGACCAAGGAACGCCATACGCTTTGAGAGCAGAACGTAATTGAAGAAAGACAAAATATGCTGAAGCTGGTAGACAAAATTTGGTTCTCAATGTCTGAAATTAACAGAGGCCCTGGTTATCATATACATCACCGCACGTGTTTACACCTAAAGAGGACCAAGAGGGTTGGAAAAATGGACGATTTCCGCATACAAAATTAAAATTGTGCCATAAAGGTGTACCGTTACAAAATTTGAAGGGTCCTCCTATCCGACGTTCAACCGTTTTCCAGATTTTAATAGAGTTGGCCACAAATGGACCAAATTTATAATTATCCCCTTTTTTTCCTGTGCCAGTAAATACAATATCTTGAAGTCTATTTGGTTTAACCTTGTCAGCTTCAATCACTCTCCATGAAACTGTAGATTGAGGATCAACCCAATTATGAAGAGCTTTAAGCTGGAACGACCAATAATATAATTCAAAATTTGGTACAGCCAGTCCTCCTGCGCTATTAGGATGTTGTAATGTGGTAAGTTTAATTCTGGGACATTTATCATTCCAGATAAACTTAGAAATTATGGAAATTATGGAGAAATTATCTCCTTGAAGTAACCTGGAGGGGGAGAAAGTGGTAGCATAGAGAACAATTTTTTTAAATCGAGGTAACAAATTCATCTTAACAGTGGTGATTCTTACTTGGAGAGAGACTTTAAGACTCTTCCATCTTTGAATGTCATTTTTGACATTTTGAAAGATTCCTTAATAGGGATAAATGAGGGAATAGAAGAATTAACCTTAACATTGTTAATTGGCATTAAATCAGATTTGCTCCAATTTATTTTATATCCTGATAGGCTACTAAAATTATCACATTCCTTAATTATACTAGAGACTGAAACATCAAAGTGGTCTAAATATAGAATAATATCATCAGCGTATAATGAAATACTATGATTATGGTCATGAATCTTAATCGATACTTCAGATTTCCTGATGGCTTGTGCTAAGGGTTCAAGAGATAGACAAAACAATAAGGGGGAAAGCGGACACCCCTGCCTCGTTCCCCGCTGTAAAGGGAATGAGAGGGAAATAATATTACCAGTTATGACTGATGCTGCAGGTGAGTGGTATAATGTCTTAATCATAGAAACGACGTGTTCACCGAAGCCGAAACATTGCAGAACTGCCCATATATAATTCCACTCTAGCCTGTCAAAGACTTTTTCTGCATCAAGTGAAAAGACCGCACAAGGGGTTGGGTGGGAGTCCACAAATTCAAAAATATGAAGGAGTCGACGCATATTGTCAGATGCATTGCGCCCCTTGATGAAACCAGTTTGGTCCTCCTTGATCAGACTGTGAATTACCTTCTCCATACGAGAAGCAAAAACTTTAGCATAGATTTTTAGATCACATGGGATAAGCAAAATCGGTCTGTAGCTGGAACAATCTAATGGATCTTTCCCTTTTTTAAGAAGTAATGAAATCAGTGATGTTTCTTGATCTCTATGAAATACCCCATGTTCAATTGCAAAATTAAATGAGTTAAGCATAAGTATCCCTACCAGATCCCAAATTTCTAAATATAATTCAGGGGGGAGACCATCTAGACCCGGCGATTTGCCCTTTTGAAGGCTTTTTAGAGAGACGTGGAGTTCCTCCAAACTTAATGGGGCCTCAAAAGATTCTTTATCTATCTGTGAGATCCGAGGCAGTTCCAATTTATCTAAATACTGCTTACAAACTGGTTCATCAAAATCTGTTTCGGCTTTATACAGATTTGTGTAAAAACCTTTAAATATGTCATTAATTGCTACAGGGTTCGTGGTGACCTGATCATCCGATGATTTTATTGCGCTAATATATGCCTTAGACTCGCATTCTTTCAACCTAAGGGCCAATACATAACTAGGTCTCTCTGATTCTAAATAATATTTTTGTCTAGTCCTATGTAAAATAAATTCCGCCTTTGAGTGTGAAAGTAAATCATATTCTTATTTTAAAGAAGACAGCTGTGTAGCCTGTTGCTCAGTAAAATGTTGTTTTTGTAGGTTTTGTAATGATTGGATTTTATTTTCTAATTGTGTAAACTGGTGAGCTTTCGCTTTGGCGAGAGTAGAAGAGAAAGATATACAGAAACCTCGTATAGCACACTTAGACGTTTCCCACAGTATTTGAGGATCCACATCAGAGGGCATATTAATTTCAAGAAATTCCTTAATATATTCTTTTAGAGAAGTAATGAAAGTCTGATTACTTAATAATGATATGTTAAAGCGCCATCTAGGGGACTTGGCTTTAACATCAGAAAGAGGAACACTGCACAACAACAGAATGATCAGATAATAAAATTGGTAATATAGAGATGGAGGAATTAGACGAAATTAAAGATGGGCTGAGAAATATGTAGTCTATCCTAGAGAAAGTGTTGTGTCTATTAGAAATAAAAGTGAAGTCCTTAGCTTTAGTATTCTGAATTCTCCATAGATCGATTAAGTTGAGCTCAGTTGATAAATTTATTCAATAATTTAGAGGATGGATTGGCTATTGTAGCATTAAACACTGTTTTGTTGTACACAGCAAAAATACAACAAATATAAAAAATTTTCATAAGATTTTATTCATTGTGGAATCATCTTTGTAGCTTTCTAATATTTAATTTGTCTGAAGAATTATTGCTACGGTGATCTCATTCAGAAATCCCTTGGTTTTGTACACAGAGCAAGCTCAAAATTGTCTACAATAAATCAAAATGTAGCCATCATTTGTAGACTGGGACAAAGATTTATGTGCTCCTGGAGATAAGGCAGCAATAACAGACCAATGAGGTTGCAAAACACATAGTAGAATGGGTTTATATCTCACAAAGCAGACAGAATGAACCTAATAATGAACCAAAATTTACATGCAGAGACAAAAATGTAATCAAACATTAAGATCAATGTGTCACGTAGATGGATCAAAAATGTGGAAGAGGTGGGGAGATCACGTGACCCTTCGACAGCGATGCACGCTTAGTCTTTCGCTCTGCTCACTTTGCCACATATTGTATAATCCTGTCAGTAAATTTTAAACCACTCTGCATTGGACCCATCATGAGTGCTTCGGCAGATAAAGGCGATCGGAAATTGCGTGAAATGCGTGCTGACATACAAGCAACTAACATTTCTGTTAAAGAGCTGAGAGCGGAGCTTTAGGCGATAGCTACCGTGGCAAAGCAGACACGTGACCAGGTTGATTCCGTTCAAGCAGCTGCACGTGAGGATAGGAGGACAGCCACGGACTTAAGAAATCAGCTGGAGCGACTCACCGAGAAGATGACGGATATGGAGGATAGGAGCAGGAGGAATAACGTACGGCTGGTGGGGTTGCCAGAGGGGGCGGAGGGCTCCAACGCGGCTGGTTTCCTCAGAGTTAATCTTTCCAAGTGGATTCCTTCGCTGAAAGGCCGTGACATTGAGATTGACCGGGCACATCGCGTGTATGACAGAGGGAGAGGCTCCGATCGGCCGCGTACTCTCATTTTCCATGTACTAAAATGGCATGACAGATCGGAGATCCTGAAATGTGCTCGGCAGGCTTATCCGGTGAAATGCGCATAGGACAATGTCACACTACTATTTTTTCCCGAATTTAGTCCACCCACTACCATCAGGAGAAAGGCCTTTAATCCGGTTTTGAAGAAGATGACTTCACTTGGTCTCCCGCCCTTCCTCATCTATGCGGCGGTGATTAAACTACGGCACAAAGGGGAGCAGAGAAGTTTCGACTCGCCTCAGAAAGCAGAGGACTTTATCAGCTCCCTGTCTCAGCAGAAGACATATGCCGCGGCTCTACGGGAAGGCAACGGGAAAACAGCGGCCACTATCTCTCCAGCCCGGCGGGAGGGGCTTGATGGCCGGGATGGAGGCGGTCCTAGCTGCCCAGGAGGGGATGATGGCAGGATGGACAGGGATGCTTGCTGATGTTAGGATGTTTTTTGCTTTTTCTTCTCTCCTCTCTCCTACTGGGATATTGTCCCTATCTATCCGATACAACGATCTCTTTGCTGGTAAGACTAACACCCTTTTTTCTTTTTTGGAGGGGACTAATGGAGAGTAGGTTTAATTACAAAAATGGTTTGGCTGTGTGAGCCTTTCGGGGGACATGTCTTGCGTTGAAGTGGATCAGTCACGTACCATCACTATTTTTTGTTGCTCAATCAGACCTACGTTCTCCGTAATGTGCGGTCTGAGTTGTTTCTTGTTTATGGTTGTCGGTTGTTCATGTTTCTATGTTGTTTTTATTTTTTACAACAAACATTTATACTTTTATTTATTTTACCCTATTTCTAAAAGGATTTTTCACCTAGGAGGTTTGGTCTCTAAAATGCACATCAGCGTTTACATGTTACTTACAGAATGGAAGTGCTTCTGCTTTTTTTCATTTATTGAATACAATCTTGGGATTATGAATATTCAATGCATACTCTAAATATTTTATCACTGAATGTGAATGGTTTAAATTCTGCTGTTAAACGAACCTGTGTGTTAGAATATTTACACCATAAATCTATTTCCTGTGCCCTAATACAAGAGACACATTTAAAACAATCTGACGTGGCACGTTTCCAGAATAAGTATTATAAACTAGCAGCCTTTTCCTGCCCTTCAATAAAACTAAGGGGGTGCTTATCCTTGTTAACCGGAAGTTAAATTTAACAATTGAACAGAAGAGTAGATTTGTTTTCATCCGATGCAAAATATATAATAATAGGTTAGCATTGGTCTCTATTTATGGTCCGAATGAGACAGACAGTGCATTCCTTACACAGATTTCCAAAACTCTACTAAAGCAGATTGATTGCTCTCTAGTGGTGGGTGGTGATTTTAATGCTGTAGTAAATCCTGCTTTAGATAAATCTCAATCTGATACAACAGTCAATCCATCCTCTAAATTACTGAATAAATTTATCACTGAGCTCAACTTAATCGATCTTTGGAGAATTCAGAATACTAAATCTAAGGACTTCACTTTTTTTTCTAATAGACAAGACTTTCTCTAGGATAGACTACATATTTCTCAGCCCATCTTTAATTTAATCTAATTCCTCCATCTCTATGACCAATTTTATTCTCTGATCATTCTGCTGTGTTGTGCAGTGTTCCTCTTTCCGATGTTAAAGCCAAGTCCCCTAGATGGCGCTTTAACATATTATTAAGTAATCAGACTTTCATTACTTCTCTAAAAGAATATATTAAGGAATTTCTTGAAATTAATATGCCCTTTGATGTGGATTAGGGCTGAACGATTTTGGAAAATAATCTAATTGCGATTTTTTTTACCAATATTGCGATTACGATTTAATATGCAATTATTTTTTAAAGCTCTTTATATTCTGTATTATTCAACAAAGACAAGCAATAAATCATTGTATAGTATGCAGTGTTGGGCACGTTACTTTAAAAAAGTAATTAGTTATATTACTAGTTACTTCTCACAAATAGTAACTGAGTTACATCCTTATAAAAAAAACTAATTACCAGGGAGTGTAACTCGTTACTTTTTTTTTAAATGTTCAAATGTCAAATAACTTGAATGCTAATATTAAACATTATTAAATGTTAAATGAATGAAATGGACACTAAATAGAATACATTATTATTATAAAACATTGCACACTAATCTACACAATTTTAATGTTTCTGTGGGACAATGTGAGAGACACCTATCAAATTCAATTGATTATTGTAAATATCAACCCTCTATGGACACCTTGGCAATAGAATCTCCATTGGCTTGTCATTTTTTTCAGTTTACTCACCAGACTAATATTAATTATCTGATATACTATATATATATATCTATATCTATATATCTATATAAAGCTTATGTTTGTAAAATGGCACAGTTTTCTTTAAATATCTCACTTAGCATCAGTCAGTCAAACATTATAATATGATATTATGATAATTTAGCATAACATTTTAGCATTATATGATGATAGAACTTTAGTAATTAGAATAACCATGTATGAATGCATATTTGTCATGTTGACTGAATTTAGGACTGGTGGTGGTGCTTAAGATATTGTTGATCATTTAGTGTTTCTATAAAAAAAGAAAAAAGAAAACTACAAATAATACTGATAAGATAACAAAACTACTACGAATTCTACTACTAATAACAATATAAAAAACGCCCCAAGGATTATTGAGCTGCTGGGTTCATGAATATTAATCAGGTTGTCTGCGTTCGCTCGAACTGATTTGCTGAAATCAAAACAGGGATGAAAATAGGGGAGCGCCGGCCAATGAGATTGCCGTTTGTGCATTAGCTCCGCCCACCACCGGACAAACCGGCAGTTCTTAAAAGCTGAAGAATTCTAAAGGAACTCCGTTATTTTGACAGGAAAATACAACAAAGGATATCGTTTACATGTAGCGCATCAATTCTGCATGTTATGAAAGACCCGCGGACACGAAAACAAACCGCGGCAAACTGCGGACTTGGCAACATAGCGTGCCAACTTGATGCTTCCTCTGAAGATTGCTTAGATGTGTTCGACTTGAAGCAGCGCTGCTAGACCGATCGTTGTGTGTCATCAAAGTACTGCGAGAGTTTGAGAGCAGACATCTCCTTATGCTTTCTCTCGCCGTACTTTGATGTCATACGATCGATCTTCAAGTCGAACACACAGCTTTACTCCTACTCTCGCGTGTCACGTGACAGTGTAATCGCAGCCTCTGCGGTTGAAAAATCGCATTTTTTCATATCGCGATATTATTGCAAATGCAATTAATCGTTCAGCCCTAATGTGGATCCTCAAATACTGTGGGAAACGACTAAGTGTGCTATACGAGGTTTCTGTATATCTTTCTCTTCTACTCTTGCCAAAGCGAAAACTCACCAGGTTACACAATTAGAAAATAAAATCCAATCATTACAAAACCTACAAAAACAATGTTTTACTGAGCAACAGGCTACATAGCTGTCCTCTTTAAAAGAAGAATATGATTTACTTTCACACTCAAAAGGCGGAATTTATTTTACATAGGTCTAGGCAAAAATATTATTTCGAATCAGAGAGACCTAGTCATTTATTGGCCCTTAGGTTGAAAGAATGCGAGTCTAAGGCATATATTAGCGTAATAAAATCATCGGATGATCAGGTCACCACGAACCCTGTGGCAATTAATGAAATATTTAAAGGTTTATTACACAAATCTGTATAAAGCCGAAACAGATTTTGATGAACCAATTTGTAAGCAGTATTTAGATAAATTGGAACTGCCTCAGATCTCACAAATGGATAAAGAATCTTTGGAGGCCCCATTAAGTTTGGAGGAACTCCACGTCTCTCTAAAAAGCCTTCAAAAGGGCAAATCGCCGGGTCTAGATGGTCTCCCCCTGAATTATATTTAGAAATTTGGGATTTGGTAGGGACACTTATGCTTAATTCATTCAATTTTGCAATTGAACATGGGGTATTTCATAGAGATCAAAAAACATCGATATCATTACTTCTTAAAAAAGGGAAAGATCCATTAGATTGTTCCAGCTACAGACCGATTTTGCTTATCCCATGTGATCTAAAAATCTATGCTAAAGTTTTTGCTTCTCATATGGAGAAGGTAATTCATAGTTTGATCAAGGAGGACCAAACCGGTTTCATCAAGGGGCGCAATGCGTCTGACAATATGCGTCGACTCCTTCATATTCTTGACTTTGCAGATTCTCATCCAAGCCCTTGTGCGTTTTTTTCACTGGATGCAGAAAAAGCCTTTGACAGGCTAGAGTGGAATTATATGTGGGCAGTTCTGCAATGTTTCGGCTTCGGTGAACACTTCATTTCTATGATTAAGACATTATACCACTCACCTGCAGCATCAGTCATAACTGGTAATATTATTTCCCCCCCATTCCCTTTACAGCGGGAAACGAGGCAGGGATGTCCGCTTTCCCCCTTATTGTTTTGTCTATCTCTTGAACCCTTAGCACAAGCAATCAGGAAATCTGAAGTATCGATTAAGATTCATGATCATAATCATAGTATTTCATTATACGCTGATGATATTATTCTATATTTAGACCACTTTGATGTTTCAGTCTCTAGTATAATTAAGGAATTTGACAATTTTAGTAGCTTATCAGGATATAAAATAAATTTGAGCAAATCTGCTTTAATGCCAATTAACAATGTTAAAGTTAATTCTTCTATTCCCTCATTTATCCCTATTAAGGAATCTTTCATCTATTTGGGCATTAACATATGTTGTAGCCATTTAAGAAAGTGTTTTTTATTTTAAATTATTTGTTTAAATATTATTTGTTTGTGTTTTTTTTGGTTCAATTTGTTAATTAAGAAAGGAAATTGTAAACGTCATAAAGGGCGTGGTAATCACGGCATGACGCCGGAAGATTGGAAGTGGGTCAGACATAATTTGACCACTTCATATTCTTTTCTTTTGTGGAATCCCTTGTTCTTGGAACGAATTTCAATATACGTTTTGTTGATCAATTATCTACCAAAATAAAATAAAAAAAACGAAAAGGTTCGGTGGTAATGAAGTGCGTTCATCACAAAGCCCGCTGCCATGCTTCCGTGGCCAACAAAGACAAAAGGCCAAAACATTCATAAGATTGCCAGAGACAATTTTAATAATATTTTAGTTAATGTCAAAAATGACATTCAAAGATGGAAGAATCTTAAAGTCTCTCTCCAAGGAAGAATCTCCACTGTTAAGATGAATTTGTTACCTCGATTTAATACTTTTTTCTCTATGCTACCACTTTCTCCCCCTCCAGGTTACTTTAAGCAGATCAACTCCGTAATTTCTAAGTTTATCTGGAATGATAAATGCCCCAGAATTAAACTTACCACATTATTACATAGTAATCTTGAATTGTATTATTGGTCGTTCCAGCGTAAGGCTCTTCATAATTGGGTTGATCCTCAATCTACAGTTTCATGGAGGGTGATTGAAGCTGACAAGGTTAAACCAAATAGATATTTTATTTACTGGCACAGGAAAAAAAGGGGATAATTATAAATTTGGTGCGGTTGTGGCTAACTCTATTAAAATCTGGAAAACGGTTGAACGTTGGATAGGAGGACCCTTCAAAATTTGTAACAGTACACCGTTATGGCACAATTTTAATTTTTGTATGCGGAAATCGTCCATTTGTCCAACCCTCTTGGTCTTCTTTAGGTGTAAACATGTGCGGTGATATATGTGATAACCAGGGCCTCTGTTCATTTCAGACATTAAGAACCAAATTTTGTCTACCAGCATCCGCATATTTTGTCTTTCTTCAATTGCGTTCTGCTCTCAAAGCGTATGGCGTTCCTTGGTCCTCTCCCATTTCCTCTCATCCTATGCGGGACTGGATTGCACCATCTGCTGGTCGGCCATCTGTTTTCTTAATATATAATACAATTATTGATTGCATTACAAAACCTCTTTCTATTAAAACTATTTGGAATAGGGAATTATCTCACCTTAATTTATCTGTCGACTGGGAGAGAGTGTGGTCTAATCTCAGCTTAACATCTAAAAATTTGGCTCATCGTCTTATTCACTTCAAAGTCATTCATAGAGCATACATAACTCCTTACAAAAGATTCAAAATGAAACTACAACCAAATTTTAACTGCCATATATGTAACACTGCATCATCAGGTACTTTTCTTCATATGTTTTGGGAATGTCCTATCGTCATTAGTCTATGGACGCATGTAAACCTAGTTTAATCATCCTTACTACAAATTGATTGGTTTGTTAACCCAAGTTTGCGTCTTCTTAATGATGATTCTGGTCTCTGTATAAGTTCAGTGCAAAAGAGAATGTTGTTTGTTGGTTTTACAGCTGTGAAGAAGACAATAATACAGAACTGGTTTACACCGCACATGTGTGGAAAAACATATTGGATCCATAGCCTCCTGCAAATAGTGACTTATGAATGTACAACAGCACGAATCAATGGGACCAAGCCTTTGACCATTGATGCTTGGCAGTGTTTTCTCTTTGATATACGTGATTGTATAAAAGAGTGACTTTTGTGTTTTTCTTGTCTCTCCCTCCCTTTTGACTGGACTTTGAGATATTGAGTAAGTGTCTGTTGTTTTGTTTTGTTATATTTTGGATGTTATGTTATGTATGAAAAATAAAAAATGTTGATAACAAAAAAAAAAAAAAAAATGTGGAAGAGGTGTGGCCTAATGGTAAAATGTTGTAAATTATAATAAATTATGGCCATGTCAATAGAAACATTAAACTGACTAAAACTCTGCACACGGATTCATTCGGCCTTCAGCATTCCTCAGAGTGTGTCAGGTATTAAATGAATGACAGGTGTAGATATAATTAATCTGTGGATATATAGCCTTGTTAGCCATTACAGAGAAAGCAAGAGAGAAAGAGAAAAAAAGAGATTGTTTTTTAAAAAAATGAATTAAAATATATATATTTTACATACTTGCAATGGCTTCACAAAAAATGGAGTCAAGTCTAATTCTTCATTCATCCCAGGAAAAATTGTAGCTTTTAACTGAAATATCCAAAAAGCTTCCCTTAGTAGAAGTCTTTGCCTTTGTAGTCTATCACCCTTTCTAATAGATCAGTCACTGTTTCTAAATCAATAATTCTTAAAGTAGATGGATTAGACTCATGAACAGATGCATAGTGCACTACCATAGGATAGTCCTTGTTTCTTGTACGAATTGCATTTTTATGCTCCCATAATCTATCTTGCAACCTACGTTTAGATTGACCCAAGTGGAAGCAATTACAAGGACATTGAAGTCTATAGATTACACATGTACTCTTACAATTTATAAAGGATCTAACTGAATACATTTTTCTTTGTGCAGACATCTACAAATGATTTAGTTTGAATAACATTGTCACAATGATTGGATTCCTCTATCCAACCATATTGTCCGTTTCATAGAGGGCAAATAGCTTCTCAGCACTTTATCCTTGATCGTGGGAGCCTTTCTGTATCTCATGTAAACTCAGATCACTTTGAATAATGCCCCAGTTCCTAGTGATTATATGTTTGATTTCATATGACATGCTACTATAATACATCACTGTAAGACCTTATCGAACGGACACACAAAATAAACAGCAGAATCAGTGCAATCCTTATAAGAATTTGAGAAGCCTTCTCTCAGCCATCTGTGGTCGTAAAATTAATAAATAATCAACACCGCGCCCACTTGTCTGACTGGCGTCCTGTCCTGCTCTGCTTATCTTCCCGCGGGACCCATAAAAACAATGATAGCCTTGGGAAGAGAAGGACCTCCTGCATCTGGATGTATTTAAGAACAGAACTTCAATGTTGTTCCTGAATGGCTTACCATAAATAAAGTTTGAATAAACAACAGTACAAAGAACGTTGTATCTGGAAATGTTCCAGCGACAGACACTCCCGGGATCCCATGACCGTTTAACGCCCAAATTTATGATTTAATCAACAAAGAGACAGATATGTGTTGACGCAGATGCTCAACAGATCTCCACAGAAATGGCTTTCTGACCTCCGGACATCCCCTCCTTTCCCTCCTTCTGCATTCCAGAGGATACGCGCTGTCTCTTATGCATTTCTAATTCACCCCTTTTGTGTCTCTTACAGCGAGGGACACACAAACTTTTACTGACTTTGCCAAAAGACAATCAGTAATTAATGCTGCTATTAAAGCAATATACTCAAACAATATATAATAATGTTGTATTTTATGTCTTTTATAGGCTTGGTGTAGTTATTAGAGTTTAGGATATTTTAATCTATGCCTTAATCCCGTTTAGTAGATGAAGTTAGTATACGTACTCGTGGTATGCCAAATACTTGATGTTTGATGTTGAATGAAATCTTGTTTTATTAGCAATAATTTGGTGTGGATGAAAGGTTGACCTTTAGCATCATACGCCTGATTACAACATGTTATAGAAATCTGCTAGGATATTTTCTTCATGTGATAACTTGACTAGCATATAATGTATGCACGGAAAAGAAGCCATGTGAGGCAGGGCTCCACCCTACAGGGACAATTTGATTGGAAGAGCATCCAGTGGGATGGACTGAAATCAACCTGCTAAAAACTGGACACAAATCTCTGCTCTTGGGTCTTTCGCCATCGTTGATCGCGCAAACACTTGCGCTCACATGCTGCAATCTCAAGCGACCGAGTCATCCAAACTCAAACACTCCCGTCAAACGTCTTACCAAAGAAACTGTTAGAACCTGAAGCCGCAATAAACTCTAAAAGAGCTTCCAGAGCGTCATCACGTCACAAAGAAACCAACCAATCACAGGAGGGCTTCCTCCAGCGAAGTCATGCAAGGACCGCATCAGCAGCCAATCAGCCGCCAGGGTTCCCTCAACCACCCTAGGAAAACAACAAGATCCGTGATCACCTCAACTTATGCAAGTAAACAAATGGTTCTCCATATCTCTCTGAAAGCTGGTGACAAATCTTTAAGCCGTAAAGACAGCTGAGAATCTCTGTTTGTGATTTTCCTCAGGTTGAATTTTAACGAACTAGCAAACGAGTGCTAGACTTAGGACTTTTCAAATCGCAATAACTCCTGAACGGTGTATGTGTGTATATGTGTGTGTGTTTAGATGGGCTTAGTTTGTGTATCGTAGAATAACAGTTAGTAAATAAACTTTGTCTTGTGTTGTGAAATTTTCAAGTCTAAACATTTGCCAAGATCTTGTGTTACCTTGCTCATGGTAAAATTATAATTTGTTTGAAAATATCGTTGGCCACGAATAAGTAAAACAAATTGATAAGACACTAAGTTCGACTGCGACGCTGGACGTCTAAGTTGATAAGGTGTAACTTATTTGAATCAGATCAGGTTAATCACATCAACCTGAATCTATAAGATTCAATTCCCAAAAGGATAAAATAAGAGCTAAATTTCTTACATCACAAAGTATGGTCGTGCTGAGCTGTTCTTCTTGCTTTTCTTTTTAAGTAAGTCATCCTGTAAGTTTTTAAGTAAAAGTCATCCTGTTGTAATTGTGTCACTCTGTTCAAAGCCTGATCAACCACTCTTTTTTGATATCCGCTCTGTTCACATCTTCGAGTCTTGATCACATCTGTCTTAGTCTTTGAAATTGACCCAACAGGATGCTTTTCATTAAATGTTTTGGGTGAAAGCTCTTTGCATGCAGGATGGTGTTACGATCTGTGCCCTTTCAAAAAAGTGATTGGGTTTTGTTTCTTGTTTAGGTTTTCCTGTCTTTATTTTTATATTTAGCCATGTTTCATGTTCCTGTCATGTGATCCTTCCATGTGGTCCTTTTGTTCCCGTGTCATGCTTTCATTGGTTTATTAGGCTTGTTCGAGATGAACTACACTAGCCTGCCACCGGCTGGCGAGAGTAGCCGCTTGCAGTCGGGGTGGAATTAAAAGCGGAACTCCCGGTAGTGACGCTCGCACAGTGTTTGCATACTCTATCACAGAGGAAGTGAAATAAATGCAATATTTGCCAAATACACAGACGTTTCAGAAATGTTTTCATGAGCAACAGAAACACTTTTTATATACTGCTTAATACAGGGCCATCTGTTCATGAATAAAGTTTGACAAACATATACTATTTAAATACCAATAAAGTGGGGGTATATATTAGGGGTGTAAATCAGATGGTTAGTCACGATACGATACGATATCGATTCTCATACCCAGCGATACGATATTTGCCGATACCTCAAAAAATTATACGATATGATTACGATTCGATACAGGAGTATATCCATCGATATATCGATATTATGATATTATATACTTATTTTCATATGATATTATTATACTTATATAAATTGAAATTTTCAGGTACGCTAAAGAAATGTAAAACTCAAATGTAAAATAACTGCATAGCCTTCACTGTATAAATTAAATATAGATTAATAATTTTTGATGTTACAAAGGTTATTTAGTCAGGAGCAGTCAGCACTTGTATTTTTCTTTGACAGCATTAGATTTATTATTAGTTTGCTTTCACTTTAAGAATGAAATCACGGATTTAATATACTGATACACATGCATTTACTTTCTCAACTGTTTACGTTAAGACATATGCCTAACTGACTGTGTTTACTAGGATATGCGCCAAAACGCGCATTTTGATGTACTTTTGTCTGTATTTATTCATCCATGCACAAAAAAGCGGAAGAGAGCTCAATTCAGTATTCGCGCTGTCTGTGTGCGTGCACTTCAGATGTGTGCGCAGAAAACTTTTCACATGGCGCTCGACTGTTCCACAAACAATCCCGAGCGTCTTTTATGCTCGTCTTGTGCCTTTGGGCAGTCCTTATATCGAGTCCTGATACATGACTCGATACAGGTTTGCGATTGTAGCTCCGCTTTTTTATTGAATCTTTACCTTACTTTCACTCTCTGTTGTTTAAAGTGATAATATATATAACTTAATTCCCACCATATTTCTGGTATTATCTATCAAACTAATCTAACTAATTTGATCGCTCGCTTTTAAAACCGCGAGTGCAGCGCATTAGCATTCGTTAGCCGGTTAGCTCGAACGCTCTTCCGTTCCGATCAGAACATCAAACAGGTTCTCCCCACTCAGTGATGCACCCACTGAGAAACCTGATGAAAGTGCTCTAGTTATTGGCGATTCTATTGTACGGAACGTGAAAATAGAGACACCAGCCACCATAGTCCATTGTTTACCGGGAGCCAGAGAGCCTGACATCTTGGCAAATTTAAAAGTGCTGGTTAATGCTAAACGTAAATTCAGTAAGATTGTTATCCACGTCGGCACTAATGATGTTCGACTTCGCCAGTTGGAGATCACTAAAAATTATGTTAAAGAGGTGTGTGAACTTGCAAGTAAGGTGTCAGACACTGTAATATGCTCTGGTCTGCTCCCTGCTTACCGGGGTGATGAGATTCATAGCAGACTGTCGTCACTCAATGGCTGGATGTCTAAGTGGTGCCCACAGAATAACATAGGTTTTATAGACAATTGGACGAGTTTTTGGGGCAGACCTGACCTGTTGAAAAGAGATGGTGTTCATCCCTCCTGGGGTGGTGCCGCTCTTCTCTCTAGAAATATGGCACATAGTCTTAGAGTTCGTACTTGACTAACTGGGGCCCAGGTCAGGAAGCAGACAGACTGGCTAAACCGACCGTCTGCTAGCTGCCTCACGTCACAAAAGACAGTTAATTCTCAGCACATAGAGACTCCTTCACCTAGATATCACACTATAGAGACTGTGTCTGTTCCCCGAACTAGAAAATACAGAAAACGTCCAAACCAATTTATGAGTAACCATTTAATTGATGTTCAACAAATAAAAAATGTTTACAATACACAAACAATTGATAAAACTTGGCTTACTGAATATCAGGTCCCTTTCTACAAAAGCACTTTTTGTAAATGATTTGATTAATGATCATAACCTAGATTTGCTCTGTTTGACAGAAACATGGCTACAACCAGATGAATACATTACTTTAAATGAGTCTAGCCCCCAAGAATACTGCTATAAAAATGAGCCACGTCCAAAAGGTAAAGGGGGAGGTGTTGCTACAATTTATAGCAATATTCTCAGTATTTCTCAGAGGGCAGGCTTTAAGTATAACTCATTTGAAGTTATGGTGCTGCGTACAGGGCCGGATTTACCTTTTATCGTGACATAGGCAAAACAATTTTTTGGGCCCCCCTTCATTATTAATAGGCCTATATAACATTACCACCCCAGCAAACAAAAATATTTCGTAATCAGTGGAAACCGTTACAGTGTTTTCTATCGCAATAAGCACTTTCGTTCAGTCAATAAAAATCTAATGACTTAATTAGTTTGAGAATGGAGCAAGACCGTTCCATTAATAGGCAGCATTGTGGCCACATTACCACTTCGGGAGTGCATTATTTCTCTAATAATTTGAATGGCCTGGAGTCACAATGTCACATCCACACCCCAAGACATCAGATTAATTATTTTAAAACATTTGTCATGTTTCTGTCCTGAAATCTCGAGTGTGTTGAACTAATTTATTGCGCACCTCATAAACGTTACATTGCAAATTTCAAAACGTCATTTTAGAGCTAATAACAGAGGCTTGGGCCATTGACTAATGCAGTTTAACGTAGTTATTAGAGAGCGAGAGAGAGAGAGATTAAGCGTGTGTGAATACCTGCGTCTGTGCGTCTCTACTAATAGCGAATCTTTTATAAAAGAACTATAGTTGAACTGCTTCAAGAACCTCGCTACTGAGAAATGTCATGTAGCTTTTTAGCTGCGAAACTATTTTACTGATAAATTCGCGGGGCAGCGATGACAAGTTTCTGTCTACGTCTCCGCGTGTGCGCGCGAGTGCGTGTCTGTGTGTGTGCGTCTGAGAGAACTGGAGAAAGTGTGATTTCTGTACATAAAAAAAGTGGAAAACATGGAAATAGTTTGTCATTTTTACCATATTGTTTGTTATATTTATTTGCTCAATGTCTTCTGGTGTTTTGGTTCTTTTACTCTTGTAGATAGCCCATAGTATAACAAAAAAAATATTATAAAACTTCATTGTCTTTGGGCCCCCCTGGACGAGCGAGCATAGGCACGTGCCTAGAATGCCTGTGCGTAAATCCGGCCCTGGCTGCGTATAACATTATCTAGAGAAACATGTGTTAGTGATAAATCCCCTGTGATGTTTGTACTGGCTACTGTATACAGGCCACCAGGGCACCACACAGACTTTATTAAAGAATTTGCTGATTTTCTATCTGAGTTAGTACTGGCTGCAGATAAAGTCTTAATTGTTGGCAATTTTAATATCCATGTCGATAATGAAAAAAGATGCATTAGGATCAGCATTCATAGACATTCTGAACTCTATTGGGGTTAGACAACACGTTTCAGGACCTACTCATTGTTGAAATCATACTCTAGATTTAATACTGTCACATGGAATTGATGTTAGTGGTGTTGAAATTCTGCAGCAAAGCGATGATATCTCAGATCATTATCTAGTCTTGCGTAAACTCCATATAGCTAAAACTGTAAATTCTACTCCTTGTTACAAGTATGGTAGAACCATCACTTCTACCACAAAAGACTGCTTTGTAAGTAATCTTCCTGATTTATCTCAATTCCTCAGCATATCCAACAGCGCAGAAAAACTTGATGTAACAGAAACTATAGACTCTCTCTTTTATAGCACTGTAGATACAGTTGCTCCTTTATGCTTAAAGAAGATTAAGGAAAAGAGTCCAACACTGTGGTATAATGAGCACACTCGCACCCTAAAGAGAAAAGCCCGGAAAATGGAGCGCAGCTGGAGGAAAACAAAACTAGAGGTATTTCGTATAGCTTGGTGGGAAAGTATCCTATCCTACAGAAAAGCATTAAAAACTGCTAGATCTGATTACTTTTTGTCTCTTCTAGAAGAAAACAAACATAACCCCCGGTATTTATTCAATACAGTCACTAAATTAATGAAAAATAAAGCATTAACAGGTGTTGGCATTTCCCAAGAGCACAGCAGTAATGATTTTATGAACTACTTTACTTCCAAGAGCGATACTATCAGAGATAAAATTGTAACCATGCAGCCGTCAGCTACAGTATCGCATCAGACAGTGCATTATAGATCCCCTGAGGAACAATTCCACTCATTCTCTACTATAGGAGAGGAAGAATTGTATAAACTTGTTAAATCATCTAAACCAACAACATGTATGTTAGACCCTATTCCATCTAAACTAATAAAAGAGCTGCTTCCAGAAGTCATAGATCCTCTTTTGGCTATTATTAATTCATCATTGTCATTAGGTTATGTCCCCAAAACCTTCAAATTGGCTGTTATTAAGCCTCTCATTAAAAAAAACACAACTTGACCCCAAAGGATCTAGTTAATTACAGACCAATCTCAAATCTCCCTTTTCTGTCAAAGATACCAGAATAGGTAGTATCCTCACAATTATATTCCTTCTTAGAGAAAAATGGTATCTGTGAGGAATTCCAGTCAGGATTTAGACCGTATCATAGTACTGAGACTGCTCTCATTAGAGTTACAAATGATCTGCTTCTATCATCTGATCATGGTTGTATCTCTTTATTAGTTCTACTGGATCTTAGCGCTGCGTTCGACACCATCGACCACAACATTCTTTTAAATAGACTAGAAAACTTTGTTGGCATTAGTGGAAGTGCCTTAGCATGGTTCAAATCATACTTTTGATCGCCATCAGTTCGTAGCAGTGAATGAAGAGGTATCATATCGATCACAAGTGCAGTATGGAGTACCTCAAGGCTCAGTACTTGGGCCATTACTTTTCACGCTTTACATGTTACCCTTGGGAGATATTATCAGGAGACATGGTGTTAGCTTTCACTGTTATGCTGATGATACTCAGCTCTATATTTCTTCACGGCCCGTTGAAACACACCAAATTGAGAAACTAACGGAATGCATAGTCGATATAAAAAACTGGATGAGTAATTTCTTACTGCTAAATTCTGAAAAAATCAGAGGTGTTAATTATCGGACCTAAAAACCCCACATGTAATATTAACCTAGAACACTATCTAACACTTGACGGCTGCTCTGTCAATTCTTCTTCATCAGTTAGGAACCTAGGTGTGCTGTTTGATAGCAATCTTTCATTTGAAAGCCATGTTTCTAGCATCTGTAAAACTGCGTTCTTCCATCTCAAAAACATCTAAATTGCGACCTATGCTCTCAACATCAAATGCAGAAATGCTAATTCATGCGTTTATGACCTCAAGGTTAGACTATAGTAATACTTTACTGGGTGGTTGTTCTGCACGCTTGATCAACAAACTACAGTTGGTCCAAAATGCAGCAGCTAGAGTCCTTACTAGAACCAGGAAGTATGACCATATGAGCCCGGTTCTGTCAACACTGCACTGGCTCCCTATCAAACATCGTATAGATTTTAATATCTTGTTAATTACTTATAAAGCCCTGAATGGCTTAGCTCCTTAGTACTTGAGTGAGCTGCTATCACATTATAGTCCTCCACGTCCTCTGCGTTCTCAAAACTCTGGCCGTTTGATAATACCTAGCAGGGCTCCAGACTGCGACTAAAACGGTCGCAAATCTCTCTCTCTCTCTGCGTCTGCTCTGTTCAGCGCGCGCACACATCTCTCTCTCTCTGCGTCTGCTCTGTTCAGCGCGCGCACACCTCTCTCTCTTTCTCTCTCTGAGTCTGCTCAGCGTGCGGCAGAGAGAGGAGCAGCGCTTTAATTTAGTTAAACACAGATATTATGTTGCTTCTCTAATTTTGCATGCAAGTATAGCCGAAATCACAGCACAGCTATTGTCTTTATCTTGTGTGTATTTGATTTCATCAGACGACAGTGCGATTATCATGATTTTTTTGTGCAGATTAACATCTTGGAAGGGACAACTGGTTATGTAGTCTTAATGGGTCACGTTTCAGTCACTATTTCATATTCATTCCGTTGTCTGACAACAGAAACAGTAAAATATACCAATGAAAACAGTTTTATTGAGAATTTAGCTATGTGGGCAAAGATAGGGAAACAAATGTAATAATAAATGTACATTTTGCATTTTCAGAAGAAGAGCTGCCCTGTGTGCAAACATGTAAACATGTTTGTGCAAGTAAATTGCTCAGTACAAAGAAAGAGAAGTAATGGAAACCTGGTATTTATTTTTTCATGTCTAATAGACATGAACAAGTTCTTTGAAAAACATCTATGACCTTTGAAACATGTCAACTCTTCATGCTTTATGTTGACTATGGTTTCAATAATAATAAACATACACTATATTGCCAAAAGTATTGGGTCGCCCCATCATTGGTGTTTGGTGATGAGTTTTTGGCTCAAGGTCTGCATTTAGTCACACCAGAGGTGTTAAACTGGGATTAGGGCTTGGTTTTATGCAGACCAGTCAAGTTCTTCCACATTGACTGAATCAATCATTTTCTTTTTGAACCTTGTCTTATACACAGAGGCATTGTCATGTTAGAATAGAAAAGAGTCCTGTCCAAACTGTTGCTATAATATTAGAAGCACACAATTCCCTAGAATATCATAATATGCTTAAACATTAAGATTTGTACTAATAGAAATTACTAAAGTAGTCAAACCTGTTCATTAGAAGGGGGCGACCCAATACTTTTGGCAATATAGTGTACATTTGCATAAAGCATCCATATTTGTCAATGCCCATGTTGATTAGAATATTAAACATTTGAAAAGGATTGATTTAAGGTACATTTAGAACAAATAAAAATGTGTGATTAATTGTGATTAATCGTGAGTTAACTCATGACAATCATGCGATTAATCGCGATTACATTTTTTAATCGATTGACAGCCCTAATATATATATATAAAAATAAAATAAATAAAACATGTTTATTCTGTGGCACCTAAAAAAATAATTTGGCGCCTAAGTTTTTTTCTTATAGGAGCCAATGGCTCTTTACTCTATTTTTTTGTCTGGAGCCCTGCCTAGAATATCAAAATCGACTGCGGGCGGCAGATCCTTCTCCTATTTAGCACCCAAACTCTGGAACAATCTACCTAACACTGTTCGGGAGGCAGACACACTCTGTCAGTTTAAATCTAGATTAAAGACCCATCTCTTTAACCTGGCGAACACATAACACACTACTACACTTCTATTATTCAAATCCGTTAAAGGATTTTTAGGCTGCATTAACTAGATCAACCGGAACCGGGAACAGTTCCCATAACACATGATGTACTCGTTACATCGTAAGAAGATTGGCATCTATGCTAATATTTGTTTCTTTCTTATTCTGTTTCTCAGTCTGTGTCCGGATCAGATGGTGGATCGGCGCCGGTAGATGATGTCCCTGATCGTCAGCAATGAGCCCCAGAGACATATCCCCAGTGAAGACCTCGACTAAAAATACAATAAAACTAAAAATAAAACAAAATATAATAATAAAATACCAAACTACATAATACTATTATTGTTAGAAATTGCAACAATATAAAATAGAAATATAATACATTTAAAATTTTAATTAAAACAATAAGTAAACAATAAATAAACAATAATATCCTGGCCAGAGGAGAACTGGCCCCCCGACTGAGCCTGGTTTCTCCCAAGGTTTTTTTTCTCCATTCTGTCACAGAGGGAGTTTTGGTTCCTTGCCGCTGTCGCCTCTGGCTTGCTCAGTTGGGGACACTTAATTTCTAGCGATTATCGTCAATTTGATTTCACAGATACTATTTAAACTAAACTGAGCTAGACCATGACATCTCCGAATTCAATAATGAAATGCCCTTAACTGAAAATTGAGTGTTTAATATTATTATACATTACTGACACTCTATCCTCCAACTTGATACTGTTAAGTGCTTTGACACAATCTGTATTGTTAAAAGCGCTATATAAATAAAGGTGACTTGACTTGACATTAGTTTGAATGAGACTGCACACGTTGGCGGTAATGCATAGATGGACATTATGTGAAAATGTGGACAGTGCCAAAATAAAAGGTGCCTATTTATACTACAGATATCTGTATTTTACGCGTGGCATCGATGCATCGTATCATCAGACATCGTATCGATGTATCGATCCATATCGATGAATCATTACACCCCTAATATATATGCTTTTATCAGTGACTCAATATAGCAGAGTGACTACACTAAAAAATATTTACTGTTATAAAAACACAGATTTGTGAGCATTATTGGAATTGAATTGTTAGAATAAACACACAACACATTGTGCTTGTCATCACCCAATCTGACCAATGAGAATAAAGTGTGTCGTCATCAAGACTTTCGCAGCCGATTTTGAGCAACTGCAGCGCCTGACCTAGGTGGCTGGTCTCGTTTTGCTCTCGCGGTACTTTGATGGCACATGTGATCGTAAGGCGGCTGCAGCGCCGATCAAAGTCGGACAAATTTTCTAATCAGAATGCATTGCTTTTGTCAGGTGGCAGCCGATCTTTTGGTGCCGCATGAAGTCAAACAAGCCTAATATCTGGTCTTGTGGTTTTTGTTCTGCTCTGTGATTGGTTGTTGTATTCATGTGCCTTGCTTCCCATTGGTTGGTTCTTGTCATGTGACCTGATTGTTTGATATAAGTAGCCCTCATGTTGCCCTTGTGTCTTGTCGAGTATTGTTTGTGTAACCCTCTGTTGGTGAGTCAGTTTATGTTTTTGCCAAGCCAAGCTTTGTTCATGTTTTTGCTCATTGTTGGATTTTTAATAAACTGCATTTGGGTCACTTTTAACGTATGATAGACAAACTCTGCTTGACATTAAACATACCACCGAAGAGCTACTTAATCATGTCCAAAGTGGTACTCAGTTTGTTCCACCGCCATCATTGACGGCTATACCTGACTATTTGTGCCGCGCACTGTGCCCTTTACCGGGGAGGAAGCGCCGCAGGAGCCGAGGACGACGTGGAGGTATCGCGGTCAAGCTCAAGCTGTTTCTGTCGTCTAAATCGGGATCCCTGTTTGGCGTGGGCCTACACGCGTATGGGGCACGTTTCAACCACTTCCTTGTGCGACGTTCACTGGAGCCAGCATACATGTGGATTTTACCGATTGTGTCAGATCGGCCAGATCAACCTCCATTGTTTCGCTCACCTCATCTCCGCCGGGGCGGAGAGTGTTCCAGCCACCTTCGTTCGCTGCGCCGGACATCACAGTCGACCGTGGATTCGCTGCAGATTAGGATGGCTCTGATCAACGCTAGGTCAATGATAAACAAGACGTTCAATGATAAACAAGACGTTTATCCTCAATGACTTCTTTACTTCCCGCGATCTTGACTTTCTGTTTGTTACTGAAACTGAGTCCGTTCTCCGATCTGGTACCTCATGACTGTACATTTTTTAATACTCCTCGATCTTTGGGACGAGGGGGAGGACTGGCTTCTATTTTTAAACAGAACTTTTGTTGTCGGACATTAGCGACTGAAGTCTATTCGAGCTTTGAACTTCAACTGTTCGTACTTGAACTTGATAACCCAGTGGCGATTTCAGTAATTTATCGTCCACCTAAACTACACAAAGATTTTATTAATGAGTTCTCTGATTTTTTAGGGGGAATTATTCCTAAATTTGATAGGCTTTTAATTTTAGGTGATTTTAATGTTCATGTGTGCTGTCCAGTTAATTCTTTAGCCAATTAATTTTTGAGCCTTATTGACTCTTTTGATCTGGTACATTTTGTGAATGTTCCCACTCATGTTCATGGTCATACTCTTGATCTTGTGTTATCACATGGCCTGACAGTATGTGATCTTGAAATAGAGGACCATGTCATTTCTGATCATAAGCCCATTGTATTTACAGTTCCTATTAGTTTTAATGTTACCCTGCCTTCTAAGGCTGTTCACTGATCTCGGACATTTTCATCAACTACTAGCATTGATTTTTCTGCTGTTTTTAAGGAAGTCTCTCATGCATCTGACCAGTTTTACAATGATGGGAATGGTGCAGAGTATCTCAATCAGTTTAATACTACCTGCACTAATATTCTGAATTCTATAGCTCCTTTGAGAGCCAAAAAATGTCAATCTAAGTCGGAACCCTGGTTTAATGATACTACTCGTGCTTTACGTCAGATTTGTCGGAGGGCAGAAAGAAAGTGGAAAAAAGATAAGCTTCAAATCTCGTATGAGATACTAAGGGATACTTTGTTACAGTATCAGAAAGCAGTGAGATCGGCAAAGTCCAAGTATTTTTCAGATCTTATTGAAAAGAACTGTCATAGTCCTAGAATACTTTTTAAAACTATAAATGCTGCTGTTAATCCCTCTGTTGGTTTGTACCCTACATCGTCTTTGTCTATATGTGATACATTTTTGACTTTTTTTGTGGACAAGATTAGGGATATTAGGTTGAATATTGTGCCTTCTCTTTATGATCCTTCTGTCCCTCCTATTTGCACTAGTATTTTGTATCAGTTTGAACCTGTAACTTTGCCTTTTTTGCAAGATATCGTAGGTCAGCTTAAACCATCTGGATCTGCCCTTGATGTTCTTCCCCCTAAATTTTTTAAAGAAAGTTTTGAGGTGATTGGATCTAATGTTCAAATGATTATGAACAATTGCCTTGTGAATGGATTTGTACCGGAGGAGATGAAGCATGCCATTATTCATCCACTTCTTAAAAAGCCCAACTTAGACCCAACAGTTTTGTCAAATTTTAGGCCAGTTTCTACCCTTTCTTTTATGTCTAAGATTCTGGAGAAAATAGTATTTCATCAACTGCAGAGCTTTCTGAACGGAAATTCCAGTCAGGTTTTAGAAAATACCACTCCACAGAAACGGCACTGGTAAAGGTTTTAAATTATATTTTATTAATTGCTGACTCCGGCAAATTTGCGGTGATAGTGCTGTTAGATTTGAGTGCAGCGTTTGACACAGTTGACCATGCAGTTCTCATTTCACGATTGGAGCATTGTGCAGGCATTCGGGGAAATGCTCTTAAATGCTTTCAGTCTTATCTTTATAACAGAAGCTTTTCTGTTAATATTGGAGAGTTTATGACAGGTGCAGCCCCTCTTACCTGCGGCGTTCCGCAAGGTTCTATCCTTGCTCCGGTTTTATTTTCATTGTATATGCTTCCTCTGGGGTCAATTTTTAAGAAACACAATATTTAATTTCATTGTTATGCGGACGATACCCAGATTTATCTGCCCCTGGAATCTGATAAGAGAGGTATGGACAATCTGTTGGCTTGTCTTGCTGACGTGAAGGCATGGATGTCCGTAAATTTTCTTCATCTCAATGAAAACAAAACTGAGATTATAGTTTTTGAATCCTCTGATGCCTTTAGCTCCTCTTGTTTAGATTTTGGTCTGCTGTCTCCATTTGTCAAACCATTAGTGAAGAACTTGGGTGTGTTTTTTGATAGCTCTCTTAAATTTGACAAACAGATTAGTTCTGTGGTCAAAACCATTTTTTTCCATCTTAGAGTCCTAGCTAAGGTAAAACCATTCCTTTCTTTTAAGGATTTTGAAAAAGTGATTATGGGCATCAATCAGTCATCTTTGGCTCGTCTTCAGATGGTACAGAATGCCGCTGCCAGGCTTCTTACAGGTGTTCGAAAACGAGAACACATTACTCCAGTTTTAATTTCTCTGCACTGGCTTCCAGTCCATTTCAGAATTGATTTTAAAGTGTTGCTACTGGTTTTTAAATGTTTGAATGGTCTAGCACCTGAATATTTGTCTGATCTACTCTCCATTCACAATCCAGTAAGGTCTCTGAGGTCATCCAACCAGAGACAACTAAATGTTCCACGGGCTAGGTTGAAACTGAGAGGTGATCGTGCTTTTTCCATTGCTGCACCGAAACTCTGGAACAGTTTACCTGTTTACATTAGAACTGCTTCTACGGTACATGATTTTAAGGGAAAGCTCAAAACATATCTATTTTCCTTAGCATTTAGCTAATTTGTGTATTTAGTGATTTTCAGTGTGTGAAATTTGTCATGTTGTCATTGTTTTTTATTGAAGGTTTCTGATATTTTGTTCAGCACCTTGGTCAACAGTTGTTGTTTTTAATGGTGCTATATAAATAAAGTTGACATTGACATTGACATTTGTGCAAGTGCATGGTCTGCGCTGCTCCAAAGCGTCTGCTCCGTGCCGCAGAGTCGCGGCACATTGTAGCAGGACTCAGATTTCACTGATCACGTGAAGAGAGGTGCTTTCAGTGCGAGCGCTTCAGGTGTAGAGCCTGGTTTATACTCGCCTCGTCAGTACAAGTGCAAATGTGCGCGGCAAAAATGACACTAATATTGAGGAAATTATGGCAGACGGAGGATTTGGTTTTCACACTAAAATAAAGTAAAAGACCACTTCTTAAACCAGAGAAGGTGAACATGTTGGTATTCTTGTGGGAAAAAAAACATGCAAGTCCTGTCACCGACAGCCAGGTTAGTTTTACTTTTCTTTTCTTATCGTTGCTGTTTACCTCACGTTACGCTATGGAGACTCTTTAAAACATTTTTTTTGTGATTTATTTGATTCCTCAATGTTTGCTAAACATTCTGTAATTTAGTTGGTAGGCTATATAATATAGCATGTGGTGTATGCCATGCCTCATCTTATTCGTTTTTGTTAATAAACATCATGTAAGCTAGTTTGTCATTATAGCCTACTGTTTTATTGTTGTTGTGCTTTAATTAAGAATAACAATGAATCAATCTTTTGTTTTAGTCTTAAAAAGTGAAAGGTGTATAGATAAGCAAAACAGACAATTATCTTTTCTTGTAAAACTTGACATCAAGATCGCAAATTCGATCATAGCAAAAGAGTAATTCTTGTTTAAAAGTAATTCAAAATTTAAATCCCAAATAATAGGCTACTGATGAAAAAGAACGGGTTGAATGTTGAACACTCGTTACCATATAACAACTATGATAAAAGTTCATCGGCATACATTAATTAATCCCATCTTATAGCAAAAAAATATATATATTATATTTATATATATATATATATATATATATATATATATATATATATATATATATATATATATATATATATATATATATATATATATATATATATATATATATATATTTGATGTGCTCCAAATGATGTGCTCGTGCGACTAACTGAGAAGTTAGTCGCAAAAGAGCGACCAGTGGGAAGAATGAGTCTAGAGCCCTGCTGAGAACATAAAAGAACCAGTTTCAGCATAAGTCATAATCTGATAAACACAAATGGACAGATTTACTGTGACACGTTTGAGCAGGAAGCTCACCAGAGACACACCGCGTGACACTTTCTTGACCTCGGGACCTGTGTTGTGATTCTCCGATACATTCCAGAAAACGCACTCTTTTCTTTGCAGACAAAGACACACGGACTTGCACGGAAAGTCATTTAAAATAATTTAAAGTACAAAGGGCAACTATATTCACAAATAATGTGTTTTACGTCTTCTATATGCTTGGTGTTTATTGTAACCTACGTTTAATCAATGTTGTATAACCCCTTTTAGTAGGTAAAGTTATTAAATGTACCCTGTGTATGCAAGGTATTTGAAGTTTAGTGTTGGATGAAAGCTTATTTTATGTGCTTAAGACCTTGGTATGAATGAAAAGTTGGTATCATAGACCATGCTCATAGTACGATGCTTTATAGAAGTATTAACTAAACTTGCAGAGATATTCCCCCACGTGGAAGATTTTTATGTTCATTTTTGCCCAATGAGGAACAGTGCGGGGCATGACTAAGCCTTGCAACAAGCCGATTGGAAGACAGCTTCGGGGGATGGACCAAATCAGCTCGCTTAAAACCAAAGTGACGTGTTTTTTCTTTCTTTCATTCTCTGTTCATATTTTAATATTCATTTGTATGTATAATGAGTGGTGTTTTAGGTCTGTGTTTTATTAGTTGTTTTCTCCCCTCTTCCCACCTTCTTCACTCCCACTTTTCCACAGCTTTACATGCCCATTTCTGGAGTCTTTTCCAAATCTAAGGTGTGAAATACCAATGCTGAAAAGGGTTTCATGACACTTTAAAGTCCAAAAAAAAAAGTTACTCCACAAGTTAAATGCTGGTACCTACAGCAATATCGAATTAATTGCTTCTGCACCGCAGCATTGCTTTAACCCTAATGGGACGGCTGTATCGCCGGCGATACCAACTCGTTTTTTTTAAGATCAGTGCAAAAGACATTAAAAATACTCCGTCGATTTTGGTCGTACAGATAAGTGTTATACATCAATTGAAACTTTGAAGTGTCTATTTTTTTTGTGTACACTCACGAATACAACAAAACTTTGTGGTTTTGGAAAAAAAAAAGAAAACAAACAGGATGCGCTCTTTGTCTTCTCCATCTCCGCGAGCTGCTCTTCAAAAAACGTCACTAAAATGAACTGTAACTCAGCGAAAACTCAACACACGGACATGGGAGTTATATATATAGAAAGCTGGAAGTGTCTACTTTGAAATGAAGTAAGTCTTATCGAAAACAAACATTCTGTGATGAAGTAATCCGTATGAAACCAACACGATGTTCAGTCTGTCCCGTCTAACTCATTATTTCTAATGCGATCCTGCCCCCTCGCGTTCATATGTAAATAACCACGTGAGCCGCGTGCTCAAGGAAACGCCCAATAACAAAGCCAGATCGTTCCTCGCGGCTAACATTACTGTTCATTTCTGGAAGAAGACACACGGAATAAAAGCTGGATTTGCCTCAAAATAAGTGCAAGAGTTCATCCAGAAGAGAAGAGCGATCTGATGAGTAAGTAATGTTTATTTTTTTGCATTAGTTAACGTGTTATTGTGACGCAAACTTTAATGCAAGTTTATTTTTTTTCCCAAACGACAACATGATGAATGCTACAATGTTTAGAAAAATGTTTAATGTTCACCAATGGATTTAATAGCGTGCTAAACGATAATAATTAGTTTCTCAGATATAAAATATCCTTTTTTTTATAGTACAAAGTACATACTTTGTAGTACAAAGCCATACATACTAGGCTATATGACTACAAAATCATAGTTCGTTTTTTCTAAACAATAATAATTAGTTTCTCAGATATAAAATGTATTTTTTTGTTTACGATAGTACAAAGCATGCGTGAGTCTATAAAACATATATATATAAAGATGCTCCTGATATTGACATGCTCACAAATGTTTTGGTTGTTTGTATTTTATTGAATCAGATAACTGCACCACAGATGATGAATCCTGATGACTTTCTTCAAACTCAGAATCAGATGTCCAACTACACTGATATTATATGGTAAAACAAGCTCCTTGACCACTGATTATGTTTTTTTTCTTCTTGAATCCATGGAAAGTAGCAGAAACACTTAAATAACACACGTAAATATCAGGCATGATTTACTTGTGTCACTTGAACAGAATCTGTTGCAGGAATGACTCAAAGTCTGTTCACATCTCTGTGGTTAGATCAGTGTGCACAATAATGTGTCTTTGACCTTCATTATGTATGTTTTGATTATACGGTGTTGTAAATAAAATACAAATAATTAAAAAAAAACATTTGTCCAATCTCCTCACATTCTCTCTTACCTGCCTCAAAGTCAGTCACACTGATGGGCCATTAGCAGCCTTTAGGGGAGGGCCCTTTGTGTCTCAGGTGAGAATCACTTAATATTCAAGGACATTGTCACTCCCTCGCATACAGGCTTTCAATCACAAAACATGTCTTAAAAAATTTTAATCAATGTATTGTTTTCTGTAAATGAGTAAGCAGAATGATTCTCACTTAATTGTGAAGTAAATATTCTAGCCAACAAGACTGATTACACAAAAGTCTTATTCAGGACTATTTAGTGTGGGTTTTATGGCCTTATTTCAGCTACATTTATTTTCCCAAAACTTACTAACCACGCATAATATTTTTTTTCTAAAAAAATACAAACATGTACATCCATCTTGGTCACATAATATTGTAGCAAAGTTTGTGCTGAATACAAAAACAAATACATGTTGGTCATTAGTATGTTATAAGTAGCTGAAATAAGCACAAATATCAGGACATGTCAAAACCTCTCAAGGGCCTCAAAATCACCTCAGACCCCAGAGGGTTAAAGTCTGTGTAAAGTAAATTCTGAGAATTGTTTGTAAACACATTATAAATGTTAGAAATGCATTGCTGAAACATGTTACAAAGACTGTGAACTATGTAGTAATTAATTGTGGAGTTAGACCGTTAAAATTTTTTTCACCATTTTCGTGATCAGGATTTTTGGGAGGGGCTAAATCATGACTCGATGATGCAATCGAGCCACCGCACTCTAGTTATTAGGTGTGTTCGACTTGAAGCAGCGCTGCAGACCGATCAGTGTGTGACATCAAACTACAGTGAGAGCTACAGAGAGCAGACGCTCCTGACACTTTCGAATCGCTCTCGCGGTACTTTGATGTCATACACTGATCATTCTGTAGCGCTGCTTCAAGTCGAACACACCTAATAACTAGAGCGCATTAGCATCAGTGGTTCACGGCTCAATCACAAGTTGCTGTCATTTCCGTTAGTAATAGTACTAGTACTACAGCCTACAGTTTGCTAGCTAGCTACGCTTTCGTCAAGTAAATGCACAATACCTGGTTGCGATCATTTACAAAACAGCTCGGTCTCCTTATTAAATAAGCTGCTAGAGGAAGACAGTTGAGAGAGAGGGCAGCTTTTCCGCAAGTGGGCGTGGTTTCAGCGCCACCAGCAGACACGCCCCCAGCGTTTGAGAGCAGAGAATACTGCTTATTTTTTCAAGATGTTGAACTTGTAACTTATTTTACTTACTTGGTGGGTTTTTTTTGCATTCAAATTTGGCTGGGTGGTTAATAACATTTTTCTGTGGTGTGACAAACTCAGAACACACATTTAACATTGACTTTACATGGACTTTAAGGGACTTGGAATTGTTTGGTACATTTTTTATAGTGCAAAGTGCAAAAGTGAAAATCAAACTTGGACTTGTACCTTCTGAACCAGATAAACACTTGTGGCTCTTTTACCAGCGATTTGATCCAAGACATTTCCCTCCTCCACAAAGTAACTCACATCAGCTATATGAACACCAACTTCAAAATTGCCTACATGAGGAAAGGAAAAGAAAAAAAAGTTTATTGTATCATAAAGAGCTGAATTTTTGTAAGTGTAATGAAATTTTTAATGAGCTTCAATGTCAAAGGAACCACACATACCATCTGAGAGCTGTTTGCAGGATAGTGCATCATCCAGATCTCTGGCTGTAGCTGGGTCGATGGTAAATACACATTCTTTTCTTAAAAATAAATGAAAATTAAACCAGGAAAGAAGTTCGAAAGAATCGTGAAAAAAGTTTTTTTTTTTTGTAACTTATTTCAAAAAGTGAAACTTTCATATATTCTAGATTCATTACATGTAAAGTAAAACATTTCAAAAGGTATTTTTTTTATATATTTTTTTTATTTTGATGATTAGATCTTACAGCTCATGAAAGTCAAAAATCCAGTATCTCAAAATATTAGAATATTTCCTAAGATCAATCAAAAAAAGGATTTGCAAAACAGAATAATTCAAGTTCTTTAAAGTATGTTCATTTATGCACTCAATACTTGGTCGGGGCTCCATTAGCACAAATTACAGCATCAGTGGGGTGTGGCATGGAAGCGATCAGCCTGTGGCACTGCTGAGGCACTATTGAGCCTTCAGCTCATCTGTATTGTTGAATCAACTGTTTCTCATCTTTCCCTTGAAAATATCCCATAGATTCCATATGGGGTTCAGGTCAGGCATGTTGGCTGGCCAATCAAGCACAGTTATATCATGGTCAGCAAACCACTTGGAAGTGGTTTTGGCACTGTGGGTAGGTGCTAAAGTCCAGCTGGAAAAGGAAATCATCTTCATAAAGCTTGTCAGCAGATGGAAGCATAAAGTGCTCCAAAATCTCCTGGTAGATGGCTGCATTGACTTTGGACATGATAAAACACAATGGACCAGCACCAGCAGACATCACGGCACCCCAAATCATCACTGACTTCGGAAACTTCACACTGGACTTCAAGCAGCTTGGATTCTGTGCCTCTCCAGTCTTCCTCCAGACTCCAGACCTTGATTTCCAAATGAAATGCAAAATTTACTTTTATCTGAAAAGAGGACTTTGGAGTAGGGCTGTGCGATTAATCGAAATCGCATCGAAATCGCGATTTGAGACGTCGCGATTTTCTAATCGCAAAGCCTGCGATGTGGACGCGATATTACTCTGTTCCAGGGCATATGCGTGACAGCCTTGAGTGGCTGTCTTACTAACCAATAGAGTGAGCGCACCTCCGTCCGTTCTCCCCAATCAGCACTGCTCTATCCAACTGTGCAAACACCCACCATAAAAAAATAAATAAAAGAGCGTGAGAGTGAGATTATGGCGTCTACAGGATCAGATCGATAGTTAGGCAAATTAAAACTAAAGAAAAACGTATGTAACTTCAGCTTCGAAATGACAGGCAACTAACAAAAAAAGTAATTTGCAAGAGCTGCGTCACAACCATAGACTGTAAAAAACATGGACGCAGTGTTCGTGACGTCACCCGTAGGATTCTGAGGAGCATTTTTGAAGCCTAAAATGGGCGGAGCCGACCGCCGCCATCTTGGCAGCGCGTCACTCCCGGATAATCGAAAATGGGCAAAAAGGTGGGATGTGGGTGAAGCTGAGCTGAAACCACGCCTGTTTAAAGTGACAGCAGTGCTGCCTTGCAAAGACGTAACGCCAGCCAGCTAGCCAGCCAGCCAGCCTGGAGTTATACGGTATTCTGCCTTTGTTTTACTGTCCATTAAAGTCTACCGCGTTTAAATTACGGTGTGACTTGTGTACTTTTATACATCTGTCGGCACATCATTAGACAAACAAATTAGATCGCGATCTAACAAACTGCTCCATATAGCAAAGCACTGTAAGCAATAACGACTAGATAACTTGGCAACACTAATTAATCGTAAATAATCTTTAAAGTGTTTTTTTTTATAATGCAGATTATTCACTCATTGCCAGCTGTCAGTCTGGGGCTGCACACTTCAGTACGTGAGGACTCAAATGTCGTGACAGCGTATCACACATAAAATCAATAACTGTTTGCAATTAAATCCGTTTCCTTCCTTTTCTTGTAAGTCAATAAAATCCATAGCAATGAACGTCATCGGAGATGTTTAATTCACAATCACAATCTGGCGTTCAGGCTGGAGTTTCACTCTCTGGAGCAGAGCGGCAATCCACCTGTCACTCAAGTGGCCACGCCCTTAATTATTCAGAACTTTAAGGCTTAATATAATTTAAACGGATGAGTTATAAAAAAAATTCACCCCTCACAGTTGTCATGAAGGGTAAAATTAGCTATATAGACCAAAATCATTTTTTGAACCAGGCTGTAAACATGTTTTTTTCTGCTGTAAAGTTGGGCATTTTAACATGGGGAGTCTATGGGATTGACTCCCTTTTGCAGCCAGCATCTAGCGGCCAGTCGATGAATTGCAGTTTTAGTCACTTCCGTGTTGGCTTCACGAGAGAGAGTGGGAGGTTGCCGCTTGGTCACAACCATTTTATGATTTTATGTGTGATACGCTGTCACGGCATTTGAGTCCTCACGTACTGAAGTGTGCAGCCCCAGACTGACAGCTGGCAATGAGTGAATAATCTGCATTATAAAAAAAAAACACTTTAAAGATTATTTACGATTAATTAGTGTTGCCAAGTTATCTAGTCGTTATTGCTTACAGTGCTTTGCTATATGGAGCAGTTTGTTAGATCGCGATCTATCTAATTTGTTTGTCTGATGATGTGCCGACAGATGTATAAAAGTACACAAGTCACACCGTAATTTAAACGTGGTAGACTTTAATGGACAGTAAAACAAAGGTAGAATACCGTATAACTCCAGGCTGGCTGGCTGGCGTTATGTCTTTGCACGGCAGCATTGCTGTCACTATAGACAGGCGTGGTTTCAGCTCAGCTTCACCCACATCCCGCCTTTTTGCCCATTTTCGATTATCCGGGAGTGACGCGCTGCCAAGATGGCGGCGGTCGGCTCCGCCCACTTTAGGCTTCAAAAATGCTCCTCAGAATCCTACGGGTGACGTCACGGACACTACGTCCATGTTTTTTACAGTCTATGGTCACAACGCATATCAAGAGCTCCGTTATCGGTTCTAATTTCAGTACTGGAGCATAAAAGATACATTCTTAGATGATTGTATTAGTACATGAATGTTACCTTACACATTTTATCTCCCCCAACAGATTAATTTGAAATAAGTTTATAATGCATGTTCGCTATTCCCAATCCAGAAGACCGCACACACAGCCTAATGCTTCTCATACTCGCTCCTCTCTGCCCCACGCGGCACGAATCCCGCGTCACGGACGAGCCGTTCACACTTGCCGCACTAACGCAGCCAGTTTCGTAACGCCTGTTGGCTCCGGACCGCAATCTTTACAAGCGCATCTGGCAATATGGATGAGGCTTGACGCACGCACGCAACCTGTGTCAGCTCGCGCCTGGCTCCGCGTTTAAAACGAATGTAAATTCAGTCTAACAGCTTGCTAAGTTCACTTGGATGAGATGAAACATTCAGCACATTTTCCACTTGTTCTTAAAATCCCAAATACTTAAAAATCGATATAGATCTGACAAATTATAAATAAATCAGCCTATGTAACATATGTAATACTTTAATAAATCGACTACAGAAATACAGCTCATTTATATAAAAAATAAACAAATATTTCCTGTGAAATTCAGTAATTAAGTAAATTCTGTAAAAGTAGTTATACCATTATAATCTTCCCTGCTGAAAAAAATAAATAAAAAAATAGATCCCCTCCCAAAACACAATAGAAAATTTAATGTGAATTGCATTGGTTTTAATGTAAACTATAATGGTGTCTACTGGTATTTCATGGATTCTATTGGTGGAATGTAATATGGCAGATGGCAACCAGTAGAACAACAGTAATTCCTACTGGAATAATGCCCAAAACAAAAAGGAATTTTGTAATGGTTTAAATGGAAACTGTAAGAATTTCTGTTAATGGTTTCTATGTTTTTTTTTCAGCAGGGTAACGATACTCATACTGTGCTGCACATTACTGACAATATTGAGCTGAAGCTTGACTTTGCAAATTTAAAATCGCAAATCAAATCGCAATCGCAATATCTGTCAAAAAAAATCACAATTTGATATTTTCCCCCAAATCGCACAGCCCTACTTTGGACCACTGAGCAACAGTCCAGTTATTTTTCTTAGCCCAGGTAAGATACTTCTGATGTTGTTTCTATTTCAGAAATGGTTTGGTAGCCCTTTTCCTGAAGATTTCTGAGCGTGGTGACTCTTGATGCACTGACTCCTGCTTCAGTCCACTCCTTGTGAAGCTCAAGTGTTTGAATCAGCTTTGCTTGACAGTATTCTCAAGCGGTCATCCCTGTTGCTTGTGCACCTTATCTTACCCAATGTCTTATGCTTTGATACAGCACTCTGTGAACAGCCACCCCTTTCAGTAATGACCTTCTGTGACTTACACTTAATTTCTAGCGATTATCGTCAATTGGATTTCACAGATACTATTTAAACTATACTGAGCTAGACAATGACATCTCCGAATTCAATAATGAAATGCCCTTAACTGAAAATTGAGTGTTTAATCTTATTATTATACATTACTGACACTCTATCCTCCAACTTGATACTGTTAAGTGCTTCGACACAATCTGTATTGTTAAAAGCGCTATATAAATAAAGGTGACTTGACTTGACTTACGCTCTTTGTGGAGGGTGTCATTGATTGTCTTCTGGACCATTGCCAAGTCAGCAGTCTTCCCCATTATTGTGGTTTCAAAGAACAAGAGATACCCGGAATTTATACTGTAGGGATGGTCATTTAATGAAACTCAAAATGTAAATATTCTAATATTTTGAGATACTGGATTTTTGACTTTCATGATCTATAAGCTCTAATCATCAAAATAAAAAAAAATAAAAAAATTCACCATATTCTAATTGTTTTAGATGCACCTATATTTTTTGTAAAAATTCAATTGAGTCATGAAGCACAAAAAAAATAATAGTTATAATATGGAGCGCTGAAGAGTTGGGACAGGGTAGTAGGCTACCTGAGATCTCTTCTTCTAGAGAGCTCATGAGCAGGGATGCTCCAGGGCAGATCTTGGGGAAGACAATTCAAGACCTCCTCTGAAAACTCTGAGAAGTCAACATCATATTCAGTCATGATGCCTTCAGTTTCTGGCTCTATTTCACCTGCTTGCCCTAACGTTTTTGCAAGCCGCCTAGAACCAGAGAAAACAACTTTGATAAATGCTTTTATGAAGGATGATTGCTAATGTATACCCTATATATACTGGTAAACCAGATCTCACCCTTCAGCAAAGTTGTTGTCTGCTGGCCAGTGTGTTATTCGGCAGATAAAGAGTGTGTTTTCATAGTCTCCAGGTCTGGAGACAAAGTCTGCAGGACAGTCTGCTAGAGGCACATTAACTCTCGGAATCCGATGGTCCACAGGAGAGAACATTGCAAAATTCTTGTTGGGGAGACATTTAAGGAAGCCTGATGCTGCCCTGGAGTGCTTTTGCGCAAAAATGAATACAACCTGAAATCACAACATGCATGTACAATTATACACATCAAACTAGAGAGAGAGGAACGGGATTGGATCGGGTCCAAGAGCCAGGACCCGAACTCGGAACGCCTGAATCGCAATGGCGTTATATGTCGACGCACTGCCCACGAGGCTATTGGCACCAGCAAATGCTTACTTTTAAAAGTAAAATTAATGTGAAAGTATTTTCATTTACAACGGTCATGAATAAGAACTATTGATTTTATTGTCTTAAGTGATCATATTGTATATCCTTTAAAAAAAAATGACTTACCTTTCCAGTCCTTTGCATAGCTCTCTCTGAACTTGATCCAGAAGTGTTGAATGCACTTCCATGTTTGACAGATTGTGTTGTGACAAGGGCTAAAGAAAAAAAAAAAGTAAAGCCATATAAATGTGATTGCTAACAGCTATTTTCCATTTTATATTCTGTCACTTCCTTTTGAAAGAAGTCTCTTATGCTCAAAATACAATACAAACTGAAATATTGAGAAACATTAATACAATTAGCAACTTTTTAATTTGAATATATTTTAAAAAGGATTTTATTCGTGTAATGGCAACACTGTTTTTATGTGTTGCATAATCCTTTAGAAATCATTCTAATATGTTGATTTGTTGCTAAAGAAACGCTTTTCTTCTTCTGGTTGTGAGTCTATGGCAGCCCATAGAACTGCTTGCAAAAAGGAGGTATTGTTACTGTAGCTCATGCGTTTTTATAATAACTTACTGTTGATGGGCATGGGATTGTGTGAGCTTCATTCAACTTTGAAATCTGGAGCAGCACGACTGACAAATGACTGAAGTTGGTTAATTAATTTTTAATTAATACATTTTTGGTTCATTTAATTTTATGTTAGAATAACCTTTTATATTTGTTTCATTTAATGTAAAAGTGACATCATACCACATTACATTATAGCATTTATCAGCCTTTTTTTCTTTTTTTTAAAAATCAGGCTTCAAGTTTAAAATCCAGTTGATTAGCACGACAGTGACTGAAAATTACATTTCCATTTAGTCATTTAGCAGACACTTATCCAAAGCGACTTATAAATGAGGACAATGGAAGCAATCAAAATCAACAAAAGAGCAATATGCAAGTGCTATGACAAGTCTCAGTTAGCCTAACGCAGTACACGTAGCAAGGTTTTTTATTTTTTATTTTATTTTATAAATTATATAATAAAAAGAAAACCGATAGAATATAATTTTTTTTGGTAAGTTAATTTAGTTATGTTAAAAATATACCCTTGGTAACACTTTAGAATAGGGAACACTTATTCACTATTAACTACAACTTTTCCCTCAATAAATTCCTAATTTGCTGCTTATTAATAGTTAGTAAGATAGTTGTTAATTTTAGGTATTGGGTAGGATTACAGATGTAGAATATTGTCATGTAGAATAAGGCATTAATATGTGCTTAATTACTACTAATAAATGGCTAATATTCTAGTAATATGCATGCTAATAAGCAACTAGTTAAGAGACCTTAAAGTGTTAGCTACCCTTTTATATTCATTTTATTTAATGTAGAAGCAATATCATATCATATTTACATGTTATCACAATATTTAGTGGGACGTAAAAGTTCCTGATTCCAATGTAGTTGTATTTTTTTTAATAGTAGTTAGTTTAATAGCAGTTTATTTTTTTATTTGTAGCTTATTTTGTATCAGGCGTGTGGCTGTTTAGGACAAACACGATCTACTGATGAAAAGTGATGAACAACAAGACATGGATGCATGCTAAAGTTTGCTACTGCTTCAATCTTATTTGCAGTCAGCTAAATTTCTAATTTAGAGAATTTAGAGCATTTGCTGTTTTCACTGGCGTTTCAACTGAAGTGCATGTGAGGCAAAATTATGTTAAAAAGGTACGTGCAGTCAGTTTTGGCTGACGAAAAGCATTAGACAATGCAATCGTAACATGGCTGGATGCTGCATTCTCATTTTACCAGTTTGAATTTCTTATTGAATGCATAGTGTTTAACAACGTTCGGTGTCAGAATTAAATTTTAACTGTTACGTTCCAAGACGCATGTCATTCATTGTTGTTAATTCATGAAAATGTTCGTATTTTCAAAACGTTAGTTAGTAAGAAAGAAATTTACACCTGCTCCCTACCACGTGTAAATGGTGCGTAAAACGTTCTGTGTTCTTTTTGGCAAATTGATGAGACAGAATTTTGATGCAATGCCATTATAATATTTTACAAGTTCGTTTGATCTGTTTGTTGTTGTTTTTTTTATTTTATTTTTTTCTGTAGCTGAGAGTTGATAAACTGTTTAGCTCCGGTTTAGCTTCGGGTAGAATGCAGCGCTTGTCACGGTCACTTTTTACCCAGCCGTCCAATCAAAGGAGGAGGGGCGGGACAAATACCACAACGACCAATCATCCTACTTGTACAACAACTGAACAACAGAGAAGTTAATATTACTGGTTACTGCATTTTTATATTCAGTAAAATTCTTCAAAATGAGATGCTAGTAATACATTACTGCCGTGGATATCCCTTATAGCAACCAAACCGTCTCAGCTGGAAAAACACTGTGCCACCAAAGTGTTCTCAAGCGCCGCCAGCTGGCCGTTTTCAGAAGAGAGCCTGACATTTTTCAGGTGGCTAAAAACACTTTGGTGGACACACATTATTGAACATTTATTGTTAGCCATATTGCCTATTAGTCTTTTTTGCATTTATGCAATATACTGGAGCCAAACCTGAGAAAATAGACCAGAATATTCCACTACGTTCCTGGACACGCAATTTGCGTAGCTGTAATTCATAGGCGGGGATGATGCTAATTGTGCACGAGCGCCCTATTTACGAATGACTGGAATTCATTAACATACGCATGTTTAACTATCAAATCGGACGTTTACGAAGCGTTTGTGAATCCGGAGGAGAGTTTTCAGGAAGGTCCGTTTTACGCGCAAATTACTCAGAATTTACTCCTATATTTACGGATGTTTCATGAATGAGGAAAGTGTAGTTTTTGCATCTTTTCCTCTGTTCCTCCCTGTCATCTCGCGAGAGCCTAATTAATGCCAACTATTCCTCGTCAGAGTTGTGGAGAGGAGATTGCATTTGAGAGCTTGGCCTGTGTGTTTTCTCAGATCTTGTTGAATATTGTGTGCTCTGAACCTTAATGCTTCTTTAAGAAAGCTTGTTGTACCGGCTATAGTGACAGTGTGTACTTGCCCATTATTGTTGCCTGCAGATGCAATAGGTGCCACTTTTTAGGGCCCAAGCCACTAAGGCACAGGGCCCTATTGATCCCCTAAGGATTATTATTAGGGCCCAAGCACCGGAGGTGCAAGGACCCTCTTGGAATTGCTCAGTTTATTATTATTATTAGGGCCCAAGCCACTAAGGCACAGGGCCCTATTGTTCTTCTAAGGACTTTAGGACTCCCATTAGGACTCCGCAGAGGCTGGGAATTGGGCGTGACACAGGGACTATACGGCGCCCCCTTGAACACAGTCAGAAAACTTGCTGCATATCTTATACATACTTGCACGTATACATATGAAACTTGGTACACATATAGATCTCACTGAGCCGAGTAACTTTCGCACCGCATGTCATAGACTATTATGACTGAAAGTTATAGCGCCACCAACTGGCAGCAGGAAGTGTGTCATTTTCAAAATGCTTTAAATTCAGCATCTTATTTTTACTCGATTTGCTTTTTTTGCTTCGTTGGAAGAGCAGCAACATGAATTTTTCTCTATTTCCTTCTCCGTTTCTGCCATCCCGTGGTAACTAGGAATAACACAAGCTTCAGCCTGGATCCAGCCCTTACAAAGATCTGAGATGACCGAAAACCTGAGAAGAGATGATGCTAACCCCTCAGAGGACCTCAGATGATGCCAACCCTGAAACAACATACAAAACTACCAAATTTTGCTATAAGTTTGATCGCAACATATAATCATTGCTGTTAGTGTTCACCGTCTGTTTGATTACATGACAAACTAACTGCTTGATTTTTACCATACATTTCTGCCATATGGACATCAACTTGAGATAGACACCACTGATAAGCTATTACTAAATATAATGTAGAAACTTTAATTTACTGTAAAGTTTCTTTGCAATGATTTGCATTGTGAAAAGCGCTATACAAATAAACTTGAATTTAATTACATTTTTGAGATTTGGCAGTATGGACTTGAGCAGAGTAAGATGAAAGCAAAGATATGGAGCTCATAATATGACAAAACAATTTGAAATTGAATTGTGTAAATTTGAATTATTGGCAAGTGTCGTTTAACAAAACTGAATATTATGTGGCATTTAACATGGTTCTGAATTAGATTTTTTTTTTACTTGAATATTGAACATTTGAAATTTAACACAATTGAATTTTTATGGCAGTTCTTTTACATAGACATGTATTTTCAAACAGTGTATTTTTTTGTTCTGAATTCTTTGACTGCAAATATCCAGCTTTTAAAAATACAGCTTCAAGTTTTCAAGATGAAGAAGAAATTCGGAACATCAAATTCAATATTTAAAATTCAAAGCGCAGAAATTCAGATCATACAGAATGTAGGTCAGAGATCATCCACAGGGAAGAGTAGATGATCTCCGAAAAGTCGAACGAAGCATTTACTGCGACCGGGAGGGGACATGTTCGGTTCACTTAGGCTAGTTTTGTCGTGGCCATGATATATTAACTCGTGGGAGCATGATAATTATGTCTTGGACACGAGATCATTTTGTGGAGGTAATAATGGAATTGCCGTGCGGCTGCCGCTTTCTCTTGTAGTGGAAGTGTTTTGTGCGGTCTCGGGGCAGACATTGCCATAGTTGCAAACAACAAGGTCACATTTGATTTTACTAAAAAGAAACAAAATATAATGGAAATTTAGTATGTGTTATTTGCTATTTATCATTTCATGGGACTAACTATAGCGTTGTTTGCATGTCAAACACTGTTAACTATGACAATTACACAATACAATTTTTACCTGGCAAACCAACTCGTACACGCATGCTCTGGATTTTTTTTCTTTATTTATATCTCTGTAAAAGATTTTTGATTGATCATCCAATGGATATTCTATTACATTTTAAATGATCTTCATCATGTTTTCAACAGGCCTACCTACATGAGCTCAGTGAAATGTTCTATTGGTTGTTCATAATCTGCCTGGTAATTGGTTAAAGCCGAAAAAAAGATTACAATTTTTTTTAATCTCTGGCGGCGCCTGCCGTGAAGAGCCGTGGAAGCTGCAGGATGAGTGCACGAGCACCGCCAGCGAAACCGCCTACTTTCCTGCTATTCACAATTTGAATAAAAGTTTTAATAAATGAGTTTTGTCTACCACATGTAGGATATTTAATGCGGGTGTGGTTCGGGTCGGACTCAGATAAAGGGTTGGGTGTTCTGTCAATTACTGCAGGTGCGGGTATCAAACAGGACCCGTGCAGGACTCTGCCTCGAGATGCTATATTTTTCTCGTGGCCACGAGTTTAATGCATAAACAAACCTGTGACCATAGCAACCTGGGATTATCAGAGATGGATTTATTTATGTTTAATTTTGAATTAAGATATTATTATATTAATTATTAGAAATTATTACATTATTAAATTTTAACCATAGGCCTAGGTTACCGGACTGTATTGCGCGCGATGTAGACAGCATTCGAATGAAGTTTATCATGAATAAATTACATAAAGTACATAAAATAGAATATGCCTACAAGAAAACATTTTTATCCATCCCAAGTCCATTAACTGATCGTCTTTTTCCATAATATTTGTATATTATTATTATTGGTTTTATATTCATTGTTACACTCTAAAAAATCCTGGGTTATTTTTTTAACCCAAATGCTGGGTTGAGCCTCTTGGGTCATTTTTTTGGGTTATTTTTTCAGTGTTTGGGTAGTTTTTGTGTTACCCGGCTCCTGGGTCAGACATAACAACCCAATGTTTGGGTAGTTTTTGTATTACTCAGATCCTGGGTCAGACGTAACCCAGCGGTTGGGTTATTTATCGCGGGGATTTTGCATCGTCTTCTGGAGAGAGCAGTTCAAAGCGCCATCGAATTGAAGCATTTCTTCGGTAAATACAGGTTTGTGTACATTTTATTTTATATATAAAATCGTTACTGTGCTGTATATCTTTCAATTTTATGCAGAGCAAAATACAGGCGCGAGGTATGAATCACCTTTAACGAGTGTCGCGGTCTTTTCGCGTGATGTTAAAGCCTGATGCTTTGCATAAAATAAACGATTTTATTCATAAAGATACAGAATACAAATACTTTGGATGTAAAAATATGTCCTCAGAGCGGTTTCATTTTTGGTTTTTGGGCAGGTTATGAAGGCAGTCGCAGTATATTTCGGCTATGAGTGAAACGCAGGGCGGCGGTCTCAGCCTTGAGCAGTTCCCGCCGACCACGACTCCAGCTCGGGCACGAGAACCAGCGTCGTTACGGTGGAAACGGAATAACAGAGACTGGACAATTACACATGGATTACTTCTGTTTAATGCTTACTTTTAATGTTCGTTAAACGAGTTTAAATAGGCAATATGTATACATAAAATGAACAAGAATGTAAACAGGGGCGGACTGGGACAAAATTTCAGGCCGGGAAATCTCACACGCATCCAGGCCATCCAATACACCCACAAAAAATTTTGAAACCACAGACAACAATATTTTTTATATGGCCAAAATCATCATCACATAAAAGTTTAAATCCCTAGGCTGGGGCCGTGCAAAATAATTAAAGGTTATCTCTTGAACTTCCATTTTCATTTTTAGTCTCTTCATTTTCTTGTACCGGTCACTTTTTCATCAACACGTCTCCACCTTGTTGCAAAACAACCACCACATTGTAATTTGTTTGCACATAGTATACATTTATTTTAGAAAAAATTAAGTATTACATTAGGACCATGTGTTATTGTTTTATCTTTTCTAAATTTCTAAATTAGTACAATAATAGCTACATCCTGCATATACCTTTATAGAAAAATCTTAATATTTAACATGTTTTTGCATTATCACGAGTTTTGTGAAGGAAAATTAACCATGGTTTTATTAGGCCTATGGTTAAAGTATAGTAACCATGTTTTTTTTGGCGGATTGATTACCATTTGTAACCAGAGTTTTACTACAAATACCATGGTGAAGCTACATAGTGTAGCAAAACCATTGTTAATTTGTGGTTGGTTTAAATATAGTAACCATTGTTTTTGGTTTTATTTTAAGTGAAACCACGGTTAATTTTCGTAAGGGTTGTGTAGCCTTAGCTCCCTCTAAACCTGTTATAAAACGATGTGAATATTTGTCTGCTAAATTCCTACTCCACAATAGTAATTATTTTGGTAATTTTGCAGCAATTGACTGCTACTGCTAACATTTGCTAGCAGTTTAACTAAGTATACTAAGACAAAACTACAATAGTCTGTCTATTTACAGATGTAACTGACCTGCACTTGAAGTCATAAACAGGACAGTTTTGCCTCTCTGCTCCACCTGGGCGCTTCTACTCCATTCTCGAGTCTCGCATCCTTTTGGCGGGTGCGCGGAGCGTGCGCGAGGCAAATCGCGTTGCCAGCCAAGAAGACTAGCCGATTCATGATTTATTGGAGTTTTATTATTGAATGGCGAATTCGGAAATAATCACTTTAGTATACATTCGGCAGGCAAAAACAACAACAAAAAAATAAATAAATAAAAAGTAGGGTAGCGGGCCAAATTGGCTGCCAGGCCACCGGGAATTGTCCCGGTTCTCCCGATGGCCAGTCCTCCCCTGGCTGTAAATGATAAATAAAGGAAAATAAAGTTTTCATGCAAACCAGTGGTTGTGTGGAATATTTTACAAAGGTTTAGAGGATTTAAGTTAATCTGTAAACATTATTTCATGTATACAGTAAAAAAAAAAAAAGAAAAAAAGCTAGTATTATAATAAAAATGAATCAACCCATTAGCTGGGTTAAATCAACCCAATTATGTTGGGTTAAATAAACAACCCAATTTGCTGGGTAAAATTAACCCCATATGTGTTCTGTCCTATATTTACCCAGCCCTTGGGTTAAAAACTACCCAAATTGGGTAGTTTTTAACCCAGTGCATTTTATTTATTTTCCCTTCATTTTGATCTCTTTACTTAACGTTCTGAATAGTTTTGTAAATAATAGCCTACTGTAAATGCCGACATGCCAATAAAGCTTTGATTATGCTATGACTTATGGGAATTTTTACTGGAAGTGCAGTTTAAAGGTTGAATTTAACATATATTTAATTTTATTTTGGATAATTAATAGACTATTATAAATATAGTGTTTCGTTGAGGAATGAATCATTTGTGTAGTTTCATTTGTAAATGAAAACAACGCGCTCATTGTCACATATGGGCGTAAATACAATCATAAAGTCAAAACATTGGCATAATTGTCAGACTTACAGTATTTGCAAAATATGGTAGCATATTAATAATACTAGCATAATTATACAGAACGTTAATTAGGTAAAGCTCTACACGAATTGAAAGGGAAATAAGCATATATAACAATAAATATAAAAATATAGCCCTAACCAGTTAATATAATAATTATATATTATTATTCCAGTTTTATAATAATACATTATATATTATTATACATATTTTTTTTTTTATCTAATTAATTACATGATGTGGCGATTAATTAATCTAATTAATCGCAAATTAATCCCAAAAGATCATTTCAAGTCATTGTTGTGTAAAGCAGACATTACAAAAAGTAGCTTCAGCAAGAAATATATTGTTTGATAAAATTTAATACATATAGGCCTACTCTTTTGGACCATGAGGGTTAGTAAATGATGACACAATTGTCATTTCTGGGGTGAACTATACCTTTAATAATTTATTTGATTAATTTTATTATTATTACTATGAAAATATGAAATTATTTATTTAATGAAATGATACTCTAAATAATAAACTAAAACTGCCAGTAGGTGGTGGTAAATGTCTTAGTGATTAAGTCAGAGTCATTTATTCATTCATTTGACTCGTTCAAATGGCTGATTCATTCAGGAGTGAAGTAAATGGTTCTTTATGAATGGTCCATTAATCCATTAAGTTTGTTCGATTTGAAGCGGATCATCACCATCAGACCGATCGGTGTATGACATCAAAGTACTGCAAGAGCAGTAGAAAGCAGACGACTCCGCATGCTTTTGAACCACTCTCGCGGTACTTTGATGTTATACAGCGATCGATCTGATGATGGTTCAATGCGCCAAATGATTCACCCAATTCGTTCAAAACTTGCATTAAGAAATGAAATGCCGCTGTGTGTTGCTCAGAGAAGAACATTTCTGCTTTGTCTTTATATTTTCATTGGCAAAATTGAGCAAAACAAACAACATTGTGTCTAAAATAACACAATATTAACGTCCTACGTACTGAACTGTTGCATAAGATCAGTATCACATTTGCACTCCTGTGATATTGCACTTAGCATATTGCTCATGTGATATTGCTTAACTATATGATGTAAATATGAGACAAAAACTCAAACAGGGGCATTTTTCCCCCATATCTTGAATTTTAGGGACATTCTAACTACGTTCTCTTGGCTCACGCAGTGAGTTGTTGCCCTGCATCATATTTGTCATCAATCAACTGAATGAAATGAGATGACCCACATAGGTCTGGGGCGGGGCGAGTGCGTTAATTTTATTTTTCACCGTAATTAATTAATCTAATTAACGCGTTAAATTACCAGCCCTAATACAAATATTAAATAAAAAGACACAATCAGTTAACGGACTTAGGCTACAAGACTGTGGGATGGAGAAAAATGTTTTATCCATCTCTGATAATCCCAGGTGCAGGTTTGTTTACGCATTAAACTCGTGTCCACGAGAAATGGATGACGTTTTTCCCTCAACTTCACATCTCGTGGCCACGACATATTATCAGCTCCCACGAGTTAATATGTCATGGCCACGACCAAACTAGCCTAAGTTAACCCTCCCAGTCGCAGTAAATGCTTGGTTCGACTTTTCTGAGATTATCTACTCTTCCCTATGGATGATCTCTGACCTACTTTCTGTATGATCTGAATTTCTGCGCTTTGAATTTTAAATATTAATTAATTTGATGTTCCGAATTTCTTCATCTTGAAAACTTGAAGCTGTATTTTTAAAAACTGGATATTTGCAGTCAAAGAATTCAGAACAAAAAATACGCTGTTTGAAAATACATGTCTATGTAAAAAAAACTGCCATAAAAAATTAAATTGTGTTAAATTTCAAATGTACATTATTCAAGTTAAAAAATATAATTCAGAATTATGTTAAATGCCACATAATATTCAGTTTTGTTAAATGACACTTGTCAATAATTCAAATTTACACAATTCAAATTCAAATAGTTTTGTCATATTACAAGCTCCATACAAAGACTGATACATACTCAGGGGTCAGACAGATATTTTGATTTGCGCCATTTTCTCTCTGCTGCCCTGAGTTTGGACCGATACTCACAAATAACATTGGATAACCAGGGGTTAGAAGGGGCAGCCCGTGCTGGCCTGGAGGAGAGAGGACAAATATCGTCTAGACAAGAAGTTAAAGTAGAGCATAAAGTGTCAGTTGCTGCATTCACATGTAGAGATGAGAAATGGGTAGGTGAGGGAAGAGAGGAGGATACTACAGAGGAAAGATGGGAAGGTGAAAGTGAGTGTAGGTTTCATCTAAAAGTAACCGGTAGAGGGGTTGGTGGCACACAGGTAGCAAGATGTAGGTCAAATGTTATGAAGAAATGGTCAGAGATGTGTAGGGGTTTTACCAAAATGTTGTCTGCAATACAATTGCGTGTGTAAATTAAGTCAAGTTGGTTGCCAGATTTGTGAGTGCTTGTAGTGGTAAGACGTTTGAAATCAAATGAAGCTAGAAGTGAATGGAAGTCTGCAGCATAAGGCTTGTCCAGATGAATGTTAAAGTAGCCAAAGACTAAAAGTGGACTGCCATTCTCCGGGAATGAGGACAGCAGCCCATCCAGCTCGTCTAGGAAGGTGCCCAGTTGCCCAGGAGGGCGGTAAATTACCACAACATATAGTTGTATAGGAGCTGTTACAGTAATCGCATGAGATTCGAATGAGTTATAATTACATAGGGGAGAGTTATTAGGGGAGGTTTGAGTATTTCCAATGAGCACACCAGTGCCCCAACCTGATGAGGGATGTGAGAGAAGAGAAGTTGTTAGACAGAGCAGCTGGGGTTGCGGAGTCTTCTGGATGAATTCACGTGTTCGGAAACAGCCCCTCAACCTGCAGTGGCCATTTATGTGCTACATAAAGTGGCACAAGAGGGAGAAGATTAATTTGGCACCACTTTGTCGAAAGAGACTTTTACATGGATGATGCCCTGAAGTCATTCCCAACTGTTGAGGAAGCCATTGACATCCTCACAAGAACACAGAGAATGTTAGCTGCTTCAAACCTTAAGCTCCACAAAGTGGCAGCTTTTCAAATAAAGCTGAGGTGTTGGATGCATTTCCAGTGGAAGATCGAGACCAAAGACCTCCAGAATCTCAATTGGTTTGTAGATGACCTATCTGATCAACAAAGTCTCGGATTAAAATGGAGTATTTTGACAGATGTCTTGACATTTCACATTCCAAAAACGGAAAGACCATATACGCAAAGAGGGGTGCTGTCCGTGGTCAAAAGTCTGTTCGATCCACTGGGTTTCCTGGCACCGATAACCATACAAGGACGGCTATTGCTTAGAGCAGGGGTGGGGAACGTTGATCCAGGAGGGCCACTGTCCTGCAGAGTTTAGCTTCAACTCTGAAAGAAAAAAATACCTACCTGTATCCTGAAGACCTTGATTAGCTTGTTCAGGTGTATTTGATTAGGGTTGGAGCTAAACTCTGCAGGGACACCGGCCCTCCAGGATCAACGTTCCCCACCCCTGGCTTAGAGAGATGATGGCGCAAGGCAGTGATTAGAGGTCTGCGTGGGACTGTTTTTTTAGTCCCGTTCCTGTGAGGTTATATTCCGCACCCACCCGCTCCCGCGATATATTCACTCTTTGTTCACCCGCTTAGAATAATTTTCTTCCCGACCGGACCATTCCCGTTTCCAGAATCTCACATTTAAATTTCCGCTACTAAAAGAAAGAGAGATAGGCTAACTAAGTGTAGTCTGCACAAAATTTTATTTGTTATTTTATTCGTCTTGTCAAGAGTATTGAATTTATTCAACATAGTAGGAAAAATTGTATTCCTTATTTGTATTCGTCTTGTCAGGATGCAATTTGTTTAACATTTACAACACAATAGGAAAAATTGTCACAGAGAAAAAACAAAAAGGTAGGTTGTACAAAAATAGCCTTTTAGCTATTTTATTTGTCTTATCAGAACACTAAATTCTTTTAACATCTTGCTGTAAACACAGGAAAAGTGTTGCAGAGAAAGATAAATACGACATCTGTCATTTAAAATTATAGGTTAAACAAAATTTAAATAAAACTGAGTTGAACGTTCTTCAGCGCATCCACACTTTGCTCTGTCACTCATCGACAACCTGCCTGTTCTGTCTGAGGGCCGTAGCCTATATTCATCACCGGTACAGCCTGTTCTGAGCATCGTTATGCACATGCTGCGCACAGACCCCACAAATAAAACAAAGCACTGGTTCATGCGTGCAGCGCGTGCATAACAGTCCTGAGTGCAGGCTGTACTGGTGGTCAATAAGAATAAAGTGCAGATGTGCTGTTCTGAAAGGAGTCGGGAACAGGATATTGTTAGACCGCCCGCTTCAGTTCAAATTACACCAGAGTTACGGACCACTACCGCATTTTATTCAGGAATTTAATCCCGCTTTGCAAGAAATCTGGTCGGGTCCCACGGTTCCCACGGGAATGCAGACCTCTAATTGGGATTCAAACCTCCCTGAGAGTTTCAAAGGAAGATGGATGTATTGGCAAAATTCTATGCATAATCTTAATGACATTCGTGGGAACACTTATGCACTATTAACTACGACATTTCCATCAAATTCCTAATTTGCTGCTTATTAATAGTTAGTGAGGTAGTTGTTAAATTTAGGTATTTGGTAGGATTACGGATATAGAATAAGGCATTAAAGGGGACCTATTATGCTCCTTTTTACAAGATGTAAAATAAGTCTCTGATATCCCCAGAGTGTGTATGTGAAGTTTTAGCTCAAAATACCCGACAGATCATTTTTTATAACTTGTTAAAATTGCCACTTTTAGGGTATGAGCCAAAATGCTCTGATTTTGAATATGTTGCTTTAATGCAAATGAGCTGTTGCTCCCGGAGAATAGGGCGGAGCTTCAAGAGCTCAAGCTCCCGCATTAGCAGTGCTAGCCTTTGCAAACAAACATTCCACGATTAGTACAAGCCTGTTATCTTTACAGAAAATGTACTCGGTTTAAAAGTCAGTCATCTGATTGTACATAATAAATTTGCGTTTATGAATTGCACAGATGAGGAGCACGGCGGGATAAAAAAAAAAAAAAAACTGGTCTCATGGTGCATGGCATGCCATCACAAACTATAAGTCCCACTCGTGATTATGAGCTCAACAAACTCAAGCGATCGACTCACATTGCTTTCATATGCAACTTTTAACTACCACATTCCTATTCACGATCATTCATGAAGACAGCACCAGAGAAAACAGACAGAGACAATGGTAGCTTTAGCATCATTAGCCTTACAGAGTGCCAAGAAGCCCTTTCAGAAAGGCAATTTGGAAAACAAACGCGTGATACTTACTTTGTCTGGAGCTGACGTTCGCGCACGAAGCGTTGGTATTGATCTCTACACGTATTGGGGACTTTACAGATTTTTTTCCGGGGCATTTCCCTAGACAATTAAACTTAACCACAGTGTCCTCAGCGGCTCAGATGGAGGGAGTCTATGGAGACTCCTATGTTCATTAGTGCATCCCAAAACACAACACTTGAAATGCCTCTTTGGCGCTGACATTGTATATCTCCAGCAGCTACAGCAAGTAATCCGTAATGGCGGAGGCGGACCGCAGCTTCTCACTCAGGGCTGTGTCTATGCTTATAGGGCAGCATCACAAATGGGCAGGACTTTTTCTCCTCGGTGACGTGAACAGAGGGAGAATCTGAAACTGCTTGTTCTGAGAGACTGTTTATGATTTTTTTAGATTAGAAATAAATGAGTGGGTGGATTTTTACCATTATAGGCTGGTTGTTTATACACACTGCGGCCACACAACTGTGTTCAAACATAATGCATAATAGCTCCCCTTTAATATGTGCTTAATTACTACTAATAAATGGCTAATATTCTAGTAATATGCATGCTAATAAGCAACTAGTTAAGAGACCCTAAAATAAAGTGTTACCAAATTAAGCAGTTCACAAAACCTGAGCAGTGGCATTATGTGCCATCAGATGAAAACCCAGCTGATCATGGTTCACGCTCTGTTCCAGCTTCAAAGCTCCTCACTACCACATGGTAGACAGGACCTCCTTTCCTTCATTGTGAACTGGCTCGGGCACCAGGGGAGCAAATCAGTTGTGAGCTAGTTCATCCAGATGATGACAAAGAAATTTTACCTGAGAACACTTGTCCACAAGTGATTCTGAAAATAACCTGAGCTCAAAACGATGGGAATGTTTTTCCAGATGGAAGTCTTCAACTACGATTCAAGGCTGTAGCTCATCTCAGTCACATTGTTTACCGTTTCGCCCACCCAACAGTTTGGAGAATGTGCTTGTTGGCACATCTGCAAAAACAGTATTTCTGTGGATTCTCTGGAAATAGCATTAAGAGAAATTACTACAAGTGTGCAGCAGAAAGTATATTCTGAGGAATTTAAGTGCATCCAAGCAAACTGCAACATTTCCAAACAAAGCTCAGTCATTAAGCTGAATCCCATTATTGACAGCGAGGGTCTACTCAGAGTTGGTGGGCGGATTCGCCGTGCAGGTTTTAAAGCGAAAGGGACAAACCCCCATCATTCCTAGAGGGGATCATACATCAACCCTCCTTATAAGACATTACCATGAAAGGATCCAACATCAAGGAAGGCATTTTACGGAGGGAGCAGTGAGAGCTGGTCTATGGATAGTGGGAGGAAAGAGACTCATCAGTAAAGTCCTTAATCAGTGATACCTGTAGGAGACTTAGAGGAAAAGTAAAGGAGCAGCAGATGAGCGATCTGCCAGCAGAACGACTCCAAGTAGACCCTCCTTTCTCATATGTTGGAATGGATATTTTTGGGCCATGGGAGGTGTCAGGGGGTCATGGGGGGGGGGGGGGGGGGTCATGCAAGCATTAAGAGATGGTCAGTTCTGTTTACATGCTTATGCACGAGATCGGTTCACATAGAAGTAGTGGAAGAAATGAGCTCTTCGAGCTTCATTAAGAGGTAAGTAGCACTCAGGCACTGCTAATCAAATGCTGATCATCAGCTCTTTTTATGACATTGCAGAGTACTAAGATACTCTCTGCGCCATCTATACCAGAACTTGAACACGTTTCCACTGGCATTTCAACATATCTCCTGTATTGATGTTACTGAGAGGAAAGGAATGTGTGCCTGCTTTTTGGGTTAACAGCATAGACGGCGTTAGAATGTAAGGGTTCTCAGGGTCAGAGGAGACAGGTATTAAAGGACGTGCATTCAATATGGCTGTGACCTCAGCTAAGAGAGTAGGTAACACTTTGTGAGTAAGTCCTGCTCTACCAGCTTGCAACAACATACCATCCAAAATGTGACGTGGTACTCCAATCATCCGCTCCCACACTCCACAGATGTGTGAAGAGTGGGGGGGATTAAAGATCCAAGTGCACTTCTGGTCTTGTAAGAACTCCTGCACACTGTCCTTTTCAGGAGTGCTCATTCCCATTTCTTTACATGCACCAATAAAATTGGTGTCACAATCCGATCGTAGTTGTTTGGCTGGACCACGCAGAGAAAAGAAGCATCACAGAGCATTAATTTACAGCCTATTAAGATATTGCTGTAAATAAGAATCTGAAAAGAAAGAAGCTTTAAATAAATATTTAAATGTGCATGAATAAATCCTACCACCCCTATGGATTTAAGTTTCACTCTCCATAATCCGTGACCGACAGAGAAGCATCATGGCGGCAGGGATTTAAATCTTTAGCAAGACTTAAATTGACACAGGCAGAGTGAAAGACTGGATTTTTTTCGATCAGGTAGGGTACAAGTGATTTCAAAACATTTCAGCCAGTTTATAGATATTGTGTAATATTATTTATCTTATATAAGATGCATTTGGTTGAGTTGCGCTGCAGTAAAGCGCTTCATTGTAGTACTATGGTGATTATCTCTGTCTGCTAGCAGAACAAACAACAATGCAGAATATTAACTATGACTGGGACTGTCATATACATAGCATTATAATTAGAACACTTATCTAATAAAACGCTGTGAATTTTTAGAGTTTAGTTGCCGTGTTTCTGCACGTTTTTGCATGAAGAACACGTCAACAGGAGTTACACATTCAGAGCCATGCAGACATGCATTCGGCGCATTTTGTGCAGATAGCCTATAGGTCGTACTATTAACGTTATGTTGTATAAATAACGAAGCGTATCTATATGAGATAAATTATGAGTTAAATCCCATTGATTAAAAACCTGCTATCAAATGCTTCAGTCTACTTGTTATCTTCAGCGCTCGCAGCTCAAAACAGAAATGCAGAACATTAATAACTACTGTCATGTACATAACGTTATAATGAGAGCACTATTGTAAAAAAAATTGTGAATTCTTAGGGTTTCGCTGACGTTTAATGTTAACTATCTTTTTAATCAAAACATAAAATATTTTTTTGTATCTGCGAGGCCTCCGTTACACATTTTCCCTGTGTGTTAACATCAGTAATTATGACTGTCGAATGTCTGACTTGACTCTTGGTAATGTATTTTGCACCCGCCCCCAAACATATGATTCTACTATCAGTCGACTATCAGCAAGATTTGAAAATTCCTATTTGACTATGTAAATCCTTAGTCGGGGACACCCCTACAATTTACATTTAAAGATTTTATTACAAATAAATTACTGAATGCTAAAAATCAAACATAAATGAACTGAAATGCGAGTTGAATTTACAATCCTGTGAAAACACTACTTCCCACGACCCCGGCAAAATTCATAAACTAACAGCAATTGTAAACAAAATCCAACTGTTTAGGGGTGGATCTAGAAAATTATTTTTATGGTGGCAAGGAGGTGGCATGAGGACTGTGAGGGGTGGCAACACGAAAGCAAACAAGCATTCAATCATCTATACTTAATCTATAGTATATCACATGTACAACATCTATACTATAATTAAAAATGGCAAACAGTGATCATCGGGGTCCAAACACCAATGGCCCATGTGACTAGCACCAATTACTCTCATGGTGTGGTTTTTACAGGAAAGACCAATTTAAATCTACACTGCAAGTTAGGGTTTGATGAAACGGGTTACAGCAACAAAAAGGCGTCTTTTGAAAATGACTTTCAAAAGAAATCAATATAAATCAATCTTACTGTTTAAACGAGAAGTCAAAATTACCCCTCTAAAAATGTTTACTGTCATAAGGCATGTGGATCCTAATATTTGGTGTAAGTGTGGACCTTTATTCAACATTTGAATTTAGAAGAACTGATTTCGATGTACACTTTATATAAAACTATACTGTCAGGACACCATAATTATTCAAATTAACTAAATGTGCATGTATTTCCATTCACAAATGTCAACTGATAGAAAAAGAGGCTTAGCATAGAGATCCAATTCACTTTTAGAGAAGGTCTACCATACACAAAGAAGAGTTTATGTAGACTACTTGGATGATCACAAGAGTCACAAGTTTAATGCATTAAGTTTAAAAGCAGCAAACACTCAAATTTGCTAGAAAAAACACTAAAATATCAAAACACTGAGATTTAAGACTTCTGAGACTTCTTAACAGAAGTATGTTATACAAAGGTTACAAAGGTTTGTATGTGGGCATTATGGAAGATCACTCAGAACACCCAAGCGACCACATAGCAACCACCTAGCAAAACTTGAGCAACAACTTAGAACACACAACTATCTGTTAGTGCTGTGTTCGATACATTGATACGACGATGTATCGTCACAGAGATTTGATGATACGAGTACAGCTGGCCTTATATCGATATCGCAGCACGTGCGCTGCAGTGGACCACGCTTAATTTGAATACAAGAACACGGATTTAAATGGAGTAGAAATGTGCAAGGTTTCTAAAAAATAAAATAAAGAATAGAGCATAATATATAGGCTACAACAAGGTTTAATCTGGCTGCAGAGGAACACAACCGGGGTTGCCTGATATAAAGAGACGTAATCCCTGAAACAGAGCTTCCCACTTGAGCAATATGGAAATATCCGCTAAGTTTGTTACTTGTTTTTTTCAACCTGGCAACCACGTGCACGCGCTCCCTCTCCACTGTGGATAAACGTGCTGGATTTCTGAAAACACTGGTAAACTAGCAGTTTAGCGATCTCCACTTCGATATTCTAATCTCAGAAAAGTGTAATTTATCAAGTGTTCATTTATGAGAGAGAGGGGCTGTTTGTATAAATTACCACCGTTTTTCCATGTTTCTCTATTAACAGTGAAGCTGCGGCTTTAATTGCTTTAGAAACGATGATGTTACCAGCTCCTTGTTGAGAAAGATGTAGCTCTTCAGTGATTAAGCTATTTTATTGATAAACTTGCAGGGCAGCGCTAAAATGTTTGTCGGAGCACTAAAAAGAATGTGTGTGCGGACACAGCATGATCTGTGTGACTAAACGTGTGCGTGAGGTACAGTGAAGACAGCACATTAGTGTAGAACTGTTCTAATTTTTATTTTTTAAACTTAGAGAGTGTGTTAATTTGTGCAATGATAACCTACCAGCAATATTAAGATGATTTTAATATATTAGAATGAGTACATTACAATATAAATTTATTAGAACAAGTACATTAGTATTTATGGGCTTAAAAACAAGATGCAAACAATCAGAATATTGTACCTGATGGAGAGTGCACAATGTAAACATGAAACATATGCCATTATATTGTAATATAATATTTATTATATTGTATAATAATATTATACAATAATATTATTATTGTACTGTGGTTATGGAGGCCCTTCATAATGCAGAGGTCAACTGCCTGCTCTGCCTATAGTTAGCAATGGCCCTATAGTATGCTGTGTATTAATAAACAGCTGTTTTACTAAATTGTTCTGAGGTGAAATTCAGTGCAGTCCCGTATCGTGATACGTATCTTATCGTGGCCTCTGTATCGTGATACGTATCGTATCGTGACTTTGCTGGTGATACACAGCCCTACTGTTTGTCTAGGCTGCAAATTTTAAGAAAAAAAACGTCAAGCCATCATAAACTTTTTCTTAAAAAAAAAAGTCAATCTAGTTAATATTAGGGTTTTTAACCACAAAAATTACATTTATATTTTATAATCGGATAGGCCTAAATCTGGGGTGGCAATGCTTTTTAGTTGAGGTCGACTTGCGCAACTATCGGTTATCGGCAAAAATCCATGCCGATAGTTTTCCGTGTTGCGTCTGTTGCTGGAGCGGCTGAGAAGGGTCTGCTGTCATTATACAGTATGAGAGCGACCTCTAGAGGCGGAAATCTCTGACAGCACGTGTTTGTTTTGGCACGTGACACTGCGCGCTGCACAGAGCGGGAAACTTCAAACAGGCATTTAAATACAGCCGACAGAAAATCCTGCCGCGGAACAGAGCGCCATTCACATAGTTTTCCATTAAATAACATTATATTTGTCCCAAATCATTGTTAATGTACATAATGACTTCACCCTAGGCGATAAATTATGTATTGTGCATTTTTCAGCAAAACATTTGTCTTTCTGTGGCTCTAATAAAGTCTGTATGCTTCATATAGTGAGCAGTAATAGATCGCACTTTCTCTCTCCGCTTGCTCTTTTTTTTAAACACCGAACTTCAAACTCATTTATGCCACATAGTTCATTCTTGAAGCAAACTTATGTCCGTTTGGTTTTAGGACATAAAACTGTTTTAGACCGCTGCTTGAATTGAACGTGACGCGTCCAGTGTGTGTGTGAGTGTGTGTGTGTGTGTGTGTGTGTGTGTGTGTGTGTGTGTGTGTGTGTGATACCTCGGAGTTCTCCTAGACGCAGCGCTGCGCTTTTGCCTGGTGTGTGTGTGTGATACCGGGGACTTCTCCAAGACGCAGCGCTGCGCTTTTGCACAGTGTGTCACTTGCATATTTTTTTATATTTTGATTAGATAATAATGCAGCGTCCTAAAATAGCAGCAAATAAAATGTGAAAGTACACATACAATAACAATAACCTGTGCATGTGATTTTAATATGGCCTTGTGTAGGTATTTCAAGATGGCCATCTTTAAGCATGACTGTTGAAATGAAATGAAATGAAATGGTAATACTTAACAATAAGAGTCCATTTGTAACATTAATGAAAACTGTAGAAGTATTGTTCCTTGTTAGAGTGTGTTCATTTCAACATTTACTCTTACTAATAGGCTTCATTTTTAAATTTTAAAGTTTCTTCTTTTAACATTAGTAAACTATGAAATAACTTTAATAAATATAATAATTAATATTAATACTAAATTTTTATTCATTTACAAAGTATGGTTCAGTACTGTAACTGCTTTTTTAAAAAATATTAAAGCTCTATTTTAGTTTTTGTTCAGTATCCAATTTAAAAACTATCGGTTGATTAATCGGTATCGGCCAGTGTGGTCCAACCTAGCTATCGGTATCGGTAAAATCCACTATCGGTCGACCTCTACTTTTTTAGGGTGGCAGGTAAAGTTGTCATGTTAAAGTTCCCCTGTATCAAAGAATCGTTTACATTTACAGAAGAAATAATTCCTGGGGTAATATGTCTAAACTGTGGTGGTGTAAATTGCACAGACAAATAAAAGGAAATTGGCACAGGACTGACCAAACCAATGAAATGCTAACAAAATAAAACAATACAAAATTTGATTATAAAGAGACAAACTTGTCCAAAGTATATTACAAAATGTCACTTAAGAAAATATTGAATAAACAGTAAATGATTCATCAATTCAATCTAAAGAGAATAAAAATAAATAAAATGAACAAAATTTATGTTTATCAGCAAAACCTTGGGTAAAGGGCGAACAGAATTATCTGTAATATTACACCTGCAGTAAAAGCTCATTACCTTTATCATGGAGACTGACATTCTTCATTTTACTGATCACCTCGTCATCTTCATTGTAATGGGCCTCCACTATGACATCAGGAGCCTTTGGCACCATCTGATTGGCTAAAGTTCTCTCGTTTACATCTCCACTGACTGCCTGTGTACACAGTTCACAATATGATACAGTTTTGTCAATATGCATTTGTCTTAGATTGATATCATCTATCATTTTATAATTACTTTCATTATATGATACAGTTTTGTCAATATGATGCATTTATGTCTTAGATTGGTATCATCTATCATTTTATAATCACTCATATGATACAGTTTTGTCAATATGATGCATTTATGTCTTAGATTGGTATCATCTATCATTTTACAATTACTTTCATTATATGATACAGTTTTGTCAATATGATGCATTTATGTCTTAGATTGGTATCATCTATCATTTTATAATCACTCATTATATGATACAGTTTTGTCAATATGATGCATTTATGTCTTAGATTGGTATCATCTATCATTTTATAATCACTCTCATTATATGATACAGTTTTGTCAATATGATGCATTTATGTCTTAGATTGATATCATTATAATTTTATAATCACTTTCATTATAACACAATCACATGCTTTACAACTACTAGAAGCACATACATGCATGCATTCATTTATATATCTTAATAATATGAAAACAGTGCAGATTCTGCACTATTTTCCACATTTTGTTGTGCTAATCATGGTGAGAAATCTGTGCTGGATTGGATTTAAATATCCTAAAATATATGAAATTGAGATGAGAGTACTAAACTACTAGAGACTGAAAGCATTAGCTAATTTGCCAAAATAAGAAAAACAAAATGGGCAAGGGATCTATAGAATTTTATGAACAATGGTCATCCACATTCTGCAGATATCTGTGAAGGATTTCTGCAAGCTCAGAATTCGTGCAGGTAGGGTTGCTAAATGCAGCCGAGGACAACAGTGGACATTCTTGTGTTCTTTGTCCCACGTGTGTCATATCAGCATCTCAGCTTGACTAAAATGCTCAAAAAGACATTGGATGCAAAATTCACTTTTACATTGTGTTTGCATATACATGTGTCTTAGCAGTGTGTTGACAACCACCCTACAATGCTAAAAAAAAAATCAAAAAAATCCATTCACTCCTTTTTTTAATCCCAAAAAAACCTAAACTGTCTCATTTATTAAGCCGTTTTGATTTTCTGAGCAGTATGACGTCATACTACCCACGACCACTGACCGGATTAGCATATTTCCACCCTCAGTCAGTTGTATGCTGTCCGCCATTTCTGCCAAGCAGCTGTAGTGACAACAATTATGCATCTTACTATTCCCTACCGGCAAAAGAGCATCATTGACTACCAGCAAAAACCTTGATAAATCCAAGACCTAATATCACCCAATTTGAAGCATATCGGTCACACAGGAATCCTTTTTAAGATATGTGTATGTAAATTATTTTTTACTTCAGACGTTATCTGCAATGTTTATGGTCTTTTGGGCAGGATAAGCGATATGCTGAAATCGTTAAGGTGGGTGTGTCTGCTGCCTACTTGCCGACACAGGTACTGATCCAACACAAAATATATTTCTTTATGTACATAATTATGCAGAAAATATTAAACAAACATATCTGCTATTGGTATCTGAAATTAACTTGATTATACAATTAATAATAAAATGCAAGCCTTTGTTATATTGCTCTGTACAGTATTGAAATACAAAGATTACCATGCATCTTCTTGGAAATAAAGCTTCATGTCTTTAAGTCCATACCTTACAGGTGCATCTCAATAAATTAGAATGTCGTGGAAAAGTTCATTTATTTCAGTAATTCAACTCAAATTGTGAAACTCGTGTATTAAATAAATTCAATGCACACAGACTGAAGTAGTTTAAGTCTTTGGTTCTTTTAATTGTGATGATTTAGGCTCAACAAATTAGAATACTTCATAAGACCAATAAAAAAAACATTTTTAGTGAATTGTTGGCCTTCTGGAAAGTATGTTCATTTACTGTATATGTACTCAATACTTGGTAGGGGCTCCTTTTGCTTTAATTACTGCCTCAATTCGGCGTGGCATGGAGGTGATCAGTTTGTGACACTGCTGAGTCAAGTCAAGTCACCTTTATTTATATAGCGCTTTTAACAGTACAGATTGTGTCAAAGCACTTAACAGTATCAAGTTGGCGGATAGAGTGTCAGTAATGTATAATAATAAGATTAAACACTCAATTTTCAGTTAAGGGCATTTCATTATTGAATTCGGAGATGTCATTGTCTAGCTCAGTATAGTTTAAATAGTATCTGTGAAATCCAATTGACGATAATCGCTAGAAATTAAGTGTCCCCAACGGAGCAAGCCAGAGGCGACAGCGGCAAGGAACCAAAACTCCCTCTGTGACAGAATGGAGAAAAAAAACCTTGGGAGAAACCAGGCTCAGTCGGGGGGCCAGTTCTCCTCTGGCCAGGATATTATTGTTTATTTATTGTTTACTTATTGTTTTAATTAAAATTTTAAATGTATTCTATTTCTATTTTTATATTGTTGCAATTTCCAACAATAATAGTATTATGTAGTTAGGTATTTTATTATAATATTTTTAGTTATTTGTTTTATTTTTATTGTATTTTAATCGAGGTCTTCACTGGGGATATGTCTCTGGGGCTCATCGCTGACGATCAGGGCCACAGACATCATCTCCCGGCGCCGATCCACCATCTGATCCGGACACGGACTGAGAAACAGAATAAGAAAGAAACAAATATTAGCGTAGATGCCAATCTTCTTACGATGTAACGAGTACATCGTGTGTTATGGGGAGTGTTCCCGTTCCGGTTGATCTAATTAATGCAGCCTAAAAATCCTTTAACAGATTTGAATAATAGAAGTGTAGTAGTGTGTTATGTGTACGCCAGGTTAAAGAGATGGGTCTTTAATCTAGATTTAAACTGACAGAGTGTGTCTGCCTCCCGAACAGTGTTAGGTAGATTGTTCCAGAGTTTGGGAGCTAAATAGGAAAAGGATCTGCCACCCGCAGTCGATTTTGATATTCTAGGTATTATCAAATGGCCAGAGTTTTGAGAACGCAGCGGACGTGAAGGAATATAGTGTGATAGGAGCTCGCTCAAGTACTGAGGAGCTAAGCCATTCAGGGCTTTATAAGTCATTAACAAGATTTTAAAATCTATACGATGTTTGATAGGGAGCCACTGCAGTGTTGACAGAACCGGGCTAATATGGTCATACTTCCTTGTTCTAGTAAGAACTCTAGCTGCTGCATTTTGGACCAACTGTAGTTTGTTGATCAAGCGTGCAGAACAACCACCCAGTAAAGCATTACAATAGTCTAACCTTGCGGTCATAAATGCATGAATTAGCATTTCTGCATCTGACGTTGAGAGCATAGGTCGCAATTTAGATATGTTTTTGAGATGGAAGAACGCAGTTTTACAGATGCTAGAAACATGGCTTTCAAAAGAAAGATTGCTATCAAACAGCACACCTAGGTTCCTGACTGATGAAGAAGAAGAATTGACAGAGCAGCCGTCAAGTGTTAGGTAGTGTTCTAAGTTATTACATGTGGGGTTTTTAGGTCCGATAATTAACACCTCTGTTTTTTCAGAATTTAGCAGTAAGAAATTACTCGTCATCCAGTTTTTTATATCGACTATGCATTCCATTAGTTTCTCAATTTGGTGTGTTTCATTGGGCCGTGAAGAAATATAGAGCTGAGTATCATCAGCATAACAGTGAAAGCTAACACCGTGTTTCCTGATAATATCTCCCAAGGGTAACATGTAAAGCGTGAAAAGTAATGGCCCTAGTACTGAGCCTTGAGGTACTCCATACTGCACTTGTGATCGATATGATACCTCTTCATTCACTGCTACGAACTGATGGCGGTCAGATAAGTACGATTTGAACCATGCTAAGGCACTTCCACTAATGCCAACAAAGTTTTCTAGTCTATTTAAAAGAATGTTGTGGTCGATGGTGTCGAACGCAGCGCTAAGATCCAGTAGAACTAATAAAGAGATACAACCACGATCAGATGATAAGAGCAGGTCATTTGTAACTCTAATGAGAGCAGTCTCAGTACTATGACACGGTCTAAATCCTGACTGGAATTCCTCACAGATACCATTTTTCTCTAAGAAGGAATATAATTGTGAGAATATTACCTTTTCTAGTATCTTTGACAGAAAAGGGAGATTTGAGATCGGTCTGTAATTAACTAGATATTTGGGGTCAAGTTGTTGTTTTTTAATGAGAGGCTTAATAACAGCCAATTTGAAGGTTTTGGGGACATATCCTAATGACAATGATGAATTAATAATAGCCAAAAGAGGATCTATGCCTTCTGGAAGCAGTTCTTTTAGTAGTTTAGATGGAATAGGGTCTAACATACATGTTGTTGGTTTAGATGATTTAACAAGTTTATACAATTCTTCCTCTCCTATAGTAGAGAATGAGTGGAATTGTTCCTCAGGGGATCTATAATGCACTGCATGGTTACAATGTTATCTCTGATAGTATCAATCTTGGAAGTAAAGTAGTTCATAAAATCATTACTGCTGTGCTCTTGGGAAATGCCAACACCTGTTGATGCTTTATTTTTCATTAATTTAGTGACCATATTGAATAAATACCGGGGGTTATGTTTGTTTTCTTCTAGAAAAGATGAAAAGTAATCGGATCTAGCAGTTTTTAATGCTTTTCTGTAGGATAGGATACTTTCCCGCCAAGCTAAACGAAATACCTCTAGTTTTGTTTTCCTCCAGCTGCGCTCCATTTTCCGGGCTGCTCTCTTTAGAGTGCGAGTGTGCTCATTATACCACGGTATTGGACTCTTTTCCTTAATCTTCCTTAAGCGTAAAGGAGCAACCGTATCTAAAGTGCTAGAAAAGAGAGAGTCCATAGTTTCTGTTACATCATCAAGTTGTTCTGAGCTGTTGGATATGCTGAGGAATTGAGATAAATCAGGAAGATTACTTACAAAGCAGTCTTTTGTGGTAGAAGTGATGGTACTACCATATTTGTAAGAAGGAATTGAATTTACAGCTTTAACTATATGGAGTTTACACAAGACTAGATAATGATCTGATATATCATCGCTTTGCTGCAGAATTTCAACACCACTAACATCAATTCCATGTGACAGTATTAAATCTAGAGTATGATTTCGACTTTGAGTAGGTCCTGAAACGTGTTGTCTAACCCCGATAGAGTTCAGAATGTCTATGAATGCTGATCCTAATGCATCTTTTTCATTATCAACGTGGATATTAAAATCACCCACAATTAGGACTTCATCTGCAGCCAGCACTAACTCTGATAGAAAATCAGCAAATTCTTTAATAAAGTCTGTATGGTGCCCTGGTGGCCTGTATACAGTAGCCAATACAAACGTCACGGGGGATTTATCATTAATACTTTTTTCTCTAGATAATGTTATATGAAGCAACATTACTTCAAAGGAGTTATACTTAAAGCCGGTCTTCTGAGAAATACTGAGAATATTGTTATAAATTGTAGCAACACCTCCCCCTTTGCCTTTTGGACGCGGCTCATTTTTGTAACAGTAATCTTGGGGTGTAGATTCGTTTAAAATAATGTATTCATCTGGTTTTAGCCATGTTTCTGTCAAACAGAGCAAATCTAGGTTATGATCATTAATCAAATCATTTACAAAAAGTGCTTTTGTAGAAAGGGACCTGATATTCAATAAGCCAAGTTTTACATTTACATTTACACATTTAGCAGACGCTTTTATCCAAAGAGACTTACAGTGCATTATACATGGTTATACATTTTTTTTTATCAGTATGTGTGTTCCCTGGGAATTGAACCCACAATCTTTGCGCTGCTAATGCAATGCTCTACCACTGAGCCACAGGAACACCGTGGCTCAGTGATAGAGCCAACAATTGACAAGTTTTATCAATTGTTTCTGTGTATTGTAAATCTTTTTTATTTGTTGAACATCAATTAAATGGTTACTCATAAATTGGTTTTGATGTTTTCTGTATTTTCTAGTTCGGGGAACAGACAGTCTCTATAGTGTGATATCTAGGTGAAGGAGTCTCTATGTGCTGAGAATTAACTGACTTCTGTGACGTGAGGCAGCTAGCAGACGGTGGTCGGTTTAGCCAGTCTGTCTGCTTCCTGACCTGGGCTCCAGTTAGTCAAGTATGAACTCTAAGACTATGGGCCATATTTCTAGAGAGAAGAGTGGCACCACCCCAGGAGGGATGAACACCATCTCTTTTCAACAGGTCAAGTCTGCCCCAAAAACTCGTCCAATTGTCTATAAAACCTATGTTGTTTTGCGGGCACCACTTCCAGCCATTGAATGACGACAGTCTGCTATGAATCTCATCACCCCGGTAAGCAGGGAGGGGTCCAGAGCATATTACAGTGTCTGACATCGTACTTGCAAGTTCACACACCTCTTTAACATTATTTTTAGTGATCTCCGACTGGCGAAGTCAAACATCATTAGCGCCAGCATGGATAACAATCTTACTGAATTTACGTTTAGCATTAGCCATCACTTTTAAATTTGCCAAGATGTCAGGCGCTCTGGCTCCCGGTAAACAATGGACTATGGTGGCTGGTGTCTCTATTTTCACGTTCCGTACAATAGAATCGCCAATAACTAGAGCACTTTCACCAGGTTTCTCAGTGGGTGCGTCACTGAGTGGGGAGAACCTGTTTGATGATTTGATCGGAACGGAAGAGCGGTGTTTTGACCCACCTCACTGTCACCCAGTTTCCCTGCTGCACGGGCGCTAATGCCGGAACCGAACAATGTACAGGAGTCCCTGAGCTAATCACATCCAAAGCAGTATCTACAACCCTCACATTCTTACTGTCCTCAACTAAAGTTTGGATGCGTGTCTCTAGTTCTAAAACCTTCTCTGTCAGCCTAACTATTTCCCTGCATTTATCACATGTGAATCCCTCATCACCGACAGAGACAGATAAACTGTACATGTGGCAAACAGTGCAAATAACAATAGCAGGAGAAGAAGCCATTACTCACCGTGATTGATGAATGATACCAACTTAACTTACCACTTACCACTCCACTTACCACTGTTGTTTGATGAACTCGTGAAAAACGGAGCGAGAGAGAAATTAAAACGGAGCAAGAAAAAAGAAAACAATAATAGGCGCGAATAGCAACGCGAATGGAAATGGAACGGTTTTAGAAGCGAGCGATCAAATTAGTTTGCTAGATAATACCAGAAATATGGTGGGAATTAAGTTATATATTATCACTTTAAACAACAGAGAGTGAAAGTAAGGTAAAGATTCAATAAAAAAAGCGGAGCTACAATCACAAACCTCACAGCTGCACAACAGACAGAAACAGACTGAAGCAATCGAACTGTGACTCAGACTGAAGCAATCGAGCGAACAACATAAGCTGAACGCCGTGGGTCTGAGGTGGTATGGAAGCCCAGGTTTCTTTGACAGTGGCCTTCAGCTCATCTGCATTGTTGGGTCTGCTGTCTCTCATCTTCCTCTTGACAATACCCCATAGATTCTCTATGGGGTTCAGGTCTGGTGAGTTTGCTGGTCAATCAAGCACAGTAACACCATGGTCATTGAACCAGCTTTTGGTACCTTTGGCAGTGTGGGCAGGTGCCAAGTCCTGCTGGAAAATGAAATCAGCATCTCCATAAAGCTTGTCAGCAGAAGGAAGCATGAAGTGCTCTAAAATTTCCTGGTAGATGGCTGCATTGACTGTGGACTTCAGAAAACACAGTGGACCAACACCAGCAGATGACATGGCAGCCCAAATCATCACTGACTGTGGAAACTTCACACTGGACTTCAAGCAACATGGAATCTGTGCCTCTCCACTCTTCCTCCAGACTCTGGGACTTTGATTTCCAAATTAAATGCAAAATTTACTTTCATCCGAAAAGAGGACTTTGGACCACTGAGTTCTTTTTCTCCACAGCCCAGGTAAGACACTTCTGACGTGGTCTCTGGTTCAGAAGTGGCTTGGTAGCCCTTTTCCTGAAGACGTCTGAGCATGGTGATTCTTGATGCACTGACTCCAGCTTCAGTCCACTCCTTGTGAAGCTCTCCCAAGTGTTTGAATCGGCTTTGCTTGACAGTATTCTCAAGCTTGCAGTCATTCCTGTTGTTTGTGCACCTTTTCCTACCCAAATTCTTCCTTCCAGTCAACTTTGCATTTAATATGCTTTGATACAGCACTCTGTAAACAGCCACACCTTTCAGTAATGACCATCTGTGACTTACCCTCTTTGTGGAGGGTGTCGATGTTCGTCTTCTGGATCATTGCCAAGTCAGCAGTCTTCCCCATTATTGAGGTTTCAAAGAACAAGAGATACCCAGAATTTATACTGTATGGATGGTCATTAATTGAAACTCAAATGTAAATATTCTAATATTTTGAAATACTGATTTTTGACTTTCATGAGCTGTAAGCTCTAATCATCAAAACTAAAACAAAAAAAACTTTTGAAATGTTTTACTTTACATGCAATGAATCTAAAATATATGAAAGTTTCACTTTTTAAAATAAGTTACAAGTAAAAATTAACTTTTTCACAACATTCTAATTTATTGAGATGCACCTGTATAAATCTGCTTTTGTTGTCACGGAGAGAAAAGCTACTGGATGAAGTGCTTCAGGGATTATTAAATAATATTAAATCGTATTATACAACAAAAACATGAAAAATAGTACAAATAAATGCATGACGGACAGGAACAATGCTTAATCAGATGCAGTAAAAAAAGGTGAAGGCTGATTTTAAAAAGATTACAATTTAATAAAAGTTTAACTGGCATTGATGACATTTATTAGTAGGTGTATGGATGCATGTATGGATTCAGGTTTACTTGTGTCGTTATGGCAGCTTGTTCCACCATGGAATGAAAAATAAAGGTAATTTGCAGCTTTTTATCTTACCATTCTGACTTTATTTTCTCAAAATTGCGAATTATAAACTTTATAACTCACAATTCTTACTTTGTGAGTTGCATTGTGTTTAGCTATATCTCGCAATTCTGAGAAAACAAGTTAGAATTGTGAGGTAAAAAGTGACATTTATTTATTTATTATTTATTTAGTGGCGGAAATGAGCTTCTAGCCCACAAGGTGGGAGTATTGTATTGCATTATAGCAAGAGATCCATGACGATAATATTCTGCTGTGTCCAGTGATGAGCAGCAATGTATTCTTTTAGCATTATATCAAATGTTGCAACAGCTGACATGAGGCTTATACATGTGTTCATTTGTAAATAAAGGTTAACACAATTTAATCCATAGCACACACGTCTCAACATTACAAGATAGAACAGGACAAAAACCTATCCGAGTCCTCTCTGTATAGCCTACCACATTTACACATGCTCCAGCTACATTTTTATTTCCATACTTTTGAATTACTTCTTTATAAAACAGTTTAAAATGACCCAAAGATGCAGGACCTTTATTATACAACTCTTAGACAAAATGGTGGATGACAACAGTTTCCAAGCTAGGATTGGTTAAATAGAATGTTTAAGGCGGGGCTCAACAAAGGTGTATTTGCATGCACATTAGAGATATCTCTAAAGGCATTTTGACTAGTCAAATTGTTAATTGCAGATATCTGCATTGCAATTTCGCCTAGTCACAAATCTTAATGCAGATATCTCCAAAAAAGTTCTTCCTAGTCACAAATCTGATTGAGATATCCGTAATTAAATTGCAGATATCTTTAAATGGGTTTCGACTAGTCGTAATTCCAATTGAAGGAATGTGTATTATGACTAGTCAAAATGACATTGTAGATATCTTCAATGCATATTATGACTAGTCAATCACATTGTAGATATCTTAATTCCAATTACGACTAGTCATAATTGCAATATAGACATCTGGAATTACAATTGTGACTATCCGAAATTATATTTATGGATAGTCAAAAAAAGTTTTAAATGTTAAAACGGCTTGCCATAAAAACAAAAAAACAGTTAGAGATCTTGAATTATAATTTTTACTAGTGGCAATTCAGTTAAGAGATCTCTAATTTAATTTTCGCTAGTAAAATTGTAATTTGAGATCTCCATTTAGAATTATGCCTAGTACAAAATCAATTAGAGATATCTTTAATTACAATTTCTTCTAGTCAAAACCCATTTGAAGATATCTGAAAATATTTTCCAATGGAAGATTGACTAGTCGTAATAGCATTGTAGATATCTTGAATGTATATTATAAATAGTCAAAATAACATTGTAGATATCTTGCATAATGCATATTATGACTAGTCAATCACATTACAGATATCTTAATTCCAATTACGATGAGTCAAAATTGCAAAATAGATATCTGGAATTGGAATTTTGACTAGTCAAAACTAAATTATGACTAGTACAGCAAGATGCATACTGATAAAAAAAATGTATAGCCTGAATGCACTGTAAGTCGCTTTTGATAAAAGCGTCTGCTAAATGCATAAATGTAAATGTAAATGTATTTAATGCTAAAACGGCTTGCCATAATTAAAGTGTCTTTGGGGTTTCCATGTTGGTTACTAAATAAAACCGGAAAATTGAGGTTGGATGACGTCATTGGCAGGCGACGCAAGGACACGATCCGTGTCACTAGGTAAAATTGGTTATTTCTCTGGATTTATACATTCTTTTTCATTCATACAAACATTTGGAATAATGCAAGTACACAAGTCAGTAAAATATATAACACCATTCTAGTGGTTTTTGGATATTTTAATCCAAAAAATCTTACATTGTGGTTTTAAATTAGCTTAAAAGTGCAGTGTGCATTTCACTTTCGAATTAGCGGCAATTCAGCGTCAACAAAAAAATACAACGTCAAACTCACTTAGCCTATATATAATTCATAGAACTTTTATTAACAAAACGAATAAAAACGTTTATTAGCAAAACAAACAAGAAAGCTTGGAGTCATATGATGTCACCTTGATGTCAAATAAAATAAATAAATTACAAAGTTTAATTTTTCTGCAGGATTTTTAGGTCCAGTTTTACTAAAAGCTTGCGCCAGCGCAAACCGTCTTTTGGTGTTAAAATATTACTGTCAGGTTTTACTAAAGACGCGCAGTGACGAATTAGCGCTGAAAATGCGTGGACAGTTATTTTTGCGCCTGATTTTATTGAATATGCATTTCTAGGAGTTTCCCTTTCAGACGCAAAATTTATGGGAGGAGAGTATTCAAATAAATCACGCAATGCGTTTTACTAATGTTTGCACTTGTCAAATTACTGGCACTAGCGACATTATTTAACGCCCAAAAAAGCATGTCTTTAACTATTTTGCGCTTGAAATGGATGCAATTTGTTGCTAGGAGGAGGCACCGCAGAGAACGGAGAGCGTGTGGTAGAAGGGAGAGGAATTTTACACCCGTATTAATTTATTTGGAAAGAACACATTATCCAAACATATCATTTGCCAAGCCATGTTATTTTTAATTTGCTTCAGGAAATAAAAAACGACTTTGAACCCTCAACTAGGAGTCATGCAATACCAGGTCTATCAAAACTTCTTGCAACCCTTCATTTTTTGGCCTTCGGTCCTTTTCAACGTACTGTGGCTTCTTTATTTCTTTATTCTTTATTTGCGACTGCTCTAATTTGTGCTGCGCTTGGTATATTGCAGGGACGGATTAACGCACAGGCCTACCGGGCAAGTGTCCAGGGCGCTGGACCAGAGAAGGGCCCAGCCTAAAACCGTGCCCCATCAGATTTTTGAGGCAAGTGGATTTTGAATGCAAAAGACAGAAAATAAATGAATAATATTTTTTATATTTGATAAACGATCACACCGGTGTGATTAGATCGTGCAGTGCGGCACATCATCAGCTGCTAAATTCAAATCTGCGTTTGCTTAACTTCGCTGGCTGGCATGGAGCCAGAGACAGCCGTGTTTTTAGGTACAGCACTGCGCATTATAACCAATCACACATGATTCTGTTGAGCTTATGAGTACAATGGCCAACAGGGGCGGACTGGGATAAAATTTCAGGCCGGGAAATCTCGCACGCATCCAGGCAGTGTTGCCAGATTGGGCGGGTTTGATTGTGCGGGTAAATATTGGCTTGGGCGGGTGGACAAAATTTGGGCTGGTTTTTGGTCAGTTTGGCGGTTTTCAAAACATAAATTGTATAGGCTAATTGGTTAACAAACAAGCCCAAGTGCGCACATATAGCCTACTGCATGCATCCAATCAGTCATCACAACATTACCAAACACACACACTGCAAAGACGACTGGTGCTGATGTTGACGTCGCGGCCGCACTTTTAGCCAATCACTAGGGATCAGCAGACAGTGATGATTCATGAGTGACGTGTTTTTAACGCGATAAGGGATCTGATTTTAAATGTATAACAATATAAGTGATCATGCTTATGGTAAAGAGTGGAGAGAGTTTTAACTCTCAAAACATGAATTACACCTGTTGAGGGAGAAGACACGAAGGCTATATCACTGCAGCTCCGAAATCAGCACAGTTAAATTATTTAATCAAAATCTATTTATATCTATACGATCCTGTCTTTTATCTTTTAAACGGTCCAGATTGGTATATCCTTTAAAGCTGACTTGTTAGTTTTGACTGTGCAAAATTCTATATTATGTTCAATATGAACTTCACGAAAGACTTAGTTCTGTGTGAAATTATAGAGCGACACGAAGGTAAGAGCATTATTGTTGTTGTTAAATTTTTTTTATTGTCGGATTATCATACAGAATCACACAATCACTGTCATGGTGTGTGCATGAACGATGCAAATTGAAAATGATGCATGTGTTTTTCGAGGGTATCGGTTCATTTCTTCATTGCTGTTTTGACAGTGTCTGCATATTTTAATCATATTTGGTAGTTCTCTTTATTCCATGGTCTGTCTGAATACTCTATTCTGATTGGCTGGCAGGTGTTGATTAAATTCGTTTAACTGCACAGGTAGTTCCAGGTCAGTTTAATCACCGTTCCATATTAATGCGCTGCTTTAATTGATGCACACTAACTAACCAACAAGCATCACTCGCTCTCACACACACACGGAGGGAGAGAGAGAGAGAGAGAGGTCGGAGATCGCAGATTGTGCTGCACACACACACATAAACTTGTCAATGCTTCCCCGCGATTTGTATTACTAAAATAAAAGATAGATACTAAATCGCTACATTATATTCCCCAGCAACAAGGTGATAAAAATCGCTGTTTTTGAAGTAACATTAATTGTTTGTAGAGAGAGATGCGCAGACGCAGCAAGCAGCAGGTAACTTACACACAACTGTCATCTCTCTCTCTCTCTCGATCGAAAATGAATTGAAATACATGCTATAATTTATTCAAATAAATGTGATCTTACCGCACTATTTCATCTCTGTGTCTGATTTGAAGCGGGCAGAATGCTGAGCTAACTAGCCATAACTGACGAAAATAACCGTCATTTTTACCCATTCAGTCAAATATTGCGCTGCAAAGAGCAATGCAAGTTTTAACTTGTCTATAACTTGGCAAATGACCATGGAATAAACGGGATAATTTATTATCCCGCGGAGGCAACCACCCTCCGCTTCGCGTCGGGCGGTTCTTAGCCTCCACGTCGTGCATTTAAAATCCTTTAATGCACGGCTAGCCGTTGATTATCCCTTACTTAATATATGCCCAGATTTGATCCATGGGAAATTTATCTAGCATTATATTTATATTATTTTGTCATTATTATTTCATTATAAAAGGAGTTAAAAATAGCACTTATCAACCTTGATTTACATTACATCACATTATTTTGACAGTTAAAATTTTGGGCGGTTTTTGTGAGGTTTTGGGCGGGAAATCTTCCATCCGGCAACACTGCATCCAGGCCATCCCATACACCCACAACAAATTTTGAAACCACGGACAACAATATTTTTGTATGGCCATCATCATCATCACAAAAGTTTAAATCCCTAGGCTGGGGCCGCGCAAAATAATTAAAGGTTATCTCTTGAACTTCCATTTTCATTTTTAGTCTCTTCATTTTCTCTGACATCTGTCTCTCATGCGTGTTTTTTTCTTGTATCTGTCACTTTTTCAGTCTCTACCTTTTTGCAAAACAACCACCTCATTGTAATTTGTTTGCACATAGTATACATTTATTTGAGAAAAAAATATTACATTAGGACCATGTGTTATTGTTTTATCTTTCCTAAATTTCAAAATTAGCACAATAATAGCTACATCTTGAATATACCTTTATAGAAAAATCTTAATACTTAACATATTTTTGCATTATCACGAGTTTTGTCCTAAGGAAAATTAACCATGGTTTTATTAGGCCTATGGTAAAAGTATAGTAACCATGTTTTTTGGCGGATTGATTACCATTTGTAACCAGAGTTTTACTACAAATACCATGGTGCAGCTATATAGTGTAGCAAAACCATTGTTAATTTGTGGTTACCATGTTTTAACTATAGTAACCATGGCTTTTGGTTTTATTTTAAGTGAAACCACGGTTAATTTTCGTAAGGCTTGTGTTGTTGTCTGCCTTAGCTCCCTCTAAACCTGTTATAAAACGATGTGAATATTTGTCTGCTAAATTCCTACTCTTTACAATAGTAATTGTCATTTTGGTAATTTTGCAGCAATTGACTGCAACTGCTAAGATTTGCTAGTTTAACCAAGTAAACTAAGACAAAACTGCAATAGTCTGTCTATTTACAGATGTAACTGACCTGCACTTGAAGTCATAAACAGGACAGTTTTGCCTCTCTGCTCCACCTGGGCGCTTCTACTCCATTCTCAAGTCTCGCATCCTTTTGGCGGACGCGCGGAGCATGCGCGAGGTTAATCGCGTTGCCAGCCAAGAACACTAGCCGATTCATGATTTATTGTAGTTTTATTATTGAATGGTGAATTCGGAAATAATCACTTTAGTATACATTCGGCAGGCAAAAACAACAATTTTTTTTAAAGAATTGGCTGCCAGGCCACCGGGAATTCTCCCGGTTCTCCCGATGGCCAGTCCGCCCCTGATGGCCAATAAGAGGCATTCAGATGAGTCATCGCTGAAACAGCTGTTTTATTCAGTGTGAGCGCTCCCTGAATGAATTCTGCTCTCTGCCGATTTCTCTAATCAGAAACAACAAAGTAGGGCCTACAGATGTGCGTATGATGTAAGCAAGATATTCATTTCACAATGTAAGCAAATTCAGTGATTAATGGGAGTTTTTGAGAGTGCTTGAATTCTGGCTTGATTAAAGTCAATGATAATTGATAATGTAAATGCTATTTTAATCTCTTTCTGTACAATAAACAGGGCCGGATTTACCTTTTATCGTGACATAGGCAAAACGATATTTTGGGCCCCCCTTCCTTATTAATAGGCCTATATAATAGTACCACCCCAGCAAAAAAAACGGGAGTGCATTATTTCTGTAATAATTTTAACGGCTTGGAGTCACAACCACATATCAAGACATTGTTATGATGATTTATTTCAAGACATTTGTCATGTTTCCATCCTGAAATATCTTGTGTTGAACTAATTTCTTGCGCACCTCATAAACCTTCCATTGCAATTTCCAAAACGTAATTTTAGAGCCAATAACAGGGGCTTGAGCCATTGATATGCAGGCTAATGCAGTTATTAATGCAGTCTAACACACTTATTAAAGAGAGAGATTAAGCGCATGTGAATACCATCATCTGTGCGTCTCTCAACAATGTTGAGCAGCAGCGTCTAATAACAAATCTTTAAGTTGAACTGCTTCAAGAACCTAGCTACTGAGAAATTTTATGTAGCTTTTCAACTGTGAAACTATTTTATTGATAAATTCGCGGGGCAGCCGCAGCACTGACAACAAGTTTCTTTGTGTGTCCGCGAGTGCGTGTCTAATGTGTGTGCGTCTGTGAGATATAAAGGTCCAAAATCCATTTACTTATTGAGAATCGAGACATCTCATGATATAGTTAAAATGTTGTGGTTTCTTTTTTTTGGGGGGGGTAACTGAGGGGGGCCTTTATTCAGTCTGTGCCCAGGGCACCGCTGCGTCATAATCCGTCCCTGGTATATTGCGTTGACCGATATGTAAATGAGATGTTGCGTCTGTGTTCTTTAATTTGTGCGTTGTTAGTAAATAACACTTAAGCTCAAATTTAAGACCGTTCATAAGACCTGCACAGATACAATTAATGCCATATGCGTGGGGTGGGGCAATGTCTATGGTAACATGTTAAACTGTAGAATCACTGTTAAGACAGACAGACAGACATGCATACAATTAGAATATCATTAAAAAGTTGATTTATTTCACTAATTCCATTCAAAAAGTGAAACTTGTAGAATGTGTGGGATTACAAATTTATAAAATGATAAATCTAGGTTCCAATGTAATAGTATATAAACTGAAACATTTTGTTTTACATTTTGAGGTAAATATGATGACATTCTAAGAAGATCAATTCAGGTAGCCCAGGTGTCTGAGACATTAACCTTTTGTCTTTATGCACTTCCTGACCATTGTGCAGGGTCCTAAATTAAAGGTGCCTTTTTCTCTATGATAATGTGAAGGTATGGGCAATACTGTCAGGCTGATTGGATTAGCACCTATGCATTTGAATGACACTGTTATGCTGATGAGGTCAGGGCTGGGGAAATTCTGGTAATGGGCTGATTCCTGTACTGCATTTGCATGCTTTGTTTAGATTGTCTCCACCTCTATGTATCCCTCCCCCTTGAAAGGTATAAACTCTACTGTGCTGAGCAATAGTCAGACTTGGATGACTGCAGCGACGCACAGCGAGTTCTCAATAAAGAGTAACTTCTGCTTGAAAGATATCCCAACGTCTCCTGGTCTCTGCTTCGACGAGGAAAAAGTTCACAACAGATGGTGCCGTAACCCGGATAGAGTTCCAGCTTCCTCACCTGAAAACTTCCAGCTGAACAAAGATTCCCAGACTGAATTTTTCTCTCAACCAAGGGTTGTGGTGAGTGCTGTCTCTAATCCAAAAGAACCTAAGTCCAGTACAAATTTTTATCCTCTGTGCCGTCAGAGAAGAGTTAACATACATCTGTAGGGTTTGTTTAACTAAGTTTATCCTCTAAAAATGTCTTTTTAGAGATGAAGGTTATCCTCTGTTCATGCAGGGAAGATTAGCATTACGTGCTAATATTTGTTACCCTCTGTTTTGGCAGGGAAGAATTGGTTACCCTCTGTGTTAGCAGGGAAGATTAGCGTAAAGTGCTAGTAATTTGTGTTATCCTCTGCTTTGCCAGGGAAGGTTAACAATAAGTTGATGTGTTAACAAGCGTACCCTCTGTTGATCAGAGAAGTTTTAGTGTTTTGATTGTGTGGTAACAAAGAAACTCACAAAATGTTTAGAAAGAATGCTAGACTGATCCCCACAACTGAAAAAGGTGGTCTAGCGACTCCTTTGTGGTCAGATAGCGAATTCAAATCACTGTTAGGAGTGCAAATGAACCTAATAGTCACTGAGAAAGTTAGACAAGAACTAACTCAGAAATATGAGATCCATCCAGACAAGACTTGGTCTGTAGATGAGTGTAAAAAGGGACTAGGAGCATGTATTCGCAAGAACAATGTGAAAGGCATTATCTGCTGCCACAGAGAATTTGGTTTAGCGCTAGCTACACAACAGTCTCAGCGTAACTCGGAGTTAGAGGAACAGAACAAAGAGCTCTGTGCTAGAGTATCCTCTTTAACTAAGAAATTGAACCGCAACAAAGCTTCAGCAAAAACTGATGTGGAAGAAGTTAGTCAGCCTGATAACATTTACCCTGATTTACAAGCGTTTTTTGAAACAGATGTAGCTCTCCAATCAGTAACTGATGTGCCTGTAAATTCCGTCAATGTGTGTGGTGCTAGGAGGAGATCTCAGGGAATTGAGGAAACTGATAGTGTTCCTCTCAATTCTTCTGTTGTGCAAATACAAACTGTTGCCAAAGCTTTATGTCCTAAAGATATAGAGAGACTATCTCAGAGTTTACCGTCAGCACGCACACATTTTTCTGAATTTAGAAGAACATCGATCAGTAAAATGCGTCTTTATGACATGTCGTTGGCAGAAGTCACGCAGCTGATGTCACAAATCCTAACTGAATCTGAATTCAACAGTTTTGAATCTGCTGTTGCTTCTGAACTGCGAAATGCCAGTAAGGGTGATTTACGAGAAGGTGTTTTGAAAATTCTAAAGAATATCATGGGACCCAAAATAGACTGGTCCAGAATCACTAACTGTGTGCAAAGGAAAGAAGAATCTGTGAGTGAATATACTGAGAGATGTTGTCAGTCAGCTGTAATTTACAGTGGACTTGTTGATGACCCTGAAAGTGTGCTAGAGGACAAGGGACCCCTGGTTCGTATCTGGTCAGATGGCCTTGTAGCCGAATACAGAAAAGCTTTACCATTCTTAGATCTAACTTGGTCTAACAGAACTCTCAGAAGTAACCTAGACAGGTTAGCTACATGGGAGAGAGATGCTGATGTTAAGGCAAAAGTAAGAGTAGCAGCAGCTACGTTTAACACAACGAATCAAGACAATAGATGGCCTAAAAGAGAAGGCAAATGCAACTACTGTAGAAAATTAGGACATTGGGAGAAAGAGTGTAGGAAGAAGTTGCAAGACAGTAGAAGAAATGCTATGCATAATTCTGCTCCTTCTCAGCCTGCACACAACCCTGAAGTAGTTCCGCCAGTGACCACTGAAACTGTAGGACAGCTAGTACAGGCTCTTCTAAGAGCACAACAAGACCAAGAAAAAAACTAATTGTTGGGGCTGTGAGGTAAGGTAGGTAAGATTTTATTTTTTTATTTGTCACATACACAATCATACTAAGTACAATCAGCAGTGAAATGCAGGGGTTTGTTTAAGAAATTTACAGCATAAACAACAGGAGAGAGAGATGGAAAAAATAACCCCCAGACTATACTCCTTGGGGGAGTACAGTGTGAGAACAGAAAAAAAAACACCTCGGCACAAAAGCACATAATACACCATAGACACACGACTATGCAACAGGGTAGGTAATCCAGCTTCAACAGCAGCCATCCGGTCCAGCGCTAACCCAGCAGCGCTAGTCACAGACCCGCTTGTCAGGCTGGCGGATCAAAGCGACGGATCCGCCAGGTTTAGGAAATCTGACCCAGGCAATCGGGGGTTTAGGAAATCTGTATTTATGTGTAATGGTTTGTAATCAGTATGTGTGTACGTGTGTATGTGTGAGTATGTGTAATCAGCAGGTGTCTGAGGAATGGGGGAGGAACGCAGAGAGCGTCTCCCTGCAGTGCTTCTCAGGGAAGATTTTTCCACAGCGGCCTTGGCAAAGGCCGCTGTGGTAGAGGAGAGCCGGAAAAGATAAGATTGTGCTTGTTTAGTCTTAGGGCGAGTAACCACATTCCAATTCCATGGCTACTCTCTATGTCCATTCTGGTCTCCGTCAATTTTCCTTTCCAAAGCCGTGAGCTTTTCCATGATAGAATCCATATTGCGGTTAATAGTCTCAGTCTCAATGCTGACCGCTCTGCCCACTGCTTCAATCATGACGGGCAGCCTTGTGAGGCTTTGAACAGCTGTTCCCGTATCCTTAATTTTTCGATAACCCAGGGCAAAGCCTAATCCAATCAGCAGAAGACCTGTTATCATGGTTCCGAATAGATAGATATCTTCGATGTCCTCCACGGAAAGAGCCGCTAAACACACGCCACGCCATCTGTCCCACGCGTCCATCGTGTAGCCAGCGGGGTACGTTCCGTCAGGGCAGTTAGGTTCCCCCGAACCTGTGCTTCTCGTCGAGAAGATGGTGTCAATTGCGTTGAGAGACCAGTTGATCAAATCCATGATTTTTTCAGTTTTGAGGAGCAATGCAGAGAGAGTCTCAAGTATTACGATACAAGACAAGAGAGCAGGCAGGGAGGGAAAAAAGGGAGAGGACGGGGAGTGAGAAAAATGTGACCGCCTCCGTTGAGAGCCAAAGAAGAAAGTAGCTACCTTACCCCTGTAATCCAACACAATGACCAAAGAATTTTTGTGAAAGGTAGCATAAAAGAGAAAGAGATTGATTTTTTGCTTGATACAGGTGCAGAAATTACAGTAATCCCTACAAAATTGGCACACGGTTTAATGGTGTTAGGTCAGACTGTAAACGTAAAATGCCCTCACGCAGTGTCCGCACTAATGAATCAAGCAAAAGTCACTTCTGTCACCTCCTCCCGTTGGGGAAATTGGTTAGCAACTCTCACAGCCCCAAATATTGTTATACAGCGTGCACCAGTCACGAACCCATCCTCATGTATGATGTCTGCAATGACTGAATTTGTGTTAGAGGATGAAGGCGAAATGACTCATGATTGTGTTACGCTTACATATGCAGCGACAAGTGAAATAGCAGAAACTCCCATAGAGAAAGCAGAATTGGAGTTGTTTGTTGATGGTTCAGCTCAAGTTATTGAAGGTAACAGACGAGCAGGATATGCAGTAACTTCCACCAGTTAAGTGAAGTAGTTGCTTCAGGTCGTCTAGTAATAGACAAGTTCTCAAGATGGGTAGAAGCTTATCCAACAGGGCGTGCTACAGCTACACATACTGCTAAATGTCTTGTCACTGATTTCATTCCCAGATGGGGATTACAAGATTGCATTGACTCAGATCAAGGTACCCACTTCACAGGACAGGTAGTCAAGGAAGTGTCTAGAATGTTGAAGATTAAGTGGAACCTTCACTGTTCCTATAGGCCACAAGCATCAGGACAGGTTGAACAATCAAACAGAACAATCAAAACCAGGCTAAGCAAAATGCATCAGGAAGGAGTACCATGGGTGGAAGCACTGCCCGCAGTACTGTGTAGTATGAGAGCATCACCTAACAGATCAGTAGGACTGAGCCCTCATGAGATTATTACTGGACGCCCAATGCAGATGCCAGGTGTGATTGATCTTAGAAATGCTGATGTGCACATTGCTTCAGATGCCCTGATCGCTTACTGTGAAAACCTCACAAAGGCAGTGCAGAGTGCCAAAGAGAGAGTTGAGTCGTGTTGGCAGACTCCACCAGAAGGTGGACACACAATCATCCCAGGTCAACGGGTCATGATAAAGGCGTTCAAAAACAAGCCATTAGAGCCTAAGTGGTACGGACCACATCAAGTGATGTTGATTACAGCTGCTGCAGTATTGTGTCAGGGAAGGAAAACTTGGACTCATGTGTCACACTGTAAAGTTGTTCCTCCCCCTGCAGGGATAGGATAGGACAGACACAAGAACCAGTGAGGAGCCCAGGGAAGAACCGAAAGCAACAGGCTTCGGGGGCCAACCCTGCGGTGAAGATTTCCTCATAGGCCTTTCCCCATCCAATAGTCCATCCTTTCCTCACTGTTCTTTAGGTGTCGCAGGAATTGAGAAATAGGGAAAGAAGGAACAACAATAGCAGACTATATTTGAACAGAGGATACAACCCTAATGTTTGCAGACTCTACAACAAATACTGCTATGTGCCGTTGTTCTCTTTTGTTTTGGTTTTTTTTCTTCCTCTGTGCAGATACCACTTGATGGCTGTCCTGAGATCCATATGCACCGCCCTTCTCACCTGCGGATGAAGCCACGACCTCTAAAAGACAACTAGACCCACTGCCGAGCCAACTGTCACGGAAGACAGAACAAAAAAAGAAAAAAAAAAAAAAATACACAACGCAGAGACTCACATACGGGAACTTCAGTCATCCATCAACATGGTCAAGAACTCTTGGTGCATTAATCCCATCGTATGGTGTCATGCAGGCTCTCGATCAAGTCAGAAGCCTGTCGGATACTGTACAGAAATTGGCCAATGATACGGTTTTGGCCCTGGGCAACATCAAGGACACTCTTGCCTCGCACAAGATGATGATCTTACAGAACAGAGTGGCCTTGGATTACATTCTTGCAACACAAGGGGGAGCCTGTACCATTATCGGTCCTGAATGCTGCACCGGGTTAATGGATCCAACAGAGAACTTGAACAAAATCCAACAAGACATTCTTGGTCTTTCAGAAAAATTACACCAGATGACTGAAGAGAATTCTTCATGGTTCGGAAACTTGTTAGGTAAACCCTGGCTGTGGATCAAGGAAATAGCAATTCTGCTGTTGTTTCTCCTACTTGCGTACTATCTATGCATCCACAGTATCAAGTGTTTCTTTCAGCAAATGACTCCCGCCTCTCACGAGGAAATGACAGTTCCAACCAGAAAAGATTATTACCCGTAAGAACTTCACGGACCCTAATTGCATGTTTTGTTTCTGTGTCAGCATGCAATTACATATAAGCAACACAGAACATGTACAATGTGCCTGTAACGATTACAAGTTACAAGAATTAACTTTTAAGAAATTTGTATTTTGTGAGAGTTATTAGAACTCTCAAAGGGGGAATTGTGGGATTACAAATTTATAAAATGATAAATCTAGGTTCCAATGTAATGGTATATAAACTGAAACATTGTGTTTTACATTTTGAGGTAAATATGATGACATTCTAAGAAGATCAATTCAGGTAGCCCAGGTGTCTGAGACATTAACCTTTTGTCTTTATGCACTTCCTGACCATTGTGCAGGGTCCTAAGTTAAAGGTGCCTTTTTCTCTATGATAATGTGAAGGTATGGGCAATACTGTCAGGCTGATTGGATTAGCACCTATGCATTTGAATGACACTGTTATGCTGATGAGGTCAGGGCTGGGGAAATTCTGGTAATGGGCTGATTCCTGTACTGCATTTGCATGCTTTGTTTAGATTGTCTCCACCTCTATGTATCCCTCCCCCTTGAAAAGGTATAAACTCTACTGTGCTGAGCAATAGTTAGACTTGGATGACTGCAGCGATGCACAGCGAGTTCTCAATAAAGAGTAACTTCTGCTTGAAAGATATCCCAACGTCTCCTGGTCTCTGCTTCGACGAGGAAAAAGTTCACAACAAATGTATACATTCATTCCACACAGACTGATATATTGCAAGTGTTTATTTCTTTTAATTTTAATGATTATAAGTGACAACTAATGAGAACCCTGAATTCAGTATCTCAGAAAATTAGAACATTGTGAAAAGGTTCAATATTGAAGAAACCTGGTGCCAGGTTATCAGGTAATCAGCTAATTAACTCAAAACACCTGCAAAGGCCTTTAAATGGTCTCTCAGTGTAGTTCTGTAGGCTACACAATCATGGGGAAGACTGCTGACTTGACAGTTGTCCAAAAGACGACCATTGACACCTTGCACAAGGAGGGCAAGACACAAAAGGTCATTGCAAAAGAGGCTGGCTGTTCACAGAGCTCTGTGTCCAAGCACATTAATAGAGAGGCAAAGGGAAGGAAAAGATGTGGTAGAAAAAAAGTGTACAAGCAATAGGGATTTCAGCTGTCGCATTCCTTGTGTCAAGCCACTCTTGAACAACAGACAGCGTCAGAAGCGTCTCGCCTGGGCTAAAGACAAAAAGGACTGGACTGCTGCTGAGTGGTCCAAAGTTATGTTCTCTGATGAAAGTAAATTTTGCATTTCCTTTGGAAATCAGGGTCCCAGAGTCTGGAGGAAGAGAGGAGAGGCACAGAATCCACGTTGCTTGAGGTCCAGTGTAAAGTTTCCACAGTCAGTGATGGTTTGGGGTGCCATGTCATCTGCTGGTGTTGGTCCACTGTGTTTTCTGAGGTCCAAGGTCAACACAGCCGTATACTAGGAAGTTTTAGAGCACTTCATGCTTCCTGCTGCTGACCAACTTTATGGAGATGCAGATTTCATTTTCCAACAGGACTTGGCACCTGCACACAGTGCCAAAGCTACCAGTACCTGGTTTAAGGACCATGGTATCCCTGTTCTTAATTGGCCAGCAAACTCGCCTGACCTTAACCCCATAGAAAATCTATGGGGTATTGTGAAGAGGAAGATGCGATATGCCAGACCCAACAATGCAGAAGAGCTGAAGGCCACTATCAGAGCAACCTGGGCTCTCATAACACCTGAGCAGTGCCACAGACTGATCGACTCCATGCCACGCTGCATTGCTGCAGTAATTCAGGCAAAAGGAGCCCCAACTCCAAGGAAGGAAGATGGCGGCGCGTTCAGACGCAGCGGCTGCTCCAGGTCCCAAAGACGGTGCTTTTATGTCTTTTAATGTCGTCTGTTCGTCTCCAAATAGTGTAAATTTACCGCTAACTTATAAGGAAATCACTCCAAAACACATATATGATCGCCGAAGCCTTCTGGATATCGGCAATGCGTACAAACAACAACTTGCGCCGGCGGCTATTGAGAAGCTACGAGGCCTTTGTTTACTGCTGGAGCCAGACCTCGAGACCGCGGCCTCGCCTACTGATGCTACCCGCACAAGGCAGCGTCGCAAGCGGTGTGAGAGAGGACGGAAGCGCGGTAAGCGCGGAGGTATACGAGCCAGGCTAAGAGCTAATCCCACAAGACCGGCTCTTCCAACACTCATGCTCTCAAACGTTCGCTCTCTGGAAAACAAACTGGACTTAATACAACTCAGTCGGTCTACACAGCATGAGGCAAGGGATTGTTGTGTGTTTGTTTTCACTGAAACATGGCTAAATGACAACATCCCGGACTCCGCCATTCAGTTGAACAGGCTAACATGCTGCCGATCGGACAGAGACACAACACTTTCTGGTAAGAGCCGCGGTGGTGGCTTGTGTGTTTATATCAACAAAGAATGGTGTAACAATACTGCGGTATTATCAAAACACTGCTCATCACTGGTGGAGTTTATGTTTGTGAAGTGTCGACCGTTCTATATGCCGCGGGAGTTCACGGCCATTGTTATTGTCGCGGTTTACATTCCACTGTGTGCAAACGCTAAGGACGCGCTTCGTGAACTGTATTGCGCCATCAGTGAACAACAAACAAATAACCCCGACGGCTTTTTCATCATAGCCGGTGACTTCAACCACGCAAATTTAAAAGACAGTTTTGCCAAAGTTCTACCAACATGTTAACTTTGCAACAAGAGGAAATAATATGCTGGACTTTGTTTACACAACCGTAAAGAATGCTTACAAAGCTGTACCCCGCCCCCACCTCGGGTACTCAGACCGGTTATGCTAATCTCTGTTATGCTAATCCCAGCATATAGACCACTTTTGAAACTCGCCAAACCGGTTCAAAAACTCATCACAATCTGGCCAGAAAATGCTACTTCAACACTACAGGACTGCTTTCAGTGCACAGACTGGAACATGTTTAAAGAGGCGGCCACCTACAACAACCACACAGACCTGCAGGAGTACACTGAAACTGTGACTGCTTACATCAAAAAGTGCATGGATGATGTGACAGCCACTAAGACCATCACCACACGTGCAAACCAAAAGCCGTGGATGACAGCAGAGGTTCGTGGGCTGCTAAAAACCAGAGATGAAGCATTCAGATCAGGAGACAAAGCAGCCCTCAATACAGCAAGAGCCAATCTGTCCCGTGGCATCAAAAATGCAAAACGGTCACATGCTCAAAAAATCAATAATCACTTCACGGACAGCAGAGACACACGGAGCCTGTGGCAAGCCATTCAGACCATCACTGACTACAAGCCCCCGCCACAGGCCTGTGATGATGATCCATCCCTCCCCGATACACTCAACCACTTTTATTCACGGTTTGAAATGCAGAACGACACACCTGCACAAAAACTGCCCACACCTCCCAACGACCAGGCGCTCTGTCTGTCTGCAGCCGACGTAAGGAAGACCCTATCCAGGATTAACCCACGAAAGGCTGCGGGTCCTGACAACATACCTGGCCGTGTACTGAAAGACTGTGCTGCACAGCTGACGGATGTCCTAACAGATATCTTCAACACCTCGCTGAGCCAGGCAGTCATCCCCACATGTCTAAAATCCACAACAATCATACCGGTACCAAAGAAATCACCTGTGTCCTGTTTAAACGACTACCGTCCCATAGCACTGACCCCAATCATGATGAAGTGCTTTGAGAGGCTAGTCATGCAAAAAATCAAAAACAGCCTCCCCAACACACTCGATCCGCTCCAGTTTGCATACCGTCCAAACCGCTCTACGGACGACGCAATTTCCTCTACCCTCCACCTGGCTCTTACCCACCTAGAAAACAAAGACTCCTATGTTAGAATGCTGTTCATTGACTTCAGCTCGGCATTCAACACAATAATCCCACAACAGCTCATAAACAAACTAAACCTGCTGGGCCTTAACAATTCCCTCTGTAATTGGATCCTGGACTTTTTAACCGGAAGACCTCAGTCAGTCCGTGTCGGCCACAACACCTCGAGCACTACCACACTAAGCACAGGTGCCCCACAAGGCTGTGTGCTCAGCCCGCTGCTCTTCACGCTGCTGACCCATGACTGCACTGCCAAGTTCAGCTCCAACCACATCATCAAGTTTGCTGATGACAACAGTGGTAGGTCTCATCAGCAACAACGATGAAACGCACTACAGAGAGGAAGTGGCACAGCTGGCTGAATGGTGTGGCGCCAACAATCTGTCCCTAAATGTGGAGAAGACAAAGGAGGTTGTGATGGACTTCAGGAGGAGGAACTCCACTGACCACACCCCACTGACCATCGACAGCTCGACTGTGGAGAGAGTCAGCAGCACTAAATTCCTGGGGGTGCACATCACGGAGGATCTCACCTGGACCACCAACACCATGTCACTCTCCAAGAAGGCACAACAGCGCTTACACTTTCTCCGCCGGCTGAAAAGAGCAAGTCTCCCACCACCCATCCTCACCACATTCTACAGGGGCACCATTGAGAGTGTGCTGACCAGCTGCATCACTGTCTGGTACGGAAACTGCAGTGCTGCTGACCGCAAGACCCTCCAGTGGACAGTGAACACGGCTGCAAAGATCATCGGTGCCCCTCTCCCATCCATCCTGGACATTTTCCTTGCACGATGCTCCAGCAAAACCAACAGCATCGTGAAGGACCCCACCCACCCCTCCCACAGTCTCTTCCAGCTCTTACCATCCGGAAGACGGTACCGGAGCATCAGAGCCCGCTCCGCCAGACTGCTCAACAGCTTTTTCCCCCAGGCTGTGAGAGCCCTGAACTCAGATCACCCCGCCCCCCTCTGAAACCCCATGCAAACCCCTACCTCCTGAAACATGGACCCCCCCCCCCCCAACCTTTTTTTGTGCAATTCAAGTGTGCTACACACAGGTGAGTGGGCCCGTACAAACCACCTGTAGTAACACACTCTCCTCTATGCACTAGACACTTTTCTTACATTGCTATATGTACACAATCCCACAAAAGACTCAGAAATATATGTATGTTTACATGCTCATGCACCACTACAAATCATCTTATACTGTTCCCCAGCCAGCTGCTTGACTCACAATGTTTCTCTCTGCACATGTACAGTATTTATGTGAAGCATTCGCATAGTTTGTATTTTTTATCTTTATCTTAGTTGTATAGGGTAAACATTTATATATAGTAAACTTAGTCAACATCTGTCAGTAGGTTAGTCTGTGTATAGGTTTATAGTGTCTTACTTCATTGTTGCATGTCTGTATTTATGTAGCACCGTGGTCCTGTGAGGCACGACATTTCGTTCCACTGCATGTCCCGACATGTAGCGGAATGACAATAAAGCTCATACTTTTCATGTTCATACTTTTCAGTTGGCCAAGATTTCTAAAAATCCTTTCTTTGTATTGGTCTGAGATACTGAATTTGGGGTTTTCATTAGTTGTCAGTTATAATCATCAAAATTAAAATAAATAAACACTTGAAATATATCAGTCTGTGTGGAATGAATGTATACATTATACAAGTTTCACTTTTTGAATGGAATCAGTGAAATAAATCAACTTTTTGATGATATTCTAATTATATGACCAGCACCTGTATATACACATACATATATATATATATATATATATATATATATTAGGGCTGTCAACTTTAACGCATGTGATTAATCTAAAAAGTTTAACGTGTTAATATTTTTTTTAATGCAAATTAATCGTTTGATAAGGTCTGACCCCAACTTCTTGCCGTCATCGCAGCGCGGAAGGTAATCATTGCCTGCGTCCCAATGTACACACTATCCACCCTAAATTCTATGTGATTAGTAATTTTAGATTGTGTGATTATGAGGCGCCCGGCTAGACGAAAGTGAAGCGAACGTAGAGAGAGAGAGAGAGAGAGAGAGAGAGAGAGAGAGAGAGAGAGAGAGAGAGAGAGAGAGAGAGAGAGAGAGAGAGAGAGAGAGAGAGAGAGAGAGAGAGAGAGAGAGAGAGAGAGAGAGAGAGAGAGAGAGAGAGAGAGAGAGAGAGAGAGAGAGAGATATTATACTCATATGTGAAAAGGGTACAGCGAACCAGTGTTGCCAGGGTCGGGGTTTTTCCCCTCACAATTGGGCTATTTTGAAAGTACAGTCGCAGGGAAAATGACAGAGCCGTGGGTTGCGGTTTTTTGGGCTACTTATATAATGTAGCCCAAAGTGTATGTGATCGCAAAATGAAGTTATTACAAACACTCGATGGTGGTTTAAAGTGAGTTCTGAGTAAAGGTGTACTATTAATCTCATAAACTGTCTCATGTAGAACGATGCTAATGTTAGCTCTAATGCACCTGCAGAACAGGTCCAATTCTTCTTCATAATGCATTTTATCATAATACTTCATGCAAGGTCGCAAGAAAATGTTTTGTTGTATTTATTAATTCAAATGTATTAATTGTATTTGTTAATTAATTCAAATTAACTCTTCAAATATTATTAATTATCAATATTAGCAACAGATCAAAAGTCCAATGAAAATTATATTTGGTGACTGGAAACTATACTGCTATACTGGCTTTTACAAAGCCATGCATTGAAACATGATACTGATATTTCTCTGGAAATAATCACTGCTAGGTAACAATTAGCCATGAGTTATGTGAGGTAGTATGTTTTTCTGCTCCAGAAGTTATAATCCATGTCAGGAAGTCATGAATAGATGGGTAGAGAACACTAAAAATTATCAAATAAGTTCACAATTACTTAATTGTCAAAATTAAAGTACAACCCCAAATCAGAAAAAGTTGGGACAGTATGGAAAACGCAAATAAAAAAAGAAAGTAGTGATTTCTAAATTTACTTTGACTTGTATTTCATTGCAGACAATATGAACAAAATATTTCATGTTTTGTCTGGTCAACTTCATGTCATTTGTAAATATACATCCTTTCCTGTCATTCAGACCTGCAACACATTCCAAAAAAAGTTGGGACAGGAGCAATTTAGGGCTAGTAATGAGGTAAATTGGTTAAATAATGATGTGATTTGAAACAGTTGATGTCAACAGGTGATTGTAATTATGATTTGGTACAAAAGCAGCATCCAAGAAAGGTCTAGTCCTTTAGGAGCAAAGATGGGCCGAGGATCGCCAGTTTGCCAACAAATACGTGAGAAAATTATTGAAATGTTTAAAAACAATGTTCCTCAAAGAAAGATAGGAAGAGATTTGGATATTTCACCTTCAACAGTGCATAACATAATTAAAAGATTCAAGGAATCTGGAGGAATTTCAGTGCGTAAAGGACAAGGGCGCAAGCCTAAGCTGAACAACTGTGATCTCCGATCCCTCAGGCAGCACTGCATCAAGAATCGTCATTCATCTATAAGCGATATCACCACATGGGCTCAGGACTACTTTGGCAAACCTTTGTCAAGTACCACAATACGTAGTTACATCCACAAATGCCAGTTAAAACTGTACTGTGCCAAAAGGAAGCCCTATGTTAACAGTTTCCAGAAGCACCGTCGACTTCTCTGGGCTCGGAGGCATCTGGGATGGACCATCACACAGTGGAAACGTGTACTGTGGTCAGATGAATCAGTATTTCAGGTATTTTTTGGGAGGAATGGACGCCGTGTGCTCCGGACCAAAGAAGAAAAGGATCATCCAGACTGTTACCAGCAACAAGTCCAAAAGCCAGGGTCTGTCATGGTATGGGGTTGTATCAGTGCCCTTGGCAAAGGTAACTTGCACTTCTGTGATGGCACCATTAATGCTGAAAAGTACAGAGATTTTGGAGCACAATATGCTGCCTTCAAGACGACATCTTTTTCCAGGGACGTCCATGCATATTTCAACAAGACAATGCAAAACCACATTCTGCACACATTACAAAGTCCTGGCTGCGGAGGAAGAGGGTACGGGTACTTGACTGGCCTGCCTGCAGTCCCGACCTGTCTCCAATAGAGAATGTGTGGCACATTTTGAAGCGCAAAATGCGACAACGAAGACCCCGTACTGTTGCCCACCTTAAGACTTGTTTGCAGGAAGAATGGGACAAAATTACACCTGAAACACTTCATCACTTGGTGTCTTCAGTCCCTAAACGTCTTTTAAGTGTTGTGAAAAGGAATGGCAACATTACAAAGTGGTAAATGCTTTACTGTCCCAACTTTTTTTGGAATGTGTTGCAGGTCTGAATGACAGGAAAGGATGTATATTTACAAATGACATGAAGTTGACCAGACAAAACATGAAATATTTTGTGTTCATATTGTCTGCAATGAAATACAAGTCAAAGTAAATTTAGAAATCACTACTTTCTTTTTTTATTTGCGTTTTCCATACCGTCCCAACTTTTTCTGATTTGGGTGTTGTACATTTTGATAAAGTACCTTCCACTGTTCAGGGGGGAGGACTTTCACCACAACAACATCTCCATTGAGAGCCCTGTTACGAGCTGCAATCCCATCCAGAAAGATGTCAGCTGACCCATCCTGTACCAAAAAATCAATTACATACAATTCACAATTAAAATTTGCATCAAATGAGTTACACTTAATCAAAATTAGGACAATGACAAAGCAACACCCACTGCTAATCAAAAAGAGTTGGTCAGTTACTTTTGAATGAGAATCATGATTATGCTAGCAACCATTTGTGTTGTGGGTCAGGACTATTTGCCCCCCTTGGTAAACATAAGCAAAGAAGGCTGTGAAAGTAAATCTGCATTGCTTACACTTTTGAGCTTCCATTAAAAAATAAAATAGAGGTGGCAGAGGTTAAATTACAGGAGGTAGAGAAAATGCATGACGAGGAGGATTGTTTGAGTAATAATTCTGACAACTCAATTCACAACTCAAAGTTCGATAGTATGTTTAACATAAGAGTACACTGTATATTTTCAATAGTATGTGCAAGGGTGAAAGAATACTCACAGGAGACGGGACAAAAGCTTCCTTGTACTTCTTAGGGTTTATTCTCAGTACTCCCTTAAAAAGAGAATGACATTTAAATATTTGCAATATGCCAACTGTTTAAATAGTTGTCCATTTTGAAATTTTACTCTACAGAATAAGTGACCATAATAAGCCCATGTACAATTTAAGTCCACTTGTTCTTTTTATTTTGAAATATTTAAAAAAAAAACGGAGAGAACAAGAGAAAAATTTCCAGGATAAAATGTAGCATGTTACACGAAAACAATGTTGTTTGAGAAGTAACCCAAATATAGAATTGATAATGAAACTGTCTGGGCAATGATAAGAATTAAAAAAACTAAAATCAAATACAACTTACATATATATACACACACACACACCAGGGCTTGAAAAAGAAAAAAAAATTAAATCTGTTCATTCCGAGCAGAATCGATATTTTAACGTTTCTGTTCCTGCGTTCCTCATGTATTATTATCGTTCCGAAACCGGTTAATAACGTTATTTTTTTATTATTTCTTTGCCTATAATAATAATAATAATAATAATAATAATATTAAAGTACAGCATTTTCTTTATTCAGAAAAAGAAAAAAAACAACAGAAAATCTGGCATCTTAACCCGCTGCGCTTAATCATAGTCAATACAGCATTGTCTTTTATAGATTTTGGCCAAATGTAGCCAACTAAACAAAATAAAAAAATCTGCTAACGCTTTAACGACATTAAAGTATTTTTTCAAGATACAGTGTTTACGGAAAGTATTCAGACCCCCTTAAATTATTCACTCTTTGTTATATTGCAGCCATTTGCTAAAATCATTTAAGTTCATTTTTTTTCCTCATTAATGTACACACAGCACCCCATATTGACAGAAAAACAGAATTGTTGACATTTTTGCAGATTTATTAAAAAAGAAACCAGGCACTGCTCATCACCTGTCCAATACAGTCCCAACAGTGAAGCATGGTGGTGGCAGCATCATGCTGTGGGGGTGTTTTTCAGCTGCAGGGACAGGACGACTGGTTGCAAACGAGGGAAAGATGAATGCGGCCAAGTACAGGGATATCCTGGACGAAAACCTTCTCCAGAGTGCTCAGGACCTCAGACTGGGCCGAAGGTTTACTTTCCAACAAGACAATAGTCTCAACATAGTCTTAGAGTTCATACTTGACTAACTGGAGCCCAGGTCAGGAAGCAGACAGACTGGCTAAACCGACCGTCTGCTAGCCGCCTCACGTCACAGAAGTCAGTTAATTCTCAGCACATAGAGACTCCTTCACCTAGATATCACACTATAGAGACTGTGTCTGTTCCCCGAACTAGAAAATACAGAAAACGTCAAAAACTATTTATGAGTAACCATTTAATTGATGTTCAACAAATAAAAAATGTTTACAATACACAGAAACAATTGATAAAACTTGGTTTACTGAATATCAGGTCCCTTTCTACAAAAGCACTTTTTGTAAATGATTTGATTAATGATCATAACCTAGATTTGCTCTGTTTGACAGAAACATGGCTAAAACCAGATGAATACATTATTTTAAACGAGTCCACCCCCCAAGATTACTGTTACAAAAATGAGCCGCATCCAAAAGGTAAAGGGGGAGGTGTTGCTACAATTTATAACAATATTCTCAGTATTTCTCAGAAGACAGGCTTTAAGTATAACTCCTTTGAAGTAATGGTGCTTCATATAAAATTATCTAGAGAAAAAAGTATTAATGATAAATCCCCCGTAACGTTTGTACTGGCTACTGTATACAGGTCACCAGGGCACCATACAGACTTTATTAAAGAATTTGCTGATTTTCTATCAGAGTTAGTGCTGGCTGCAGATAGAGTCCTAATTGTGGGTGATTTTAATATCCATGTTGATAATGAAAAAGATGCATTAGGATCAGCATTCATAGACATTCTGAACTCTATTGGGGTTAGACAACACGTTTCAGGACCTACTCATAGTCGAAATCATACTCTAGATTTAATACTGTCACATGGAATTGATGTTAATGGTGTTGAAATTCTGCAGCAAAGCGATGATATATCAGATCATTATCTAGTCTTGTGTAAACTCCATATAGTTAAAGCTGTAAATTCAACTCCTTCTTATAAATATGGTAGAACCATCACTTCTACCACAAAAGACTGCTTCGTAAGTAATCTTCCTGATTTATCTCAATTCCTCAGCATATCCAACAGCTCAGAACAACTTGATGATGTAACAGAAACTATGAACTCTCTCTTTTCTAGCACTTTAGATACAATTGCTCCTTTACACTTAAGGAAGATTAAGGAAAAGAGTCCAACACCGTGGTATAATGAGCACACTCGCACTCTAAAGAGAGCAGCCCGGAAAATGGAGCGCAGCTGGAGGAAAACAAAACTAGAGGTATTTCGTTTAGCTTGGAGGGAAAGTACCCTATCCTACAGAAAAGCTTTAAAAACTGCTAGATCTGATTACTTTTCGTCTCTTCTAGAACAAAACAAACATAACCCCAGGTATTTATTCAATACAGTGGCAAAATTAACAAAAAATAAAGCATCAACAGGTGTTGACATTTCCCAACAGCACAGCAGTAATGATTTTATGAACTACTTTACTTCCAAGATTGATACTATTAGAGATCAAATTGTAACCATGCAGCCGTCAGCTATATCATCACATCAAATAGTGTACTATAGATCCCCTGAGGAACAATTCCACTCATTCTCTACTATAGGAGAGGAAGAATTGTATAAACTTGTTAATTCATCTAAACCAACAACATGTATGTTAGACCCTATTCCATCTAAACTACTAAAAGAGGTGCTTCCAGAAGTCATAGATCCTCTTTTGGCTATTATTAATTCGTCATTGTCATTAGGATATGTCCCCAAAAACTTTAAATTGGCTGTTATTAAGCCTCTCATTAAAAAAAAAAACACAACGTGACCCCAAAGATCTAGTTAATTACAGACCGATCTCGAATCTCCCTTTTCTGTCAAAGATATTAGAAAAGATTGTATCCTCACAATTATATTCCTTCTTAGAGAAAAATGATATCTGTGAGGATTTCCAGTCAGGATTTAGACCGTATCATAGTACTGAGACTGCTCTCATTAGAGTTACAAATGACCTACTCTTATCATCTGATCGTGGTTGTATCTCTCTATTAGTTCTACTGGATCTTAGCGCTGCGTTCGACACCATCGATCACAACATTCTTTTGAATAGACTAGAAAACTTTGTTGGCATTAGTGGAAGTGCATTAGCATGGTTCAAATCGTACTTATCTGACCTCCATCAATTCGTAGCAGTGAATAAAGAGGTATCATATCGATCACAAGTGCAGTATGGAGTTCCTCAAGGCTCAGTACTAGGGCCGTTACTTTTCACGCTTTACATGTTACCCTTGGGAAATATCATTAGGAAACACGGGGTTAGCTTTCACTGTTATGCTGATGATACTCAGCTCTATATTTCTTCACGGCCTGGTGAAACACACCAAATTGAGAAACTTATGGAATGCATAGTCGAAATAAAAAAACTGGATGACGAGTAATTTCTTACTGCTAAATTCTGAAAAAACAGAGGTGTTACTTATCGGACCTAAAACCCCCACAAGTAATAACCTAGAACACTGTCTAACACTTGATGGCTGCTCTGTAAATTCTTCGTCATCAGTCAGGAACCTAGGTGTACTATTTAATAGTAATCTCTCCTTTGACAGCCACGTTTCTAGCATTTGTAGAACTGTATTTTTTCCATCTTAAAAATGTATCTAAACTGAGACCTATGCTCTCAATGTCAAATGCAGAAATATTAATTCATGCGTTTATGACCTCAAGGTTAGATTATTGTAATGCTTTATTGGGTGGTTGTTCTGCACGCTTAAACAAATTACAGATGGTTCAAAATGCAGCAGCTAGAGTTCTTACTAGAACCAGGAAGTATGAGCACATTAGCCCGGTTCTGTCAACACTGCACTGGCTCCCTACTAAACATCGTATAGATTTTAAAATCTTGTTAATTACTTATAAAGCCCTGAATGGTTTAGCTCCTCAGTACTTGAGCGAGCTCTTATCGCATTATAGTCCTTCACGTCCGCTGCGTTCTCAAAACTCTGGCCATTTGATAATACCTAGAATATCAAAATCAACTGCAGGTGGCAGATCTTTTTCCTATTTAGCGCCTCTGGAACAATCTACCAAACACTGTTCGGGAGGCAGACACACTCTGTCAGTTTAAATCTAGATTAAAGACCCATCTCTTTAACCTGGCGTACACATAACACACTAATACACTTCTATTATTCAAATCCGTTAAAGGATTGTTAGGCTGCATTAATTAGATCAACCGGAACCGGGAACACTTCCCATAACACATGATGTACTTGTTACATCATAAAAATATTGACATCTACGCTAATATTAGTCTGTTTCTTTCTTATTCTGTTTCTCAGTCCGTGTCTGGATCAGATGGTGGATTGGCGCCGGGAGATGATGTCTGCAGCCCAGATTGTCGGCGGAGGCCGGACCCCTGGATGAGCCCCGGGGACATAATCCCAGTGAAGACCTCGACTTAAAATACAATAAAAATAAAAATAAAACAAATAACTAAAAATATAATAAAATACCTGACTACATAATACTATTATTGTTAGAAATTGCAACAATATTAAAATAGAAATATAAAACATTTAAAGTCTTAATTAAAACAAATAAACAATAATATCCTGGCCAGAGGAGAACTGGCCCCCCGACTGAGCCTGGTTTCTCCCAAGGTTTTTTTTTTTCTCCACTCTGTCTCAGAGGGAGTTTTGGTTCCTTGCCACTGTCGCCTCTGGCTTGCTCAGTTGGGGACACTTAATTTCTAGCGATTATCGTCAATTTAATTTCACAGATATTATTTAAACTAAACTTAGCTAGACAATGACATCTCTGAATTCAATAATGAAATGCCTTTAACTGAAAATTGAGTGTTTAATCTATTATACATTACTGACACTCTATCCTCCAACTTGATACTGTTAAGTGCTTTGACACAATCTGTATTGTTAAAAGCGCTATATAAATAAAGGTGACTTGACTTGACTATGACCCTAAGCACACAGCTAAAATAACGAAGGAGTGGCTTCACAACAACTCCGTGACTGTTCTTGAATGGCCCAGCCAGAGCCCTGACTTAAACCCAATTGAGCATCTCTGGAGAGACCTAAAAATGGCTGTCCACCAACGTTTACCATCCAACCTGACAGAACTGGAGAGGATCTGCAAGGAGGAATGGCAGAGGATCCCCAAATCCAGGTGTGAAAAACTTGTTGCATCTTTCCCAAAAAGACTCATGGCTGTATTAAATCAAAAGGGTGCTTCTACTAAATACTGAGCAAAGGGTCTGAATACTTAGGACCATGTGATATTTCAGTTTTTCTTTTTTAATAAATCTGCAAAAATGTCAACAATTCTGTGTTTTTCTGTCAATATGGGGTGCTGTGTGTACATTGAGGAAAAAAAATGAACTTAAATGATTTTAACAAATGGAGTGAAAAATTTAAGGGGGTCTGAATACTTTCCGTACCCACTGTATTTAAAAATGTTTGCTGCATTGTTAAACGCTCTTATAAAATTGCGTTTTGAGAGGAAAAAACAGGCTAATTCGCATTTTATCATTACGTTCAGAAATAATGTAGGCTAAAATGCCGGTAAAAGCAGAATGTTTAGAAACATTATAAACAGTTAAAGTTCCCTTCTCTCCACAACAAATCCTCTAAAGTTAAGGCGATTTAAAGCGTTTAGGCTATATAAACGTAAAGACAAAAACAAATTAATTTAAGGTGAAATTGATGCCTACCTCTCTCATTCCGCACGAATCCAAATGTTTTCATATTCGTGACGTTTCTGGATGCCAAAATATTATTATTTATGAAATGGGCTTTGTGCTTCACTCGCATCGATCATCCTTCGCATATCAGCATAGTGGTCACGCTGAATGCAACCGATTGTACAACGGAGCAGTGCTACTTATTATATGGTTCTTTAACTGTATTTTGATAATGAACATTACATTTACATTTAGTCATTTGGCAGACGCTTTTATCCAAAGCGACTTACAATTGGGGAATACATAAAGCGATTCATCTTGAAGAGGCAATCAGACAGAGGAAGTGCTCGTAACACCAAGTCTCAGTCATTGTTCAAATAAGTACAAGCTAGCAAGGGAAGGAGAGAAAGATAAAGGGAAAGTGTTTTTTTTTTTTTTTTTTTTAAGAACAAGTTTAGGATGAAGTCAAGTAGTGCCGAAAGAGATGAGTTTTCAGTTGTTGCTTGAAGATTGACAGGGATCCAGCATTCCGGATAGGGGTGGGAAGATTATTCCACCATCCAGGAATGGTGAATGAGAATGTTCTGGAGAGTGATTTGGAGCCTCTCTGTGATGGTACCACAAGGCGTCGCTCACTAGCAGATCTCAGACTTCTGGAGGGGATGTAGATTCGTAATAGTGAGTGGAAGTAGGAGGGTGCTGAGCCTGTGGTCGTTCTGTATGCAAGCATCAGTGTCTTGAACTTGATGCGAGCTACCACTGGTAGCCAGTGCAGTGAGATGAAGAGAGGTGTAACATGGGTTCTTTTGGGCTCATTGAAGACCAGTTGTGCCGCTGCATTCTGAATCATTTGTAGAGGTTTGATTGTGTTTGATGGAAGACCAGCCAGAAGAGCATTGCAGTAGTCCAGCCTAGAAACGACAAGGGCCTGGACAAGAAGTTGCGCAGCATGCTCTGTCAGGAAAGGCCTGATTTTTCTGATGTTGTGTAGCGCAAACCTGCAAGATCGAGCAGTCTTTGCAATGTGCTCTTTGAAGGTCAGCTGGTCATCAAAGATTACACCAAGATTTCTGACCGAAGTTGATGGGGTAATTATTGATGTGCCTAACTGAATCGAGAAGTCATGCTGTAGAGTCGGAGTGGCAGGGACGACAAGAAGCTCAGTCTTTGCCAGGTTGAGCTGTAGGTGATGTTCTTTCATCCATGCCGAGATGTCCGCCAGGCAGCCTGAGATCCGTGCAGCTACCGTTGGATCATCTGGTTGAAAAGAGAGATAGAGCTGTGTGTCATCGGCGTAGCAATGGAAGGAGAAGCCATGTGCCTGTATGATGGGTCCCAGTGATGTAGTGTATGTGGAGAAGAGGAGGGGTCCAAGAACTGATCCCTGAGGAACCCCAGTGACCAGTTGATGTGCTTTGGATACCTCTCCTCCACAGGCCACCCTGAAGGACCTACCGGTGAGATAGGATTCAAACCAACGAAGTGGAATCCCAGTGATGCCCAGCGATGAGAGGGTGGACAGGAGGATCTGATGATTGACAGTGTCAAAAGCAGCAGAAAGATCCAGCAGAATGAGGACTGATGATTTGGAATCGGCCTTTGCGACTCGCAGGGCTTCAGTGACAGAGTAGCGCAGTCTCTGTTGAATGGCCACTCCTGAAACCTGACTGTTTAGCATCCAGTTTGTTGTATTGTGAAAGAAACAGTGAGAGCTGGTTGAAGACAACTCGTTTGAGTGTTTTCGCTACGAATGGAAGGAGAGAGACAGGTCTGTAGTTTTCTAAAAGAGAAGTGTTTAATGTAGGTTTTTTGAGCAGTGGGGTTACCCGGGCCTGCTTGAACGCTGTGGGGAAGATGCCAGTGTGGAGAGATGTGTTGATAATGTGTGTGAGTGCCGGTAAGAGTGTGGGAGAGATTGCTTGGAGAAGGTGAGAGGGGATTGGGTCAAGAGGACACGTTGTAGGATGGCTGGAGAGGAGAAGTTTGGATACTTCCGCCTCGGTGAGGGGACAGAAGGAGAAGATGGGAGTTTGAGCAGTGGATGTGGTTGGTTGGAGGTCCTGTGTGTGTGGAGGTGAGAACTGGTTACCGATTGTTCTAGTTTTGTCTGTGAAAAAAGTGGCAAAGTCGTCAGCTGTTATAGAAGTGGTGGGCGGTGGTGGAGGGGGACAGAGGAGAGAATTAAATGTTCTGAAGAGATTACGCATGTCTGGAGCGCTGTTGATCTTGTTGTGGAAATGTGAGGATTTGGCAGTGTGGACTTCAGTAGAGAAAGATGAAAGCAAAGACTGATACCTAGTCAGGTCCGACGGATCGTTTGATTTGCGCCATTTTCTCTCTGCCGCTCTGAGTTTGGTCCGATGCTCACGAAGAACATCGGATAACCAGGGGTTAGAAGGGGCAGCCTGTGCTGGCCTGGAGGAGAGAGGACAAATGTCGTCTAGACAAGAGGTTAAGGTAGAGCATAAAGTGTCAGTAGCTGCATTCACATCCAGAGATGTGAAATGGGTAGGTGAGGGAAGAGAGGAGGATACTACAGAGAAAAGAAGGGTGGGGGAAAGGGAGCGTAGGTTACGTCTGAAAGTAACCGGTAAGGGAGCTGGTGGCACCCGGGTAGCAAAATGTAAGGTAAATGTAATGAAGAAACGGTCAGAGATATGTAGTGGTTGTACCAGAATGTTATCTGTAGTACAGTTGCGTGTGTAAATTAAATCAAGTTGGTTGCCTGATTTGTGCATGCTAGTAGTGGTAAGGCGTTTGAGATCAAATGAAGCTAGGAGTGAATGGAAGTCTGTAGCATAAGGCCTGTCTAGGTGAATGTTGAAATCGCCAAAGACTAAGAGTGGAGTGCCATCCTCCATGAAAGAGGACAGCAGGCCGTCCAGCTCCTCTAGGAAGGTGGCTAGAATTTGGCCAGGGGGACAGTAGATTACTACTATCTGGTGTTTTATAGGAGCCGTTACAGTAATCGCATGAGATTCAAATGAGTTGTGATTGCCTAGGGGAGAGTGGGTTGAGTATTTCCAATTGTTTGAAATGAGCAGACCAGTGCCCCCACCCCGGCCAACTTGCCTTGGGGTGTGAGAGAAAGAGAAATTGTGAGAGAGAGCAGCCGGGGTAGCGGAGTGTTCTGGACGAATCCAGGTCTCAGTCAAGCCCAAGATGCTGAGTGTGGATTGTAAGGAAAAAGCAGAAATGAAGTCAGCTTTGTTGACCGCTGACTGGCAATTCCAAAGACCCACAGAGAAAGAAAGAGGTGTAGTAGAAGATGTAGCAATCGGGCACAGGTTAGCAGGATTACGTTGCCGTCTGCGTGTGTTTTTAGAGCGTGGTTGAGAGAGAACCGGAATGGTTTGGAAACACATGATAGCGGTGGAAGGATAGAGGATAGGGAAGGAGAGTGTGTGAGGGAAGATAGAAATGATCCTTAAGTGTGTGCTCGGTGTCGTTGCTCGGTTAAAGTCGCGCAGGAAAAGTCGTCCGTCTTTACACTCATTGGACTTCACACGAGGAGGCTGAGCACGATGGCTGAACGCTTCCGCGTCAGCGCTCTGACACCAAATAAATACAGTCTAGGAGACTAGAGTGAAAACAGCTGAGGCCGGCTTCTGCTCAGCACAGCCAATAACCTTAAAGGACTGCTAATTGCTGGATACGAAACTAAACACTTGGCACAATCACACAGGCTCGTTCTTAGCTGAGGCGCAAATTATTCTAATTACCAGTAAGTGCAATCAAAAATATAAACCTCAACGAAAATGCACAATAGAAATAGGTAGGAAACGAAGTATTCCTTCCTAGCAGCAAGTAAATAATTTAAACAACAGAACTGCGAAAAAGTATTACAACACTTACGCGAGCTGCCGTCCTTCTCTTCTGGTGACTAATCGGCTTTCCCGATGAACAGGCTGCAATATCGCAAAAATGTGTTGTCTGTGTGCACGTCAAGCACCGGAGTAAAGAAAACTACTTTCTGCTGTCGTTTTCCTTTCCGTGAACTTTGGATCGTGTCACAATAAACCGAAACTCAGCTCTTTTTTTTTTCTTTCGTTTTGTTAATCTGTCAATATTTTATGTTAAATATATTTTGTGCATATAGCCTCTACATATTCCTTTTTATGTAAGCCTATAGTTTTATTCTGTTTTCTCCTTTCACAGAAGCGCTGCAGGTGCTTGTGATCTGTTGAATCCATCTTACACTATCCTCGGATAAACTCTAACACCGGTGCATTGCCATTGCGACTTACCAAGAGTTCACAGCTGAGCGCGCGGGCATTTCACGCTTTGGACTCGTCAGCGCCACATTTGCAATATAGGCCATAGCCTACTACTTGAATTCGTGATTGGTTGACAGCAAATTTCAAATAATAAATGGAACGATAAAATAACGTTATTAACCGGTTAATGGCCATTTCAATTTTTTGATTCTGTTCGGAACTATAAAATTCGATTTCGTTTCTGGTTCTGTTCCTGTCAAAATTTCGTTCGTTTCCGTTTCATTCCTTGAACCGGTTCAGAGCCCTGATACACACACATATACATATACAGTGCACAGCATAAAAGAGTACACCCCCTCTAAAACTTAACAAATTCAGCAATTACTCTTTACTTAGATGACATGTTAGGGTTCTTTGGAGATATAATGTTCCAACAAGCCTGCTTGATCAATTACCAAAGAAGAATGTCAAAGTTATTCAGCAAAATAAGATTTTCTTATCAAAGTGATAAAATGATATGTTGCAAAAATGAGTACACCCTCCTGAAAGTTAAAAAAAAAAAAAATGTGTATAGGTTCAAGGCTATTTTTGATCAACAGGTAAGTATATTGAACCAAAACTTTTAAAGACAAGTAATTTCCTGACAATTAACAGTGTTATATAGCCCACTGAATCATACTCAGACTTAATGCTGGCAGCAGTGGAGCCACTTGGGAGAGACCTGCCAGGTGACTTATTTCTTAGCATGAAAGAGGACAATGATACAAGAGGAATACCAAATTATTGTTTTAAGTGTGAAAATATAGCAGAAGTAGCACCGACATTCAAAAACAATGGACTTGTGACAAGGCTCCTGAAATAATCAGGTTGTCACTTTATTTTCATTTATTGATGAGTGAATTTTTGCTAGAAAAAGAGCAGGAGAAATAGCATGCAAGTGTCTCAGAGCCGGCAAAAGCTATGAAAAGAGTGACACTTTATCTCACAGAGAATGACGCAGCCTGCAGAAGTGACATGCATGGTTGTTGTCACCACTAGAATTACCTAATGTAGCCAAAGCACAATAAACTTATTTAACCTCTTCCAAGGCCCATATTTACAAAATAGAGACTTCTGGGAATCCATACTCTGGTCTCAAGAGACCAAGTCAATCATTTCGGACCCAAAAGCATCCAAAATGTTCTGGTGTTGCTAGAGGAGGAGTACAGTGAGAAGTGTTTGGTACCCACAGTGACGTTCAGTGGTAGTAAAGCTTTTATATAGGGATGAATGAGTGCTGAAGGTGTGAGGGAGTTGTGCTTTATCAAAGCTGTCATGAATTCACACACTACTGTGTGATGTAATACAAAAACTTGAAAGAAGATGCTACCCTCCCCTCATTCCCTGCATTATTGGGATTTTTTTCAGCATGACAATGAAGATATTCATTCTCACAAGGTGAAATTCCTTCAGTGGACATGTATTTAACTCAATCTTAACGCTCTTGAGCAGCTGTGGGGGATCCTGTGGAGACGAGCCGAGCAAAACTTGCCATTAAAGACCAGAGCATTTAAGGAGGTCGTCCTCCAGGAGTTAAACAGGACAGATGTGAAAATTTGTCATGATCTTGTACACTCAGTGCCAAGAAGGGTCAGAGCAGTGTACTTAAAGTTCTGGAGGACATACTAAGTACCAGAATATTATACATTTGCTGAATTAAATCTAGGGTGTACTCATTTCTGCAATCATTCATTTAAACAAAATCGGCTAATTTACTTATCTTACAGAAAATATTGGCATATATTGTTGTTTTTATTAAGTATGTTTAATACATTTAAATTTTGCCATCTTTCCATGAATTATATTAGTGATCATTAAGAAAATACATTTTTTATATTTATTCAGAGGGGGTGTACTCATTTATGCTGTGCACTGTATATATACATATACATATGAGAGAGAGAGGCTATATTTTTTATATATAAATAGGCTACACATACATATATACATTATTTTTTTCCTAGTGAAAACCATTTTGCTTTAGAACAAAAAAAAAAAAAAAAAAAACTGCCGATAACCACTGTAAATAAAAAAAATAAAAAAATTGAAGCATTTGTAAAAATTTAATCTGCCTTCAATTATCATCCATAAATATTTTTGGATTTTGCATATTTTTGTGGAGCAGGCCAGTAAGGAATTGCAATATTGTCCCCCATTGTTATCTGAACAAATTTGTGTTTTTAATTCACAAATTTAACTGCTTATATTATTTTCAGTGTGGGGACCATCAGGGCACTGAGAAATAAAAATAGGGATGAATGATATTATCGGACTGATATCGGCATCGGCCGATAATGGCTTTAAATGTAAATATCGGCATCGGCCCGATATGAAAACTTATGCCGATATGTCTTGCCGATAAGAGGAACACATTAACTCACATGTGCTCAGGGTGTGCTAGTGATTAGATCAAGTCAACAGTATGGCTCATTCTTGAAGCAAAGTTTTGTCTGAAAAGATTTCTTCAAGAAGCAATCTCTAAAAGATTTTTACAACTCTTTTGGTTTAGACCATCTACAAATGTTAAATCTTATAAATAAAATAAAATGTTAGGGTTAACACTGCATCTTTCTGGGGGAAAAAAAAATGCAGCGATTGATATATAGTTTATTTATAGTTATTTTCAAAGCTTCAATGTGCTGTCAAAAAAACTTCATTATGGTTTATTTAATTCTAACAAATAAGTTCTTGTTAAAAAACTAACCAAATTAAAAATATTTTGCTTATAATTTCTGCACAGGAGAGACTTGGTGTTGTTTCCAAACAAAAAGGAAATATCCGTATCGGCCAAAATTATTTGATAAATATCGGCATATCGGATATCAGCAAAAATCCAATATAGTGCATCCCTAAAAAAATAAAAAAATAAAAAAATTTAAATTAAACAAAGACTTGTACCAGCAGCTTTTACTCTGCTGTTCTCGCCTAAAAAGTGCTCACTATTAATGAAACAAATTAAAAGGGAATATTGGATAAAGGATGCTTACTGTTTTGCTCACTCATTTAAATAAAAATAGCAGGCAGTGTACAGTATATACAACTGCACAGTAAATAGTAAAGTTTAGTTGACATGATATACAGTACATGATTTTTTCCCCCCTCCTTTTCTATGTAATGCAATGCCAGCTTCTATGGCTATATTCATGGCAATAGCCAGGTTTAGTCATTCAAAAATAAAACTAAAGATGTTTAAGGTTCTTTTTTTTTTTAACCTCAAGATTAAACTTGGACAGGTTAAATTTGGACATTGTTAAAAAAAAAAAAAAAAAAAAAAAAAAAAACTTTAGTCAACAGAGTATCTCAAGTATCAATAAAATGAAACCGGTTCCTCAAATGAGTACAAGTATCTCAGTCCAGTAAAATATGAGTGATAGACAGTGAATTTTGACAAGATGAATACTTTGGGGAATTTTCTCCTGTTGGCTAAAATAGAAAATAGTATCATATCTGGCAACGTGTGTGAATTACTCGATCCTAATGATTATTTAAAAGGGAATACATATCTTGTCCCAACATCAGAACTGATTTCATTTAATTTGTTATGCATTTATTGTTGGTTTAAGACCTGTGAAACGTACATAGCATTTTACAGGTTCTGTAAATAATGCTTCTTAGGCAGCACAGTCTACTTGTTCATTACCAGAGTGATCAGGTACCAAGCAGAAAATAATACTACAAAATTATTATTAAGATGACAATTTGATTAAAATATTCCTAATTGTTGGGTGATAAGTTCTTAAAGATTCCAAAGCTTCAAGAGATGACTTTGAATCAGTTATTCAAAATCAAATATTTTTCCAGGTTTGCTAAATCCAGTATTTTGGGCTTATTGAGATTCCATGTAGGGATGCACTAAAATGAAAATTCTTGGCCGAAGCCAAAACTGAACAAAATGAAACACTGGACCGAATACCGAACACAGTTTTGCAATTTTTTTCCCCCCATGTATTTTGCCTTTTTTTCACCACTGCATAAATTAAACATGCCAAAATGTGCTTTTTACTGTTTTGTCTTGCTTTTCAAAGAACAACAATTTATTTAACACTGAACATTTTAACATTATAGAAGACATTATACCAAAAAATAACATTTTAATATTCGAGCAGACATTATACCAAAAAAAGCACAATTTAACTTTTGGCCATTTTTGAGACTCCCTTCTTGAATCAGGCATGTGATTGGCTAAAGACAAAAAAAAATAAGGAAAGCCGGACACTCTGAGCAGCAAATCAGCATATTAGAATGATTTCTGAAAGGTCCTGTGACACTGAAGACTGGAGTAATGATGCTGAAAATTCAGCTTTGATCACAGCAATCAATTACATTTTACTATATATACGTATATTCACATACAAAACAGTTGTAATTGTAATATTTCACAATATTATGGTTTTTGTATTATTTACTATACAAATAAATGCAGCCTTGCTAAGCAGAAGAAACATCTTTTAAAACATTAGAAAATACAGATCCCAATTTGAACACTATGTGTGAATGTTATAATTAATGTACTAATAGAGCTGTTGTAATTATTGTTATCATTATCTTTATTTTATTTTACAGAACAACAGTAAAATTACAATACTATTAACATTTATGAATGTTGATGAGTTCTTGCTTTTTCTCAACTTTTATTTTTGTAGAAACCCACAGGAAGGTCTTAGCGCTTCTTTTTGTTGACCACAGCAGGTTTATAAATTATTCTTATCACAAATTTGGGAAGATGTTTGTCGCATATATCACATTGTCACATCCATGCCTTGTAAAAATTCATAAAAATGATACTGAGAATCTGACGAGTAACACTGTTTCAGTGCAGATTTTCCTCTCACTTTGGACTTTGAACCCTGGCTAACAAGCAGATAGCGCCGCAAGCTCATGCACTGAATGATTCCAATCATCATACAGTACTCCGCAACAACCACCCTTTCCTCTTCTCATCAAAGACATGCGACGCAGTACTAAACAGTCTCTCTCTGTTGGTGCTTGTAAATGATTTTTGCATCTTTCTATTGACACTTTTAAATGCTCCCACACTGCCGAGATGTATGCTGCGTTATAAAAAGTGCGTGCCTCTCACTCTATGCTGGTTGTTATTTGATCACATCACCAAAAAAGTCAATGTTTGGTATAATTTATTCGGTCTTTTCGCTTATTCTTCGGTTAATTTCGGTTGCCAAACATTTGGTGCATCCCTAATTCCACGTAGGAATTCTGCAATAATGTGCTTGTCCCAAAATGTTAAAATCCACTTTGAGATGGGTTTTAATGTGTAGACCATTTTCTTAATTTTTTAAGTTTGGTTGCATACTGTAAAGCCAAGTTTAACCATCTGATTTCCAAGGAAAGTAAAAAAAAAAAAAAAAAAAAAAAAAAAAAAAAAAAAGGGTTCTGTGCCGTACCCGAGGTTAAAATTACTATATTTATTTATTTACTTACTTACTTACTTACATGTTCGAAATAAATGTTTCAATTAAAAAAAAAACTAATTTTTTTTTTAAAAAAATCAGGTAAATTTTATATTTCAGGTGTTAGTCACTAGTCACAATTTGTAACTATTTTTGCTTAATTTAAACTGTCCTGTGGTGTGACCAATTCATTTTAAAAAGTACAAATATTCCAGGCATGCTCTCAGTTACGATTATTCTGAAGTTATTTATAAAAATAAAAATGTATTTTTACATCATGAAATTATACATGCATACATTACATACCATACATATATATAAAAAAAGGTTTTAAAAAGTTTAAAACCATTTTAGATGCTCAGATGCTAAGCAGGTCACACTGCAGAACATGGTAATTGCTTGACTTGTAAAGTTAACCACCCAGAAGTATAGGTTTACATGTACTATATCACCTTTATGAGTTCTCCTCTCTCCAGGGCTGCAGAAACATCCTCTGTGCACATGTACTGCTCAAACAGTTGCTTCCAGGACCCTCTACTATCTTTAGTGCCTTTATCTTTATTGTTTTGTGGTAAGCTTTCTTTTGATGCTGTGAAAAGAAAGGTAAAACAAAGTTTAAAAAAAACTGCACCTCACATGGAGAAAAAAAAAAAAAAAAGGTTAATTTAGATTTGGAATAAAACTAAATCTGTTCATGTTTTTTTTTTCCAAGGTTTAGTCACGTATATTAGCTTTGAAGCCATGTATGTATTAGATTTGTTTTCCTAACTTTTATCACATGTAAAACACGCATTTAAAAATTACAGTCTCTTTGTTTCGGGAATACTGGCTAAAATACTGGCCTTCTTTTATGTTTCACAGAAGAAAAATAAGTTTTCAAAGTACAGTTTTGGAACAACATGAGGGTGAGTAGCGAACATAATTTTTATTTTGGGGTGAAATATTGCTTTAATCTAAACAAAAATAATTATTTGATTTTGAACAAATCATTAAGCCAATGTGAAACAGCATTGACAAAGTAAATCAAATACATTGAGGCCTTATCCACACTAATACATTTACATTATTACATTTACTCATTTAGCAGATGCTTTTATCCAAAGCAACTTACAAATGAGGACAATGGAAGCAATCAAATTGAACAAAAGAGCAATGATATGCAAGTGCTATAACAAGTCTCAGTTAGCTTAACGCAGTACACGCAACAAGTTTTTATTTTTATTATTATATAGTAAATAAAAAGAAAACCGATAGAGTAGAAAAAGAATAGAGCAAGCTAGTGTTAGAGGCCTTTTTTTTGCTTTTGTTAATACATAATACATTTTTAAAAAAAACAGATAGAATACAAAAAGATTAGAGAAGCTATTGTTAGTTTTTTTTTTTTTTTTTTTTTTAAGAAAACAAGCAGTTAGTGAATGAAGAGTGCAAGTCTAAAAGGGGCAAGTTTTTTATTTTTTTAAAGAATAGAATTAGAATAGGGAGTGCTAGAGTTAGAGGGTCAAATAAAGATGGAAGAGATGTGTTTTTAGCCGATTCTTGAAGATGGCTAAGGACTCAGCTGCACGGATTAAGTTGGGCAGATCATTCCACAAGGAGGGAATATTTAATGTACTGGCACTTTTCCACTGCGTGGTATGACTCGGCACGGTTCAGAATGGCACGGCTCAGTTCGGCTCGGTTTGCGGTTCCACTGCAGTTTAGTACCGCTTTAGAGTGGGCGGGATTACGGACTACTGCCGTGACTCCTGAAAAACTTTAATTCCACATCGCTCCATCACGCTCTCGCTGGATCCGCTCCTCGGCTATCAACGAGAGGACAGTCTGTACTTTCAGTGTTGTGTTGGGGCAGATCATTCAGTGTTGTTGCCCCCAAATTATGGAATTCTCTTCCCAGATCACTCCGTCTTGTCAATAACCCGTCTGAATTTAAATCGCTGCTTAAAACTCACTTGTTTTCAGAATTCTACCTTTCTTAAGTTAATTTCTGTTTATTCTGTTTATCATGTTGTGTAATCTATATATTATTATATGTCCGATATTCAAATTACTTTGTATTATTGTTTGATGTTACTCACATTTTTGATGTTTATTGTAAAGTGTCCTTGAGCTCTGGAAAGGCGCTATATATAAATAAAACGTATTATTATTATTATTATTATAATTATAATTATAATTATAATAATACTTCCTCAACAGACAACGAAACAGCCAATTTTTGGTTGTTAAAAGAAAGGTGCGCTCATTCAAAACAGTTGCGTTCCATCCTTCGCTGGCTGTGCTGATTTAAAATCTAGCGGGTCTGTTGTGTCTCATGCCGCAAGTTCAATGACGCAGGTAGTGACGATTTTCTCTGACCAATCAGTGTAAGGCTGCCACTAACGACTATTTTTATTTCGATTAATCTATCGACTAATTTATCGATTAATCTAAACGATTAATTTCCCACAAAAAAACCAACAACAATTTTACTTAAGAATATTTTATTAAACTATATTTTATTAAACCAAATGAAATCCAAATTTCTATGAAATCCTTTTTTAAAGCAAAAGTAAAGTGCAACAGAGTGCAAGAAGCAAGTGTCCATCTCAGTCCAAATCACTGAAATCAAAGTTCAGTATTATAGTGTAAGAATGACAACATATCCACGTGTTCTAGTCTACTACTAATAAAATTATAACCAAAAAACACTTTAAGGAGTATTTACCAGAAATATTATTTACCAGAATTTTAGGAGAAAAATGTAAATGTGCAGTATTTCTGAAAAGAAAAGAAAAAAGAAAAACTTTTAAATATAAAATCAATTAATTGGAGATGCTTTTGATTATTAATTTAATGGAGCCATTCAAATGGAATCCAGAAAATAATGGAAAACAGAATTTAGTACAGATAAAACTGTAAAACTCAATTAATTAGACAGGCTTTGATTAATAAAATTTAAATTAACCATTAAAACAGAGTATAGAAAAATTAAAATGGAAAAACTGAATTTGGAAATAAAACGGATTTCATAGGGCCCTATAACAAATTAATTTTTTTTTGTGGTAATAAAAATAGATGTAAGTGAACAATAGCTTTTAAAATGACTTAAAATACATATATAATAGCAATGATGCAATAATAATTAGTTCAAATAAAGTATCAAAAGCAAGAAATCATGGTTTTATTGAACAAAACTGTTAAAATACATAATGTATACAATACATTAACAATAGAGCTAATGTAGATTACGCATTACAACAAAGGCCTGCAGGGGGCGCCAACGGCCAGACGATTGTTTTACACTTTACTGCGCGATCTAATCCTTGTTTAATATTGACAAAACACCATTTAATTCAAATGTCCACTTAATCTTTAATATTTGGCCATTTCTTTAGGACAGAAATGCTATAGCCACTGTAATTAAATGAATATGTGGACATCAAAACGTGTAAACTCAGAGTGAGGGTTTAAGCTTTTATTTTGAAACCGCGATGTATTCTCCTGTGTTTGCGTAGGTTTATAAATGATTTACCTTACAAATCTGATGAAAATGGCGCATGTTGCATTCCCAGATGAACGTTATAATAAACCCAAACTCACAACAACATGCAGAGATGGAGTTTGAGATGCTCCACACTTGTAAATGATAACAGTTTCTGCAGTAACTACTGAACGAGCTGTGTGACTGTGACACACATACTTAACCTTCACGCATGTAAATTATTAAAGCGCATATACTGCATTAGAACTGCATTGCATATAATTATTTAATTAAATCATAGCATTTGTGAATTCACAATTATGCTTAATTATGATTTTTAAATGGGTTTAATTTATCATGCAGCCTTGGAAAACAGTCTAATAATGCGTTTTATGGATTCTCGTCCATGAAATGCGCCACTTCTGGTATTTGGCCGGTTAGTCGACGCGAGCAAAATGAAGTCGATGATTTTTAAAACTCGAATAGTCGACTATAATCGACAGCCCTAAACCAGTGATCAGCAGAGTTTACGTCACGTTGTGGTAACCGTACGGTTCGCTTGGAACCTCGGCCGAGGTGGTACTAAAAAAAAGTACCAGGTACTGTACCCAGTGGAACACCCCCCAAAAGTGAGCCATACTGAACCATACCGTGCCATACCATGCAGTGGAAAAGTGCCATAAAAGTCAGTGAAAGTAATTTTGTGCCTCTTTGGGATGGCACAATAAAGTGACGTTCACTTGCAGAACGCAAGCTTCTAGAGGGCACATAAGTCTGAAATAATGAATTTAGGTAAAGGGGTGCAGAGCCAGTGGTGCTTTTGTAGGCAAACATTAATGCCTTGAATTTTATGCAAGCAGCTATTGGTAGCCAGTGCAAATTGATAAACAGAGGTGTGACGTGCATTCTTTTCGGCTCATTAAAAATGAATCTCGCTGCCGCGTTCTGGATTAATTGTAAAGGTTTGATAGAACTGGCTGGAAGACCTTCCAAGAGAGCACTGCAATAGTCCAGCCTGGACAGAACAAGAGCCTGAACAAGGAGTTGCGAAGCATGTTCCGAAAGAAAAGGCATGTTAAATAAAGCAAATCTGCAGGACTGGGCAGTTTTAGCAATGTGGTCTGAGAAAGTCAGCTGATTATCAATCATAACTCCAAGGTTTCTGGCTGTTTTTGAAGGCGTTATGGTTGATGTGCCTAAATGGATGGTGAAATTGTGATGAAACGACAGGTTTGATGGAACCACAAGCAGTTCTGTCTTGACAAGGTTGAGTTGAAGGTGATGGTCTTTCATCCAGCAAGAAATGTCTGTTAGACAAGCTGAGATGCGAGCAGCTATTGTCGGATCATCAGGATGGAATGAGAGGTAGAGTTGAGTGTCATCAGCATAGGAGTGATATGAAAAGCCGTTTCTGAATGACAGAACCTAGTGATGCCATGTAGATGGAGAAGAGAAGTGGTCCAAGTACTGAGCCCTGAGTCACCCCAGTAGTTAGATGTTGCGACTTGGACACCTCAACTCCCCAAGATACCTTGAAGGACCTATCTGAGAGGTAAGACTCAAACCACTGGAGTGCGGTTCCTGAGATGCCCTTTGCCAATAGGGTTGACAGGAGGATCTGATGGTTAACCGTGTCAAAAGCAGCGGACAGATCCAGCAAGATAAGTATTGAAGATTTGCATTCCGCTCTTGCCAGTCTTAGGGCTTCAACAACTGAGAGCAAGGCAGTCTCGGTTGAGTGTCCACTTCTGAAGCCAGACTGGTTGCTGTCGAGGAGGTTGTTCTGTGTGAGAAAGGCAGAGACTTGGTTGAACACAGCTCGTTCAAGTGTTTTTGCAATGAAAGGAAGAAGGGTTAAGGGTGGGTTTCTTAAGTAGTGGGGATAACTAACTCGTATAAACGAGCCTGTCTAAATGTTGAGGGAAAAACACCAGTGTGAAGGGATGTGTTAATGATGTGAGTGAATGCAGGTACAACTGCAGGAGAAATGGCTTGAAGGAGATGAAATGGAATAGGATCAAGCAGTAGGATGATTAGAAAGGATGAGTTTGGAGACTTCTGCCTCAGAGAGTGAGAAGGATGTGAACGAGTGTATGTTTGCTGGTACGATGTGCTTTACAGATTGTGGTGTGGAAAATTGTGCACTGATGGTTTTAATTTTATTAATGAAGAATGTGGTAAAGTCGTCAGCTGTTAGACTTGATGAAGGAGGGGGAGGAGGAGGACAAAGGAGGGAGGAAAATGTTTTAAAGAGCACGCGAGAGTTAGACAAATTGTTAATTTTGTTATGATAGTTTGTCCCTTTTAGCAGTGGAGACATTAGCAGAGAAGGAAGAGAGGAGTGACTGATGCACATTAAGGTCAGTAGGATTTTTTTTTATTTGCGCCATACCCTTTCAGCAGCCCTGAGCTTAGAACGATGAGCTTAATACATTTTCGTTTGAAAACGCATCTTTCTTTTCTTCGTTTTGGCCTTCCATCCACATTGACATGGTGTTTTTGTCAAGGAAAACTGAGCTTTTTGAAAACGCTCTCCAAAGTAGATGCATTTGAAAATGCCTCTTTCACGTTGTAGTGTTGTCTGTGAAAAGGAGCCTTTTGAGAACGATGATGCATGTTTGGTCCCGTGACACATTGAACCAATACATATGCAGGGGTTAAAGCAAAAAAAAAAATCCTAAGCCTGAAATTTTTCAGGGGGCAGGGCAGGGTGGCATCACATGCAAAGCATGCAATGACTGTGGCAACTTTATCATTTGAAAGGATGCAATGGCAAAGTTATTGCCTTCCTTATTCAAACTGATTTTTTTCTTCATGAATATATGATTGAACTGAAGAATGAAAGCTATATCATACACTTGGAAAATTATGAGTTATATCACCGCTTATCGACACTAGGGGTGTGACAATACACTAATCTGTGCGTGGAATGTGCGTATGAATGATTTTAAAAACAAACCACGATTCACCAAAAATTTCATACTAAAATTTATTCTACATTTACGAAAAATTATAGGAACAACTGAAACCACACGTACGCAGAAAGCAGTTACTCTGTACGGCCTTATAATCATGTTGAGATGTTAAATTTAATCTAAATACGACTATAATTATATTAAAGCATGTTTACTAAATTGTGTTATATAATCCATATATAAAATTATATAAACTTATTTAATAATACAATTTAATCTTGTCATCATACATTTCATCATATAGTGAAAATGTAAGAAAAGTTTCGTTTTGTTCAGCTGCGAGGTTTCTCTGAATAAGGCGTATAGAGCTGGCTCCCGAGAGGTCTGTAGTCTGGGTCTGTATGAAAGTTTTTTTTTTTGTGTGTGTGTGTGTGTGTTTGAACTGGTGAGAACGGTACCCTTGGATGCTCAAAGGTCTGGCGAGAGCGCGTTCTGAAAGCCCTTATATGGAGATAATTTGGCCGTGTTTTATGCAAATGACTAACCTCGTGCACGTGGCCGATCATTTAGAATTACTCCAAATTTACTAACATAAGAACGAGGTTCAGAATACGGAACAGTCCACGCAATTATTAGTGAATGAGACCCAATGTTTTAATACTATTTTTAAGAAATTTTCAATGACAAAATATTTGTCTTTTAATTACAAAATGTAAAACAATGCAGTTGTATTTTGATATATTTTAACTAATCTTGGGCTGTAACTAATGATTATTTTGGTAATCAAGTAATCTACTGATTAGTTTGACAATTGAGTAATCTGATATTTTTTAGTAACACAAATAGACCTAAGTGAAAACCAGGCTTTAGTATGACTATTTATACACCGACCAAAATTATAAATGCAACACTTTTGTTTTTGCCCCCATTTTTCATGAGCTGAACTCAAAGATCTAAGACTTTTTCTATGTACACAAAAGGCCTATTTCTCTCAAATATTGTTCACAAATCTGTCTAAATCTTTGTTAGTGAGCACTTCTCCTTTGCCGAGATAATCCATCCACCTCACAGGTGTGGCATATCAAGATGCTGATTAGACAGCATGATTATTGCACAGGTGTACCTTAGGCTGGCCACAAAAAAAGGCCACTCTAAAATGTGCAGTTTTATCACACAGCACAATGCCACAGATGTCGCAAGTTTTGAGGGAGTGTGCAATTGGCATGCTGACTGCAGGAATGTCCACCAGAGCTGTTGCCCGTGAAATGAATGTTAATTTCTCTACCATAAGCCGTCTCCAAAGGCGTTTCAGAGAATTTGGCAGTAAATCCAACCGGCCTCACAACCGCAGACCACGTGTAACCACACCAGCCCAGGACCTCCACATCCAGCATCTTCACCTCCAAGATAGTCTGAGACCAGCCACCCGGACAGCTGCTGCAACAATCGGTTTGCATAACCAAAGAATTTCTGCAGAAACTGTCAGAAACCGTCTCAGGGAAGCTCATCTGCATGCTCGTCGTCCTCATTGGGGTCTCGACCTGACTGCAGTTCGTCATCGTAACCGACTTGAGTGGGCAAATGCTCACATTCGATGGCGTCTGGCACTTTGGAGAGGTGTTCTCTTCACGGATGAATCCCGGTTTTCACTGTACAGGGCAGATGGCAGACAGAGTGTATGGCGTCGTGTGGGTGAGCAGTTTGCTGATGTCAACGTTGTGGATCGAGTGGCCCATGGTGGCGGTGGGGTTATGGCAGGGTTTGACGCTTACCTTTTTCCCCAAGGAGCTAAGCTAAAAAAATTAGGAGCGCATTAAAAAAAATGTAGGGGTGCAATGCAAATTTTTCAAATTAGGTGTTTTAACTTAAGGGGATATAAAGAGACATTTACAAGCACAATTATTCAATTTATCAGAATACAGAAAGCACACAAGGTTTTTAAATAATCTTGCTTCAGACACTAATAGGCTAATTATGTAATTAGTTATAGTCCTATTAAACTATGTACATTAGGTATGTGACGGTATCAAATTTTCACAATAGTCATTGAAGCTTTTGTCACGGTATGTGTTTTTATTTTTAAAATCACAATATATAATTTCTAAGTGAAAAAAAAGTGTTGTCCTCCTAACAGGTTAAATAACTTTATTAAAAGATAATTTACTAAAAGACTTTAATAAAAAATACACAAAAATATAAAGTAAACAAGTGTTTCAAGTTTAGAGTGCAAAAGATTGTTCAAATGAACGAAAGAACAATAGGTAACACTTTACAATAAGGTCCCATTTGTTAACATTAGTTAAAGCAGGTTAACATTAACTAACAATGTGCAATAACTAATTGGTGCAGTAGTTAATATTCTTTGTTAATGTTGATTAATAAAAATAAAAAAAAAAACTGTTAGTTAATGTTAGCTCCATTGAATAATATTAACAGACAACTTTTGATTTTATAATGTATTATTAAAAGTTGAAATTAAGATGAACATTATTAATAAATGCAGTCATTGTTTTTTCATGTTAACTAATGGAACCTGTTAAGTGTTACTGAACAATAATAACGAATCAGTCAATATATAGATAGGCCTACTGTTCTCTATTATAGATCAGTGGATAGGCCATGTTTAAAGTTAGATTTTTTTTTTGAAAATAAATAGCTCATTAAGTCTTTAAGTAATAATTATTTGATGCTATTGTGAAGACTAAAGCGAATATAAATATCTAAATGACTGAGTGTGAAACATTTACACAGTTTTAGGAAAGTAGCATAGCTGCTTTGTTTACAGGGTAACGGCAGCGTCAGTGCCCTCTAATGGCGAATGTGCGTCATTCAGCGCGTCTTCTCTTTAACTCGCTCCGCTTTTCTTCTCATCTGTGCTCATTTAAATTAAACTGTTGCCTTTTTAAAGTTCAGTAATCGTATGAGGCTGTATCACAATTTTTCCATAAATAAACTGAATAAATTAATATGTTTGTTATAGGCTACTGTATAAGTTAGGCTTTTGTATTGTATTTGCACTCATGCTCCTAAATACATTTTCCAGTTCGCACATCTATTTTTATTCGAAATGCGAGTGAAATGCTCGCACTGTCGAGCCCTGGGTTATGGTATGGGCAGGCGTATGTTATGGACAACGAACACAGGTGCATTTTATTGATGGCATTTTGAATGCACAGAGATACCGTGGCGAGATCCTGAGGCCCATTGTTGTGCCATTCATCCACGACCATCACCTCATGTTGCAGCATGATAATGCACGGCCCCATGTTGCAAGGATCTGTACACAATTCCTGGAAGCTGAAAACATCCCAGTTCTTGCATGGCCAGCATACTCACCGGACATGTCACCCATTGAGCATGTTTGGGATGCTCTGGATTTCGCGTATACGAAAGCGTGTTCCAGTTCCTGCCAATATCCAGCAACTTCGCACAGCCATTGAAGAGGAGTGGACCAACATTCCACAGGCCAGAATCAACAACCTGATCAACTCTATGCGAAGGAGATGTGTTGCACTGCGTTAAGGCAAATGGTGGTCACACCAGATACTGACTGGTTTTCGGACCCCCTGGACCCCCCCAATACAGTAAAACTGCACATTTTAGAGTGTCCTTTTATTGTGGCCAGCCTAAGGAACACCTGTGCAATAATCATGCTGTCTAATAAGCATCTTGATATGCCACACCTGTGAGGTGGATGGATTATCTCGGCAAAGGAGAAGTGCTCATTAACACAGATTTAGACAGATTTGTGAACAATATTTGAGAGAAATAGGCCTTTTGTGTACATAGAAAAAATCTTAGATCTTTGAGTTCAGCTCATGAAAAATGGGGGCAAAAACAAAAGTGTTGCGTTTATAATTTTGGTCAGTATATAAACTAACGATGAGACAAATAATTAGCTCAAATAAAATTTCAAACTGCATGGTTTTATTGAACAACACTGTTAAAATACATAATGTAATAAGCCTACTATACATAATATGAACATAACCAACTTAAGTACATTATGTATTATAACAAATACCTGCAGGGGGCGCCAACGGCCTGGTGACTTTTCACTTCACAGCGTGATTAAACAACGTTTAAATCCACTAAATTTTAATATTTGGCCACAAGCAAACTCAGAAACTTTTATTTTGAAATCGCGATGTACAATACATGGCATATTTAGAAATAGGCTGATGTATTCTCCTGTGTTGGCAAAGGTTTATAAATGATTTACGTTACAAATCTAGTGAGATAATGCACACTGTTTTCCCAGATGAATGTTAACTCAAACTCACAGCATATACAGAGGAAGAGTTTAGCCCATTTCACACATAGTCTTTACTGGTAAGTTACCATTAAGAAATCATGTGTGAATGGGACCTTTTCAAACAGCCCGGTAAATTTGTTCTGGCAATCATATTGTTATTATGGAGAGGACATGATTACTCCGAGCTGTTTACAAAGCTCAGCTGCTTTTTAAATAGTTTTTCTATGTAAATATGCGCTAGATGGGCATCTTTGACCATTGCGCCTCACAGATTTTTGTCGCACTTCTCCTTTCATCAGGGCTGCGACTCTGCAATTGGATACTATTATGTGCATCTCGTGTTTATAAGAGCAAAAAATTCTGATTGGCTAGTAATGTTAGTTTGGTTGTGAGTGAAGGCTGTGCTCCTCTCATACCATTGGTAGGCGAACTCATGGACTCGACAGTGATATCAACAAAAAAAAAAATGTAAATGTAGGATTTTTTTTTTTTTTTTTTTCGCAGCCAAACACTGCACGCCGGAGATGCGGCACAGTGCCAGAGAACTTTAAGCCCTGCATATGTTTATACTGGTATTGTGCCTGTTATGTGCTATTCACTTTCACACTATATTGCTAGATGTGTTACTTTGTACACTCTTAATATCACGGTCCTGCAAAGATGACACTTTGCAGCAATACATGAGGGCATTTGTGTTTTAGATCAGACATACAATCGTGAGTGAGAGCGACCTGAACGCGTCCAGCCAGAAGAATAGCAATGAGCTATTCCCAGTGAGCTTTTTTGAGGCTTTACGCATGCACAGTAAAGCGAATTTAACATTTTCTGACATTACAGTGTGGATGAGAAATTTTGGAAAACACTTCAAAATACTAGTGTGGATGGAGAGCGTTTTAAAATGAAAACACAATTTTTAAATGTATCCAGATTAATGTAGATGTTGCCTAAATGTATATATGAAATAAGGCTTGGTTTTGAGACACTGGCTCTTCATTTCAGTAAGTACCTTGAGTATGAGGAGCTTTGATGTTTTTATTTGGTGATTTCCCAGCAATAATGAGGTCAATTTCAGGACCACATGCCCCCTTGTCTTCTTTCACTAAATTTCCTTTGAATCTCTTCTTCGATTTGTTCTTTGCTTGTTCCACCCCACACAAACAGCTCAACTGTTGACAGTCAGCTTCCTCAGATCCCACCAGATCTGAGATCACTTTGATGTCTTTTTCATTTCTCTTGTGTTGCTGTTTTGAGGGTACCTTTTTGGGTGCAGTAGCCTTATGTAGCTCCATTCTAGCATGCTTTTCCAGCATGCCAGGCTTCATGCCCTGGTCTTCAGTGCATGTCACCTGATAGCTGGTTTTGTCCATGTGCAAACAGATGGAGGCATCAGCATTCTGCCTACTCTGTTGAGAGGATAAGCTATCAACAGAATAAGATGACTCTGAATTGCCCTTTTTTCTCCTGCTCACAACATTCACAGACCTGCTAACTGATGTACTCATGCTCTCCTCCACCTGCTGCTTCGCTAACTCTTGCAAGTAAGAACGAAACTTGCCATTCTGATGCTGATTCAGAAGTCTGGCATAGGCATCCTTCTGGGATCTGAGGAGATTTTGTGCACCATCTCTAGGTTTAGTAGTTCTCTTTACTTTAGGGGAAGATGCCATAATCTCTGCAAAGAATCAACATATCGGTGGTCACAACCAGTTAATGGAACAGAGCAGCTTTTGTTTTGAATATCAACAATTATCATATAATCAAATCTTGACTTACTATGTCTTAAAAAAACAACAACAAATCTTTAATGACTGAAATACTGTTTTAGAAAAAAGGGAAATAATGTTTAGAAGTGTTTATTCAACTACAGTCACTTTTTAGCCCATGTGGACTTTTACTCATTCACTTAATTCAAGGAAAATCTGTCATTGTTGGAACCTATTGTTTTGTTAATGATAACATTGTAATGTAATTTACATAAATTGCTTTACAAAAGTGCTCTTAAAATGGAGATAACTTGGGATGTGCCTTATGAAGACTTTAAAGTTGGCCAAAACATTAGGCTATTGTTTTAAGAAAGTCAAGTCTGTTTGTAATGTAGAGGGAGTGTTGCATGTTTCTTCTATAGAAATATAGATTTTTTTTCCCCCTGAGTTGAACCTCCTGTACAGTTTGTTCAGCATGTTTTTGTTTGTTTGATTTTTGTGCTTAATATAGAATTAAGGATGAGAATTAACTGCTGTAAACGATTTTTAGATGAAGATCTTGCTAAAGCTGATTTCATTACAGCATTTTATGTATCCTAAATACACAATTGTAAATTATGAATTAAATTAATAAATTATGAATTCTCAGTGTCTTATTTCATAAGAATGCTCTTCATTGACTCAGTTTCGTACAGAATAAAAAAGTACTCTAACTTGCTGAAACAAAAAAAAATTATATAGGCTATAATAAAAACTTAGAGTAAAATTACAGACTGATGTAGAAATGGGGTCAGAACTTTCTGAGGCAGTCATATATTGTGTAAAATCTGACAAAAAAAAAACATTTATATAATATTGAAATTGTTGATTATTTCACTGTTTATTTAGATCAGTGGTTCACAGCTCCAGTCCTCGTGACCCACACTGCTTTGCACATTTTGTATGTCTCCCTTATTTAACGCACCTGATTCAGATCATCAGCTCGTTGGGACAGAGATATCCATGAACTGAACTGTGTGTGTCAGATAAAGCCCGGCTCACACTGTTGCGATTTTTTAAAAGTCCTTTAGGATTGTACTTGTCAGACTGTACGAACATGATGATCATGTCACACTGTAGGATCTCAGTTGTCATTAATGTCAGACTGTACGAGTCAAGACGATTTAAAAACGGGTGCGCGCAAGAAAACTTGTCCGGAGTTTTACATTATCAACCCATACACGTCCAGTGACTGCGAACGGCATTGCACGCGGGACCGAAATGTTGGCTATCATTTAAAGTATATGAACGGCGGCAATACCAGCGTATTTAAGAAGAATAGTGTATGCAGCTCTACACACCCACATGAAAACAGCGGCGCAACCAGTGTTTATATAGAAAAGGCAACGCATCAGATGAATTCCGTGAGCGCCGGAGTTTATGGCTGATAGAATAATTCTCTAGCATTAATTCTGCTCATAGCTTGTCTTGAAAAACGTCTTGAATTAGTCACACTGCAGGACTGTGCGCCAAATCTTCTGACACTGCCAGAATTTCGTGAAATTTGATCGCAACAACCATTAATCGGCTGTCGGTGAACATGTCAGTCTTTGATCGCTGGTTTGACATGTTCACCGACAACTGATTAATGGCTGTTGCGATCAAATTTCACCTCCGACGAAATTCTGGCAGTGTCAGAAGATTTAACGCACAGACCTGCAGTGTGACGTCTCCTACGATGAATGTCAAACTGTCTCCGTTTTTCAAGACAAGCTATGAGCAGAATTAATGCTAGAGAATCAGCCATAAACTCCGGCGCTCTCGTCCTCTGCTCACGGAATTCATCCGATATGTTGCCTTTTCTATATAAACACTGGTTGCGCCGCTGTTTTCATGTGGGTGTGTAGAGCTGCATACACTATTCTTCTTAAATACGCCAGTATTGCCGCCGTTCATATACTTTTCATGATAGGCAACATGTCGGTCCCGCGTGCAATGCAGTTCGTAGTCACTGGACGTGTATGGGTTGATAATGTAAAACTCCGGACAAGTTTTCTTGCGCGCACCCGTTTTTAACTCGTCTTGACTGTCGTACAGTCTGACATTAATGACAACTGAGATCCCATAGTGTGACATGATCATTATGTTCGTATAGTCTGACAAGTACAATCCTAAAGGACCTTTAAAAAAATCGCACAGTGTGAGCCCGACTTAAGAGAAACATACAAATTGTGCAGAGCAGTGTGGGTACCGAGGACTTAACCTCTGGTTTAGATCATCACGTTTAAAAATGCAGATAAACATGCAAAAGTTTAAATGAAATTCAACCCTAGGACATAAAAGTGCTTGCAGTTGAAGAAACACCCTTACATAACTCCCATTTATCATGTTCAGAGTTTAGTTTAATCCATGGTTTATCAATGAAGGGATTTACTAATGTGTGAGGCAATCTAATTGTTTGCAACGAGCTTAACAGCTTCATCCTGGTACACGCAGTACCTTTCAATAAAATGCACCTGTATACCAATGGAAAGCTATATTAATAAGCATAAACACAATTATAAACATAAATAACAACTCACCATCTATAGCTGCTTTTCAGAGTGAATATCTGTTGCTAAATTTCGCCCGACACCTCCGAACAACACTACCAACTGCGCATTTCTTCCGGGTCCTATAAATGATACGCTGTTGTTGCATCATGGGGATTGTAGTTCTCTTGCGTAGTGATGTTACGGCTGAGTCTTCGAAGCTTGTATACTATGGATGTTTTTTTTTTGTTTTTTTTTTAATGCTTTATTAATTCAATGCCACAAGAACAAGAGGTATTAAATATTCATGTCAAATTAACATTAGCTGCCAGATAAAAAAGAAGAAAAGAAAAGAGAAAAAAAGAAAGGAAGAACCATACATAAATTTAAATGCTTTCAGAGCATTACATGTTTTCAGTGCTCTTTTGTTTTTTGCTTGTTCCAAGAGATTTGCATATAATTTAAAGTAATTTATAAAATGGGGAAATTTTGGTCTACACTGAGCCCACTTTTTCTTATGTATATGGTATTTTCCTAAAAAAAATTATTATATGTTGTTCTACAATTCAAATGTTAGTTTTCAGTATAAAAAAGCACATCAAATATACAAATTTCTATCATACACTATTTTTTTTAAAATATACAATTCCAGATCCTTCCAAAATAATCTTGAGTAAATACAATGAAAAAAAAAGATGCAAAATAGATTCTTTTTCTTGACCACAAAATTTACAGATATATTAAATATTAAGCTTAAATCTTTCCAAAACATGCTTAGCAGGATCAATTCTATGAAGTATTTTGTAAGACACTTCCTTAATTTTGTTATTGATACAAAACTTATTTGGCAATTTCCATGCTTTAAAGGGCATATTGCAGGTTAGAGACCCCAGTGAGTCAATGTATAGAAAAATAATGTAGGAACTAGATTTTCTTTAAAATATACTTTAAAATACGCTATTAAGGCTTCTGGGGTCGTTTTATTTTTTATTATTTTTTTGTGAACTTTATTGAACAATGTAAACTTTACAACCATAAATGGCCTGGTACAAAATGCTAAATGTCTTAATGAGACAACAGACAAGCATCATAACATAAGGAGAAGAGAAAAAAAAAAAAAAATAAATAAAAGTAAAATAAATAAATAAATAATAAATACTAGCAGTTTTCAGCAAGTTTAAGATTTTCTATTAAATTACAGAAATTTACGGCATTCTTTTTCTTCATTCGTTTCAGCGACACAAAGTAATGACATAGTTCCTTGTGAAATACATAGAAATTTGGAAGAATTTTCAAGAATCGGTTCTTATGCAAAAGGAACTTCCCAAGGATAATAATTGTGTTAATTGCTAAATCATGTGTTTCATCTTTCAAAAATAAACCGAATAATAGATTTTCCTTTGTTAAAAAATGTAAATCTTCAAATTTAGGAAATAACCAGTAATGCAAATCTTCCCAAAAGGCACAGGCAAATTTACAATCATAAAAAAGATGTTCCGTAGTTTCAATTTGATCATCACAAAAGGAACAGTTGTTAACATCAAGGCCAAATTGACATCTCAAAAATTCTCTAGAAGGATATACTCCAAGAATTTTAAAATGGACTTCCTTTGCTTTTGGTGCAACTGGAAATTTCAAATATTTTGTTCTTAAAATTTTAACTTCATCCTTAGAGAAATATTGGAATACTACATTTTTATTAAAAGAAAAGGGATATAGTTCATTAACAAAAACATTCTGAATTACAGTATTGGATAAATTTATGTTAGTAATAGAAACTCCATTCACCAAAAGCCGAGGAAGACAAAGTGTTACATTATTTTGAGATAAATTACAAGACATCTGAATTATAGATTGTGGGATAGCTTTGATGATGTTATCATATTGTTTTTTGTCAAATAAATTAAATTTGGAACTAAAAGTTTCAAAAGACATTACTCCGGTATTATCTAATATTTGCATCACAGACCATATTCCTTTCTCCCACCAGTTTTTGTAGAATAAAGATTTGTTCCTAAATACAACATATCTACAGTTCCATAAAGGGACATTATGGGGACTGAAATTAAGCTTATAGATCATTTTCCAATAAAGTAAAACCTGTTGATGAAACACTGACAACTTAACAGGGAGTTTTTTAAGGTCATAATCGCATCTAAGGAAAAAAATGGATACCTCCTAATTTCATAAATATTTGACTGGGGATATGAAACCAAAAACTATTTTCATTTTTCAAAAAGGATTTTAGCCAATTTATTTTAATTGTGCCATTAATACATTCAATGTCAAGGGCTTTTAGTCCTCCTTCTTCATATTCTTTGACCATCATTCCTTTTCTAACGTAGTGTGTTTTTCTTTTCCAGATAAAATTAAAGTTAGCTTGGTTTATAGCTTTTATTGCATTTTTAGGAAAAGAGATTGAGTAGGCTGGGTAAATGAGTCTAGAAATGCATTCCGTTTTTGTAAGACAAATTCTGCCAATAATAGAAATATCTCTTTGAGACTACGAGTTTAAATAGGACTTACACTTATCTAAAGTATTCCAAATGTTGAGATTATTAAGCAAAGTATTATCCTCTGTAACGTGCATACCTAGGTATTTAATAGTGTCTTTAACAGGAATATTGCAAACGGTTGACAGAGGGAAGTTATGAATCGGTAGTAATTCACATTTTTTAAGATTTAATTTTAATCCAGATGCCCTTGAGAAAAACTCTATGGTCTGGAGAATTTTTGGAACTTGGTCAATGTTTTTCATGAATATAGTTGTGTCATCTGCCAATTGGCTGATGACTAACTGTTTGCCAAATACGGTCAATTTTTCAAAATCAGAATTTTTTATTAGAATGGAGAGCATTTCCGCTGCAGCAATAAAGAGCAGGGGAGATATGGGGCAACCTGGTTTGATTCCTTTGTCAATTGAGAATCTTGGGGACATGCCATGTGGTAATATAACTGTACTATTTGTGTCTTTATAAATTAATTTAACTAGATTAATACAATTTTCTCCAAAACCAAATAATTCTAAAGTACGAAACATAAATTTGTGTTCGATCATGTCAAAAGCTTTAAAAAAGTCTAGAAATAAAATGAAACCATCTTCAATTAAGTAATTAACAAAAAATAAAGCATCAACAGGTGTTGACATTTCCCAACAGCACAGCAGTAATGACTTTATGAACTATTTTACTTCCAAAATTGATACTATTAGAGATCAAATTGTAACCATGCAGCCGTCAGCTATATCATCACATCAAATAGTGTACTATAGATCCCCTGAGGAACAATTCCACTCATTCTCTACTATAGGAGAGGAAGAATTGTATAAACTTGTTAAATCATCTAAACCAACAACATGTATGTTAGACCCTATTCCATCTAAACTACTATAAGAGGTGCTTCCAGAAGTCATAGATCCTCTTTTGGCTATTATTAATTCGTCATTGTCATTAGGATATGTCCCCAAAAACTTTAAATTGGCTGTTATTAAGCCTCTCATTAAAAAAACACAACTTGACCCCAAAGATCTAGTTAATTACAGACCGATCTCGAATCTCCCTTTTCTGTCAAAGATATTAGAAAACGTTGTATACTCACAATTATATTCCTTCTTAGAGAAAAATGATATCTGTGAGGATTTCCAGTCAGGATTTAGACCGTATCATAGTACTGAGACTGCTCTCATTAGAGTTACAAATGACCTGCTCTTATCATCTGATCGTGGTTGTATCTCTCTATTAGTTCTACTGGATCTTATGGAATGCATAGTCGATATAAAAAACTGGATGACGAGTAATTTCTTACTGCTAAATTCTGAAAAAACAGAGGTGTTAATTATCGGACCTAAAACCCCCACAAGTAATAACTTAGAACACTGTCTAACACTTGATGGCTGCTCTGTAAATTCTTCGACATCAGTCAGGAACCTAGGTGTGCTATTTAATAGTAATCTCTCCTTTGACAGCCACGTTTCTAGCATTTGTAAAACTGCATTTTTTCATCTTAAAAATATATCTAAACTGAGACCTATGCTCTCAATGTCAAATGCAGAAATATTAATTCATGCGTTTATGACCTCAAGGTTAGATTATTGTAATGCTTTATTGGGTGGTTGTTCTGCACGCTTAATAAACAAATTACAGATGGTTCAAAATGCAGCAGCTAGAGTTCTTACTAGAACCAGGAAGTATGAGCACATTAGCCCGGTTCTGTCAACACTGCACTGGCTCCCTACTAAACATCGTATAGATTTTAAAATCTTGTTAATTACTTATAAAGCCCTGAATGGTTTAGCTCCTCAGTACTTGAGCGAGCTCTTATCGCATTATAGTCCTTCACGTCCGCTGCGTTCTCAAAACTCTGGCCATTTGATAATACCTAGAATATCAAAATCAACTGCGGGCGGCAGATCTTTTTCCTATTTAGCACCCAAACTCTGGAACAATCTACCAAACACTGTTCGGGAGGCAGACACACTCTGTCAGTTTAAATCTAGATTAAAGACCCATCTCTTTAACCTGGCGTACACATAACACACTAATACACTTCTATTATTCAAATCCGTTAAAGGATTGTTAGGCTGCATTAATTAGATCAACCGGAACCGGGAACACTTCCCATAACACATGATGTACTTGTTACATCGTAAAAAGATTGACATCTACGCTAATATTAGTCTGTTTCTTTCTTATTCCGAGGTCACTGCATTCACCAGATCAGATGGTGGATCAGCACCTAGAGACGACCTCTACAGCCCTGAACGTCAGCGGAGACCAGGACACCTAGATGAGCCCCAGAGACAGACCCCCAGTGAGGACCCCGTCACCTAGACAGCCATCAGGAAAAGACCTCGGGAACCAGTTGAGCCATCCAATCTGACTTTGCAGCAGTTGGAATTGAACTGCTGTGTCGTCTGGCCAGAGGAGAAATGGCCCCCGACTGAGCCTGGTTTCTCCCAAGGTTTTTTTCTCCGTTCTGTCACCAATGGAGTTTTGGTTCCTTGCCGCTGTCGCCTCTGGCTTGCCTAGTTGGGGACACTTCATTTCCAGCAATATCGTCGACTTGATTGAACAGAAACTTTTTGAACTGAACTGAGCTGGACGATGCCATCACTGAATTCAACAATGAAATGCCTTTAACTGAAAATTGAGTGTTTAATCTTGTCATTTTACATTATTGACACTATTTTCCCATTTTGATATTGTGCAGTTGCTTTGTCACAATTTGTATTGTTAAAAGCGCTATATAAATAAAGGTGACTTGACTTGACTGTGTCCCATTTTCAAACACTCATAAAACGTGTTTCTTTATAGGTTAGCTCATTCTGTCAATTTAAATATATTCAGAGTGACCCTGACTATTACTGTATTAATTGTCAAGTCATTTTACTGTATAGTTTTGGAGAAAACTAAAACCAAAATCACCCCAAACAACAAAATGTGTCCTAGCACTTGCACTGTGTCCCATTTTCAAACACTCATAAAACGTGGTCGTTTATAGGTTAGCTCAATATTTCAATTGATATATATTCAGAGTGACCCTGACTATTACTGTTTTAATTATCAAGTCATTTTACTGTATAGTTTTGGAGAAAACTAAAAGCAAAATCACCCCAAACAACAAAATGCGTCATAGCACTTGCACTGTGTCCCATTTTCAAACACTCATAAAACGTGTTCGTTTACAGGTTAGCTCAATATTTCAATTGATATATATATTCAGAGTGACCCTGACTATTACTGTATTAATTGTCAAGTCATTTTACTGTATAGTGTTGGAAAAAAATAAAAGCAAAATCACCCCAAACAACAAAATGCGTCATAGCACTTGCACTGTGTCCCATTTTCCAACACTCATAAAAAGTGTTCCTTTATAGGTTAGCTCATTCTTCCAATTCATATTCATGCAGAGTGACCCTGACTATTTCTGTTTTAATTGTCAAGTCATTTTACTGTATAGTATTGGAGAAAACTAAAAGCAAAATCACCCCAAACAACAAAATATGTCCTAGCACTTGCACTGTGTCCCATTTTCAAACACTCATAAAACGTGTTCGTTTATAGGTTAGCTCAATATTTCAATTGACATATATTCAGAGTTACCCTGACTATTACTGTATTAATTGTCAAGTCATTTTACTGTATAGTTTTGGAGAAAATTAAAAGCAAAATCACCCCAAACAACAAAATGCGTCATAGCACTTGCACTGTGTCCCATTTTCAAACACTCATAAAACGTGTTTCTTTATAGGTTAGCTCATTCTGTCAATTTATATATATTCAGAGTGACCCTGACTATTACTGTATTAATTGTCAAGTCATTTTACTGTATAGTTTCGGAGAATACTAAAAGCAAAATCACCCCAAACAACAAAATGCGTCCTAGCACTTGCACTGTGTCCCATTTTCAAACACTCATAAAACGTGTTCGTTTATAGGTTAGCTCATTCTGTCAATTTATATACATTCAGAGTGACCCTGACTATTACTGTATTAATTGTCAAGTCATTTTACTGTATAGTTTGGGAGAAAATTAAAAGCAAAATCACCCCAAACAACAAAATGCGTCACAGCACTTGCACTGTCCCATTTTCAAACACTCATAAAACGTGTTCGTTTATAGGTTAGCTCATTCTGTCAATTTATATACATTCAGAGTGACCCTGACTATTACAGTATTAATTGTCAAGTCATTTTAATGTATAGTTTTGGAGAAAATTAAAAGCAAAATCACCCCAAACAACAAAATGCGTCATAGCACTTGCACTTTGTGTTACGGGGCGAACGAGACGTGAGACATGCGGATCCATATGCAAGGCTTTATTTTGAAACATGGTCAAAACACAGGCAGGGTCGGACAGTGGCAAACAGGTATAACACAGACAAGGCAGAGAGTAATCCTAGGGCAAGCGTGGGTCGACGATCGGCGAACAATATCCAATAGGGCAAGGCAGAGAGATAATCCAGGTACACAAGCAATAATCCAAACGAGGTGCAAACAGAGTCCAAAGGGCTAGGCTAAGGGTAAATCCAGGAAAACACGGGCAAGAATCAAAACACAGGAAAACACAAAAGGCAAGGCAAAACTATGACAATTATGTGGGCTCCGTAGAGTAGCTATCTCTTGGAGAGTGGAAAAGGGGGAGGGACGGAGGGCCAGGTCCACGTGGAAGTGGAGTGGCTGTGGATCGAGGCAAAGTCGGCAGAGCAGGAAGCCAGGGCGGAGACGACGGAACTGGAGCCCACCAGGGCGGAGCAGATGGAACTGGAGCCCACCAGGGCAGAGTAGATGGAACTGGAGCCCACCAGGGCGGAGCAGACGGACCTGGAGCCCACCAGAGCGGACGGAACTGGAGCCCACAGCAGGGACTGGGACCTAGGGAACACAGAGACACATGAGACAGACAGAGCATCCATGGCAGAGAACACTAAAAAGTCATCAATAAATTCTGGGCTCATGATAGGCGGGTTTAAGGGTTCATAACCGGCCTCTGTAGCTGTGACAAGACAGGATGAGAGTTCAGGGACAGCCCTATCGGCCGGCCCAGAGCGAAGCAAGGGTTCGCTGACGGCCTCCATAGCCGTGACAGGACAGGGCGAGAGTTCACAGACGGCCTCCTTAGCCGTGACAGGATAGGGCGAGAGTTCACAGGCGGCCTCCTTAGCCGTGACAGGACAGGGCAAGAGTTCACAGACGGCCTCCTTAGCCGTGACAGGACAGGGCGAGAGTTCACAGATGGCCTCCTTTGCCGTGACAGGACAAGGCGAGAGCTCACAGACAGCCTTCCTAGCCGTGACAGGACAGGGCGAAAGTTCACAGACGGCCTCCTTAGCCATGACAGGACAGGGCGAGAGCTCACAGTCGGCCTTCTTAGCCGTGACATGACAGGGCGAGAGTTCACAGACGGCCTCCTTAGCCGTGACAGGACAGGGCGAGAGCTCACAGACGGCCTCCTTAGCCGTGACATGACAGGGCGAGAGCTCACAGACGGCCTCCTTAGCCGTGACAGGACAGGGTAAGAGCTGATAAGTGGATACCACTGACACCTCTGGAGGTTCTGCAGTGGATGCCGCCACCTCTAGAGGTTCTACAGCAGTACCATCAGGAGTTTCAACAAATGCAGTGAGTTCAGTAATGGTACCTTTGATCGTGACATGACAGGCTGCGAGTGCATTACTGGGTGCCACCACCATGCAAGGAATTAAAGGGAGCACCGCTGCTTCAGTAGGTTCTGCAGCATCAGCCGCCACCTCTGGAGAAACTGCAGCGGGCATCGCCCCGGGGAACACAGCAGCGTGCACCACTACACCAGGAGGTTCTGCAGCATCAGCCGCCACCTCTGGAGACATCTTAGTGGCCGCCGCCGTCTCTAGAATTTCAGTGGTGGTGTATGCAGCCCAAACACACCATAAAGCGATCCCCATTGTGGGAAGCACTACAGGCAGGGGAATCAGTTCAGGGACAGGAGGGCTAAAGTGAGTGGGTTTGGGGATACCAGCTGCGCGTGCAGACACCAGCGGTGCATCCCTCACGCTGGACACCAGACAGGGAACTCGAAGGACTGACCTTAAATTTCTGTGTGTGACAGACTCTGGCATTTCGGCGGAGACGTGAAGAGACTCTGGCTGAAGAGCTGAGACGTGAAGAGACTCTGGCTGAAGAGCTGAGACGTGAAGAGACTCTGGCTGAAGAGCTGAGACGTGAAGAGACTCTGGCTGAAGAGCTGAGACGTGAAGAGACTCTGGCTGAAGAGCTGAGACGTGAAGAGACTCTGGCTGAAGAGCTGAGACGTGAAGAGACTCTGGCTGAAGAGCTGAGACGTGGTGTGACTCTGGCAGGTCAGCTGTGACGTGGTGTGACTCTGGCAGGTCAGCTGTGACGTGGTGTGACTCTGGCAGGTCAGCTGTGACGTGGTGTGACTCTGGCTGGTCAGCTGTGAGATGGGTTGATTCATGACGATCAACTGTGGCTTGGCTTGGCTCACGAAGATCAACTGTAGCTTGGCTTGACTTGCGAAGATCAACTGTGGCTTGGCTTGGCTTGGCTCGTTAACATCAGCTGTGACTTGACTTGGCTCTTTAACAATGGCTGTAACTTGCCTTGGCCTCTTAACATCAGCTGTGCCTTGGCTTGACTTACGACGATCAACTGTGCCTTGGCTTGACTCACGACGATCAACTGTGCCTTGGCTTGACTCACGACGATCAACTGTGCCTTGGTGTAAAGGATGGGTTGTTTTTTGAGCGCTCAACGGATGAACAATGAGAGACTGAGACTCTGGGGAGGGATACATTCAAGGTTGCAGTTCTCTCTTGGGAAAGTATCAGAGAGCGTCTATGTTTGTGGCCTTCAAGATAAGGCTGGAAACTGTTGGCAGTAGGGTAGTGTCAGGTGCAAAATTGTGCAACCTCAGAGAAATTGCTGACTAATGGTTCATCTTTTTGTAATTGAAACAAGTGCACCCAACTGGGAGGGGGATCGAGTCTGGCCAACTTGCTTTCTCTCTCACTTGGAGGGTTGTCCTTAACCCGCACCTAAATTTTAAAGTATAAAAAAAGGGGTTTGTTTCAGAAACAGTGGAAGTTCAGCCGTGGGATAAGTGCACGTCGCCGGCATTTCTCGGGACAAGTGTTGGTCTTCTGATGTGACTGAAACGGACTTCCCCAGTCGTCTGATGTGTGAAGATGATGGCACAGTTCTGAGGTTGTATATTGTTCTGTAATTAGGCTTGGGGTTTAGTTTTAGTGTATGCTTAAGTTTGTGTATCTATTATCCATTTACTCATGATCATTCTGATATTATGCACTGGTTTATGATCATTCTGCCTCTTTAATGAGTGTTTATTTTTGATTATCATTATTCTTTTATGCATATGATTATTATCATTATTATTGATATCAGCTGTGTGTACCAACAATAAACAGTTGTAATTGCTTGATTAGTATGGTGTACGGACCTTTTATTGACACCTTCTCTTGCCGAATTAGCACCTCACTGGTCTCACATCAGTTTTGAACAACAAACAGAAACCATACTAAAACATTTTGGCGTCACGAACAGGATATCGTGAGACATTTAAAGTGATTTTGGTGCGAGGCAGAGAAGGTCTCAAAGGTGTTTTGGAGGTATATTGATGCAATGTTTCGTAAGAAAGGGAAGGAGCCCGAGCCTGATGTGCTTCCCGAGTGGGATGACACTTTGTATGAGTCAGTTGCAAGAGAACTCAGAAAGGGCGGAGGGTTACCTCAGTGCTGGTCTGGTGCGCTGAGGGACGCAGACCCGCATCAAGTAGAATCATGCTTGAAAAAGGTTGCCGTCTCGGAAAAGGATCCATTGAAGGGGTTACAGAATCGCTTATGGACCGTGTTAACTGCTTACAGAAAGCAGCATGAGCGTGCAGATCAGAAAGCTAGAGAAATTGAAAATATGATGAAAGAAATGTCAGATGCCTTAGGGCGCGCCTCATTAGCGCAAGGTCAAGCTGAAATTTTGCGCCAGCGTCTTAATCAGATGACTGGTATGGCAGAAAAAGCTGCTCTTCAGGTAGCCAAAGTTAATGCTAAAAAGAAGCGAAAACCAAATGTACGTAAAGTACGGGCGTTTGTAGCTACCGCAAATGCCGATGGGTGGGACCCGTCCGCTTGGGATGGGAATATTTGGGATTCTGATGATTATGATACTGGACCGGACGAAGATGTCGGTCCAGATGAGGGATCTGAAATTGATCCTCCATCTCTTCAGGTAAAACCAATTCAAAGAAGGAGATTAGTGCAGGGAGCATTGGGTAATAACAGGCAAGATGTGATGGAAGATTATACTCATCATGAAATTTCAGACATCAGAGAGCGAATGAAACAAAAATCGGGAGAGCCTCTTGATCGTTGGCTAGTGCGTCTTTATGATCAAGGAGCAAGTCAAGTCAGGGTGGATGCTGTTGATAGTATGCACTTCTTAGATCTGTGTAATGATCCGGTTGTCCGAGCTGGAATGAAAACTGAGGCAGAAACTCTTGATGCAAATGAAAGTGGCTTGTTAACCCTTATTGCTAATGCAGTGTATCGACGCTTCCCAGATGAGGGTAGTTGGCCCTCAAAGGAGGGACAATGGCATACTTTAACTGAGGCTGTCTCCCGTTTAAGAGAATTAGCAATGAGAGTAGCGGTAGCCACAGGGCATACAGGAGATTTAGATGACACCCCACTAACTTTATCCATGAGAAATGTCATTATAAAGAATGCCCCTTCTCAGTACAAAGGACCAGTGATGGCTGTCCTTTTGGGGGCAGAGGATTGGACGATAGGGGGTACTGTCACCAGATTACGGGAGTTAGGTGATTTGGGGGAATGGGATAAGATCGAGAAACCACGATTCACTCCCAATAATGGTAATTCGTCAGGAAATACATGGGGAGGTAATCAGGAGGGGGTTTCCAGAAAACAGCTATGGGCTCTGTTACGACAGGCAGGGGTTAATAGAGAAGATATGGATGGAAAACCCACTAGTGAGTTAATCAAAATGGCTAGAAAGAAAGGAGTGGTTAAGGGAGATCCGCCGCAACTGGTGAAACAGATAAGCATGGTGCAGTGTTGTGAGCGTATGTCCTTCAATGAACCAACTTGCAAATGTAATCACTCTGTGTACAAGCCAAAGAATAAGCTATGTCTTCTTCTTCTTCCTCAGAGTCATCCTCTTCGGAGGATGAGTCGGAGGAAGAACCAGAAGAAAAGGCAAAGGTCTGTGAAAACAAATCAGGGACCAAAGGGAAAAAGAAATGTAAGGAGGGGAAAAATAAGAAAAAGAGTCTTTACCCGCGTAAAGAATTGGATGAAATGGCCAAACACCATCACTGCTAGGAATCAGGTCGAGCCCCCGCAATTCGTGCAACCTCTTGGTCGCATGAAGATATTAGACCCTTTGTACCGCTGGAAATTTATTGGAAAACTAAAAATGTTCAAACTGTCAGGGCCTTAATTGATACGGGGGCGGAGGCCACCCTTTTGTATGGCAATCCAGCAAAATTTAAGGGGGAACGATTGACTGTTATGGGGATAGGGGGAAAACCGATACAGGCGGTAGCCACTCGGGTGAAATTAAAAATAGGCCATTTGCCTACCCGTGAATATGAAGTACTCATTACTCCAATAAAAGAATGGATAATTGGCATGGATATTTTAAGGGGAATGACGTTACATCTTGATGACGGTTGTTTCAGATTTGGGGGAATGATTCAGGCTCGACCGGTTCTGGTAGGGAGAGTAAAAATGCCACCTTTTCCAATTCCACTAGCAAACAAGGTAGTGCAAATGAAACAGTATAGAATTCCTGGGGGTAATCAGGAAATAACAGATACCGTTAAGGATTATGTAGCGGCAGGAGTGTTGAAACCTGTAACCACGCAGTGGAATAATCCAATATGGCCTGTAAAAAAGTCAGATGGGTCATGGAGAATGACAGTAGACTATAGGGCATTGAATAAACACACCCCACCACTGACCGCTGCAGTACCAGACACAATTTCTATCATTGAAAGAATTCAAGGTCATGAGGGAGAATGGTATGCTGTGATAGATTTGGCTAATGCTTTTTTCACCATACCCATTCCAGAGGACAGACAGGAACAATTTGCATTCACTTGGGGTGGCAGACAGTATACTTTCACTCGGTTGCCACAAGGCTACTTACATAGCCCCACCATTTGTCACAGGATTGTGGCTGAACATCTGGATGAGGTAACATGTCCTCCGGATGTGCAAATTTCACACTACATTGATGACATTTTGATACAGGGTGTCAGTCAGCAGGTAGTGCAGTTAGAATTGGACAAGATAATTTCACACATGAAAACAAAAGGGTGGGAAATCAATCCTAATAAAATCCAGGGCCCCGCTCAAACAGTTAAGTTTCTAGGGATTCGATGGAACAAGGGAGAGAGAGAGATTGTACCCAAGGCCAAACACAAGATAATGGAGTTTGCGACTCCACAGACAAAAACAGACGTGCAAAAATTTATTGGTCTGTTTGGATATTGGAGACATCACATTCCACATCTCTCTCAGATTTTGAGTCCTCTTTACAAAGTAACCAGGAAAAAACATGATTTTGTTTGGGGCCCTGAACAGCAAATAGCATTCGATCTGGCTAAAGAGGCCATCCAACAAGCAATGAGTCTAGCTAGGTTAATGGATGGTCCGGTAGAACTACAGGTGTCTGCATCAGATATGTATGCTAATTGGAGTCTTTGGCAGAAACAGGAGGGGAAAAGGCGACCTTTGGGGTTTTGGTCTCGTAAGCTCCCTGATCCTGGAGTACGTTATACTCCATTTGAACGACAGTTATTGGCCTGCTACTGGGCCCTCCTAGAAACTGAACAGTTAACTCTCAATCATGCTGTGCTAATCAGACCAAGAATACCCATAATGTCATGGGTCAACAGTAATCCTAAGACTCATAGGATAGGAGGAGCTCAGGAATCAAGTATCCTGAAATGGAAATGGTATTTAGCAGATAGAGCAAAACCAGGGCAAACAGGGGTTTCAGTATTGCATGAACAAATAGCTGATGCTCCAGAGAAAGGGGAAGACATGGTTGTACTTACTTCAATGCAAGATTCTCCCGTAAAATGGGGAAAACCATATAACGAATTGACAGACCAAGAAAAAGATCATGGTTGGTTCACAGATGGCTCTGCTAAATATATAGGGGGCAAAAGGAGATGGAAGGCAGTTGCTTTTAACCCTAAGAAAGAGCAGATTTTGGAAATGACAGGGGAGGGGCGTAGTAGCCAATGGGCTGAACTACAAGCAGTGGCTATGGTATTACAGCAGGAGGGAATCAGTGAGTGTCACATTTACACCGATTCATGGTCAGTTGCTAATGGCATGGCTGTATGGATGGGCGCATGGCAACAACAAAATTGGCAAATCCACACAAAGGAAGTGTGGGGCAAAGATTTGTGGAATTTGATTTGGGAAAAGGTTAAAATTGTGAAAACCTATGTCTCACACGTTGATGCTCATACCACACAACAATCTGCTGAGGCATTATTTAATGCTACAGTAGATGCACATGCCAAAATAGACTTGATCACGGTTCAACCTCCAACCATGGGGTTATCCGCTGCAACATGGGCTCATGTAAAAAGCGGGCATTTAGGAGCATCAGCCACCTACCAGTGGGCTATGGATAGAGGTATTAGTATCACTATGGATGAGGCACGCACTGCGACTCATCAATGTACTATATGTCAGCATTATACCAAGAAAGATGTACCACAAGTGATTAGAGGACAAATATCCAGAGGTATCGAACCCACTCAGGTGTGGCAGATGGATTTCATAGGCCCTCTGCCATTGAGTAAAGGATGTAAATACGTGTGTACAGCAGTGGATACTTATTCAGGGGTACTGGTAGCTTTTCCTTGTAAAAGAGCAAATCAGGCTTCCACTCTGAATACTTTGCAACTGATTGAACAGTATTATGGAATGCCTTTACAAATTCAGACTGATAACGGTACACATTTTACTGGCACTAAAATGAAAGAGTGGGCGTCCAGTCACAGGGTAGAATGGATCTATCATATTTCTTATTATCCTCAAGCATCAGGTTTGATTGAACGTTTGAACGGTTTGCTGAAGAGACAATTGAAAATGTTAGGGGAAAAGGGAGATTTGGTCGGGTGGAGGGACCGTTTAGGGGACGCTGTAAAGGTGTTAAATAATCGTCCTCTTACCAAAGGTCAAACTCCTCTCATGCGACTTAAAATTCAACATGTGACTGTGGAAGAGTGCCAGACACAACCTGTCAGATTCTGGGTCACTGATCCAGAAGCAAGGTTGCCAATCAGGGGTACATCAGGCTCAGCGGGCTTAGATTTGTATTCACTAACCACTGTAACTTTAAATCCACAGGAAGTCACCATAGTGAAAACAGGAGTTGGAGTGCAGTGTCCTCCTGGACACTACGGACAAATATGTCCGAGGTCAAGCCTGGCTATAAAGGGGGTCATTGTGTTGGCTGGAGTAATTGATTCAGACTATCAAGGGACTATAAAGGTAGTCCTCCAAAACATATCAGAAGTGCCACTACCCTTAGATAAGGGAAGTAAAGTAGCTCAAATTCTAATTAAGCCAGTTCACATGGGAAATGTGGAAGAGATCCCTAAACCCTCAGTGATAACAGGAAGGGGGGAGGGTGGATTTGGGTCAACTGATAAAAGTGGTGCCAAAGTTTGGGTTGAACAACACGATGGTCCTCCTAAGCCAGCAGAAATAATAGCAATGGGACAAGATAACACTGTTGCAGTGATGGAGCCGGGAGAAGAACGCTGGAGACATGTCCCTGCTAATAAATGTTATCTCAGAGAGTCATAGTAACGTTCACGAAGTTTGTGTGTTTTTCTTGTGTGCAGAAACTGATGGAGATGGCTGCTGACCAAATGGCTGTTTCTCGGAGATGTTTGGAGACGAGGCCCATCGTTGGCTAGAAGAGGAAAAAGGAACAGAGCTAATCCAATCCACCGTCGGCTGGCCAGATCCATTGCTGGCACACAGAAACGGGCTCTGCTTGGCGACCACATGGGTATCATCACGAGCCAACGGAAACCAGAGAGATAAACTTCGGTTCGAGTACGACATCGTCTGGCAATATCAGCCAAGGTTGGCTGATCATCGGGTGTGGAAAGTGTTGGGACATCATTGCGTCCGACAAAGCGAGTGGTGGTCACAGGAAAACACTTATCAACATCAAACAGGGTTGCTGATAAAATCTGCAATTGTCCACGTACGTCAAGATCTACGAGTCATCTTGGGTCGAGGAAGAGCACGACGAGTGTGGTTCACATACCGAATCACAATAGTTTCAGCCGTACAGATCAGTCTTGCAGGCTTTGTTTTGTGGAAAGATAGTGTTCCCATCAAGCGCTGGAGAGAGGAAAATATATCTGAGTCACCATGAAGGTCATCATGTTGTTGATGGAACTGATTAGCCTGGGCTGGATCATCGGTTATTTTGCTCAAGTGCCTGGGGTAGAGATAAAATCGTACAAAAGACTGGTGTTGCGATGGAAAAGTGACTCACATACTAGGAGACAAGACAATATCATCTGTGAAGCTAAGGCTTCGTGTCCGGTGGGCATACTAAGACCAACCGGAGGTTGCATGATATATAAGACTAATCTATGTTTTCGGGGTCATTGCAATCTTCCAATATTAGATTGCCCAACTAATCTGTCAGTAGAAGTACAAACCAATGTATCAATGTGTATAGGGAACTACACTACACAAAAATGTGATGGTCAAAACATTACTGGGTCACAGAGTGTAGTTACCAACAATCCAAGACCACTGACATTGTTTAACTCTACTGAAATTCACAACAGGTCCACATATGGGACGGTAATACCATGGGTTAGTAAACCACAACACTTAGATCGACATGTTGTACCGATACCACACACTTGTACACCTGTTGCTCATGATGTGAAACACACAACTGTGTTTTGGACCATTCTCTTCCCTCCTTTACCCAAATGTAGAAACAAACGAGCATGGTATGATACATTATTGGGAGGGACAGGTACCGGTTTAGGAGTGCTTAACACTATTGACAAACAAGTGATCGCTAACAAACTGTCGAATGTAGGGAGATATTCACATGATGCCTTACAAAAGTTAGGGCGATGGATGCCATCTGGAATATATTCCCAGCAATATCAAGCTTATTGGGATGTAGTTTCTGCCCGTATATTGAAGCATTCTATTAATGATTTCCGCTGGAATAATGTGTCAGAATGGTTGAATTGGACAGAATGCAATCTCAATATGCTTTCAGCGAAGATGCAACTTCGTAATGTACAGCAAACAGTATTGTCTTCCAATTATAATGCTTGGAAGGAATTATGGAAGATTGATAAGGGATATTGGCTTAAGTTAGATGCCCACAGTACCATTTGTAATGATACTGTGTGTTATGGGAAGTGGGAACAATTTAACGTAACTGAAATTCACACACTATGTAAATATCACATATTACCTGTTATAATCAAGGGATCTTATTGGACTATGCGTTTAAACAGTGATTGGTTGAATCCTTATACTAATCAAACTTATGATGTTTCTGATTGTGATATCACTGATCAAGGAATGCTCTGCTCCTTGCGAACAGGACATTCCAATCCATGCTTAACAGAAGAAGTTGGTGTCTGCCAGTGGGACCATGCCTTACCAACCGATATCTTGTTTGAAGTGGGACCACATACTTTGTGTGTTACCACAATGAACCCACATCCTAAATTGCCTTACTTTCCATTTTCTGGATGCCTCCAGAATGTATACATTTGGACTTGGGGTAATAGAACGTATTGGTTAACCAATCAAGTTCTTGTTTGACTCAAGTTCAATGGGATGTCTTGCATTCTAACTTAGGCATCTCTTTAGAGAAACAAGCAAAATTGCTGAGGGCATCAACCAAATTGGAGGACATGGCAAAGCAACATCTGCATAATGTGACTAAACTGGCGATTAACACTGTAATCACATCTGATCAAATTGCTTATTTGGGCAAAGCAATCGAGACTACTGCTCACGATAGCTGGTGGTCTATCTTTGAAGGTTGGTCTCCACAGGCACGACATCTCCTCAACATATTTATCCACCCCATAATAGTCCTACTGATACTTTTTACTTTACTTACTATGTTTAACATGTATATTTGCTGCTATATCAGAAGGATGCGTCTGAGATATGTTCGGAGTTTGGTTCTCCGTTGAGCGAGGGACCGAATGTAAAGGATGGGTTGTTTTTTGAGCGCTCAACGGATGAACAATGAGAGACTGAGACTCTGGGGAGGGATACATTCAAGGTTGCAGTTCTCTCTTGGGAAAGTATCAGAGAGCGTCTATGTTTGTGGCCTTCAAGATAAGGCTGGAAACTGTTGGCAGTAGGGTAATGTCAGGTGCAAAATTGTGCAACCTCAGAGAAATTGCTGACTAATGGTTCATCTTTTTGTAATTGAAACAAGTGCACCCAACTGGGAGGGGGATCGAGTCTGGCCAACTTGCTTTCTCTCTCACTTGGAGGGTTGTCCTTAACCCGCACCTAAATTTTAAAGTATAAAAAAAGGGGTTTGTTTCAGAAACAGTGGAAGTTCAGCCGTGGGATAAGTGCACGTCGCCCGGCATTTCTCGGGACAAGTGTTGGTCTTCTGATGTGACTGAAACGGACTTCCCCAGTCGTCTGATGTGTGAAGATGATGGCACAGTTCTGAGGTTGTATATTGTTCTGTAATTAGGCTTGGGGTTTAGTTTTAGTGTATGCTTAAGTTTGTATATCTATTATCCATTTACTCATGATCATTCTGATATTATGCACTAGTTTATGATCATTCTGCTTCTTTAATGAGTGTTTATTTTTGATTATCATTATTCTTTTATGCATATGATTATTATCATTATTATTGATATCAGCTGTGTGTACCAACAATAAACAGTTGTAATTGCTTGATTAGTATGGTGTACGGACCTTTTATTGACACCTTCTCTTGCCGAATTAGCACCTCACTGGTCTCACATCAGTTTTGAACAACAAACAGAAACCATACTAAAACACTTGGCTTGACTCACGACGATCAACTGTGACTTGGCTTGACTCACGACGATCAACTGTGACTTGGCTTGACTCACGACGATCAACTGTGACTTGGCTTGACTCACGACGATCAACTGTGACTTGGCTTGACTCACGACGATCAACTGTGGTTTGACTTGACTCATGACTGGCAGCAATTACATGAAGGGGTGTTGTTGTGGCTGCCATCTTGTGAACGGGCTCTGCTGTCGCCGCCATTTTGGGAGCGTGCTCTGTGATCACACAATTGAGTGCGGTGTTGCGTTCCTCCGCGACACCCACAGTGAACGCTGAACCAACAGTCAATAAAGCATAATCCATAAAATCACTTAGAGACGAACGGGGACCTTCAAGGGTTAATCGTGATTTGAGCGGCTGGTTAATGCCCTCACAAAAAAAATCTATGAGCACACAGTCTGGCAGATCAGAGTAATAAGCAACGTTCAAATACTCTTGAATATAGTCCTCGAGCGAACGTGTGCCCTGTTTCAGGGCTAATAACAGTCTTGCAATATCCATACCTGGCCATTGTCCACTTGAAAAGCCGCTGGATCCTTGTGTGGCCGAGTATTCTGTTACGGGGCGAACGAGACGTGAGACATGCGGATCCATATGCAAGGCTTTATTTTGAAACATGGTCAAAACACAGGCAGGGTCGGACAGTGGCAAACAGGTATAACACAGACAAGGCAGAGAGTAATCCTAGGACAAGCGTGGGTCGATGATCGGCGAACAATATCCAATAGGGCAAGGCAGAGAGATAATCCAGGTACACAAGCAATAATCCAAACGAGGTGCAAACAGAGTCCAAAGGGCTAGGCTAAGGGTAAATCCAGGAAAACACGGGCAAGAATCAAAACACAGGAAAACACAAAAGGCAAGGCAAAACTATGACAATTATGTGGGCTCCATAGAGTAGCTATCTCTTGGAGAGTGATAAACGCTAAACAATACTCAGCGATCACAGAGAGAAAGTCCAAGCCTTATAAAGAGTGTGCAAATGGAAATCAGCTGTGTGTGATCAGTTGTGTGTGCGTCGTCAGTGCAATGGATGATGGGAAATGTAGTCTTTGGGTGATATGTAACTGTCTGTGTGGTGTGAAAGTCAATGTGATGGATGAGTGACCTCTGGTGGTGAGTGAACAGAAGTTCATGGCCAGGATTTGTGACACTGTGTCCCATTTTCCAACACTCATAAAAAGTGTTCCTTTATAGGTTAGCTCATTCTTCCAATTTATATTTATTCAGAGTGACCCTGACTATTACTGTATTAATTTTCAAGTCATTTTACTGTATAGTTTTGGAGAAAATTAAAGGGGTCATATGATGTTGCTAAAAACAACATTATTTTGTGTATTTGGTGTAACGCAATATTTACGTGGTTCGAGGTTCAAAAAACATTATTTTCCACATACTGTACATTGTTGTTGCTTGTCTACGCTCCGCCTTTCTGAAGTCATTTTACTGTATAGTTTTGGAGAAAATTAAAAGCAAAACACCCTAAACAAATGTGTACTAGCACTATTCAAACACTCATAAAACGTGTTCCTTTATAGGTTAGCTCATTCTGTCAATTGAAATTCAGAGTGACACTGACTATTACTGTATTCATTTTCAAGTCATTTTACTGTATAGTTTTGGAGAAAATTAAAGGGGTCATATGATGTTGCTAAAAATAACATTATTTTGTGTATTTGGTGTAACGCAATATTTACGTGGTTCGAGGTTCAAAAAACATTATTTTCCACATACTGTACATTATTGTTGCTCCTCTACGCTCCGCCTTTCTGAAACGTGCCAATTTTTACAAAGCTCATCGTTCTGAGAAGCGAGGTGTGCTCTGATTGACCAGCTATCCGGTGCATTGTGATTGGCCGAATACCTCAAGCGTATGACGGAAATGTTACGCCCCTTACCATGTTGTGATGCCGTGTCTCATTTGTTGCATTCGGTGAGGACATAATTACTGATTATAATGACTCATATGGTCTTTTTACGCGTTGCACCATGCCGCGTAAACATAACACCATGTCTGCATTTGTGATCGTAGAAACGCCAAACAAGCACTACTCTACACTCTACATTTTATCTTAAACTTAGAGATGATTGGGGCTCCCGAGTAAACCCCTAATGTCGTCACAACATAACGTCTCCATTCCCTCCATCAGGGGCCAGTTGCATAAACTTAGCCACCATGTTAAGACTGTGTCTTAAGAACTAGTTTGACCAACTAGCAGCTACCAAAGGGGTAATCAGTCTTACTTTTCCAATACAAATAAGACCAATCTACCGTTTCATAAATTAATTAAAAAAGTTATGACTAGTCTTGAAGAAAAAAAATTAATAGCAATTTATAATCAAAAGTGAATTGTATATAAATAATTACAATTAATTATGATTAATTACAATTATTTATATTGGCTGACAGTAATAACTGTAGCAGAAATAAATTGCCATCAACTAATCTGTTCGTCCAGCCAACATTCAGTGTATGTTCATAGCAACTCTAAGAAAGGATATTTTCTTGGCCACAGAAAACACTTTCCTAAGTGTTAATACATTAGAGCATGTAGTCAGGATCAAAAATCGTAAAGGGACATTAAATTGCAAGGCAGAATCAGAAACTCATGTAATTTGTGCACAATAGTTTTATTAACTAAACACTAACGCAAACTAGTCTATCAAACAAACAAACAAGCATACAATCACTCATACATGGGGAAAGGGCAAATGAGAGTTGATGGATGACTTGCAGGTTCACCACCTGGTCTCGGAAGGGAGTGGTGGGAGCCTTGGGAATGTATCCAGGCCGGGGTCTCTTGGGACAACGTGAGAGTAGGCCGGCCCGAACACAAGGAACTCTTCACTCACTAAAAATGCTTGGAGGTCCCCGACCCTCTTGATGAAGGTGAGAGCAATCAGGAGCGCTGTCTTAATAGACAGATATTTAAGCTCAACTGATTCCAGCGGCTCAAAGGGATCCCTCTGAAGTCCAGCCAGGACGACAGAGAGATCCCAGGAGGGCACAAGGGGTGACCTAGGAGGATTTAACCTTCTGGCCCCCCTCAGGAACCTAACGACCAGGTCATACTTCCCCAGGGACCAGCGGTCCACTGCATCGTAGTGCCCCAGCCCGTACTGGAGGCATTCATCCTGACAATGACATGCCGGGACACTTGTTCTAAGGGCACCCCGGCCCGTAAAAAGGCAAGGTCCAACCAGGGGCTGAATGAATGTCAACACATCGGCGTGATGGTCACACAATGTGTACCACAGCGCCATGCCCATCTTGGGACTCGGGAGTGTATGAAGCAATCTGAGCTGCGTGACTGTGGCTGTGGATGCCATATGCCCCAGGAGACTCTGAAGTATTTCAGTGGTACCCCCGTACTGCCTCTGAAGGAACTCAGGCAGTTCAGCACTCGTTGATGAGACGCGCCGTCATACTCCCCAAGTCTAACTCCATAATGAGGAAAGAGATTCTCTACACAGGTGAGAGCTTGCTCTTTTCCCAGTTGACCCCGAAGCCCCAACTGGCTGAGGTGCCAGAGCACCAGGTCCCTGTGATCGCACAACTGATCTCGTGACTGGGCCATGATAAGCCAGTCGTTGCGATAGTTGAGGTTCCTGATGCCCACTTCCCATAACGGGGCAAGGGCACCCTACATGATCTTCATAAAGACACGGGGGGAACAGTAACAGCCTGAAGGTGAGGACCTTGTACTGCCATGCCCGACCCTTGAACGCAAACCGTACAAACGACCTGTGTCAAGGAAGAATCGAGACTTGAAAGCGTTCTTCAGGCCGATGGCTGCAAACCAACCCTGGGATTGGATGCATCTAAGGATGCACATCTGTGTCAACATCTTGAATGGAAGCTTGTGAAGGGCCCGTGAAGGGACTCACAGATCCAGGATTGGCCGAAGACCACCGCTTTTTATTTGGCACAATGAAGTAAGGGCTGTAAAACCCCTGCTTCATCTCAGCTGGAGGGACAGGCTTGATTGCATCCTTCACCAACAGGACAGCAATATCCACGCACAGAACAGTGGTGTCTCGGCTTGTCACAAATCTTGAGGACGCTGCTGAACCTGGGCAGTCGCCTGGCAAACTGAATCACATAGCCGACTCGAACTGTCCGAATGAGCCAGCGGGACGGGTTGGGCAGCTCAAGCCATGCCCCTAAACTCTGTGCGAGTGGTACCAAAGGGACAATCGACATACCCACAGAGGTGCAGCAGTGGGGAGTCATGCTGGATGGCCCAGAAGGCAGCATGTTCTGGCTCATCACAACAGAACTCCCTTTGTCCCTGGAGGGACTGGCCAGAGACGCGTGGAGAGGCAATGCGTCCCCAAACCGCAATCTCTTGGCCACTGGCAATAGGGGGCATCGTGGGCGAGAGTGAGGAGGCAGCGCATCGCTCACTGTCAACCCACGAGCCAGATAGCCCAGAGGAAAGGGAAAGTGCTCTTTTGTTGAAAAAGTGGTTACCACTGGCCGTTGAGCAGAAACAAAGGATTTTCCACCCGGCCCTGTTCCAGGGTAAGGAGCAGTGCTGTCCCTGCCACTTCCTGAAAAAGAGCAGCTTCAGTCTGCTTCTGTACTGCCTAGAACTGCTGGGTGAAGTCCTCGACAGGCCAGCCTGGGAGATGGGAGGGTCAAGAAAGCACACTTTGTCAACATCTCTCATCTCGATCAGGTTGAGCCAGAGTTGTTCTTCCCGAGGGACCACGCCGTGACTTTAGTCGCCTGTAAGGCAAAGTCTCCACCTGGGGAATGTCCACGTAGCTCAGAGAAACCAGGACAGGTAGTGATAGAGGGGTCTGCTCCTTTCCCTTTAAGAAAGGTGAGATGCGATCGCAGCGTTGCTATGGTCATGCGCTCACAGTAGAGGCATGAACCATCTACGAACGCAGCTTCAGCGTGCTGAATGCCCAGACACTGAAGACAACGATTGTGGCTATCAACAGAGGACAAAAAACGGCTGCAACCAAGAGGACACGGATGGAATGGCATCTTTAAAAAGATGCGAACAGTCCGCTATTCGAACCGTACCGCCAACCAGGGGACCAATGGGACACAGTGCAAGTGCTATGACGCATTTTGTTGTTTGGGGTGATTTTGCTTTTAATTTTCTCCAAAACTATACAGTAAAATGACTTGACAATTAATACAGTAATAGTCAGGGTCACTCTGAATAAATATCAATTGAAAGAATGAGCTAACCTATAAAGGAACACTTTTTATTAGTGTTGGAAAATAGGACAGTGCAAGTGCTATGATGCATTTTGTTGTTTGGGGTGATTTTGCTTTTAATTTTCTCCAAAACTATACAGTAAAATGTCTTGACACCTAATACAGTAATAGTCAGGGTCACTCTGAATAAATGTCAATTGAAAGAATGAGTTAACCTATAAAGGAACACTTTTTATGAGTGTTTGAAAATGGGAAATTATGTAAAATTGCTAGAATGCACTTGGATGCTTAGGGTAATTTTTCCATTTATGTTCTCCAAAACTGTACAGTAAAATGACTTGATAATTAATACAGTAATAGTCAGGGTCACTCTGAATTAATATCAATTGAAAGAATGAGCTAACCTATAAAGGAACACTTTTTATGAGTGTTTGAAAATGGGCAATTATGTAAAATTGCTAGAATGCACTTAGATGCTTGGGGTAATTTTTCCATTTATGTTCTCCAAAACTGTACAGTAAAATGCCTTGATAATTAATACAGTAATAGTCAGGATCACTCTGAATGTTTATCAATTGAAAGAATGAGCTAACCTATAAAGGAACACTTTTTATGAGTGTTTGAAAATGGGACACAGTGCAAGTGCTATGACGCATTTTGTTGTTTGGGGTGATTTTGCTTTTAATTTTCTCCAAAACTATACAGTAAAATGACTTGACAATTAATACAGTAATAGTCAGGGTCACTCTTAATAAATGTCAATTGAAAGAATGAGCTAACCTATTAAGTAACACTTTTTATGAGTGTTTGAATATGGGACACAGTGCAAGTGCTATGACGCATTTTGTTGTTTGGGGTGTTTTTGCTTTTAATTTTCTCCAAAACTATACAGTAAAATGACTTGACAATTAATACAGTAATAGTCAGGGTCACTCTGAATGTTTATCAATTGAAAGAATGAGCTAACCTATAAAGGAACACTTTTTTATGAGTGTTTGAATATGGGAAATTATGTAAAATTGCTAGAATGCACTTAGATGCTTGGGGTAATTTTTCCATTTATGTTCTCCAAAACTGTACAGTAAAATGACTTGATAATTAATACAGTAATAGAGATTAAAATAGCATTTACATTAAAAATCATCATTGACTTTAATCAAGCCAGAATTCAAGCACTCTCAAAAACTCCCATTAATCACTGAAGTTGCTTACATTGTGAAATGAATATCTTGCTTACATCTTACGCACATCTGTAGGCCCTACTTTGTTGTTTCTGATTAGAGAAATCGGCAGAGAGCAGAATTCATTCAGGGAGCGCTCACACTGAATAAAACAGCTGTTTCAGCGATGACTCATCTGAATGCCTCTTATTGGCCATTAGGGGCGGACTGGCCATCGGGAGAACCGGGAGAATTCCCGGTGGCCTGGCAGCCAATCTTTTATTTTTTATTTTTTTATTTTTTTTATGTTGTTGTTTTTGCCTGCCGAATATATACTAAAGTGATTATTTCCGAATTCACCATTCAATAATAAAACTACAATAAATCATGAATCGGCTAGTCTTCTTGGCTGACAACGGATTAACCTGCGTGTCCGCCAAAAGGATGCGAGACTCGAGAATGGAGTAGAAGCGCCCAGGTGGAGCAGAGAGGCAAAACTGTCCTGTTTATGACTTCAAGTGCAGGTCAGTTACATCTGTATGTGACGGGACGAGGAGAACAGAGGACTCAAATGCAGAGGGTAGATGTAACCGCAGGTTTATTTCCCAATGGTGAAAACAAAACAAATAATGCTGAAACAAAACAGCGCGCAAGTCTCTGGGGTAATCCAGCTACGGTCGGCAACGAGATGCAGATCCCACGAGCTGATCACTGACCAAGATCCAGCACCAGCACAGGCTAAACCACCTAAGAGTGGAGCGAGGCAGAGAGCGGCAGTCCTTCTCTCTACGCGTCCTGGGGTACAGACAAAGTAGCCGTGAGTAGCCTAACTCCAGAGCACACACGATCACAGAAACACAAAACAATCTACTGACAACAAGGACTGGTCAGACGAGAAATATAAAGGAGAGGGTAATGAGCAACAGGTGGAATAGAAGCAGCTCGTGACATGCGCAGCCCCACCGCCAGATCAGCGCTGATTGCACCTGCCACGAGCTGCTGAAAAAGACATGACAACACAGACAGCAGAGAGAGCCAGGAATGCACCCTGACCCGTGACAGTACCCCTCCCCTCAGGGACGCCTCCTGGCGTCCCCGGAGGACTCACCATGACGCCGATGGAACTGGTCGATGAGAGCGCGATCCAGAATGTCGCGAGCCGGAACCCAGCATCTCTCCTCCGGACCATAACCCTCCCAGTCTACCAGGTATTGGTGACCTCTACCCCTACGCCTCACATCAATAAGCCGCCATACCGTATAAGCCGGCGACCCCTCGATGAGTCTGGGAGGCGGGGGGGCAGAGGTCTGGGGCTGAAGGGGGGAGCGAATGACGGGCTTGATCTTAGATACATGAAAAACCGGGTGAATCTTCTTAAAAGGGGGGGTTAACTTGAGTCGCACCGTCACCGGACTGAGCACTTTGGAAATGATGAACGGTCCAACGAATTTGGGTCCCAGTTTACGTGAGGGGAGTCTGAAGTGAAGGTCCTGAGAGGACAACCAGACCTTCTGACCGCACACGTAAAGTGGGGGCTTAGTACGGTGACGGTCCGCTGACGCCTTGTTCCTCTCGCCAGTCCGAGTGAGGGCTTCTCTGGCGGTCCTCCAAGTACGGAGGCATCTCTGAATAAACGCATGCGCGGACGGAACAACAGCGTCGGATTCTTGGGAGGGGAATAATGGTGGCTGGTAGCCTAAACAGCACTGGAAGGGAGACAAACCCGTAGACGAGACCGGAAGGGAGTTATGCGCGTACTCGACCATGGTTAATCTGGAACTCCAAGACGACGGTTCGGCAGACGCCACACAGCGCAGAACTCTCTCCAAGTCCTGGTTAGCATGCTCAGCCTGCCCGTTAGTCTGCGGGTGATAACCTGAGGATAAACTCGCAGTCGCCCCCAGCTGTCGACAGAATTCGGTCCAAAACCTAGACACAAACTGGGGACCCCTGTCAGAAACCACGTTCACCGGGAGGCCATGAATACGGAAAACGTGATTCAAGACAACAGTCGCTGTCTCCCTCGCTGAAGGTAATTTGGGGAGGGGAATGAAATGAGCCGCCTTAGAGAACCTGTCCACCACAGTGAGGACTACCGTCATGCCACTAGACGGGGGTAGGCCAGTGACGAAGTCCATCGCTATGTGTGACCAGGGCCGCGAAGGAACCGACAGTGGCTGGAGTAGCCCTGCTGGGGGTCGATTGGAGCCCTTCCCCGCAGCGCAAACCGGACAGGCAGACACGAACAAACGGGCATCCCGCGCCACGGACGGCCACCAAAACCGCTGCTTGATCAACATGCAGGTACGAGTAGCTCCTGGGTGGCAAGCTAGCTTGGATGAGTGGCCCCACTGTAGGACGCTAGTTCGGACTGACTCAGGCACAAACAACAGACCCTCTGGGCATCCCGCGGGAATAGTGGTGTCGCGTAGCGCCGTGCAGACCTTGGACTCCACCCCCCAAGTGACCGCCGCCACCACCTGTTCGGGAGGCAGAATGGGCACAGGGAGGGTGGGACTAGCCTCAGTCTCAAAAATCCGCGACAATGCATCGGGTTTGCCATTCTTGGACCCCGGGCGGTAAGAGATGGTAAACCTAAACCGCCCGAAAAACAATGCCCAGCGAGCCTGCCGAGAATTTAGTCTCCTAGCGGTGCGGATGTATTCGAGGTTTTTGTGATCAGTCCAAACGATAAAAGGAACCCCCGTGCCCTCTAACCAGTGACGCCACTCCTCCAGTGCCAGCTTGACAGCAAGTAACTCCCTATTCCCGATGTCGTAGTTCCGTTCCGGGGGGGTTAAACGATGAGAAAAGTAGGCGCAGGGATGTATTCTCTCGTCCGAGGGTGATCTTTAGGATAAAATACCCCCAACCCCCACCTCTGACGCATCCACCTCCACAATGAACTGACGAGACGGGTCTGGTGTAGTTAAAATGGGAGCCGAACTGAAGCGACTCTTAAGATTCTCAAACGCAGTCTGAGCCTGCGACGACCAACTGAAACGCGTCCTAGTGGAGGTGAGATCAGTCAGAGGAAGGGCGACCTGACTAAAGTTCCGAATGAACCGCCTGTAAAAATTGGCAAACCCCAGAAATCGCTGGACCGCTCTACGACTATCTGGGGTGGGCCAATCAGCAACTGCTTCTACTTTGGCAGGATCCATACGGATACCCTCGGGAGAGAGGATAAATCCCAGGAACGGAACCGACCGTGCGTGAAACTCGCACTTCTCCACCTTGGCGAATAAACGATTCTCAAGCAGCCGTTGGAGCACTCGCCTGACGTGCTGGACATGATCGCGCTCGTTCTGGGAGAAGATCAGGATATCGTCGAGGTAAACAAAAACAAACCGGTCGACCATGTCTCTGAGCACGTCATTGACGAGTGCCTGGAAAACCGCCGGGGAGTTAGAAAGCCCAAACGGCATGACCAAATACTCAAAGTGTCCCGTGGGGGTATTAAAGGCGGTCTTCCATTCGTCCCCCTCCCTAATCCGAACTAAGTGATAAGCATTGCGGAGGTCCAACTTCGTAAAGATGGCTGCCCCCTGCAAGAGCTCGAAGGCGGATGACATCAACGGCAAAGGATAACGATTCTTCACCGTGATGTCATTCAACCCCCGATAGTCTATGCAGGGGCGCAACGAACCATCCTTCTTCCTCACGAAGAAGAACCCCACCCCAGCCGGAGAGGAAGAGGGTCGAATGATGCCAGCTACCTGAGAATCGTGGATATATTTCTCCATGGCCTCCCTCTCAGGCCTAGACAGAGAGTATAGGCGCCCCTTGGGTGGAGAAGTGCCAGGCAACAGGTCTATCGCACAGTCGTACGGGCGGTGCGGAGGTAGAGATGAAGCTCGAGACTTACTGAACACCGCTCTCAAGTCATGGTAAGCCTCCGGTACATCCGCCAGACTCACCGGCTCCTCCTGCAACACAGAACAAGACATTACAGGGGAAAATGCAGCCCCCAAACATTGAGCTAAACAGAAAGGGCTCCAACCCAACACAGAGTTAAGAGCCCAATCAATGTGGGGGTTGTGCTTAACCAGCCAGGTGTGTCCCAAAACCACAGGAGCGGTGGGTGAATGGATGAGGAGGAAACGAATCTCCTCAGCATGATTGCCAGAAAGTGTGAGTGTGACAAACTTAGTGGCATGAGTAATCCTGGTGAGAAGGGTGCCGCAAAGTGTTCTAGCCGATATAGGCTCAGCCAGGGCCACAGACGGAAGTCCCAAGCGTGTGGCCAGCCCAACATCCATGAAATCACCCTCCGCTCCCGAGTCAATCAAAGCCACAACCTGATTAACAGTCTCTTTAAACAGTAACGAGGCTTGGAACTCACAACGACCACCAGAGGGCAGTTGAGTACTAGTGACGCTCACCGTACGTACTCCCTTGAGCGGTGAGCGCCGCCTTGCTGCCGGGCACGACGCTGCCACGTGACCTGCTTCCCCGCAGTAGAGACAAAGTTGGTTGTCTAGGCGATAACGCCTCTCTCTGACGGTCAACCGTGCTCTCCCGACCTGCATCGGCTCCTCCTCGGAAAAAACGAGATGTTGGGGAGGCGTGTCATTTGCCGCTCCTGACGCGGCTCTCGTGACAAGCTCAGGGGGAAACCCGCTCCTCCGATGACGAGAACGGAGGGAAATCCGGTTATCTACTCGGATGGCGAGGTCGATGAGCCCATCCAGGCTCGAGGGTAATTCAAGGGAATAGATCTCATCCTTGATGTGTTCGGCCAGACCGTGAAGAAAGTGATCCCAAAGAGCCTTGTCGTTCCAGCCACAGGACGCCGCGAGCGTGCGAAACTCGATGGAATAACTGGAAACTGAACCCTCTCTCTGTCGTAGCAGCGCCAAGGCTCGTGCCGCCTCAGTTCCCTGAGCCGAGCGATCAAACACCTTGCGTAGTTCCTCCGAGAAACTGTCAAAAGAGTAACAGCAGTCCTGCTCGTTATCCCACATGGCCGTTCCCCACTCTCTAGCTTGCCCCACCAAGAGCGTGATGGTGAAAGCAACCTTAGATCGCTCCGTGGGAAAACAGGATGGCTGCAGCGAGAAAATAAGAGAGCATTGAGACAAAAAGGAGCGACATGTGTTGGGCTCACCCGAGTAAGAGGCAGGAGGATTGAGCCGTGGTTCAGTGCGACTGTTACTCCTTCCATCGGGATCAGGAGGAGGGGTTGCCACAGGAGCCACGGGAGGGCTGGTGTGCAGCTGATCAAACCGCTCAACCAGCTGGTTGAGCTGGAGAGAGATCTCGGAGTAAGCGCGGCGGGAAGCCGCGATCTCCTCCTGATGACGACCCAGAAGAACGCCCTGCTGCATCAGGGCTCGGCGCATCTCATCCTCCTCTGCTGTGTCCATGATTTGGTCAGTAGATTCTGTGACGGGACGAGGAGAACAGAGGACTCAAATGCAGAGGGTAGATGTAACCGCAGGTTTATTTCCCAATGGTGAAAACAAAACAAATAATGCTGAAACAAAACAGCGCGCAAGTCTCTGGGGTAATCCAGCTACGGTCGGCAACGAGATGCAGATCCCACGAGCTGATCACTGACCAAGATCCAGCACCAGCACAGGCTAAACCACCTAAGAGTGGAGCGAGGCAGAGAGCGGCAGTCCTTCTCTCTACGCGTCCTGGGGTACAGACAAAGTAGCCGTGAGTAGCCTAACTCCAGAGCACACACGATCACAGAAACACAAAACAATCTACTGACAACAAGGACTGGTCAGACGAGAAATATAAAGGAGAGGGTAATGAGCAACAGGTGGAATAGAAGCAGCTTGTGACATGCGCAGCCCCACCGCCAGATCAGCGCTGATTGCACCTGCCACGAGCTGCTGAAAAAGACATGACAACACAGACAGCAGAGAGAGCCAGGAATGCACCCTGACCCGTGACACTGTAAATAGACAGACTATTGTAGTTTTGTCTTAGTTTACTTAGTTAAACTAGCAAATCTTAGCAGTTGCAGTCAATTGCTGCAAAATTACCAAAATGACAATTACTATTGTAAAGAGTAGGAATTTAGCAGACAAATATTCACATCGTTTTATAACAGGTTTAGAGGGAGCTAAGGCAGACAACAACACAAGCCTTACGAAAATTAACTGTGGTTTCACTTAAATCAGTCACATCAACAGGTGACATTTCCCAACAGCACAGCAGTAATGACTTTATGAACTATTTTACTTCCAAAATTGATACTATTAGAGATCAAATTGTAACCATGCAGCCGTCAGCTATATTATCACATCAAATAGTGTACTATAGATCCCATGAGGAACAATTCCACTCATTCTCTACTATAGGAGAGGAAGAATTGTATAAACTTGTTAAATCATCTAAACCAACAACATGTATGTTAGACCCTATTCCATCTAAACTACTAAAAGAGGTGCTTCCAGAAGTCTTAGATCCTGTTTTGGCTATTATTAATTCGTCATTGTCATTAGGATATGTCCCCAAAAACTTTAAATTGGCTGTTATTAAGCCTCTCATTAAAAAAACACAACTTGACCCCAAAGATCTAGTTAATTACAGACCGATCTCGAATCTCCCTTTTCTGTCAAAGATATTAGAAAAGGTTGTATCCTCACAATTATATTCCTTCTTAGAGAAAAATGATATCTGTGAGGATTTCCAGTCAGGATTTAGACCGTATCATAGTACTGAGACTGCTCTCATTAGAGTTACAAATGACCTGCTCTTATCATCTGATCGTGGTTGTATCTCTATATTAGTTCTACTGGATCTTAGAGCTGCGTTCGACACTATCGATCACAACATTCTTTTGAATAGACTAGAAAACTTTGTTGGCATTAGTGGAAGTGCATTAGCATGGTTCAAATCGTACTTATCTGACCGCCATCAATTCGTAGCAGTGAACGAAGAGGTATCATATCGATCACAAGTGCAGTATGGAGTTCCTCAAGGCTCAGTACTAGGGCCGTTACTTTTCACGCTTTATATGTTACCCTTGGGAAATATCATTAGGAAACACGGGGTTAGCTTTCACTGTTATGCTGATGATACTCAGCTCTATATTTCTTCACGGCCTGGTGAAACACACCAAATTGAGAAACTTATGGAATGCATAGTCGATATAAAAAACTGGATGACGAGTAATTTCTTACTGCTAAATTCTGAAAAAACAGAGGTGTTAATTATCGGACCTAAAACCCCCACAAGTAATAACCTAGAACACTGTCTAACACTTGATGGCTGCTCTGTAAATTCTTCGTCATCAGTCAGTAACCTAGGTGTGCTATTTAATAGTAATCTCTCTTTTGATAGCCATGTTTCTAGCATTTGTAAAACTGCATTTTTTCATCTTAAAAATATATCTAAACTGAGACCTATGCTCTCAATGTCAAATGCAGAAATATTAATTCATGCGTTTATGACCTCAAGGTTAGATTATTGTAATGCTTTATTGGGTGGTTGTTCTGCACGCTTAATAAACAAATTACAGATGGTTCAAAATGCAGCAGCTAGAGTTCTTACTAGAACCAGGAAGTATGAGCACATTAGCCCAGTTCTGTCAACACTGCACTGGCTCCCTACTAAACATCGTATAGATTTTAAAATCTTGTTAATTACTTATAAAGCCCTGAATGGTTTAGCTCCTCAGTACTTGAGCGAGCTCTTATCGCATTATAGTCCTTCACGTCCGCTGCGTTCTCAAAACTCTGGCCATTTGATAATACCTAGAATATCAAAATCAACTGCGGGCGGCAGATCTTTTTCCTATTTAGCGCCCAAACTCTGGAACAATCTACCAAACACTGTTCGGGAGGCAGACACACTCTGTCAGTTTAAATCTAGATTAAAGACCCATCTCTTTAACCTGGCGTACACATAACACACTAATACACTTCTATTATTCAAATCCGTTAAAGGATTGTTAGGCTACATTAATTAGATCAACCGGAACCGGGAACACTTCCCATAACACATGATGTACTTGTTACATCGTAAAAAGATTGACATCTATGCTAATATTAGTCTGTTTCTTTCTAATTCCGAGGTCACTGCATTCACCAGATCAGATGGTGGATCAGCACCATCTGATCCACCATCTGATCTGGTGAATGCAGTGACCAGATGGTGGATCAGCACCTAGAGACGACCTCTACAGCCCTGAACGTCAGCGGAGACCAGGACACCTAGATGAGCCCCAGAGACAGACCCCCAGTGAGGACCCCGTCACCTAGACAGCCATCAGGAAAAGACCTCGGGAACCAGTTGAGCCCTCCAATCTGACTTTGCAGCAGTTGGAATTGAACTGCTGTGTCGTCTGGCCAGAGGAGAAATGGCCCCCCGACTGAGCCTGGTTTCTCCCAAGGTTTTTTTCTCCGTTCTGTCACCAATGGAGTTTTGGTTCCTTGCCGCTGTCGCCTCTGGCTTGCTTAGTTGGGGACACTTCATTTCCAGCAATATCGTCGACTTGATTGAACAGAAACTTTTTGAACTGAACTGAGCTGGACGATGCCATCACTGAATTCAATAATGAAATGCCTTTAACTGAAAATTGAGTGTTTAATCTTGTCATTTTACATTATTGACACTATTTTCCCATTTTGATATTGTGCAGTTGCAGGGGTGCCGCTACGGATTCTGGGCCCCCTGGACAGCATATTCACTCGGGCCCTCCTGCGTTCCGGGGGTTATATATTATAGAAATCGCGATTGCGTTCCCGAGCCAGTCTTTTTTTCCCCTTCTCCCAAATCAGATTATACTGTTTCAGATATTAAAATCGTTCAGTTTTGTATGTAATGGCAAAGTGATAATATTTCGTTTTGGTTTTTTATAAAGTTAATTTAGAAAAATGTTTGGAGCATTTTTTTTGTTCTTAAATAAGTTTTTTCTTTCTTAAAGTAATGACCAAGCGGCCAGCGGCAGACAGTGAGCTGATCATAGACATGTTTGATCAATTTAGCTTTCTCAAATCATCACGACTTGCCTAAAATAAAATCTATAGATATACTAAAACAGTTCAAGCATATAACAATGTTTTAACGTTAAACCTAGATAAATGTGCGCTGCATCCTAGTTTGTGCGGAGAGTGACATGGAGGCACCAGTGCAATCAATTGCATTTTTTTCAATTGAAACAACTTGCAGTAATTTTTGCTCATAAAAGTAAGAGTAATACATCATTCGGAACTGTAAAGGGTCTACTTTACAAAGCTTTTTAGAAAATATCAGGGCTCTAGACTCATTCTTCCCACTTTCTCAGTTGGTCGCACAAGCACATCATTTGGTAGCAAAATCTTTTCTTTTTTTTTTGATACAACATTTGATTAATCAATGCATGCTGATGAAATTTTATCATCATTTATAGTTATATGGTAACGAAAGTGTTCAACATTCAACCCTTTCTTTTTCATCAGTATTATTTTTGATTTATATTTTGTGACAGGAATTCATTTTTTTGCTTTCACTTAAAAGATCTTGGTGTCAGCTTTACAAGAAAAGATAATGGTCTGTTTTGCTTATATCTATACACCTTTCACTTTTTAAGACTAAAACAAAAGATGGATTCATTGGTATTAATTAAAAAGCACAACAACAATAAAACAGTATGTTACAATGACAAACATTTATTAACAAAAACGAATAAGATGAGGCATAGGGCACATCACATGCTGTATTATACCGACTAATACATAACAGAATGTTTAGCAAACACTGAGGAATCAAATAATAATAATATAAAAAAATAAGGAAAGCCTCCATAGTGTAACATGAATTAAACAGCAAAGATAACAAGCTTTTCAAAACGAAAACAAAAAGTCAAACTAAACTGTCTGTCGCTGACAGGACTTGCATGTTTTCTCTACAAGAATACCAACATGTTCACCTTCTCTGTTTTAAGAAGCAGTCTTTTACTTTAGTTTGAAAACCAAATCCTCCGCTGCGCTCTGTCCGCTGCGCGCACCTTCACGATCCTGCTGACGTGCCCATTCTGCATACGCACTGCCTCTGCTCTGCTTATGTGTGCGGTGTGTGACACAAAGTGCGACCACTTCAAATTTTTACTCGCACACTCTCAAAAAAATGGTCGCAGTCTAGAGCCCTGAATATATAAAATTATTTTATAAAATAAAGAAAACAATGATGTGCTGTCTCGTCTTGAACAGGAGCACTTCACAAAAATGAACCGAAAGTCAGCGAATACATGACTCACAGACATGATAAATATATCTATAGAAAGCTTTAAATTACTACTTAACGAAATAAATCAAATTGAAAACAAAAACTCTTTCATTATAATCAGTGAAGATGCACTTCTCTCTAAAGGCGAGTCTAATGAGGAGATGGAGAGTCAGGGTCATCATTCTGATTCTTCATCTTTGCGACACTGACACAGAAAACACTAGTTTATTAGTAAATAATTCAAATATCTCCTTACTATTTCCCCCTGACACACTCATGGTAATTACTTTTGCTGGGGCTTTATGGCAAGCTTTATTGCGTGTATTTGAAGCAGAACTCTTCAGCTGCGCTGACAGCTCTCTGCTGCTGCGGGACTCTAAACACTGTCGAGCCGCTCTTGACAGCCGCGGCAGCACGGTCTCCTGTTGTTTCCACTAGCGCGGCAATTTTTTTCATCACTAATTGATGGATGTCTAAAATATAAACATAAGGAGAAGCCTAAAAGTCTGAATTATGACGTGAATTGGCCCGATCGAAGCCCGGTCGGGGTCGGGGTCGGGCTGAAATGCAGGGCTCTAGCGTTCCCCTCGGTAGAAATCACGTTTCTCCCTCGGGGGGCCCCCTCCCATCGTGGGCCCTTAGAATCGTCCTAACTTTTCCCCCCCTTACAGCGCCCCTGTGCAGTTGCTTTGTCACAATTTGTATTGTTAAAAGCGCTATATAAATAAAGGTGACTTGACTTGACTTGACAGGGTCCCTCAGCGACCGCCTCCACTTCAGCGACAAGGGGGCAGGCGGCTAGAATGGCCTCCCTGGCCACAACAAGAGGAGCCGCCTGCCCCAGATGAGTCTCCATGGACCTGACATGACATGGTAAGTTAAAATGTTCCTTTGGGCACAACAAGACAGACACACGGCACTCCTGGCCGTGACATGTGTACTTGATCCACGGGGCTAGGGATAGCGGCGGCCGGCGGGCATGAGTCAGCGCCAATCCATAAATCTGTCATAAACATGACACAGCAGATTAATTATCAAACTTAAGAAACTACTTACTTTATGGGTTAACATTACATTAAACTGTCATGTGGTTGGTTTTGCCATTGGCTGTCATGAGGCCATTATAATTGTGTCATGAATATTTTTCTGACCACTTTTATTCAGTGGTACAAATTTAATTTGTTATTAAAATGTCATTAAGTGTTAATACTCTGTCAAATAATTTTATAACAGTGTCATGAATATTTTTCTTGACCTCAACTACAGTGGTAAAAATTGAATGTGTCATTAAAATGTCATTAAGTGTTAATACTCTGTCAAATTGTTTTATGAAAGCGAAAGCGACTTATCCAAAGCCACTCACAAATGAGGACAATAGAAGCAATCAAAACCAACAAAAGAGCAACAAAACATGCAAGCACTATGACAAGCTTTCAGTTGTTTGTCTTATTTTAATGGTTTGCATGCATTTGTAAAAAAAAAAAAAAAAGAAATAATTTTATATAAATGTATACTTTCATTGGAGCACCAAACCCCACCCCTACCCACTTCTGGACAATATAAAACACGTAACAGGCAAATATAAGTGCAGTCACAGGTATTTATTGCAAAAACTGGCCGTAATCAAGCAGTATAAAAGCATTACAAACAAGTAGTGTTGCATTCCAAGTCCTTCTGAAGCCATACGATGTCTTTATGCGAAGAAGAGAGTAAAACATAAGGTTTTAATTGCTGAAAATGATCCTGCTCCGTTAACGCGCTCACATCTCATTCAAAAGCATACTCCCGTCCCGTAGAATGACGCAATCGGGCACGAGGCATACAAGAGCCAATAGCATTTCACAACAGCATGACACGATCGGTCACGAGCAGGGGCGATTGTAGGATTTTTTCAACTAGGGGGCACAAGAGGGGCCACAATTAATAGAGAGGGGCCAATTTTATGTTGTGTATATATGCAGAACTGTAGATATCCAAATTATTTAAAGTTTATCACAGCAATTCCCCATTTTTTAAAGTAATTCTTTAAGGAAAAGAAAATTGATAGATAGTTACAATATATATATATATTGCCAGGTATGTTTACACAAATACGAGGAATTTGTTTTCATGACAAAAGCTACCGCAGCGCAACAGAATGACAGTGACAGAACAAAAAACACAGATAATAAAAAGAATTAAAAAGAACAAGAAAATAAGTAATAACAATATACAAATTGACAATTGTATGTACAGGTATATAACAGTAGACAATTTTGTATGTACAGGTATATTATGTGCAATTGAAATGTAGACTAATGTGTTTTAGATAAATAAGTGTATAAGTGTATAAATAGTGTGTGTACCATAATTATTGTCAAGTGTTCATGAGATGGATTGCCTGAGGGAAGAAACTGTTCCTATGTCTGGTCGTTCTGGTGCTCAGAGCTCTCTAGCGTCGACCAGACGGTAACAGTGCAAAGAGGGAGTGTGCTGGATGTGAGGGGTCCAAAGTGATTTTGCCAGCCCTTTTGCTCACTCTGGATAAGTACAGTTCTTGGAGAGTGGGGAGGGTTGATTCGCTCAGCAGTCCAGACTACCCTCCATAGTCTTCTGTGGTCAGTTTTGGTAGCTGAGCTGAACCAGACAGTTATTGACGTGCAGAGGACAGATTCAGTGATGGCAGAGTAGAACTGTTTCAGCAGCTCCTGTGACAGGTTAAACTTCCTCAGCTGGCGAGGGAAGCACAACCTCTGCTGGGCCTTTTTCACAATGGAGTCTATGTGATTGTCCCACTTCAGGTCCTGGGAGATGGTGGTGCCCAGGAACCTGAATGACTCCACTGCAGTCACAGTGCTGATCAGGGGGTTTTCTCCTGAAGTCCACGATCATCTCCACTGTTTTGAGTGTGTTAAGCTCCAGGCTGTGAAGACTGCACCAGACAGCCAGCTCCTTAACCTCCTGTCTGTAAGCAGACTCGTCACCATCCTGGATGAGGCCGATCAGTGTGGTGTCATTTGCAAACTTCAGGAGTTTGACAGAGGGGTCTTTAGATGTGCAGTCGTTGGTGTACAGGGAGAAGAGCAGTGGGGAGAGAACACAGCCCTGAGGAGCTCCAGTGCTGATGGTACGGGTGCTGGATGAGAATTTTCCCAGCCTCACTAGCTGCTGCCTGTCTGTCAGGAAGCTGTTGATCCACTGACAGACGGAGGTGGGGACGGAGAGCTGAGTTAGTTTGGGCAGGAGGTGGTTTGGAATGATAGTGTTAAAGGCCGAGCTGAAGTCCACAAACAGGATCCTCACATAAGCCCCTGGTCTGTCTAGATGTTGCAGAACATAATGCAGTCCCATGTTGACTGCATCGTCCACAGACCTGTTTGCTATGTAGGCAAACTGAAGATGATCCAGCAAGGGTCCAGTGATGTCCTTCAGGTGGGCCAGCACCAGTTTTTCAAATGACTTCATGACCACAGATGTTAGAGCCACAGGCCTGTGGTCATTTAGTCCTGTAATTTTGGATTTCTTTGGGATGGGGATGATGGTGGAGCATTTGAAGCATGAAGGGACTTCGCACAGTTCCAGTGATCTGTTGAAGATCTTTGTGAAGATGGGGGCCAGCTGGTCAGCACAGGATTTCAGACAGGCTGGTGTGACACCGTCTGGGCCTGGTGCTTTTTTCCTTTTCTGTTTCCGGAAGACCTGGCACACCTCGTCTTCGCTTATCTGAATTGCAGTTGTGGGGGAGAGGGGGGTTGCTGGAGGTGTTAATGGTTGTGTGGAGAGGTGTCCAGAGCGGGTGTGGGGTGTTTGTTCAAATCTGCAATAGAACTCATTCAGATTGTCTGCCTGTTGTTGATTCTCCACAGTGCTGGGGGATGGTGTCTTGTAGTTGGTTATCTCTTTCAGACCTTTCCACACTGATGCCGAGTCACTGGAAGAGAATTGGATCCTTAGCTTATCGGAATAATTCCTCTTTCCTACTCTGATCTCCTTTTCCAGTGTGTATTTGGCCTGTTTATACAAGACTTTACCCCCCTTCCTGTAAGCATCTTCTTTGGCCTGACGGAGCTGTCTGAGTTTTGCAGTGAACCATGGTTTGTCATCGTTGTAGGTTAAATGAGTCCTGGTAGGAATGCACATGTATATATACATATATATTAGTGCTGTCAAACGATTCATCGCGATTAATCGCATCCAAAATTTATATGAATATAAATATATACACGTAAATACATGTAAAAATTTCAAAATATATGCTGTATGTGTGTATCTTTATATATACATAATAAATATACACAGTACACACACATATATTATGTAAACAAAAACTTTTATTTCGGATGCGATTAATCGTGATTAATCGTTTGACAGCACTAATATATATATATATATATATATATATATATATATATATATATATCTTTTTTTGTAATATGAAAGCAAGCATGTTCCTCTTTGCAAGATGCAGAAAAGAAAGATAGATACAATGGTAACACTTTACAATAAGGTGTCATTCGTTAACATTACTTAATGTATTAATTAACATGAACGAAAAATGTATTAATTTATTCATCTTTGTTAATGTTAGTTAATAAAAATACAGTCGATCATTGTTTGTTCATGTTAGTTCACAGTGCATTAACTAATGTTAACTAACACAACTTGTGATTTTAATAATGCATTAGTAAATGCTGAAATTATCATTAACTAAGATTAATAAATGCTGTAGAAGTATTGTTCATGCTTAGTTCATGTTAACTAATGTTGTTAACTAATGAACCTTATTGTAAAGTGTTACAGATACAATATGTATATATACAGTATATATGTGTGTGTGTGTGTGTGTGTGTATATATATATATATATGGACCTCAGGACCTCAGAAAAAGAGTTAATGTTGCAAAAGTTCCCAGGGTAACTTCTAAGCAACTAAAGGCCCTTCTCACATTGGCTAATGTTCATGCTTAGTTCATGTTAACTAATGCTGTTAACTAATTAACCTTATTGTAAAGTGTTACAGATACTATATATATATATATATATATATATGTGTGTGTGTGTGTGTGTGTGTGTGTGTGTATATGGACCTCAGAAAAAGAGTTGATGTTGCAAAAGTTCCCAGGGTAACTTCTAAGCAACTAAGGTCTTTCTCACATTGGCTAATGTTAATGTTCATGAGCCCACCATCAGGAGAACACTGAGCAACCATGGTGTGCATGGCAGAGTTGCAAGAAGAAAGCCTCTGTTCTCCAAAAAGAGAATTGCTTGTTAAAGATCATGTGGACAAGCCAGAGGACTATTGGAGACAGGTTTAATGGATGGATGAAACCAAAACAGAACTTATTGGTTTAAATGAGAAGCTATTATTAAAACTTTACCTTCAGTTACTGCAGCAAAAGGGGGTCACACCAGATACTGAAAGCAAAGATTCACATACTTTTGCAATGTACAGATATGTAACACTCAGTGCTTAATTTGTAAATGAAACATTGCCGGATCCAAATCAGCAGTTAAAAGGCGCCGTGACCGACATTGACAATACAACTTCAGTTTTCCCGGATCATTCAATGTCGTCACTAAACGGTGATGGCACAACTATAAGAGCATCGTTCACAAGTTTCTGCATGGACCTAACCAGGGGCGCTGTAAGGGGGGGAAAAGTTAGGACGATTCTAAGGGCCCACGATGGGAGGGGGCCCCCGAGGGAGAAACGTGATTTCTACCGAGGGGAACGCTAGAGCCCTGCATTTCAGCCCGACCCCGACCCCGACCGGGCTTCGATCGGGCCAATTCACGTCATAATTCAGACTTTTAGGCTTCTCCTTATGTTTATATTTTAGACATCCATCAATTAGTGATGAAAAAAATTGCCGCGCTGGTGGAAACAACAGGAGACCGTGCTGCCGCGGCTGTCAAGAGCGGCTCGACAGTGTTTAGAGTCCCGCAGCAGCAGAGAGCTGTCAGCGCAGCTGAAGAGTTCTGCTTCAAATACACGCAATAAAGCTTGCCATAAAGCCCCAGCAAAAGTAATTACCATGAGTGTGTCAGGGGGAAATAGTAAGGAGATATTTGAATTATTTACTAATAAACTAGTGTTTTCTGTGTCAGTGTCGCAAAGATGAAGAATCAGAATGATGACCCTGACTCTCCATCTCCTCATTAGACTCGCCTTTAGAGAGAAGTGCATCTTCACTGATTATAATGAAAGAGTTTTTGTTTTCAATTTGATTTATTTCGTTAAGTAGTAATTTAAAGCTTTCTATAGATATATTTATCATGTCTGTGAGTCATGTATTCGCTGACTTTCGGTTCATTTTTGTGAAGTGCTCCTGTTCAAGACGAGACAGCACATCATTGTTTTCATTATTTTATAAAATAATTTTATATATTCAGGGCTCTAGACTGCGACCATTTTTTTGAGAGTGTGCGAGTAAAAATTTGAAGTGGTCGCACTTTGTGTCACACACCGCACGCGTAAGCAGAGCAGAGGCAGTGCGTATGCAGAATGGGCGCGTCAGCACGAGCGCGAAGGTGTGCGCAGCGGACAGAGCGCAGTGGAGGATTTGGTTTTCAAACTAAAGTAAAAGACTGCTTCTTAAAACAGAGAAGGTGAACATGTTGGTATTCTTGTAGAGAAAACATGCAAGTCCTGTCAGCGACAGACAGTTTAGTTTGACTTTTTGTTTTCGGTTTGAAAAGCTTGTTATCTTTGCTGTTTAATTCATGTTACACTATGGAGGCTTTCCTTATTTTTTTATATTATTATTATTTGATTCCTCAGTTTTTGCTAAACATTCTGTTATGTATTAGTCGGTATAATACAGCATGTGATGTGTCCTATGCCTCATCTTATTCGTTTTTGTTAATAAATGTTTGTCATTGTAACATACTGTTTTATTGTTGTTGTGCTTTTTAATTAAGAATACCAATGAATCCATCTTTTGTTTTAGTCTTAAAAAGTGAAAGGTGTATATAAGCAAAACAGACCATTATATTTTCTTGTAAAGCTGACACCAAGATCTTTTAAGTGAAAGCAAAAAAATGAATTCCTGTCACAAAATATAAATCACAAATAATACTGATGAAATAGAAAGGGTTGAATGTTGAACACTTTCGTTACCATATAACTATAAACTATGATAAAATTTCATCAGCATGCATTGATTAATCAAATGTTGTATAAAAAAAAAAAAAAAAGATTTTGCTACCAAATGATGTGCTAGTGCGACCAACTGAGAAAGTGGGAAGAATGAGTCTAGAGCCCTGATATTTTCTAAAAAGCATTGTAAAGTAGACCCTTTACAGTTCCGAATGATGTATTACTCTTACTTTTATGAGCAAAAATGACTGCAAGTTGTTTCAATTGAAAAAAATGCAATTGATTGCACTGGTGCCTCCATGTCACTCTCCGCACAAACTAGGATGCAGCGCACATTTATCTAGGTTTAACGTTGTTATAACGTTGTTAAAACATTGTTATATGCTTGAACTGTTTTAGTATATCTATAGATTTTATTTTAGGCAAGTCGTGATGATTTGAGAAAGCTAAATTGATCAAACATGTCTATGATCAGCTCACTGTCTGCCGCTGGCCGCTTGGTCGTTACTTTAAGAAAGAAAAAACGTATTTAAGAACAAAAAAAATGCTCCAAACGTTTTTCTAAATTAACTTTATAAAAAACCAAAACGAAATATTATCACTTTGCCATTACATACAAAACTGAACGATTTTAATATCTGAAACAGTGTAATCTGATTTGGGAGAAGGGGAAAAAAGACTGGCTCGGGAAGGCAATCGCGATTTCTATAATATATAACCCCCGGAACGCAGGAGGGCCCGGGTGAATATGCTGTCCAGGGGGCCCAGAATCCGTAGCGGCGCCCCTGGACCTAACTATACAGTTTTGACGATTTAAGGAAATGTATAGGCCTAGCCTAAGTTACATTAAAAATAACAATTTGTTTCCATAAAAATAAAATACAAATTTAATCTATAGAAAATGTATAAATATGCGAAATATATCTGACATAAATATTTAACAGATATAAAACAGATGTGAGGCGTGGCGATCCGCAAACAATTTCACGGAAAGGAAACAGAGAACTGAGATGACAGAACGATCATCCTGTTTGTTTGCTTAATTATAAAAACATAAATGTTATTTTTAGTGTGCAAAAATAAAAGTAAACATTTACATTTACATTTAGTCATTTAGCAGACGTTTTTATCCAAAGCGACTTACTAATGAGGACAATGGAAGCAATCAAAGTCAACAAAAGAGCCATGATATAACAAGTCTCTGTTAGCTTAATGCAGTACATGTAGCAAGGTTTATATATATATATATATATATATATATATATATATATATATATATATAATAAAAAGAAAACGGATAGAATAGAAAAAGAATAAGCAAGCTAGTGTTAGAGGCCTTTTTTGCTTTTGTTAATTGTATAATAAATAAAAAGAAAATAAATAGAATACAAAAAGAATAGAGAATCTAGTGTTAGTTTTTATTATTATTATTATTATTATTTTACACTTTGCGGGTTGTCTTACTCTTACCTGTATGACCAAAAATAGAGTATTTAATAGCCTATGTCAGCTGTTTGATCGCGCTGGTGCCTCATGCACACACACACACACCACATATTATAGAAATTCAAACTTGCCATCACAGTCTGTTCATTATCAAAATAAAATACAGTCAGCCAAACATATCGATTTAAAGAGTCCGTAGTATAACCGGCCTACAGCTGCTGTTATGCCAAGCGCATTTTTGCGCATGTGAAGATGATCTTTCCGTCGATATGCGAACGCGCATGAAGCCTATAGTCTACATTATAAATAATAGTTTAACATTGAAATACATTGCGAATATGGAAACATTGGATTTGTGCCGAATGAGAGAGGTACGTGAGCCCACGGTACTTTCAGTTTATTCATTCTTGATCTGTTCTGCATACCGTTACATTTAAATGATTTGTTTTGGAGTGAGGTGGACTATAGGCTATGATTATAGTGTTTATAATTTTTACATTATAATATTTCACTTTATTTGGTCTTATTTCTGGTATTTCTGGTATTATTACACTCTCTCCAAATGTTCCCGCTGCTCACAAAACAAATTATTGTTGTGAGCAGCAGAACTTTTGGAGAGAGTGGGTTCAGTAGCACCAATCAGCGATTTTGAACTTAAGAAAGCTGATTGGTCAATAATATGTTGAGGACCAATACATAATCTACAAATCATGCTCCAAATACATCTGCATAAACCCGCAATCGCTCTGTCTCGTATATGCACACACGCACTGTCACGATCCGCACTTGTTAATGCGGATCTTTAAAAACAAATACCGGAACGCAAAATCCAAAATCTGACATTTTCCGGAACAGGATCCGGCATGATCCGGCTCAAATTAAGCACTGGAACACTGGATAATTTTTCTCAATGAATAAATGACAAAGAAAATATTTTTCTCTCACTTGTTTGACTCGGTTCTCTTTGTCTACTTTCAGGACAAAGGGTTCACAAACTTTCAAGCAGCACTGCATATATATATATACAGGTATATATATATATATATGAATATATGCAAGCTGCCGTTAAAACCAAAAGAAGAAGAAGAGAGCACGCGAGGGAGAGAGACCCTGCGTCCAATGTGCATACTATCCTCTCTTTCTGCCGATTCTGCCCTAAATAGTATTGAAAATTACTAATAGAATTTAGGATGGATAGTATGCACATTGGGACCCAGGCACAGAGAGAGAGAGAGAGAGCGAGAGAGAGAGAGAGAGAAAGGGGGGAGAGAGAGAGAGAGAGAGAGAGAGAGAGAGAGAGAGAGCATCCGGGGATTTCAGTTGACTCCGCCCACATACCGCTGACCCTCAGCAGCGCTGTAAATATGGCGGAGGTAAGAAGGAAATTCTCATTATTTTCCAAAAATAAATAACCGTTTATTTGCAATTAACGGAAAAATATAGTTGATAACGTATTTGAAAATTACATTGCGTTATATATATTTCTTATTGAGTTATGCCGTGTTTTAGGTCGAAAGATGCGTTGAATTTTTTAAAATGTATTTCTCCAAAGTTAATAGCAGTTAGCTTGTCTCCAGTTAGCCTGCTGCTCTATTATAACCATACTGAAATACATTACTATACATTAATTAACTCTAATATATTTACATAAACACCGACGATTGTACTGATTATTTGTGCTAAATCCTTAATTTATAGATTTTTTTTTACTTTGTATTTTTACTTAATTTGTACTTAAAAGAGTGTTCTTAATCAATGCTAGGCAAAGTATTAGCAACACATCAGCCTCAACTTCCAAAGTCTCTCTCTCTCTCTCTCAATTCAATTCAATTCAATTCAATTCAATTCAAATGAGCTTTATTGGCATGACTGTGTAACATATCACAATGTTGCCAAAGCAATAAGTATATTATACAAACATAGATTGATAAAAAAAAAAAAAAAATAGGGGAAAAATAAACACATATACATGTCCAACTTATCACAATGAAAAGAGAAAAATAACAAATGAAAAGAATACAGAGAGTTATTGTAAATGTTTTTTGTAAAAAGAGGGTTCAGCCTTTTTCCCTCATTTGATGGCAGGAGTACACATACTGCGCTGCCAGGTGGATGCACTTTTCCTTCTCTCCCAATATATACAAGAGTTTCTCTGTGTTGCTTGTTTGCTGGAATTCAGGTGACACTAGCGCTATTTGTTTGAAATGGGCATCTCTGATGTGTTTATATTTGCTGCACTGTGTAAGGAAGTGCAGCTCATCCTCTATGAGTCCCTCTGTGCAGTGAGAACACAGTCGGAGCTCGCTCTCTCTCTCTCTCTCTCTCTCTCTCTCTCTCTCTCTCTCTCTCTCTCTCTCTCTCTCAATTCAATTCAATTCAAATGAGCTTTATTGGCATGACTTGCACAGTAACTTATTGCCAAAGCATTGTCTATTACATGAATAAGGAACAAACAATTATATAATACATAAACAAAACAAGAATAGATCTGTAAAATAATTAAGTAAATAAGTGCATGTATACCCCCCCCCCTTTTCCACAAACAAGAAACAAGAAACATATTTAAGACATTGTTAAAAAACAAACAAAAAAAAACCTTCGTACATGTAAGAAATTATCTTTCTTCAGATTTGTCCACTGGCTGACAGTCTTAGTTTGTGACAGGCTGATACATATCTTGCTGCTGTTGTGATCATTTTGGAATTTTCCCCTAAAATGTGACTTAATTGTTCTGCATTTGTTAATGCCATAAAATTTGGTTTAATTTGTTGGAATTTGGGGAAATATGCAGCTCTAATGTTGTGATAATAATCACAGTGCAGTAAGAAATGTTCCTCTGTTTCCACTGAACATAGTCTCTGTTCTCGTGGCTGCCATCTTTGTCTGTGCCGTCCTCTCTCTATAGCCAGACAGTGATCACTCAGTCTGTATTTTGTTAGTGTCTCTCTTAACTTGTGATCTTTTACACAGCTCAGGTATTCTGCTAGTTTGTAGTCTCTTTTCAGGTGTAACTACAGCTCCATCTTCTTTTGTATTTTAGTGGCATCTTTCCAATAGGCAATGTAATTTTGTTTTTGTAACTGTGTGATTTGGTTGGGCTGGATTGTGCTGTGCTGGTTTGGGTGTAGTTTGAGTACCAGCTGTAAAAAGGGCGCTCTTCTGCAGGTTCTGCTCCTGCCACGTATGGCTGGGCGATAATTCGATAACGATAATTATCGTGATATAATTTTCCTCAATAAAACTATATGAAGAGTTCGATAAATGTTCGATATACCGTTTATGCGCCAAAAGTGGAACGAAACAGCGCGACTCATTTGAATCGCGCCACACGGACCGTTTATCCACTCGGATCACAGTTCAAAGTGTCGCGCGGTGCGAGCTCACTAGAGCAAATACTTTTACTCGTTCACGCGAGGATTAAACAGCGCTGTGAGATCCAGTGTGAAGTGCTTGAATTCAGCGATGAACACAAATGACTCAGTGATTTAAACTAGTTTAAAGCCCCGAAACACACTGGAGGAGAAACACTGTGTGCAACGAGACAGTCAGAAGGCTTTTCAATCTACACATCGCCATCATTTACCATGGATTTACTGTAGTAACACTCACTGCACCATGGTATTGTGGCAGAAATGCTTAATTAAAAAAAATAATAAACAGAATAAATTTAACCATATAAAACTGAGGTTGCTACAATTTTTACAGATGTTACTGATTTTGATAATGAACAAAATTTTACCTCTGCATCCTAACTCAAGTTACTATCAAATGTACATTTCTAAGAGACAAAAAAAAGTGATATTATTAATATTATCAGGCAACCCAGACCTGTTTCTTGATTTGAAACAATATCACCCATTAGAACATGCAGAAACTAAGAATATATATATTTTTTTATTTCGATATTTATTTTAAGGAAAATTAATTAGTTTTTCACTTTGGAGCAAAAATTTGGCTTTAAACTTGAAAGAAATAAAGATTTGACATTTATCGTGATAATTATCGATATCGACTGATATGAAACAAATTATCGTGATAATTTTTTTGGCCATATCGCCCAGCCCTACTGCCACTGCAGGGCTTCAGCCTGGTAAGAGCTCGGATCACTGCATTTCAGGTGCTGGTGTAATTTCAGAGCTCTCTTTTGAATATTAATTAATAATGGGTATTGTCCTAATTCAACTCTGCACGAGTTGTTTGGGGTTGCTCTGTTAACTTTTAAGATGTTTTTACAAATTTGGGTATGCATAATTTCAATTTCTTCTTTTTCTCATTTAGAGAAATCTTGGGTTTTTAGAGGTCCCCATATCTCACTGCCATATAGTGCAATTGGTTCGATTATTGCTTTTAGGAGTTTTAGCCAGGTTTGAATTGGAATTTCTTACTGAATTGTATTTTTGAAGTGCCTTTGCTTTCAATTCATTCACAGCCAGATTGAAGTTTCCTGTTGAGCGGATTTTTAGTCCCAGATAGGTGTATTCATGGGTGTCTCTCTCTCAATTCAATTCAATTCAATATGTGCTTTATTGGCACGACAGTTGTTACAATGTATTGCCAAAGCATAGTTTACATTGATTGAATCTAGTAGGGGTGTGCCATATCTAGGGCTGCCACTAACGACTATTTTTATTTCGATTAATCTATCGACTAATTTATCAATTAATCTAAATGATTAATTTCCCACAAAAAATCAACAATTTTACTTAAGAATATTTTATTAAACCAAATTAAATCCAAATTTCTGTGAAATCCTTTTTTAAAGCAAAAGTAAAGTGCAACATAGAGTGCAAGAAGCAAGTGTCCATCTCATAGTCCAAATCACTGAAATCAAAGTTCAGTATTATAGTGTAAGAAAGACAACATATCCACGTGTTCTAGTCTAATAATAAAATTATAATCAGTATTTTAAATAAAGGAGTATTTACCAGAAATATTATTTACCAGAATTTATTTAGGAGAGAAATGTAAATGTGCAGTATTTCTGAAAAAGAAAAAAGAAAAAGAAAAAAATAATAATGGAACCATTAAAATGCAATCCAAAAAGTAATGGAAAACAGAATTTGGTAAAGATAAAATTGTAAAACTCAATTAATTAGACAGGCTTTTTGATTAATACAATTTAATTTAACCATTAAAACAGAGTATAGAAAAATGAAAATGAAAAAACTGAATTTGGAAATAAAACGGATTTCATAGGGCCCTATAATTATAATTTTTTTTTGTGGTTATAAAAATAGATGTAAGTGAACAATAGCTTTTAAAATGACTTAAAATACATATATAATAGCAATGATGCAATAAGAATTAGTTCAAATAAAGTATAAAAAGCAAGAAATCATATGGTTTTATTGAACAAAACTGTTAAAATACATAATGTATTATAAACAATAGAACTAATGTAGATTACGCATTACAACAAAGGCCTGCAGGGGGCGCCGACAACCTGATGATTATTTTTAAACATTACTGTGCAATCTAATCCTTGTTTAATATTGACCAAGCACCATTTAATTCAAATGTCCACTTAATCTTTAACATTTGGCCATTTATTTAGTACAGAAATGCTATAGCCACTGTAATTAAATGAATATGTGGACATCAAAACGTGTAAATTTAGAGTGAGGGTTTGAGCTTTTATTTTGAAATCGCGATATATTCTCCTGTGTTTGCACAGGTTTATAAATGATTTACCTTACAAATCTGATGGAATGGCGCATGCTGCGTTCCCAGATGAACGTTATAATAAACCCAAACTCACAATAACATGCAGAGATGGAGTTTGAGACGCTCCACACATGTAAATGAACAGTTTCTGTGGAACTACTGTGAACGGAGCCGCTGTGAGACGCACGTGCTTAACCTACACGCATGTAAATAATTAAAGCGCATATACTGTGTTAGAACTGCATCGCATATAATTATTTAATTAAATCATAGCGTTTGTGAATTAACAATTATGCTTAATTATGATTTTTAAATGGGTTTAATGTCATGCAGCCTTGGAAAATAGTCTAATAATGTGTTTTATGGATTCTCGTCCGTTAAACTGCGGCTTTTCCGGTATTTTGCGGTTAGTCGACGCGAGCAAAATGAAGTCGATGATTTTTCAAAATCGACTAGTCGACTAAAATCGATGAATCGCGACAAATTCTTGAACAGCTTCGAGCTATGAATGAACATGATGAAACTGCACCGGCAGCATTTCGTTTTCTTTAAAGCACATTATCAAAACTTATGCTTATTCTTCATCATTGTTGTTATAAAAATATGCAGTTAGTAAGTTATCAGTCTAAAATTGGGCTCGTCATGGGGCGCGTGTAGGGCTGGGTATCGTTCAAAAATTTTCGATATCGATGCCGATACCTTGAGTAAGATACCGGTTCCTGAACAATACTTTTTTCGATACCAATTTTATGAAATCAGTTTTAACAAGATATACATTATCTCAAAAAACTTTGGTTTTATTTTTTTCAGCTTGTTGACATTTATACAGACTCAAAGACTCATCTCCTGAGCCACTGCACAAGGGAACAAAATATATCCAACACAATAAATCAGTGCAAATAATTTTAATAAAGCTCAAATAGTTTTCAGTTTACACTAGTGCGTGTTCGTTTTAAAACGCATAGCTCAGACAGAATCATCATTTCTATTCATTTATTATTGGGTAAAGACTTCAAGAAATTGAAAATCTTTATCTACTTTCATAAGTGGGTGTTTTATTTTCTTTCACCATATGTTTTATTGTTATTAAATTCTGTGTTGTAGTATGTCTAATTATTTGAATGCATAAAAACTACTTAATTTATTCTTAAAATAGCCTTATGAAATGTTTTATTTTTCCTCAGAAATTCTGTATTCTGTATCTGGTTTTCAAATGAAGGCATAAACATTAATTTCATTTATCTTTTACATTATTGAAAATCAAACTTTATTTATTTATTTTGGCAAACAAAACTTTACTATTAAAATTAAAACATGGAAGAAATGTTGTGTGATCATTAGTTTAAAAAAAACAACAAAGTTTTAATAATTTTAATAGTAGCCTAGTAGTAGCAGTATGTACACTCTGCTGAACAATATTAATATATTTCTGCCGCAGTGTCTTCCAAATTAAACCAAACTTTTATTTTGATGGGTTGCCATGAATACCTTTGCAGTTCTGTGTGTATATGATATGATGCTAGTTTTACTCAAATCATGGAGTTACTCTCAGAGCAGTTCTGGAGATGTTGTTCATGTGTTTATGTCTTCATTTAGACGGCAGATGCAATCACCGTGAGCGCGCTTCAGTCTGTGTGTAGTAAACGAAACGCGCGATGTGGAGAGCAGACTGATCCGCACAGTTTCAAATCGCTCTCGCGGATGTCAAACACTGATCAATCAGCGGCGCGCCACTTCTAGTCGAACACACCTAGTGCTGCAGGCTTATTGCCTCACTGACGATGATGAGATTAACCCCTTAGATATCGAAATTTGGTAACGAACGACAAGACGTTTTTCGATACTCGGTGGTATCGAGGCAATTCGGTCGGTGCCTAAAAAGTATCGAACTCGATACCCTGCCCTAGGCGCGTGGTCCGGAGCACTGTATGACTGATGTAGCCTACCTATCCGTTTAATTTAACCTGTTAACATGCACCAGGACGCCAGCGCACTGAATGCTCTTTGTTTGCTCTTTGTTTGCACATGTCATTGTTTTCAAATAGATAAAATGAAACAGGACAAAATTAATCTTGACAAACTATATATCATTTTGAAGGTCTAAGCCTCAAGCATCGACCATAGATCACTGTTTTTCGATAGAAAGCTTATAAGGAATGTATTTGCTAAATTTGTGTAAGCAGTACACATCAAAACATGTATAAAAAAACCGCAGTACATACCAGATTCATCCTGATAACGACTCTCAAACGTATCCACTGCTGTAAATCCCGGTTTAGTTTGAAAGATAAGGGTCCACGGAACAACATCCCAAAGAGCACTTTTAGTCCAAAGAAACAATAAAGTTGTAATTTGGATCGTTATTCCTTTGTTTATGTCTCATCTCTTCAGGGAGAGTTATTGTTTGTGTCCGTTATGGAACAAATTACGCTCAAAAACAGCGTCTTGGTGGTAAAAAAAAACAGCATGATTTTGTAGCAGGCAATGTCCCAAACAGAATGAGATCATCCAAAAAAAAAAAAAGTCAAAGATACACGGAAAATTGTTTATTTGAATTCTGGCGCTCCCTCATGATGCACGCTGTGATGCACCTGTCATCTGATGGGGGCGTAACTTAGCGATCGCTTTTTTTGCACAAATAAACCTTTTTTTTTTTTTTTTCTTCAACAGTTTTCATATATGTTTGCGTGTTTTGTGGAGAATGTGCCTGTATCTGTATGATTACCATCTGTATGGCTGATAATCAGCATGCAATTACTGACTGTTCACAGATATCAGTGTGAATGCAGTCTATATAAAAGGCCATTATAATGTGATTATTGACAATATGGGCCATCTGTATGTTTACCATCTGTATGAATGATCGTCAATATGTGATTACTGATATACAGGAGCATCTGTATGTCAGGAAATCAGAGTATGTACTTAAGTTATTTTTTTTTTTTTTTATTTTTTTTTTTCATCACTCAAAAATTATTCTTATTGTATTTTTCTAGTGCTCATATAAATCACTTATACGATGTCTAAGATTCAGTCTACTGTTTTATAATTGAAAAACTGCAGTGGCATGTATAATGACTAAATAGTTTGTAGTAGAACCCTTCAATAATTTGGTAAATATTTTTTTTTTTTATGGGGGGGTATCATTTTTCATGGTATCTTCTTCAGATTTGAAATATAAACTCATGAGACATGTGACTTTCAACCCATTACTTTTCTGGATTTCTCCAGGACTGATTTCATGTATTTTTATATGAAATAAAAAAAAAATTCAGTGTGGTACAATTTTTATCAAGGCACTTCAGTGTCTATAACTTTTTATATTTTTGAGCATTATCAACTCTGGATGATGGATAGTAAAGCCCAAAGGGCCTTCTTTCCAAAGACACCAAAATTGTGTGTGTGGCACACTGAAGTCAGGAACTGTTACCATTTTAAGTTAGTTAGTCATTTTCAGCTGTGATTCCCAATATGGGGTGCGCTGGTTAACAGGTTAACTTTACTCCAAAAATATGAACTTACCTGAAAATACTTTTATCTTTAACATGTTCGTTTATGTCCAACACAAACTACTTTTGATTTTCACCTTGACTGATTTTTAGACTGATAACTTCCGCGCCGATGCGGCAAACTTGTCACAGTAGGACGCGCGTTCCTAATAGCGATGTATGACTGCTGTATACGAATATGAACTAGCTGTTTTAAATATTTTTTATATTTAACATGTTAGTTTTTCAGTATGTTTGGAAGTATATTATTTCGGTCATTGGTACTTCCAGGCTCTCTCTCACGCACTTGCGGTTTAAAATATCGGCGATCTCACATTGTGTATCGGCGATCTCACAGGCTGGCGATATGACGATATGAAAAATGACCATATCACCCAAACACTAGCTCACAACATCCAATCAGATAAGAGGAACCGAAAAGCAATTATGGTGTTCACGACATCACAGGGAAGCTAACGTTTAAAGGCTTAAAAACACAAGCTGTTTCTCGATTCTAAGACCGCATTTGCACGCAATTGACAAACGGTCGCAGGCAAATTATAAACTTTAGTGATGAGGCAGCGGGCCAGTGACAATCCTGTCTACTGTCCCGAGCTTCTCGCACGCTGGCCCCGGGCCATCGGGCAGTCCTTATTGTCGAGCCCTGTACAAGTTGTCGAAGGGCAGTCCTTTTTTTGCTCCCTAAAAAGGGGGATTTATGCCTTCTCAGGGCTCGCAAAATTTCAAAATCCCTGGTAGCCCTTCGGGCAGGTACTCTTCAGATTTTGGTAGCCCAAAATTAATTTAACTAGCCCAAATAAAAAAAAAGCCCATAAATGTCAATCAAAGACATTTTCAATACAAAAATATCAACACATATCAAGGAAAGAGTTTTATTTTACTATTTACAGGCAATGTTCCCTCTAGTGTTTTTTTTCTTGCTATAATAAATTATTAGGTTTATATTATAGGCGTAACATAATATAATATAACAAAACAAACTATTTAAACTGATAGAATAGAATTGAATAGAAAACAAACTGAAGCAAAACTTAAGCTGAGATCTGGAAGTTGAATTAAAAAAAAAAAACGTGAACATGAATTCTTCTATAGCTGTCTAAACATCATAGCTGTCTATGAAGTAGTTTGCACAATACACCTGTGTGTGACTGTAAATGTCTCTGAGTTTTGTTACCGTTCTGTGCTCATCCTCCGCTGTTTCCAGCACTTAATCAAGCCACTCTTCTTTAATACATGAGGACGTTTATTTCACATGTCGTGTCATTGCTTTGGTTCTCATGTTGAGCGCACCGCAATCATTGAAGTATTCAGTTTCTACAGCGACTCGTTTGGCGCACATCATTCTCTTTCTATGAAACCTGTAAACCGCATTCACCGGTTCTAACTCTATAGCGGTTTGCCTGAGTATTGCGATTCTTTCGCTTTTACCGGCATTCAATCAAATGACTTTCCCAACTAATTATTGCGTGCGAGCGGCACATTATTTCTTCTGCGCGGCCGCGGTTGTAGAAGTGTGCGGCCGCGCGCACGCAGCTTAGAGGGAATATTGCATGGGAGCCCTGTATTTAAGGTAGCCCGTCGGGCAGGGCGCTGATACATTTTGGTAGCCCGACTGGAAAACACAATAGCCCCGGGACGTCGGGCTAGCGATTTTGCGAGCCCTGCTTCTAAAGAACTGGAGACCTGTCTCTTTACTGTGCATGGATTATATACTTTCAAAATGTTTGCCAAATCGGCTGAAATAGGGGTGTGCGATATTGAAATAAAATGACATCTAGATATTTTTAGGGATTTTTTTCGATAACGATCATTAGACAATATTTTGCCAAGTGTGTTAATGTGCTGATATCTGACTACCATGGTCAGCTGCAGTTTTTGATATTCTTCTTATTCTGTGAGGTCAGTTCAGTGATAGAAATTAATCTTTCATATAAGTTTAAATAGATTTTTACCTTTTATGGGCAATTTTACCTTTAAATTTTAGTCAAATTGTTACGTTTAATCAGTCAATTAGAATAATAAGACATTTAGGCTGTTACCAAACAAATGAAACCAATATCAACAAAATTAATCTTTGCAGAAGTTGCATCTGAAGTGGCATTTAGATGTATTTACACACTGTTTAATGCAGCTCAGAGGGACATGGAGTGCTTTAACCTGCAGTTACAAATGTATAATATTTTGATATTTTAAACATAAAACATTGAATACTGATATTTGAAATTATTTTAAAATGAAAAGATACTTTGAATGTGAAATTAAAACCGTCAGTAGGTGGCAGCAAGTATGTATATGTATTATATACAAATATATATATAAAAAAGGCTGAAAACACTCTTCCTGAACTTTTATTGCTTTTCTATAGCATTGAGCCTCAAATGTCAACTATACATTGGTTTGGTTTCTTCGTTAAACAAAAAAGGTAAAATTATGCATGGTATAATAATGTTATACTAAAACTAAAATAATAATAAAAAAAAATGGTTTACTAAAGCTATATATTTCATTTACAATTAAACAGAACATTTTACAGTACAATTTATATGATCAGGGCTCCAGACTAACATTGGAGAGCAGTGTCACCAGCACCTGATTTGGTAGCACTGAACATGTAATATTACAAGTTTTGTCTCTTAGAAATGCACATTAGAACAGGAGCTTGAGTTCAGAGTAGCAGGAGCTTGAGTTGGGATGCAGATTAGGGCTGCAGCGATTCGTCGACGTCATTGATTTCGTCGATTATAAAAATAAGTCGATTAGCATGGAGTGCTTAGACTCATCGCACCTTTAGCCACGCCCATTGCGTGAGCCTGCAGTTATCCCTACTTAAGACTGTTTTTCTGCCATGTTTAACACAAACAAGACTATAGAGCAGAAGGTAAGGGCTAGTATGGCAACATCACTTCAATTAATAGAGCGTTCATAGAGCATTCTATTATTATACGACCGTCAGAACCGCATATATATAGCCGAACTGACGCCTTTACATTGTCAGGATTCACAACCGCATTCAAAGCTGCGCTGAATGAAAGGAACACCACGGGACATCGAGTTGCCTATATAATCATGACGGGTTTAATTCACCCACAGAGACAGAGAAGGAGAAATGATTCGCGTTCATCTTAAGATCCACTGGAGCTGCCGTCAGTGCGATCGTGTGAGCTCTGAGACGCGCGCACCAAACGCGCTCTCTGCACTCGTTAACAAAGCGTTAAAGTAAAACCTGGTTTTGTCATCATTACTGCGAATTGATTGGTCTGTTAACCCAAGTTTCTGTCGTCTTATTGATGATTCTGGTCTCTGTATTAGTTCGATGCAAAAGAGAATGTTGTTTGCTGGTTTTACAGCTGCGAAGAAGACAATAATCCAGAACTGGTTTACACCACACATGTGTAGAAAAACATATTGGATCCGTAGCCTCCTGCAAATAGTGACTTGTGAATGTGCAACGGCGCGAGTTGGTGGGGCCAGGCCCTCGACCATTGATGCTTGGCAGTGTTTTTTGATGGATATACGTGATTGTATAAAGGAGTGACTTTTGTGTTTTTATTGCCCTTCCCTCTCTCCCTCCCTTTTGATTGGACCTTGAGATGTTGAGTATGTGTCTGTTGTTTTGTTTTGTTATATTTTGGATGTTATGTTGTGTTATGTGTGAAAAAAATAAAAAACTGTTGATAACAACAAAGCATTAAAGTCATTGATAGTTGTTTAACTGTGTGATGGATAGGACAAGCCTCGACTGGGCTCATTTATTTAAAAACGGGCTGTCAACTGTGATAAAACTTCTCGGTGTTATGACGCCATTTTGGATTCTGTCGCTCTAGTGTCCTGAATGCAGTTGTGACTTCAGCTGTTCATTCATACAGATGTATTCAAGCAGATGTTTTAATCTGCTGAATAAATAAAACATTTCAAGTCTCTCACCTGTAAGCAACTGCTGTCAGTCCCAAACAGTAACTGTGAATGCAGCCATAATGTGCATTTCTATTGATTGTATCACTGCCCTGTAATTCTCTTTCTTTCTTTCTTTCTTTCTTTCTCTTTTTTTCTTAATTATTGTTATATTTTTTTTTCTCTCTTTTCTTATTTTTTATTTATTGTTATTATTTTCTTTCTTTCTTGTTATTATTATTTATTTTTTGTAAAGTATTAATTATGAGAAAACGTTTGAATAAAATAAAAGATTAATACACTGTAAAAAATGGAACGGGCTATTTACTTAAAAAAAAAATATGGTAACTATATTACACAATATTTTTGAGTAGTTTTTAAGGCTTGGTTTTTTAATGGAATCTACCTGAATAAATCATGTAAAATCTACTAAATTAATTAATCTATGACACAATGAATTTAATATAATTAGTGAAATGTGTTCATTTATTTTAAGTTTATTCTCAAAAGTCTGTCATTTTGAACGAGGCCTGTATTTTATTTGACTGAGTTATTTTGTACATTTAAAAGACTGTATACAGCCAAACGGCTCAAGTAGGAAAATACTTGAGAAATACTGGAAAGTACTGTTCTAGCACTAGCAAAGCTACTGCTCATTGAACAAGGCTTAATGCCTTATAGGAGTAGTATTCATAACAATAAGCTCTACTTTTCTGCACAATGGTAAGTATTGCACTGCACAATGAAAACTTCAGTGTAACAGAAACTCTTTCAAATGTCAAACATAACTGAACATTAAACATTAATAGATGTTTCCCTTCACTCAAAAACACATAAAATAGCATTTAATTTCAAAATGTACTCTCCATATCCAGCCATATGCAAAGCATGCTGGGAACTAACAATCACCTCTAAAATAAAACTGCAAAATTGAGCTAATTCTCTTAAAATAAATAGGTAGCCTTCTTTCCTTATTTTTTTTTTAGTTTAATCAGTTCCTCAATTCAAGCCTCAAAACTGCTGAAGTTGTCCTTAAAATTAAAAAAGAAGAGGAAAACATCTCTTGGTTTTATTAGTAAAAAGTCCTCAATATTTTCTATACAACACTGAATCACAATTTCTTTAATGAAATATACTCACTATTTTTAATTATCACCTTAATTTTTTTAATGAAAATCACAAGACACATGATTAATTTTTTACAGATCACAGAATTTACTGTTATTTAGTGATAGTTTAACTAAATTCATCAACTGATAAGAAAATAATAAATAGATTAATTGAAAAATAATCAATAGATTAGTCGACTAATTGAAAATAATAATAGATAGATTAGTCGACAATAAAAATAATCGTTAGCTGCAGCCCTAATGCAGATGTACATTTGACAGTACCATTGTGAAAACTGTAACAGCCTCATCTTTGATACATAACCAAAAGTACAGCACCTCATTACCATGGTAAAAAAGTAGCCTAACTATATGGTTTCTATGGTGTTTGCATTGCAAAACAGTAGCCTAAAGACATTCAGTCAATTACAAATCCACATCAACTGATAGAATAATTAACTGTAAGACTTTAGCCAGCAATACTTCCTCCAACCACTAGGGGGTCACACTCATGCCATGACCAGCAGTATTGCTCCCAGCCACAAGGGGGCACATGATGTCTGTTGCCTGCAATCTTCCTCCCAGTGGCCAGGGGGCAACCATTGGCAAGAACTCTCAGTTGTGCCTAGCAATCATTATTGATGACACTCACCTGTGTAGGGCCCTATTTAAGTTTGCCTTTAGCCATTGTTTTTTGTTCAGTCTTGAGCCTACCTACCTGTGTATCCTGTTGCATACCGTGAGTCTTTTGTAAGCCATTGTGCTTGTTTTGTACTTTGTTCCTTGTTTTTGGATCTGCTACAAGTAAAACTACTTGGAGTTAATACCTCTCTCTCCTCTTGGTTATTACTCTGCACTTGGGTCACAAAATCCTCAACCTTGAGTTAGCTCACTCAGGAAGAACACCAGTTCTGTGTCCAAGAAATCGGGGTTCTAGCCCGGCTTAAGACAACATTCAAGATTTCAGTCTATAGTTTGGTAGTACCTGCTTCTGTATCATTACAGCAAGACTGAACCAAAAGATGGACCCAGCAGAGAGTCAAGGCCCTCCATCTAATGTGGAGAGAATATTATCTGAGCTCCCCAATCAAGCTACCACTATTCAACATCATGATCGGATACTCACAGAAATACTTCAGCGTTTGAACTCTCTAGTTTTGCCCCAAAATCCTCCATCTCAGGAGGTTCTTGAGTTACCCACGCCACCTCCCATCTTTCCTCAACCACAACCCATTCCAGCGGTTCCTCTTCTTGAGCCCAGGCTACCACCTCCTGAGAGATATGATGGAAACACCAGGGGCTGTCGTGGCTTTATCACCCAATGCGCTCTAGCCTTCCAACTTCAACCTAGTAGCTTTCCGACAGAGAGCAGCCGGGTGGCTTATATCATCACCTTATTAACTGGAAGAGCTTTGGAATGGGCTACGGCTCTCTTGGAACATTGTTCACCATTCACTTCTGATTCTGAGCAATTCCTAGCAGAGATGAGGAGGGTCTTCCATCATCCAGGAGGAGGAGTAGGAAATGATCAATGATTACTTCAACTCACTCAAGGAGCACGCAGTGTAGCAGAAATGGCTATTGAGTTCCGTACTCTGGCAGCGGAGAGTGGCAGAAATACACAGGTAGGTAGGCTCAAGACTGAACAAAAAACAATGGCTAAAGGCAAACTTAAATAGGGCCCTACACAGGTGAGTGTCATCAACAATGATTGCTAGGCAGAACTGAGAGTTCTTGCCAATGGTTGCCCCCTGGCCACTGGGAGGAAGATTGCAGGCAACAGACATCATGTGCCCCCTTGTGGCTGGGAGCAATACTGCTGGTCATGGCATGAGTGTGACCCCCTAGTGGTTGGAGGAAGTATTGCTGGCTAAAGTCTTACATTAACTAAATAATGTAATTATATTCCATTACTCCTTTAACATATTTAGTATATTAATAATATAATAATACTCAATATGAATATCCTACTTTTCTGCCACCGTACTATTGTTAGTGTTACTACAGTAAAACTATGGTAAATGTGGGTGAATTGTGGATTGAAACGTCTTCTAACTGGATCATTGTTGCACTGTTTCTGCTGCTTTCTGCATCAGTGTTGATGAAAATAACAGCTCCGATTTATTTGGCTTTAGTTTAAATTAAAGATACGCTGTTTTCTTTTGAGGCGAGTAGATAAAAGGACAGTGTGGCGCGCAGTTCCAACGAGTTCCGCTATTTTGTTCCGCTTTTGACACGTTTGGTGTTTAACATATCTATCATGCACAAGTGACGACGACTATCAGTTAGACAAAATGTATTTTATCCAGTGTGTTTGAGTTTGTTAAACCCCGTGCTGCAAACATCTCTTAAGCACACAGAATAATGCAAGTGGGCATTTTTAATTGTTTATTTATTTTTGTAATCGCGGCTTTGAACGATTACGTAATCGTGGCATCCATAATTGTAATCGCGATTAGAAATGTGATTAATTGTGCAGCCCTTTATGTATATATATATATATATATATATATATATATATATATACATATATACAGTGAGATCAATAAGTATTTGATCACCCTGTGATTTTGCAAGTTCTCTTACTTAGAAATCATGGAGGGGTCTACAATTTTCAGCATAGGTGCATTTCCACTGTGAGAGACAGAATCTAAAAATAAAAATCCGGAAATCACATTGTATGATTTTTTAACAATTTATTTGTGAATTACTGTGTCAAATAAGTATTTGATCACTTGCTTATCCGCCAGATTTCTGACCCTCAAAGACCTGTTATTTTGCTTTTAAATAGTCCAGCTACACTCTGCTCATGATTCTAAATTAGTAGCACCTGTTTGAGGTCGTTAGCTGTCATAAAGACCCCTGTGCACCCCACAATCAGCCAAAGTCTAAGTAGCAACATGGGCAAACCCAAAGAGCTGTCAAAAGACACGAGACAAAATTGTAGACCTTCACAAAGCTGGAAAGGGCTACGGGGCAATTGCCAAGCAGCTTGGTGAAAAAAGAACAACTGTTGGAGCAATTGTCAGAAAATGGAAGAGGCTAATGATGACTGTCAATGTCCCTCGGACTGGGGCCCCACGGAAGATCTCTCCTCGTGGGGTATCAATGATGCTAAGAATGGAGAAGAATCAGCCCAGAACTACACGGGAGGAGCTGGTCAATGCTGTGAAGAGAGCTGGGACCATCGTTTCCAAGGCTACTATCAGTAATACACTAAGACGTCATGGTTTAAAATCTTGCATCGCACGGAAGGTTCCCCTGCTTAAGTCAGCCCATGTCCAGGCCCGTCTGAAGTTTGCCAGGGACCATCTGGATGATCCAGAGGAGTCATGGGAGAAAGTCCTGTGGTCAGATGAGACCAAAGTAGAACTTTTTGGTCTTAACTCCATTCGCCGTGTTTGGAGGAAGAAGAATGATGAGTATCATCCCAATAATACCATACCTACAGTGAAGCATGGGGCTGGAAGCATCATGCTCTGGGGGTGTTTTTCTGCACAGGGGACAGGACGACTGCACTGTATTAAGGAGAGGATGAACGGGGCCATGTATTGTGACATATTGGGCAAAAATCTCCTTCCCTCAGTCAGAGCATTAAAGATGGGTCGTGGCTGGGTCTTCCAACATGACAATGACCCAAAGCACACAGCCAGGAAAACCAAGGAGTGGCTCCGTAAGAAGTATATCAAGGTTCTGGAGTGGCCTAGCCAGTCTCCAGACCTAAATCCTATAGAAAATCTTTGGAGGGAGCTGAAACTCCGTGTTGCTCAGCGACAGCCCCGAAACCTGACAGATCTAGAGAAGATCTGTATGGAGGAGTGGGCCAAAATCCCTCCTGCAAACCTGGTGAAGAACTACAGGAACCGTTTGACCTCTGTAATTGTTAACAAAGGCTTCTGTACCAAATATTAAACATTTTTGACTCAAGTGATCAAATAATTATTTGACAGTAATTCACAAATAAATTGTTAAAAAATCATACAATGTGATTTCCGGATTTTTATTTTTAGATTCTGTCTCTCACAGTGGAAATGCACCTATGCTGAAAATTGTAGACCCCTCCATGATTTCTAAGTAAGAGAACTTGCAAAATCACAGGGTGATCAAATACTTATTGACCTCACTGTATGTATATATATATATATATATATTAGTGCTGTCAATCGATTAAAAAATGTAATCGCGTTAATCACAGTTGATTAATCATGATTAATCGCACATTTAAAATACTAGGATTTACCTGTAAATGTGTTGAAAAAGAAATGCATGACAAACTAGTTTAAGGAAACAGAACCTTTCATACCTCCGCCAGGTATGAGACATTATCCTTATTATTCTTTAATTTAAATTTTTTTTTTCAGCCATTAGCAGCCACTGGCAATAAAACGTTTACCAAGCCACATCGCTTCAATCCCAGTGTACATTTACCCAACTATTATCAAAAGTATTTCTAAATAAATACAACAAAACATTTTCTTGCGACCTTACATGAAGTATTATGACAAAATGCATTATGAAGAAGAATTGTACATGCATGTTCTGCAGGTGCATTAGAGCTAACATTAGCATCACGCTACATAAGACAATTTATGAGATTAATAGTACACTTTTACTCAGAACTCACTTTAAACCACCAATGAATATTTGTAATAACTTCCTTTTGCGATCACATGTGTGTACACATACACATACACTTTGGGCGGCCGCGGTACATTATAAAAGTAGCCCAAAAACCGCAACCCACGGCTCTGTAATTTTTCCCGTGACTGTATTTTCAAAATAGCCCAATTGTGCGGGAAAACCGTGACCCTGGCAACACTGGTTCGCTGTACCCTTATCAAATATGAGTATTCATATCTCTCGCGCACTGTCTGTCTGTCTGTCTGTCTGTCTGTCTGTCTGTCTGTCTGTCTCTCTCTCTCTCTCTCTCTCTCTCTCTCTCTCTCTCTCTCTCTCTCTCTCTCTCTCTCTCTCTCTCTCTCTCTCTCTCTCCGCGTTCGCTTCACTTTTGTCGAGCCCAGCGCCTCATAATCACACAATCCCTGCGTCCCAATGTGCATACTATACACCCTATCTGCCCTAAATAGTATTGAAAATGACTAATATCACATAGAATTTAGGATGGATAGCGTGCACATTGGGACGCAGGCAAGATTACCTTCCGCGCTGCGATGACTGCAAGAAGTTGCGGTCAAACCTTATCAAACGATTAATTTTCGTTAAAAAAATATTAACGCATTAAAATTTTTAGATTAATCACATGCGTTAATGCGTTAATGTTGACAGCCCTAATATATATATTTTAATGTTGACAGCCCTAAGGAATTTATTTTCCTGATGTAAATAATATGTACAGAATATCGATATCAGCTTATGCTGATGATGTTACTGTTTTTATTTCTGATCAAAATGATGTTAATGTTTTAATTGAAGCTATTGGACAATATGAGAAAGCATCATCAGCAAGGGTAAACTGGGGATGGTCTACAAAAAGCAGGTGGTCTTAAATTAGATAGACGTCTCTTTTTAATGGAACTGGAAAAAATGAACCTGTCTGGGGTTACATCTTTTTATGGGTCAATGTTGTACTCTTGGAGAACTGTTTTTAAAGTGGAAAGAGATGTTGACGAACCCGGGAGTTGGATACAGGAGGAACCGTTGTTTTTTAACTCAATGGTCCAGACAAGAATTTTGTCATCTGTAAGTGTGTGTGCATGTTTACAAAGACATGGCATTGTGAAGCTGGGACAACTTTTGAAAAATGACCGATGGGAATCAGTGGAAACACTGAAAGAAGTAACAGGTTTAAAGTCCTCGCGCTTGACTGAAAAGCTGGTGGAAGAAATTGTATATGCATTGTGTGCCGCGACGCTGTTGTGGTCTGCAAACACTGCTCACCCCTGGTGGAGTTTATGATTATTAAGTGCCGGCCGTTCTATCAACCGAGGGAATATACAGCCATTCTGCTCGTTGCTGTATACATCCCTCCCAACTCCAACAACAACAGGAGTGAGGCACTGAATTATTTGTACTAGCACATCAGTGAGCAGCAGACAGCCCACCCAGATGCTTTTCTCATCTTGGCTGGAGACTTTAATCACGCAGACTTAAAGAGTGTGTTCCCGAAAATATACCAGCATGTTGACTTCCCTACAAGGGGAAAAAACACGCTGGACTTTGTTTACACCACCCAGAGAGGAGCATACAAGGCCCTCACCCTCCCCCACCTCGGAGCCTCAGACCACATCACTGTCATGCTAATGCCTGCATACAGACCGCTCGTTAAAGTCATCAAACCAATACACAAACAGATTCAAGTGTGGCCGGAAGGGTCGTCAGAGGCACTTCAGGACTGTTTCGATAAAACCAACCAGAAGCCGTGGCTGACAGGGGAGGTCTACAGACTTCTGAAGGCTCGGAACGCTGCCTTTAGAGCTGGAGATGAGGAGGGCCTGAGGACAGCTAGGGCCAACCTATCCCGCGGCATCAGAGAGGCCAAGAGACAGTACTCCAGGAGGATAGCCCATCGTTTCAGCGACAGCAGAGACACTCGGAGCCTGTGGCAGGGAATACAGACCATTACGGACTACAAGCCCCCACCACAGACCTGTGACAGCGCCATCCCCCTGCTGAACGAGCTGAATGCCTTCTTTGCTCGCTTTGAGGCACAAAACAGCACCACTGCACAGAAGACTCCACCTCCTCCCGGCGACCAGGTGATGACGCTGTCCTCGGACAGCGTGAGGAGATCCCTCAGCAGGATCAATGCACGCAAAGCTCCGGGTCCTGACAACATTCCTGGGCGTGTACTGAGAGACTGTGCAGTGGAACTCACTGATGTCTTCACAGACATCTTCAACATCTCACTAAGTCAGGCTGTTGTCCCCACATGCTTCAAAGCTACCACCATCATTCCAGTCCCGAAGAAGTCATCTCCATCCTGCTTCAATGACTACCGTCCAGTAGCACTCACTCCTATTCCCATGAAGTGCTTTGAAGGGCTAGTCATGCAACACATCAAGTCTGTCCTCCCCCCCTCCCTGGACCCCTTCCAGTTTGCATATAGGTCCAACTGCTCGACCGATGATGCCATCGCCACTGCCCTCCACCCAGCCCTCACACATCTGGACAAAAAAGACTCATATGTCAGGATGCTGTTCATAGACTTCAGTTCAGCATTCAACACAATCATCCCTCAGCAGCTCACTCACAAATTGGCCCAGCTGGGGCTCAACACCTCTCTGTGCAACTGGTTGTTGGACTTTCTGACCGGAAGACCTCAGGCAGTACGGGTCGGCATTAACACATCCAGCACCATGTGTGCTGAGCCCCCTCCTCTTCACTCTGCTGACCCACGACTGCACACCGTCACACAACTCTAACCTTTTCATTAAGTTTGCGGATGACACGACTGTGGTGGGTCTCATTAGCAACAGAGATGAGATAAACTACAGGAGCGAGGTGAGCCGCCTGGCCGGGTGGTGCAGGGACAACAATCTCTCTCTGAATGTGGAGAAGACGAAGGAGATTGTTGTTGACTTCAGGAGAGTGCACACTCAGCATGCTCCTCTGACCATCAACGGTGCAACTGTGGAGAGAGCGAGCAGCACCAAGTTCCTGGGTGTGCACATCACAGAGGACCTCTCCTGGACCAACAACACTGCGGCACTGGCCAAGAAAGCACAACAGCGTCTCTACTTCCTCCGCAAACTCAGAAGAGCCAGAGCCCCGACCCCCATCATGTGCACCTTCTACAGAGGCACCATCGAGAGCATCCTGACTAGCTGCATCACTGTGTGGTATGCCGCCTGCAACGCGTCCTGCCGCAAGTCCCTTCAACGGATAGTGAGAGCAGCTGAGAAGATCGTTGGTGTCTCTCTCCCCTCCCTCCAGGACATCTACAGCACCCGTCTCACCCGCATAGCCCTCAGCATTGCAGGTGATCCCACCCACCCGACACACAGCTTCTTCAGTCTGCTGCCATCAGGGAGGAGACTGCGGAGTCTCCAGGCGAGGACCAGCAGACTGAAGGACAGCTTCATCCATCAGGCTGTCAGGAAGCTGAACTCCCTCCCGTCCTTGCCCCCCCCTCCCCTCTTTTACCCCACGCAACACCGAACTCTGACACTACGACCCCCCCCCCCAGCTCCCCACACCCCCAGGACCCCAGCTCCCCACACCCCCAGGACCCCCCCCCCCCTTACAAACTGTGACCCGCACCAGTCACTTTGTGCAGCACTGGACTGATCTCTACCTCATCCAGCATTGTCTGTAAACTACCTCTTCTGACAGTCTGATAAAAGACTGTTCTTTTTTTGCACTACACATATCTGCACAGTTTTGTTTTATTTAACTGGTTTGCACTCTATCTGCCATGTGCCTTATGCCACTTTATCTATCTCTTTTTTTTTTTTTTTTTTTTTTTTTTTTTTTTTTTCTACAATGTCCTCATTTGTATATCTGTATAGTTTGTATGTACATATGGTTAAACTGTATTTATCTGTATTTGAATGTCTACTGTCAGTGTTTAAAGGGATAGCTCACTTTGAAATTAAAATTTGGTATCTATCAGCTTACCCCAAGGGCATCCAAGATGTAGGTGTCTTTTTTTCTTTTTCACTCTCTGGCTCGTCGGCGTCAAAGCTTGACGGAGGGCGTGTCTGAAGCATGGTGCTGACACGCCGTCATAGTTACAACAACCAATCACATACTTCTCTGGTGTTGCATGAACGGGATTGGGTATTTGCATGAGGCGATCTGATTGGCTGATGCCTCCGTTGGCGCTTGAAAAGTTGCGTCAGCACCACGCTTCAGACACACCCTCCGTCAAGCGTTGACGCCGACGAGCCAGAGCGCGCGCACGCACACCGGATGTGTGTGCACTCAGATCACTTGGACATGGTTGTGTACAAGAGGTAAAAAACGATATAAATACTGTTCGTTTTCTCACACAAACCGCTCATTTCGTGTCTTAGGCCATCAATGTGTAGTTACGATGGGGAATTGTTTAATTTTGATTTCTCTGTGCATGTTCTTTTTCCCTCTTATAGAGACAGTCACCTATACCTGCCATTATATGACTGACAGACTAGAACGGTTTGACCTAAAAACATCAAAATTGGATCTACTGAAGAAAAAAAGACACCTACATCTTGGATGCCCTTGGGGTAAGCTGATAGATACCAAATTTTAATTTCAAAGTGAACTATCCCTTTAATGTTAACTGTATGCACCAAGGGTCTGAGAGTAACGCAATTTCAATTCTCTGTATGTATGTACTGTCCATGTGGAAGAATTGACAATAAAGCAGACTTGACTTGACTTGACTTTCCAAAAATAAGAGTTGCTGCTGTCGTCCGTGAAAGGCAAGAGGATGAATCAGTAGGTTAAATTTTATCTTTTGAAACTCCACGGCTGGTCTCGTTTGAAACTACATCAAAGAAAGCCATATATAATGCTACAGTCAAAGTTTTGCATCAAGATTCGCTCAAAGGACAAAAGATCTCAAAGTAGCCAGATATGTTGAAGCCAGAATTTCTAGTGAGAGACAGGTGGAGAACACTGTATAAACCACCAGTGGAGAAGCGAACAGCAGATCTACAATGGAGGATTCTTCATGGGGCAAAAGCAACGGACAAACAAGTGGCACACCTGAACCCAGCAGTAGGGGTGGGATGTAGGTTTTGTGGAAAGGAAGATAATTTAGAGCATTTGTTTTTAAAATGTAAAAGGTTGGAAGATCTTTTTGATGTTCTTAATAGATTGTTTCAAGCTTTTGGTGAAGAATCCTAAGTTTTTATAGGGGTGTGAAATATAATTTTTTTAGAAAGAAGGAAGATGTGTTTGTTAAATTACTTACTAGGAACTGCAAAACTGGCAATATGGAAAACCAGAAAAAATCAAGGGTTACAGTTCAATAGTATTAATGCTGAATTGATGTTCATGAAATTAGTAGCTGGTAGACTAAAAGTCTTGTAAATAATGAGATGGTTTTTAATGACATGTGGTGTGTTGATGTTTTGTGTATGGATCATGATGGACTTTTGGGTTTGAATTTTTACATTTTATATTTATTATGTGAGTTGTTAATGTGAAGATTGTTATGAAATGTTTTTCAAATAATGTTCTGTCAAACCTCTCTCTCACACACACGCACGCACAAACTTATGTACACACAAGCATTACTGATTCCAGTGGTTTATCATGGATGTTCTAACACTGGCCTGCTGTAAAGTTTTGTTAGTTTATATTGAAAGTAATCTAAATAAAATAAAATACAGCACTGGAAAACTGTTCTAGTGTATCTTTTTTTCTGATTTAGGTCTACCTGAATGCATGCCATACATGGAAGTGTTTATCTTTGTTACTGTTCATCCAACTGTTACAGCATAACAGTTTTTGTTTTACATAATGATAATTACAAATAATGATTGCATAGATTTCCTTTTGTTGTTAAAAAAAGTAATAAACTGATGTCTTATTTTTAGCCCTCCTTGGGGAGTTCAAGCCCAGGTAAGACAATTACTAGTTTTTCTATCATGGTAAAACATATCTTTATACATATTCATGATTTAATCCCATTTGACCTGTCAACAGAGATGCTGTTGCCTGATTATGATGATGATCAAACTCTTGAAGATGAGGAGGTTCCAGAGGGAGAATCTAATTTTGGCAATGAGATTGAAGAACTTGCAAAGGTTTGGTCTTATCCTGATTTTCAATAAGTTGCACACCTGATCTTTTGTTTCACATTACCTGTTTATAGTCCAGCCTGCAGAGGAGAGTTCAGCAGGCGATTAAAGCTATTGAAGCCAAAGTAGCTGTGTTTTTTCTTTTCTTACTTAATTTGAATTTAAATAAACTAGCATTATTTAAAAAAATAATAAAAAAAAAACTTTTAAAAGTCCTTATAGACCTTTTTCTGAACGCGGAAGTCTCGCCTGACTAGAACGGTGCTTTACATTTCCGGTTTCTAGTCACATTTACATATTTTCCGAGCTGATAATATAACGTGAAAATGATGTTAAAAATCATGTGCCACCATTGTTTCATCACTTTACAGTGTCGCAATGACCGTCTTTTTTCAGTAAAGGACCTGTCATAGTTTAATGAGTGGGAAGATGACATGAAGCGATGCAAGGTTATTTTAATTGAAAACAGATGAGCGCACATACAGCTCCCGATCGGGGCGAAGTTCACAGGATTTTGTCCACAGAATGATAAGAGCAAACATTATTTTAACATTTTATTATTTCACACTCAGTATTTTAACTTAAGCGCTGCAAGCCCATGTATACAGCGCTGGACATGACAGATTTTCTGGTACGCAAAACCATAGATATATATACGTCGATGCGCAAAACAAGTACTTTAAAGGAATTCCTTAGCTTATTGCCGTTACTGTGGCAGCCAACAACAGCACAGCTTAACCCTCCACACATTTTTATATTTAGTTATACTGAAAAAGTTTCAATTCAGTCTATCTTTTTTTACCCCTATCTTAACGGATTTCTATGGAGACCGGAACACTAGAGCACCCAAACGGAAGTTAGAATCCATCATGGCGCCGCTCATCGGTTACTCAGGAAAAAGGTCTATAGAAGCAATTTCTAAATTGCTGTTAATCAGGATCCCAACAAAGTAAATATCAAATTTTTAACTTAGCTTGTTAAGAAACTATAGTGATTGACTAACTTACTAATTTAATTTGTAACATCCAGGTGAGTCTGCTTCCATATACATTTTTTTCTGGCCTCCTGAGCAATGTAAAACTAAAATAATTTAAAGTAAAAAAGAATATTTAATATTTCTATTTTATATATATATATACATACATATATATACATATGAGGGGCCGTACAAGCCATAATTCATTCTGGCACTCTCACACACATACATTCTCCTTACACATACATACATTTCTACTCTCACACACATACATTCTCATTTTACATACATACATTTCTACTCTCACACACATACATTCTCCATTCACATACATATATATTTTTGATTTCACACACATACATTCTCCTTTCACATACATAAATTTCTACTCTCACACACATACATTCTCCTTACACATACATACATTTCTACTCTCACACACATACATTCTCCATTCACATACATACATTCCTACTCTCTCACACACACATACATTCTCCATTCTCATACGTACATTTCTGCTTTCACACACATACATTTTCCTTACACATACATACATTTCTATTCTCACACTCATACATTCAACTTACGCACACATACATTTCTGCTTTCACACACATACATTTTCCTTACACATACATACATTTCTATTCTCTCACACTCATACATTCTCCTTACGCACACATACATTTCTGCTTTCACACACATATATTCTCCATTCACATACATTTCTAACTTTTTTGGTATCCATTACTTCCTGTTTAAGCAGGAATTCACTCTCAGACCAGGAATTACACGTACAAGACTTGCTCAGCTCTTCCTCCCAATTTTACAATGATGCTATTCAAAGTCATCCTGTTTTCTTTTCAAGTACATTATTATTATTTTTTTAAATTATTTTTAAATATGTTATGTAATCCACTTGTCTACAGATCTATGTACAAAGGATGCACTGATCAGAATTTTTTGTGACCAACTCCAAGTTGCGATTTGTTTTACATTAAAATGGGCCGATTCCCATACTCCTTGCCTTCTTTATTTATTTATTTCATTTATTAATTGTTTATTTTGCTCTGTTACTGGTCAAACTAACCTTAAGCAAACAAACAAAAATATCTGCAACATGAAGCAACTGCACAAAACTAAAACATCAGACGAGCTGAATAAATATTTTATTATTACTCTTTATTATTAGTGTTTTATTACCTTAATTATATGTATGTCTGCACTATGTCTGTACTTTCTGTACTGAAGCTCCTGACACCAAGACGAATTCCTTGTGTGTGTAAACACTTGGCAATAAAGCTCTTTCTGATTCTGATGAAAAGGAAAATTCACTTTCTGACAGCAGGTGGCGCTAGAACAGCAATAGCAATATAGCGTTTCCACTGCTGTACACAGCTCCGCGGAGTCCGCGCTTATAAATACTCATTTAATACTGTATGTATTTTACAAAGGTAAGAGGAAAAGAAAATGCCATCAAAACTTTTCTGAAGACAGTTCTCCTCAGAAATACATTCATAATAACCCCCACCCCAATTCAATATTTATGCATCTCAAACAATGAATTTGTTCTCTGGTACAGTATTTTATCTGCTTACGCGACTATTCTCTCCTCTTCTTGTCCGTCTTCAGTGCATCTTTGTAATTTCATGATGATCACTATGTTTGTGTTACTTTTGATTACTGTCACACGGTGTCTACACCGGACACGCTGCGCTGCAACACTCTAGTTGTCTACACTGGACACGACAAAGCGACCATTACAAATCATTTGAACTATGTGTCAGTACGTCATGAATAGAATGATGCATCAGTTTTACTGTCGGGGATTTGTCATGTTGTGCCGCGTCCAGTGTAGACAGCATCACTGATTATAATAGGTTCTCTCGCGTCCGGTGTAGACACGTGTCAGTTTAAATGCTGGAGATGCAGTGTTGCCAGATATTGCTACGAAAACAAACAAAACTATCTAAAATTATATAAACCGCAATGAGTCCAAATCTTGAGTAATGGAAATAATATAAAAATATCGCTGACCCTAACCTGATTCTGCCACCTCCCACTTTATTCACTTCCTAAATTGTCACATAGTGGAAAAAATCCATAGACACTTATAGTACATGTCTCTGGCAACACTGCTGAGGCTGCGCCTAACCTGCCTTCCGTTTCCATCATACTACTTCCGTTTCCACTATACTCTCTCACACATACATATATTCTTCACTTACATTATTGTTTCTCAACGGGGGCGGTACCACCCCCCAGGGGGCGTTCGGAGAGCATCAGGGGGCGCTGGAAGCAATATTTTTGAAAGGGGGGCGCTGAGCTGTTCTTGGGGGGCGTTTGGTTAAGGCGAGTTTACACCAAAGATGTATGAGCTGAAACTTGCAAAAGAAAATGGTCTGTCACATCCTAACGCCGTCTCTACACTGGATGCATTAAAGCGCATTTTCTGTATTTATTTGTCAACTTGTCTGTAGTGCAAGCGCGTTGAGTGTGTCAGAAATAGAACGCGGCATCCGTTTACTGTAGCGCTTGCGCTCATTTACTGAATGACTGATTATAACGGGATCCATGTACAACCCCAAATCAGAAAAAGTTGGGACAGTATGGAAAACGCAAATAAAAAAAGAAAGTAGTGATTTCTAAATTTACTTTGACTTGTATTTCATTGCAGACAATATGAACACAAAATATTTCATGTTTTGTCCGGTCAACTTCATGTCATTTGTAAATATACATCCTTTCCTGTCATTCAGACCTGCAACACATTCCAAAAAAAGTTGGGACAGTAAAGCATTTACCACTTTGTAATGTTGCCATTCCTTTTCACAACACTTAAAAGACGTTTAGGGACTGAAGACACCAAGTGATGAAGTGTTTCAGGTGTAATTTTGTCCCATTCTTCCTGCAGACAAGTCTTAAGGTGGGCAACAGTACGGGGTCTTCGTTGTCGCATTTTGCGCTTCAAAATGCGCCACACATTCTCTATTGGAGACAGGTCGGGACTGCAGGCAGGCCAGTCAAGTACCCGTACCCTCTTCCTCCGCAGCCAGGACTTTGTAATGTGTGCAGAATGTGGTTTTGCATTGTCTTGTTGAAATACGCATGGACGTCCCTGGAAAAGATGTCTTCTTGAAGGCAGCATATTGTGCTCCAAAATCTCTATGTACTTTTCAGCATTAATGGTGCCATCACAGAAGTGCAAGTTACCTTTACCAAGGGCACTGACACAACCCCATACCATGACAGACCCTGGCTTTTGGACTTGTTGCTGGTAACAGTCTGGATGATCCTTTTCTTCTTTGGTCTGGAGCACACGGTGTCCATTCCTCCCAAAAAATACCTGAAATACTGATTCATCTGACCACAGTACACGTTTCCACTGTGTGATGGTCCATCCCAGATGCCTCCGAGCCCAGAGAAGTCGACGGCGCTTCTGGACACTGTTAACATAGGGCTTCCTTTTGGCACAGTACAGTTTTAACTGGCATTTGTGGATGTAACTACGTATTGTGGTACTTGACAAAGGTTTGCCAAAGTAGTCCTGAGCCCATGTGGTGATATCGCTTATAGATGAATGACGATTCTTGATGCAGTGCCGCCTGAGGGATCGGAGATCACGGTTGTTCAGCTTAGGCTTGCGCCCTTGTCCTTTACGCACTGAAATTTTTCCAGATTCCTTGAATCTTTTAATTATGTTATGCACTGTTGAAGGTGAAATATCCAAATCTCTGCCTATCTTTCTTTGAGGAACATTGTTTTTAAACATTTCAATAATTTTCTCACGTATTTGTTGGCAAACTGGCGATCCTCGGCCCATCTTTGCTCCTAAAGGACTAGACCTTTCTTGGATGCTGCTTTTGTACCAAATCATAATTACAATCACCTGTTGACATCAACTGTTTCAAATCACATCATTATTTAACCAATTTACCTCATTACTAGCCCCCCCTAATGTCGCCCATGCATATAGGTGCATTTATCTATTAAAGGCACGTCCACTGTGGAGATGGCGTGTCTGAGAAAGCACTAGTTTATTAATAAATAATTAAAATGTATTCTTTTTCCCCGATGCATTCATAATCATTACTTTAGCCGGTGCTTTGCGGCAAGCTCAGTGTGCAGAGACCTTTATGCGTGCGTTTGAGCGCGGAATAATATGCCTAAATGCCTATATTAACGGATGGTTTAGTAGGTTATTATACTAATGAATTTAATATAAACGTGCGACTAGTTGACTAGAAAAATCTTTAGTCGGGGGCAGGCCTACTTGGCACAAGGAACCGATCCATTTTTTAAATAAAATGCTGACATTACGTGCGACTGCAAATCACGTTGTATTGCATTGCAGTATTTATGCATGTGTAATGAGTAAAATGTTTTTATTTTATTTCATTTTTTATGGGGTTGCTTTTGTTTTTCTTGGGGGTGCTGGAGCACCTGCTAGCCCCTCCCTAGCGCTGCCCATGACAAGAGGTGACTATTCAATTCATCATCTAATGCACATCAATTGATTAACTTAAAAAGCACAATGTATATAATAAGTGTAAATAATTTAATTGTCTTCATAGCTCCATTGTAGAAGTTAAGAAGACCGCAACTATTTTAATGAAACTATAACACTAATAGCCTGTTATAGGAACACTTGGTTCAATAGCCTATTGAAATGTCACAATTTCTGTCATCTTAATCTTGGCCTATGTGACAGTATCTTAGTCTTGGCCTATGTGACAGTAATTTCCATTAGTTTTCATTTACAGTGCAGTGCAAATGAAGGCATACAACATTAATTTAATTGATCTTTTAATCAAATGAGAGTTAAACTCTATTTTTGGCAAACAAATGGGTTTACTATTAAAATTAAAACATGGAAGAAATAGCGTATTGTGTGATTATTCTTTTAAACAAAAGTTGTAATAATTGTTGTAGTAGTATTACTACACTGTTAGAAATCGCTGTAGATTTAGCAGCACAGTACTGTAAAAACCTACAGTGCAATACTACATTTATACATTACAGTAAAATACTGTAATTTATATTGCATTCTGGGTAATTTTGACTTGGCGGGAATATTTTACAGTATATTTTAGTGTTGCTGTAACCTTGCTGTAGGAATAATAATACAGGCAATAATACATGACTGCTGTAAATAGCGCGCCACCTGCCGTCACATCACAGGCAACACAGCTGCTGCTGACCGGAGAGAGAAGCAGAACGGATGATTTATGCAAGTTCGGTAAGTTAATTTGATTATCTTGTTTTTATTACATGGTATACATGGTTTTTAGTGTGGAATGAAACCCCAAGTTTAGCCGCAAACGTTATAATCTCCTCCCTCAAAGCTGTAGTCGAAACTCCGTGAGTTAGTGAGTTATATATAAAATATGATTAGTGCAGGGCTCTACAGTGCGACCATTTCAGTCGCATTTGCTTTAAAGGTTTCTAACGCACTTACGTGTTTTTGCAGCGTTGAATGTATCACAGATGTATTCTCTCATTATAACATAAAAAAGTGTAGACAGAGTGTAAACAAGAGATTCGTTGTGCAGTGTAAGGAGCTTCGTTGATTATAGTGGAGTTTTGTGAGATCGCGATGAACTAAGATGAGTGACAGATTTTAATGATTATTAAGGGAGTTTGCAAATGTGATATTGATTTAATACAACAGTTCATTAAACAAGAAGTTAATATTAAGTGACTTATATTGTCTGACTACAACACTATTGCCTTATTTTGCTCTATTTCATCAACGAAAATCGTTTCAAACAAAGTCCCAGCCAGGCCGCTGCGCATCTCCATTCAAACACAGAGGTGTTTCGTTTATGAATGAATGATTCGTTTTTAAACAAATCTAGTGAGTCAATGATTCAATTACACATTCATAAAGACAGTCACGTACTTCATTCCTGAATGAATCAGCCGTTCGAACGAATCAATTGAATGAATGATTCAGTGATAAAATCAGTGACATACCGCCTCCTACTGGCAGTTACAGTTTTAAAGTATATTTTCTGTTATTTATATCATTTAATATTGCTACATTCAAAATTGTATATTTAAAATATTAACCTCAACATGAATTTATGAATTTAATTGCACTTATGCAACCACTGAGCCTCATTAAACATCTGAAAATACACCTACAAGCCACTTGTGTAATATATATATTAATATATATTTTTGAATTTGACATAAAAGATGACATACTTTTAATAAAGTTTCCATTTCAAAATTCCATTACAAAGGTAAAAACAAAATTCCCTGTAAATCACTTTAAGGAGTCAAATATCACCTCGTAATGGGAAGGTTAATTTTTGATCAGAATTTTTGATTATTGATTTGAAGGTGCTCCTAAATCTTTTAAATTAGGAGCACAAGCGTTTCTAAAAAGAAAAGTAAGCGTAGAGCCCTGGATTAGTGATTACTTTTATCAGTTAATTACTTTTACATGCAATTACTTTTATCAGTTAACGTAATGATCTATTAGTCAACAAAGACAAGCAAAATGCATGCCAAAATCTTCAGCAATGTCAAGCATAATATGTTTTTTTAATAACTTTTTTGTTATCAACAATTTTTTATTTTCATTTTTTTACAAACAACACAACGTAATATCCAAAATAAAACAAAACAAAACAGCAGACACATACTCAACATCTAAAAGTTCAATCAAAAGGGAGGGAGAGAGGGAAGGACAACAAGAACACAAAAGTCACTCCTTTAAATAATCACGTACATTCAGTAAAAAACACTGCCAAGCCTCAATGGTTGAAGGCAGGGGCGGAGCCAGACATTATAAACATTCGGGGCTTAGCCCAAATGTTGTTGCCCCCCCCCCCCCCCCCCCCCAAATTCTTCAAAATATATTCTTTTTAGTTCAGTAGAAGAACAACATGAGTAATAATGACAATTTTAATTGTGGGTAAACTACCCCTTTTAGCTGATAAATGTGTTTAAGTAGAAACATGCAGTAATGGGCTGGTCTAACTGCAAGTCAAGGATGTCCAACAATACCATTTAAATATGGGCTTCAGTTTTCTTAAGTGAATACATGAGGCCAACAGAAGAATATTTACTGTATTTCTTAAGGGAGTAGCATAAAAAGATAAACACTGGCATACAGGGTGGTACGCAGGTTTTTATAAATAGAGGTCCAAAAATGTAGATTGGTAGGGGGGTTCGGGGGCATGCTCCCCCGAGAAAATTTATATTTTTCTGACTTAAATGTGTGCATTTTAAGATGTTTTAAGGCTCATAAATTGGATAATAATATAGGTTTAAAACCAAGTCAGTGGGCAGTAGAAGCATACATTATTTTTCAAGATAACAGATTCTTAAACATGAGAATCAGATTAAATGTTGCAATGAATGATCCACACTACAAACTGTAAATAGAGAATATATAGTTTGTTTATGTTTATGAATTTAATAAAATCAAGTTATAATTATCATGGTAGCCTTCAGTAAAATCAAGTGTCTAAATTTTATTTTAAATAAAATTTAGTGTCTAAATTTTATTAAATTTGTCTGAATATTATTTTTTACATGTTTAATTCACACTAACAGAAATTCATCTTTTCCAATAAGTTTAAACTGATTCTTACATTTTATGGGCATTTTTACCTTTATAAAGCCTTTTTTTTATATATATAAAAGTGTCCATTATCTTTTGAGTCAAATTCTTACATTTAATCAGTGAATTAGAATAATAAGACATTTGGGCTGTTACCAAGCAAATCAAATCAACACAGAAGCTGGTCTGAAGTGGCATTTAGATGTGTTTAATGCAAGACATGAATGCATTTAACTGCAATTACAAATGCATAAATAATGTTTTATGTATTATACATAAAACGTTAAATACTATTATTTGAATTGAGTTAAACATGAAAAAATCTAAATGTGAAATTAATAGGTGGCAGCAAATCACTGTTAATAAGTGAGTCACTGATTGAACCGAATCATTTAAACGATTGATTCATTCAGGAACGAAGCACCGTCTGTTGCTCAGAGACACAAAACAGTGCTGTGGCTGTGTTTGAAATGATCTTTTGCTGGTGAAATAGAGCAAGAACAGCCAATATGGTGTCTAAAACATAAGTCTTGATATTAAATTATTATTTATTGAACAGTTGTATAAAATCAATATCACATTTGTAATCATGCTGATTTTTAACAATATTAACAATATGAAATATGAATATATACATTTTCTGCCCCCTTATCTTGAATTATGTGATCATTCTTAATGCATATTATTAATAGTCTGAATCATGCAGTGACAGAACGCACTCTAGCTTTAAATGCGTAAACGTACAAAGTTAGTCTAGCTTCATCAAGTAGTCACGCATGTGTGCACTCTTTAGGTGTGTTTTATTTGGTTTTTGCCATATACTCGATAAAATTGATGTCTCACGAGTTCAGTATTTGCTCTAAACATGTGCAGATTTGGCTTGCATGAACTTGCCCAAGACATTAATGAACATAACTTACAAAAAGTAACCCGCTAGGTAAAACAGCTTGAAGTGAATGGGATGAGAGGAGTTACGTGCTGAGTGATTGACAGGAGGCGTGTGTGAGAGAAAGCGCAGCTGATGATATCGTTTTATCGATCCTGCGGGAACGCGCATTGAACCGTTTTAAATATTTCTGTATAATATGTGATAAACTATATTTTTGACAAAACTATTAACAAACCCAAAAGATTCGGGGCTTTTGAAAAAACATTCGGGGCTCGAGCCCCAGAAGCCACCCCCCCCGCTCCGCCCCTGGTTGAAGGCCTGGCCCCACCGACTCGCGCCGTTGTACACTCACATGAGACAATTTGCAGGAGGCTACGGATCCAATATGCCTCTCTACACATGTGTGGTGTAAACCAGTTCTGAATTATTGTCTTCTTCACAGCTGTAAAACCAGCAAACAACATTCTCTTTTTTTTTTTAATAACTCTGATGTATTGTTGGAGTGTATGAAATACATATAGGCAACATTCTATGCGATTTTAGCCTACACATTGTCAACAAGTAGGCTAACACATTATTGAATCAAATTTATTTGATTTCTTGCAGCTCTACAGTGTGGTCCACTTGTCTTTGCACCCTGGGAAGGGCAACGCTGTCACAAGGCTGTTTTTTGTAAGTATTATTTAAATTAATTTAATTCTTATTTACAGGTGAAGTCAAAAATTTACATACACTTTGCAGAATCTGCAAAATGTTCATTATTTTACCAAGATAAGAGGGCTTATCATACAAAATGCATATTATTTTTTATTTAGTACTGACCTGAATAAGATATTTCACATAAAAGACGTTTACATATAGTCCACAAGAGAAAATAGTTGAAGTTGAACTTTTACGAAGATGGCGCAACTTTTACCAAGATGGCGCTGCTATGCTCGGCCGCCGTCCAGGTCGCTCCGCTAAGACTGTGCTTTTATTTACTTTTTACTTATTTTTAATTTCTCTTTTTGCACACATAACGTCGGCACTGATCACCTACGACAAAAGTACACTCTTGGACATTGGAAACCGCTTCACTAACCTGGTTCAGGACACTTTATCACCGAATCCGAATCCATCGTGGCCTCTTGAGATTCTTCGGAACGCAGAGAACAAAGGCCACAGGAGACGGAACAAGAAACACCGTGGAAAAAGCACTGGAATTCGCAACAGATTGAGGAAAAGGGCTCCCAGTCCTCCTTTACCGAGCATTCTACTCGCTAATGTCCAATCCTTGGATAATAAGATGGACGATCTTAGAGCCAGGATAAGTTTCCAACGGGACATAAGGGACTGTAACATCATATGTTTGACTGAAACATGGCTCACGCCCTCGGTTCCCGACACTGCTGTAACGCCGTCTGACAACTTCTCTGTTTTACGGATGGACAGAACAGCTGAGGCCGGTAAATCCAAGGGTGGTGGAGTGTGCTTCATGACCAACAAGAAATGGTGTGACCCCAGGAATATCTCCTCTCTGTCGCAATCCTGCTCGCCTCATCTGGAACATCTATCCATTATTTGCCGCCCATTCTATCTACCCCGCGAGTTCTCCGCGGTCATCGCTACTGCCGTCTACATTCCACCTCAGGCAGACACCGGCTTGGCTTTGTCTAATCTTCACGATGTGCTCAGTGGCTACATTAACAAACATCCTGACGCTGCCTTTATCATCGCGGGGGATTTTAACAAAGCCAACCTCAGGCAGGTCATGCCGAACTTTCACCAGCATGTATCCTGTCCAACTAGAGGACCGAATACACTGGATCATTGCTACTCGCAGTTTAAGAATGCATACAAAGCCCGCTCTCTACCGTCCTTTGGTAAGTCTGACCACGCCGCCATCTTCCTCACACCGGAATATAAACAAAGGCTCACACAGGAACCCCCGGTGAAGAGGGAAGTGACGCGTTGGTCCTCCCACTCTGAAGCTATGCTACAGGCGGCTCTTGATGACGTCGACTGGGACATGTTCAGGGCGAGCTCATCTGACATCAGCGAGTTCACGGATGTGGCAGTGAGCTTTGTAAACACACTTACCGAACAAGCTACAGAAACAATAACTGTAAAGTCCTTCCCTAATCAGAAACCGTGGGTGGACAGAACAATCCGTGATGCGGTTAACAAACGCACTGCCGCATACAACGAGGCTCTTTTGTCTGGGAATATGTGCGAGTATAAAGCAGCGTGTTATGCTCTCAGACGAGCAGTAAGTGCCGCCAAACGTCGTTACAAGGAGAGAATTGAGTCTCATTTTCAGCTCAATGACTCTCGACGCATGTGGCAGGGACTAAGGACCATCTGTGCCTTTGGAAACAAATCCTCCGCGGAGGTGAGTGCAGATCCGTCGCTGGCTGAAGAATTAAACACCTTCTACGGCCGATTTGAATGCAGCGCGGCTCTGCCGAGCAGCGCGTCAGGAAGCAGCAGGCAGAGAAGCGAGAATCATGTGATCACCGTGTCGGAGGACGAGGTTCGGAGGGCACTAAAGGGAGTGAACATCAGGAAAGCGGCTGGACCTGACGGGATTACTGGCCGTGTCCTGAGATCATGCGCTGATCAGCTTGCTGGTTTGTTCACTTCTATCTTCAATGAGTCCCTTGCTACCTCTGTAGTTCCCACCTCCTTTAAAAAATCCATCATCATCCCTGTGCCTAAGAACAATAAACCCTCTAGCCTGAATGACTATCGTCCAGTGGCCCTCACATCTATAGTCATGAAGGTTTTTGAGAGACTTATTAAGAGCCACATTAGCTCATCCATCCCTGTTACTTTGGACTCTCTCCAGTTTGCATATCGCTCCAATAGATCAACTGATGATGCCATCTCTCACATACTCCACTCCTCCCTCACACACATTGACAGCAGCAATGGTAACTATGCAAGGCTGCTATTTATAGACTACAGCTCAGCTTTTAACACCATAGTCCCCATCAAGCTGACTAATAAACTCACAGGCCTCGGCCTAAACTCTACACTCTGTGACTGGATCCAAGACTTCCTCACCGACAGACCTCAAGTGGTGAAGCTAGGCCAGTACACCTCAAACTCCATCACCCTGAACGTAGGAGCCCCGCAGGGCTGCGTTCTGAGTCCCCTGCTCTACTCTCTCTACACACATGACTGTGTGTCCTCTCACAGCTCCACATCTATTATCAAATTTGCTGATGATACTGTGGTTCTGGGCCTCATTTCCAACAATGATGAGACCGCATACTTGGATGAGGTGGAGAGACTAACATCATGGTGCCAGGACAACTGTCTCTCTCTGAACGTGAGCAAAACTAAAGAGCTGATTGTAGACTTCAGAAAGAAACACCTGCTGCCCTACACTCCTCTTATGATCAGCGGGACCCCTGTGGAGAGAGTAAGCAGCTTCAAGTACCTCGGCGTAAACATCTCCGAGGACCTGACTTGGACTACACACATACAAACACAGGTTAGGAAAGCCAGGCAAAGACTGTACCATCTGCGACAGCTGAGGAAATTCAGGGTCTCACCATCAATCCTGAAAACTTTCTATGCAGGGACCATAGAAAGTGTTTTGACTCAGTGCATCTCAGTGTGGTATGGAAACAGCTCCAGCCAAGACTGCAAGGCCCTGCAGAGAGTTGTGCGCTTAGCTGAGCGTATCTCTGGGTCTGCTCTCCCCTCTCTGCAGGACATCTACCTCAAACGCTGCAGAAGCAGAGCTGTCAAAATCACCAAAGACTCAAATCACCCTGGAAACTGTCTATTCACTCTGCTGCCATCTGGTAAGCGCTTCCGCTGCCTGATGGCAAAAACTGAGAGACTCAGGAGGAGCTTCTTCCCCCAGGCCATCAGGCTCCTGAATTCAAACTGAACTGAACTCTTAACATCATGATGACCTCACTTACTAATCACTCACAATCTGTAATATACTCACACCCATTATCATCTACCTCATACTGACAGTGTCTTTTGCACACAATACTGTCATTTGCACACAACACTTTCTGTATCTTGATATCTTATCATATTTTATATTTATTCTTTGTGATTGCTGCTCATGTCATCACGTTCTACCTGTTTGCACATCCCCCCCCCCCTCCCGTACAGTCATGCTTATCTTAATATTTAATTCTACAGCATACTGTCATGCACATTCTCTTATACTTTATATTTTATATTTTATATTCTGTGCTTTATATCTAATTGTTTATTGTTGTATTCTACAATATTTGCACTGTCCATGGAGCGGACCTGATTCACATTTCACTGCTGGTTATACAATCTCTGTATAGTCGTGTATGTGACAAATAAAACTTGAAACTTGAAACTTGTTATAAAAATTACCACATTCAAAAGTTTACATCCCCTTGATTCTTAATACTGTGCTGTTACGTGAATGATCCACAGCTGTTTTGTGTTTTGTTTTTTTAGTGATGGTTGTTCATGAGTCACTTGTTTGTCCTGAACAGTTAAACTGACGAATTTTTCTGAAATTCTTCAGAAAAAAATCCTTCAGGTCCCACAAATTCTTTGGTTTTTCAGGCATTTTTGTGTATTTGAACCCTTTCCAACAATGACTGTATGATTTTGAGATCCATATTTTTTACACTGAAAACAACTGACGGACTCATATACAGCTATTACAGAAAAGGGAAAGGGGAAAGGGAAAGGGAAGTGGTGTGTAGCCAAGTATGGTGACCCATACTCAGAATTTGTGCTCTGCATTTAACCCATCCAAGTGTACACACACAGTAGTCAAGTCAAGTCAAGTCACCTTTATTTATATAGCGCTTTTAACAATACAGATTGTGTCAAAGCACTTAACAGTATCAAGTTGGAGGATAGAGTGTCAGTAATGTATAATAATAAGATTAAACACTCAATTTTCAGTTAAAGGCATTTCATTATTGAATTCGGAGATGTCATTGTCTAGCTAAGTTTAGTTTAAATAGTATCTGTGAAATCAAATTTACGATAATCGCTAGAAATTAAGTGTCCCCAACTGAGCAAGCCAGAGGCGACAGCGGCAAGGAACCAAAACTCCCTCTGAGACAGAATGGAGAAAAAAACCTCGGGAGAAACCAGGCTCAGTCGGGGGGCCAGTTCTCCTCTGGCCAGGATATTATTGTTTATTCATTGTTTACTTATTGTTTTAATTAAATTTTTAAATGTATAAATGTATTATATTTCTATTTTTATATTGTTGCAATTTCTAACAATAATAGTATTATGTAGTTAGGTATTTTATTATTACATTTTTAATTATTTGTTTTATTTTTAGCTTTATTGTATTTTAGTCGAGGTCTTCACTGGGGATATGTCTCTGGGGCTCATCGCTGACGATCAGGGCCGCAGACATCATCTCCCGGCGCCGATCCACCATCTGATCCGGACACGGACTGAGAAACAGAATAAGAAAGAAACAACTATTAGCGTAGATGCCAATCTTCTTACGATGTAACGAGTACATCGTGTGTTATGGGAAGTGTTCCCGGTTCCGGTTGATCTAATTAATGCAGCCTTACAATCCTTTAACGGATTTGAATAATAGAAGTGTAGTAGTGTGTTAGGTGTATGTCAGGTTAAAGAGATGGGTCTTTAATCTAGATTTAAACTGACAGAGTGTGTCTGCCTCCCGAACAGTGTTTGGTAGATTGTTCCAGAGTTTTGGTGCTAAAAAGGAAAACGATCTGCCGCCCGCAGTTGATTTTGATATTCTAGGTATTATCAAACGGCCAGAGTTTTGAGAACGCAGCGGCCGTGGAGGACTATAATGCGATAAGAGCTCACTCAAGTACTGAGGAGCTAAACCATTCAGGGCTTTATAAGTCATTAACAATATTTTAAAATCTATACGATGTTTAGTAGGGAGCCAGTGCAGTGTTGACAGAACCGGGCTAATGTGGTCATACTTCCTGGTTCTAGTAAGAACTCTAGCTGCTGCATTTTGGACTAACTGTAGTTTGTTTATTAAACGTGCAGAGCAACCACCCAGTAAAGCATTACAATAATCTAACCTTGAGGTCATAAACGCATGAATTAATATTTCTGCATTTGACGTTGAGAGCATAGGTCGCAGTTTGGATATGTTTTTGAGATGGAAGAACGCAGTTTTACAGATGCTAGAAACATGGCTTTCAAAAGAAAGATTGCTATCAAACAGCACACCTAGGTTCCTGACTGATGAAGAAGAAGAATTGATAGAGCAGCCGTCAAGTGTTAGATAGTGTTCTAAGTTATTACATGTGGGGGTTTTAGGTCCGATAATTAACACCTCTGTTTTTTCAGAATTTAGCAGTAGGAAATTACTCGTCATCCAGTTTTTTATATCGACTATGCATTCCGTTAGTTTCTCAATTTGGTGTGTTTCACAGGGCCGTGAAGAAATATAGAGCTGAGTATCATCAGCATAACAGTGAAAGCTAACACCATGTCTCCTGATAATATCTCCCAAGGGTAACATGTAAAGCGTGAAAAGTAACGGCCCTAGTACTGAGCCTTGAGGTACTCCATACTGCACTTGTGATCGATATGATACCTCGTCATTCACTGCTACGAACTGATGGCGGTCAGATAAGTACGATTTGAACCATGCTAAGGCACTTCCACTAATGCCAACAAAGTTTTCTAGTCTATTCAAAAGAATGTTGTGATCGATAGTGTCGAACGCAGCTCTAAGATCCAGTAGAACTAATAGAGAGATACAACCACGATCAGATGATAGAAGCAGATCATTAGTAACTCTAATGAGAGCAGTCTCAGTACTATGATACGGTCTAAATCCTGACTGGAAATCCTCACAGATATCATTTTTCTCTAAGAAGGAATATAATTGTGAGGATACTACCTTTTCTAGTATCTTTGACAGAAAAGGAAGATTTGAGATCGGTCTGTAATTAACTAGATCTTTGGGGTCAAGTTGTGTTTTTTTTAATGAGAGGCTTAATAACAGCCAATTTGAAGGTTTTGGGGACATATCCTAATGACAATGATGAATTAATAATAGCCAAAAGAGGATCTATGACTTCTGGAAGCAGCTCTTTTATTAGTTTAGATGGAATAGGGTCTAACATACATGTTGTTGGTTTAGATGATTTAACAAGTTTATACAATTCTTCCTCTCCTATAGTAGTGAACATACACCCGGAGCAGTGGGCAGCCAATGTTGCGGCGCCCGGGGAGCAGTTGGGGGTTCGGTGCCTTGCTCAAGGGTCTCACCTCAGTCATGGTATTGAGGGTGTAGAGAGTACTGGTTATTCACTCCCCCCACCTACAATCCCTGCCGGACCTGAGACTCGAACCCACGACCTTCAGGTTACAAATCCAACTCTCTATCCATTAGGCCACGACTGCCCTTTATTTCTATGCCCTTTATTTTATGCCCTTTATTGAAGGTTCAAATGCTCACTGATGCTCCAGAAGGAAAAAGGATCCATTTAGAGAATTTATAAAACTTGAAAACTAAAAAGGTGAAAACTTTTGAACAGAATGAAGATGTGTAAATTTTTCTTATTTTGCCTAAATATCATATTTTTTTTCATTTAGTACTGCCCTTCAGAAGCTACAGAAGATACTGTAATTACATGTTTCGCAGAAGACAAAATAAGTTAAATTTACCCTGTTCTTCAAATTCCCTTAATGGATCATTTTTCCTTCTGGAGCATCAGTGAGTGTTTGAACCTTCTGTAATAGTTGCATATGAGTCCCTCAGTCGTCCTCAGTGTGAAAAGATGGATCTCAAAATTATACAGTCATTGTTGGAAAGGTTCAAATACACAAAAATGCTGGAAAACCAAAGAATTTGTGGGAGCTGAGGGATTTTTCTTAAGAATCAAGCGTATGTAAACTTTTGAACGGGTAATTTTTTATAAATTCAATTATTATTTTCTCTTGTGGACTATATGTAAACATCTTTCATGCGGAATATCTTATTCAGGTCAGTACTAAATAAATAACATGCATTTTGTATGATAATCCGTATTATTTTGTTAAAATAATTAACATTTTGCAGATTCTGCAAAGTGTATGTAAACTTTTGAATTAAACTGTATTTATTTATGTATTTTTCATCTATGCTACAGAACTTTCATTCACTATTTTCCTCATGCTGTCTGTTCATCTTTATTGGTGCTGTGGATAACAGGTTTTGTCTTTGTGTGCGTTTCATTACTGTGTTTCAGTTCCACCACTGATGAGAAGAAATGTACTGGCAGACAGCGAGTGAGCAGAAGATCAGGACAGTGGTGCAGAGTGATGGCCATCAACCCTGCATGTCAACAGCTTCATTCAGTCCAAAATTATGTTTAAATGGAGGACTTCACAGAGAGGGTCAGTGGCCTGTTTGCCACCACCCACATGCCCTGCATTTAGTTGTTGTTGTTTTTGCTCATTTTAAGATAGTTTAATTTTTAGATTGTTTTAAGATAAATCAAGTTCCCTCTTAGGACATTGATTCCCAATCCAGCCCTCAAGATGCATGTGTTTGTTTCATTTATATTCTTGCACACTTGGTTCTTGATGCACCATACTAAAATGTTTTGAAATGTTTTAATAAAAATACTTTTTTTGTTATCAACAGTTTTTTTTTTTTTTTTTTTTTCACACACAACACAACATAATATCCAAAATACAACAAAACAAAACAACAGACACATACTCAACATCTCAAGGTCCAATCAAAAGGGAGGGGGAGAGGGAAGGACAACAAGAACACAAAAGTTACTCCTTTATATAATCACGTATATTCAACAAAAAACACTGCCAAGCATCAATGGTCGAAGGCCTGGCCCCACCAACTCGCGCCGTTGTACATTCACATGACACAATTTGCAGGAGGCTACGGATCCAATATGTTTTTCTACACATGTCTGGTGTAAACCAGTTCTGGATTATTGTCTTCTTCGCAGCTGTAAAACCAGCAAACTACATTTTCTTTTGCATTGAATTAATACAGAGACCAGAATCATCATTAAGAAGACACAAACTTGGGTTAACAGACCAATCAATTCGCAGTAATGATGACAAAACCAGGTTTACATGTGTCCATAGACTGATGACGACAGGACATTCCCAAAACATATGCAGAAAAGTGCCCGATGATGTAGTGCTACATATATGGCAGTTCAAATTTGACTGCAGTTTCATTTTAAATCTTTTGTAAGGAGTTATGTATGCTCTATGAATGACTTTGAAGTGAATAAGACGATGAGCCAGATTTTTAGATGTTAGGCTGATATTAGACCACACTCTCTCCCAGTCGACAGATAAATGAAGGTCAGATAATTCCCTATTCCAAATAGTTTTAATAGAAAGAGGTTTTGTAATACAATCAATAATTTTATTATATATTAAGGAAACAGATGGTCGACCAGCAGATGGTGCAATCCAGTCCTGCATAGGATGAGAGGAAATGGAAGAAGACCAAGGAACGCCATACGCTTTGAGAGCAGAACGTAATTGAAGAAAAACAAAATATGCAGATGCTGGTAGACAAAATTTGGTTCTTAATGTCTGAAATGAACAGAGGCCCTGGTTATCATATATATCACCGCACATGTTTACACCCAAAGTAGACCAAGAGGGTTGGACAAATGGACGATTTCCACATACAAAATTAAAATTGTGCCATAAAGGTGTACTGTTACAGAATTTGAAGGGTCCACCTATCCGACGTTCAACCGTTTTCCAGATTTTAATAGAGTTAGCCACAACCGGACCAAATTTATAATTATCCCCTTTTTTTTCCTGTGCCAGTAAATAAAATATCTTGAAGTCTATTTGGTTTAACCTTGTCAGCTTCAATCACTCTCCATGAAACTGTAGATTGAGGATCAACCCAATTATGAAGAGCCTTAAGCTGGAACGACCAATAATATAATTCAAAATTTGGTACAGCCAGTCCTCCTGCGCTATTAGGATGTTGTAATGTGATAAGTTAAATTCTGGGACATTTATCATTCCAGATATACTTAGAAATTATGAAGTTGATCTCCTTAAAGTAACCTGGAGGGGGAGAAAGTGGTAGCATAGAGAAAAAAAAATTTAATCGAGGTAACAAATTCATCTTAACAGTGGAGATTCTTCCTTGGAGAGAGACTTTAAGATTCTTCCATCTTTGAATGTCATTTTTGACCTTAACTAAAATGTTATTAAAATTGTCTCTGGCAATAAATGAGGGAATAGAAAAATTAACCTTAACATTGTTAATTGGCATTAAAGCAGATTTGCTCCAATTTATTTTATATCCTGATAGGCTACTAAAATTATAAAATTCCTTAATTACACTAGAGACTGAAACATCAAAGTAGTCTAAATATAGAATAATATCATCAGCGTATAATGAAATACTATGATTATGGTCATGAATCTTAATCGATACTTCAGATTTCCTGATGGCTTGTGCTAAGGGTTCAAGAGATAGACAAAACAATAAGGGGGAAAGTGGACACCCCTGCCTCGTTCCCCGCTGTAAAGGGAATGAGGGGGAAATAATATTACCAGTTATGACTGATGCTGCAGGTGAGTGGTATAATGTCTTAATCATAGAAACGAAGTGTTCACCGAAGCCGAAACATTGCAGAACTGCCCACATATAATTCCACTCTAGCCTGTCAAAGGCTTTTTCTGCATCGAGTGAAAAGACCGCACAAGAGGTTGGGTGGGAGTCCGCAAAGTCAAGAATATGAAGGAGTCGACGCATATTGTCAGATGCATTGCGCCCCTTGATGAAACCAGTTTGGTCCTCCTTGATCAGACTATGAATTACCTTCTCCATAGGAGAAGCAAAAACTTTAGCATAGATTTTTACATCACATGGGATAAGCGAAATCGGTCTGTAGCTGGAACAATCTAATGGATCTTTCCCTTTTTTAAGAAGTAATGAAATCAGTGATGTTTTTTGATCTCTATGAAATACCCCATGTTCAATTGCAAAATTAAATGAGTTAAGCATAAGTATCCCTTCCAAATCCCAAATTTCTAAATATAATTCAGGGGGGAGACCATCTAGACCCGGCGATTTGCCCTTTTGAAGGCTTTTTAGAGAGACGTGAAGTTCCTCCAAACTTAATGGGGCCTCCAAAGATTCTTTATCCATCTGTGAGATCCGAGGCAGTTCCAATTTATCTAAATACTGCTTACAAGTTGGTTCATCAAAATATGTTTCAGCTTTATACAGATTTGTGTAAAAACCTTTAAATATGTCATTAATTGCCACAGGATTCGTGGTGACCTGATCATCTGATGATTTTATTGCGCTAATATATGCCTTAGACTCGCATTCTTTCAACCTAAGGGCCAATAAATGACTAGGTCTCTCTGATTCAAAATAATATTTTTGTCTAGTCCTATGTAAAATAAATTCTGCCTTTGAGTGTGAAAGTAAATCATATTCTTCTTTTAAAGAGGACAGCTGTGTAGCCTGTTGCTCAGTAAAATGTTGTTTTTGTAGGTTTTGTAATGATTGGATTTTATTTTCTAATTGTGTAAACTGGTGAGTTTTCGCTTTGGCAAGAGTAGAAGAGAAAGATATACAGAAACCCCGTATAGCACACTTAGTCGTTTCCCACAGTATTTGAGGATCCACATCAGAGGGCATATTAATTTCAAGAAATTCCTTAATATATTCTTTTAGAGAAGTAATGAAAGTCTGATTACTTAATAATGATATGTTAAAGCGCCATCTAGGGGACTTGGCTTTAACATCGGAAAGAGGAACACTGCACAACACAGCAGAATGATCAGATAATAAAATTGGTAATATACAGTCTATTAGAAAAAAAAGTGAAGTCCTTAGCTTTAGTATTCTGAATTCTCCAAAGATCGATTAAGTTAAGCTCAGTGATACATTTATTCAATAATTTAGAGGATGGATCGGCTGTTGTATCAGATTGAGATTTATCTAAAGCAGGATTTATGACAGCATTAAAATCACCACCCACCACTAGAGGGCAATCAATCTCCTCAAGTAAAGTTTTGGAAATCTGTGTAAGGAATGCACTGTCTGTCTCATTCGGACCATAAATAGAGACCAATGCTAACCTATTATTATATATTTTGCATCGGATAAAAACAAATCTACCCTTCTCATCACTACCAAGGTGTTCAATCGTTAAATTTAACTTCCGGTTAACAAGGATAAGCACCCCCTTAGTTTTATTTTGAGCGCTAGAAAAAGCTGCTAATTTGTAATATTTATTCTGGAAACGTGCCACGTCAGATTGTTTTAAATGTGTCTCTTGTATTAAGGCACAGGAAATTGATTTACGGTGTAAATATTCTAACACACGGGTTCGTTTAACAGCAGAATTTAAACCATTCACATTCAGTGATTAAATATTTAGAGTATGCATTGAATATTCATAATCCCAAGATTGTACTCAATAAATGAAAAAAACAAAAAAACAGAAGCACTTCCATTCTGTAAATAACACGTAAACACTGATGTGCATTTTAGATACCAAACCTCCTAGATGAAAAATCCCTTTAGAAATAAGGTAAAATAGATAAAAGTATAAATGTCTGTTGTAAAAAACAAAAACAACATAAAAATATGAACAACCGACAACCATAAACAAGGAACAACTCAGACCGCACATTACCGAGAACATAGGTCTGACTGAGCAACAAAAAATAGTGATGGTTCGTGACCGATCCACTCCAACGCAAGACATGTCTCCCGAAAGGCTCACACAGCCAAAAAAAATATTTTTTTATTAATTAAACCTACTCTCCATTAGTCCCCTCCAAAAAATAAAAATGGAGTGTCAATCTTACCAGCAAAGAGATCGTTGTACCGGATAAATAAGGACAATATCCCAGTAGGAGAGAGGAGAGAAGAAAACGCAAAAAACAGGTTCAGCAAGCGTCCATGCTCATCCTGCCATCATCCCCTCTTGGGCAGCTAGGACCAAGTCCATCCCGGCAAACAGCGGCCGCTGCTCCCCCGTCCCCCCCCCGCAGAGCCGCGGCATACGACTTCTGCTGAGACATGGAGCTGATAAAATCCTCCGCTTTCTGAGGGGAATCGTAGCTTCTCTGTTCCCCTTTGTGCCGTAGCTTAATTACCGCCGGATAGATGAGGAAGGGCTGGAGACCAAGCGCTGTCATCTTTTTCAAAACCGGACCAAATGCCTTTCTCCTGATCGCTGTAGCCGGACTAAAGTCAGGAAAAAATAGCAGTGTGACATTGTTCTGTGCGCACTTCACCGGATAAGCCTGCCGAGCACCCTTCAGGATATCTGATCTGTCATGCCATCTCAGTACACGGAAGATGAGAGTGCGCGGCCGATCGGAGCCCCTCCCTCCGTCATACACGCCATGCGCCCGATCAATCTCAATGTCACGGCCCCTCAAGGAAGGAATCCACTTGGAAAGATTAGCTCGGAGGAAACCAGCTGCGTTGTTACCCTCCATCCCCTCAGGGAGCCCCACCAGCCTCACGTTGTTCCTCCTACACCTGTCCTCCATATCTGTCATCTTCTCGGTGAGTCGCTCCAGCTGATCCTTTAAGTCAATGACTGTTCTCTTATCTTCACGCGCCGCTGCCTGAACAGAATCAACGCGGTCACGTGTCTGCTTCGCTGTGGTAACTATGGCCTTATACTCCTCTCTTAGCTCTTTAACAGACTTGTTGGTCGCTTGTATGTCCTCACGCAGTCCGCGTTTCCAAAATCACGGAAACCATAAATAGATAATATTGAGGTGTTTAGCAACTTCAGTGTAGTGGATTGTGATTTATTGCAACTTGAGCAACGTCTGCTGCTGCCTTTGAGAGACAACTGATGCATGATCACTGAAGCAAGCAGCTCCAGTTAGCAAGCGCTTTCGGTGTGAGAGTGCCTTTAGTCTTCCACGTTGATTGGTCGGACTCGTGACTCCCAACAAATCAGATGCGCGGTTGGCGGAGATTGCTCTAGCCCAGTTCCGACAGGCTGCATCAGAGCCAAATAGCGCATTTCAAAATTAAATTATTTTATCGGCACATCGGTTTTGAAAATGACCGATACCGATAATCATAAAAAGGCTTAATATCGGCGGCGATAATCGGCCAGGCCGATAATCGGTCGACCCCTAATATATATATATATATATATATATATATTAGTGATGCGCGGATGAGCTAAAACATCACCCGAATCCGAAGCTTCAAATAAATTATCCACCCGCTAACCGCCCGCACCTATATTTTTGTCTGATTTAGATAACCACACCCGACCCGCACCCGATCGTCACATTCAGGGTTCAAACGGTCATGAAAAACCTGGAAAAGTCATGGAATTTTAAAACAGCAATTTCCAGGCCTGGAAAGTTTTAGAAAAAATAAATAAACCCAGAAAATTTTGGAAAAGTCATGTTTCACAATTCTCTGTACAATAGAATTATGTTTAATCAGGTCTTGAATTTCAGTGCGGTATTGTGCATATATTACTATTATTATATTACTCATATATTACTCATTCCCACAGCTTTCGACTTTAAAATGGGGGAAATTCCTGCAAAACATTTATTCAATATAGCGTGCAGGTTGGATGAGTAAATAAATTCACACAAACCATCAGATCAAATCAGTCATTTGAAAACAGCGTGAGTGATTCAGCTGTACCGTGTCTTCTCTCTTTGACCTTCTCTTCACATCGGCGCATCTAGAGCTGAACGCTATGATACAAGACTTTAGCTCACATTTCGGTACAGTTGACAGAATTGTCAATTGCCTAATCGGTCACAGTGTTGCATCGTCACAAAAATGTATTATTTGCACGTCTTTTTAAGCCTTTCGGTACTCGCGCTCACCAGAGGTGCTTTTCTGTGCGCTCAGTCACATCCAAAGCGCGCGCTGCTAGCACCAAATTGAGTTTGGTACCAAACAAGCAAAGGTTGTTGCACTTAAGTGGCCAAATACACACACATTGACGTCAAAATGGTCGTCCTGGCGAGTATCCTCAGAAGCACTGCTGGTTTTGTCTTAAGTTAATGTAAACAGTTGCGGATGAAATCGCATGTGTATCAGTATTGGATCCGTGAAATAGGTCTTGTGACAGCAGCCTAATAAAGTTGTGCTGTTTGTCATTAATGTTAATCAAACAACAAAAGACAGAGAAAATAACACACTGCTCTTGACTAAATAATGCTTTGTTGAATTACTTTAATATGTTAATTTACAGTTTATTCAATTTCTGTAGCTTATTTAACACGTTCATATTTTAGAAAATGTAGTTAATATTTGCATCATTAATGAGTTATTTTATCCACCCACGGCCCACCTGCAAATAATCAGAATGCAATTTTTTATTACCTGACCCACCCGACCCGACCCGCAGATTATCCGCAGTGCCCGCGGATATAACCGCCATCCGCGCATCACTAATATACCTGTATATACACACAGTGTCTCCCACAGGATTTTGTGAGACTGTGGTGGTTGGACCTCTGTCCCTCTAGAGGGGTCATGGGGTCATGGGGTCACCCCCCCCCCAAAAAAAGACAATTTTGTATATTTTAAAGTTAAATTCATCTATCTGGGGCACTTTGAGAGTTCAAAATTCAGTGCTCCAACACAGGTTTCGTGTGCAAACTAAAAGAAAAAAGCTGGTGAATTGACTTGTACTTGAATTTTAAATGGAACTCAATCCTCTTCTTAGTTATAATAATATAGTGTGTCAGTCTAAATAACACTCACACTGATAAATTTGGAAGCCAAACTAATTAGAATATAATAATAATAATTTTATATTATTATTCCTATGACAGTAATAGCCATATATTGTAAAATAATTGCACTGTAAAATAAATGAAAATGAGTATTTCACAGGTATATAATTTTATCTTATTCTACAGTAGGGAAAATTACAATACTTTTGTCCTAATTTCTACACATGCAAGCAGGGCCTAAAACTATATCTTTTTGCCACATCTGCCAATGGCTGGTGACTTGAGAAAATTTCGCCCACAAATATTTTTTCCTGGCCATGAAACTGTTTTTGCACTTGCTACTACTACAACAATAAACATATTTAATAAAAAATATAAAAAAGCCGTTTGAAATTAGAACCAACCACTGCACGATACATACAAAGATACAACACACATTTTAATTTAAATTTCATTGTATCATTTCAACATCTGAAGCAAAAACAGAATGGTCTGACTTTAGCTTTGTGAAATTATGCTAAAACCTAAATAAAACAAAAACAGCAGACAGGCTGAATTTCACTCTCTGACAGCAGGTGGTGCTTATGGAACAGAGGGGGAAATGCCATCGAAAGTCAGTTCCCTTCAGAAATGCATTCATATAAACCCCCACCCCAGTAATTTTTTTTTCTTCCAATGTACACTGAGTTTGCTCCGCCTGTACAGTATTTTCTTTGTGCGGGTTTGTTTATTTTAGTCCTTGCTTGCAAGAGATAGACCTATTAGCTTTTATTTTGGCGGAAAACTCCAACTTCTGTGAAAACAGGCTTACAAGCGTGTCTCATTACAAATCTAGTGAAATACTGTGAACCGTTGCATTCTCAGATGAGCGCCAAACTCGCAGCACATTCAAAAAAAGACTTCACTGCATTCTCTGTGAAAGGAGCCGCTCTGACATGGAAAACACTGGATCACGAGCTGATCGCGTGAAAAAAGTACGCGCTTGGCTTTGAAACAAGCAGCGCAAACAGACTTGATGAGGGGTTAAAGCCATATATGCTTTAGTTCGTTTGACGGACACTTAGCAAAAGCAATGCAACGAAACACATCGTTAAAGACCTTTTATGTTATAATGAGGAGTATCATCAATATTTTTTCGGTTTATTATGAAGCTGTGGCGGGCGCCACAGACTAGGTAATGAATGGGAAACACTGTGTATGTGTATAGATATATGTGTGTGTATATATATATATATATATATATATATATATATATATATATATATACACATTAGTGCTGTCAATTAAAAAAAATAAAAATGAATCGCACATTTTTTCTGAAATGAAACGCAATTAACAATCATGACAAAAAACAGCTTCTGTTGCGTGTGTTTCCCCAGTATCAAACCTTTTGGTCAGATGAATACCTAAAACACGTGTCTGTGTGCTGGTGCAGACCATCTAAAATGGTCAAAAACGTGCACCTTTCAAAGCATTGGTGTGGACAGAATAGAAAAGACACGAATCATCCCTCCTTTCACTTAAAATGACATATCAACTGTAAGCCGTTTACCTAACTATTGTTTAGAGACATACGCGAAAGAAATGCGTATCTATGTACGCGCTGTGAAATGCGTAGCATTAAGAGTTGTACAGGTAACAGAAAAACACAAACACTCACCTTTTACACTCAGTTTGTCTTGTGAACCTGCATCGTAGACAGCCCTGAAAGATGACCTAAAAGAAATATAATTTGTTTAGTCCTAAGCAGCGTCGTGTAGAGGGACTATCATATTTAATCGATCGATAAAAACATTATTTTGCTGTATTTCTTTTGAGAGTTTAACCCTGTTAACCCTAATTACAGAATAATGCTATATTGGAAAATGATCAGACAAATCTGAATATAAAACACCGGATTTAATTTCGTCACTTAGAGAATTTGACATTAAAACGTTATCAATTAAGGAATTTTCTTCAACTCTTGTAGGTTTATGATTGAATAAGAGGTAAATAATAACTAGTATAAATAATGTTGAGAAAGTCTGCAGTAAGGGTATAAAATTTATCGGACCCGGTGTGTTATTGTGGCAAAGAATAATTATTTGTACCCTTTCCTCTCGATCCATCTCAGCTATCGTTGAGGTTTTGTCTGTCTGTCTGTCTTTTGGTCAGATTTTTGATTGAATGTATCGTTTTAAGGCGAACAGAATGCGTTAGAACAATGCATGAACTATACGCATGATGGCTATTTATGTGTTTTGAACATATTTTCAAGCTCGGTATAAGTATGTTTCTCTTTGAGAACTCGTTGGTAATTTACACGTCGGGAACTTGCAGACAACGTTCTGTTTGACAGTATTCTATTTAAGCGTTTTCATAAGAGGAATGTATTGAAGCGATTGTTTGACAAGTTTGAAATGTTTTAATGTTTCTGTTTAAGAGTTTTACATTCAGCATAATGTAAATAAAGCGGTTAAATGTGCACATGGCAGGTTATTATTTCAATTTTAACAAACAGTATGTACTTCAGCGGTTATTTGTGCGCTTTCATAATAAAACCATCTAAATTGTTAACAGACTATTATCTTTTATATTAAAACTTATTGAAAACGTTAAGTAACGAGCAGTTGTGTAAGACACGAACCAAAACATCACGTTAATATGTTATCTGTCCTTTTACACATTTTGTGTACTATCGAATTTAAGAGTGTATCGCTCGTGCAGATTATATTGTAAAGTTGTTAAGCTAAATCAATGAGTTTATAAGACCGGTTTATTCTTTCTACAGACTTATACTTTAGACATGTAGAACATAGCGTTTATGTGTAGGCTGCTCAATATTGGTTCGATCGGGACTCGTATCCGACATGAAGGATCTGTCAATGAAACCACAAACATCATCAGGTTAAATGAACAAAAGACGCCTTCACACCGTTAACTTTATTTGAATGTTTCACTGATATAAAACGACCCTGAGTTGTTAGAAAATAATTGTATGCTGACATCACAGCGAGATGACTTAAGGAGACGATGAATTGGTTCTTTGAACAGGTTCGTTGAACCGAATGGATCGGGCTTCGCAACACTAACAGAGATCGCAAAAAGGGTTTGTAACATCACAACGCGGCAGAAGCGTATACTTCGCAAAAAGTGTGGAAATGCGAGTCTTTTTATATAGGGTATCTGAGCGTGCGTATAATCAGAAGTCTGACGATTTAGAGATCTGTCACATATGACCATTTTGGGAAATAGGAATCCCCGACGACCATGTTTGTAGTCTGAGGTGTATGATGGGTATTGTAGTTCGCTGACCTGAAAGGCCAGCAACATTTGAATGAGGTATTAGTTACAAGCGTTCAATTTAACAGCTTTGTAAAAACAAAAACAAAAATAATTGTTAAAATGTATTTAGCCTAAACAAATATAGCCTATATATAAGAAGAATACGTTATACTTATGGTAAAGCAGACTTGACCTGTATATGTTGAAATGAACCTCCCGTTGTTGTGTTATTTCGTGAAATGGCAATAGGATTTGGTTGTGCTTTCTTGAAATCAAGTCAGTCAGTCCCATCTGCTATCTGAATATTCAGTCCGTCTTCATCATGAAATTATGAACCGCGTCATCAACACCATTCTGGAGAACGTGCGTCGTGATAGACGGTTTGCTTCATGACCCCCAAGTTTGTTGTGTTCGCTACCTCTGCAAGTCTTCATCTAATTGAACGTGACCAGTATTTTTAACGAATGTTAGCTCACTCCTATATTTTCTAGTTTCATCATAAACTAAGTAAACAGATCCTTGTAATAACACGTTGAACATCTGAAAAGTTGGTCAATCGCACATACAGAGTTTTATCTTACTGCGGTGCAATAATACATTTGCTGCAATGATTGTACGCTTCAAATTGGGTCCAGGCTTGTTTTATGAGTGTACCCTTGTTTGTCAAACCATTTTTTAGAGTTAAACAGGTTAATGATCTATTTCAGCATCTATAGTTGTAATAATGCATAAAATAACTCTGTTATAGGGTTTCAGCTACAGCTGAATGATAAAACAGACTTAAGAATATTGCTGGCTATTTGCGGTTGTCTGAGAAAAGCTGCAGGCGTGCGTAAGAGAGTTTGAATGAAAAAAATGTTTTAGGTTAAAGACATGATTAACTACAAACTACAAGCATCCTAACTTAGAAACACAACACTATATGTTTCCCCCTCCCCCAAAAACGGTTGTTCTACACATTTAAAAAGTAGTAAGAAAGTTTATTGTGTTTTGAAGAGAAAGCCAGGTATGGTATATAAATTAAATCTTTTTTTAAATTATTGATTGATATGATAGAATCACACTGAATTTATGAGGATATGTATTTATACTGATTCATGTACTCACTGGTTACTGTATACATATTCAAGAGAAATGCGTACACTCAATTGTTTTAATCAATCTAAAACTTTTAATCTGTCATTACAAATATCTTAAAGAGAAAAGTCTTTCACACATTCTATTTTCATTTGTCTCAGGACTCTGTTACACAAAAACCACTTGAGTGTGGCCACGAATCCTACATGAAAGCTAAAAAAGATGACTTTTTAAACTATTTTTTACAGATACTTAACATCTTAACACGTTTGTATCAGTAAGATATTTATGTCATCGCAACCATCAGACACATCAGTTTGGGGATGATAAGATGGACTTATTGAATATTTGCATGTTTCTTATATCAGTTAGTTGATCAAATCTATAGTAAAAACAAACCTATATACACTGTAGATCAGTTGTTTTTATTTTAATAAAATAAAACATTATACTGTGAAAAAAATTATTTAAAAAATGCTGCATTTAAACCCCACGATTAATAATACCACTTTTAAAGTGAGAAAGAAAGTCTAATCTGTTGTAAAGATTCCGTGAGACATTTGTTGCAGCTTGTTTAAGAACTACTTTTGTTGCAAACAACCTCACGACAGCTAATTTTTAGTCTAATTTAGGTCTAATTCATAAAGACGAATCTCTGTAACCGTCTTGCATTCGTTAGAGGATCATTTGACTGCTTCTTACCCTTGCTTTAGAGCATCATGTTTTTAGGTTTGAAAGATCTAAAAACTTATTTGTTAAAACAAAAGTTATATCATTGTTTAATCATGCTGCTTTTCATCATCTTGTAGAGATACTCGGTGTGATTCTAAGAAGTTTTTTATTTGTAAAAGATTTGTATGAGACATCATAAAAGTCTGAATGTTTAACTGTATAGGGATTGTTTTAGTGTGTGTGTGTTTTTGTTTTATTATACTATTTTTAACAGTAATATTGAACTTTACACGTCTGTATCAGTAAGATATTTGTCACAAACCGTCAGACACATCAAACAGGGTTGATAAGTTGGACTTATCGATTATTGGAACTATTTCCTCTGTCAATTATTTGATCATATCTTAGTAAAATAACCCTATATAGACCAGTTGTTTTTATTTTAATAAAATAAAACATTGTAGTGTAAAAAAATAAACATGCTGCATTTAAACACACGGTTAATAATACCATTTTTAAAGTGAGAGAGAAAGTCTAAACTGCTGTAAAGATTCTGTGAGACATTTGTAGGAATTAGTTTTGTTGCAAACAACCTTATGACGACTAACTTGTAGTCTAATTTAACTCTAATTCATAAAGAAAGACTCTGTAACCGTCTTGCGTTCATCATAGGATCATTTGACTGCTTCTAATCCTTGGTTTGTTTAGAGCATCATGTTTTAGGTTTGAAAGATCTAAAAATGTATTTGTTAAAACAAAAGTCATATCGTTGTTTAATCATGCTGTTTTTCATCATCTTGTAGAGATACCCGGTGTGATTCTAAAAGTTTTCATTTGTAAAAGTCTAAATGTTTAAATGTAGGAGTTGTTTTAGTGTGTGTGTTGACCATCAGCACACATTCCAACGAACTTTTGACAAAGTTCACACACGCAGGTGTATGTCATAAAATAGATGCGATGGATGTCCTTTGATCACTGAACTTTAGGCAAAAAGTTCACCAGGACCGGATCCTCCCTGCACTCGCAGGTGCATGTTGTAAAAAAGGATGCTATGGACATACTTTGATCACTGAACTACATCTTACAAGAAATATCTGTTTTGATCTCTGAACTTTGTCTGACACAACACCATCATTCAAATCGCCAGACCCCTCCAAACTCGTTAGATTGCAGATCACAACTCCCCAGAATCACCTTTTTTGTTTTACAACAACCTCTTGATCTGATATAGCCTACACACGTCAGTAATCATAAGTCCAGACACACAGCACCATTCTGGTCTCACCGCACTGCGTGAGACGAGATATTTGCATTTCTTAGTAAAGTTTAGAAGTTGTGTGTCTGTTTCAATTGATAGATAACACACCACAAACGTTACGGGTGGAAAATCAAAGAGAAATCCTGTTTGCGTTCGCATACGCACGTGTATGCTTTCAAACTGTTATACCACATCGCAAGTTAAGATTGACAAATCAAAAACAATTAAAGGAATTGATGTGTTAAGTAACCTATGTATAACTAAATAAAACAAAACAAACAACATTTTCCTGTGGTTTAGAGGTGTATGTTTAGGAATAAACTTGTGTAGGCCTAATCTAATTTTTTATGCTGACATCACAGCGAGATGACTTAAGTTTGACAAAAATCAAAGAGTAAATAATAGGCATAACTAAATTAAGTGTGAATAATTAAATAAAATAAAGGCCTGTGGATTAGTGATTTTTGGTTAAAAGGAAACTTGTATAATCTAACTTTTAAAAGTGAAAAAGTCTGGTTATATAACAAGTCAGTAGGGTTAAAGTTGACAAAAACAAAGAGTAAATAAAGGAATCAATTGTGAATAACTAAATAAAATAAAACAAACAACATTTTTTCCTACGGACTAGAGATGTATGTTTAAAAGGAATCTTGTATAGGCTAACCTAATTTTACAGTGAAAAGGTTTAGGGCGAACGCTGTACGGTTTCATTAATTAAGAACTGCTAAAGATTTATTAAAATAACTTTCATTCTAATGTTAAAAACATTAGTTTAATTATTTTAAATCTTTGGTTCAGTCTCTCCACCCCGTGTTAGGGGTTGTCGTAGGCGTGGTTTGGTCCACGCGCTCCAGGCCTCATTCGGAGTTTGACAGCGCAGCGTGAGGACGACCTGCCGGATCAGTGCTAGACGCTCGGGGTTCTTTCTTTTCGTTTTTCTGTCGTGACAAACTTAGCTAACTTGCCTAAATTGTAACGATAGACTACCAAGGAGTTTTTGACTACTGCCGGATACTGTTGTTTTAACGAACGATGTTTGTTTATTTTTAAATGACGGCTCTTTTTTTACTTTTAAACTGTATGATCTTACTTAACGGTCTGATATTTTTTATTTCACAACACGGTAAGATAAGACAGCATTTTCTAATGTTAACGAACGTGTTGGTGCTTTTTTGTTAGATGAACAAACACTCTCAACTCTTCTTCTTTTTATTTAACTTTGTCAAACTATCTATAATTGTAATGATAGAAAAACTAGCGTATCTAATGCTTTATTTTCTAACTTTTCCTAAAATTGTTTTAATTACACCAACACGTCTTGGCTTGTAGGGAAAACCGTCATTGCACGTTTTACACGTATATTTGATGTGAAAACACTTTAATAAAAACTTCCCTTTTACAAGATTTCACCATTTAAAGTTTAAAAACACATAACAACGGCCCACACACAAAAACAGTCATAAATTCCTTAAACACACTGGAGTGGATAACCAGATTGCCATTTAGATGGGTGGGGGTGTACAACAGGTGTCCAAAACAGGTGTCCAGTTATGGCGGGAGGGAGGGAGGGATTGGGGGCTTGGTGGGTGGTATTTTTATGAGGGGCAATAAATCAAATTTTTGGAGACATAGTACCCTACGGTCTCTCTCTTCTTTTTTATGACTGAAGGCTATTATCACTGATACCAACTGATGTCTCTATGAATTTTTTTCCTAATATTTAAACGTTTACTATAGCCATTCAACATTACAGTATAATTAAGAGCTATCAATTTGAAATTTATTAGACTTTAAAAAATAACTTCTAATTTAAGTGAACTTAAAACAATCTTCACATTATAATAAATGTCATATAGCTACCTGTGCCCTTCAGCAAGAAAATATAGCCTAATTTAATAAAGTTATCAAACTCTAATTTCTAAATGACTGATTTCCTCTTTTTAATTTTGTTATTTGATTAACAGACATCACAGCAGCTGGTTATTAGGTTATTTTGGCTGCTACTTTAAAAACTGCTCCTGCTGAACTTGATGCAGACCTGACACTGCTTTGAATGTGACTCATCATAAATAATAAATACTTGCATTTGGGGTTGTAGATGCTTAACTGCACAGTTTTAAGGCAGCTTTAATGGCCTTCTTTTGTAACTTCATGACTTAACTGACGACATAACTATGACATTGCATACTCGTAGTTTCATTTGGGTTTGAATATGATACAGTGCTTTAATATAGCCTAATAGAGTGCACACCGGCACATTTGTGCATGCATTTTCCTGTCATGATGAGTGAATATTGTAGAAAAATTCCACACTAAAGTGACGAAACACGACCCATTAATACATGTTAACCAGGAGTCACTCTCATTTATAATCGCGACATCGTCTGATAAAATCAGCATGCATCTACAACCCCAAATCAGAAAAAGTTGGGACAGTATGGAAAACGCAAATAAAAAAAGAAAGTAGTTTTTTCTAAATTTACTTTGACTTGTATTTCATTGCAGACAATGTGAACACAAAATATTTCATGTTTTGTCTGGTCAACTTCATGTCATTTGTAAATATACATCCTTTCCTGTCATTCAGACCTGCAAAAGTTGGGACAGTAAAGCATTTACCAATTTATAATGTTGCCATTCCTTTTCACAACACTTAAAAGACGTTTAGGGACTGAAGACACCAAGTGATGAAGTGTTTCAGGTGTAATTTTGTCCCATTCTTCCTGCAAACAAGTCTTAAGGTGGGCAACAGTACGGGGTCTTCGTTGTCGCATTTTGCGCTTCAAAATGCGCCACACATTCTCTATTGGAGACAGGTCGGGACTGCAGGCAGGCCAGTCAAGTACCCGCACCCTCTTCCTCCGCAGCCAGGACTTTGTAATGTGTGCAGAATGTGGTTTTGCATTGTCTTGTTGAAATATGCATGGACGTCTGTGGAAAAGATGTCTTCTTGAAGGCAGCATATTGTGCTCCAAAATCTCTATGTACTTTTCAGCATTAATGGTGCCATCACAGAAGTGCAAGTTACCTTTGCCAAGGGCACTGACACAACCCCATACCATGACAGACCCTGGCTTTTGGACTTGTTGCTGGTAACAGTCTGGATGATCCTTTTCTTCTTTGGTCCGGAGCACACGGCGTCCATTCCTCCCAAAAAATACCTGAAATACTGATTCATCTGACCACAGTACACATTTCCACTGTGTGATGGTCCATCCCAGATGCCTCCGAGCCCAGAGAAGTCGACGGCGCTTCTGGACACTGTTAACATAGGGCTTCCTTTTGGCACAGTACAGTTTTAACTGGCATTTGTGGATGTAACTACGTATTGTGGTACTTGACAAAGGTTTGCCAAAGTAGTCCTGAGCCCATGTGGTGATATCGCTTATAGATGAATGACGATTCTTGATGCAGTGCCGCCTGAGGGATCGGAGATCACGGTTGTTCAGCTTAGGCTTGCGCCCTTGTCCTTTACGCACTGAAATTCCTCCAGATTCCTTGAATCTTTTAATTATGTTATGCACTGTTGAAGGTGAAATATCCAAATCTCTTCCTATCTTTCTTTGAGGAACATTGTTTTTAAACATTTCAATAATTTTCTCACGTATTTGTTGGCAAACTGGCGATCCTCGGCCCATCTTTGCTCCTAAAGGACTAGACCTTTCTTGGATGCTGCTTTTGTACCAAATCATAATTACAGTCACCTGTTGACATCAACTGTTTCAAATCATTATTTAACCAATTTACCTCATTACTAGCCCTAAATTGCTCCTGTCCCAACTTTTTTTGGAATGTGTTGCAGGTCTGAATGACAGGAAAGGATGTATATTTACAAATGACATGAAGTTGACCAGACAAAACATGAAATATTTTGTGTTCATATTGTCTGCAATGAAATACAAGTCAAAGTAAATTTAGAAATCACTACTTTCTTTTTTTATTTGCGTTTTCCATACTGTCCCAACTTTTTCTGATTTGGGGTTGTACACTAAAGAGAGGCTATGTGGTGGTTTTGGCTATATTAGCCTACTTTTTTGTCTCATGCAGCGCACTGCCTGCATCTGAGTAACAAACTAAAAAAACAACAAACAAAAAAGTGCATAATATTAACAGACGAACTATGCTCACATTTATAATTCCAAACAGTCAGTAAGCGGCAGGTGGAAACGCTGTTTTGTACTGATTTACTGATGAGTCTGCTGCGGTATGGCCAGCTGAAAGTGCTGCTTCTCTGCCGCTCACTGAACAGACGCCGAGAGGCGACACTGCGCCGGGAGAGTCAGACCTCGCACTCGTGGGGCAGAACCAGCGACATCTTCCAACTGAATGAAAGGTTTATCCAAAAAGTCGCTTGGTTTGTCAGTATGTATATTCTATGGAAAAAAAGCCGCTAAAATGGTCTGCAAGTTGCTAAATATAGTGCTAAAGTCACGCTCGTGTGTGAATGTTGCTGGAGCTGATGGCAAGGGGCGGTGAATATTTGTGGCAGTCAATGTGGATATTGTGGATAAGTTCTTCTGTGTCATCATGTTCTACTAGTTCTACAGCTTCAATTTCATAACTTTCACGCTCAGTAACACATACAGCTGTGTCCTCGCCACATTGCAACAGTGAAAAGAGACCCCTCTCAAACAGTGTTGCATTCCGAACATTGTTTAAATGACAAATATTGCGGTATTTTAAAAATTCATATCATAAGAAAAATAAACACCGGTATTCGGTATGAACCGGTATACTGCCCAGCACTAATGTAAAGTAAAACATTTCAAAGTTTCTTCTTGTTTTAATTTTGATGATTAGAGCTTACAGCTCATGAAAGTCAAAAATCCAGTCTCTCAAAATATTAGAATATTTACATTTGAGTATCATTAAATGACCATCCATACAGTATAAATTCCGGGTATTTCTTGTTCTTTGAAACCACAATAGTGGTGAAGACTGCTGACTTGGCAATGGTCCAGAAGTCAATCATTGACACCCTCCTCAAAGAGGGTAAGTCACAGAAGGTCATTACTGAAAGGGGTGGCTGTTCACAGAGTGCTGTATCAAAGCATATTAAATGCAAAGTTGACTGGACGGAAGAACTTGGGTAGGAAAAGGTGCTCAAGCAACAGGGATGACCGCAAGCTTGAGAATAATGTCAAGCAAAGCTGATTCAAACACTTGGGAGAGCTTCACAAGGAGTGGACTGAAGCTGGAGTCAGTGCATCAAGAGTCACCACGCTCAGACGTCTTCAGGAAAAGGGCTACCAAGCCACTTCTGAAACAGAACCAATGTCAGAAGCAGCTTACCTGCACAGCAAAAAACAATGGGTTATTTTTTTTAACCCAACCGATGGGTTACACATATTGGGTCACTATGTTGGGTTATTTTCTAAAACATTGGGATATTTTTTTAAACATTTTAATTTTAACGGACGACAAGTGACTGACAGTCAGACAACAGAAGAAGCTGCTGCTGCGTCAGTATGAGGTAAGTAATATTGGTTTTTGATATATAAATCTTATAACATATAAAGAAACGTTAAACACACTCTAAAATTGAATGTTTTTTTTTTTAAATGAAGTTGTAGTTCCCTTTAGTCAGTGTATTGTTCTCCGGAGAATGAGCTCGATTGTAAATAAATAACTAGCTGTACCAGTTAGGTTGCTAGCAGTAATAAAGTAATTAAAAAATTAACAGAAAGACTAGCGAAACTGTTTAGAGATGTATTACAGTTACCCAACGTTAATAATGTGTAGTAAAATGTATAACGTTAACGTTAGGCCTACTATACACTTAAGTATGTTACTGAAATCACTATCTACCATTATGCCAGGTTTAAATTGTTGGCGATATTATTTTACAGTTAATGGAGGGTTGGAGACCTGTTCTGACTACAGTTTGTTTGGTCGCACTAGTGATCATCACATTTATATATGGGAAACGAACCATTTAACTTGTCGGTCCAGTATATAATGTTAGCCCAGCGACAGCTCAGATCAGCTTAGTCCAGAGAGAAGCGCTCAAATTCGGTGAATTCTCTGTTTGAAAAGTCTAAAAAGAATCCAATTCTCCCATATGAAAGACGTGATGGGAGAAACAAAGCTATTCGAAGCTTCTGTTGTGAACTTGGTTCTTCTAAAGTGTAGAAAACTCAGAAGAGAAGACCAGGAGACTTCGGATTGGATCGTCAGCAGGATTCTTTTATTGAGAACACAAGCTGTTGGTATCTGTAGTCATCGAAATCTCAATCTTAAGTAACTTTACAAAGTTATTTTATAGGCATTTTTGGAGGAGGGATTCTTGGAGGTGGAGACAAATTCAAACAAAGCAAGCACATGAGGGAGGCGTTAGTTTGTTGCTAAACTTCCCATGGTTCTAATCTCATCAACATAATCAAAGGCATAGACACTAATCCAATCAACCTAACGAATCCACGTCTGGGCCAGGGGGCTCCGAAAGATAGACACTAATCCAATCAAACTAACGATTCCACGTCTGGGCCAGGGAGCCATGAAGTCTGGGCCAGAAAGCCATTTGCAGAACAAAGCTTGCTAAATTAAACATTTAAATACAATTTGTAATCCCACACTTCGAATCAATTAAACCAATTGCTTCGCAAAATGATTCACTGCTTCCAAGCGTTCGTGACACAACGGTGACACCTGCTGGTCAAAACAGGACCAGTGTCAGTGTTTGGAAAATGACCAGCACTAATAACACTAAAAGTGTTTTTATGGTTTATTAATATGATATTGAATATTGTTATGCATCTATTAGAATAGCCTCTAATTACAGTCATTTCTCATATGAAGCTATGACAGATTTGCATGTTTTTTTTAAATGTGTTGTACTAAATGTGTTTAAACTTATGTTTTAGACAATAGATTCTTCCGTGAAGGAAAAACTGCAATAGTGGAATTTCTGCCAGTTAATTGAAACATTCCAAAATAAGTAAACTATTTAAATTAGTGATACATGTACACTACCAGTCAAAGGTTTTTGGACAGTAATGTTTTTAATGTTTTTTAACGAATTATCTTCTGCTCACCAAGCCTGCATTTATTTGATCCAAAATACAACAAAGGCAGTAATATTGTGAAATATTTTGACTATTTAAAATAACTGCTTTCTATTCTTCAGTGTCACATGATCTTTCAGAAATCATTCTGATATGCTGTTCAAGAAACATTTATTTTTATTATTATTATTCTTTGATGAATAGAAAGATCCAAAGATCAGCATTTATCTGAAATAAAAAGCAAGCATTTATGAAAAAGTGATGCTAAAGACATTTATAATGTTACAAAAGATTTCTATTTCAGATAAATGCTTTTCTTCTGAACTTTCTATTCATCAAAGAAACCTGAAAAAAATTATGCTCGGGTGTTTTCAACAATAATAATAATAATATTAATACTTGTTTTTGAGCAGCACATCAGAATATTAGAATGATATCTGAAGGATCATGTGACTGGAGTAATGATGCTGAAAATTCAGCTTTGATCACAGGAATAAATTACATTTTAAAATATATTTAAATAGAATTAATAGAAAACAGTTATATTAAATAGTAGGACAATTCACAGTATTACTGCTCTTATTGTATTTTGTATCAAATAAATGCAGGCTTGGTGAGCAGAAGAGAATTCTTTAAAAAATATTAAAAATCTTACTGTTCAAAAACTTTTGACTGGTAGTGTAGGTTTTCAACTTCAATTATGACTTCAAACAATTATGAAAAAGATAAACCAGGTGAAATGATTAGTGTGTTGCTGCCGCATTCCGTCCAGCACAGCTTCCTTTTGTTCACAGCGGTGTACTTTTGTTCCTCCTTACAAGTTCAAACTTAACAACCAAATCAGTAAAATATGTAAAAATTTGCTCACATGAGTAAACATTTTGTAAAAATTTACTCACATGAGTAAACCTAGTATTAGTTTTTGATTAAAGGAATAGTTCACTTTGAAATTAAAATTTGGTATCTATCAGCTTACCCCAAGGGCATCCAAGATGTAGGTGTCTTTTTTTCTTCAGTAGATCCAATTTTGATGTTTTTAGGTCAAACCGTTCTAGTCTGTCAGTCATATAATGGCAGGTATAGATCACTGTCTCTATAAGAGGGAAAAAGAACATACACAGAGAAATCCAAATTAAACAATTCCCCATCGTAACTACACATTGATGGCCTAAGACACGAAAAGAGTGGTTTGTGTGAGAAAACGAACAGTATTTATATATTTTTTTACCTCTTGTACACAAACATGTCCAAGTGATCTGAGTGCGCACACGCATCCGGTGTGTGACGTGTGTGTGCGCGCGCTCTGGCTCACGCTGCATTCACACGGGGCGTCGGCGTCAACGCTTGATGGAGGGCGTGTCTGAAGCGTGGTGCTGACGCAACTTTTCAAGCGCCAACGGAGGCGTCAGCCAATCAGATCGCCTCATGCAAATACTCAATCCCGTTCATGCAACACCAGAGAAGTATGTGATTGGTTGTTGTAACTATGACGGCGCATCAGCACCACGCTTCAGACACGCCCTCCGTCAAGTGTTGACGCCGACGCCCCGTGTGAATGCAGCGTGAGCCAGAGCGCGCGCACACACACGTCACACACCGGATGCGTGTGCGCACTCAGATCACTTGGACATGTTTGTGTACAAGAGGTAAAAAAAGATATAAATACTGTTCGTTTTCTCACACAAACCGCTCGTTTCGTGTCTTAGGCCATCAATGTGTAGTTACGATGGGGAATTGTTTAATTTGGATTTCTCTGTGCATGTTCTTTTTCCCTCTTATAGAGACAGTGACCTATACCTGCCATTATATGACTGACAGACTAGAACGGTTTGACCTAAAAACATCAAAATTGGATCTACTGAAGAAAAAAAGACACCTACATCTTGGATGCCCTTGGGGTAAGCTGATAGATACCAAATTTTTATTTCAAAGTGAACTATCCCTTTAAGTATTGATAATTGTGAAACTTCCATGATATTTAAAATTACTAATTTCACAAAAGACTTCATAACGCTGTTCACAACTCCTACCAATAATCATGCTAAATAATCGTGATTTCAATATTGACTAAAATAATTGTTCATGATATTTCTGAGCAGCTCTAACTAGTTTACTAGTTCATCTGTAAAATGTTTCTTCTTCTGCTTCATCTTATCACAGAGGAAGGAGTGGATGAAAGTTTTACCCTACATCCAGCATTGCTGTACTAATTCCAAGAACTTTTAATGGGGAGGCAATGGAACAGAAGACCTTACTACAAGCAGTGGATCTGTGTTGCAAACTTTTCTATGTGTATGACAACTACCCAAAGCCTTTTGCTCCCATTTGGGAGTTTTTGCAGCCCACAGTCTTTAATATTCCAAGATTTCTTTCAACACACTACCTCTTCCTTAAAAATGTTGTATTTAGTGATCAGTAAAAACTTTTTTATTTTACTGATCATCAGTAGGTCCAGCAGCTAGCAGCTTTGTTTTCATTTTATTACTATTATTATTCGTTTTTTTCAACTACTTACATACATTTTCAAAACTTTGCCTCTTTTTTCAAAACTTTACACACAAATCGAAGAATTGCACACACAAAATGCAAAATGCCTCACATCTCTTGCAAAATGAAGCACTGCATTCAAAATATCACAAGTACATCTCAAAAGCAAACATTTGCAAACACCTTTGCCATAATATTAATTCCTGTCAGATTTTTGTGTGTTACATAGAGCCAGTTAATTGAAACATTTCAAAGTAAGTAAACTATTTAAATGAGTGATACATGTACACTATCAGTCAAAAGTTTTTGGACAGAAAGGTTTTTAATGTTTTTTAAAGAATTCTCTTCTGCTCACCAAGCCTGCATTTATTTGATTTTTTTGTGATTTTTGTGTGTTACGTAGAGCATTGTGGGTTGTGTTTTGCAAAAAGTGTTTTAAGGAAAAACTGCAACAGTGGAATCTCTGCCAGTTAATTGAAACATTACAAGGCAAGTAAACTAAAATGCACTTTTTTTATTTATTTATTTTGGATCAAATAAATGCAGGCTTGATGAGCAGAAGAGAATTCTTTAAAAAACATTAAAAACCTTACTGTCCAAAAACTTTTGACTGGTAGTCAATAGTCATGAAGGTTTCTGAGAGACTTGTAAAGAGCCACATTTGCTCCTCCATCCCTGTTACTTTGGACCCTCTTCAGTTTGCCTATCGTCCCAATAGATCTACTGATGATGCCATCTCTCACATACTCCACTCCTCCCTCACACACATTGACAGCAGCAATGGGAACTTTGCAAGGCTGCTATTAATTGACTATAACTCAGCTTTCAACATTATAGTCCCCATCAAGCTAGCTTCTAAACTCACAGACCTCGGCCTAAACTCTTCACTCTGCGACTGGATTCAAGATTTCCTCACCGGCAGACCTCAGGTGGTGAAAGTAGGCCAGTTCACCTCAAACTCCATCACCCTGAACGTAGGAGCCCCACAGGGTTGTGTCCTGAGCCCCCTGCTCTACTCTCTCTACACACATGACTGCGTGTCCTCTCACAGCTCCACATCTATTATCAAATTTGCTGATGATACTGTGGTTCTGGGCCTCATTTCCAACAATGATGAGACTTCATACTTGGACGAGGTAGAGAGACTTACATCATGGTGCCAGGACAACTGTCTCTCTCTGAATGTGAGCAAAACTAAAGAGCTGATTGTGGACTTCAGAAAGAGACACCTGCGGCCCTACACTCCTCTTATGATCAGTGGGACCCCTGTGGAGAGGGTGAGCAGCTTCAAGTACCTCGGTGTAAACATCTCCGAGGACCTGACTTGGACTAAACACATTCAAACACAGGTTAAGAAAGCAAGGCAAAGACTGTACCATCTGCGACAGCTGAGGAAATTCAGGGTCTCACCAACAATCCTGAAAACTTTCTATTCAGGGACCATAGAAAGTGTATTGACTCAGTGTATTTCAGTGTGGTATGGAAACAGCTCCAGTCAAGACTGCAAAGCCTTGCAGAGAGTTTTGCGCTTAGCAGAGCTCATCTCAGGGTCTGCTCTCCCCTCCCTGCAGGACATCTACCTCAAACGCTGCAGAAGCAGAGCTGTCAAAATCATCAAGGACTCGAACCACCCTGGTAACTGTCTTTTCACTCTGCTGCCATCTGGTAAGCGCTTCCGCAGCCTGATGGCAAAAACTTGGAGACTTAGGAGGAGCTTCTTCCCTCAGGCCATCAGGCTCCTAAACTCAAACTCAGCCTCTTAACATCACATGACTCCACTTTATAATCACTAACAATCAGTAAGATATTCATTATTCTCTACCTCACACTGACAGTGTCATTTGCACACAGCACTTTCTGTGTTTTGGTATTTTAATTTTTTTAATTTCTTTTTGGTATTGCTGCTACATGACAACCATGTACAACCTGTTTGCACATTCCTCTCTTGTACATTCCTGCTTATCTTAATATTTAAGTCTACAGTATACTGTCATGCACATTCTTTTATATTTTAAAAGTATTATATTTTAAAACTTTATATCTTATCTTTTACTTATTTCATTTTATGTATATTTCCTCTATGTTGTATTCTATAATATTTGCACTGTCCATGGAGCAGACCTGACTCACATTTCACTGCTGGTTATATACTCTCTATATAATCGTGTATGTGACAAATAAAAATCTTGAATCTTGGTGGCAGCAGAGATTAAAATCTTTAACAAGACTCAAATTGACACAGGCAGAGTGAAAGACTGGATTGATTCGATCAGGTAGGGTACAAAATTTCAAAATATTTCAGTCGGTTATAATTTGATTTTTACGACAGCGTTTTAGTGCCATGTTAAAAAATAAAAAATATCTAAGATTACGAGATTAAAGTCGTAATTTTTTGAGAATAAAGTCGAAATTACGAGAATAAAGTCGAAATTACGAGAATAAAGTCGAAATATTTCGAGAATAAAGTCGAAATATTATGAGAATAAAGTCGAAATGTTTCGAGAATAAAGTCGAAATACTACGAGAATAAAGTCAAAATACTACGAGAATAAAGTCGAAATACTACGTGAATAAAGTCGAAATATTACGAGAATAAAGTCAAAATGATTTGAGAATAAAGATTAAAGTTATAGTATTTCTTCTAGCCTTTTGCACATGCAAATGGCCCGGATTGGGAGCACCGGGAGATATACCAAAGTCTCAGCTTTCAAAATCTGTCAGTTTTATGGCGAAATACAAGCAATATGTATATTACAATAATGTGTTTTTTCACACTCTTTAATGTGGCGTGACAGATCGCTGTATTCGCTTCAGTTCAAGCGGCACGTGTGTCAATCATATTTTCGATTACAATAATGAGACATTATTTTCATTATAAATTAGGCTATACTGTTTTTTCATGCCTTCTGATGTTCCTTCACTTTTATATCTTGCCATAAACTTGAAATAAAGAGGAAAACACATTTATAATTTGTATTTTGTGATAAAACTGACAGAATTTGAAAGCTGAGCTGTGTTAGGCTATGTTAAAAGCAACAAAGCACAAAATTATTGTGATTACTGGGTGGCTGGCATGCTTTAAATTATGAATGGAAGGCATTAAATATTATGTCCAATCATTCACTGTATTAGCCTATACCATGAATAAAACAGCTTGTGAAGTCACTTAATGTTATAGCCTACAGCCTACCTCAGAAAAGAAAACTATATAACTTATGTTAATGAGTTGGAGTCCACTTCAACCTTTTGAACGTTTTATTAATTAAATAGGCTACATGTGAAGAATAAAAAGTTTGGACACCACAGACATTTTTGCGGAGTAGGTGGTGGAATTTTCACAAAGGAAACGGTAGCCTATACTTTAATGAATTGATTCACATAAATACAACAATCTGATCATTAAAGATCTTGAAAAACACATTATTGTAAGACACATAATTTGTGTTTTGCTATAAAACTGATTTTGAAAGCAGAGACTTTGTTTTATATTAAAAGTACCAAAAGCGCAAATCTTATTGCTATTGGGTGGCTGGGATACTACAAATAACGAATGCAATGGAAGACATGAAATATTATTTCCAAGTATACTGTACCCACTGGTATATGGTATGATTTCTGCTAATAATCCCACATATTTGTAGTGTATTAAAAAAGGGTTAAATAAGAGAGCTACAGCGCCCCCCAAAGGAATGTCGTTCAGTCTGTTAATAAATATCATATTCTTGATATTAAGCTGTTTCTGCGAGTCCTTAAAATTGACTCTTCCTCATCCCAGTAAGATGATGCAGCCGCTCGGACACAACAATATTTAAATAGGCCTAATTCCGGTGGCCTGGCAACTTCTCCCGAATCCCCGTGCTCTCAATCCGGGCAATTTGCATGCGCAATAGGCTTGTCACGAATTCAGCCTCTGTGGCTCCCTCCGATCGCCACCAGAGGGAACCATCTCCTGAGTATTAACATTCACGGACTTATTTAAGGCATTGTTATCTGATTATACTGAGTGTTTGCCGCCTGCCCTGATCCTTAGCCTGAACTCTGACTGTGATTCTGCCCTGCCTACGTTGTGTTTGAAGCTCGTGATTGAATTCTGCCTGTCTGACTTGCATTCTGTTTTAATAAAGCTGCACATGGATCCTAACGCCACTGACTCCTCGTTACAAGGCTATACTCTCAAAATATTATAACTTTAATTTCTACGATTTAAATTCTCGAAACATGTCGACTTTATTCTCGAAACATTTCGACTTTATTCTCGAAACATTTCGACTTTATTCTCGTAATATATCGACTTTATTCTCGTAATATTACGATTTTAATCTCGTAATCTTAGATATTTTTTATTTTTTAAAGTGGCACTAAAACGCCGTCGTAGATTTCTGCATGCTGTGAACATAGGTGCCGAAAAACTCAAGGTATTATCTGTTCATTATCATATTGGCGAAACAGATCTGGCAAATTGCATATTTGTGTTTGCGCTCTGGAGAGAATCGAAAGGTTTATTTTTGTCCAGCGCTGAGTCCAGTGCAAGCTCACGAATCCTCTCATTATAACAAAACTGTCACGGGTTGCCGAGGCGAGGAGTTCGAAGGAGAACAAAGGAGGCAGATAATCAAAAATAAATAGTCTTTAATGAATCCACAGGGAACATACAACCACTTAAAATGACGTTAAACAGGACAGAGAACCAAGGAACAAACAGGAACTAATATAGACCCCTTCACGGTTCACGTCACAGGAAAATTCGCAGTGCGCATGTCAGGGTCAGAAAATTCATTCCATCATACTAGACATACTACTAGACATACTGCAGATAAGACATAGGCTACAGACTAAATACTACTAACATGCCTACTATGAAAAAAATCAAAAGTAGTCTACTCTGTACCTGTTGCTACGTATGCCTGTTCTAACCGTGTGTTATGTCCGAGTATTTTATTTATTTATTTTTTCTTTGACCTCATCACGCACTGACGTCTCCACGATAACTGGTAAAATGACAGACACAAGTTTAGTTTAGCAGTAGCTACGCTGGAGGAAAGGTGACGGATGCAGGGTACAAGTGATTAGTAGTCGTGACAGCGGAAGGACACCTTTCTCACACAAAAGAATGATGTATTAATGAGGATAACTAACGAATGATGGATTAACTGGCTCTGAACTGAAATGAAAAGCAGACTGGTATTGTGTGGAGGCTACATTTGTTATTGATGCAGAACAGAGAAGAGGTAAGCTTGCAGCAACTGGGATAGGCTATGCTATGTTGAACTGCGAGCAAGAGGTGTATATGGAATGTATTAGTCCAACAGGGTTTTCTAGGGAAATAAACCCATCAAGTCAAGGAAATCAGTCTACAGTGCATCCGTCTCCAATGATAAATACTTACCCTGCCATGCAGGTGCAATTTGCAGTATGGATGTAGCCTTCCCCAACACAGGCTTGGTACATAGAGGTGTTTTTCTCTTGGCGCTGGCTTGGTAAAACCTCCGCTTTTAACACACAAAAGTCATCGCCTATATTGCTATATAAAACCGTCTGGACATACCCACAGACTACGTAATTATAGGCATCTAGCGATTTGTAGGCTCTTAGTTTTTCGTGTGTGTAAACACTCGGCTTGTCCACCAGATAGCAGTATATGGCGGGCCAGTGAATATCTGGCTACTTGCTAACGTTGTCTACCCATTCTGTTAGGAGCTTGGGATCAGGCAGACAATCGCCATTAGCTAAAACAAGTTTAGAATGGTACTGTTCCCGGTCTATATAAAACTAATATATATTTTTCGGCCACATACATGCTGCAAAGTTTTGGGAATGATATCCGCATATTTATGCGGGATTCACACTCAAAAGAGCAAGGGACGGGACAAAAATATATGTGAAAATGTATGTGAATTGAGACTAGAGAACACTTTCTAAAGCATCCTCAGTATTTAATTCTGGAACCGGGCATGGATAAAACTAGCTGTATTTGAGCAGTTTTCCACAGCAGCTCATATTTAGGCAATCGCATGGAGTTTTATGTGGAAGTAGGCTATGCTTCAAAGTCAGAAAAATGTGCAGATTATTTGTTAATTTCCTCCATGAAAATCTCTATACATTTAGAGTAACCATGCACACGGGCTTCATCAAATACTCACTGCATTTGTTGATTTCATCTTATGTGCGGATTATTTAGTTTTATTTAGTGCAAATCTTCAGTTTCGTCAGCTCTGATAAGTAATAAACAACATACGCGGCCGGCTAATGTTAACTATTTTAATCAAAACATAAAACATTACCCCGTTTGTATCTGCGAGGTGTCCGATACAAATTTGTCCCTGTGTTAACGTCAGTATTTTTGACTGTTAGATGTCTGTTACTTGACTCTTGGTAATTAGAGTCGAGGGGGCGAAAGGGGGCGAAGGGCCCTATTGTTTTCCTTAGGATTATTATTATTCTTATTATAGGTCCAAGGGGGCGAAGAGCCCTATTGTTTTCCTTAGGATTCTTCTTCTTATTATTATTTTTCGTCAAGGTTTTTGGGGCTTTTGGGGCCCTTAACGTGCTCAAAAACTATTGAAAATTGGCACACACCCTGGAATCTGCGCCATTATGGCCGGGCAGAGACTGGTACACGGGCGTGGCATATAAAACTCAGTACACATATAGATCTCATCTAGCCAAACAAGTTTCGCACTGCATGTTATAGGCTTCTTCCAACAGGAAGTCGGTTAATTCTGGGTTTTGTCTAAAACGCATGCTGTGGAATTTGATATACTCATCCTAGGTTTTTTACCCGATTGCCACCAAACTTGGTCAACATGATCTCAAGACATTGGGAATGCTAAATTGCAAAGGGATTTTTGATATCTCAAAGGGTTTGGCCTTGGCAAGGCTTTGAAATTATGGTGAGAAATGTTTAATAACTTTTGCAAACTTTGTCTGATTTTGATCAAACTTCAGCAGTTTATTCATTCAAGGAGTCCGATCACATAGATGTGACTATAATGAGTTTCGGTCATAGCGCCACCAACTAGCAGCAGGAAGTGTTTTACTTTTTAAAACTCTTTGAATGCACCCTCTTATATTTACCTGATTTGCTTCAAACTTCAGAATAATGTAAAAACACGGCCGATGTAAAACTGTCAAGGGATTATTGATATCTTAAATATTGTTGCCATGGCAACGTATCAAACTTTTATATTATTTTATGGTATTTTTGTGGCCCTTAACATGCTTAGAATTTCATGAAACTCAACGCACACATCAGCATTAATGATAGTTAGACACTGGCAAAAGCTCATAAATGGGCATGGAGGAGGCACTCTATAGCGCCATCTATTGTCAAAAGTGGGGCAAAAGTGGGGTGGATAGTTTTTCCTACAGTCACCAAACTCGGTATACATGTTGTTCTCATAAAGCCGGACAACTTTCTAATATACAGTCATTATCTACAACCAACAGGAAGTCGGCTTTTTTTATTTGAATGTGGATTTTTGGAAAAATCAGGCTGTAAATTAATTCATACTCCTACAAGCAGAAACAAGTAGTTCACACCAAACTTTGTTAATATGATACCAAGATACTGAAGATGCTAAATTGTGAACGGATTTTGGATATCATGAAAGGTAGGACAACCTGGGCAGTCGTGGCCTAATGGATAGCGAGTCGGGCTTGTAACCGGAAGGTTGTGGGTTCGAATCTCAGGTCCGGCATGGATTGTTGGTGGGGGGAGTATACCATGACTGAGGTGAGCTTCAATACCATAACTGAGGTGTCCTTGAGCAAGGCACCGAACCACCAAATGCTCCCCGGGCGCTGTACATGGCTGCCCACTGCTCCGGGTGTGTGTTCACTTAGGATGGGTTAAATGCAGAGAATACATTTTACTGCTGGTTATATACTCTCTATATAATCGTGTATGTGACAAAAAAATAAAAAATAGTCTTAATCTTAAAGTGTTGCCATGGCGATTTATTAAATTGACAGTAAAAATATATAACAGTAATTTTCTTATATCTTTAAAGTGCATTATCTTACATGCAAGTATAGCCGAAATCACAGCACAGCTATTGTCTTTATCATATGTGTATTTGATTTCATCAGACGACGGCTCGATAATAAATCAGGATTTTTGTGCAGATTAACATCTTGGAAGGGAAGAGCTGGTTATGTAGACTTAATGGTTTGCGTTTCAGTCACTATTTCATATTCAATCCGTTGTCTGACAACAGAAACAGTAAAATACATCAATGAAAACAGTTTTATTGAGAATTTAGTTGCATCAAAATACATTGTGTGGGCACAGAGAGGCAAACAAATGTAATAATAAATAATAAATGTACATTTTGCATGTTCAGAAGAAGTGAGCTGCCCTGTGGTGCGAAAATGTAAACAGGCTTATGTAAGAAAATTGCTCAGTGCAAAGAAAAAGAATGGGAATCTGGTATCTCTGTTCTTTTTTCATGTGTCTAATAGGAGAGATGGAAACTTGAGTCTGCGACTTGGACTCGAGTCGCACTTAAGTCGCATAAATAAAGACTTGGGACTTGACTTGGACTCGTGAACAGCTGACTCGAGACTTGACTTGGACTCGTGACTCGTGAGACTCGTAAAAAACGCAAGTCATTTGGTATAGGAGTTTATATGAATGTATCTCTGAGGGAAACTGGCTGTCTTAAAAAAAGTTTAAATGGTATTTTCTTTTCATCTTGCCTCTGTATAATGCATATTAAAGTAGTGATCATATGTTTTGCGATCATTTGTTTTTTTGCTTCAAATTTTGAAATTATACAATCCAATTTAGATGAAAAACTGCTCATGCTGGATGTATGCAGCCTCTTTGTTTGGATTGTGTTGTGTTTAATATACAGTCGTTGCCTCTAATTTTAAATTGAAAAAGAGCACAGACAAAGCCTTAGTTTGTTTATATGAGATTTATTTCATTTGTGTAATTCATTTGATTAATTGGGGTTTGTTTTAAAATTTAGTTTTGTTGTTTGACATTTCAATTTTACAAAGAAATGTGCAGCATTTTATCTGACAAATAATAAATGGACACCTTTTCATTACTTTGTCATAAATTTTGTTAACGTTTTTTTGTTGTTGAGAAAATCATATCGTGAAATCAGTATTTCAAAACTGATTTAGCCTCAATAACTAGCTGAAAGAACTGTTGCTAATAAATAGAACAAAGACTTGAGACGTGACTTGGACTCCACCTCAAAGACTTAAGACTTGACTTGGACTCCGCTTTAAAGACTTGAGACTTGACTTAGACTTGACCTCAGAGACTTGACTTGGACCTCAGAGACTTGTGAACATGTCTGTCTAATAGACATGAACAAGTTCTTTGAAAAACATCTATGACCTTTGAAACATGTCTAGTCTTTATGGTTTCACTAATAATAAACATACACTTGCATAAAGCATCCATATTTGTCCAGGCCCATGTTGATTAGAGTATCAAAATCTTGAAAAGTATTAATTTAAGGTACACGTAGAACAGATAAAAATGTGTGATTAAGTTGCGATTAATCACGAGTTAACTCATGACAATTATGCGATTTAATCATGATTAAATATTTTAATCGCTTGACAGCCCATATATATATATATATATATATATATATAGTGCAGTTTATGTAACTCAACATTTCTGTTACTTTAAGCACATGCTTAGATTTTGCATGTTTAGGATGATTGTTGTCCTACATGACCAATGTTTTGCTGATTTGGCATATTCAAACACAAATTATGAAATAGAAACTTGCTTTCTTGCAGGAGCAAGAAATGCCCATTCAGGAGCTCTTGAGTCTCTATGGTTATGGAGGCAGTGGATCACCTGAGGAAGAGGAGGATGATGATGATGAAGAGGATGTGGATGGAGAGGAGGAGGAGGACGAGGATGATGGAGAGGATATGGATAATGATGAAAGCAGCAGAAGCACTGGAGAACTGAAGAAGAGCAAGGTCTGTCCTGTAAGAACCCAAATACTCATAATACATAATACATTACATAATACGCATTTAGTAATATAATAATATTGTTGTTGAGCACACAGGATGCATACACAGCAAAAACAACCTTAATTTCAATGTAACTGGGTTTCCACAGTCCTGGAAAACTTGGAACTATCTGGAAGTGAAAGACCTTCACAAAAACCTGTCAAAATAAAAGTCCTGTTAAACTTGAATAAATTATGACAAAAATATATTACTCGTGTATGTTGTGCAGAATCTTGTTTGGCAGTAAAAATGCAATGTTTTGATTACGTTATAAAAGAATGATCAAATTTTTTAAATTTTAATAATTCACTTCATTAGACACCATTGATGATACATTTGTATTGAATCTTAAAACACAGAAACTAGAAAAAATAAAATGGAAGAAAGGATTAAGGGGAAAATATAATGGATTTCATGGGGCCCTAAATTAAAATGTTTCTTACTCTAAATATTGTGAACAAATATAGATATTGTATGATATAGGGGAAAAAAAATATTGTGATAATATTTTTGGCAATATCACCTAGCCCTAAATGCATCCTTCATCTATTTATGTACATACTGCTGTCAGTGCCGCATTATCCTAATGGGCAACATGGGCTGCAGCCCAGCGCCCTGAACACTAGGGGGCCCCCGAGTCAATTCTCTTTTGCATTTTTAGAGTTGCCAACCGTTCCGTATAATACGGAATCGTCCCATATTTAAGGCATCAGTTTGTCCTGTATTTGCAGGCATATATTATAATAATATAAATGATTATTTTCCAAAGCATTGTTTGAATTACGAACGTAGCCACTCAAGGAAGGCTTTAAGACCAAGCGGAATCCTCTGCCGCCTAGTCGAGGGTTAGGGGGCCCCCAAAGCTGCGTTAGCCTAGAGCCCCGCAAAGGCTTAACTGACTGCTGTGATCACTACCTGATTTTGAAATGGGAACTTACATTGGTTCTGTCCAACTCTATTTTTGCTATTTTTATTTATTTATTTATTTTTTTGCTTATGTTTGCTTAAATATTTATCTTATACAATAGATATTTAAAAAACTGCTGACAGTGCATGCAGTCTTTTCAGTATTCAACTTTACTTGGAATTAGGTTTGTTGATGGTAAAGTCCCTTAACCCACACTGTACCGCCGGTGGGCAATTGCTTTGTTTTATATAAATTAATCTTGTAGCTGAAAACCTTAAGATTTTTGAGATTTACTTTTGCAAACTAGTCCTAGGTTTTTCACCAGTTTTTCATGCATACACACAATATTCATATCATATGATAGACCTCCTCATTCCGAACAACTTTGCCTCTAGAACCACTGCAGTCAATCAAATCATTTGTTAAATAATTGAGAATATGTTGAAAACACACTTTTGCAAACTAGTCCTAGGTTTTCAGAATCAGAATCAGAATGAGCTTTATTGACCAGGTATGTTTACACATACGAGGAATTTGTTATAGTGACAGAAGTTCCGCAGTGCAACAGAATGACAGCAACAGGACAGGACACAGATAACAAAATAATAATATACAAATAGGCAATGTACAAAATAGCAAAAACACAATATATAATATAGACAATTATGTGTGAACAGGTCTGATATGTGCAAAATTGAAATGAAAAAAATAAGTATGTGTGGTGAATAACTAATGTATAATAGTGTTGTGTGTTCCACGTTTAATGTCAAGTGTTCATGAGATGGATAGCTTGAGGGAAGAAACTGTTCCTGTGTCTGGTCGTTCTGGTGCTCAGTGCTCTGCAGCGTCGACCAGACGGTAACAGTTCAAAGAGGGAGTGTGCTGGATGTGAGGGGTCCAGAGTGATTTTGCCAGCCCTTTTGCTCACTCTGGATAAGTACAGTTCTTGGAGAGTGGGGAGGGTTGTACCAATGATTCGCACAGCAGTCCGGACTACCCTCCGTTGTCTTCTGAGGTCAGATTTGGTAGCTGAGCTGAACCAGACAGTTATTGAAGTGCAGAGGACGAATTCAATGATGGCAGTGTAGAACTGCTCCAGCAGCTCCCGTGGCAGGTTGAACTTTCTCAGCTGGCGAAGGAAGTACAACCTCTGCTGGGCCTTTTTCACAATGGAAGTTTTTTGCTCAATGTCGAAAACAACAACAAAAACAAAAAACAACAACACTGCAGTACAATTCTCTGGACTCTCTTGGTCAATAATTATCACAAAAAAAAAATATTTAACTTTACCCTTTGGTAGCTAGAACAGGGTTGTTTAGAAAAGGGACCTGTTCAAATATATCCCAAGGCAAGGGAAGGCAGCACATTTCATACACAATGGTAATTCAAAGTGCTTTACATAAAAGGAATTAAAATAATCATAAAAATTAATCACAAAAATAAAAACAAGGAAATTCTGCTAGTTTTGCAAATTGGTATGTTTCATCGGGTCGCGAAGAAATATAGAGATGAGTATCATCAGCATAATGGAACACATCTAGTTTTAGGTCAGTGATCATATAATTTACAAATAATATTTCCAGTTATGACTGATGCAGCAAGTGAGTGGTATAATGTCTTAATCATAGAAATGAAGTGTTCACCGAAGCCGAAACATTGCAGAACTGCCCACATATAATTCCACTCTAGCCTGTCTAAGGCTTTTTCTGCATCAAGTGAAAAAAACCGCACAAGGGCTCGGATGAGATTCCGCAAAGTCAAGAATATGAAAGAGTCGACGCATATTGTCAGATGCATTGCGCCCCTTGATGAAACCGGTTTGGTCCTCCTTGATCAAACTATGAATTACCTTCTCCATACGAGAAGCAAAACCTTTAGCATAGATTTTTAGATCACATGGGATAAGCAAAATCGGTCTGTAGCTGGAACAATCTAATGGATCTTTCCGTTTTTTAAGAAGTAATGATATCAATGATGTTTTTTGATCTCTATGAAATACCCCATGTTCAATTGCAAAATTAAATGAATTAAGCATAAGTGTACCTACCAAATCCCAAATTTCTAAATATAATTCAGGGGGAGAGACCATCTAAACCTGGCGATTTGCCTTTTTAAAGGCTTTTTAGAGAGACGTGGAGCTCCTCCATACTTAATGGGGCCTCCAAAAATTCTTTATCCAACTGTGAGATCTGAGGCAGTTCCAATTTATCTAAATACTGCTTACAAATTGGTTCATCAAAATCTGTTTCGGCTTTATACAGATTTGTGTAAAAATCCTTAAATATGTCATTAATTGCCACAGGGTTCGTGGTGACCTGATCATCCGATGATTTTATTGCGCTAATATACAGGTGCATCTCAATAAATTAGAATGTCGTGAAAAAGTTAATTTTTTTCTTGTAACTTATTTCAAAAAGTAAAACTTTCATATATTTTAGATTCATTACATGTAAAGTAAAACATTTCAAAGTTTTTTTTGTTTTAATTTTGATGATTAGAGCTTACAGCTCATGAAAGTCAAAAATCAGTATCTCAAAATATTAGAATATTTAAATTTGAGTTTCAATAAATGACCATCCATACAGTATAAATTCTGGGTATCTCTTGTTCTTTGAAACCACAGTAATGGGGAAGACTGCTGACTTGGCAATGATCCAGAAGACAAACATTGACACCCTCCACAAAGAGTGTAAGTCACAGAAGGTCATTACTGAAAGGTGTGGCTGTTTACAGAGTGCTGTATCAAAACATTAATTGCAAAGTTGACTGGAAGGAAGAATTTGGGTAGGAAAAGGTGCACAAGCAACAGGGATGACCGCAAGCTTGAGAATACAGTCGAGCAAAGCTGATTCAAACACTTGGGAGAGCTTCACAAGGAGTGGACTGAAGCTGGAGTCAGTGCATCAAGAGTCACCACGCTCAGACGTCTTCAGGAAAAGGGCTACCAAGCCACTTCTGAACCAGAGACAACGTCAGAAGCATCTTACCTGGGCAGTGGAGAAAAAGAACTGGAATGTTGCTCAGTGGTCCAAAGTCCTCTTTTCAGATGAAAGTAAATTTTGCATTTCATTTGGAAATCAAGGTCCCAGAGTCTGGAGGAAGAGTGGAGAGGCACAGAATCTATGTTGCTTGAAGTCCAGTGTGAAGTTTCCACAGTCAGTGATGATTTGGGCTGCTATGTCATCTGCTGGTGTTGGTCCACTGTGTTTTCTGAAGTCCACAGTCAACGCAGCCATCTACCAGGAAATTTTAGAGCACTTCATGCTTCCTTCTGCTGACAAGCTTTATGGAGATGCTGATTTCATTTTCCAGCAGGACTTGACACCTGCCCACACTGCCAAAGGTACCAAAAGCTGGTTCAGTGACCATAGAGAATCTATGGGGTATTGTCAAGAGGAAGATGAGAGACACCAGACCCAACAATGCAGATGACCTGAAGGCCACTGTCAAAGAAACCTGGGCTTCCATACCACCTCAGCAGTGCCACAAACTGATCACCTCCATGCCACGCCGAATTGAGGCAGTAATTAAAGCAAAAGGAGCCCCTACCAAATATTGAGTACATATACAGTAAATGAACATACTTTCCAGAAGGCCAACAATTCACTAAAAATGTTTTTTTTTTTATTGGTCTTATGAAGTATTCTAATTTGTTGAGATAGTGAATTGGTGGGTTTTTGTTAAATGTGAGCCTAAATCATCACAATTAAAAGAACCAAAGACTTAAACTACTTCAGTCTGTGCATTTAATTTATTTAATACACGAGTTTCACAATTTGAGTTGAATTACTGAAATAAATTAACTTTTCCACGACATACTAATTTATTGAGATGCACCTGTATGCCTTAGACTCGCATTCTTTCAGCCTAAGGGCCAATAAGTGACTAGGTCTCTCTGATTCGAAATAATATTTTTGCCTAGTCCTATGTAAGATAAATTCCGCCTTTTGAGTGTGAAAGTAAATCATATTCTTCTTTTAACAAGGACAATAACGAGTTACTGTATTTTGTTTGTTTTATTTAAGTAAGCATTTATTGTATTTAATTTGCAGTTTCACAAAAGAATGTAACGGAGATTGAACTACATGATTGCACTCAAGCAAAAATAAAGAAAATTTACTCTATCATCTGAGTGGTCATTGAAGCTGATCAGTCATCTCCTTACAATGTTTGGCTATCTGTATATGCATGCTTGACACACACGCATGCAGAGGACAGAATAGTGAAAAAGCATCATCACGATGGGTAGAACACAGCACTTACAAGAAGAACAGCTATCCAGTTATTTCAGCCATCGCAACTAACTCAAGATGGATGTTAAAGAGAAAGCTGAGGAGCAGCCACAGACATCGAATGTCTCAATCAGTCAACTGGAAACCAGGTCAGTGATATCTGCATCTTCCAAGAGCTCAAGATCATCCACAGCAAGCATAGCTGCTACCAAAGAGCGGGCTAAAGCGGAAGCAGTGAGAGCATGTATAACTTTCGTCGAGAGAGAGGCTGAGGTGCTGCTAGAAAAGGCTAAACTGGAATCTGAACTGTTATCTCTACAGCATAAAAAGGAGGTTGCAGCAACAGCAAGAGAGGCAGAAATTCTGGAAGCGGCCGCAGCAGAGATATAGTCAGGAGAAATTGATATGGCTATTGATACCACAGCATATCCACAGGAGACAGTTGAAAAGCGCACAAAGGACTATGTGGACAGTCTTTCTGGATCAAGTTTTCACTGTCTCCCTCCTGTTAAAGCAGAGCCTGTCTCCCGTGATCACGAACAGTTCATGACAACGCCTGCACTACCCACCACGACTGCCACAAGCCATGTCCTACAAGACGCTGACAGATTGACCCGCATGTCTACTCCAAAAACATACCAAGTAAGTCAGCCTAGAATGCCCAGCACACAGCTATCATTTCCCCAGCACCTTCCAGTTAACCTGCCATACATATCGTTCTCTCGTAACCAAGCATATGGACAAGTTCCGGTTTCCGAGAAATCTAACAAACCTCAGACTCCCTACCTCAGCAGCACAACACAACAACCATCTTCTTCAGACCACACAGGTATGAGTGAAATAGCAAGATACCTTGTGCGTCGTGAGCTCATTAACTCAGGGCTTAATAAGTTTGACGATCGCCCTGAAAATTACTTGGCATGGAAGTCGTCGTTTATTAATGTTCTAGAAGGACTATCGCTCACCCCTAGTGAGGAGCTCGATCTTCTGATAAGGTGGTTAGGACCACAGTCTTCAGAACACGTTAAGAGGGTAAGAGCTGTTCATGTCGCTGATCCGGCAGCTGGCTGTAGAATGGTATGGTCCCGTCTAGAAGAAAGCTTCGGGAGTGCGGAAATAATTCAGAAAACGCTCTTTGATAAGCTGGATTGTTTCCCTAAAATCAGCAACAAAGAACCCCAAAAGTTAAGAGAACTTGCAGATCTTCTCAAGGAGGTGGAGTCAGCAAAGCTTGGAGGCTTCTTACCTGGGCTCTCCTTCCTAGACACAGCGCGGGGTGTGGCACCTATTATCAACAAGCTTCCTCCTAACCTCCAAGAGAAGTGGATGTCCCAAGGGTCCCAATACAAGCTTCAGTTCCAGGTACAATTTCCTCCATTCACATTTTTCGCAGATTTTGTATGCAGGGAAGCCTACATGCGCAATGACCCAAGTTTCACGTTTCACTTATCTTTGACTGCCCCTGTAAAGCCAGAAATTTCAGTGAAAAGAGGTGGACCACTGAAGAGCTTTATCTCTACTCACAAAACTGAGATTGCACAAACAACCAGCTCTACCGATTCACCGGATAGTAAACCAGATATCAACAGACAATGCACCATTCACAAAAAAAACCATCCCCTCAAACGATGCAGAGCCTTCAGAGCTAAGAGTATCGAGGAACGGAAAATGTTTTTGAAGGAGCATAATATCTGTTTCAGATGCTGTTCTTCGAACGACCATGTGGCCAAAGACTGTGATGTTAGCATGCAGTGCACAGAGTGTGGCAGCAACAAACACGTCACAGCCCTTCATTCTGGACCACCTCCATGGATGGTAAAAGTACCCAACGCAGAGCATGGCGGGGGAGAAGGAAAGTTCAAACCCTTCCATTAACTCTAAATGCACAGAGGTCTGTGCCGGTACTAATAGTTCACGATCTTGTTCGAAAATCTGTCTCATCAAAGTTCACCCCAAGGGAGAGCCAGACAAATCACTGAACATCTATGCTATACTAGACGATCAAAGTAATCGTTCACTTGCCAGGCCTGAGTTCTTCGACCTCTTCAATCTCAAGAGCACAGAATTTCCCTACACACTGCGCACGTGTGCTGGAGTCTCAGAAATGTCTGGGAAGCGAGCTAGGGACTTCATCGCATACCCTCTAGATGGCAGTCTGTCAGTCTCACTCCCTACGCTCATTGAGTGCAATTGCATGCATGAGGACAGGTCAGAGATACCCACTCCTGAAGCAGCAAAACACCACCCACATCTCAAGTCTATTGCTCATCTCATCCCTCCTCTAGATCCAAATGCTCAAATACTTATCCTTCTCGGACGTGATATCCTTCAAGTCCATAAGGTAAGAGAGCAACGCAATGGACCACAAAATGCTCCCTATGCTCAAAGACTTGACCTTGACCTTGGCACAAACATTCTAGAAGATGGGCGTCCGTCCTGCTTTAACCCATGTCCCAATAAGCTCTACCTCAAGGAGAAATTAACTGCACAGCCAAGTGTTAAAGCCTCTCTGTTTCCTCAGCTTGCTCCCAGCCCATTACCTGCCTCAATCTTCGAAAGAACGAAAGATGATGAAAAGATAGCCCCCTCAGTTGAGGATAGGCAGTTCATTCAGTTAATGGACAAAGAAATGTTCATGGATGACACTAATAGCTGGGTAGCACCCCTCCCTTTTCGTTCACCCAGACAACGCCTTCCAAACAACAGAGAATAAGCTCTGAGTCGTTTCAATTCTCTCTGTCGCACTTTACGTAAGAAATCCGAGATGAGAGAGCATTTCGTCGAGTTTATGCAGAGGATCTTTGATAATGACCATGCTGAGCCAGCTCCTCCTGTGAAACCAGGGGAGGAGTGCTGGTACTTACCCTCCTTTGGTGTGTATCACCCACGCAAGCCTGGTCAAATTTGCGACATTTAGATGCAATGAAATTAAACATAATTCATAATGTTTCACTTGATTATACATGTAGTCAGGAATTATAGTTTGGAAAAAGTCGAAGTAAAATGTGTAGGAGAACGCGGGGCACAACCTAACACTTCTTGAATTTCTCAGTTTGTGTAAATCCACGTGAGGTTCAGAGTATGTTTTATCCACATTAATTTCACACTTGTCTAGTACAAATATGTCACTTTGTTGCATAATTACAGTGTATATGTTTTTCGGTATTTACCTCAAAAGAAAGGAAGTGAAATATGACAACAAGCCCCGTAGGTGGGGTACATTGTAAATCAAATCACTTTTATTGTCACATCAACAGCACAAGTGCCTTGGTGAGTGAAATTCTTGAGAGCGTGCTCCAAACAGTGCAACAAAACAGTTTACATATAGACAGTACATATTTACAGACTGTACAGAAGACAATGTGCAAAATACACATACACATACTCAATACACACAGTGTACTATAAAGACAGTCTTAGTTATCAATACTATGTACACATTTTACATTATGTACACATCTAAACATTGTGATATGTTAAGGGCAACAGATTATAGATTTACAACAGATTAGTTGTGCAGTAGATAGTTGTACAAAGGTGAAACAGATTATACATATGCAATGTCGTGGATGTGCATTGTATGGTATCCAGTGATAGCAGATAGGTTGTATTATTGCAGTGTGTGCTGTAGTCCAGTGGAACAATGTTGTGTGAGTGAGTGTGATGTAGGGTGAATTAGTTCTGTCTGTTCATTTGCCTGATAGCCTGAGGGAAAAAGCTGTCCCTCAGTCGGCTAGTGCGGGATCGGATGCTGCGGAGACGTCTCCCTGACAGCAGAGAGAGCAGTCTGTGGGATGGATGGCTGGAGTCCTTGATGATCCTCCTGGCTTTCCTTATACACCGCCTGGTGTAGATGTCCTGGAGGGAGGGAAGCTCACCTCCAACGATGTGGCGGGCAGTTCGCACAACTCTTTGCAGAGCTTTGCGGTTGCCAGCGGTGCTGTTTCCAAACCAGGCGGTGATGCAGCCGGTCAGGATGCTCTCCACAGTGCAGGTGTAGAAGGATCTGAGGATGCTGGGGCTCATTCCAAACTTCCTCAGCCGTCTCAGGAAGAAGAGGCGCTGATGTGCCTTCTTCAGCACTGCGTCTGTGTGAGTGGACCATGTGAGATCCTCGGTGATGTGAAGCCGAGGAACTTAAAGCTGTTTACCCTCTCCACAGGTGTCTTGTCGATGGAGATGGGTGTGTGTTCTCTGCTCTGTCTCCTGAAATCCACCACCAGCTCCTTGGTCTTGTCGATGTTGAGTGAGAGGTGGTTCTCCTGGCACCATTTAGTCAGGGTACTCACCTCCTCTCTGTAGGCCGTCTCATCGTTGTCGGTGATCAGGCCTATTACCGTTGTGTCATCGGCAAATTTGACGATGACGTTGGAGCTGTGTGTAGCTGTACAGTCGTGTGTGTACAGGGAGTACAGGAGTGGGCTGAGAACGCAGCCCTGCGGGGCACCAGTGTTGAGGATCAGCGGAGATGAAGTGTTGTTGCCCATTCTGACCACCTGACTTCTGCCTGTCAGGAAGTCCAGGATCCAGCTGCACAGAGATCTGTTCAGTCCCAGAGTCTGGAGCTTCTCAACCAGTGTGGCAGGCACTATGGTGTTAAATGCTGAACTATAATCCACGAACAGCATCCTCACATAGGTGTTCTTATTTTCCAGGGGGAGAGAGCCGTGTGCAGGGTGAAGGCAATAGCGTCGTCTGTGGAACGGTTTCTGCGGTATGCAAATTGTAGTGGGTCCGTGAGGCAGGCAGCACAGAGCAGATGTGGTCTCTGATGAGCTTCTCAAAACACTGCTGAAGATGGGTGTCAGAGCAACGGGCCTCCAGTCGTTCAAGCATGTGATTATTTTTCTTTGGTATGGGCACAATGGTGGATTTTTTGAAGCATGAGGGAACCACAGCCAGAGAGAGGGACAGATTGAAGATGTCTGTAAAAACCCCGGCTAGTTGGTAAGCGCATGCTTTGAGCACACGGCCTGGGATGCCATCCGGGCCACAGCTTTGCGGATGTTCAACCGTTTGAAGGATCGAGTTACATCCGCGACAGAAAGGGATAGTGGACTCACCTCTTCTGCAGCAGCTGTGGGAGCGCACTCTGTGTGGGCGGTGTTATGAGCCTCGAAACGAGCATAAAAGTTATTCAGCTCATCCGGTAGAGAGGCGGCAATGTTCACAGTGGCTGGTTTATCCCTTTAAAGCCTGTGATGTTGTTGATGCCCTGCCACATGCTTCTTGGGTTGTTGTTGTTGAATTGTTCTTCAACTTTGTTTTTGTATTGTCGTTTGGCTGCTTTGATGGATCTCCTGAGATCGTAACTGGTTTGTTTCCGATCGTCAGTGTTTCCGGATTTAAAGGCAGATGTCCGCGCTGACAAGGCTGATCGAACATCGCTGTTAATCCACGGTTTTTGGTTGGGGTAGATGCGTATTGTTTTGGTCGGAATTACATCCTCTATACACGTCCGTATGAAACACGTTACAGAATCTGAGTACTCCTCTATGTCACCATCAGATGCTTCCCGGAACATGTCCCAGTCCACGTGATCAAAACAGTCCTGAAGTATAGCGTCCGATTGGTCCGACCAGCATTGAACTGTCCTGAGGGCGGGTGCTTCTCGTTTCAGTTTCTGCCTATAAGCAGGCAGAAGCAGAACGGAGGAGTGATCAGATTTGCCGAAAGGTGTAGGGATTTGTAAGCGTCCCGGAAGGGGGGAGTAACAATGGTCCAGTACACGATCACCACGCGTGTTGATGGTGATGTGCTGAAAGTATTTTGGAGCTATTGTTCTGAAGTTGGCTTTATTAAGTCCCCCGTAATAATAAACGCTGCATCTGGGTGCGCGGTTTCCTGCTCGCTTATATTCCCATACAGTTCCCTGAGTGCCTGGTCTGTGTTGGCTTGAGGGGGAATGTATACAGCCGTGATTATGATCGCTGTAAATTCCCTCGGTAACCAGAATGGTCTACACAGAAGCGTATGAAATTCCAGATCAGGGGAGCAGAAGGATTTAATACAGTGTAGGTTCCTTTCATCACACCACGAGTTGTTGATGTAGAAACAAACGCCCCCACCTTTGCTTTTCCCGGTGAGCTCTTTCGTTCTGTCCGAGCGGTGTACGGAGAATGTAAGCTCGATGGCTGAGTCTGGAACCATTGCAGACATCCAGGTTTCTGTGAGGCAAATAACGCAGCATTCCCTTGTTTCTCGTTGGTATGAGATGCGCGCACGCAGTTCACAGAGTTTGTTATCCAGTGACTGAACGTTAGCCAGCAAAATGGTTGGGAGAGGAGGTCGAAAGGCACGGCGTCTCAGTCTGACAAGAACGCCAGCTCTCTTCCCTCTTTTCCAGCTGCGTTTCTTTCGTCGTGGTCGTGCGCTCCAGACAAAGGGCTCTGATGCGGTGTCTGTAAACAATCCACCGGCGTTCAGGAACTCAAAGTCCGGTTTGCGTTGCGCGACGTAAGAACCGATGTTTAAAAGCGTGTCTCTATCGTAGACAGTTATACTAACAACATCTAACACGTAAAACAACAAAAAAAACAAACATACGAAAACCTGTATATGTTTTTCGGTATTTACCTCAAAAGAAAGGAAGTGAAATATGACAACAAGCCCCGTAGGTGGGGTACATTGTAACATCTGTGAAATATTCAGTGATATCTTCAAAAGGCTTTTGAATTTTGGTGCACCTTTTTATAGTGTTAATATGGCAACTAGTAAATACCGTAAATTTGGTTATGCTAGCATGTCTGGAAATATTTAAACCACGTGTGTTACAACTAACCCAGAGTTAGTTTGTGCCCCACGCTCCCCTACAAGTTTTGTCAGAGTAACACAATAACAACTAATGCAAGTAGGCTATAATAAAAGAAAGACTTACTCATGTAAATTATATCCTCTGCTGGATCCAGCCGCGAGTCGCATCTCCTTTTTCTGAGGTAATCCAAAGCTTATTCCTCTCAGCGCATCTTCTTCCAGAAACGAACAGTAGCCGAGATGAACTTGAAGAAAAGTCTCGCTGCTTTGTTTACGGAGCGGAGGTGATGCAGGCGTTTACATGCCGCGCGTCTCACGTGGACTATTGTAATATCAAAAGCGAAAGTAGCTTGTGGGCGTGATCTAATTAACTATAATTACCACAGCCATATCACCCTGCAGCTCAAGACTGGTTGCCCACTGAAGCTAAGCAGGGTTGAGCCTGGTCAGTACTTTGATGGGAGACCTCCTGGGAAAACTAGGTTGTTGTTGGAAGAGGTGTTAGTGAGGCCAGCAGGGGGTGCTCACCCTGTGGTCTGTGTGGGTCCTAACGCCCCAGTATAGTGACGGGGACACTATACTGTTAAAAAGCACGGTCTTTCGGATAAGACGTTAAACAGAGGTCCTGACTCTCTGTGGTCATTAAAAATCCCATGGCACTTCTCGTAAAGAGTAGGGGTGCAACCCCGGTGTCCTGGTCAAATTGCCGCCACTGGCCCTTGTCAATCATGGCCTCCTAATAATCCCCATCCACTGAATTGGCTCTATGACTCTCTCACCTCTCCACCTGTAGTTGGTGTGTGGTGAGCGAACTGGCGCCGTTGTACTGTGGCTGCCATCGCATCATCCAAGTGGATGCTGCACACTGGTGGTGGTTGAGGAGAGACCCCCCCACATGATTGTAAAGCGCTTTGGGTGTACAGCAATACACAATAAAGCGCTATATAAACGCATCATTCATTCATTCATTCATTCATAATGAAGTAAGATGGGAAAGACTGGACAGTGCATTGTTTTATATGTATTACTTTATCAGAAAATATTTGTTTTCGATAAGACTTGCTTTGTTTAAAAGTAGACACTTCAAGCTTTCTATAGATATAGCTCCCGTGTCACAGTGTTGAGTTTTCGCTGAGTTACACTTCATTTTAGTGACGCTTTTCTAAAAGCAGTTCGCGGATACGGAGAAGACAAAGAGTGCACCCTGTTTGTTTTCTTTTTTTCCAAAACCAAAAAGTTTTGTTGTAATTGTGAGTGTACACAAAAAAAGTAGACACTTAACAGTTTCGATTGATGTATAACACTTATTTGTGTGACCAAAATCAACAGAGTATTTTTAGTGTCTTTTGCACTGATAAGAAAAAAAATGAGCTCGTCTCACCGGCAATACCGTCGACTCCAGAGAGCATAGTCAAAGCAGGCAGGGTTAGACACCAGCAAACAATCACATCCAAGGCACAGGCAAAAGAGTAATCCAACAAGACAGGCAACGGTCAGAGCAGGCAGCAGTCAATCAAGAAACAAGGTAACAGTCCAAGGATCAAAACATGAGAAAGGCAAAACTTAGGAATACGGACCCAAGGAAACACGGAAGGGCTAAACATTCAATCACCAGTGATGATTAGACCACACTCTCTCCCATTCGACAGATAAATTAAGGTCAGATAATTCCCTATTTCAAATAGTTTTAATAGAAAGAGATTTTGTAAAGCAATCAATCATTTTATTATATATTAAGGAAACAGATGGCCGACCAGCAGATGGCACAATCCAGTCCCGCATAGGATGAGAGGAAATAGAAGATGCCCACGGAACACCATACGCTTTGAGAGCAGAACGCAATTGAAGAAAGACAAAATATGCAGATGCTGGTAGACAAAATTTGGTTCTTAATGTCTGAAATGAACAGAGGCCCTGATTATCATATATATCACCGCACGTGTTTACACCTAAAGAAGACCAAATGGACGATTTCCGCATACAAAATTAAAATTGTGCCATAAAGGTGTACTGTTACAAAATTTGAAGGGTCCTCCTATCCGACGTTCAACCGTTTTCCAGATTTTAATAGAGTTAGCCACAACCGGACCAAATTTATAATTATCCCCTTTTTTTCCCTGTGCCAGTAAATAAAATATCTTGAAGTCTATTTGGTTTAACCTTGTCAGCTTCAACCACTCTCCATGAAACTGTAGATTGAGGATCAACCCAATTATGAAGAGCCTTAAGCTGGAACGACCAATAATACAGTTCAAAATTTGGTACAGCCAGTCCTCCTGCGCTATTAGTATGTTGTAATGTGGTAAGTTTAATTCTGGGGCATTTATCATTCCAGATAAACTTAGAAATTATGGAGTTGATCTCCTTAAAGTAACCTGTAGGGGGAGAAAGTGGTAGCATAGAGAAAAAAAATTAATCGAGGTAACAAATTCATCTTAAAAGTGGAGATTCTTCCTTGGAGAGAGACTTTAAGATTCTTCCATCTTTGAATGTCATTTTTGACCTTAACTACAATGTTATTAAAATTGTCTCTGGCAATCTTATGAATGTTTTTATATATGGTAATGCCCAAATAGATGAAAGATTCCTTAATAGGGATAAATGAGGGAATAGAAGAATTAACCTTAACATTGTTAATTGGCATTAAAGCAGATTTACTCCAATTTATTTTATATCCTGATACGCTACTAAAATTATCAAATTCCTTAATTATACTATAGACTGAAACATCAAAGTGGTCTAAATATAGAATAATATCATCAGCGTATAATGAAATACTATGATTATGATCACGAATCTTAATCGATACTTCAGATTTCCTGATGGCTTGTGCTAAGGGTTCAAGAGATGGACAAAACAATAAGGGGGAAAGCGGACATCCCTGCCTCGTTCTCCGCTGTAAAGGGAATGAGGGGGAAATAATATTACCAGTTATGACTGATGCTGCAGGTGAGTGGTATAATGCCTTAATCATAGAAATGAAGTGTTCACCGAAGCCGAAACATTGCAGAACTGCCCACATATAATTCCACTCTAGCCTGTCAAAGGCTTTTTCTGCATCCAGTGAGAAAATCGCACAAGGGGTCGGGTGGGAGTCCGCATAGTCAAGAATATGAAGGAGTCGACGCATATTGTCAGACACATTGCGCCCCTTGATGAAACCGGTTTGGTCCTCCTTGATCAGACTATGAATTACCTTCTCCATACGAGAAGCAAAAACTTTAGCATAGATTTTCAGATCACATGGGATAAGTGAAATCGGTCTGTAGCTGGAACAATTTAATGGATCTTTCCCTTTTTTAAGAAGTAATGATATCAATGAAGTTTTTTGATCTCTATGAAATACCCCATGTTCAATTGCAAAATTAAATGAGTTAAGCATAATTATCCCTACCAAATCCCAAATTTCTAAATATAATTCAGGGGGAGACCATCTAGACCTAGCAATTTGCCCTTTTGAAGGCTTTTTAGATCGACGTGGAGTTCCTCCAAACTTAATGGGGCCTCCAAAGATTCTTTATCCATCTGTGCGATCTGAGGCAGTTCCAATTTATCTAAATACTGCTTACAAATTGGTTCATCAAAATCTGTTTCGGCTTTATACAGATTTGTGTAAAAACCTTTAAATATTTCATTAATTGCTACAGGGTTCGTGGTGACCTGATCATCCAATGATTTTATTGTGCTAATATATGCCTTAGACTCGCATTCTTTCAACCTTAGGGCCAATAAATGACTAGGTCTCTCTGATTTGAAATAATATTTTTGCCTAGTCCTATGTAAAATAAATTCCGCCTTTGAGTGTGAAAGTAAATCATATTCTTCTTTTAATGAGGACAGCTGTGTAGCCTGTTGCTCAGTAAAACGTTGTTTTTGTAGGTTTTGTAATGATTTGATTTTATTTTCTAATTGTGTAAACTGGTGATTTTTCGCTTTGGCAAGAGTAGAAGAGAAATATATACAGAAACCTCGTATAGCACACTTAGTCATTTCCCACAGTATTTGAGGATCCACATCAGAGGGCATATTATTTTCAAGAAATTCCTTAATATATTATTTTAGAGAAGTAATGAAAGTCTGATTACTTAATAATGATATGTTAAAGCGCCATCTAGGGGACTTGGCTTTAACATCGGAAAGAGGAACACTGCACAACACAGCAGAATGATCAGATAATAAAATTGGTAATATAGAGATGGAGGAATTAGACGAAATTAAAGATGGGCTGAGAAATATGTAGTCTATCCTAGAGAAAGTCTTGTGTCTATTAGAAAAAAAAGTGAAGTCCTTAGATTTAGTATTCTCCAAAGATCGATTAAGTTAAGCTCAGTGATACATTTATTCAATAATTTAGAGGATGGATCGGCTGTTGTATCAGATTGAGATTTATCTAAAGCAAGATTTATGACAGCATTAAAATCACCACCCACCACTAGAGGGCAATCAATCTCCTCAAGTAAAGTTTTGGAAATCTGTGTAAGGAATGCACTGTCTGTCTCATTCGGACTATAAATAGAGACCAATGCTAACCTATTATTATATATTTTGCATCGGATAAAAACAAATCTACCCTTCTCATCACTACCAAGGTGTTCAATTGTTAAATTTAACTTCCTGTTAACAAGGATAAGCACCCCCTTAGTTTTATTAAGAGCGCAGGAAAAAGCTGCTAATTTATAATACTTATTCTGGAAACGTGCCACGTCAGATTGTTTTAAATGTGTCTCTTGTATTAGGGCACAGGAAATAGATTTATGGTGTAAATATTCTAACACACGGGTTCGTTTAACAGCAGAATTTAAACCATTCACATTCAGTGATAAAATATTTAGAGTATGCATTGAATATTCATAATCCTAAGATTGTATTGAATAAACGGAAAAAAGCAGAAGCACTTCCATTCTGTAAATAACATGTAAACGCTGATGTGCATTTTAGATACCAAACCTCCTAGATGAAAAATCCCTTCAGAAATAAGGTAAAATAAATAAAAGTATAAATGTCTGTTGTAAAAAATAAAAACAACATAAAAACATGAACAACCGACAACCATAAAAAAGGAACAACTCAGACCGCACATTACCGAGAACATAGGTCTGACTGTGCAACAAAAAATAGTGATGGTTCGTGACCGATCCACTCCAACACAAGACATGTCTCCCGAAAGGCTCACACAGCCAAAAAAATATTTTTTTAATTAAACCTACTCTCCATTAGTCCCCTCCAAAAGAGAAAAAAGGAGTGTCAGTCTTACCAGCAAAGAGATCGTTGTACCGGATATATAGGGACAATATCCCAGTAGGAGAGAGGAGAGAAGAAAAAGCAAAAAATAGGTTTAGCAAGCGTCCATGTCCATCCTGCCATCATCCCCTACTGGGCAGCTAGGACCATGTCCGTCCAGGCCATTAAGCCCCTCCTGCCGGGCCGGAGAGACAGTGGCCGCTCTTCCCCCGCCGCCCCCCGCAGAGCCGCGGCATACGTCTTCTGCTGAGACAGGGAGCTGATAAAATCCTCCCATTTTTGAGGAGAATCGAAGCTTTTCTGCTCCCCTTTGTGCCGTAGTTTAATTACCACCGGATAGATGAGGAAGGGCTGTAGACCAAGCGCTGTCATCTTCTTCAAAACCGGATTAAATGCCTTTCTCCTGATCTTTGTGGCTGGACTAAAGTCGGGAAAAAATACAAGTGTGACATTGTCCTGTGCGCATTTCACCGGATAAGCCTGCCGGGCACCTTTCAGGACTTCCGATCTGTCGCGCCATCTTAGTACATGGAAGATGAGAGTGCGTGGCCGATCGGAGCCCCTCCCTCCGCCATACACGCGGTGCGCCCAGTCAATCTCAATGTCACGGCCCCTCAAGGAAGGAATCCACTTGGAAAGATTAACTCTGAGGAAACCAGCTGCGTTGGGACCCTCCGCCCCCTCTGGCAGCCCCACCAGTGGAACGTTGGTCCTCCTGCTCCTATCCTCAATATCCGTCATCTTCTCGGTGAGTCACTCCAGCTGATTTCCTAAGTCCGTGACTGCCCTCCTATCCTCACGTTCAGCTGCTTGAAAAGAATCAATGCGGTCACGTGTCTGCTTCGCCACGGTAGCTATGGCCTCAAACTCCTCTCTTAGCTCTTTAACAAACTTGTTGGTCGCTTGTATGTCCTCATGCAGTTCGCGCAATACTGGAATCAGCACAGAGTCCATTGCATCTCTTACTGCCGAATTCACAACCGAATTCAAAGTGCTTTGTTGCTCTTTAAGTGCTAATTTAATGCTGTTAGCAATAGCATCGTCGAGGTCCTCTCTGGAGATGGTGGAATCTCTGATTTTTTTTCTTCATTGGCGATTGCTCAATCTCTCTTTTCCGATCGCCTTTGACTGCCTTAGCACTCATGATGGGTCCAATGCAGAGTGGTTTAAAATTTACTGACAGGATCATACAATATGTGGCAAAGTGAGCAGAGTGAAAGACTAAGCCTGCATCGCTGTCGAAGGGTCACGTGATCCCTCCACATGTCAATCTTTCTATAGATATACCTCTCATGTCTCTGTGTCAAGTATTCACTGAGTTTCATTTCATTTTAGTGACGCATTTCAAAATGAAGATCACGAAGACAAGGTAGCAGACAGCGCACCCTGTTTGTTTTCTTTATTAAAAAAAGTTTTGTTGTTATTATGAGTGTATACAAATAAGAGTAGAGCCTTTACAGATTTGATTGATGTTTTGCTCTAAATGACGGAGTAATTTAATGGGTTAGTTCACCCAAAAATGAAAATTATCCTGTTATTTACTCACACTCAAGCCATCCTAGGTGTATATGACTTTCTTCATTCAGATGAATCCAATCGGAGTTCTATTAAAAATTGTCTTGGCTCTTCTAAGCTCTATCATCACAGTCAGTGGGTGTTTCTGTTACACAGTCCAAAACACGTAAAATAAAGTGCGCGAATCCAAAAAAAAAATGTGCCTCACACAGCTCCGGGGGATGGATAAAGGCCTCCTGTGGCGAATCCATGCATGTTTGTAATAAAAATAGAAAACAAAATGCCGGTCACAAATTAGAAGCACAAAACGAGGATTTGGAAAGAAAAATGTCGGAGGATTTCGAAATAAGCCAAGAGGAGACTGATTTTCCTTTGGTAAAGTAAGGAAACTTTGCTTCCTTTGCTCCTTCCTTTGCTCCTGCAAAAAAATGTTGGTTTTTGCGAGACTCACGCGCATGCTCTGTGCCGGCGTCCTACGTCATCCACCGGAAAGGCAGTCTCTTATGAACGCGCGTACAACAGATAGCGGAAGTTACACAAAACTATATCATTTTAAATATGGATTTATTTATTTATTTTTACAAAAATGCATCGATTCGCTACAGGAGGCCTTTATTCACCCCCCCGGAGCTGTGTGATGCACATTTTAATATGGATGTGTGCGCTTTATTTGACTACATTTGCACTGTTGAACAGAAACACCCGCCCATGCCATTATAGAGCTTGAAAGAGCCAGGACAATTTTGAATATTTCTCTGATTGGATTCATCTGAAAGAAGAAAGTCATATACACCTAGGATGCCTTGGGGATGAGTAAAACATGGACTCATTTTAATTTTTGGGTGAACTAACCTATTTAAGTTCCTTTAGGGATTATCAGAAAAGATGCCACAAAATGTGCGCGTTTGTCGACCTCAGAGGTTTAATATCTTCTTATAGTTGATTTGTGTTAAATTGCTGGAATGTTTTAATTTACAAGGCTTTAAAACACATGCAAATGACGTAGTTTTGTGAGCACGGGAGTGCCACTGGCTGATCCAGTGGTGACAGATATCTGTCATCTTTCACGCTGGCCATCAAACAGTCATTATTAATGAGCCCTGACCTAGTAATGATCAGATATGTTGGTTTAGCTTGTCAGTGTGAATGGAGTTAATGTATTTATTTGTATTTTTGAGCATTTAAAAACAAAATTGAGTGGGAGGAGTTATCCCGCAGCTGCAATTGTTCCTCTAGAGGGGGCTTTTTTTCTCAGCCAATGTAAGTCTATGGGACATTTTTGTCAAGCCAACATAATAAGTTTAAATAGCATAACAATATCTTGGCTTTGTCAAGCCAACATAATAATAATAATAATAATAAGAAAACATACAGATACAATAGGGGCTACAGCCCCTTTTGACCGAATGGTCAGCAACAGCAGTGCAGAGCTGTACTGTGAATTTGCTATACAATATTGCTATACAATACAATATTGCTGTTTTTTTAAACTTCGTTGATCAAATAAATTCATTCTTGATGAGTAGAAGATATTTATTTCAAAATCATTAATAATTGTAATGTTTCCAAACTTTTGGCAGGTACTTTAATGATAATAACAATTCTATATACATAGAATATTATATTGTTATCATGATTATTAAATGCTGCTTTTTATTTTTTACAACACAAACGTATGTATTATTACAATATAAGATATATCTTTTAATGTGCTAAATTATACATTTTTAATAATAAGTGCTGGGGGCGTGGCTTGTGGGCATGACTTGGGGCATGGTTAGATTTTCCTTATTTTTTGTCTCTAGCTGATCACATGCCTGATCCCTACTAAGCTAACTAGCATAAGTCAACAAACACAGGCACGGTCAAATTCAGAGAGGTATTTCTCGGGAACGGTAGCAAATATCAACAATCTGTTTGGTCATTTCTGTGCGGCAGAACCTGATTTTGACCGCATCTGACCTGATTTTGGACAAAATTGGACACATTTTTTTGGAAGGAGTAGCGACAAAACTGTTATTAATTTACTTCAAAATGGCAGACAGGCACATTGATGGAAAATGGCAAATGAGAATCGACATGACCCAGGGATTGAAAGATACAAAAATAACAAAATTTGGACAATGTTTTCAAAAGTTATAAGCGTTTTTCCAAAAATCTTTATATCTCTGGAAGACTAGGTGGCGCTGTATTCAAACTTGTTAGGTACCTTCAGGATCCCTACCGATGTGTGCAGCTATGTCAAATGGTTTAGAATATATTGTAATTTATGGCAAATTTCAAAATGGCGGACACATGGTTCAGTTGATCCTGGAAAAATCGATATCCACAGATTTTCTGAATAACTGTTCAAAAGTTATTAGCTAAAATGTCAATTTTTGGTATCTCATTGGTTCTAGTGTTAATATAATACAACCCCAAATCAGAAAAAGTTGGGACAGTATGGAAAACGCAAATAAAAAAAGAAAGTAGTGATTTCTAAATTTACTTTGACTTGTATTTCATTGCAGACAATATGAACACAAAATATTTCATGTTTTGTCTGGTCAACTTCGTCATTTGTAAATATACATCCTTTCCTGTCATTCAGACCTGCAACACATTCCAAAAAAAGTTGGGACAGTAAAGCATTTACCACTTTGTAATGTTGCCATTCCTTTTCACAACACTTAAAAGACATTTAGGGACTGAAGACACCAAGTGATGAAGTGTTTCAGGTGTAATTTTGTCCCATTCTTCCTGCAAACAAGTCTTAAGGTGGGCAACAGTACGGGGTCTTCGTTGTCGTATTTTGCGCTTCAAAATGCGCCACACATTCTCTATTGGAGACAGGTCGGGACTGCAGGCAGGCCAGTCAAGTACCCGTGCCCTCTTCCTCCGCAGCCAGGACTTTGTAATGTGTGCATTGTCTTGTTGAAATATGCATGGACGTCCCTGGAAAAGATGTCTTCTTGAAGGCAGCATATTGTGCTCCAAAATCTCTATGTACTTTTCAGCATTAATGGTGCCATCACAGAAGTGCAAGTTACCTTTGCCAAGGGCACTGACACAACCCCATACCATGACAGACCCTGGCCTGATTCTGATTCTGATTCTGATTCTGATATTAGAGATTTCATTCATGGAGCACCATCAGTAGTATTATTTCTGCTATGCATATGTGGCGTTCCTGCGCAAGGGCACCCTCCGGCTTCCAATATAAATTAAACAGTCATTACATTTGTGTACTCAGTAATGCTCATAACACCCTATTTTGGGTAAAAATAGGAAAGATAGGCAGATCACGTGACCCTTCGACAGCGATGCACGTTTAGTCTTTCGCTCTGCTCACTTTGCCACATATTGTGTAATCCTGTCAGTAAATTTTAAACCACTCTACATTGGACCCATCATGAGTGCTTCGGCAGAAAAAGGCGATCGGAAAAGAGAGATTGAGCAATCGCCAATGAAGAAAAAATTCAAGGATTCCACCATCTCCAGAGAGGACCTCGACTATGCTATTGCTAACAGCATTAAGCTTGCGCTTAAAGAGCAGCAGAGCACTTTGAATTCGGTTGTGAACTCGGCAGTAAGATGCGGTGGACTCTGTGCTGATTCCAGCATTGCACAAACTGCGTGAGGACATACAAGCGACCAACAAGTCTGTTAAAGAGCTAAGAGAGAAGCTTGAGGCGGTAGCTACCACGGCGAAGCAGACACGTGACCGGGTTGATTCTGTTCAGACAGCTGCACGTGAGGATAGGAGGACAGTCACGGACTTAAGAAATCAGCTGGAGCGACTCACCGAGAAGATGACGGATATGGAGGATAGGAGCAGGAGGAACAACGTGCAGCTGGTGGGGTTACCAGAGGGGGCGGAGGGTTCCAACACGGCTGGTTTCCTCAGAGTTAATCTTTCCAAGTGGATTCCTTCGTTGAGGGGCCGTGACATTGAGATTGACTGGGCACATCGCGTGTATGACGGAGGGAGAGGCTCCGATCGGCCGCACACTCTCATCTTCCGTGTACTAAGATGGCATGACAGATCGGAGATCCTGAAATGTGCTCGGCAGGCTTATCCGGTGAAATGCTCACTGGACAATGTCACACTACTATTTTTTCCCGACTTTAGTCCAGCCACAACGATCAGGAGAAAGGCGTTTAATCCGGTTTTGAAGAAGATGACTTCACTTGGTCTCCAGCCCTTCCTCATCTATCCGGCGGTAATTAAACTACGGCACAAAGGGGAGCAGAAAAGTTTCGACTCTCCTCAGAAAGCGGAGGATTTCATCAGCTCCCTGTCTCAGCAGAAGATGTATGCCACGGCTCTACGGGAAGGCAACGGGAAAACAGCGGCCACTATCTCTCCGGCCCGGCAGGAGGGGCTTGATGGCCGGGATGAAGGCGGTCCTAGCTGCCCAGGAGCGGATGATGGCAGGATGGACATGGATGCTTGAACCTGTCTTTTGCTTTTTCTTCTCTCCTCTCTCCTACTGGGCATTGTCCCTATCTATCCGGTACAACGATCTCTTTGCTGGTAAGACTAACACCCCTTTTTTCTTTTTTGGAGGGGACTAATGGAGAGTAGGTTTAACCCTCTGGGGTCTGAGGTGATTTTGGGGCCCTTGAGATGTTTTGACATGCCCTGATATTTGTGCTTATTTCAGCTACTTATAACATACTATTGGCCAACATGTATTTTTTTTGTATTCAGCACAAACTGTGCTACAATATTATGTGACCAAGATGGATGTACATGTTTGCATTTTTTAGAAAAAAAATATTATGCGTGGTTAGTAAGTTTTGGGGAAAAAAAATGTAGCTGAAATAAGGCCATAAAACCCACACTAAATAGTCCTGAATAAGACTTTTGAGTAATCAGTCTTGTAGGCTAGAATATTTACTTCACAGTTATGTGAGAATCATTCTGCTTACTCATTTACAGAAAACAATATATTGATTTAAATTTTTAAGACATGTTTTGTGATCGAAAGCCTATATGCGAGGGAGTGGCAATGGCCTTGAATATTAAGTGATTCTCACCTGAGAGACAAAGGGCCCTCCCCTAATGGACCCTAATGGCCCATCAGTGTGACTGTGACTTTGAGGCAGGTAAGAGAGAATGTGAGGAGATTGAAAAAATTTTTTTTTTATTATTATTTGTATTTTATTTACAACACAGTATAATCAAAACATACATAATGAAGGTCAAAGACCCATTATTGTGCACACTGATCTAACCACAGAGATGTGAACAGACTTTGAGTCATTCCTGCAACAGATTCTGTTCAACAAGTGACACAAGTAAATCATGCCTGATATTTACGTGTGTTATTTAAGTGTTTCTGCTACTTTCCATGGATTCAAGAAGAAAAAAACATAATCAGTGGTCAAGGAGCTTGTTTTACCATGGAATATCAGTGTAGTTGAATATCTGATGTTGGTACAGCGCTCTCAGAGGAAAACAGTTTGAAGAAAATCATCAGGATTCATCTGTGGTGCAGGTATCTGATTCAATAAAATACAAACAACCAAAGAAAAAAAAACATTTGTGAGCATGTTAATATCAGGAGCATATTTTTATATATAAAATATATTTATTTTATTTTATTCCCACTCACGCATGCTTTGTACTATCGTTTTTAGAAAAAAACAACTATGATTTTGTAGTCATATAGCCTAGTATGTATGATTTTATAGTAGCTGTTATGATTCCGGATCCATAGACTCACGCATGCTTTGTACTATCTTAAACAAAAAAATAAATTTTATATCTGAGAAACTAATTATTATTGTTTAGAAAAAACGAACTATGATTTTGTAGTCATATAGCCTAGTATGTATGGCTTTGTACTACAAAAGATGTACTTTGTACTACAACCCCAAATCAGAAAAAGTTGGGACAGTATGGAAAACGCAAATAAAAAAAGAAAGTAGTGATTTCTAAATTTACTTTGACTTGTATTTCATTGCAGACAATATGAACACAACATATTTCATGTTTTGTCTGGTCAACTTCATGTCATTTGTAAATATACATCATTTCCTGTCATTCAGACCTGCAACACATTCCAAACAAAGTTGGGACAGTAAAGCATTTACCACTTTGTAATGTTGCCATTCCTTTTCACAACACTTAAAAGACGTTTAGGGACTGAAGACACCAAGTGATGAAGTGTTTCAGGTGTAATTTCAAGTTTCAAGTTTCAAGTTTTATTTGTCACATACACGACTATACAGAGACTGTATAACCAGCAGTGAAATGAGAGTCGGGTCCGCTCCATGGACAGTGCAAATATTGAAAAAACAACACAAGGGAAGTAAACATAAGATAAGAAGAATGAAAAATAAGATATAAAGAATAAAATATAAAATGTAAAAGAATGTGCATGACAGTAAGCTGTAGAATTAAATATTAATATAAGCATGACTGTACAGAGAGGAATGTGCAACAGGTTATACATGGTTGACATGAAGCAGCCAATCACAAAAAATAAAATAAATATGAAAATAAGATACGATTTACAAGATACAGAACGTGTAGTGTGCAAGTGTGCAAGTGTGCAAATGAGCAAATGACAGTTATGAGGTAGTTATGAGGTAGAGAGTAATAATGAGTGTGTGATTAGTGATTTGAAGTAAGTCAGATGATGTTTTTAAGAGGCTGACTTTGAGTTCAGGAGCCTGATGGCCGTGGGGAAGAAACTCCTCCTGAGTCTCTCTGTTTTTGCCATCAGGCAGCGGAAGCGCTTACCAGATGGCAGCCTAGTGAAAAGACAGTTACCAGGGTGATTTGAATCTTTGATGATTTTGTCAGCTCTGCCTCTGCATCGTTTGATGTAGATGTCCTGCAGAGAGGGGAGAGCCGACCCAGAGATACGCTCAGCTAAGCGCACAACTCTCTGCAAGGCTTTGCAGTCTTGGCTGGAGCTGTTTCCATACCACACTGAGATGCACTGAGACAAAACACTTTCTATGGTCCCTGCATAGAAAGTTTTCAGGATTGTTGGTGAGACCCTGAATTTTCTCAGCTGTCGCAGATGGTAAAGTCTTTGCCTGGCTTTCTTGACCTGTGTTTGGATGTGTGCAGTCCAAGTCAGGTCCTCGGAGATGTTTACGCCGAGGTACTTGAAGCTGCTTACTCTCTCCACAGGGGTCCCGCTGATCATAAGAGGAGTGTAGGGCAGCAGGTGTCTCTTTCTGAAGTCCACAATCAGCTCTTTGGTTTTGCTCACGTTCAGAGAGAGACAGTTGTCCTGGCACCATGATGTTAGTCTCTCCACCTCATCCAAGTATGCGGTCTCATCATTGTTGGAAATGAGGCCCAGAACCACAGTATCATCAGCAAATTTGATAATAGATGTGGATCTGTGAGAGGACACACAGTCATGTGTGTAGAGAGAGTAGAGCAGGGGACTCAGGACACAACCCTGCGGGGCTCCTACGTTCAGGGTGATGGAGTTTGAGGTGTACTGGCCTACCTTCACCACTTGAGGTCTGCCGGTGAGGAAGTCTTGGATCCAGTCGCAGAGTGAGGTGTTTAGGCCGAGGCCTGTGAGTTTATTAGTCAGCTTGGTGGGGACTATGGTGTTAAAAGCTGAGCTATAGTCTATGAATAGCAGTCTTGCATAGTTCCCATTGCTGCTGTCAATGTGTGTGAGGGAGGAGTGGAGTATGTGTGAGATGGCATCATCAGTTGATCTATTGGAGCGATAGGCAAACTGAAGAGGGTCCAAAGTAACAGGGATGGAGGTGCTAATGTGGCTCTTAACAAGTCTCTCAAAAACCTTCATGACTATAGATGTGAGGGCCACTGGACGATAGTCATTCAGGCAAGAGGGTTTACTGTTCTTAGGCACAGGGATGATGATGGATTTTTTAAAGGAGGTGGGAACTACAGAGGTAGCAAGGGACTCATTGAAGATGGAAGTGAACAAACCAGCAAGCTGATCAGCGCATGATCTCAGAACCCGGCCTGTGATCCCGTCAGGTCCAGCCGCTTTCCTGATGTTCACTCCCTTTAGTGCCCTCCAAACCTCGTCCTCCGTCACGGTGATCACATGATTCTCGCTTCTCTGCCTGCTGCTTCCTGACGCACTGCTCGGCAGAGCCGCGATGCCTCCGTTGCTTTCAAAGCGGCCGTAGAAGGTGTTTAATTCCTCGGCCAGCGACGGATCTGCTCTCACCTCCGCGGTGGATTTGTTTCCAAAGGCACAGATGGTCCTTAGTCCCTGCCACATGCGTCGAGAGTCATTGAGCTGGAAATGAGACTCAATTCTCTCTTTGTGGCGATGTTTGGCGGCACTTACAGCTCGTCTGAGAGCATAACACGAAGCTTTATATTTGCGCATATTCCCAGACAAAAGAGCCTCGTTGTATGCGGCAGTGCGTTTGTTAACCGCATCACGGACTGATCTGTCCACCCACGGTTTCTGATTAGGGAAAGTCCTTACAGTTATTGTTTCTGTAGCTTGTTCGGTAAGTGTGTTTACAAAGCTTTACAAAGCTTACAAAGTTTTACAAATTTTGTCCCATTCTTCCTGCAAACAAGTCTTAAGGTGGGCAACAGTACAGGGTCTTCGTTGTCGCATTTTACGCTTCAAAATGCGCCACACATTCTCTATTGGAGACAGGTCGGGACTGCAGGCAGGCCAGTCAAGTACCCATACCCTCTTCCTCCGCAGCCAGGACTTTGTAATGTGTGCAGAATGTGGTTTTGCATTGTCTTGTTGAAATATGCATGGACGTCCCTGGAAAAGATGTCTTCTTGAAGGCAGCATATTGTGCTCCAAAATCTCTATGTACTTTTCAGCATTAATGGTGCCATCACAGAAGTGCAAGTTACCTTTGCCAAGGGCACTGACACAACCCCATACCATGACAGACCCTGGCTTTTGGACTTGTTGCTGGTAACAGTCTGGATGATCCTTTTCTTCTTTGGTCCGGAGCACACGGCGTCCATTCCTCCCAAAAAATACCTGAAATACTGATTCATCTGACCACAGTACACGTTTCCACTGTGTCATGGTCCATTCCAGATGCCTCCGAGCCCAGAGAAGTCGACGGCGCTTCTGGACACTGTTAACATAGGGCTTCCTTTTGGCACAGTACAGTTTTAACTGGCATTTGTGGATGTAACTACGTATTGTGGTACTTGACAAAGGTTTGCCAAAGTAGTCCTGAGCCCATGTGGTGATATCGCTTATAGATGAATGAGGATTCTTGATGCAGTGCCACCTGAGGGATCGGAGATCACGGTTGTTCAGCTTAGGCTTGCACCCTTGTCCTTTACGCACTGAAATTCCTCCAGATTCCTTGAATCTTTTAATTATGTTATGCACTGTTGAAGGTGAAATATCCAAATCTCTTCCTATCTTTCTTTGAGGAACATTGTTTTTAAACATTTCAATAATTTTCTCACATATTTGTTGGCAAACTGGTGATCCTCGGCCCATCTTTGCTCCTAAAGGACTAGACCTTTCTTGGATGCTGCTTTTGTACCAAATCATAATTACAATCACCTGTTGACATCAACTGTTTCAAATCACATCATTATTTAACCAATTTACCTCATTACTAGCCCTAAATTGCTCCTGTCCCAACTTTTTTTGGAATGTGTTGCAGGTCTGAATGACAGGAAAGGATGTATATTTACAAATTACATGAAGTTGACCAGACAAAACATGAAATATTTTGTGTTAATATTGTCTGCAATGAAATACAAGTCAAAGTAAATTTAGAAATCACTACTTTCTTTTTTTATTTGCGTTTTCCATACTGTCCCAACTTTTTCTGATCTGGGGTTGTATAAAAAAAGGATATTTTATATCTGAGAAACTAATTATTATCGTTTAGCACACTATTAAATCCATTTGTGAATATTAAACATTTTTCTAAACATTGTAGCATTCATCATGTTGTCGTTTGGGAAAAAAAAACGCGTTCAAGTTTGAGTCACAATAACACGTTAACTAATGCAAAAAAAGAAACATTACTTACTCATCAGATCGCTCTTCTCTTCTGGATGAACTCTTGCTCTTATTTTGAGGCAAATCCAGCTTTTATTCAGCGCGTCTTCTTCCAGAAACGAACAGTAATGTTAGCCGCGAGGAACGATCTGGCTTTGTTTGTTGTTGGGCGTCTCCATGAGCACACGGCTCACGTGGTTATTTACATATGAACGCGAGGGGGCGGGATCGCATTAGAAAAAATTAGTTAGACGGGACAGACTGAACATTGTGTTGGTTTCATACGGATTACTTAATCACAGAATGTTTGTTTTCGATAAGACTTACTTAAGTAGACACTTCTAGCTTTCTATAGATATAACTCCCATGTCTGTGTGTTGAGTTTTCACTGAGTTACACTTCATTTTAGTGACGTATTTCAAAGAGCAACTCGCGGAGACGGAGAAGACAAAGAGCGCACCCTGTTTGTTTTCTTTTTTTTTCCAAAACCACAAAGTTTTGTTGTATTCGTGAGTGTACACAAAAAAAGTAGACACTTAACAGTTTCGATTGATGTATAACACTTATTTGTGTGACCAAAATCAACAGAGTATTTTTAGTGTCTTTTGCACTGATCTTAAAAAAACTGAGCTGGTATCGCCGGCGATACGGTCGACTCTAGTGAGTTAATGACAATAATTTTTTGGCTGTGTGAGCCTTTCGGGGGACATGTCTTGCGTTGGAGTGGATCGGTCACGTACCATCACTATTTTTTGTTGCTCAATCAGACCTACGTTCTCGGTAATGTGCGGTCTGAGTTGTTTCTTGTTTATGGTTGTCGGTTGTTCATGTTTCTATGTTGTTTTTATTTTTTACAACAGACATTTATACTTTTATTTATTTTACCCTATTTCTAAACGGATTTTTCACCTAGGAGGTTTGGTATCTAAAATGAACATCAGCGTCTACATGTTACTTACAGAATGGAAGTGCTTCTGTTTTTTTTTCATTTATTGAATACAATCTTGGGATTATGAATATTTAATGCATACTCTAAATATTTTATCACTGAATGTGAATGGTTTAAATTCTGCTGTTAAACGAACCCGTGTGTTAGAATATTTACACCGTAAATCTATTTCCTGTGCCCTAATACAAGAGACACATTTAAAACAATCTGACGTGGCACGTTTCCAGAATAAGTATTATAAATTAGCAGCCTTTTCCTGCGCTCTCAATAAAGCTAAGGGGGTGCTTATCCTTGTTAACCGGAAGTTAAATTTAACAATTGAACACCTTGGTAGTGATGAGAAGGGTAGATTTGTTTTTATCCGATGCAAAATATATAATAATAGGTTAGCATTGGTCTCTATTTAAGGTCCGAATGAGACAGACAGTGCATTCCTTACACAGATTTCCAAAACTCTACTTGAGCAGATTGATTTCCCTCTAGTGGTGGGTGGTGATTTTAATGCTGTAGTAAATCCTGCTTTAGATAAATCTCAATCTGATACAACAGCCGATCCATCCTCTAAATTACTGAATAAATTTATCACTGAGCTCAACTTAATCGATCTTTGGAGAATTCAGAATACTAAATCTAAGGACTTCACTTTTTTTTCTAATAGACACAAGACTTTCTCTAGGATAGACTACATATTTCTCAGCCCATCTTTAATTTCATCTAATTCCTCCATCTCTATATTACCAATTTTATTGTCTGATCATTCTGCTGTGTTGTGCAGTGTTCCTCTTTCCGATGTTAAAGCCAAGTCCCCTAGATGGCGCTTTAACATATCATTATTAAGTAATCAGACTTTCATTACTTCTCTAAAAGAATATATTATGGAATTTCTTGAAATTAATATGCCCTCTGATGTGGATCCTCAAATACTGTGGGAAACGACTAAGTGTGCTATACGAGGTTTCTGTATATCCTTTTCTTCTACTCTTGCCAAAGAGAAAACTCACCAGTTTACACAATTAGAAAATAAGATCCAATCATTACAAAACCTACAAAACCAACATTTTACTGAGCAACAGGCTACACAGCTGTCCTCTTTAAAAGAACAATATGATTTACTTTCACACTCAAAGGCGGAATTTATTTTACATAGGACTAGGCAAAAAAATTATTTTGAATCAGAGAGACCTAGTTATTTATTGGCCCTTAGGTTGAAAGAATGCGAGTCTAAGGCATATATTAGCGCAATAAAATCATCGGATGATCAGGACACCACGAACCCTGTGGCAATTAATGAAATATTTAAAGGTTTCTACACAAATCTGTATAAAGCCGAAACAGATTTTGATGAAGCAATTTGTAAGCAGTATTTAGATAAATTGGAACTGCCTCGGATCTCACAGATAGATAAAGAATCTTTGGAGGCCCCATTAAGTTTGGAGGAACTCCACGTCGATCTAAAAAGCCTTCAAAAGGGCAAATCGCCCGGTCTAGATGGTCTCCCCCCTGAATTATATTTAGAAATTTGGGATTTGGTAGGTATACTTATGCTTAATTCATTTAATTTTGCAATTGAACATAGGGTATTTCATAGAGATCAAAAAACTTCACTGATTTCATTGTTCTTAAAAAATGGAAAGATCCATTAGATTGTTCCAGCTACAGACCGATTTCTCTTATCCCATGTGATCTAAACATCTATGCTAAAATTTTTGCTTCTCGTATGGAGAAGGTAATTCATAGTTTGATCAAGGAGGACCAAACCGGTTTCATCAAGGGGCGCAATGCGTCTGACAATATGCATCGGCTCCTTCATATTCTTGACTTTGCAGATTCTCATCCAACTCCTTGTGCGGTGTTTTCACTTGATGCAGAAAAAGCCTTTGACAGGCTAGAGTGGAATTATATGTGGGCAGTTCTGCAATGTTTCGGCTTCGGTGAACACTTAATTTCTATGATTAAGACATTATACGACTCACCTGCAGCATCAGTCATAACTGGTAATATTATTTCCCCCCCATTCTCTTTACAGCGGGGAATGAGGCAGGGATGTCCTCTTTCCCCCTTATTGTTTTGTCTATCTCTTGAACCCTTAGCACAAGCCATCGGGAAATCTGAAGTATCGATTAAGATTCATGATCATAATCATAGTATTTCATTATACGCTGATAATATTATTCTATATTTAGACCACTTTGATGTTTCAGTCTCTAGTATAATTAAGGAATTTGATAATTTTAGTAGCTTATCAGGATATAAAATAAATTGGAGCAAATCTGCTTTAATGCCAATTAACAATGTTAAAGTTAATTCTTCTATTCCCTCATTTATCCCTATTAAGGAATATTTCATCTATTTGGGCATTACCATATATAAAAACATTCATAAGATTGCTAGAAACAATTTTAATAATATTTTAGTTAAGGTCAAAAATTACATTCAAAGATGGAAGAATCTTAAAGTCTCTCTTCAAGGAAGAATCTCCACTGTTAAGATGAATTTGTTACCTCGATTTAATTTTTTTTCTCTATGCTACCACTTTCTCCCCCTCCATGTTACTTTAAGGAGATCAACTCCATAATTTCTAAGTTTATCTGGAATGATAAATGCCCCAGAATTAAACTTACCACATTACGACATAGTAATCGCGCAGGAGGACTGGCTGTACCAAATTTTTAATTGTATTATTGGTCGTTCCAGTTTAAGGCTCTTCATAATTGGGTTGATCCTCAATCTACAGTTTCATGGAGGGTGACTGAAGCTGACAAGGTTAAACCAAATAGACTTCAAGATATTTTATTTACTGGCACAGGAAAAAAAGGGGATAATTATAAATTTGGTCCGGTTGTGGCTAACTCTATTAAAATCTGGAAAACGGTTGAACGTCGGATAGGAGGACCCTTCAAATTTTGTAACAGTACACCTTTATGGCACAATTTTAATTTTGTATGCGGAAATCGTCCATTTGTCCAACCCTCTTGGTCTTCTTTAGGTGTAAACACGTGCAGTGATATATATGATAACCAGGGCCTCTGTTCATTTCAGACATTAAGAACCAAATTTTGTCTACCAGCATCTGCATATTTTGTCTTTCTTCAATTACGTTCTGCTCTCAAAGCGTATGGAGTTCCGTGGACTTTTCCCATTTCCTCTCATCCTATGCGGGACTGGATTGCACCATCTGCTGGTCGGCCATCTGTTTCCTTAATATATAATACAATTATTGATTGCATTACAAAACCTCTTTCTATTAAAACTATTTGGAATAGGGAATTATCTGACCTTAATTTATCTGTCGACTGGGAGAGAGTGTGGTCTAATCTCAGCTTAACATCTAAAAACTTGGCTCATCGTCTTATTCACTTCAAAGTCATTCATAGAGCATACATAACTCCTTACAAAAGATTTAAAATGAAACTACAATCAAATTTTAACTGCCATATATGTAATACTGCATCATCAGGCACTTTTCTTCATATGTTTTGGGAATGTCCTGTCGTCATTAGTCTATGGACACATGTAAACCTGGTTTTGTCACCCTTACTGTGAATTGATTGATCTGTTAACCCAAGTTTGTGTCTTCTTAATGATGATTCTGGTCTCTGTATTAGTTCAATGCAAAAGAGAATGTTGTTTGCTGGTTTTACAGCTGCAAAGAAGACAATAATACAGAACTGGTTTACACCGCACATGTGTGGAAAAACATATTGGATCCATAGCCTCCTGCAAATAGTGACTTGTGAATGTGCAACGGCGCGAGTCGGTGGGGCCAGGCCTTCGACCATTGATGCTTGGCAGTATTTTTTTTTTGATATGCGTGATTGTATAAAGGAGTGACTTTTGTGTTTTTATTGTCCTTCCCTCTCTCCCTCCCTTTTGACTGGACTTTGAGATGTTGAGTATGTGTCTGTTGTTTTGTTATATTTTGGATGCTGTGTTGCGTTATGTGTTAAAAAAAAAAATTATGTTGATAACAAAAAAAATAGGAAAGATAATACATTTCTCTAAAGAAACAGGATTCCCTGAATTATCGTAATTTATATTGTTATCACAATTAATACCAGAAATATTGTGATATATTTTTAAGCCCATATCGCCCATCCCTAATGCCCAGGCCTGTTGTACAAACCCCAGTCCTTTGACTCCACCCCATGTCAAAACAGTGCCAGAAAGTGAAACGTGCAGAAACGTGAAGGGAAAAATGGTATCGCAAGCTCACACTTGACTAAAACGCAAAATAAAAGCAGTGATGCAAATAAATTAGTAGCTATGGCCATGACAAATTATGTATTTTTAACTTTTTTTGTTTGCAAAACTTATTTTCTTCTTGCAATACTTAATTTTCTTTTGCAATTCTTTATTTTTGTTTGCAAAAAGCACATTTATTTTTTCTCAAAGCTTCCATTTTTGTTTGCAAAACTTTTTCTTTTGCAATACTTCATTTCTTTTACAAGTATATGTGGCCTTGTTTTGACTCAAACTTTTATGTTAGAATAAGAAGTTTAAATGTATTTTAAAAATCTACTCTTTTTGCCCAGATATCGTTTTTTGCCCTGATTTGTTTCATATCGTCATGTGACCATGGTAATATTTGCTATTGCGATACCACAATATTGATAATACAGTTACATCCCTATAAGTAATTGAAATGGGTAAATGGCCAAACACAGTGTAACACAGATGACACTGACTACTATGGTAAGCTACCAGATACACTTTTTTTTATAGCTGTCAAAATTATGGAAAGCATTTAGAACTGCATTTATATGTTTTTATGTTTTTTTTCAGGAGGATGAAGCAAAAGTATCCACAGGAATGGTAAATGAGAGATACTCCACTGGCAGTCGAGTTTTTGCAGTGACAGCCTGTAACACAGCTGAACACATGCGTTCACAGAACCATGGCTACTTTCAGAGTAAGAGACAGATAAGCTCTACTTCATACTGCTCACTGCATTTGTGACCCGTGCTGGCAAAATGAGTCAGAATGAGCAAATTGTCAAAATTAGTTATTTTTTTATTTTCATTTTCCATTAAAATACCTTCAAAATGATATATGACTTGTTGGAATTGCACAAAAAATGACTGAGCTACAGCCGTTTGAAGGCAATAGAGTCACCAAGCAAGGCTGCATATTTTTCTCCAATTCTTTTCTTAATAATAATTACTATATTATTAATCACAATATAAGTATTTTTATTTTATCTTTGTTATTAAAAATAAGAACAAATTTGCAAATAAACAGTAGTTTAATCAAAAGCAGCGAGTGATTCCGGTTTTTCTTTTAATGTTTGATTAACATTGAGACAGATCTAGGCTACTGTAATGCATGGATCTAAAAAAAAATGTTACACAAGACACATTACACATTATGCACTTTATAGGGAGATTGCTCGCTCGCAGAGAGGTGCCTCTTATGCACGCACTTTGCAAATGTCAGTCAGCACGATTTTGTTTTCATCAGCATGGGTTTAAAAATCATATTTCACTGGTTTGGGCTCATGTCATCAAGAATTCGAAATGAATATTCACAAAGCTGGAATGCTGCGCTTTGCAACAATAGACCTACAACTTGAGAAGCAGCAGCAGTTGTCTTGAAGTGAGCAGAGAAAAAGGTACTCAGAAAACGTACAAATAAAGATCATTTTAGATGTTTAATTACTATTTGGAGCTTTGGGATCGCTAGAAGGCGGCTTTATGAACTAATAACCAATTTGAGCAAAGTGGACATTTTTCATTTCTTTTGCCTGTAGCTCAAAATTAGGCAGTGCACATTCAGACTCATTTTGCCAGCACGGGTCACATTTTATTCAATATTTAGTACCCCCATACACTGTAAAAAATAAATAGTTGAGAAAATGTAAAAAAAAATAAACTTGATGCAGTAAGACATTTGAGTTCTCTCAACAATAGTTTTTTAGTTCTGCTCAGTAAAGATATTTTGTTGAGCCAATGTAAATGTGTTTGTTCATGCAATGCTGATTGTCTTATTTTGCTAATAGAAAAATTATTGTCACAGCAACTGAAACAACAATTACTGTCGTTGAGGTCATTTATTTTTTTCTGTTTCCTGGAAAAAAAAAAATAATGTTTAAAAAGTCACCACATTAGCAAATTTATGTTTGTTTACGAATGACAAGCATTAATGGATGTTAGTCTAATAAGTAGACAACATTGTCTTTGTTTGTAAGACAACTTTCAAGACTAAGATATCCAGGAAATGGACATACTCTAGGCCTCAAAACTAGACACACAAACCTCAAGAATGGTGGCAATCAAAACATGTTAAAAAGATGAGCTCTTTACATCACAGTACAACAAATAACTAACAATAATGATAAAACAACAACAAAAAAGTTTAAATGAAGTCAGCAAACAGCAAAACAATAATCCTATAACAGTAACTGCATAATTTATTCATGCTGCAATGCATGCTGGGAACTCACAAAGCCTTAACTTTTCAACAATATGAAATTCTTTGTTCAGACAACTGTGTTTGACTAGTTGGGACAACATTTGGGGTAATTTTGTTGGTCTGACAAGGGTTTTTATGTAGTTTCCAAAAATAGCATTTTTTAGTATTTGAGACTCAAAATGTTTCGTAAACTGGAAAATGTGCAGTTGCATTTTTTACAGTGTATAAGTTTGCTTAAGCACTGTTTTGACTTTTAATTTTTAGATAATGAAGTAGATGAAGAGTCAGAGGAGGATGATGACTATATTCCCTCTGAAGACTGGAAAAAAGTAAACACTCTTTCTTCAGTATAGTTTTTTTTTCATGCTTTTTGTTTGTAATTTCCATGAATTGTTTGACACATTTATGTTCTTAACAGGAAATCATGGTTGGCTCCATGTATCAGGCTGAAACACCGTCTGGACTGTGCAAATACAAAAACAATGAGAAAGGTATATTTGTTTAGTTTAGTTTATTTATTTATAAAGCACATTTTAAAACAGCAGGAGTTGCAACCAAAGTGCTGTACAACAAATATAAAACAAAGTAAAAACATACCCAATCAAGACAAACAAAGGGACAAATAAAATTTTACACCCTGAAACAGAATTAAAACATACACAATAAAAATGGGATTTCAAAGAGGATTTAAACAAAGAATATGGAAAGGGAAGACTGTTCCAGAGTCTAGGAGCTGCCACAGCAAAAGCCCGGTCGCCTTTAGTTTTAAAATGTGAACGAGGGACTGAGAGGAGAAATTGACTAGATGACCGAAGAGATTTAGAGGTGGAATGCAGAGATTACAAATATACTGGGGATCACAACCATGTAAAGCTTTAAAAACAAAGAGCAATATCTTCAAATCAACACAGAACTTGATCAGGAGCCTGTGTAGAGAGGCGAGTACTGGGGTAATGTGCTGCCGCATTTTGCACCAATTGCAATCAGTCCAGAGATGATTTAGGCAAACCCAGATAAAGTGAGTTGCAGTAATCCAACCTTGAAGTTATAAACACATGAATTACAGTTTGAAGGTCCTTCATGGAAAGCATCTTCTTGATTCTAGCAATTGATCTTAATTGAAAGAAACTGATTTTCACAACAGCACTGATCTGCTTATCAAAAGACAAAGTAGGATCAAAGGCAACTCCAAGGTTTCTAACACAGTCTCGTACATTTGATGACAGGGGGCCAAGCTGCCTGACAATGCCAGAAGACACAGCTGTTGGACCAAAAACCATTATTTCGGTTTTATCATTATTTAACTGTAAAAAATTCAAGTCCATCGAGCATTTATAATGTCCTGAAGACATTCAAACAGATTAGACATAGAACAGTTATTGTTTTTAACAGGAAAATAAAGTTGAGTGTCATCGGCGTAGAGATGATATGATAAATTATGTTTCTGAAAAATATAACCAAGTGGAAGCATATATAAGGAGAAAAGGAGAGGACCCAGAATAGGGCCCTGCGGAACACCATAGGAGATTTGAGCCCAAGATGAGAAACAATTCCCCAAATTCACGGAACGATATCTGTCTTTAATATAGGAGGCAAACCAGTTCAGCAAAGATCCCTGAAAACCAGCTACTTGCTCAAGTCTTTGAAGAAGGATGTAATGATCTATTGTATCAAATGCAGCACTTAAACCAAGCATGATTAAGAGACATCAAGTAAAATATTATTAGTAACCTTCAACAGGGCATATTCAGTACTATGAAATTCTCTAAACCCAGACTGAAATGTGTCAAAAATATTAAAAGTACTCAAGTAAGATAAGATCTGAGAATAAACAACTTTTTCCAAAGCTTTTGAGATGAAAGATAATTTAGACATGGGTCTATAGTTATTCAGATCATGCTGATCAAGATGATGTTTTTTTTAACAGTGGTTGGACTATAGCATGTTTAAAAGAAGCTGGTACAATTCCATTTGTTAAGGAGCTATTGATAATAGCAGTAAAAACTTGACTTAAGGCTGGAAAAGCCTCTTTAAAAATCTGAGAAGGCAGAACATCAGAGTGACAAAATGAGGGCTTCATACTAAGAACAATATCATAGAGCTGTGAAGGTGACACGGGTCAGAAAAGAGAGGGAGCTCCGATGAGAAGCCATTTCTAGAGGAAAAGAATTTTGAGATGGTATGTTAGACCTGATGCGCTCAACTTTATGTATAAAATGTTTTAAAAATTGTTCTCACAAATCAGTGGATAATTCTAATGAATCACTAGGAGCAGGATTTAAAAAGACATTCATTGAATTAAAAAGTATCTTTGGCCTATATGCATTTTGTGCAATTAAATCTGACACGTATTTCCTCTGAGCTTCCTTAGCAGCACTCTGATACCATTTAAGACATTCTCTGAAAATTTCATATGATATCTGAAGTTTATCTTTCTTCCAACTGTGCTCAGCACATCTACACTCTTGTCTAATGGCACGAATGGGCCCCTGAAGCCATGGCTGTACTTTTTTCAGCACCTTGGATATCTGTATCCTTAGGGGAGCAACTGAGTCCAAGGTGGAAGTGCAGGTACTATTAAAAAGATCAACTAATTCATCAGGATGGACACAAGAGGATAGAACATTCACATCAGTTGGAATTTGGGTAGATAAATACACATCATTGAAAGACTTGGCAGTAGAGGAATTAAAACATCTAGAATAATGAGGAGAGTTATAGGATTTAGGCAGAGTACATGGCAATACAGAGTCAAAAAGAACTGGACAGTGATCAGAAATAACAGCATCACATAATTAAATATTATTCACAGGAAAACCATGTGAAAACACTAGATCCAAAGTGTGACCCTTCTGATGTGTAGGTCCAGTGACAGATTGTATAAAATTAAGAGAGTCCATAAGACATGAAAACTCTTTAACCAGAGGTTTTGAGTGACAACAAACATGAATATTAAAGTCACCCAAAATTAAAAGACTATCAGAGCGTGAGACTAGAGAAGCCAAGAAGTCAGAAAATTCTTGGATGAAGTCCTTATTAAATTTTGGAGGTAAATTTAATAATAAAAAAAAAATTACCTATGTTGATCAATTAATTAATTAATTGGGATCAATTATTGAATACTTCAGGAAACACTGACTATAAATATATAAACCGGAATATTTTGCTGGCACTAATGAAACAAAAACTGCATCAGTCATAGTATGATGTAATTTTTTAAAGGGAACATAACACACACAGTTTCTGACAATCTTTTTTTTAAGTACCTATAGAGTAGTATTGCATCCTTAATATCGAGTACCTATAGAGTAGTATTGCATCCTTAATATCTCCAAAGAGTCTTTAGTTTTATCAGATTTATGAAAGTCAGATACAGCTGTACCACTTCTCTCCGAAAACAGTTGAGCGTGGGTGAAAGAGTCACAAGCATGTGAAGCTTTTGCGTAGAAATCATCTGCAAGCTGTGACATCAATATAAATAAAACAGGAACCAAAACTTTATTGACTTTATTTGATTCATTTATAAAACATTAGTCATCAAAATGCCGGGAACAAAACAGATTTCTGGATTTCTGTACCAACAAGTTTTTTGAGACTTTGTTAAAGAGTTGGATTTTTATGCTAAACATGACCAGTGTAAATAAGTCAGAATGCATGAAATAGCATTAGACGTCCCCTTTAACTCCTCAATTATTATATTCTTTTAATTACACGACTGTAATTCTAATCACTTAATGTTCTTGATTTCACATATGGAAACGGTTTACATTTTTGGAGGCATCAGTATGTTACAGTCTTGTGATATGCTTTGAATATGTGACTCCATAATTTACAGTGTATGGAAATGATGACCAGCTGCTGTGGAATCCTGAAATCCTTACTGAAAACACTGTAGTTGAGTTTCAGACAGAAGCATGTCGACGGACGGGAGAGGAGACTGGAGTAGATGCTATTCCAGAAGGATCCCACATCAAAGACAATGAGCAGGTACTAAAGAACTGCCTCTGAGATTGAATAATAATAATAATAATTATAATAATTTAATCTTTTATTTGTAATCAAATGCCGAACTGTGACTTAATACACAATACAAATTGTTTACTCCCTTCAGGCATTATATGAGTTGGTGAAGTGTAATTTTGATACTGCTGAAGCTTTGCGAAGATTAAGATTTAACGTTAAAGCAGCACGAGGTAAGCCTTACAAAGTTTGTTAAATGGCATTTTTCTTTCTTTTTCATCATAATGTTTGAAGCAGTAGAAAACATTCACATAATGCATAATGCCAGTGTTTCTGCAATTTAACAGAGCTGTGGCTCTAGACAGAAATTTATTTCTTGGTTAAAACAAATATATTTTTGTTAATGAAAAATATCCTTAGAAGGACATATTTTCTGCCACGTGTTCTACTTTATACTCACAATCTGGCAACCATGTTTATACATTCTTTGTACAATGCAGAAAAAGTGCTCATGAGATGAAAACATTGACAAGTTGACGTTTAGCGATCAGCCAGTCTGTGTTCCTTCACAGTGCTTTTTGCAGTTTCCTCTGCAAATCTTTATCAATCCTTCTCAGTGGCAAACTTTAATAAATCTAAACATGGATGTGTTTGCTGAATAAGTGCACTTACGCAACTTCTGTTCCACAATACAAAGTCTAATATATAAGAGTATAATTTGGAATTAATATAAGGAATTTCACTCTTTTAACTTTGTGTGTGTGTGTTCCTTAGAAAATTGCAATTAAATGTTTTAATCCATTGACAGCCCTAATCTTACTCATTTTTATTTATTTTTTATTTTTTTCTTTATACAGAGGAACTATCTGTCTGGACAGAGGAAGAATGTAGGAATTTTGAACAAGGTTTAAAGGCTTACGGAAAAGACTTTAATTTTATCCAGGCCAACAAGGTAGTGCTCATTTTATGGCATTATTCACTATAGATTTAATTTCAGTAGGCAGATCACTTTATTTGCAAAGTCTTATAATGAATGTCAGTCCATATTTGCCCCTTCACATTCTGTTTTATTATTTACAAATGTAATGACTAGAAAAAATAAAATAACCTGTGGGGTTCAATAATGTGCCTAGCCATTTTTCTCTGGTAGATAAGTATATGGTTTACTTTTATGCATTTCAAACCTTTTTTTTTATTGTCATTTCCTTATCCAATTTTAGGTCAGAACAAGGTCTGTCGGGGATTGTGTGGCTTTTTATTACATGTGGAAAAAGTCGGAGCGGTATGATTTCTTTGCGCAACAAACTAGGATTGGAAAAAGGAAATACAACCTTCACCCAGGAGTAACGTAAGTATCTGTGCTAACATATTTTGCCTGTCTTAAAGTAACAAAATAAATGTGATCATTGTTTTTGAACATTTTAGAAGGTTCGATATATGCATCACAAAAATGTATGACCAAAATGCTCTGTAGTAATAATTCAGTGAATGCAAACCACAATAACTACATCAACACTGAATGTGAGAAAAACACAGGGAGCTTAGTGAATCTGAGCGTAGTTGAGCTTAATTTATCTGTCATGAAAAGATAGATTCCGTGATTATAGTGGGAGTTTTTGCGAGCTTTAATGATCGGGAATGTTCTCTGCATGCTTTCTGTATTATAATTCCAGTTTGTTCTTCATGCTTCTATAATATTCAATTCAAGTTTATTCATATAGCGCTTTTTACGATACAAATCGTTGCAAAGCAGCTTTACGGCAAATTAAGTTTCTACAATATATTTATATATTGTAGAAACGTAATATATTTAACTTATGGCAAAATTTAGTAATTCTGTATGTTGTCTGAGGGTTGGCATCCTCTGAGGTCCTCTGAGGGGTTGGCATCATCTCTTCTCAGGTGTTTGGTCATCTCAGATCATTTAAAGGTTGGATCCTGACTGAAGCTTCTGTAATTCCTAGTTACCACGGGATGTTAATCCCGTGGCAGAAACAGAGAAACAATAGAGACATAATTAGCATAGCTGCTGTTCCATCCAAGCAAAAATTATTTGTTCAACCCAAGCTAAAGAATAATAATGTGCGTTTGATCAGATATAACTGCAGTACAAGATTATAAGATGCATTATGTGAATGCTTGGCAAAAGAGATGTGTCTTTAATCTAGATTTAAACAGAGAGTGTGTGTCTGAACCCCGAACGTTATCAGGAAGGCTAATCCAGAGTTTGGGAGCCAAATGTGAAAAAGCTCTACCTCCTTTAGTGGACTTTGCTATCCTATACCAAAAGTCCAGAGTTTTGCGACCTTAGGGAGTGGGTTGGATTGTAGCGTGGTAGAAGACTAGTTAGGTACGCAGGAGCTATACCGTTTAGGGCTTTATAGGCAAGTAATAATATTTTGTATCTGATACGGAACTTAATAGGTAGCCAGTGCAGAGACTGTAAAATTGGGGTAATATGATCATATTTTCTTGACCTGGTAAGGACTCTAGCCGCTGCATTTTGGACTACCTGTAGCTTGTTTATTGAAGATGCAGGACAACCAGCTAGCAGTGCATTACACTAGTCCAGTCTAGAGGTCATGAATGCATGAAATAGCTTTTCTGCATCAGAAACAGGTAACATGTTTCGTAGCTTGGCAATGTTTCTAAGATTGAAGAATGCTGTTTTTGTAACATTGGAAATATGATTTTCAAAAGACAAGTTGCTGTCTAATATAACACCCAGATTTTTGACTGTAGAGGAAGCAACAGTACATCCGTCTAGTTGCAAATTGTAATCCAAGAGATTCTGTGTACTGTTTTTTGGTCCAATAAGTAATATCTCGGTCTTATCTGAATTTAATATGAGAAAATTATTGGTCATCCTATCTTTTACATTTTTAACACACTCTGTTAGCTTAGATAATTTAGAAGTTTCATCTGGTCTTGTTGAGATATATAGTTTAGTATCATCAGCATAACAATGGAAACTAATCCTGTATTTTCTAATAATATTACCAAGGGGCAACATTTATATTGAAAATAGCAGAGGACCTAGGACAGATCCTTGTGGTATGCCATACTTTACTAGTGATAATTGAGATGAATCCCTGGGGAAGTCGTGGCCTAATGGTTAGAGAGTCGGACTCGTAATCCAAAGGTTGCGAGTTTGAGTCTCAGGTCTGGCAGGAATTGTAGGTGGGGGGAGTGAATGTACAGCGCTCTCTCCACCCTCAATACCACGACTGAGGTGCCCTTGAGTAAGGCACCGAATCTCCAACTGCTCCCCGGGCGCCGCAGCATAAATGGCTGCCCACTGCTCCGGGTGTGTGTTCACGGTGTGTGTGTGTTCACTGGTGTGTGTGTGTGTGTGCACTTTAGATGGGTTAAATGCAGAGCACAAATTCAGATTATGGGTTACCATACTTGGCCGTATGTCACGTCACTTTCACTTAATTCCTTTCTTTCCTCATCATACCTTTTACAATCATATATCACATGCTCCACTGTTTCTTTCTTCCCACAATTCTCACATAAACCAGTCTCATGAACTCCACTTATAAACAGCGATGCATTCAATCCTGAGTGTCCAAGTCTCATCCTAGTAATTATGACCTCTTCTTTTCTATTTCTACCACTTATACTTTTCTTAGTATCTACCATTTTTTTATATTATATAAATGTAATTTATATAAAAATTATATTATTATCTGTATTGCATTTTTCCTGCCACTCTTTAATAATATTTTCCTTAATAATAGATTTAACTTCACCTTTACTTAACGGAGCATTAAAATCTTTTTCTTCCCTTTTTAAAGCATTTTTTGCTAATTCGTCAGCAGATTCATTACCAGCTACTCTTTTTATTGGTCAGTTTAGATCGGATCTCTTTATTGGCTACTGAAGTTTCGTCAAAGGTTTGAATATCAATTCAAATTGTGGGCTTACTCAGTAACGAACTATGATTTAAAAGTAACGAAGTAGATTATTTTATTGAATTTGTACTTAAGTATATGTAAAAGTACAGCTTTAAAAATATACTAAAAAAAGTAAAAGTACCCGAAAAACTACTTAATTACAGTAACGTGAGTAATTGTAATTCATTACCTCCACCACTGCTACTACTACTACTACTACTACTACTACTACTAATATAAAACAAACATTATTTTTAGGGAATAATCACACAACATTTCTTCCATGTTTTAATTTTAATAGTAAATCCCCTTTATTCGCCAAAAAATACATTTAAATACACAACAGAATTTCTGAGGGGAAAAACATTTCTTTTCCGATTTTTTTCAGAATTTGATAACAATAAAACATATGGTGAGGAAAAGTAAAACATTTGATAGGGCCCTAAACGTGTAATTTTTGTAAAAATTGTAATATATTGATGTGAAATTGTATAAGTTTCATGATTTTATTTAACCATCTGGGGTCTGAGGTGATTTTGGGGCCCTTGATATGTTTTGACATGCCCTGACATTTGTGCTTATTTCAGTTACTTATAATATACTATTGGCCAACATGTTTATTTATTTTTTTCGTATTCAGCACAAACTGTGCTACAATAATATGTGAGCAAGCTGGATGTGCATGCTTGCATTTTTTTGAAAAAAAAAAAGATTATGCGTGGTTAAGTTTTGGGAAAACAATGTAGCTGAAATAAGGCATAAAACCCATTCTAAATAGTTCTGAATTAAACTTTTGAGTAATCAGTCTTGTAGGCTAGAATATTTACGTCAAAATGATGAAGAAAACATTTTTTTCTAATTACAGTATTTGTATTTTATTTACAACACAGTCAAGTCAAGTCACTTTTATTTATATAGCGCTTTTAACAATACAAATTCTGTCAAAGCAACTGCACAATATCAAAATAGGAAAATAGTGTGTCAATAATGTAAAATGACAAGATTAAACACTCAATTTTCAGTTAAAGGCATTTCATTATTGAATTCAATGATGGCATCATCCAGCTCATTTCAGTTCTAAAAGTCTCTGTTCAATCAAGTCGACGATATCGCTGGAAATGAAGTGTCCCCAACTAAGCAAGCCAGAGGCGACAGCGGCAAGGAACCAAAACTCCATCTGTGACAGAATGGAGAAAAAAACCTTGGGAGAAACCAGGCTCAGTCGGGGGGCCAGTTCTCCTCTGGACAGACGAACCAGCAGTTCAATTCCAACTGCTGCAAAGTCAGATTGTAAGGGCTCAACTGGTTCCAGTGGTCTTTTCCCGATTTTTAAGATGAAAAAAATGCAGTTTTACAAATGCTAGAAACGTGGCTGTCAAAGGAGAGATTGCTATCAAATAGCACACCTAGGTTCCTGACTGATGACGAAGTATCGACAGAGCAGCCATCAAGTGTTAGACAGTGTTCTAGGCCATTACTTGTGGGGGTTTTAGGTCCGATAATTAACACCTCTGGATGTGTGCTGCATGTGAGGGGTCCAGAGTGATTTTGCCAGCCCTTTTGCTCACTCTGGATAAGTACAGTTCTTGGAGAGTAGGGAGGGTTGTACCAATGATTCGCTCAGCAGTCCGGACTACCCTCCGTAGTCTTCTGAGGTCAGATTTGGTAGCTGAGCTGAACCAGACAGTTATTGATGTGCAGAGGACGGATTCAATGATGGCAGAGTAGAACTGTTTCAGCAGCTCCTGTGGCAGGTTAAACTTCCTCAGCTGGCGAAGGAAGTACAACCTCTGCTGGGCCTTTCTCACAATGGAGTCTATGTGATTGTCCCACTTCAGATCCTGAGAGATGGTGGTGCCCAGGAATCTGAATGACTCCACGGCAGTCACAGTGCTGTTCATGATGGTGAGTGGGGGGAGAGCAGGGGGGTTTCTCCTGAAGTCCACGATCATCTCCACTGTTTTGAGCGTGTTAAGCTCCAGGTTGTTAAGACTGCACCAGACAGCCAGCTCCTTAACCTCCTGTCTGTAGGCAGACTCGTCACCGTCCTGAATGAGGCCGATAAGTGTGGTGTCGTCTGCCAACTTCAGGAGCTTGACAGAGGGGTCTTTAGATGTGCAGTCATTCGTGTAGAGGGAGAGAACTCCCTCCAGTGCTGGTGGTGCGGGTGCTGGATGAGAATTTTCCCAGCCTCACTAGCTGCTGCCTGTCTGTCAGGAAGCTGGTGATCCACTGACAGATGGAGGTGGGGATGGAGAGCTGTGTCAGTTTATTCTGAAGGGTGTCTGGGATGATAGTGTTAAAAGCGGAGCTGAAGTCTACAAACAGGATCCTCACATAAGTCCCTGGTCTGTCCAGATGTTGCAGGATGAAGTGCAGTCCCATGTTGACTGCATCATCCACAGACCTGTTTGCTCTGTAGGCAAACTGCAGGGAGTCCAGTAAGGGTCCAGTGGAGGCCTTCAGATAAGCCAAAATCAGTCTTTCAAATGATTTCATGACCACAGATGTTAGAGCCACAGGTCTGTAGTCATTAAGTCCAGTAATTTTGGGTTTCTTTGGGACGGGGATGATGGTGGAGCATTTGAAGCATGCGGGGACTTCGCACAGCTCCAGTGATCTGTTGAAGATCTGTGTGAAGATGTGGGCCAGCTGGTCAGCACAGGATTTAAGGCAGGCTGGTGACACACCGTATGGGCCTGGTGCTTTCCTTCTTTTGCTCTTTATGAAGACCTGCCGCACGTCATCTTCACTTATTTTCAGTGCAGGTGTGGGGGAGAGGGGGGTTGCTGGAGGTGTTAATGGTTGTGTGGAGAGGTGTTCAGGGCGGGTGTGCGGTGTTTTTTCAAACCTACAGCAAAAGTCATTCAAATCATCTGCTAGTTGTTGATTCTCCACAGTGCTGGGGGATGGTGTCTTGTAATTTGTAAAGTCTTTCATACCTTTCCACACTGAAGCAGAATCACTGGAAGAGAATTTGTCCCTTAGCTTGCCAGAATAATTCCTCTTTGCCACACTGATCTCCTTTTCCAATGTGTATTTGGCCTGTTTATACAAGACTTTATCCCCCATCCTGTAAGCATCTTCTTTGGCCTGACGGAGCTGTCTGAGTTTTGCAGTGAACCATGGTTTATCGTTGTTGTAGGTTAAACGAGTCCTGGTAGGAATACACATATCTTCACAGAAACTGATATATGATGTTACAGTCTCTGTGAGCTCGTCCGAATCGGTGGCAGCAGCTTCGAAAACACTCCAGTCAGTGAGGTCAAAACAAGCTTTTATATCTTGCTCTGCTTCATTAGTCCATCTTTTAACAGTTCTTAATACAGGTTTAACAGATTTTAATTTCTGCCTGTAGGTCGGTATGAGATGAACCAAACAGTGATCAGATAGTCCTAAAGCTGCTCGAGGGACAGAGTGATATGCATCCTTTATCACTGTGTAACAGTGATCCAATATATTACTGTCTCTGGTGGGACATGTGATGTGCTGTCTGCATTTTGGCAGTTCGCGGGAGAGATTTGCTTTATTAAAGTCACCGAGAATGATTAAAACAGAATCCGGGTGTTGTTGCTCAGTCTCTGTGATCTGATCAGCGAGTTTCTGTAAAGCTGATCTCGTGTTCGCGTGCGGTGGAATGTAAACACTCACGAGAATGAACGAACAGAACTCCCACGGCGAATAGAACGGCTTGCAGTTAATGAAGAGCGTTTCTATATCATAGCAGCACATCCTCTTTAACACAGTTACATCTGTACACCACCTCACATTGATGTAGAAGCACGTCCCGCCACCGTGCGATTTCCCCGTTGATTCTGCCTCGCGATCTGCTCTGATCAGTTGGAAGTTAGGAAGATGTAACGTGCTGTCCGGTATGGTCTCATTCAGCCAGGTTTCCGTGAAACACAGAGCAGCAGTTTGAGAAATCCTTATTTGTCTGGGAGAGCAGGAGGAGTTCGTCCATTTTGTTGGGTGGAGAGCGGAGATTCGCGAGATGGATGCTCGGCAACGGTGTTCTTAATCCGCCTTGACGAAGATTCACGAGCGCGCCGGCTTGCTTCCCCCGTCTGCGCGACCTATAGCATCTAAACAACACAGCAGCTCAGCCAACTATAATGTCCAGCAAAGCGTCCGAATAATCAAAATCCGGTAAAAGATTTTGTGGTGTGTTCTGCCGAATGTTCAGCAGTTCATCCCTGGTAAAACTGATCGTGTTTGAGAAACAAAAAACAGGAAAAACAAACAAAAACAGTACAAACACTGAAGAGCAAAGCACTGTAGCTGCCATCTACGGCACCATCTTGTACCCCACTTTTCATGTAGTAGGGTTACAATATCACAGGGTTATGTATAGCACAGTAGTTATTGTTCTGCATTTGAGCTGCACGTGCTGAAGATGACCAGTAGATTGAAGCATTTGATAGCAGGTTTTTAATAAATGGGATTTAACTCATCATTTATCTCATATAGAATACGCTTTGTTATTCATACAACATAACGTTAATATTACGACTTATAGGCTATCTGCACAAAATGTCCCGACTGCACATGAACGTGTCTGCACGGCTTTGAATGAACTCCTTTTGTGGACGCGTTCTTCATGCAACAACGTGCAGAAACACGGCAACTAAACTCTAAAAATTCACAGCATTTTATTATAATAGTGTTCTAATTATAATGTTATGTATATGACAAGCCCAGTCATAGTTATTAATATTCTGCATTGTCGTTTGTCCTGCTTGCGCTGCGTGCTGAAGAGATAATCACCGTAGTAGGCCTACTACAATGAAGCGCTTTACTGCAGCGCAACTCAACCAAATGCATCTTATATGAGATAAATAATATATACACGATATATATATAAACCGGCTGAAATATTTTGAATTCACTTATACCCTAACGTTACCTGATCGAAAAAAGTCCAGTCTTTCACTCTGTCTTGTTATCCATGCCGCCAAGATGTTGGATTATGGAAAGTGAAACTTAAATCTATAAGGGTGGTTGGATTTATTCACGCACGTTAAAAATATTTATTAAAAGCTTCTTTCTTTTCAGATTCTTATTTACAACATTATCTTAATAGGCTGTATATTAACTTATTGGGAGAAAACCGGTAGTTCTATTTGAAATCAGACATTGAGCACACCCATATAGCCAAAATGGCATGAACATAACACCTCAGCAAATATTCGACTGTGAGATTGGGAGACGAATCAGACTCCTCCTATCGAAGCATCGAATCTTCGACTATTCGGGGTCACACCTAATATATATTGTGACGAGTCGGCTGCCTCCCCCTAATTATCAGCATCTGCCCGTCCCTTAATCGCCACCCTTCACCAGGCTCCCGACGGGAGTGGGTGTGTGAGAGAGGAGGGGCACTGAAACAGCCAGGTCTGGCGGCGTGTGAGGAGGCACACCAGAAGTGAATGGAGCCTCATCACCGCCGCTGTTATATGCCGAGTGCGCCTCTCCTCTGGAGACCGGTCTCTTCCCCGTGCATGCACGCTGGTGTCCTCGTGGGTCCAGGAAGGGAGCGTTGAGGGATCGAGTGCCGCACCCGTGAGATGGCTGACGGGCCAGGATGCCGGGCCATTTAATCCCTCGAAGTGCCGTGGGCCGAAGGAAGACGAAGCCGCTGAAGAACCCGCTGCCCCTCGCGCCCCGGACCTCAGAGGGGAGCGCGTGCGGCCGCTGGACTCCGCCCCTTACCTGGACCCTTCCTTCCAGAACACTGCTCCTCCTTCACAACCCGCGCAGCACGACGAGGACACCAGATCCCCTGTTTATTTTGGACACTTCATCCCCTTTGGACACTATTTTATTATTTCTGTTGAATAAAAGCCTCTCCGAGGCCTGACGCCACGCCCACTGTGTCTGTCGTTTGCTCCTCCCGTCACAATATATATATATATATATATATATATATTAGGGATGGGAAGATTCCCCGATTCGCTCGGTGCATCGGCAAAAAAAAGTTAACAATGCGATGCATCGGTTTAAAAAGTGTGCATCGGATACAATTTGGCATTTGTATCGCGATGCATCGTTTCTAACATATTTGCATCGGTAAAAAACGATTTATTTATATATAATTACTAGTGGATGCGCTACACTTTTATTGTTTAGAAAGTGACCAATAATCTGTGACCAATATTTTATATGTAGATTGATTTCTCCTCTCTAAACGTGTCTCAAGCGCGTTCTCTCATCACCGCTGCGCGTGAATATGACGAATCACAACAACACTACGGAGAGACCTGAGGAATACGGGGATTAAAGTCCAAAACCTGACTTGAAATAACCTAACAAATCAATCGGGACTAAAGTGGTTATAAACAACAATGTAAGTTCACACAATCTAACTAATTTGTACACGCTTATTCTTAAGAAGCCCTGTTTTGCCTGAATGGTGATTAGATACACTGTTTTGGATCACTGCATTTAAACTGAGAATGCACGTACAGAATGACGCGTTCGGTGTATGATAGAGTAAACAGTAATAGCATGTGCAGCGGCAACAGTGGCAGCCTCCCCTGGGTCCTAATGCCCGCTCAGTAAGGAGTCTTAATTCCATAGGGGGCGCTGTTGGCCTACTTCTAATAAAATGAAAGCAAAATACACAAATAATATTTACACTGAGTTTCTGATTAAATAAAGCAGTAATTTATGCCATAAAATCATGAATATGTTTTGATTTAAAGGTCAGAAGCTATAGTTTACATGAAAAAAAATCGTAAACATGACACTTAAATTAAATAATTTTATATATACTGATTTATTCATTAATGTGTAATATTTTATCATTTTTAAACAAATTATGAGCTCTAATTTTTTTTCTCTTTTGAGTTTTTCTCAAACTCTTTTGCTTTAGACCAGGGGTTTTCAACCTTTTAGGACATGCGCCCCCCCAAGTTTGTCTAATTTCACTCGCGCCCCCCCCCCAAAAAAAATATTTTGCTCTTTTGAATTAACATTATTTACACAAGAAATGCACATCCGTTATACTGATGTACATTTGATATTTACTTTACTGTTTACGTTCACTTGAAACAACCGACTGTGCTTACGAGGATACTCCTCAAGACAGCCACTGGTATTCACCTGCTGTCTGGGGCTGTTCACATGTCGCGCCTAAAAACGCGTGGAAAACGCTAGACGCGTCGCTTTCTCCTTCTTTCCAAAGCGCTCTGTAGCTTGCGCTCCCGTGGCGTCTGCCGTTGCTAAGCAACCATGAACTGCGCTCTCCATGAAGACGCGGAAGTTTCAGCAAAGAATAAAATGGATTTCCAGCACTAAAAATCGATTGCAGTAGCTCTGCTACTATATTTATTTAAAAATGACTATCCACGTACAGCTATGATCAGCTGTTCCTTCATCTTGGCTGAGCTTTCAATGTTGTTACGTGAAAGGATGAAGCTGATTGGTTGGTTCTGGTCAGATGACCTGCTGTGCGCTTGCGGCATTCTGAAAAGTTGAGATGTTTTTATCTCGATGCGGCGCGGACGCGCCTGGAAAAAACGAGCGCGTCGCTTCCATTATGAGCGCGCATACCGCGCGTCTACATCTGAAATAACGAACTTGAGCGCGCAAAAGACGCGATATGTGAAGGTTATCTGTTTGAAACGCTCTGTCACAGCGCGTGAGTACCGCGTTAAGATGTCTTGGGCTTAAAATTACTTTGTTTAAATTGACAAGACTTAAAACACGTGAGAATTAAAAACTTTCTTGAGGAAGCAGCACTGGCCTGATCGTTAAGATAGTTTTGGGGGGCTGAAACCCACCTAAAAAGGGTTTAGAACCACCCCTGCCTGATATAGCGTGCGTAATTATACTGAAACATAAATATATAACCAGTTTACCTGATTCAATGTGATGGCTGAGCCTGTTTCTGAGATAACAACATGCCAATCCGTGGTTGGATTTCCGACACGACTAACCGTAAATCATTTTACACCATTCTCACTGTCGCCTAACAGCGGGAGTCAGATTGCCCCCTAGCGGATGGCTAAAGATTTGAAAGCTCGTATTCATAAATCTTCAAGGCAATGTCTCAAGGCAATTAATTGATGCTCGCGCCCCCCTTGACAGGTGCTGGCGCCCCCCTGGGGGGGCGCGCCCCACAGGTTGAAAACCCCTGCTTTAGACCAGTGATCCTCAAATCTGGCTCGCGAGATCCACTTTCCTGCAGAGTTTAGCTCCAACCCTTATCAAACACACCTACCTGCGATTTTTCGAATGATCCTGAAGACATTGATTAGCATGCTTAGGTGTGTTTGATATGGGTTAGAGCTAAACTCTGCAGGAAAGTGGATCTCGCGAGCCAGATTTGAGTATCACTGCTTTAGACCATTTAGAAATTTTAAAACTTAAAATAAAATGTTAAGGTTACCACTGCATCTTTCTGGAAAAAAATGCAGGGATTAATATATAGTTTATTTATAGTTATTTTCAAATCTTCAATGTACTGTCATTATAAAATAACTTTATTATTGTTTATTTAATTCTAACAAATAAGTTCTTGTTAAAAAGTAACCAAAATTAAAAATAATTTGCTTATAATTTCTGCACAGTAGAGACTTGGTGTTGTTTCCAAACAATAGGAAATATATCGGCATCGGCTATCGACCAAAATGAGTTGAAAAATTTCGGCCTATCGGATATCGGCAAAAATACAATATCGTGCATCCCTAATATACTGTATATACACTGAACAAAATTATAAATGCAACACTTTTGTTTTTGCCCCCAATTTTCATGAGCTGAACTCAAAGACCTAAGACTTTTTCTATGTACACAAAAGGCCTATTTCTCTCAAATATTGTTCACAAATCTGTCAAAATCTGTGTTAGTGCACTTCTCCTTTGCCGAGATTATCCATCCACCTCACAGGTGTGGCATATCAAGATGCTGATTAGACAGCATGATTATTGCACAGGTGTGCCTTAGGCTGGCCACAATAAAAGGCCACTCTAAAATGTGCAGTTTTATCACACAGCACAATGTCACAGATGTCGCAAGTTTTGAGGGAGCGTGCAATTGGCATGCTGACTGCAGGAATGTCCACCAGAGCTGTTGCCCATGAATTGAATGTTAATTTCTCTACCATAAGCCGTCTCCAAAGGCATTTCAGAGAATTTGGCAGTACATCCAACCGGCCTCACAACCGCAGACTACATGTAACCACACCAGCCCAGGACCTCCACAACCAGCATCTTTACCTCCAAGATCGTCTGAGACCAGCCACCCGGACAGCTGCTGCAACAATCGGTTTGCATAACCAAAGAATTTCTGCAGAAACTGTCAGAAACCGTCTCAGGGAAGCTCATCTGCATGCTCGTCGTCCTCATCGGGGTCTCGACCTGACTGCAGTTCGTCATCGTAACCGACTTGAGTGGGCAAATGCTCACATTCGATGGCGTCTGGCACTTTGGAGAGGTGTTCTCTTCACGGATGAATCCCGGTTTTCACTGTACAGGGCAAATGGCAGACAGCGTGTATGGCGTTGTGTGGGTGAGTGGTTTGCTGATGTCAACGTTCTGGATCGAGTGACCCATGGTGACGGTGGGGTTATGGTATGGGCAGGCGTATGTTATGGACAACGAACACAGGTGCATTTTATTGATAGCATTTTGAATGCACAGAGATACCGTGACGAGATACTGAGGCCCATTGTTGTGCCATTCATCCACGACCATCACCTCATGTTGCAGCATGATAATGCACAGCCCCATGTTGCAAGGATATGTACACAATTCCTGGAAGCTGAAAACATTCACATTTACATTTTACATTTAGTCATTTTGCAGACGCTTTTATCCAAAGCGACTTACAATTGGGGAATACATAAAGCGATTCATCTTGAAGAGGCAATCAGACAGACGAAGTGCTCATAACACCAAGTCTCAGGCATTGTTCAAATAAGTACAAGCTAGCAAGGGAAGGAATAAATAAAGATATATATATTTTTTTTTATAAAGTTTAGGATGAAGTCAAGTAGTGTCGAAAGAGATGAGTTTTCAGTTGTTGCTTGAAGATTGACAGGGATCCAGCACTCCGGATAGAGGTGGGAAGATCATTCCACCAGCCAGTAATGGTGAACGAGAATGTTCTTGAAAGTGATTTTGAGCCTCTCTGTGATGGTACCACAAGGCGTCGCTCACTAGCAGATCTCAGACTTCTGGAGGGGATGTAGATTCGTAATAGTGAGTGGAAGTAGGCGGGTGCTGAGCCTGTGGTTGTTCTATATGCAAGCATCAGTGTTTTGAACTTGATGCGAGCTGCGACTGGTAGCCAGTGCAAGGAGATAAAGAGAGGTGTAACATGGGCTATTTTGGGCTCGTTGAAGACCAGTCGTGCCACTGCATTCTGAATAATTTGTAGAGGTTTGATTGTGTTTGATGGAAGTCCAGCCAGAAGAGCATTGCAGTAGTCCAGCCTAGAAACGACAAGGGCCTGGACAAGAAGTTGTGCAGCATGCTCTGTCAGGAAGGGCCCCACCAGCCTCACGTTGTTCCTCCTGCACCTGTCCTCCATATCTGTCGTCTTCTCGGTGAGTCGCTACAGCTGATCCTTTAAGTCCGTGACTGTCCTCTTATCTTCACGCGCCGCTGCCTGAACAGAATCAACGCGGTCACGTGTCTGCTTCGCCGTGGTAACTATGGCCTCAAACTCCTCTCTTAGCTCTTTAACAGACTTGTTGGTCGCTTGTATGTCCTCACGCAGTTTGCGCAATGTTGGAATCCGCACCGAGTCCATAGCATCTCTTACTGCCGAATTCACAACCGAATTCAAAGTGCTTTGCTGCTCTTTAAATGCTAGTTCAATGCGGTTAGCAATAGCCTCGTCGAGGTCTTCTCTGGAGATGGCTGAATCTCTGAATTTTTTCTTCATTGGCGATTGCTCAATCTCTCTTTTCCGATCCCCTTTGTCTGCCTTAGCACTCATGATGGGTCCAATGCAGAGTGGTTTAAATTTTACTGACAGGATCGTAAAATATGTGGCAAAGTGAGCGGAGCGAAAGACTAAGCCTGCATCGCCGTCGAGGGATCACGTGATCCTCCCTGATTGCTGTTTTTAATGTAAACTCCCTATATCATTGCTTTGCAGTTTTTATTATCTTTTTTAGATATTTATCCTTTGTCTAATCAAATAAAATTGTATTTATATAGCACAAATAAAAACAACAGTAGTTGATCATTTTGCTGTATAAAAAGACAATTACATTTTAAAGCATCCGGGGAGAAAAGCAAGAGATTTGTAGTGCATTCTGGTGAATCACTCATTGTAATATGTATAATAAATAATAATATATAGGGAGAGTAGACCACAAATGCAAAGTATATGTTGTCCTTTTTCATATTGTTAGAGTGGAATACAAAGGAAAAAAAGAAAATTATCAGGAGGAAAACAATGCAGTGGGACTGAAAAGTGCTCTTCCATAGATATTATTTTTACACCATGTCATATTTGTCACGTTTCACAGGGAATCACGGAGACGAGGAGATGGAATTCACGAGGAATTCACAAAGCTAGAGTCTTTAATATCCAACGGGGAAACATAGAGCACAGGCAGGGAAGACAATCAAGGACTGACAAACACTAACTGAATGGACTGTGGCTTTTAAAGACAGGACAAACAAGGAACTAAGGAGAGACACCTGGAATCAAATGAACAATTAACATAAGGGAGAAACTGGGTCACGGAACACATGGGGAGCATAAAACACAACAAAAACAGTCCATGATCCTGACATAACGCCCCCTCCCGGAAGGTGCGTCCTCGCACCGTAGAAACATCCAAAGGGGAGGGGCGGGCGGGAACTAAGGAGAAGGCTCAGGAGGAGGACGGACACCCGGGAGGGGGCCGGAAGACAGAGACCAGGGAGGCGACGGAGGAGGGAGGAGCCAGGGCAGAGACAGGAGGGACCCGGAGCAGGAGGAGCCTGGCGGGACCCAGGCCACAGCCATAACGGTGGAGCCGACGGAGGGAGGAGCCATGGAGGAGGAATGGCCGCTGACTCCAGGGGGCCGACCAATGGTGCCGGCTACCGACGCAGAGGCGTGGATCCGGGAGGCCACGGTGGAGCCGGAGCGACAGCGGAGGAGCCGAGGGGATGAAGGAGCCTGATGGACCCGGAGGGACGAAGGGACGAGGCAAAGCCGGAGGAATTGAGTCCCGAGGTGCAGGATAGTTGACGCCAGACCAAGGCAGAGCCGGAGGGACGAGGGAGCCCGGCGGAGCTAGTGGCCTGCCGGGCCACGGTGGAGAGGAAGGAGCTAGAAGCCATGGTGGAGCCGACGGGTCAACGGGCCGAGGCGGAGTCCGGGCCTTGGAGACTGGAGGCAGAGTCGAGAGAAACCCCGACCACGGCAACGCTGGAGGATGGTAGTCCCGCCGAGCTCGCACCGCATAGATGGTAGGCTGAGGGCAAGCAGAGGGGCTGCCAGACGACAGCGGTGGAGGCCGCAGGAGTGGGTGGGAGGGCGTGCATTTGAGAGCCTCCAGACTTCCAGGGCTGACCTCAGGAATGGGAGCCAACACTGGAGAGCGCTCTGGAGGCGCGGGCTCTGGGGGACGCTTACGGGGAGCAGGCACAGGAGGGCGCTCTGGAGGCGCGGGCTCTGGTGGACTCTTACGGGGAGCGGGCACTGGAAGGTGCTCTGGAGGCGAGGGCTCTGGGGGACGCTTACGGGGAGCAGGCACAGGAGGGCGCTCTGGAGGCGCGGGCTCTGGTGGACTCTTACGGGGAGCAGGAACTGGAAGGTGCTCTGGAGGCGCGGGCTCTGGTGGACGCTTACGGGGAGCAGGCACAGGAGCCCTCAGACCCTTGTTGTGGCACAATCCACGCGCCATACTCAGCTCACCCTCAGCCGCGGTGCAGAGGGCGGAGCTCCTCTCCACGCTCACAATGTCTGTGGCGTTCTCCCTCAAGGCAGGCGTTGTTGCCGGCTCACGCACCTTGACTGACGTCATTTGCAGCTCTGGCTCCGTGGCGATCCTCAGCTCTGTCGCTCTGTGCGGCGATGGCTCATCGGTTGCGGCGGGCTCTGGCTCTCCATCAGTGGTGGGCTCAGGCATGCGCTCTGTGCAGCGGGGATATGGTGGGCTGGCCACTGGGTCGGGAGTGGCACTGGCGAGATTCTCCTGGGAACAGGCGGGGAACAGAGATCCGTTTCTCACCAATGTCCACTCCACAAAGGCGGTGAAATTCGCTCGAGGGCCATCCTCGGACGACGATGCTCTGTACGCGGAGTTCAAGCTGGCATCGTAGAACACACAGAGCACGTCGTCCGGGTAGGTGGTGAGGCTGGTGAGGACCAGAAACAGTTTGGTGTGACCCTCGAGCGATCTCTCCCCCTGCTCCAGCAGGAGGAGGAGGTATTCTGGGCGAAGGAGGGGATCCATTGGGAAACACAACGGGAAAAAAAAGACACTGAATAAAACGAGAAATCAAACGGAGGGGAACACACTGAGGTTACTGTATTCGGTCGGTCCTTCTGTCACGTTTCACAGGGAATCATGGAGACGAGGAGACGAGGAATTCACAAAACTACAGTCTTTAATATCCAACGGGGAAACATAGAGCACAGGCAGGGAAGACAATAAAGGACTGACAAACACTAACTGAATGGACTGGGGCTTTTAAAGACAGGACAATCAAGGAACTAAGGAGAGACACCTGGAATCAAATGAACAATTAACATGAGGGAGAAACTGGGTCACGGAACACATGGGGAGCAAAAAACACAACAAAAACAGTCCATGATCCTGACAATATTAAAATATCAAGCATCATGTTATTCTCTTATGCCTGTAAATAGAACATGAAGGAAAATGTACAGCTCATTCAGTCAAACTGACATATATGCATAATGCACAGTAAATTTTGCAGTGTTAAATTAACTCTATAAGAGTTAAATTTAACACTCGGCCCGAGTGTATTTGGTCCCACTCAGAATTGGTGATAAATTGACTCTCGTCATAGTGTTAAATTTTCAGAGTTAAATTAACTCAATTTAAAAAAATTAACACTGCCCAACACTGAATAGTGTTAACAGAGTTTAACACTAGGGGGAAATTAACTCTGTTCTGTGTTACCACAATTTAACTCTGCAGTAAAATTTACTCTAATTAGTGTTAATATTTCACTTATGTAGAGTTCATTTACATTTATAATAGTGAAAAATTCTCTAATTTTAAAACCCATTTGGTGTTTTAAAAACAGAATAGAAAACAAGATCAACGACGTCAAATTTAAAACATTTATTACAATGCTGTCAGGCTCAAGAAACATACACATACATGCGCAAAAGTACATCACGTCTGCATGAAATGACAATACATCACTATATTCAGTACAGAAGCTGTTGAACCACCTAGCTAAGCAGCCTTGCTCTAACCTCAGCAATACAAGGATCTTCACTTTGCCAACATCTTTGTTGTACACAGTGGTCTGAATGAAAGTGTACATCTTGTGTAGAATAGTGTTATAAGTGGTGCCAAAAACAAAGTGTGCCTTAAGAAGTTTGTTCACCAAAAAATAGAATTCTCAATAATTACTCACCCTCATGTCATTCCAAACCTATAAGACTTGTTCATTTTCGGAACACAAATGAAGATATTTTTAATGAAATCTGGCAGACGTCTAGCCTTTCATCGACAGCCTATACAACTACAACTTTCAAGGCCCAGAAAGGTGTTAAAGACATCATTAAATTAACCCGTATGACTCTGGTAATTTAACTTCAGTTTTATTAAGCAACACGAATGCTTTGTTTGCGTGAATAAAAAAATGTTTTACCACTTTATGAAAATATTAATCTCTGACAAGTGTACTCGAGAGCACGACGAAGGATGAGTGTTTTGTTGAAATTAAAGCAGACGTTGTGTGAATGCATGCATAAAATTGAGGTTAAACCAGTGGAGTCACATGGATTACTTTAATGATGTCATTACTACCTTTCTGGGCCTTGAATGCGCTAGTTGCGTGGACTCTCAATGTGAGGAACGAAATCTCTCAGATTCCATTAAAATATCTTCATTGGTGTTTTGAAGATGAACGAAAGTCTTACAGGTTTGGAATGACATGAGGGTGAGTAAATGATGACAATTTTCATTTTTGGGTAAATTAACCCCATTAAACAGTTCGTCAAAGGCATCAAGAGAAGAGACCGACTTGCATGGAATGGTATGCTGATCAAAATTGAAGTACTGGTGAACTGAATAATTCTTCGAGTAGACAGGGCTGAGCACTTCCAGCAATGTCTTGAATATACTCCTCAATGCTTGTTCCACTCTGAAAAAAACAAGCAAATTGCAGAGGACTATCACTGATATGTTAAATAAAAAAACTACAAAAAATAATAATAAAAATAATAAATAAAAACAAACCTTCTAGAAGATATCCCTACTTGCAGGGGCGGATTTAGTGAATTGGTGGCCCCAGGCAAATATAGGAATGGGGCCCTATACATTTGCATACATTTACCTACATCAACCTTGAGGTTCCTTTTTTGTCTTGATGCTTTCTGATGCACAATAGTTGTGTCCAATGTTTCTAAATTTTTCATGAGCATGTTATAAATGGATTCTTTCATTTACATTTACATTTATTCTTTTAGCAGACACTTTTATTATTTCATGTTGTAGACCACGAAATAGCAATTGATTTACCATTGAGATACAAGTTTTAACAAATTAAAAAACAAAAATGATGAAATGATAAACCTCACAATTGAACCTTTAAACCATTTTTTTAAGAAAAGGGATGAGTCAGAAGTATAAATTATAATTATTATTTAAAACGGATTTGTGTGGGTAGATTTTCACATTGGTCTGTACAAAAACTGCAGACTGGATTATTGAAAATGCACATTCATTCTCTACCAGTAGGGGGTGCTTTTGGAAAGTCGGAAATATAGCGGTTTCCCCGACAATGGCTGCTCAGCTCATAAATTATACTTTATCAGGTAAAATGAAAATGAAAATGTTTATCTGTTCTAAATGTATCTTAAATTAAAACTTTCAAATTTTAATACTCTAATCAGCATGGACATGGACAAATATGGATGCTTTATGCAATATATGTGTATTATTAGTGAAACCATACTGAAGAGACATGTTTCATAGGTCAGAGATGTTTTTCAAAGAACTTATTCATGTCTATTAGACACATGAAAAAAAGAACATAGAAATACCAGGTTCCTATTACTTCTCTTTCTTTGCACTGAGCAATTTACTGACACAAACCCGTTTACATTTTCGCAGGACAGGTCAGCTCACTTCTGAACATGCAAAATACATTTATTATTTATTTAAAGTTTTATGTTGTTAGACAACGGGATGAATATGAAATAGTGACTGAAACGCGACCCATTAAGACTACATAACCAGCTCTCCCTTCCAAGATGTTATCTGCACAAAAATCCTGACTTATAATCGTGCCATCATCTGATAAAATCAAATAGGCTACACATAAGATAAAGACAGTAGCTGTGCTGTGATTTCGGCTATACTTGCATGAAAAATTAGAGAAGCAACATCTGTGTTTTAACTGAAAGCGCAGCTCCTTTCAGCCGCTTTCAGACGCTGAGAGAGGTGTGCGCTGGGAAAGAGAGACCTCGCGCTCGTGCGGCAGTCAGCTTCAGATGCATAATATTTTAATTTGCTACAAGCAAAATACACAAGAAGCACGTTCAACTCGGACACGCAGACGGTTGTCATGGTAATAAACACCATAAACAGCAACCGCTCGCGTGTCCGCGCTTAATGCACATCTCGTATATGAAAAGCATTTTAGGGGGCCCTTGGCTTTTGGGGGGCCCAAGGCAGTCGCCTACCTTTGTCTAATGGGTAAGTCCGCCCCTGCCTACTTGAGACGTAGACACCTTTCCTGGTCTCTTCTGGCCTTGACAAGACACAAACAACAAAGCATTTTAAGATCATCAACACTGGTTAAAGAATGCTGTATGAAGTTAATCCTTAGTCACAGTTAATGCAACTCAGTAGCAACAAAACTGCTGTGAAAAGTGGCACAATGAGATTTCTCTTTTCATTTTGTACCTTCAAATTATATTCCTCGTTCTTTAGAAATGCCTCTCTGTATAGTTTTGATTCTCCATAGCAAGTATCCGGTGCTTCTTAGAAAGACAAAAATACAGAAAAAGGAGGAGAAAAAGTGTTTTAAAATCCAAGAGAAAAATACACCACCTGTATTATGGGCATGTGATCAAAACATTTAAAAGTTGTCAACAATGCATTAAAACTAAAACAAAATCAGTATGATACTTACGTAGACATTTTTGAAGAAGGTACGGGAACAAAGGCACAATTCCTCTGGCATAGTTTTCGTCCACCTTCCTTGGTGGTGATGTACTGCAAAAATAAATATTTTTTTTCTTAATATAAAAATGATATATATATATATATATATATATATTATACACACACACACAGTTATCATATATACAGTTATTTACATGAAATATTAACTTACCTATTCTTTTCTGAATATTGAGTTTTTCTAGTTTCATTGAGAATCGATCAGACCAGCTTAATAATAATAAAAAAAAATCAAAAATCAAAGCAAAAACATAAATATGGTATATAAACAATAAAAATACTACTTCAAACAATACTTCATTTTAAATACTTTAACCGTATAAAGATCAAATTAATGTTGTATTTTTAAGTAGATTCATGAATTTTCAACAGTCCCCCAAATGCATAAGTAACAAAAACTTATTGCCCACCTTTTAGCTCCATCATCTAGTCTCATTCATTTACTGGAGGACCTTTCTTCAATACTGAGTGTGTCCTGCGAGTCACTGGAGTCAAAGGATGAAGACAGGGACTGATTTGACTGCACAAGAGAAGCTTGCTACTTAAAAAAAGGAGAAAGATAATACGTTAGTTCTGCAATATGTGCTATGCCATGCCAATAACAGTCACTCCTAATAAGCAGGCAACATTTTAAAATGTGTTAACGTTACTTGTACCAGCACGTACATGTACCGCTCTGATCAGGCAAACTAACTGTGTATGTCTAATAACAAAAACGTTAAATAGTTGTTCGTGGTACCGTAATCACTGCATAAGGTTAAAATAACGAAAAACAAAGACGCGGATGTTTTTAAATTGGCTTCTTCGTCACGGAGCACTGAGCCGAGTTAACGCTAATCCCACAGCGCCATCTACATGGCTTCAATAAAGATGCAATGGCGGCGTTCGACTAATTCGTCTTCACAGAACTTAAATTAATGCCGTTGGACAAATTTAGTCTTTCGTGAACTGAACAGTAGCAAATATAGAGTTTATATAACATCCCAAAGGTTTACATAACATCATATAATTTATTCAGAGTTACATTCTGTATCTAATGTCGTAGGACATGCTAAGACATTTCATTCCACAACGACAAAACGTGCTATGCATTATACTTACATTCTAACATCACGCAAACCCCGGCCACAGCCCTAGAAGATTTTGACCGTCCAATACATAAAATGTGGTCAGCTTATGCCCCATTGTGACCTTACATAATTGAAAGTTTAAAAAACAAATTAATCGGATATACCAAAGCTAAATACAGCTGAAAATCAAATTAAGTAAGATTACTGAAATCATTTAAACTTTATCATTACCACATTGAGATGAAAAAGCACATTTCTCCAACATACTGACTTGCCTATTCAATGCCTATTCTTCGATATTTCCGAGTTTAAACCAATCAAATTGCACAAAGTTAAAAATAACTACAACTTATGCATTAATAGTAGCACAATTATTAACCTCAAATATTAAATTTGTGTTTTAATAAATTAATTAAAAGAGCTTACCTTTTGGTGCAAGGCAAAAGAAAATGGCAATGAGAGAACGTTTGCTCTGGTCTTTGGGGTTGGCTTGAGGGGCGGAGCTTAACAGAGTAAAGTTAACAATGCAGAATTCAACTCTGATTATTTTCACCAACCCTAGGGGGCATTTTTCACTGTTTGTTGTTAAGTTAACTCCTTAAGAGTAAACGGAGAGTAACATTGCTTAATTAACACTGTCGATTTTACTGTGTGGATGCTCTTTCCGACCACACTTGAGATGCATTGGAATGAAGATGTAAATGCAGTCCAGCTAACAATATCTAAATACTATCCATAATACAAGTCATATGTTTGTGGCAGGGGTAAAGGGGGCCAGTTTTGTTTAGCTCATCACTGTATTATTGTCCATATCATCCAGTTTTGTTATTGTATGTATGAAAAATGTAAATCAAAATTACACTGATGAAAATAATGAGTAATTGTTTCATAGGAAAAGACATCCAAGTGTACTGCTCTATCACTCAAGAGTTTGATTCATTGTAGTGAGTTTGTCCTGTTTCCTGAAGTCCTGTTGTTTCTCAGTGTAAGGTGTGTGTTCTTTGTTTTATTTGTGTAGGGATTACATGGACAGACTTCTAGATGAGACAGAAAGCACTGCTTCCAGTCGAGCAGCCACGCCCCTTCCTGCTGCCTCTAGCAGCAGCACCAGCCAGTCAGAGAGAGAGGAGACTAGCAGTCACAACGGTAAAGTACCTAGTGTTTATTTATTTATTTTTGCTTTGGTGAGTATTTCAGGATACTTTAAAGAAATTAGGTTGGATTCATGTTGTATGTGGTGTGTTTGAACAGTTTGTTACAGCTATGTAGTATAGTCCAGGGGTTTTCAAACTGGGGTAGAGAGTGCTAGGGGGTCTGCGAAAAACTTGGCAGAATTTTTTTTTTCCATGATTTACACGAGATAATTTTTTTAAAATAATTATTTTTTTATCCTAAAGTTATTAATGACCAAATCTATCTATCTATCTATCTATCTATCTATCTATCTATCTATCTATCTATCTATCTATATGTGTTTATCCCAAAATACTTTGCACTCTTAAAGTTTTGCATACAGTTGAATGGAGCAATTAGCTTGAGGGGCGGAGCTATGTACGTGCACTACAAATGATGGAAAGATTTTTGAAGAATAGCACTCCCTCAAGAAATTAGTGAAAATCTGACTTGGCGAACGCTAAGGCAAAAACTAGAAAATATGACAAATCTTACATTGCGTTTGGTTTTACCTGCATATTAAAGCAGGGAGTCGAGAGACCCCAATGTGTTCTCTGTCAAGAGATTCTCTCCAACAAATGCATGAAACCATCCAAGCTCAAGCGCCATCTACAGCAGAAACATCCCAATGAGGCAGTAAAATTTACTGACTATTTCAAACATCAGGAGTTGTGTTTGGCCCGGCAGACTAGTATTTTTTGTCAGCAAGCATCAGTCCCTGAGAGGTGTTTAAAAGCATCATATTTGGCATCCCTCCACATCGCGCGTGCTAAGAAGCCGCACACAGTTGGCGAAGCATTATTATTACCAGCTACCAAAGACATCGTCAGGGAGTTATTTGGAGAGGAAGCGGCACGAAAGGTAGATTGTGTGCCTTTGTCAGACAATACAGTAAGCAGACGCATAGGTGAGATGGCCAATGATATTTCGTCGCAACTTTTAGAACAACTGCAAGCCAGTGAATACTTGCGCTGCAGTTGGATGAAAGTACTGATATAGGGAATCAAGCACAGCTAATGGTCTATATACGTTTCCTCGATAAGTACAAATTTATCGAGGAACTTCTCTTCTGTAAACCCCTTGAAGGCAGAACCATGGGGCTGGACATCTTTAATATGATGGATCAGTTCATGACGGACAATTCAATAGACTGGTCTCGGTGTGTTGGAGTGTGTACTGACGGTGCTGCCACTATGACCAGTAAGTGCAGCGGTGTCGTGACTCTGATCAAAGAGAAAGCCCCCAACGCTGTTGCCACACACTGTATGCTTCACCGTAAGGCTCTTGTGGCCAAATACATTGAAGATGATTTGCATCAAGTGCCGAGGGATGTAGTAAAAACTGAACTATGTAAAATCACGCCCCTTGAAAACACCTGGACTCTGCAAAGAAATGGTCTCAACCATCTCAAGGATCTCAACCACCTGGCTGAGGCCAGCCTAAAAAGACGCTCAGGACAGGTGACGGGTCACTGCCGCACGTCGTGACGAAAGCTTATCATTTGCACGTGTTTTTAAGCCATTTAAACACGAGTTTAAAGCATTCAAACACAAGCCGCAGAAAAACTCAACTGAGTACTTTTAATTTTTACAGTGAAGACTATGCAGTGCTAGTTCACATTTGATTATTCGGTTTCTGTACCTGGACACCAACAAACTTAAAAACTTAAACATTGTGTAAATAACACAAATAAATAATAAGAACGAACATACAAATTAAACAATTTAAAACAGGGCCCAACCTGCACCGGGGCCCCGCAAACAAATCCCAGCTACGGCCCTGTTTAGCCACTACAGCTGTGGAATATAATCATTTTTAAGACTATGCTGATGTTGACGATTCTGCATAAATGTAATTAAATAGTCGTATCATATAATGTACTGTTTTATTATAAGAACGTATAGGCTAGCCTATATTAATAAAGAAAAGTTGCGTATGCCTTTGGAAGCAAAGCATAAACTTCTCATAAAGCAAGATATTTGGGCTCATTTCGTTTTTTACGAAAAGAATATGTATGAATGAGACAATAATGCGGGAAGTGCTTGATGTTAAAACGAGATTTTAAGTGCAATAGGCTAAGCCACAAAAAAAGATCTCAATGCATTACTTGTGCTAACTAACACACCCGACACGCGCGGACGGAAAGCCGCCTCTCAACATGCAACACTGATTTACTTCAAAATGTAGGCTATCTGTCTTTGGAGTATTTGCATAAACATTGATGGGTATGTCTTAATTTAACGTAAACAGTTGTGGAAAAATCTGATGTGTAATATATTAGATTAGATTACTGTTATACGCAGATCTTAATATAATTAAAAATTAAAGAAAAGAGGGAATTACTCACTGCTCTTGACTGAATATTTTTGTAGCTTTATTAATTGTAATTAATACACTAAAGACTATGCAATTATTATATTTACAGTTGACTATTACATTTCTGTATTATTCTTACTTAAATGCTTCTGTAAATTACATGTAAAATGAAAAAAAGTAAAGCACTGTTAATTCCATTTTTTTCATAGGTCTATTTTGTATTTGCTCTACTGTTTTTAATTTGCATCTTTGTATTTTTTTTAATAACAAAGGTAAAATAACAAAAAGATTTGATTATTCATTTGCTGTGGTAATTAAATAATTGGAGGAAAAGATTAATTGTGATGCATAATCATAATCAAACAAATCGTGAGGCAACTGAAGGTTCACATGTGATTTGGCCATAAGGGCTCTACAGTGGTTTAAATTTTTACTTGCCCTGCCACAAAAAATAAAACAGTTTGTTATCATTGTTTTTGATACCAAAATTATAGATACCAGTTCAATTTTACAATTCTCGATTCCATCTGAAGACAAGTGAACAGTTAGTAAGATTTTATTTATTTATTATTGACGACTTGCGCTTTGTGATTATCAAGATTGAGTGAATGTAGACTGTAGTTCTCGTTGATGAAGTGCCCCTCAAGAGGTATAGCCCAGGGGCCCCTTACAGTGTTAATGCGGCCCTGCACATGGATACTGAAGTTGTCATACATGGCAGATTTTTTCCAGCATCTCAATGTCCTCAATCAGAGCATGCAAGGACACAATGTTCACATAATGAACGCACAAGATATGGTGCACGCATTCATGCAAAAATTATCCCTGTGGGAAAGCAAACTGCAAGAGGGAGTAACAGAAATGTTTCCTCTCTACAACCAGGAGCGCATCTCCTCCACTGCTCAGGGCTCGCAAAATCGCTAGCCTGACGTCCCAGGGCTATTGTGTTTTCCAGTCGGGCTACCAAAATGTATCACCGCCCTATCTTAAATACAGGGCAGGGAGTTTTTAAGGCCTTAAAAAGTTTTAAATACGTTAAATGGTATAAGAAAAGTCTTAATTGTAATTTCAAGAGGTCTTACAGTTGAGGGTGGAAAGGCAAGAATTGCTATATGGCTGGATTACACTTCAAAAGACAATTATGTCATTGAATAAATATGAGCGCTGCACATTTTAAAATCAAAACACGGCATGTCTTTATATGAATGTATCTCTGAAGGGAACCGACTGTCCTCAGAAAGTTGGCATTTTCATTTAATCTTGCCTATAAATTATTTTTATTTCAGCCGATCTTAAAGCGCCACCTCGTGTCAGAGAATTCATTTTAATTTCCAAAAAGCCTGTCTTATGTTTAGATCGACCCATGTTTTTACCAAATGGCAACCTCCCGCTCTCACTCGTGAAGCCAACACGGAGGTGACTAAAACTGCAATTCATCGACTGGCCGCTAGAGGCTGGCTGCAAAAGGGAGTCAATCCCATAGACTCCCCATGTTAAAATGCCCAACTTTACAGCAGAAAAAAAACATGTTTACAGCCTGGTTCAAAAAATTATTTTGGTCTATATAGCTAATTTTGCCCTTTGTGACAACTGTGAGGGGGGTGAATTTTTTTATAACTCATCCATTTAAATTATATTAAGCCTTAAAGTTCTGAATAATTAAGGGCGTGGCCACTTGAGTGACAGGTGGATTGCCGCTCTGCTCCAGAGAGTGAAACGCCAGCCTGAACGCCAGCAGGGATAATGCTCCGAATGATTGTGAATTAAACATCTCTGATGACGTTCATTGCTATGGATTTTATCGACTTACAAGAAAAGGAAGGAAACTGATTTAATTGCGAACAGTTATTGATTTTATGTGTGATACGCTGTCATGGCTTTTGAGTCCTCACGTACAGCTGGCAATGAGTGAATAATCTGCATTATAAAAGAAACACTTTAAAGATTATTTACGATTAATTAGTGTTGCCAAGTTATCTAGTCGTTATTGCTTACAGTGCTTTGCTATATGGAGCAGTTTGTTAGATTGCGATCTATCTAATTTGTTTGTCTAATGATGTGCTGACAGATGTATAAAAGTACACAAGTCACACCGTAATTTAAACGCGGTAGACTTTAATGGACAGTAAAACAAAGGCAGAATACCATATAATTCCAGGCTGGCTGGCTGGCGTTATGTCTTTGCACGGCAGCACTGCTGTCACTATAGACAGGCGTGGTTTCAGCTCAGCTTCATCCACATATCGCCTTTTTGCCCATTTTCGATTATCGTCCTCCGATTGATAATTTTGCCCATTTAGTGACACGCGGTGACAAGCTGCCAAGATGGCAGCGGTCGGCTCCGCCCACTTTAGGCTTCAAAAATGCTCCTCAGAATCCTACGGGTGATGTCACGGACACTACGTCCATGTTTTTTACAGTCTATGTTTTTTACGCAGCAAACACATAGAGTTGTAAATGTGAAAGAAGTTAATGTGCCTTCTAAAAATCTAAACAATTTAGACAGTAATATTCATGTTTTAAATTAATATAATAATTCATATGTTTGACTTATCCCTTTTCATAAAAATGATTTAAAGGCTGAAATAGCTTTTTATAAGATTTTAGTTTTTGTGAAAATTCACAGGGAAACACAAATTTATAAGTCCTAGGACGTAACACCTGTATCTGAATTGTAAATCGTGTCATTTTATGGCTTAATATGTTACCATAGATATTGTCCAACCCCACTCATACGGTGTTCATTTTACTTGTGCAGCTCAGTCATAAATTGCCTTAAATTGATTTTTAAAAATTCTACAGATAGCCTGTAAATAGTAAAATAAAACTCTTTCCTTGATATTCGTTGATATTTGTATATTGAAAATGTTTTTGATTGACATTTATATTTTTTTTGGGGGGGCTAGTTAAATTAATTTTCGGGCTACCAAAATCTGAAGAGTACCTGCCCGAAGGGCTACCAGGGATTTTGAAATTTTGCGAGCCCTGCTGCTGACAACATCACGCCCATAATTCAGTCTCACCTCGCCAAAATTTTCATCTGGCCCCACATTAAATAAAATAATAAAGTAAAAGAAAAGAAAAGAAAATGGGCCTATAAAATAAGCCTAGTTATTGTTTTCGTTGTTTTTGATACATGTAACCTTAATAAATAAGGTTATGACACCAAAAGCTATACTAGATTAATTCACTTAATTTTTTCTTAAAAATGTTTCAGGTACAGAAATTGTAATCTAATGTATAACTATATAACTATAGATTAAACTTTATTAAAGTTAATCAGTCAAGAGCAGTTACAGATGCATAAATAATGTTTTGAAATGTTGAAAATATAAAATGTTAAATACTGTTATTTGAAATTGTTTATAAAATGAAAATATACTTTAAATGTGAAATGTGGCAGCAAGTCCCTGTTAATGAGCAAGTCATTGAGATTCAACCGATTCATTCAGGAAGTGTTGCTCAGAGACGCAAAAAGTTGGCGAAACAAGCGATTTGGTGTCTAAAATGTAAGTCACTTAATATAAACTGCTTGTTTATTAAACTCTACGTTGTATAAAATCAATATCACATTTGTAATCATGCTTATATTTGGAAAAAAATGGCGCTCTTTGTGTAATATTGGTTATCTATATTAAATTATGTAAATATAAAAGACATACAGGGGCATTTTTGCCCCTTATCTTGAATACTGGGGGCATTCTAAATGCATTTTAATAGACTAAATCACGCAGTGAAATTGTGCACTAAATATGCACGTGCACTAGTCTAACCTACTAGACTACGTCATGTATTGTATGCCTGCACTCAATGGGTGTGTTTTTGTTTGGTTTTTGTAAAGTGAGGGACATACTCAGTAATGTCAGATTGTTAAATCAACAATTACGATATCATAGACGATATACGCACACCCTAGCCTAAAGCACTGGCCCAAGTGACAGTTCCGTCTACTGTCCCAAGCGTCGTTCACACTGGCCCCAGGCCATCGGGCAGTCCTTTCTGTCGAGCCCTGACCTGTCACATCTTCAGGGCTATTTTAAACAATATTTCCCTGATTTGAACAACAACCACCTGGACTTTGTTAGGAACCCATTTGCACCAGGGGTTGGCACTCATCTGGATCTAGCAGCCCAGGAGCAAATGATTGACTTGACAAATGATGGCGGGATGAAAACAAGGTTCCCATGTCTTCCTCTATCAGAGATTTGGATGTCTGTGAGAAGAGGACTACCCTGTGTTGTCAGAGAAGGCAATTTTACCTTTTGCCACAACTTATTTGTGTGAAGATGGATTTTCAGCACTGAAAGTACTTCAGTCTAAGCACAGAGCCCGTCTGGAGGTCTCTCACTAAAATGAAACCATGCTATGACAAACTATGTAGAAGCCACCAAGCTCATCCATTCCATTAGTAGTTTTTGAATCAGTTAATGATTCAAATTGGTTTGATTGTGTTTGTAATGCAAATGCTGTCCTTCAGGTTTAACTTGTCACACTGTAATACTCTGAAAGAAGGTACCCTGTTCAGTTAATTAAAATATTTAGCAATTTTCCAGAAATACAAAAAAAAACAAAAAAAACTACAGAATCTACAAATGTTGTCCTTCGGGATTAACCTTTCATGCGTCTTAATTAGAAAAGGTACCCAGTTCAATGTAAATATTTTGCAGTTTTCCAGAAATACAAGACAAAAAAATACCTAGACTTCTGTCACATTTCACACACGAGCAAGGAAGCCAGGAACGAGGAGATGAGGAATTCACGAAACTAGAGTCTTTAATATCCAACAAGGTAACACATCAAGGGAGCACAGGCAGGGAAGACACTCAAAGACCGACAAACGCAAACTGAATGGACTGGACCTTAAATACACAGACAATTTGGGACTAATGACTAGACACACCTGGAATCAAATTAACAATCAACATGAGGCAGAAACTAGGTCACAGAACACATGGGGAGCAAAAAACACAAAACAGTCCTGACACGTGACATATCGCCCCCCTCCCGGAAGGTGCGCCCTCGCACCGCAGAAACATCCAAAGGGGAGGGGTGGGTGGGAACTTTGGAGGCGGCTCAGGAGGAGGACGGACACCCAGGAGGGGGCCGGCAGATAGAGACCAAGGAGGCGACGAAGGAGGGAGGAGCCAGGGAAGAGACAGGAGGGACCAGGAGCAGGAGGCGCACAGCAGGACCCAGGCCACAGCCATGATGATGGCCCACGGTGGAGCCGACGGAGGGAGGAGCCATGGAGGAGAGATGGCCGCCGACTCCAGGGGGCCGACCAACGGTGGCGGAGCAGGTGGTGGAGAAGCCCGAGGTGGAGACGGAGAGCCAACGAGCCAGGGGGATGCCGAGGATCCGGGGGGCCAGGGTGGAGCCGAGGGCTCTGGCGACCGAGGCGGAGATCCCGAGATCCGTGGTGGAGCCGGAGCGACTGAGGACCAAGGTGGAGCTGGAGGGAGGAAGGAGCCCAACGGAGCCGGTGGGACGGCGCGACGAGGCGCAGCCAGAGGAGAGGAGTCCAGAGGCGATGGCGGGTCGATGCTCGACCAAGGCGGAGCCGGAGGGATGAGGGAGCCCGGTGGAGCTGGTGGATCGATGGGTGACGGTGGAGGCGAGGGAGCTAGGAGCTGAGGTGGAGCCACTGGGTCTACGGACCGAGGCGGAGTCCGGGCCTCGGAGGCTGGAGGCCGAGGTGAGGGAAAATCCAGCCCCGGCGAAGCTGGAGGATGGCAGTCCCGTGGGGCAGTTCGATCTCCAGTTTAGTACTCCAGTCAATTAAATCCCTCTCCATGTCCAGCAGTCCCAGATGTACAATCAGCTCACCCTCAGCCGCGGTGCAGGAGGCGGAGCTCCACTCCGCGTTCACACCGTCCACGGCTGGCTCCCTCGTGGTGGGCACTGTCGCCGGCTCTCACACCTGATCTGACGGGTTGGGCTCAACTTCCGGGACGATCTTCCGCTCAGTCGCTCGGCTTTGCGCTGGCTCGCAGATCGCAGCGGGAAATGGCTCTCCATCATCTGTGGGTTCGGGCTGGTGCTCCGCACCGCAGGGAGATGGTGGGCTGGGCTCTGGGTCTGGAGTGGATCTGGCGAGATCATCCTCAGGGCAGACAGTGAGGGGTGATCCGTTTCTCGCCAGAGTCCACTCCACGTAGGCGGCGAAATCCCCTCGAGGACCATCTTCGGGCGACAACGCTCTGCACGTGGTGTTCAGGCTTGCATTGTAGAATGAGCAGAGCGTGCCGTCCGGGTAGCAGGTGGCATTAGCTAACATCAGGAATAGTCTGGTATGTCCTCGAAAGATTTGTCCCCCTGCTCCAGCAGAAGGAGAAGAAATTCGGGCCGGAAGAGGGGATCCATAGGGAAACAACGGAAACAAAACACTGAATAAAAACGGAAACAAAACGGAGGGTATACACAGAGGTTACTGTTTTGTTCGGTCTTTCTGTCACGTTTCACACACGAGCAAGGAAGCCAGGAACGAGGAGATGAGGAATTCACGTGACAACTACAAATGTTGTCCTTCAGGTTTAACTTTTCATCTACCAGTGCCTTATTTAGAAAAGGTACCCTGTTCGGTTAATGTAAACCTTTAGCCTTTTTTTTTCATTTCCTTTTTTTTTTATAAAAAAAGCTACAGGAAATTGTTAATTGTGAGAATCATTTTTGGCTATAGTGAGTTGCCAAATAATACAATTAATTGTTATTAAAACAATAGCTTTTCACATGCCTGTTTATTGAAATATGAATTGCAATATGTCTTTACGTTATACAGAATTTTAGTTTACATGTTTATACTTAAAATACATAGTTGCCTTTATATTTTAGACAAGGGGGTCCCCTGCAGGGAATCATTATATTTGGGGATTCTTGGGATTAAAAAGTTTGAAAACCCCTGGTATAGTCTATCTCTTTGGTTCCCAATTTAGGACTCACCAGTCACAGCTCCAGTGCAGATGCCACACAGACGTTGAGCAGTGTGAACAAGGTGAAGAGTGAACCCCTCCAGGCAAATGGAGCATCTAATCACAGTCTACTCACAGATCATCTGGACTCCAATGGCTCTAAAGTTACAAACACCCACAACACAGACAGAAATGGCTCATTGAAGCACCAACAGGAATGCCAGGGTCTTGACAGGCCAACAAAAAAGTGCCGGACAGAAACAGACTCACTGGCCCAGGTTGAGATAGACTCTTCCAGGGTAAAAGTAGACTGAACAAGACCAAAAGTCAGGCCAAAATCAGAAACCGGGATGATGGGACAGCGCTGTGACACCTCTCACCTCATCCACCCTAAATCCAAAGCTAAGCTGCTCCCAAAATACCACCCTCCAAACCTAACTACAGCTGATTAATGCACCTTTTTCATAAAACCATTTTACAGAGAAATGTATAATCTATATGTAATGGTATTTGTCTGCTATTTTTTTACCAACAAGATATTTATATTTTTTTATTGAGACATTTTAACAATAGGTGAAAATTCTGTTTAAGCCAATATGCATAATACATGAGGTTAAATGTTGGTGAGCATGTGTCTCCAGGCACATCAAGTTGTGTTTTGATTTATATTATATACTAATGGTTCAGTGCTCAGCTTGTTTGTGTTGGAGGCATACTGCAAGCTCCCGACAGATGTAGTAAAAATAAATAAGCCAATGGAATCACCCCTCCAAATCTTTGTTTTTATAAAGTGTCCAGGAAATTGTTTTGCTAGCTGTATGTTTCTATTAACTGAATGAATCTCATAGCAGAAATGTCCAGGTCATATGGCACATTATTATTATTTATTTATTTTTATATTTTTTTTTAAAGTGTAAAGAAAATTAAGCCTATTTTTGGGTGCATTATTTAGCATACTGCAAGGCATCTTATATTTTACATTTGATGTGTTTTTTAGTTATTCTCGTGATTCTCATTCAGTTCTCACAGATTACTTTCAGTAATGCACGATATTAGATTTTTGCCGATATCTGATATGCCGATATTTTTCAAATCATTTTGGGCAATAGTTGATGCCGATACCAATATATATTTCCCTTTTGTTTTGAAACAACACCAAGTTTCTCCTGTACAGAAACTATAAACAAACTATTTTTAATTCTGGGGCCCGTTCTTCATACGTCGCTTATTACATCTGAGATGATTTGAAAGATTCCAGATCTTCTAATCCTGATAACTGATCTCTGGCTAATTTGGTTCTTTAAACATATTTGTGTATTAGATTAAAATATCTGGATTAAGTTGTCTAAGATTACTGCGCGTTCTCGTGTTCCCCGAAAAGGGCAGATGTATCGATACTCGAAACCACGATCAGCAATGCAGCGATTGGCTGGCGGCAAGACAGCAACGTAATGACATCATATCATTAAAAAAGACACCTGACCAAAAACTTGACAAATTTCTGGACCTTTATAAGGAAACAGCCAAGCGAACAAAACTACATAAATGTTATAACAGATAAATGAAATGTGCACTGTTTTTAATTTATTTGTATTTTTTTTTACATGATTCCCGAATATTTATATTCATGATTTCTATTATTTGTACAGGCTTTACATTTTTATTTCAATGTTGTAATTAGCAATTCATTTAATTTTATCTTTGAAGCAGATTTATTATGCGACAGCATTAATTAAAGTTTCTTAGAGATCAAGTTATCTGCATCTCCTGCACTCCATCAAGCCACTCCCATAATAGCTGTCACCACTCAAATTAATGCACAGCTCAGATTAACTGTATGTGTGTAAGACTCCAATACAATTATAAGTAATTATTTCATCACTAATAAATCTTTCAATGAGTTTAACTGGGTGTCTCTATAGTATTATAGACTACACAACATATTTGAAAAATATTTTCAAATTAATTTTTTTATTATTATTATTTTAAATTATTGTCAATTCTGCTTAAAAAGATGCAATCTAATCCTGTTTACATGAAATAAACCTGCTCCCAAGCAGGTTTAAGTTTACGGACGAAAAAACTGACGCACATATAAATTCTCCTCCCCCTTCACATATGTCGTAATAATTTACATTTATATTTTACCTTTGCAGTTTAAGTAAACCATACATGTCATATATTTCAACAGGGCATCTTGCTTTATTAATATTTTTTATGAATGCCTTAAATAACTAATTTTAACAACATAAGGGCAGATCCCTTTAGCTCAGCTGATGACGATTTTAAGTGACGCTTGAGTCACTCCAGTGTTCATCCTTTGATTCCTCCGTCCTCATTTCCTTTCCTTGCATCCTTCCCTCGTATCCTAAGGGGGTGGAGCTAAGACGCGAGAAAAGGAAACGAGCATGCACAAATAAGAAATGAGAAGCACCCCAGGTGTTGGGAGTCTCTACTAATGAGCTGATGACCTGAATCAGGTGTGTTTGATTAAGGAGACATGCAAAACGTGCAGTGTTGGGGTGCCTCCAGGACCAGGGTTGGGAACCACTGCCTTAACATTTTATTTGTAGATTTAACATTAATAGATGGTCTAAAGCAGGGGTGTCAAACTCAATTCCTAGAGGGCCGGAGCCCTGCAGAGTTTAGTTTCAACCCTAATTAAACACACCTGATCCAACTAATCAGGTCCTTCAGACTTATTTGAAAACTACATGGTTTTTGTGTTGGGCTGCGGCCCTCCAGGAACTGAGTTTGACATCCCTGGTCTAAAGCAAAAGAGCTGTAAAAATTCTAAATAATATTTTAGGGCTCCTTGTAATTAAGTTTTCCTAATCCATTTGAAAAAAAACAACAAACATATGAATGAATACATCTGTATAAATTTAATTATTTATTTTACAAATGTCATGTTTATTTTTATTCATGTAAGCTATAGCTTCTGGCCTTTAAATAAAAACAGACTTGTGTTTTTATGACTGCATTATTTATTCAGAAACACAAGTATCTTAAAGTCGGCATGAAATCAAAATGGAAAATTATTTTTTAATGGAATACTGTAGTGTTTATTATACATAATTTATCTGTGCACTTTATTATTTTTTTTTAATTCATGTGCCTTTGTAATCTTTAATCAAAAATGTTAACCACCCCTCCCCCTCACGAGCTATGGCGCAAGGGCCGAGCTAGTGACATAAAGGGTAAATGCTGGGATAAATGACAGGGGGAGAAGCTGAAGCTGATGCTTCACTTAATAGAAATAAATGCATTGACCAGTGCTGACGTGAGCCATGGGGAGTACACTACCCTTAAAAATTGAAAGGATATTACCACAACATTACTCTTAGGACATCGCAAACTATTTTTTTTTTATGAATATGACTTAACCTGATGGAGGATGCGCTCAGTCATTCAGGCAGTCTCTCTCTCTCTCTCTCTCTCTCTTTATCCTCCACAACTAACTGTAAACTGGCATTCAGATCTGCCTCCAATTCGTTAGCAACGCCCCAACTTCCAATGATCCAATAAATTTTCGAAGGACGAAATCAAGTCCCGCCCTCTCATTTCAGATGCCGTTTGCAAAACTTGCAAAGACTTTTGCTGAATAAGCTGAATAAGCGCCCACGACCTTAACATCTTGGTCGATCATCTAACAACACTACAAACACTATAAATCTCTGAAGAAACCCTTGAAAGTCTGAAGCTATGCGAAAGGAACTCAAAGAAGAACTTCGAGCGTCAGACAGCACTAGGGATGGGTACCGAAACTCGGTATTAAATCGGTCTCGGGGCTAAATTATGAAAGACCGGAGTATCGATAAGCTCTGACGTTATCGGTTCTGCTGTCGGTACTGGAGAAATTAAGGAAACACGCATACATGATTTATTGTTGCTATATATACATTAATTAGCTAATTTTCTCTCACCAGAGTTGCCAGCTGTTTTTATGTGCAATAATATTCAAACATTTGTCTATTATACATTTTTGCAATTTGTAATTCAGAAGCGAGATCGCGCTCACGCGGAGGAGCTTCAGCACGCGCAACATGAAAGCCCTGTTTAATTATGATGAGATAACTAACTATTCAAACATCTGCTTACGCTTTAGGCCTGTGGCTGTTATATTAAGCTAAGTTTATTTTTTTTATTTCGACTTTGGCTTCTAATGATTATAGCCGCGTTTCTTCTAGCACAACTTCCATCCCTTTACAGCGGTGCGCATTCGTTCCTCCCTAAAACCCAAACTTAACGTCAGAATCAGCTCAATCGGTGATTGTTGTAAAATGCTGTCTTTACTGTTGCTAAATTGCGGGACATGTTTGATAATAAAATGTTGAAACATCCGCACAAGAGACGCTGTTTCCCAGGCTGAAATGTGTGTGTGTGTGTGTGTGTGTGTGTGTGTGTGTGTGTGTGTGTGTGTGTGTGTGTGTGTGTCGTGCCTGCGCAGTGGAGGAGCGCGCTCCAAAACGGACAGGCAAATTACAGTTTGAGCTTCGGCGCGTCCAAACGATCAAATACACACAAAATATGTCAAAATGGCCGGCTACGAGAGTATTCACTTAAACACCGTTTATGTCTTAAGTGGACCAGAACAGTTGGGAGAAAATCTGATGTGTGTCAATATATTGTCTTAAAGTGACAGACTGGCGCTTCATCAATGTTAATCAAAGAACAAAATGTGAGAGAAAATCCCCCACAGCTCTTAATCTGAATAACGGTATAGCTTTAATAAGCATTAATCTATCAATACATACAGTGAAAACTATGCAGTGTTAATTTACATTTGATTACTTTTAGATTTCTTTTGTAAATATTACTTAAACATTCATGTTACCTTCATTGAAAAATGAAAGCACTGTTTATTTCATTTCATTTGTATATTTGTTTTATTGTATTTGTCAGTTTTTTTTTACTTTGTTTCTTTGTTCATGTTCTTACTGTATCTTATCTTATGTATATAAAACACAAAAAATGCCTGCACACTGGTGCATTTACAAATTGATGTTTTATATTCATTTAATTAAATATTTATTTTGCATTTCAGAATATAAAACAATGTTAATTCAGCTCCTAATCTGTCATATATATATATATATATATATATATATATATATATCAAAAAGTACCGATAAGAATACTGTTAAAGTACCGGATCGATAAGCGGTATCGGTAAGAGTAGTAATACCGTTAAAACCTTAAGGATACCCATCCCTAGACAGCACCAAGCCAAACATCCAATGAAGGGCATCCCCAGAGTGAGTCATGCAATGATGCACGGGATTCCCTCAAGCCACACAGATCATCTCAACTTAAGCAAGTATCAAACAAAATCTCTATAAAGTGGCTGAATCGTGTGGTATTTATCTCTAAAGTAAAGACACTAGAGTTCTCCTCTTGATGATCGGCATGGGTAAAATCGTGTGGAAATAGCAAAACAGTGCTATATTTTAATCATTATCAGATTGCAACAATGCATTGCATGTATGTATGTATTTTGTTTTGTGTTATTTAGCTTAGTTCATGTATTTTAGTAAGATAGCAAATAAACTCTTGTTTGATTTATAGAGAAGTGTTCTGTGTTCTGTTGTGTAATATTCAAATCAAACTTTGCCCAGATTACGTTACCTATGCTCATAACTGTCATAAGGTTATTTAAATAATTCTGTATTATTATATCGTGGCCACGAGAATAAACAGAATTTCTCAGATATACTGAAATCTAACAACTCGCTGGACTATTGTTAGATAAGGTATAAGTTGGACGATTTGATTAATATCAATTGATCATATCAATATCAGATCGTAAGATTCCCTAAAGCTAAAATAAAGCTTAAACCAAAGAGCTAAATTAAGCAATGTATTGTTTATAAAATTATTACATACGAGATTTGAAAAGGGAGAAAAAAAAAGTTTGTCAAAAGGCGGGATCGAACCACTCGTCGATTGCATCAAAAAGACAATGACATGAGATTTACCATCTGCACCACTGGAGCTAATATTTCAACTGACTCTGCTGTGCTTCTTCTGGTTCTTCCTGTACCTTGATTGACAGATGTGTCGTCCAGTCAGCAGTGAGTAATCTATTCCCAAACCAATGGCACTGTCTCAAACTATACCTACCTCTTCCGGTTTGTCTGATTTGTCGTTGTGTTTTCTGACTTGTTTTGTTTTCGGATTTGTCGTTGTGTTTTCTGACTTATTTTGTTTTCGAATTTGTCATTGTGTTTTCTGACTTGTTATAATGTTTTCGGGATTGTTGTTGTGTTTTCCGAATTGTTATTTTGTTTTTTAGATTTGCATTTGCGTTTGTAATTTGTTATTTTGTTTTCAGAATCGTGATTTGTTTTGCACTTCTCATCCACCGTAATTCTCAGATTAAATGCAGCAATCAAAAACAAAATCAAAATCAGTGAATGCTGACATGATCTTATCGCTAGCACACCTTGAGCACATGTGAGCAATTTGTCTTATTGGCAAGGCATGTTGCCTTTTTTTTCCCAAATCGGCCTTGCCAATGTTTACATTTTAAGCCCTTATCGGCCAATTCTGATAACGTTCCAATAATATCGTGCATCCCTAATTACTTTAATACATTAATATCAGCCATTAATATCAGCCATCTGACACAATGGTTGATTTAAAATTATAACTACAGTAAATAAAGACACAGACAACTAAAAAAAAAAAAACAATAACAACAAAAATGTATGTACTGTGTATATATTTTCATATTACTGTAATAAGATTATGGAGGGAAACTGTGCTAAGTGCCACAAAAATGTTATGGTCCTGAGACAGGCTTCCCAGCAGGCACACAACGTCATAAGACATTGATATTTGGTAAAATGTTGGTTGCGACGTCGGGTGACCAAAATTCAATGTAAATTCAACGTCTAATGTCAATGTTAAATTGATGTCCAATATCGACGTCAGCTGACGTTGATATTTTGTTGTTTTTAGATTGTGTAACCAAAATCCAATGTTAAGTCAAATACTGACGTCAACCGGATTTTCATTTTCAACCAAAATGCAACGTCTGTCCGATGTCATGTCCAACGTCAACCTGACGTTATATAGACGTCTGGTGCCTGCTGGGTTTATTTTCTTTAAGCAAAATATAATTTATTTTGAAAATGAAAACATTATTGGGGGAATGTTCTTAACAATTCCTGTGAGCTTTTCTCATTGTTTATGATGGGCTGCTTGTGTCATATGATTTGTATGGTTTGTATAGATTTCTTGCTGCATCCTTTATTTATTTATTTTTTAATATTCACACTGCAAATATCACTGCAAGGTGTTTGTGTGAACTTAAATTCGCCCAAATAACAAAAATGTACATTTCTATGTTTTGTAGTCAAAAAACAACAACACAAAAACTATAATAATCACCGCTGACAGTAGCTTAAAGTAACATGTTTCAGTCTAGAGTTTTAAATACAGGCAGAATTAATAGAGTGATATCATCCAAATCAATGCAGATATTTTGTCTATGTATAGTCCAGAGGAATTTACTTAATGTCTTCACTGAAACAACAATTATCATATACTTTTCTTTTAAAAAAGTTTGTTTAAACATTATGGAAGTTGAGTTTCAAAAGCTGCACTTTCCGAGAGCCATGTTTATTAGATTTTTGTTAAACAAAAGGAGGGAATGACCTTATGGCCAGATATGTCCTTAAAATTCTTTTGACAAGCCACTCTTCCATTGAGATTCAAGTCAAGTCAAGTCAAGTCAAGTCACCTTTATTTATATAGCACTTTTAACAATACAAATTGTGTCAAAGCAACTGCACAATATCAAAATAGGAAAATAAAGTGTCAATAATGTAAAATGACAAGATTAAACACTCAATCTTCAGTTAAAGGCATTTCATTATTGAATTCAGTGATGGCATCGTCCAGCTCAGTTCAGTTCAAAAAGTTTCTGTTCAATCAAGTCGACGATATTGCTGGAAATGAAGTGTCCCCAACTAAGCAAGCCAGAGGCGACAGCGGCAAGGAACCAAAACTCCATCGGTGACAGAACGGAGAAAAAAACCTTGGGAGAAACCAGGCTCAGTCGGGGGGACATTTCTCCTCTGGCCAGACGACCCAGCAGTTCAATTCCAAACTGCTGCAAAGTCAGATTGTATTTATTGGTCAGATTTGGATGTATATTATTCACTGTAATACATCTCCACTACTCCATTACAAACAGGCACTTGAGTTCACTTTTCCATGCATCCATTGTGCATTTACACTTAACAAATCATGGTGCTATGTTTGCTCTGAATAGGGTTGCCAACTTCAGAAAAGGAAAATATGGGATAATCGCGTTTATATATATATATATATATATATATGGGCTGCTTTTGGTGCTTGACACTTTTTTTATTGGTCGTTTTGTGTTTCAAGAATAAGTTCCACACTCAAAAAAATATTTAGGTCCAATTCTTAGGATTTATGTATTTCAATTACATATAAAATATCCATCCATTTTGATTACATATTTTTAACTTAAACAAACTAATAAACTTTATGTGATGCAAATTTGCTGACCTTATGTAAATGAAATAAGTAAGTAATAAGACTTATGTAATAGTACCAATAAATCCAATTTGTTTTAAATGCATAAGAAACATGTATATGTATTATTAGGTAATGAACCCAATGTACTTAAAATGCATCACATTTACATAATGTTTTATCAATAAACCCAACGTATTTCATATATTTAATCCTACCCCACCCAATCACACTGTGCTACAACAAAATCTGATTACAACACAAAAAAAAGAACAGCAAGACCACCCTGTTACATTATATCAATTTATTAATGCTTCAAAGCATTTGGCTATATATGAGCTAGCAATTGTCACAGAATGGCCCGTATTCCTCCATCACTGATCACCTTCACCTGCACCTGATTAATGATCATGCACACCTGCTCCTCATCACCACAGTCATTAGCACCGGGATATAAGCTCACTCCTCATCCTGCACCACTGTCTGATCTTAAAGTCACTAAGCTGCCAAGACATTGATACTTGTGGATACTACTCGGACCTTCACTCTCTACAGCGGACAGCTAGCTGAGTATACTACCGGTGTTACTTACCTGATGATACTCACCCTCTGTCTTCCCTCTCATCACCAGATATCTGTTCATCTGTGGACTCTAGAGACTCGCAGGCTCTCCAGGATTCCTATCCGCCACGAACCTGCCAAAGGACAGAGACACAATCAGAACCCCAGCGCACTATCCACTATTCATCTAGAAAGCCACTTACCTCACGCAAAGACTCTCACCACTGTTGTCTAACCTAATCCTGTAATAAACTCTACCTCTTCTACACTTACCTTTGTGTCTGGCAGTTCCGTTACAGAAGATCAGACCTATAACAGAAGACCAAGACCGTAGACGTAAGCGGACCACACCGATATGGAGGCGGCTTCATTTATTAATTGGGCTTAGGCAATCCACGACCCGCTGGACTTTGTGAGGGAATTCGTGCCATTCGCCCTCTCCAGCTCGCTAGAGGATCGAGCCCTCAAGATCTTGTTCCGGCTCGGGATCACAGCCCATCACCCCTTGAAGCTCCCAGACACTTCCAGCCTCACCTGGCAGGAGACTGTCTTCAAGTGTCTGGAGAGTCTCCGATCCCGAGTCGGAGTTCCGCCCGAAGCGACGATGATGGTTCCGCCGGTCACGGCGACGATGATGCCGCCGGCCCCTGCTGGTTCCGTCCAGCTCTCCTGAGCCCCTGCTGGTTCCGTCCAGCTCTCCTGAGCCCCTGCTGGTTCCGTCCAGCTCTCCTGAGCCCCTGCTGGTTCCGTCCAGCTCTCCTGAGCCCCTGCTGGTTCCGTCCAGCCCTCCAGTGGCAGCTCCACGCCAGAGCCCTCCAGTGGCAGCTCCACGCCAGTGCCCTCCAGTGGCAGCTCCACGCCAGTGCCCTCCAGTGGCAGCTCCACGCCAGTGCCCTCCAGTGGCAGCTCCACGCCAGTGCCCTCCAGTGGCAGCTCCACGCCAGTGCCCTCCAGAGGCTGTTCCTCGCATGTGCCCTCCAGTGGCTGCTCCACGCAAGAGCCGTCCTGAAGTCCCGCTGGTTCCGCCCAGCCGTCCTGAAGTCCCGCTGGTTCCGCCCAGCCGTCCTGAATCCGCGCCTCCAGAGCGCCCCCTAGTGCCTGCGCCTCCAGAGCGCCCCCTAGTGCCTGCGCCTCCGGAGCACCTCCAAGAACTCGCTCCTCAAGAGCCCGCTCCTCCAGAATGCCCACCAGAGAGCTTCCCCAAGAAAATTTTTTGGGGGGGCTATATATCCTCAGCCTGGGTGGCCGGGCCCAGAGCCAAGGCCACGGAGATCCATGACCCACCATGGCCGTACAAAAGAAATAGGCCATGGTCTCCCGAGCCTCCAGTTCCGCCATGGCCTCCCGAAGCCCCGGATCCGCCAGCCCCCGGCCCCGGATCCGCCATGGCCTCCCGAAGCCCCGGATCCGCCATGGCCTCCCGAAGCCCCGGATCCGCCATGGCCTCCCGAAGCCCCGGATCCGCCATGGCCTCCTGAATCTCCGGTTCCGCCATGGCCTCCCGAAGCCCCGGATCCGCCATGGCCTCCTGAATCTCCGGTTCCGCCCTGGATGCCGTCCATGTCTTCCACCGACATCCAGGGCGCCCACCCCCCTCCCAGGTTTTGTTATTACGTCGCGGGACGCGCCGTCCGGGAGGGGGAGGTACTGTCACAGAATGGCCCGTATTCCTCCATCACTGATCACCTTCACCTGCACCTGATTAATGATCATGCACACCTGCTCCTCATCACCACAGTCATTAGCACCGGGATATAAGCTCACTCCTCATCCTGCACCACTGTCTGATCTTAAAGTCACTAAGCTGCCAAGACATTGATACTTGTGGATACTACTCGGACCTTCACTCTCTACAGCGGACAGCTAGCTGAGTATACTACCGGTGTTACTTACCTGATGATACTCACCCTCTGTCTTCCCTCTCATCACCAGATATCTGTTCATCTGTGGACTCTAGAGACTCGCAGGCTCTCCAGGATTCCTATCCGCCACGAACCTGCCAAAGGACAGAGACACAATCAGAACCCCAGCGCACTATCCACTATTCATCTAGAAAGCCACTTACCTCACGCAAAGACTCTCACCACTGTTGTCTAACCTAATCCTGTAATAAACTCTACCTCTTCTACACTTACCTTTGTGTCTGGCAGTTCCGTTACAGCAATACATACAATGGATTCAAAGTGTTTATTGTCATGTGCACAGTGAGGAAAAGCAAGTTTCCCTGTACAATGAAATTCTTTCTTTGCTGTCCACATTGAATGCCAAGACAGTGCAAATTATGTAAAAATAAAAAAACAGACATACACAAATAAAATAGAAATAATAAAAAGTACAGATATGTTGCAGGAGAAGAAATAGACTGTGAATATAGAAATATATTCACAGTTCACGTTCATACACTTGTGTGCAACAACAAGAAACCTTCATACCTTCATGAAAGTGCCTTCATATTTACATGCACATTAAGGTTAAACACTATTTTCAAACATTTTTGCCACAATCAACCATACTGCAGAAATAAATGCAAAAAACTGATGCAGTGTGTAGCTTTTCATTTCTTAAACAACCATGTCGGAGGACGTACCAATGTACACATTCCAGCATGACAATAAAATTAATCGGGCTCAATTTGTGAAATAGTTGTTCAGTGAGAACGAGGAATCATTTTCATGTATGAACTGATCACCAGTCCTGAGCTTAACTCTACTGAATGTCTTGAGGATGTGCTGGAGTCGACTTTACAAAGTGGCTAGACTCTCCCATTGTCAATACAAGATCCAGGCCAAAAATAAATGCAACTCTTGATGGAAATAAATGTTGTGATGTTGCATAATGTTGTTTAAACAATGCCACAACACAGCACGTTATGAAAGCTATAGGTGGTCCAATGAAATATTAGAGTGTGTAACTCCTTTTTGGACAGGCTATGTAAAGTCGACTCCAGCACATCGTAAAGACTTTTAATAGGGACTAGGTCAGGACTCTGTGGTGGACAATCTTTCACAGTTTGAGCCTGATGAATCTTGACATTGTTATCCTGGAATATAGATATGGGTACAACTTCCGACCTGGTTGTTTGAGAAATAAAAGGCTACATACTGCATCAGTTAGAGCTAAAATAATTGTTGCCAAACACAAAACATGCCAGAAACATATTAATCACTTCAAGTAATGAGTTAATCCTTAAGTATCAAGTATTTACTCATTTAAATCCAGACAGCGACCTTTTTTGGCCTGGCAGTATAAAATAAGAATTAAATGTATAGCCAGTTATTTTGGACTATACTACCTTAAGGAGAAGAGAATTCTGATGGAACTGGACACAGCCAAGCTTAAAAACATGAGCACTCGTGTTGTTCCAGGATGGTCAAGTGGCTTGATATCACTTGCACTGCATTAAAAAAAAAGCAAGAAAAAAAAAGCATTAAACATTGAGTACATTTTACATGAAAACACCATTTCAGTATTTTATTTAAATGTATTAATCAGTCTTTCGTTGTAATTATGTGTACTTAAACTTTACTCTGCATTGCCATAATTTGTAACAGCTGCAAATGTGCTATTATTTCTCAAATGAAATGTAGAGAACAAGCTTGTTAAGAAAATTGTTTTGAATGTAATGTACTTAAATCTTTAAGTTGACTGAACTTGTAAAACAGTTACCAATACTCAAGTTTTCATACTAACTTCTAGTTACCTCTACTAAGAGATAGTGAGTTTTATCAAATCAAAAATGAGCTAATTTGCTGCATACTACACACACGTGGGCAAGTGAGACTGTGATGCTAATAAGAAAATTAACATAACTATCAATGTAAATATATCCATAAGATATTTATAATGTAAAAAGAGCAGGTTGACATACACTTACCACATATTCTTTAATGAGTGTCTCCATGTCTTCATTGAGGTATACTTGGGCTCCTCGGGATGTAATTGCAGTTGATTTTAGTCTTCATTCTCAAACATGCAGAACAACAAGATCCCAAAAACACGACATTAGCCATCGATTTACTCAGACATAAAGCTAAAGCTGAGTTAAAAATCAACTATAGAACTATACAATGAACAGCAACTATACAATAAACCCTGTCAATTGGTACATTGCTATATTACAGTCAGTTGTAAATAAACTTTTAAATTGCATGTAAGGCTGGTTTTATATTACAGGTGCATCTCAATAAATTAGAATGTCGTGGAAAAGTTCATTTATTTCAGTAATTCAACTCAAATTGTGAAACTCGTGTATTAAATAAATTCAATGCACACAGACTGAAATAGTTTAAGTCTTTGGTTCTTTTAATTGTGATGATTTAGGCTCACATTTAACAAAAACCCACCAATTCACAATCTCAACAAATTAGAATATGGTGACATGCCAATCAGCTAATCAACTCAAAACACCTGCAAAGGTTTCCTGAGCCTTCAAAATGGACTCTCAGTTTGGTTCACTAGGCTACACAATCATGGGGAAGACTGCTGAGCTGACAGTTGTCCAGAAGGCAATCATTGACACCCTTCACAAGGAGGGTAAGCCACAAACATTCATTGCCAAAGAAGCTGGCTGTTCACAGAATGCTGTATCCATGCATGTTAAGTTGAGTGGAAGGAAAAAGTGTGGGAAGAAAAAGATGCACAACCAACCGAGAGAACCGCAGCCTTATGAGGATTGTCAAGCAAAATTGATTCAAGAATTTGGGTGAACTTCACAAGGAATGGACTGAGGCTGGGGTCAAGGCATCAAAAGCCACCACACACAGACGTGACAAGGAATTTGGCTACAGTTGTCGTATTCCTCTTGTTAAGCCACTCCTGAACCACAGACAAAGTCAGAGGCTTCTTACCTGGGCTAAGGAGAAGAAGAACTGGACTGTTGCCCAGTGGTCCAAAGTCCTCTTTTCAGATGAGAGCAAGTTTTATATTTCATTTGGAAACCAAGGTCCTAGAGTCTGGAGGAAGGGTGGAGAAGCTCATAGCCCAAGTTGCATGAAGTCCAGTGTTAAGTTTTCAGTCTGTGATGACCAACGTCACTGCACCCGTTTACCAAGAAATTTTGTAGCACTTCATGCTGACCAGCTTTTTAAAGATGCTGATTTCATTTTCCAGCAGGATTTGGCACCTGCCCACACTACCAAAAGCACCAAAAGTTGGTTAAATGACCATGGTGTTGGTGTGCTTGACTGGCCAGCAAACTCACCAGACCTGAACCCCATAGAGAATCTATGGGGTATTGTCAAGAGGAAAATGAGAAACAAGAGACCAAAAAATGCAGATGAGCTGAAGGCCACTGTCAAAGAAACCTGGGCTTCCATACCACCTCAGCAGTGCCACAAAATGATCACCTCCATGCCACGCCAAATTGAGGCAGTAATAAAGCAAAAGGAGCCCCTTCCAAGTATTGAGTACATATACAGTAAATTAACATACTTTCCAGAAGGCCAACAATTCACTATTTTTTTTTTTATTATTGGTCTTATGAAGTATTCTAATTTGTTGAGATAGTGAATTGGTGGGTTTTTGTTAAATGTGCTAAATCATCACAATTAAAAGAACCAAAGACTTAAACTACTTCAGTCTGTGTGCATTGAATTTATTTAATACACGTGTTTCACAATTTGAGCTGAATTACTGAAATAAATGAACTTTTCCACGACATTCTAATTTATTGAGATGCACCTGTATTATTATTTTTTTAAATAATATTTCTAATGATATTATTTTTCTTCACCAGTTTGCTGAAATACAAACATTTAAACAGTGGATGTCATTACTTATTTTGGATGAAAACCGGGAGGCTTGTGACTGTCCCATTGACTGCCAAGTAAATTACACTGTCAAGGTCCAGAAAAGTATGAAAAGCATCGCCAGGATACTCCATCTGCCATCAGTGGTTCAATCGTAACGTTATGAAGCGACGAGAATACTTTTTGTAAGGAAATAAAACAAAAATAACGACTTTATTCAACAATTAGGCACCGTAACATCTCCTCTGTGTCAGCGTAGCGCCATTTTGGTCTTCTGTGTCAGCTGGGCCACAAGGCTGCACTGTTTGTGTTCAAATCAGAGTGTAAATCGACGTATAAGACGCATCCCTGTGTCGAGGCTGATACAGAAGAGTGTATGCATTTTGCGTCCAGGGGATAATCTCCAAAATGGCGCTATGCTGACGCAGAGGAGACGTTACGGTGCCTAATTGTTGAATAAAGTCGTTATTTTAGTTTTATTTCTGTACAAAAAGTATTCGCTTCATAACGTTACGGTTGAACCACTGATGGCAGATGGAGTATCCTGGCAATGCTTTTCATACTTTTCTGGACCTTGACAGTGTAATTTACTTGGCAGTCAATGGGACAGTCACAAGCCTCCCGGTTTTCATCCAAAATATCTTAAATTGTGTTCTGAAGATGAACAAAGCATTTACGGGTTCGGAACGACATGGGGGTAAGTGATATTTGGCAAAATTTTCATTTTGGGGTGGAGTATCCCTTTAAGTAAAAAATATAATGAATGTCATCTAGTGCATATATTTCGCAAAATTATCCTTTTTATTTATTTATTTTTTTCTAGTTAAGTAACAAGTTTAGGAATTTATACTCACTCAATGGCTTTTCTTTGACATTGTTTACAAGCTGTTTCTTTGACGTCTTGAAACTCTGACTGAGCGATTACATGAGATGTGATTCATTCCAGTAGGATGTTCTGTTTCTTTCAACACCTTCTGATGATCATTCATGTTTATTTGCTGTGGTAACTAGAAGTAAAGAGGAAGAGATGATCGGTTCATGCAAGTTCTGCACTGCTGCTTTTACTGAGACGCTAAAATGATCGTTCACGTTACATTTAACACCAAAACTGTATTTACTGTTTAACTTTAGTGATACAATTGACAAAATCTAAAATCTGACACTTTGTTTCATATAACAAGTAATAAAACTTACTGTGATTAGCCCTAATTAGTACCATTAGCTAGCTAGTGAAATAAACGATAGGCCATGCATTCGATATAAGTGTAATACGATATTAACCGCACTAATAATACATGCATATACAATGAAATCTGTCAAATAATATACACTGAGTACAGATAAGATATATCTTACCTTGCAAATAGATTATGATCCAGGCTGCTCCGATGCAAAATGGTGAGGAGATTAAGAAGAACGCTTCTTCTGGCACTGCTTTTTTTGAATTTGCACGTGCATTACCAAAGCCGCTTTAGACATGTCAGTGTGCAGTAGGGTTGGGTACCGTTCACATTTGAAATGGTACGGTACCGGTATCGGTACCTGAAATTCGGTACCGGTACCCAACGGTACCTTTTTTCGGTACTTTACTCTCTGTGTAATAATAAAAACATTTATTTCAGTGAAAAAATTAGTCCAAAACTCTCAATTTCAACATTTTGAACAACAGGGCCCTACAATTTTTTTTTTCCAGAAATTCTTGTTTTATTTTTTTCTGATAATCAAATGAAGGCATGAAACATTTATTTATTTTTAATCAAATGAAAATTAAACCCTTTTATTTTTTGGCAAACAAACAGAGGTTTACTGTTAAAATTAATACATGGTAGAAAAATAGTGTGAATATTCCTTTTAAAAAGTTTTAATAATAATTGTATTTTTTCTACAATTAAGTGGTTAATGTAGTTGTAATAATTATTTTTATCATTTAATTGTTTTATTTAAATTTGACAGTAAATGGAATATATAAAGACTTACATTATACTTTACAAAAGTAATACAAGATTAATATATTTCTGTTACATGTTAAACAGCACTTTTATTTTGACAGGTTGCCGTGAAGTTTCTGTGTGTATACAGTATGAGATGATGCTAGTTTTCTCAAATGAAACAGTAAAATTCTCATGAAGTGACTCTCACAGCCTGTAAGTGTTCATGTAGTGAGATGCAGAGGCCGAAATTCACTGCGAGTTCACATGTGCTTCAGTATTTGTGAAGTAAACAAAACCGTGTCTCCGCCATTCATACATACCGAGGCTAACGGAACATGCAGGATTCATATTTAAACCGTCTTTTTGCGTTTTAATATTCACAAACACTAGTTCATATCGCGATTCGAATTAAGTGACAGGCCTTCTTTTATTCATCCAAAAATTGACGAATTCCGTGGCATTCCGCGCTATAGAGTAAATTCCGTTTTTATGAATTGACTCCGCCATCCTGTCCATGTTTTCGCAGAAAACAATATGACCCTAGAAATCTAAGCACACTTCAGAACATTTGGGTTTGCCTTGTGTGTTGTGTTTTAAAGAGTTGCAGTGGTAACATCATGTCACAGGGTCTCTCTCTCTCTCTCTCTCTCTCTCTCTGTCTCTCTCGTATGCGCCCAAATGCGTTCTCAGGTACCGAAATTTGGTACCAAATGATTTAATGTGAATCGGTACTCTGTAGTACCGACGCAATTCGGTATGTACCCTTAAAAATACAGAGTTCGGTACCCAACCCTAGTGCAGTACCACCACCTACCGACTGGAGGATGGTAAACGATTCCATTTGTATGTAAACCAATCTCATGCAATTTAACTAATTGAATCTGAATTGTTTCAGAGCCAGCTTTATGTAAACCCTATTCATAATTTTTAACTGATTAAATCTAATATTTTTGACAGTTAACAGATTTATATTGATTCTAAGTAATCGGAGTACATACATTTTTAAAAAATGATTATTTAAATAAAATCAAATAGATGCAAATACTTAATAAAAAATTGTGCCAAGAATCATTTTTTGAGTGCAAGGTTAAGAATAGCTATTAGTTACTTAAATGTAAAATGTTTTTTTTTCTCTATTTTACAACATTAATTAGTGAAAGACGACTTCCCTTATTGATCATGTCTCAGGTAGATTGGATGTTTTCTTGCACGGCTGGATGTTGGACTCATGAAAAATAATCACGCTGTTTGTATTTGCCAAAACTGATTTCCTGAAGTCAAAACATGGACGGAACTGATAGTGCGTTAGTGCAGCAATTCGTCTCTGGTGAAACTGATTGCAGGGATATGACTAAAGACAGGACAAACTAACAAAACATAAAAACAACTGCGGACGATGCCACGAAGGCTGCAATCAGCGGCGCCATCTTGACTTAAGACAACATTGCCGTTTTAGCATTGACCCGCCCTGAGTGAGCTGTAAACAGTCCACAATTGTTTTTTCGACACCAGAGCAGGTGTAGACAAGAATGTCTTCTAAGCGATGGAGGTGTTTTGTTGTTGGATGTAATAATGAACATAGCAGTCGTCATCTACTCCCAACATCTGAGCCGCTGAAGACACAGTGGATTACTTTTGTTTTTGAAGGGAATGCACCCCCCAATCTACCTAAATGCACCTATGTTCACGCCAATCATTCATGATCAATCTTCACCAACAGAAGAAGTGAGTACAGGCCTAAGTTTTGAATCTTTGCAAATTGCTTTTCCTAATAATGTGCTAGTTAGCAAGTTCCACAACAAACATGGCTGAAGTTTACAGTCTCAGAGGACTGCTTGTCACCCCACTGAAGAGAGGGGCAGGGTGAGCAGAGCTCATTAGCATTTAAAGGGACATGCACTGAAACTGAACAGAGCTGTTTTTGACAAGGTAAAAAGGGTGTTTTACACCATCATTGAGAAATTTTAACCAAAGTATGTTATAGACTTTTCATGAAGACCCTAAATAATCATAGCAACTTGTGGAATATGGGCATCTGATGTCCCCTTTAAAATAAGATTAATGCTACAGTTTAATGTTAACTACTGTTGACAAACAACTGGTCGCTAACAAAATGGTGACAAGCAACAAAAATTACAATAAATAAGCCAATGAATATGACCAATCAGAGTAGGGTTGCCAACCGTCACATAACTGTTCGAGGAATGCGGAATCTGGTCTCACCCACCTCAGCAAGCGGTGCTCCACTAACGCCAGTTCCGTCCATGTTTTGACTTCAGGAAATCAGTTTTGGCAAATACAAACAGCGTGATTATTTTTCATGAGTCCAACATCCAGCCGTGCAAGATAACATCCAATCTACCTGAGACATGATCAATAAAGGAAGTCGTCTTTCACTATTTGATGTTGTAAAATAGAGAATTTTTTTTTTTTACATTTAACCTGGTGCAGGTTAACAGGTAAATGGTCTTTCATGAAAAATACCTTCTTTTGTCCAACAAGCTGTCTAAGGTCGTTATTTGATGGCAATTACAATTAAAGCCTATGTATCTTGGTCTTGAATCTGGATATTTAAGTTCTGTAGCAAGATGACCTCCATAGTGCTGCTAAACAAAAATATTATTTATAGCAAAAAGGTTATGTTGGTTGACCTTTCTAAAAAGTCCAAGGTACAACCACGGTGCTCATCGGATTGGCAAGTTTATGACAGACATTTCAGCCTTAATCTGATCTGATTTTAGTTTGAACCAAACTGAGTTTGTATAGTTTACATAGACGGACAAACAAAAGATGCAGGAAACCTTGTTTGACGCTACTGGAATCTTACAGAGTTATTGGAGAGGCCTTACATACTGTAGCAGTAATTCCATTGTTTTGAGTTAATTCACAATTGACCTTAGACAGCTTGTTGGACAAAAGACGGTCTTTTTCATGAAAGACCATAAGAGCGAGCACATCCACAACAGTAGGCAAAATATCTCTAAACTCTAAAATCTTTTTTCATGTGTTTATGTACCAGTCACACTGAACCACATTCATACACTTGTTTATTTCAGGTTTAACAGCATCACATGTTGTATCGTAATTTATACCATTATGTTACTTTACCAAAAAAATTAAATAAAAATACATTTAAAAATAATATTTACTCATCCCTCAATTAAAAAAAGAAATTGAACAGTCCACCTTGAACTAAAGTTGAGGAATTTACAATTTACTAAGACAAAAGGATAATATTAATTTCAAACCATAGCAAAGGAAATAATTTTTCATCTATCCAACATTAAATTAAATCATATTTTGAAAAGATAAAAAAAATAATAATAATAATAATAAAACATTAGGGGATCACGTGACCCTTCGACGGCGATGCAAGCTTAGTCTTTCGCTCTGCTCACTTTGCCACATATTGTGTAATCCTGTCAGTAAATTTTAAACCACTCTGCATTGGAACCATCATGAGTGCTTCAGCAGACAAAGGGGATCAGAAAAGAGAGATTGAGCAATCGCCAATGAAAAAAAAATTCAAGGATTCCACCATCTCCAGGCATTAAGCTAGCACTTAAAAATCAGCAAAGCACTTTGAATTCGGGTGTGGCTTTGGCAGTAAGAGATGCGGTGGACTCTGTGCTGATTCCAGCATTGCGCGAACTGCGTGGGGATATACAAGCGACCAACAAGTCTGTTAAAGAGCTAAGAGAGGAGCTTGAGGCAATAGCTACCACGGCGAAGCAGACACGTGACTGGGTTGATTCTGTTCAGGCAGCTGCACGTGAGGATAGGAGGGCAGTCACGGACTTAAGAAATCAGCTGGAGCGACTCACCGAGAAGATGACGGATATGGAGGATAGGAGCAGGAGGAACAACGTACGACTGGTGGGGTTACCAGAGGGGGCGGAGGGTTCCAACGTGGCTGGTTTCCTCAGAGTTAATCTTTCCAAGTGGATTCCTTCGTTGAAAGGCCATGACATTGAGATTGACCGTATGACAGAGGGAGGGGCTCCGATCGGCCGTGCACTCTCATTTTCCGTGTACTAAGATGGCATGACAGATCGGAGATCCTGAAAGGTGCTCGGCAGGCTTATCTGGTGAAATGCGCACAGGACAATGTCACACTACTATTTTTTCCCGACTTTAGTCCAGTCACAACGATCAGGAGAAAGGCATTTAATCCGGTTTTGAAGAAGATGACAGCGCTTGGTCTCCAGCCCTTCCTTACCTATCCGGCGGTAATTAAACTACGACACAAAGGGGAGCAGAAAAGTTTTGACTCTCCTCAGAAAGCGGAGGATTTTATCAGCTCCCTGTCTCAGCAGAAGACGTATGCCGCAGCTCTACGGGAAGGCAACGGGAAAACAGCGGCTACTATCTCTCCAGCCCGGTGGGAGGAGTTTGATGGCCGGGATGGAGGCGGTCCTAGCTGCCCAGGGGCGGATGATGGCAGGATGGACATGGACGCTTGCTAAACCTATGTTTTGCTTTTTCTTCTCTCCTCTCTCCTACTGGGATATTGTCCCTATCTATCCGGTACAATGATCTCTTTGCTGGTAAGACTGACACCCCTTTTTTCTTTTTCGGAGGGGACTAATGGAGAGTAGGCTTAATTAAAACATTTTTTTTTTTGGCTGTGTGAGCCTTTCGGGGGACATGTCTTGCGTTGGAGTGGATCGGTCACGAACCATCACTATTTTGTGTTGCTCAATCAGACCTATGTTCTCGGTAATGTGCGGTCTGAGTTGTTTCTTGTTTATGGTTGTTGGTTGTTCATGTTTTTGTGTTGTTTTTATTTTTTACAACAGACATTTATACTTTTATTTATTTTACCCTATTTCTAAAATGATTTTTCATCTAGGAGGTTTGGTATCTAAACTGCACATCAGCGTTTACATGTTATTTACGGAATGGAAGTGCTTCTGTTTTTTTTTCATTTATTGAATATAATCTTGGGATTATGAATATTCAATGCATACTCTAAATATTTTATCACTGAATGTGAATGGTTTAAATTCTGCTGTTAAACGAACCCGTGTGTTAGAATATTTACACCGTAAATCTATTTCCTGTGCCCTAATACAAGAGACGCATTTAAAACAATCTGATGTGGCACGTTTCCAGAAAAAGTATTATAAGTTAGCAGACTTTTCCTGCACTCTTAATAAAACTAAGGGGGTGCTTATCCTTGTTTACAGGAAGTTAAATTTAACAATTGAACACCTTGGTAGTGATGAGAAGGGTAGATTTGTTTTTATCTGATGCAAAATATATAATAATAGGTTAGTATTGGTCTCTATTTATGGTCCGAATGAGACAGACAGTGCATTCCTTACACAGATTTCCAAAACTTTACTTGAGGAGATTGATTGCCCTCTAGTGGTGGGTGGTGATTTTAATGCTGTCATAAATCCTGCTTTAGATAAATCTCAATCTGATACAACAGCCAATCCATCCTCTAAATTACTGAATAAATTTATCACTGAGCTTAACTTAATCGATCTTTGGAGAATTCAGAATACTAAAGCTAAGGACTTTTTTCTAATAGACACAAGACTTTCTCTAGGATAGACTACATATTTATCAGCCCATCTTTAATTTCGTCTAATTCCTCCATCTCTATATTACCAATTTTATTATCTGATCATTCTGCTGTGTTGTGCAGTGTTCCTCTTTCCAATGTTAAAGCCAAGTCCCCTAGATGGCGCTTTAACATATCATTATTAAGTAATCAGACTTTCATTACTTCTCTAAAATAAATTTTAAATTAAGGAATTTCCTGAAATTAATATGCCCTCTGATGTGGATCCTCAAATACTGTGGGAAACGACTAAGTGTGCTATACGAGGTTTCTCTTTCTCTTCTACTCTTGCCAAAGCGAAAACTCACCAATTTACACAATTAGAAAATAAAATCCAAACATTACAAAACCTACAAAAACAACATTTTACTGAGCAACAGGCTACACAGCTGTCCTCTTTAAAAGAATAATATGATTTACTTTCACACTGAAAGGCGGAATTTATTTTACAAAGGACTAGGCAAAAATATTATTTTGAATCAGAGAGACCTAGTCATTTATTGGCCCTTAGGCTGAAAGAATGCGAGTCTAAGGCATATATTAGCGCAATAAAATCATCGGATGACCAGTTCACCACGAATCCTGTGGCAATTAATGACATATTTAAAGGTTTTTACACAAATCTGTATAAAGCTGAAACAGATTTTGATGAACCAATTTGTAAGCAGTATTTAGATAAATTGGAACTGCCTCGGATCTCACAGATAGATAAAGAATCTTTGGAGGCCCCATTAAGTTTGGAGGAACTCCACGTCTCTCTAAAAAGCCTTCAAAAGGGCAAATCACCAGGTCTAGACGGTCTCCCCCTTGAATTATATTTAGCAATTTGGGATTTGTTAGGGATACCTATGCTTAACTCATTTAATTTTGCAATTGAACATGGGGTATTTCATAGAGATAAAAAAACTTCACTGATTTCATTACTTCTTAAAAAAGGGAAAGATCCATTAGATTGTTCCAGCTACAGACCGATTTCGCTTATCCCATGTGATCTAAAAATCTATGCTAAATTTTTTGCCTCTCGTATGGAGAAGGTAATTCATAGTCTGATCAAGGAGGACCAAACCGGTTTAATCAAGGGGCGCAATGCATCTGACAATATGCGTCGACTCCTTCATATTCTTGACTTTGCGGACTCCCACCCAACCCCTCGTGCGGTCTTTTCACTTGACGCAGAAAAAGCCTTTGACAGGCTAGAGTGGAATTATATGTGGGCAGTTCTGCAATGTTTCGGCTTCGGTGAACACTTCATTTCTATGATTAAGACTTTATACCACTCACCTGCAGCATCAGTCATAACTGGTAATATTATTTCCCCCTCATTCCCTTTACAGCGGGGAACGAGGCAGAGGTGTCCGCTTTCCCCCTTATTGTTTTGTCTATCTCTTGAACCCTTAGCGCAAGCCATCAGGAAATCTGAAGTATCGATTAAGATTCATGATCATAATCATAGTATTTCATTATACGCTGATGATATTATTCTATATTTAGACCACTTTGATGTTTCAGTCTCTAGTATAATTAAGGAATTTGATAATTTTAGTAGCCTATCAGGATATAAAATAAATTGGAGCAAATCTGCTTTAATGCCAATTAACAATGTTAAGGTTAATTCTTCTATTCCCTCATTTGTCCCTATTAAGGAATCTTTCATCTATTTGGGCATTACCATATATAAAAACATTCATAAGATTACCAGAGACAATTTTAATAACATTTTAGTTAAGGTCAAAAATGACATTCAAAGATGGAAGAATCTTAAAGTCTCTCTTCAAGGAAGAATCTCCACTGTTAAGATTAATTTGTTAACTCGATTAATTATTTTTTTCTCTATGCTACAACTTTCTCCCCCTCCAGGTTACTTTAAGGAGATCAACTCCATAATTTCTAAGTTTATCTGGAATGATAAATGTCCCAGAATAAAACTTACCACATTACAACATCCTAATAGCGCAGGAGGACTGGCTGTACCAAATTTTGAATTATATTATTGGTCGTTCCAGCTTAAGGCTCTTCATAATTGGGTTGATCCTCAATCTACTGTTTCATGGAGAGTGATTGAAGCTGACAAGGTTAAAGCAAATAGACTTCAAGATATTTTATTTACTGGCACAGGAAAAAAAGGGGATAATTATAAATTTGGTCCAGTTGTGGCTAACTCTTTTAAAATCTGGAAAACGGTTGAACGTCGGATAGGTGGACCCTTCAAATTTTGTAGCAGTACTCCTTTATGGCACAATTTTAATTTTGTATGTGGAAATCGTCCATTTGTCCAACCCTCTTGTTCTTCTTTAGGTGTAAACACGTGCGGTGATATGTATGATGACCAGGGCCTCTGTTCATTTCAGACATTGAGTACCAAATTTTGTCTACCAGCATCCGCATATTTTGTCTTTCTTCAATTACGTTCTGCTCTCAAAGCGTATGGCGTTCCGTGGGCATCTTCTATTTCCTCTCATCCTGTGCGGGACTGGATTGCATCATCTGCTGGTCGGCCATCTGTTTCCTTAATATATAATAAAATTATTGATTGCATTACAAAACCTCTTTCTATTAAAACTATTTGGAATAGGGAATTATCTGACCTTAATTTATCTGTCAACTGGGAGAGAGTATGGTTTAATCTCAGTTTAACATCTGAAAATCTGGCTCATCGTCTTATTCACTTCAAAGTCATTCATAGAGCATACATAACTCCTTACAAAAGATTTAAAATGAAACTACAGTCAAATTTGAACTGCCATATATGTAACACTGCATCATCAGGCACTTTTCTGCATATGTTTTGGGAATGTCCTGTCGTCATCAGTCTATGGACACATGTAAACCTGGTTTTGTCATCATTACTGCGAATTGATTGGCCTGTTAACCCAAGTTTGTGTCTCCTTAATGATGATTCTGGTCTCTGTATTAATTCAATGCAAAAGAGAATGTTGTTTGCTGGTTTTACAGCTGCGAAGAAGACAATCCAGAACTGGTTTACACCACACGTGTAGAAAAACATATTGGATCCGTAGCCTCCTGCAAATAGTGTCATGTGAATGTACAACGGCGCGAGTTGGTGGGGCCAGGCCTTCGACCATTGATGCTTGGCAGTGTTTTTTGATGGATGCACGTGATTGTATAGGGGAGTGACTTTTGTGTTTTTGTTGTCCTTCCCTCTCTCCCTCCCTTTTGATTGGACCTTGAGATGTTGAGTATGTGTCTGTTGTTTTGTTTTGTTATATGTTGGATGTTATATTGTGTTATGTGTGAAAAAAATAAAAATAAAAAACTGTTGATAACAAAAACTTGAAAAGTATTAATTTAGGGTACGTTTAGAACAGATAAAAATGTGCGATTAAGTTGCAATTATTCGCGAATTAACTCATGACAATCATGCGATTAATCACGATTTAACATTTTAATCGATTGACAGCCCTAAGTTAAAATGACTAAAATTAAATGTAGGCTTATGCTGGTAACTCATCAGTGGACTTTCCTCGTCAATATAGGTTATATTCACACTTTTCTTATTCTGACTAATTCAAGCTTTTTTAAGAATGAACCTCTGAAGGGAACCGATTGTCTTCAGAAAAGTTTCGATGGCATTTTCATTTTACCTGATAAAGCATCATTTATGAGCTGAGCGCTGCTTTGTTTACAGCTGTTACCGGGGAAACCGCTATATTTCTGACATTCCAAAAGCACCTCCTGCTGGCAGAGAATGAATGTGCATTTCAATAATCCAGTCTGCAGTTTTTGTTCAGACCAATGTGAAAATCCACCCACATAAACCTTTTTAAATAATATAATAATTTATACTTCAGACTCATCCCTTTTCGTAAAAAATGGTTTAAAAGTTCAATTGAGAGGTTTATCATTTTATAATTTTTTTTTTTTTTGATAAAACTTGTATCTCAACGGTAAAATGCTATTTCATGGTCTACAACTTGAAAAAATAAAAGTGTCTGCTAAATGAATAAATGTAAATGTAAATGAAAGAAATGGAGGAAAGTCCGTACTGTACTGGTTTAGATGCTATAACAAGAGAAAGGTATGAACAGAAAAACACAACATATGTTACGTTTAATAGCTTTTGTCATTTGCAAGAATCTCCTTCACCTGAATAACTGTATCTAAGATCTGGGCCCGTATTCACAAAACATCTTAAGGCTAAAAGTAGCTCCTAACTTGCCGATTTAGGAGAGAATCTTAAAAATAGTGGGCGTGTCAGTCCTAAATTTAGGACTCCTAAATTTTTGCTCTAAGAGTATTTCACAAAGCGTTTTAGCGCTAAAAGTAGCTCCTAAATCTGTGAAACGTTAGGAGTAGTGAAGAGGACTCCTAAATCACTAAGACCAATTCACAACTATCCTAAAATGGCTGTTGCCTGCAATCTGCCTCAGAATATAAACATTTTAGAAACATTTGACGATAATGAGCTTTTAAAAAGGTATCGCCTTTAGGGTTTGGAGGTTATCCCAACTCCAAATTTTCCTTTGATTATATCCTGTTCATTAAACAGTTGGGCAAGAAGTTACAGCTGTTCTTGCATCCAGTTTGGTTTTCTTTTACATTTGCATGTCTTACTATCAGCCACGATTATTCTACTCTGTTAATTAAAAGGAGGTATATATGCATCCACTACGAGAAGCATAAGACTGAAAATTAGCCAAGGGCGGTTCTTGACCCTTTTAGGTGGGCTTCAGCCCCCCTATTTGTCATCTCAGCCCCCCTAAAACTATAATCAGCTGAATCATCAGACCAGTGATGCTTCCTCAAGAAAGTTTATAATTCTCGCTCGTTTATCGATCTCAATGTGGTAATCATGCACTGTGATAGATCGTTAATGTGCGCACACACATTTGAATGAAGCGCACACCACACACTGAGAGGCACTGCACGGACAGCACACCAGCATGGTCTCATGAAAGTGCGTTTCAATGGCACGAATTTCTGTTTCTACAATGTATTTGGTGTGCTTATGATACGCACCTTCCCCACACCCCTATACCTAATCATTGTGTCTCAGATGCACGCCAAAGTCAGTTTTTGCGTATAAATCGCACCAAATAGAAACAGAAAATCATGCCATTGAAACGCACTTGCATGAGATTGTCAGTCACTTTCGTGTCCTCTCGAGCAAATAAGGAAATACACAAAATATTATGTCACAATGGCTGTCTTGACAAGTATCCAAGTAAACACAGTCAGTTACGTCTTAAACATAAACCATTAAGAAAATATTGGATGTGTGTCAGTATGCATTTCTTATATTACGCTAATAATGTTAATCAAACAACAAAAGAAAAACATGAGAATCACTCACTAAGTAACTTCTGTAACTTTAATAGGTAATTGTAATACAGTTTTCATAAGCACAGTAAAATACTGTTTAGGTAATTTGTATCGTTGTATCTAAAGGTCTCTCTGAGGGCTCAGCTAAAGATGAAATCCTAGAACAGCCCCTGCAAATTAGCTGAACATATATTTGTTTAATTAGTGACACTTAGCCTGCATGTTAAAATCTTTATTTGAATGTGTCAATTAACATTATTTCTTAAACCTTTATTTGGATATGGCAACATAATATCGTGTTCTACAATATTTCTATGAATAAATCTCTGACAGAGACCCCCCCCCCCTCTCCTATCAGCCAATCACTGTGTGCATAGTTAATAAGCATGCTGACATCATCCATAGCAACAAGGTCAATCCCGCCCTTACTCTGAGCTTAAGACTTCTCTCTATTCCTTAGTAAAAGTTTGTCTCAGCAGCTTTGTGAATCGGTTTTAAGAGAAAACTCTTAGCTAAAAACTTTTACTGCTATTTAGGAGAACACTTAGTGGTAAGATAAAATGTTTTGTGAATACGGGCCCTGGTCTCCAGTATACAGTAATTTTATATTTCTTTTTATATATTTATAATTTTATATTTCCCACTCCGTGAGATCCTAAAACTCCAATAGCTTGTGTATTGCATTTGAGTACACAGGTGTTACATATTGGATCACAATATGAACATACTCTGAACTTTATTCTTAATATTTTTTATGCAGCTACTATTCTGACAACCCAAAACTTCTAACGATTCAATTAGTAATTAAGATGAACTTAAGAGATTATAGACCACTCCCCACAACATATAATAAATCAATGTATATCTATCATTACCATTCACTGTTTTCCTAAACGTGAGCAAGCAGAGTACAAACGGTGTCTTCAATTAATGATTAAAAACAGCAAAATTCTGAGCAAACAAGAAAAAAAAACATTGGAAAAAAAACAAGAAAACAGATAAATATGTACAGCTGAGCTGTACAGTAAATATTAATGGTTTCAAGAGTTTTCACAATTTCTCTGCAATGAACCATTGTGTTTATTTTAAGAAATCTCAATAATCATATTTTGTAGGGACATGGAAAAGTCTTCCATAAGTCTCCTTTTAATTTTTATTTTCCAAAGAAGAAAAAAAAAAATACATGTTTGGGACAACATACATTTACATTTACATTTAGTCATTTGGCAGACGCTTTTATCCAAAGCGACTTACAATTGGGGAATACATAAAGCGATTCATCTTGAAGAGGCAATCAGACAGAGGAAGTGCTCTTAACACCAAGTCTCAGTCATTGTTCAAATGAGTACAAGCTAGGAAGGGAAGGAGATAAAGATAAAGGGAAAGATTTTTTTTTATTTTTTTTAGAACAAGTTTAGGATGAAGTCAAGTAGTGCCGAAAGAGATGAGTTTTCAGTTGTTGCTTGAAGATTGACAGGGATCCAGCATTCCGGACAGGGGTGGGAAGATTATTCCACCAGCCAGGAATGGTGAACGAGAATGTTCTGGAGAGTGATTTTGAGCCTCTCTGTGATGGTACCACAAGGCGCCTCTCACTAGCAAATCTCAGACTTCTGGAGGGGATGTAGATTCGTAATAGTGAGTGGAAGTAGGATGGTGCTGAGCCTGTGGTCGTTCTGTATGCAAGCATCAGTGTCTTGAACTTGATGCGAGCTGCCACTGGTAGCCAGTGCAAGGAGATGAAGAGAGGTGTAACATGGGCTCTTTTGGGCTCGTTGAAGACCAGTCGTGACGCTGCATTCTGAATCATTTGTAGAGGTTTGATTGTGTTTGATGGAAGTCCAGCCAGAAGAGCATTGCAGTAGTCCAGCCTAGAAATGACAAGGGCCTGGACAAGAAGTTGTGCAGCATGCTCTGTCAGAAAGGGCCTGATTTTTCTGATGTTGTGTAGCGCAAACCTGCAAGATCGAGCAGTCTTTGCAATGTGCTCTTTGAAGGTCAGCTGGTCATCAAAGATTACACCAAGATTTCTGACCAAAGTTGATGGGGTAATTATTGATGTGCCTAACTGAATCGAGAAGTCATGCTGTAGAGTCGGAGTGGCAGGGAAGACAAGAAGCTCAGTCTTTGCCAGGTTGAGCTGTAGGTGATGTTCTTTCATCCATGCCGAGATGTCTGCCGGGCAGCCTGAGATCCGTGCAGCTACCGTTGGATCATCTGGTTGAAAAGAGAGATAGAGCTGTGTGTCGTCGGCGTAGCAATGATAGGAAAAGCCATGTGCCTGTATGATGGGACCCAGTGATGTAGTGTATGTGGAGAAGAGGAGGGGTCCAAGAACCGATCCCTGAGGAACCCCAGTGACCAGTTGATGTGCTTTGGATACCTCCCCTCCCCAGGCCACCCTGAAAGACCTACCGGTGAGATAGGATTCAAACCAGCGAAGTGGAATCCCAGTGATGCCCAGCGATGAGAGGGTGGACAGGAGGATCTTATGATTGACAGTGTCAAAAGCAGCAGAAAGATCCAGCAGAATGAGGACTGATGATTTGAAATCGGCCTTTGCAATTCGCAGGGCTTCAGTGACTGAGAGTAGCGCAGTCTCTGTTGAATGGCCACTCCTTAAACCTGACTGTTTAGCATCCAGTTTGTTGTACTGTGAAAGAAACAATGAGAGCTGGTTGAAGACAACTCGTTCGAGTGTTTTCGCTACGAATGGAAGGAGAGAGACAGGTCTGTAGTTTTCTAAAAGAGAAGTGTTTAATGTAGGTTTTTTTGAGCAGTGCTTGAACGCTGTGGGGCAGATGCCTGTGCGGAGAGATGTGTTGATAATGTGTGTGAGTGCCGGTAAGAGTGTGGGAGAGATTGCTTGGAGAAGGTGAGAGGGGATTGGGTCAAGAGGACATGTTGTAGGATGGCTGGAGAGGAGAAGTTTGGATACTTCCGCCTCGGTGAGGGGACAGAAGGAGAAGATGGGAGTTTGAGCAGTGGATGTGGTTGGTTGGAGGTCCTGTGTGTGTGGAGGTGAGAACTGGTTACTGATTGTTCTAGTTTTGTCTGAGAAAAAAGTGGCAAAGTCGTCAGCTGTTATAGAAGTGGTGGGAGGTGGAGGAGGGGGACAGAGGAGAGAATTAAATGTTCTGAAGATATTACGCATGTCTGGAGCGCTGTTGATCTTGTTGTGGAAATGTGAGGATTTGGCAGTGTGGACTTCAGTAGAGAAAGATGAAAGCAAAGACTGATACCTACTCAGGTCCGATGGATCGTTTGATTTGAGCCATTTTCTCTCTGCCGCTCTGAGTTTGGTCCGATGCTCACGAAGAACATCGGATAACCAGGGGTTAGAAGGGGCAGCCCGTGCTTGGCTGGAGGAGAGAGGACAAATGTCATCTAGACAAGCGGTTAAGGTAGAGCATAACGTGTCAGTAGCTGCATTGACATCCAGAGATGAGAAATGGGTAGGTGAGGGAAGAGAGGAGGATACTACAGAGGAAAGAAGGGAGGGGGAAAGGGAGCGTAGGTTACGTCTGAAAGTAACCGGTAAGGGAGATGGTGGCACCCGGGTAGCAAAATGTAAAGTAAATGTAATGAAGAAATGGTCAGAGATATGTAGTGGTTGTAACTGAATGTAATCTGTAGTACAATTGCGTGTGTAAATTAAATCAAGTTGGTTGCCTGATTTGTGCGTGCTAGTAGTTGTAACCAAGGTTACCAGGGAGTAACATAGAAAAAAAGAATGTTATTAACTTAATAATATAACAAAAATTATTGAGAACTATTCAAAAGAAGAAAAATTATAAAAGAAAATATTCATTTTACATGAATGTATGGTTTTGTTGGTTATTATTGTGGCCAATAGGGAGCCGTTTTCAAGTTAAGAATGGCCAATAAGAGTGTGGAATTCGGCACAGCGGAAAAAAATTGATTTCCGGAGTTTAGCACGAGGTTCACACACAGAGTCTGAAGCAGCTCTCTCTCGTGCACGGATTCCTGATGAGCGCAGTGTTCGTTGACGCTCCCGGAAAAAGAAAGAAAGAAACCACCTCTTAGATGAATTCTGTCGATGAATTTATGTGAGTGAAATGATGAACTTTATTTTGCATTAAGTGTGAATGCATCTGATATTGCCAATTGAGTGAAATACACGTTCAACTTATAAATATCAAAGTGTATGATAACATAATATGCTCTATTAGTGATAGAGCATCGCTAAAGCGATTATTGATTGTATTTTTGATTTAAAAAGGCGGAAGAAAAGGATTTAAAGGAGACCAGATACATCTATACTTTTCTGGAATTTTCTGTGAGTTTAGCAATCTCCTTGGTAAGTCAGGTTTCATTGTTAATAGTTACAAATCAAATCGTTACTATAGTTTAAGAAGTAAAACGAGAAATTTAAATCTGTGAGTGATTTATGTTTGAAAAAAAAGTGTAAAGCTGTATTTGAGAAATAACAGCTAACTGTGTGACCAGCTACATGATGAGAAATGGTCAGTCATATGCAAATGAGTGCGTTATAAAAAAAAAAGCAGTCACAGACATTTCATGTGTGAAGAAAATATTCTTAATTTGAAAAAATGCATATACAAATATTCAAGTTTTGTGTAAAATGTCTGATGTACAGTGATCAGTTTATTTTTTTTTAGAGTTAAGGCTTTATTCTATGTTGTTACAATGAAGATATTAATGATTGTTTTGTGACCTTGTCTGTTCAAGGTCAGGTTTTTTTTGTGTGTGGATCTGTCCTTTTACATGTTGATGCCATCTGTCTGATGTGATGTTCTGGATTGTCCCGGCCTTCCATTGGTTCTGAGGAGAGTTCGGACTGGCGAGCCACCTTGAGTCTGTTCTTGGATCTTTTTCCTTCTTTCTGTGGGAAAAGACAAGTTTTTTTCTGAATTCTGCGACTGGTAGGAAATCAAATTACTTTTCTTTTTTTTCGGATGGAGACATTTTTCCTCGTCGACGGATACAGACATTGAAATATCTCTGTGGACTATTCATAAGACAGTTTTCCTTAAAACATTGAACAATTCAGTGTTGAAATCGAAGGTTACCTATTATATTTCATTGAGAATGGTTGGTTTTCTATTTTGATTTTCAACTGGTGTTGTATGTTGTTGTTTTTTTTGTTTTATAATTGAACACTGATTGATTTAAAAGAACAAATTGTGACAACAGAAATGTAATTGCTTATCCAGTATTTTTAGAGTAAATCAAATATTGTGAAGTGTGAAGAACTTACCTTGTTGAAAACTAAGGGAAAGATTACGAGGTCTAAAAAACAAAGACAACAGAAAGTTGAGTAACCACAATTCAATTTGTGAAAATATTGTTTGTTTTTGTTTATTTTATTTCTATTAATTGAATCAACTTACCAGCTGTGTGCTTTCAAAATACAAATCTTAAGTAAAAACAAAATCTTAAGAGTCCGGTCTGTTCACTGTTGTTGTGGCATCTTTCTCAGCAGCGAATCTATTCTTCTGAGACACTGGTCCATAGATTGGCATTATAATACCTGCAAATTATTTGCCATAGAGCAAGCGCTACAAAAAGTTGGCGAGAGCCAGCCAGGAGATTGATTGCCTGACAACAACAGTGACTTCTCAGTACGACAAATCAGAGAGAACTCTTATTGTGAAAGAAGCTATCTAAGTGTTAATATTATGGATGTAGTTGAAAGAGAAAACGTGAATGTTTCCAATGCTGTCATAGTTGGTGGCATAACATTGAGTGAATCTGACCAAAACCTAGAAGCATGGCTCATGCGGTATGGCAGTATTAGTCGTAATCTGCTTATTGATGATCCAGCATCCGAATTTCATCGGCAGGCTATAATAGAGTTTGCACATAGCTCTGCAATGAAGAACCTGAAGTCTCTGTTGCCTTTAAGAATTGTTAGCACTTCAGATGCTGATGTTATATTCACTGTGCGTGCCCTAAGCAGTGTGTACCCACCTGTAGCTAAAGACGATGTTACTGAGGGCTATTTGTCAGAATTGAAAGCCATTGCTAACGCTGCTGGAAAATCTTTTCAAGAAGTGCTTCAAGAGGAGTTAGCGAAGATAAGGTCAATTGGCCCTACCACTGAACAGCTACCTAGGTTGGACGAGAGACAAGGATGTCTTGCAGCAGACTCCCAAACTCGGGGACTCAGCAATGCCAGTTCATTAAATGACCGTGGGTCACCCGCCACGTCACCTAGAATGGGAGAAGGTAGAGATACAATTCTCTCACCAGACGTTTCTCCATTGCTGGGTGTTGAAAGCAAGAAAACCCAAAACCTGTCCAAGTAAAATGAGATGAATGCTGTACCTACTAGTGCTGGAATTAACCATCCTTCAGCCACAGGGATGCCATATCCAGCTCTGAACTTGGATATGATAGATCCTCCCAGTGTGCAGAGAGTTGTGGTTGAGCATGTTGTAAGGACAAGTGATGTGACAGCCCAGCATACTTCCTTACGTCTCAGATCTTTCTCAGGGAAAATTCCACGTCCACCAAATGAGCCAGACTTTGAAACATGGCGAGCAAGTGTGGAATTCCTACTCGACGATCCATCTGTTTCAGATTTGTCTCGTACAAGACGAATCCTAGACAGCTTGCTTCCACCTGCTGCTGATGTGATCAAACATGTTAGTCCACAGTCATCACCTTCTGTGTATTTAGAGTTGCTGGAATCGGTTTATGGATCAGTGGAGGATGGGGAAGAGTTGCTGGCGAAATTCATGACGATGCTGCAGAATCAGGGAGAAAAGCCTTCCAGCTACCTTCATCGTTTACAAGTGATGTTGAGCGCAGCTGTGAGGAGAGGTGGTATTGCAGAGAGCGAGCGTGATCGCTGTTTGTTAAATCAGTTCTGCCGTGGGTGCTGGGATAACGGCTTAATTGCCAATCTTCAGTTGGAAAGAAGGAAGATTAACCCACCATCATTTGCAGAACTGGTCGTGTCTGTCAGAACAGAGGAAGACAGGCAAGCTTCAAAGGAGGATCGGATGAGGAGTCATTTTGGGATGACTAAACAAGGTCTAACCTCCTCCAAGTCACGAGCTGCCATCCATCAGTTGTCTGCTCACTCACATGATGCAATCAGCGGAGCAGCCACTGAAACAGATTCCATGAGGAAGCAAATATCAGAAATTCATGCCCAACTTGCCTCAATGCAACCATTGACTCACCAGAAGTGCCAGCCCACTTGTTCCAAGGCGGCGGATATGACTTCACTGAAAAAAGAGCTGACTGAACTGCGAGCCCAGGTTCAATCTATGGAAGCTGCAGTCTCTCGGAAGGTCCCGAATAGAAGCTCAGGGGCTGAGGAAATTGATGAACTAACAAGACAGGTTGCAGAATTAAAAGCTCAATTAACTGTCTCAGAATCAAAGAAACATCAACCAGGAAGAACATCTGAATTCAGGATTCCTTCAGCAACGTCACAACCCAAGCAAACTAGACATGAAGAAAGTAAATCAGTTAGCAGTGATGGATTGACTTCGGCTCGACCTCGTCCAGGCTACTGCTTCCGTTGCGGAGAGGATGGTCATATTGCTGTGAATTGTGAAAATGAACCAAATCCTTCCAAAGTGGAAAGCAAACGACATCAGCTGAGGGAGAAACAGGCACAGTGGGACCTGAAAAATGGAGTTGCATCCCCACGGTTAAACTACAAACAGTCTCTGTAGCAGGGCGTAAAGAAACTGAAGCAAGACCCACATGCCCTAACAAACCTGAAAGAGCATTCAACAAAGATTGTGATGCAGCGTTGCAGAAAAATTTGCCAAGAGGATTGGTTGGAATGAAATGTACTGCCCAGCTAATTGTTGAAGGAAATCCAGTTAATTGTTTGCTAGATACAGGTTCCCAAGTAACCACTATTCCACTCTCCTTTTATCAAGATTACCTGTCGAATCACCCTATGAAGTCATTGGAGTCTTTACTGGAAGTAGAGGGAGCAAATGGGCAGTCAGTTCCTTACTTGGGCTATGTAGAACTCACTCTGACATTTCCTAAGGAATTCTTGGGAGTAAAAGCAGAAGTTACCACATTAGCCTTGGTGGTTCCTGATGTGATGCACGTGCCCCAAGTCCTTGTGGGAACCAACTCCCTCGATGCTCTTTATGCTAACCATGCTCAAGAAAACCAAGGGAACGTCAATCCAGCCTTTATTGGATATCGAGCAGTACTCAAAATCCTGGATGTTAGACATAAGCAGACGAACACTGAAGTTCTGGGATGTGTGAGGTTGGAAGGAGCTACTCCTAAAGTTGTGTCAGCAGGTAGTGTAGCTGTTCTGGATGGAGTTGTTCATCTAAGTTGTTGCCCTACAGACAACTTGATGACTTTAGAACAGCCAGCAATGTTGTCTATGCCAGGCGGATTATTATTAGCCAGCGGGTTGTACTCTTTGCCTGCCAAACGCTCCTTTAATCTACCTGTATTGGTGAGGAATGACACCCAGAATGACATAGCTGTCCCACCAAAAGCGGTGATCGCAGAAATGCATGCTGTTCGATGTGCGATTGAGACAAAGCCAAGACATGATGCCTCTCATACTCAAATGAACTCTGACAGCTCACAGATGAAGTTTGATTTTGGTGATTCCCCTTTATCAGCAGAGTGGAGGAGCCGAATATCAACCTTGTTGAACACGATGCCTGAGGTGTTTGCTTCACATGACATGGACTATGGGCATACAGACAAAGTGAAGCATCGTATCAGGCTTAGTGATGAAATTCCCTTTAAACATCGCCCCAGGCCAATTCACCCACATGACGTCGATGCTGTTCGGAAACACTTACAAGATCTGTTGGCTGCTGGAATTATTCGTGAATCTGAGTCTCCCTTTGCCTCCCCTATAGTGGTGGTGAGGAAGAAGGATAATTCAGTACGCCTGTGCATCGACTTCAGGAAACTCAATTCCCAAACTATAAAGGACGCATATGCACTTCCCAATTTGGAGGAGGTGTTTTCTGCTTTAACCGGCTCAAAATGGTTCTCTGTTTTAGATTTGAAGTCGGGGTACTACCAAATCGAGATGGAGGAAGCAGATAAACACAAGACAGCCTTCGTGTGCCCTCAAGGATTCTGGGAGTTTAATAGAATGCCGCAAGGGATCACGAATGCTCCCAGTACCTTTCAGCGGCTCATGGAGCACTGTATGGGTGACCTGAACAGAAAAAAGGTGCTAGTTTTCATAGACGACCTTATAGTTTTTTCAGACACTCTCGAGGAACACGAACATCGACTAGTGCAGGTCCTTACCCGTCTGAAAGAATATGGCTTGAAACTTTCGCCTGAAAAATGTAAATTGTTTCAGACATCAGTGCGATATTTGGGACATATTGTTTCTGAACATGGTGTGGAAACGGACCCAGACAAAATTGAGGCCATTAAAACCTGGCCAAGGCCACAGACTCTCAAAGAGCTGAAGTCATTCTTGGGATTTGCTGGGTATTATAGGAGGTTTGTTCAGGATTTCTCTAAAATAGTTAAGCCTCTGAACAACCTCACGGCAGGATATCCCCCAACTCGGAAAGGAAGGAAGTGTAAGGACGTAAACCGTCATTACTTTGATCCAAAAGAAAAGCTGGGAGACAGATGGGATGATTCTTGTCAGCAGGCGTTTGAGACAATTGTGGAGAAATTAACAACTGCTCCGGTTTTGGGATATGCTGACCCTAGATTGCCCTACATATTACATACTGACGCCAGCACCACCGGTTTAGGCGCTGCCTTGTATCAAGAACAGGACGGGCAGTTGAGGGTTCTTGCTTATGCTAGTCGGGGATTGACTAAGAGCGAAGCCCGATACCCTGCTCATAAGCTTGAGTTTTTGGCCCTCAAGTGGGCAATTACCACGAAGTTCAGTGACTATTTGTACGGGACTGAATTTACTGCTGTAACTGACAGTAATCCCTTAACTTATATCCTGACTTCTGCTAAATTGGACTCAACCAGTTACAGATGGCTGTCTGGGTTATCAGCATACAATTTCAAGATCCAATACAGAGCAGGTGCCCAAAACCAGGATGCTGATGGGTTGTCCAGGCGCCCAAACGGGCAGCTGATGAATGATATGGAGTCTCGAAAGGAACAGGAGAGAATTAAACAATTCACTCTGAATCACCTAGCTGAAATTGACAAAGATTCGCCTGTGATCCTGCCAGAAGCAGTGAAGGCTGTGTGTGAGAAACATCGGGTTAGTCAGTCACAGGATGGACATCACCCTGTTTCAATGACATTAGTAGAGTCCCTGACAATGAATGCAGGTGCATTACCTCAGAAATTCCAAGAAGAGGATGACCATGGCTTACCCGTGATCCCTCATCTCTCCGAGGAAGATTTAGTAGACCGGCAGCGAGCAGATCCTGAGTTGAAAGAAGTCTTGGAGTACCTAGAGTCTGGTGAAAAACCTCTTGGTAGGAAGACCCAATCATCTACAATGGTTATGTGGATAAGAGAGTGGAATAAACTGGAAGTAAAGAATTGAGTGTTATATCAGAGAAGAATGACTCCAGGTAGAGTTTCGAGCCAACTAGTGTTACCAAAGGATCTTCGAGAGATGGTACTCACCAGTTTACATGACGACATGGGTCATCTAGGGTTGGAGCGAACTCTTGACCTCCTCCGTTCCAGGTTTTATTGGCCTAAAATAGCTGATGCTGTGGAGAGAAAAATCAAAACCTGTGAGCATTGTATTCGGAGGAAAGCTCCCCCACAGAGAGCAGCTCCCTTAGTGAATATACAGACCAGTAGGCCTTTGGAGCTGGTCTGTATGGACTTTTTGACGGTAGAGCCAGACAATAGCAACACAAAGGATATATTGGTCATTACAGACCATTTTACAAGATACGCTATTGCAGTACCTACCAAAGATCAGAAGGCTCGAACTGTGGCCAGATGTCTCTGGGATCATTTCTTACTACACTATGGCTTCCCAGAAAAATTGCATAGTGATCAGGGGCCAGATTTCGAATCACGAACCATTCAAGAACTGTGCAAAGTCGTGGATTGGTTCAACAGAACCTTGTTACAAATGTTGGGAACCCTGGAGAACGACAAGAAAGCCCACTGGAAAGAATTTGTTAAACCGCTTGTGCATGCCTACAATTGCACAAAGAATGATGTTACGGGGTACTCACCTTACGAAATGATGTTCGGACGACAGCCTCGGTTACCCGTGGACCTTGCCTTTGGACTTCCAGTCAGTAACTCCTCTCAGTCTCACTCGCAGTATGTAAAATCTCTCAAGGATCGGCTAGAGGAGAGTTACCAGCTAGCCACTCGCAACGCCTTGAAAGTGGCGAGAAGAAACAAGAGGAGGTTTGATAGGAATGTAGTTGCCTCTGTTCTGGATGTAGGTGATCGAGTCCTAGTAAGAAATGTCCGACTAAGAGGAAAACACAAAATAGCAGACAGATGGGAACCTGATGTCTATGTTGTGTTAAGGAAGAGCAGTGGTATTCCAGTGTACACGGTTTGCCCAGAAGGAAAGGAAGGTCCGGTGCGTACTTTGCATCGTGATTTGCTTCTGCCCTGTGGGTTCCTACCCAACACGGAGTTTGAAGAAGCAGTCCAGCATAAAGAACATCGTAGGCCTAGAACCAGAGCTCAGTCCAGAATTGAAGATGCTGCTGCAGCAGAGATGGCACATAGCAATTCTGAATCAGAGAGTGAATCTGTTCATTTTGATGTACCTGGAGAGTCATTGGAGTTCACTACACAAGTTATTCTTGAAGGAAGACCATCTCACCATTCAGAGAGTTCATTGGTTACAAGGAACTTACCTGAAGTCTCATCTGAGAGTCCACCATCTGTTGTTCTGGATCAGTTAAGGGATGCTTCCCCTGCTGAAAGAAACTTAACCAGTAATGAGGCAGAGAGAAGCTCACCTGCGGTGTATCATGCAGAACCGGATGCCTCTGGGGTTGAACCTGAAAAGAATAGAGAAGATGGATTAGCATCAGTTATCCCAAGAGAAGAATGTAATGAACTAAGTGAGCTACCAGATGAATCATTTGAAGTGTTGAATGAAATTGAATCTGATGCACCTGTAGAGACCACCACTTCTCATTCTCAGTCATCCCCTGTCAGACATTTTCCAGACATTCCAACGGTGGCTGATGATATGGGAGATATGGGGCAAAGACGTTCAAAAAGGCAAAGTAGACCACCAGACAAGCTGCAGTATGCACGGCTGGGAAATCCGCTGATTTCAGTTATTCAATCTTTATTGCAAGGCTTGAGCTCTGCACTTTCTGAGTCAGTGGAGGAATCTGATTATATTAATCCTGTGTGAATTAGCCACTCCCAAGCACAGGGACGTGCTTTGATTCAGGAGGGGAAAGCGTAACCAAGGTTACCAGGGAGTAACATAGAAAAAAAGAATGTTATTAACTTAATAATATAACAAAAATTATTGAGAACTATTCAAAAGAAGAAAAATTATAAAAGAAAATATTCATTTTACATGAATGTATGGTTTTGTTGGTTATTAATGTGGCCAATAGGGAGCCGTTTTCAAGTTAAGAATGGCCAATAAGAGTGTGGAATGCGGCACAGCGGAAAAAATTGATTTCCGGAGTTTAGCAGGAGGTTCACACACAGAGTCTGAAGCAGCTCTCTCTCGTGCACGGATTCCTGATGAGCGCAGTGTTCGTTGATGCTCCCGGAAAAAGAAAGAAAGAAACCACCTCTTAGATGAATTCTGTCGATGAATTTATGTGAGTGAAATGACGAACTTTATTTTGCATTAAGTGTGAATGCATCTGATATTGCCAATTGAGTGAAATACACGTTCAACTTATAAATATCAAAGTGCATGATAACATAATATGCTCTATTAGTGATAGAGCATCGCTAAAGCGATTATTGATTGTATTTTTGATTTAAAAAGGCGGAAGAAAAGGATTTAAAGGAGACCAGATACATCTATACTTTTCTGGAATTTTCTGTGAGTTTAGCGATCTCCTTGGTAAGTCAGGTTTCATTGTTAATAGTTACAAATCAAATCGTTACAATAGTTTAAGAAGTAAAACGAGAAATTTAAATCTGTGAGTGATTTATGTTTGAAAAAAAAGTGTAAAGCTGTATTTGAGAAATAACAGCTAACTGTGTGACCAGCTACATGATGAGAAATAGTCAGTCATATGCAAATGAGTGCATTATAAAAAAAAAAGCAGTCACAGACATTTCATGTGTGAAGAAAATATTCATTATTTGAAAAATGCATATACAAATATTCAAGTTTTGTGTAAAATGTCTGATGTACAGTGATCAGTTTATTTTCAGAGTTAAGGCTTTATTCTATGTTGTTACAATGAAGATATTAATGATTGTTTTGTGACCTTGTCTGTTCAAGGTCAGGTTTTTTTTGTGTGTGGATCTATCCTTTTACATGTTGATGCCATCTGTCTGATGTGATGTTCTGGATTGTCCCGGCCTTCCATTGGTTCTGAGGAGGGTTCGGACTGGCGAGCCACCTTGAGTCTGTTCTTGGATCTTTTTCCTTCTTTCTGTGGGAAAAGACAAGTTTTTTTCTGAATTCTGCGACTGGTAGGAAATCAAATTACTTTTCTTTTTTTTCGGATGGAGACATTTTTCCTCGTCGACGGATACAGACATTGAAATATCTCTGTGGACTATTCATAAGACAGTTTTCCTTGAAACATTGAACAATTCAGTGTTGAAATCGAAGGTTACCTATTATATTTCATTGAGAATGGTTGGTTTTCTATTTTGATTTTCAACTGGTGTTGTATGTTGTTGTTTTTTTTGTTTTATAATTGAACACTGATTGATTTAAAAGAACAAATTGTGACAACAGAAATTTAATTGTTTATCCAGTATTTTTAGAGTAAATCAAATATTGTGAAGTGTGAAGAACTTACCTTGTTGAAAACTAAGGAAAAGATTACGAGGTCTAAAAAACAAAGACAACAGAAAGTTGAGTAACCACAATTCAATTTGTGAAAATATTGTTTGTTTTTGTTTATTTTATTTCTATTAATTGAATCAACTTACCAGCTGTGTGCTTTCAAAATACAAATCTTAAGTAAAAACAAAATCTTAAGAGTCCGGTCTGTTCACTGTTTTTGTGGCATCTTTCTCAGCAGCGAATCTATTCTTCTGAGACACTGGTCCATAGATTGGCATTATAATACCTGCAAATTATTTGCCATAGAGCAAGCGCTACATAGTGGTAAGGCATTTGAGATCAAATGAAGCTAGGAGTGAGTGGAAGTCTGTAGCATAAGCCCAGTCTAGGTGAATGTTGAAATCGCCAAAGACTAAGAGTGGAGTGCCATCCTCAGTGAAAGAGGACAGCAGGCCGTCCAGCTCCTCTAGGAAGGTGACTAGATTTTGGCCAGGGGGACGGTAGATTATGACAATCTGGAGTTTTATAGGAGCTGTTACAGTATTCGCATGAGATTAAAATGAGTTGTAATTGCCTAGGGGAGAGTGAGTTGAGTATTTCCAATTGTTTGAAATGAGCAGACCAGTGCCCCCACCCCGGCCAACTTGCCTTGGGGTGTGAGAGAAAGAGAAATTGTGAGAGAGAGCAGCTCGGGTTGCTGAGTCTTCTGGACGAATCCAGGTCTCAGTCAAGTCCAAGATGCTGAGTGTGGATAGTAAGATAAAAGCAGAAATGAAGTCAGCTTTGTTGACAGCTGACTGGCAATTCCAAAGACCCACAGAGAAAGAAAGAGGTGTAGAAGAAGATGTGGAGATGGGGCGCAGGTTAGCAGGATTACGTTGCCATCTGCGTGTGTTTTTAGGGCGTGGTTGAGAGAGAACCGGAATGGTTTGTTATCAACAATTTTATTTTATTTTTTCACACACGACACAACATAATATCCAAAATACAACAAAACAAAACAACAGACACATACTCAACATCTCAAGGTCCAATCAAAAGGGAGGGGGAGAGGGAAGGACAACAAGAACACAAAAGTTACTCCTTTATATAATCACGTATATTCAACAAAAAACACTGCCAAGCATCAATGGTCGAAGGCCTGGCCCCACCAACTCGCGCCGTTGTACATTCAAATGACACAATTTGCAGGAGGCTACGGATCCAATATGTTTTTCTACACATGTGTGGTGTAAACCAGTTCTGGATTATTGTCTTCTTCACAGCTGTAAAACCAGCAAACAACATTCTCTTTTGCATTGAACTAATACAGAGACCAGAATCATCATTAAGAAGACACAAACTTGGGTTAACAGACCAATCAATTCGCAGTAATGATGACAAAACCAGGTTTACATGTGTCCATAGACTGATGACAACAGAACATTCCCAAAACATATGCAGAAAAGTGCCCGATGATGTAGTGTTACATATATGGCAGTTCAAATTTGACTGCAGTTTCATTTTAAATCTTTTGTAAGGAGTTATGTATGCTCTATGAATGACTTTGAAGTGAATAAGACGATGAGCCAGATTTTTAGATGTTAGGCTGAGATTAGACCACACTCTCTCCCAGTCGACAGATAAATTAAGGTCAGATAATTCCCTATTCCAAAAAGTTTTAATAGAAAGAGGTTTTGTAATACAATCAATAATTGTATTATATATTAAGGAAACAGATGGCCGACCAGCAGATGGTGCAATCCAGTCCCGCATAGGATGAGAGGAAATGGAGGAAGACCAAGGAACGCCATACGCTTTGAGAGCAGAACGTAATTGAAGAAAAACAAAATATGCAGATGCTGGTAGACAAAATTTGGTTCTTAATGTCTGAAATGAACAGAGGCCCTGGTTATCATATATATCACCGCACGTGTTTACACCCAAAGTAGACCAAGAGGGTTGGACAAATGGACGATTTCCACATACAAAATTAATATTGTGCCACAAAGGTGTACTGTTACAGAACTTGAAGGGTCCACCTATCCGACGTTCAACCGTTTTCCAGATTTTAATAGAGTTAGCCACAACCGGACCAAATTTATAATTATCCCCTTTTTTTCCTGTGCCAGTAAATAAAATATCTTGAAGTCTATTTGGTTTAACCTTGTCAGCTTCAATCACCCTCCATGAGACTGTAGATTGAGGATCAACCCAATTATGAAGAGCCTTAAGCTGGAACGACCAATATAATTCAAAATCTGGTACAGCCAGTCCTCCTGCGCTATTAGGATGTTGTAATGTGGTAAGTTTAATTCTGGGACATTTATCATTCCAGATAAACTTAGAGATTATGGAGTTGATCTCCTTAAAGTAACCTGGAGGGGAGAAAGTGGTAGCATAGAGAAAAAAAAATTAAATCCAGGTAACAAATTCATCTTAACAGTGGAGATTCTTCCTTGGAGAGAGACTTTAAGATTCTTCCATCTTTGAATGTCATTTTTGACCTTAAAACCTGTTAACATGCACCAGGATGCATGTCATTGTTTTCAAATAGATTAGATGAAATGGGACAAAATTAATCTTGACAAACTATATATCATTTTGAAGGTCTAAGCCTCAAGCATCGACGATAGATCGCTGTTTTTCGATAGAAAGCTTATAAAGGAATCTATTTGCTAAATTTGTGTAAGCAGAACACATCAAAACATGTATAAAAAAACCGCAGTACATACCAGATTCATCCTGATAACGACTCTCAAACATATCCACGGCTGTAAATCCCGGTTTAGTTTGAAAGATAAGGGTCCACGGACCAACATCCCAAAGACCACTTTTAGTCCAAAGAAACAAAGTTGTAATTTGGATGGATCGTTATTCCTTTGTTTACGTCTCATCTCTTCAGGGAGAGTTATTGTTTGTGTCCGTTATGGAACAAATTACGCTCAAAAACAGCGTCTTGGTGGCAAAAAAACCAGCATGATTTTGTAGCAGGCAATGTCCCAAACAGAATGAGGTCATCCAAAAAAAAAAAAGTCAAAGATACACGGAAAATTGTTTATTTGAATTCTGGCGCTCCCTCGTGACGCACGCTGTGATGCACCTGTCATCTGATGGGGGCGTAACTTAGCGATCTTTTTTGCAACAAATAATCAATTTTTTTCTTTTCTTTTTTCAACAGTTTTCATATACAGTATGTTTGCGTGTTTTGTGGAGAATGTTCCTGTATCTGTATGATTACCATCTGTATGGCTGATAATCAGCATGTAATTACTGACTGTTCACAGATATCAGTGTGAATGCAGTCTATATAAAAGGCCATTATAATGTGATTATTGACCATATGGGCCATCTGTATGATTAGCATCTGTATGAATGATCCTCAGCCTGTGATTACTGATATATAGGAGCATCTATATGTCAGGAAATCAGCGCCAGTGTGTAGGTGAGGCACATAGAATCGCTGACACGAGAGTATGGTTTAGACAAGCCTTTAATGGCGACGGCCAACACAACAATAACAAGAAGCACACGTGAAGCTCCGCCCCAGCCAACGGGATGACAAACAACGTCAGGAGTCACATCACGATCCACGTCACACTTCACATACTGGCGCCGCCCATTTTCCCTCCAGAACTTACCCCCTCTTCTCTGGCACCTGTGGATATTTGAAACAGACAAACAAAAAGGGGAGAAACAAAAAGGTGACGTGACCACACAAGATGAATCAACGGAACCATCGGTCCAGTGCCAACAGCACAACAGATCTATACAGAGCCTTACAAAACACCAATGCAAAGCTTCAATAAATCTTTTCCTAATGCAAAGCAAGGATACGGGTAAAGGCAGCTCATCTAGTGCAGCTCATAATCCTTTAACTTGTCGGGAAGCCGACGGAGATGGCCAGACCGCCGAGGAGCCTGCACCGGAACAGCTGAGAGGGAGTCCAACTCATGGCACGAGACCTCCACCGAACCTGATGGGGACACGGTCCTACCCTCCGGACATCCACTGCCATCAGACCCAGGAGGTGCAGCGGGTGTCGCTATTGCCAGGGGGATATCAGGGTCGCTCAGAGGGGCAGCAAGTGGCACTTCGCACTCCTCTCCACTCTCAGATGCTGCACCGTCATCACAATGACCTGCGACACTTGGGAAAGAGTCAACTTTATAACAATCTGTTAAGCGAACCCTATACGAAGCACGCCGCAACTGGGAACCCGTAAATTTACGGACGTTGCACCACGTCCCGTCAGAGCTAAGCTTTAAATGGCGTGACCACCCCGCAGTACTTCATAGAAGATTTGGAAAGAGGAATTTGGTAGAACGCCTTGGTGAGGTCTGTCGCAATGATATATCTCCACTGAGCTATCAGACGCAGAGTGGCATCGACATGTGGCATCAGCGACTGTTGGGGTTTGCTATAACGGCCCACATCGGCGAATGCCGTAACAAGACGAAACCCTCCGTTAGGTTTTTTGACAAGAAACGATGGGTTGACATATTCCACATCGACATCAATGTCCTCGGGCTTTCGAAAAACGCCTAATGACTCCAGCGCATCAAACTGAGCCTGCAGGTCCTGCAGCTGGCCTCTAGAGTACTGTGGAACTCTTCCCTTCCGCTGAGGCGGCTGAACAGGCCCCATGTTTACCCTTGCTTGGAAGGGGCCAGCAGCACCATTATAGCCCCTAAACTGTGGACTGAAGACCTCATCAAATTCTCTGTGGGCCTCCCGAAATTTATCTCTAATGTCCGACGTCATTATGCCGTTGGGGTCTAGTGAGATAAGGTCAGAGAACAGAGTTGTACTGTGCATACTGGGCTTGCGAGCGACAGCTTGGGGAACTTCCGACAGGGCTTGTTCAGTTTGGGACTCCGGTACGTAGGTCCTGCGAACACGGCATACATGATCATGTTTTCTGATGCCCTGTGGTGCGTCAGTCAGATTGGGAATTCTGATTTTTCCGGATACCCCTACAAACAATGATGGAGCAAACCAGTGTGTACAGTCCTCATGTGGCTCAATAGCGAGCTCCTCGTTAACCTTCGCAAACTCTGCTGGAAGCTCAAGTTCGACAAAGTCCCCAGGCCACACAGTATGTGATGAGGTAGCACGAAGCACATGAGCTCGCCGAATAGCATGTCCGTCTCCATACGTCCGATTGGCACCATACTCGTATGTGTCTGATGCCACACAGACCTGATGCTTAGTGGGGTGGATAGAAATGTCATTACATTCCATAAAGGGGATGCCAGCGAGAATGTCCGAATCCAAGTTTTCTTTTTTTTTTTTTTTTTTTTTTTTTTTTTTCCAATCCGAATCCAAGTTTTCTACCACGAGTCCATCAAAAAAGAGCGTGTGCCCGTCTCTTTGAAAATATGTGCGTGTTTCCTCAACCACCTTCAATGGCGAAGAGCCATCTGCCTGACGAGCTGACTGCGTACTGCTGGAGACTTTAAGGCCCAGCTTGGTGGCACATGCTGCCCTTATCATGTTTCCAGTTGCACCACTGTCAATGGTCAGCCTAACGGGGACGTGACCATGGAAAGCTTCGAGGCAGGGTGACTGCATGATGTGAACGCGCTGTACTGCCTTAGGATTGCGGGCTATGTCCTCGCTGTCATCCTCGGACTCGCCGTCAGAGTGAAACGGAGAGCCAGCAACTTGCCGCGCCCTGGCAATGAAAGCTTTGTCTGGAGAAGGCAGGAAAGGGCATTTGCTAAGGAAGTGATTGTCTGGTCTGCGAGCCTCCTTACAGAGTGGGCAGGACTTCCTAGATCGACCCAGTGATGCAAGCTTCTGTCTTGGAGGGTTAGACACAGCTGAGCGCATAGCTCTGGCATCCTCTGATGACTGTAGCTCATATAGTAATGAACACAGGGCCTGAGATATCTCTGGTTTGATGGAAGCCAGGGTGCGTGACCGTAACTCTGTGCCATACCTCTGTTTACAAGCTTTGGCAAATCGCTGTGTATAAGACGAAGCCAAGTTAGATCAACGAAGTTTTCGATCGTAGGGGAGAGCTCCTCATCCTCTAGAATGGTTTCACCTCCGTGAGTAACACCCGAGTCTCTACGTAGTAAATTGTCCTCAACAAATGCCATTCATCTCTGGTACAGATCCTCTTGCCCTTCATTAGACTCAAGTTTAATGGCAGCAAAGTCAATGAAGTGTGCACCAGTTGATTGGAATCCATAATGTAGTCTGATAGTCTGCCATATGTGATCAATGCACGTGGAATTTTTAACAATAGTATTTCGGGAAATAACAGGGCAGTAGTTAGCAATCTGCCCCAGCATAAGCTCAAGCGTGCTGACCTTTTGTTGGCGCGTGCGCCGTCGCGTCGCGGGAACATCGTTGTCGTCATCGGTAAAACCTCTGAATGGTGAAGCCCTAGTCTTCTTTTCCCAGCGCGCGCCGTCGACTAGAAAGGGAACGAACTCAGTATCCAATGACAACGTGTAAACAAGGTTCTGACGCCAGTTCTCAAATGAATTCACTGTCTCAACTTTCGTAAGACACCTCTGCTTCGGTGCTCTGTGTGTATTTGCCATGGCTAATGTCTCGGTCGTCAGCGGAGATAATCCACAACGCGGCTCGCTTGCACGCGATTGTAGCGTGAATGGATCTCACTTGAGCTCACCGGAGCGTTTGGGGAGTGAATACGATAACGCAAGCCTTTAATGGTGACGGCCAACACAACAATAACAAAAAGCACACGTGAAGCTCTGCCCCAGCCAACGGGATGACAAACAACGTCAGGAGTCATGTCACGATCCACGTCACACTTCACATACTGGCGCAGAGTATGTACTTAAGTTATTTTTTTTTAATTATTATTGTTTTTTTTTTCATCACTCAAAAATTATTCTTATTGTATTTTTCTAGTGCTCAAATAAATCACTGATACGATGTCTAAGATTCTGTCTACTGTTTTATAACTGAAAAACTGCAGTGGCATGTATAATGACTAAATAGTTTGTAGTAGAACCCTTCAATAATTTGGTAAATATTTTTCCTAAAACAGAGGGAGGGGGGGGGACTAGAAAAATGGCTGCAGGAATCTCATTTTTCATGGTATCTTCTTCAGATTTGAAATATAAACTCATGAGACATGTGACTTTCAACCCATTACTTTTCTGGATTGCTCCAGGAATTATTTCATGTATTTTTATATGAAAAAAATAAAAAATCAGTGTTGGTACAATTTTTATCAAGGCACTTCAGTGTCTCTAACTTTTTATATTTTTGAGCATTATCAACTCTGGATGATGGATAGTAAAGCCCAAAGGGTCTTCTTTCCAAATACACCAAAATTGTGTGTGTGGCACACTGAAGTCAGGAACTGTTACCATTTTAAGTTAGTTAGTCATTTTCAGCTGTGATTCCCAATATGGGGGGTGCTGGTTAACAGGTTAACTAAAATGTTATTAAAATTGTCTCTGGCAATCTTATGAATGTTTTTATATATGGTAATGCCCAAATAGATGAAAGATTCCTTAATAGGGATAAATGAGGGAATAGAAAAATTAACCTTAACATTGTTAATTGGCATTAAAGCAGATTTGCTCCAATTTATTTTATATCCTGATAGGCTACTAAAATTATCAAATTCCTTAATTACACTAGAGACTGAAACATCAAAGTGGTCTAAATATAGAATAATATCATCAGCGTATAATGAAATACTATGATTATGGTCATGAATCTTAATCGATACTTCAGATTTCCCGATGGCTTGTGCTAAGGGTTCAAGAGATAGACAAAACAATAAGGGGGAAAGTGGACACCCCTGCCTCGTTCCCCGCTGTAAAGGGAATGAGGGGGAAATAATATTACCAGTTATGACTGATGCTGCAGGTGAGTGGTATAATGTCTTAATCATAGAAAGAAGTGTTCACCGAAGCCGAAACATTGCAGAACTGCCCACATATAATTCCACTCTAGCTTGTCATAGGCTTTTTCTGCATCAAGTGAAAAGACCACACAAGGGGTTGGGTGGGAGTCCGCAAAGTCAAGAATATGAAGGAGTCGACGCATATTGTCAGATGCATTGCGCCCCTTGATGAAACCAGTTTGGTCCTCCTTGATCAGACTGTGAATTACCTTCTCCATACGAGAAGCAAAAACTTTAGCATAGATTTTTACATCACATGGGATAAGCGAAATCGGTCTGTAGCTGGAACAATCTAATGGATCTTTCCCTTTTTTAAGAAGTAATGAAATCAGTGATGTTTTTTGATCTCTGTGAAATACCCCATGTTCAATTGCAAAATTAAATGAGTTAAGCATAAGTATCCCTACCAAATCCCAAATTTCTAAATATAATTCAGGGGGAGACCATCTAGACCCGGCGATTTGCCCTTTTGAAGGCTTTTTAGAGAGACGTGAAGTTCCTCCAAACTTAATGGGGCCTCCAAAGATTCTTTATCCATCTGTGAGTTCCGAGGCAGTTCCAATTTATCTAAATATTGCTTAAAAATTGGTTCATCAAAACCTGTTTCGGCTTTATACAGATTTGTGTAAAAACCTTTAAATATGTCATTAATTGCCACAGGGTTCGTGGTGACCTGATCATCTGATGATTTTATTGCGCTAATATATGCCTTAGACTCGCATTCTTTCAACCTAAGGGCCAATAAATGACTAGGTCTCTCTGATTCAAAATAATATTTTTGTCTAGTCCTATGTAAAATAAATTCTGCCTTTGAGTGTGAAAGTAAATCATATTCTTCTTTTAAAGAGGACAGCTGTGTAGCCTGTTGCTCAGTAAAATGTTGTTTTTGTAGGTTTTGTAATGATTGGATTTTATTTTCTAATTGTGTAAACTGGTGAGTTTTCGCTTTGGCAAGAGTAGAAAAGAAAGATATACAGAAACCTCGTATAGCACACTTAGTCGTTTCCTACAGTATTTGAGGATCCACATCAGAGGGCATATTAATTTCAAGAAATTCCTTAATATATTCTTTTAGAGAGGTAATGAAAGTCTGATTACTTAATAATGATATGTTAAAGCGCCATCTAGGGGACTTGACTTTAACATCGGAAAGAGGAACACTGCACAACACAGCAGAATGATCAGATAATAAAATTGGTAATATAGAGATGGAGGAATTAGATGAAATTAAAGATGGGCTGAGAAATATGTAGTCTATCCTAGAGAAAGTCTTGTGTCTATTAGAAAAAAAAGTGAAGTCCTTAGCAAGTGAAGTACCTTAGTATTCTGAATTCTCCATAGATCGATTAAGTTGAGCTCAGTGATAAATTTATTAAATAATTTAGAGGATGGATTGGCTGTTGTATCAGATTGAGATTTATCTAAAGCAGGATTTATGACAGCATTAAAATCACCACCCACCACTAGAGGGAAATCAATCTCCTCAAGTAAAGTTTTGGAAATCTGTGTAAGAAATGCACTGTCTGTCTCATTCGGACCATAAATAGAGACCAATGCTAACCTATTATTATATATTTTGCATCTGATAAAAACAAATCTACCCTTCTCATCACTACCAAGGTGTTCAATCGTTAAATTTAACTTCCGGTTAACAAGGATAAGCACCCCCTTAGTTTTATTTTGAGCGCTAGAAAAAGCTGCTAATTTGTAATACTTATTCTGGAAACGTGCCACGTCAGATTGTTTTAAATGTGTCTCTTGTATTAAGGCACAGGAAATAGATTTACGGTGTAAATATTCTAACACACGGGTTCGTTTAACAGCACAATTTAAACCATTCACATTCAGTGATAAAATATTTAGAGTATGCATTGAATATTCATAATCCCAAGATTGTACTCAATAGATGCAAAAAAAAAAAAACAGAAGCACTTCCATTCTGTAAATAACACGTAAACACTGATGTGCATATTAGATACCAAACATCCTAGATGAAAAATCCCTTTAGAAATAAGGTAAAATAGATAAAAGTATAAATGTCTGCTGTAAAAAACAAAAACAACATAAAAATGAACAACCGACAAAAAAATTTTATTAATTAAACCTACTCTCCATTAGTCCCCTCCAAAAAAGAAAAATGGAGTGTCAGTTTTACCAGCAAAGAGATCATTGTACCGGATAAATAAGGACAATATCCCAGTAGGAGAGAGGAGAGAAGAAGTCATAGATCCTCTTTTGGCTATTATTAACTCGTCATTGTCATTAGGATATGTCCCCAAAAACTTTAAATTGGCTGTTATTAAGCCTCTCATTAAAAAACCACAACTTGACCCCAAAGATCTAGTTAATTACAGACCGATCTCGAATCTCCCTTTTCTGTCAAAGATATTAGAAAAGGTTGTATCCTCACAATTATATTCCTTCTTAGAGAAAAATTATATCTGTGAGGATTTCCAGTCAGGATTTAGACCGTATCATAGTACTGAGACTGCTCTCATTTGAGTTACAAATGACCTGCTCTTATCATCTGATCGTGGTTGTATCTCTCTATTAGTTCTACTGGATCTTAGCGCTGCGTTCGACACTATCGATCACAACATTCTTTTGAATAGACTAGAAAACTTTGTTGGCATTAGTGGAAGTGCATTAGCATGGTTCAAATCGTACCTATCTGACCGCCATCAATTCGTAGCAGTGAATGAAGAGGTATCATATCGATCACAAGTGCAGTATGGAGTTCCTCAAGGCTCAGTACTAGGGCCGTTACTTTTCACGCTTTATATGTTACCCTTGGGAAATATCATTAGGAAACACGGGGTTAGCTTTCACTGTTATGCTGATGATACTCAGCTCTATATTTCTTCACAGCCTGGTGAAACACACCAAATTGAGAAACTTATGGAATGCATAGTCGATATAAAAAACTGGATGACAAGTAATTTCTTACTGCTAAATTCTGAAAAAACAGAGGTGTTAATTATCGGACCTAAAACCCCCACAAGTAATAACCTAGAACACTGTCTAACACTTGATGGCTGCTCTGTAAATTCTTCGTCATCAGTCAGGAACCTAGGTGTGCTATTTAATAGTAATCTCTCCTTTGACAGCCACGTTTCTAGCATTTGTAAAACTGCATTTGTTCATCTTAAAAATATATCTAAACTGAGACCTATGCTCTCTATGTCAAATGCAGAAATATTAATTAATGGGTTTATGACCTCAAGGTTAGATTATTGTAATGCTTTATTGGGTGGTTGTTCTGCATGCTTAATAAACAAATTACAGATGGTTCAAAATGCAGCAGCTAGAGTTCTTACTAGAACCAGGAAGTATGAGCACATTAGCCCGGTTCTGTCAACACTGCACTGGCTCCCTACTAAACATCGTATAGATTTTAAAATCTTGTTAATTACTTATAAAGCCCTGAATGGTTTAGCTCCTCAGTACTTGAGCGAGCTCTTATCGCATTATAGTCCTTCACGTCCGCTGCGTTCTCAAAACCCTGCCCATTTGATAATACCTAGAATATCAAAATCAACTGCGGGCGGCAGATCTTTTTCCTATTTAGCACCCAAACTCTGGAACAATCTACCAAACACTGTTCGGGAGGCAGACACACTCTGCCAGTTTAAATCTAGATTAAAGACCCATCTCTTTAACCTGGCATACACATAACACACTAATACACTTCTATTATTCAAATCCGTTAAAGGATTGTTAGGCTGCATTAATTAGATAAACCGGAACTGGGAACACTTCCCATAACACATGATGTACTTGTTACATCGTAAAAAGATTGACATCTACGGTAATATTAGTCTGTTTCTTTCTTATTCCGAGGTCACTGCATTCACCAGATCAGATGGTGGATCAGCACCTAGAGACGACCTCTACAGCCCTGAACGTCAGTGGAGACCAGGACACCTAGATGAGCCCTAGAGACAGACCCCCAGTGAGGACCCCGTCACCTAGACAGCCATCAGGAAAAGACCTCGGCAACCAGTTGAGCCCTTACAATCTGACTTTGCAGCAGTTGGAATTGAACTGCTGTTTCATCTGGCCAGAGGAGAAATGGCCCCCCGACTGAGCCTGGTTTCTCCCAAGGTTTTTTTCTCTGTTCTGTCACAATGGAGTTTTGGTTCCTTGCCGCTGTCGCCTCTGGCTTGCTTAGTTGGGGACACTTCATTTCCAGCAATATCGTCGACTTGATTGAACAGAAACTTTTTGAACTGAACTGAGCTGGACGATGCCATCACTGAATTCAATAATGAAATGCCTTTAACTGAAAATTCAGTGTTTAATCTTGTAATTTTACATTATTGACACTATTTTCCCATTTTGATATTGTGCAGTTGCTTTGTCACAATTTGTATTGTTAAAAGCGCTATATAAATAAAGGTGACTTGACTTGAGAAGAAAACGCAAAAATAGGTTCAGCAAGTGTCCATGCTCATCCTGCCATCATCCCCTCCTGGGCAGCTAGGACCAAGTACATCCCGGCAAACAGCGGCCGCTGCTCCCCCGTCGTCGTCCCCACAGAGCTGCGGCATACGACTTCTGCTGAGACATGGAGCTGATAAAATCCTCCGCTTTCTGAGGGGAATCGTAGCTTCTCTGTTCCCCTTTGTGCCGTAGCTTAATTACCGCCGGATAGATGAGGAAGGGCTGGAGACCAAGCTCTGTCATCTTCTTCAAAACCGGACCAAATGCCTTTCTCCTGATCGCTGTAGCCGGACTAAAGTCAGGAAAAAATAGCAGTGTGACATTGTTCTGTGCGCACTTCACCGGATAAGCCTGCCGAGTACCCTTCAGGATATCTGATCTGTCATGCCATCTCAGTACACGGAAGATGAGAGTGCACGTCCGATCGGAGCCCCTCCCTCCGTCATACACGCGATGCGCCCGATCAATCTCAATGTCACGGCCCCTCAAGGAAGGAATCCACTTGGAAAGATTAGCTCTGAGGAAACCAGCTGCGTCGTTACCCTCCATCCCCTCTGGGAGCCCCACCAGCCTCACGTTGTTCCTCCTTCACCTGTCCTCCATATCTGTCATCTTCTCGGTGAGTCACTCCAGCTGATCCTTTAAGTCCGTGACTGTTCTCTTATCTTCACGCGCCGCTGCCTGAACAGAATCAACGCGGTCACGTGTCTGCTTCGTCTCGGTAGCTATGGCCTCAAACTCCTCTCTTAGCTCTTTAACAGACTTATTGGTCGCTTGTATGTCCTCACGCAGTTCGCACAATGCTGGAATCAGCACAGAGTCCATCGCATCTCTCACTGCTGAATTCACAACCGAATTCAAAGTGCTTTGGTGTTCTTTAAATGCTAGTTCAATGCGGTTAGCAATAGCATTGTCGAGGTCTTCACTGGAGATGGCTGAATCTCTGAATTTTTTCTTCATTGGTGATTGCTCAATCTCTCTTTTCCGATCCCCTTTGTCTGCCTTAGCACTCATGATGGGTCCAATGCAGAGTGGTTCAAATTTTACTGACAGGATCGTAAAATATGTGGCAAAGTGAGCGGAGTGAAAGACTAAGCCTGCATCACCGTCGAGGGGTCACGTGATCCTCCAGAACCGGAATGGTTTGGAAACGCATGATCGAGGTGGAAGGATAGAGGATAGGAAAGGAGAGAGTGTGAGGGAAGATAGAAATTATACTTAAGTGTGTGCTCGGTGTTGTTGCTCGGTTAAAGTCGCGCAGGAAAAAGTCGACCGTCTTTACACTCTTTGGTCTTCACACGAGGAGGCTGAGCACGACGGCTGAACGCTTCCGCAGACGCTTCCGCGTCAGCGCTTGGACATCAAATAAATACAGTCTAGGAGACTAGAGTGAAAACAGCTGTGGCCGTCTTCTGCTCAGCCCAGCCAATAACCTTAAAGGACTGCTAATGGCTCAAGACGAAACTAAACACTTCGCACAATCACACAGGCTCCTTCTTAGCTGAGGCGCAATACATAACATAAATGTTGTTTATTTTTTTGTTATCAACAATTTTTTATTTTCATTTTTTTTACAAACAACACAACATAATATCCAAAATAAAACAAAACAAAACAGCAGACACATACTCAACATCTAAAAGTTCAATCAAAAGGGAGGGAGAGAGGGAAGGACAACAAGAACACAAAAGTCACTCCTTCAAATAATCACGTACATTCAGTAAAAAACACTGCCAAGCCTCAATGGTTGAAGGCCTGGCCCCACCGACTCGCGCCGTTGCACACTCACATGAAACAATTTGCAGGAGGCTACAGATCCAATATGCCTCTCTACACATGTGTGGTGTAAACCAGTTCTGAATTATTGTCTTCTTCACAGCTGTAAAACCAGCAAACAACATTCTCTTTTGCATTGAACTAATACAGAGATCAGAATCATCATTAAGAAGACATAAACTTGGGTTAACAGACCAATCAATTCTCAGTAATGATGACAAAACCAGGTTTACATGTGTCCAGAGACTGATGACGACAGGACATTCCCAAAACATATGCAGAAAAGTGCCTGATGATGTAGTGTTACATATATGGCAGTTCAAATTTGACTGCAGTTTCATTTAAAATCTTTTGTAAGGAGTTATGTATGCTCTATGAATGACTTTGAAGTGAATAAGACGATGAGCCAGATTTTTAGATGTTAAGCTGAGATTAGACCACACTCTCTCCCAGTCGACAGATAAATTAAGATCAGATAATTCCCTATTCCAAATAGTTTTAATAGAAAGAGGTTTTGTAATACAATCAATAATTTTATTATATATTAAGGAAACAGATGGCCGACCAGCAGGTGGTGCAATCCAGTCCCGCATAGGATGAGAGGAAATGGAAGAAGACCAAGGAACGCCATACGCTTTGAGAGCAGAACGTAATTGAAGAAAAACAAAATATGCAGATGCTGGTAGACAAAATTTGGCTCTCAATGCCTGAAATGAACAGAGGCCCTGGTTATCATACATATCACCGCACGTGTTCACACCTAAAGAGGACCAAGAAGGTTGAACAAATGGACGATTTCCACATACAAAGTTCAAATTGTGCCATAAAGGTGTACTGTTACAGAATTTGAAGGGTCCACCTATCCGACGTTCAACCCTTTTCCAGATTTTAATAGAGTTAGCCACAACCGGACCAAATTTATAATTATCCCCTTTTTTTCCTGTGCCAGTAAATAAAATATCTTGAAGTCTATTTGGTTTAACCTTGTCAGCTTCAATCACCCTCCATGAAACTGTAGATTGAGGATCAACCCAATTATGAAGGGCTTTAAGCTGGAACGACCAATAATATAATTCAAAATTTGGTACAGCCAGTCCTGCGCTATTAGGATGTTGTAATGTGGTAAGTTTAATTCTGGGACATTTATCATTCCAGATAAACTTAGAAATTATGGAGTTGATCTCCTTAAAGTAACCTGGAGGGGGAGAAAGTGGTAGCATAGAGAAAAAAAAATTAAATCGAGGTAACAAATTCATCTTAACAGTGGAGATTCTTCCTTGGAGAGAGACTTTAAGATTCTTCCATCTTTGAATGTCATTTTTGACCTTAACGAAAATGTTATTAAAATTGTCTCTGGCAATCTTATGAATGTTTTTATATATGGTAATGCCCAAATAGATGAAAGATTCCTTAATAGGGATAAATGAGGGAATAGAAAAATTAACCTTAACATTGTTAATTGGCATTAAAGCAGATTTGCTCCAATTTATTTTATATCCTGATAGGCTACTAAAATTATCAAATTCCTTAATTACACTAGAGACTGAAACATCAAAGTGGTCTAAATATAGAATAATATCATCAGCGTATAATGAAATACAATGATTATGGTCATGAATCTTAATCGATACTTCAGATTTCCTAATGGCTTGTGCTAAGGGTTCGAGAGATAGACAAAACAATAAGGGGGAAAGTGGACACCCCTGTCTCGTTCCCCGCTGTAAAGGGAATGAGGGGGAAATAATATTACCAGTTATGACTGATGCTGCAGGTGAGTGGTATAATGTCTTAATCATAGAAACGAAGTGTTCACCGAAGCCGAAACATTGCAGAACTGCCCACATATAATTCCACTCTAGCCTGTCAAAGGTTTTTTCTGCATCAAGTGAAAAGACCGCACAAGGTGTTGGGTGGGAGTCCGCAAAGTCAAGAATATGAAGGAGTCGACGCATATTGTCAGATGCATTGCGCCCCTTGATGAAACCAGTTTGGTCCTCCTTGATCAGACTGTGAATTACCTTCTCCAAACGAGAAGCAAAAACTTTAGCATAGATTTTTAGATCACATGGGATAAGCGAAATCGGTCTGTAGCTGGAACAATCTAATGGATCTTTCCCTTTTTTAAGAAGTAATGAAATCAGTGATGTTTTTTGATCTCTATGAAATGCCCCATGTTCAATTGCAAAATTGAATGAGTTAAGCATAAGTATCCCTACCAAATCCCAAATTTCTAAATATAATTCAGGGGGGAGACCATCTAGACCCGGCGATTTGCCCTTTTGAAGGCTTTTTAGAGAGACGTGAAGTTCCTCCAAACTTAATGGGGCCTCCAAAGATTCTTTATCCATCTGTGAGATCCGAGGCAGTTCCAATTTATCTAAATACTGCTTACAAATTGGTTCATCAAAATCTGTTTCAGCTTTATACAGATTTGTGTAAAAACCTTTAAATATGTCATTAATTGCCACAGGGTTCGTAGTGACCTGATCATCCAATCATTTTATTGCGCTAATATATGCCTTAGACTCGCATTCTTTCAACCTAAGGGCCAATAAATGACTAGGTCTCTCTGATTCAAAATAATATTTTTGTCTAGTCCTATGTAAAATAAATTCTGCCTTTGAGTGTGAAAGTAAATCTTATTCTTCTTTTAAAGAGGACAGCTGTGTAGCCTGTTGCTCAGTAAAATGTTGTTTTTGTAGGTTTTGTAATGATTGGATCTTATTTTCTAATTGTGTAAACTGGTGAGTTCTCGCTTTGGCAAGAGTAGAAGAGAAAGATATACAGAAACCTCGTATAGCACACTTAGTTGTTTCCCACAGTATTTGAGGATCCACATCAGAGGGCATATTAATGTCAAGAAAGTCCATAATATATTCTTTTAGAGAGGTAATAAAAGTCTGATTACTTAATAATGATATGTTAAAGCGCCATCTAGGGGACTTGGCTTTGACATCGGAAAGAGGAACACTGCACAACATAGCAGAATGATCAGATAATAAAATTGGTAATATAGATATAGAGGAATTAGATGAAATTAAAGATGGGCTGAGAAATATGTAGTCTATCCTAGAGAAAGTCTTGTCTATTAGAAAAAAAAGTGAAGTCCTTAGCTTTAGTGTTCTGAATTCTCCATAAATCGATTAAGTTGAGCTCAGTGATAAATTTATTCAATAATTTAGAGGATGGATTGGCTGTTGTATCAGATTGAGACTTATCTAAAGCAGGATTTATGACAGCATTAAGATCACCACCCACCACTAGAGGGCAATCAATCTCCTCAAGTAAAGTTTTGGAAATCTGTGTAAGGAATGCACTGTCTGTCTCATTCGGACCATAAATAGAGACCAATGCTAACCTATTATTATATATTTTGCATCGGATAAAAACAAATCTACCCTTTTCATCACTACCAAGGTGTTCAATTGTTAAATTTAACTTCCTGTTAACAAGAATAAGCACCCCCTTAGTTTTATTTTGAGCGCAGGAAAAAGCTATTAATTTGTAATACTTATTCTGGAAACGTGCCACGTCAGATTGTTTTAAATGTGTCTCTTGTATTAAGGCACAGGAGATAGATTTACGGTGTAAATATTCTAATACACGGGTTCTTTTAACAGCAGAATTTAAACCATTCACATTCAGTGATAAAATATTTAAAGTATGCATTGAATATTCATAATCCCAAGATTGTACACAATAAATGCAAAAAACAAAAGAAACAAAAAACAGAAGCACTTCCATTCCGTAAATAACCCGTAAACACTGATGTGCATTTTAGATACCAAACCTCCTATATGAAAAATCCCTTTAGAAATAATGTAAAATAGATAAAAGTATAAATGTCTGCTGTAAAAAACAAAAACAACATAAAAATGTGAACAACCGACAACCATAAACAAAGAACAACTCAGACCGCACATTACCGAGAACATAGGTCTGACTGAGCAACAAAAAAAACAGTGATAGGTTGTGACCGATCCACCCTAACGCAATACATGTCTCCCGAAAGGCTCACACAGCCAAAAAAAAAATATTTTTTAGTAATTAAACCTACTCTCCATTAGTCCCCTCCAAAACAGAAAAATGGAGTGTCAGTCTTACCAGCAAAGAGATCGTTGTACCGGATAAATAAGGACAATATCCCAGTATAAGAGGAGAAAACGCAAACAATAGGTTTAGCAAGAGAATGTCATTCTATGGCCATCCTGCTATCATCCCCTTCTGGGCAGCTAGGGCCAAGTCCATCCCGGCCGTCACGCCCCTCCCGTGGAAATGGAGAAACAGTGGTCGCTGTTCCCCCGTCGTCCCCCCGCAGAGCGGCGGCATAGGACTTCTGCTGAGACATGGAACTGATAAAATCCTCCGCTTTCTGAGGGGAATCGAAGCTTCTCTGTTCTCCTTTGTGCCGTAGCTTAATCACCGCTGGATAGATGAGGAAGGGCTGGAGACCAAGTGCAGTCATCTTCTTCAAAACCGGACCAAATGCCTTTCTCCTGATCGCTGTAGCCGGACTAAAGTCAGGAAAAAACAGCAGTGTGACATTGTTCTGTGCGCACTTCACCGGATACGCCTGCCGAGCACCTTACAGGATATCTGATCTGTCATGCCATCTCAGTACACGGAAGATGAGAGTGCGCGGCCGATCGGAGCCCCTCCCTCCGTCATACACGCGATGCGTCCGATCAATCTCAATGTCACAGCCCCTCAAGGAAGGAATCCACTTGGAAAGATTAGCTCGGAGGAAACCAGCTGTGTCAGGACCCTCCATCCCTTCTGGGAGTCCCACCAGTCTTACGTTGTTCCGCCTGCACCTGTCCTCCATATCTGTCATCTTCTCGGTGAGTCGCTCCAGCTGATCCTTTAAGTCCGTGACTGTTCTCTTATCTTCCCGCGCCGCTGCCCGAACAGAATCAACGCGGTCACGTGTCTGCTTCGTCTTGGTAACTATGGCCTCAAACTCCTCTCTTAGCTCTTTAATAGACTTATTGGTCGCTAGTATGTCCTCACGCAGTTCGCGCAATGCTGGAATCAGCACAGAGTCCATCGCATCTCTTACTGCCGAGTTCACAACCGAATTCAAAGTGCTTTGGTGTTCTTTAAATGCTAGTTCAATGCGGCTAGCAATAGCACTGTCCAGCTCTTCACTGGAGATGGCTGAATCTCTGAATTTTTTCTTCATTGGCGATTGCTCAATCTCCCTTTTCCGATCTCCTTTGTCTGCCTTAGCACTCATGATGGGTCTAATGCAGAGTGGTTCAAATTTCACTGACAGGATCGTGAAATATTTGTCAAAGTGAGCGGAGCGAAAAACTAAGCCTGCATCACCGTCGAGGGGTCACGTGATCCTCACATAAATGTTGTTTATGAACATAACATAACAATACATAACATAAATGTTGTTTAAAAACATAACAAACATCTCTATCCCTTTAACCCTCTGGTACTGTTCTGTTCAACAGAGTTGAGTGTGTGGCAAAACCATTTACGGTCCTTGTATTATTTTATTCTATGCTTGGTACTTTTTTCCACAATAACTTGCATTTGGGATTGTGGACAAAACTTGTGCTGTTTAAATTATTTGTAGCAACTTAAAAACATATGCCAGCAACACATGAGAATGCATCAATATATTTATAAATATGCAAATAAATGTTTAAGGTTTCAAAATAAAACTTTAAACTGTTGGCTGTAGCATTTCTATCACAAATATGTGGCCAAATATTACAGATTAAATGCAATTAAACATTAGATAAACAATGGTTTGCTCGTGATGTAAAGTGTAACAACAATCGTCAGGCCGCTGGCGCCCTCTGCTGGCATTTGTTATAATACATAAAATATGTAAGTTTATTGTTTATACATTTCTTAATGTATTTTAATAGTGTTGATCAGTAAAATAATATGACTACTTACTTTTGATACTTGTGGCGGGAGGAGCAAACGACAGACACAGTGGGTGTGGCATCAGGCCTCGGAGAGGCTTTTATTAAACAAAAATAATAAAATAAAGTGTCCAAAGGGGATGAAGTGTCCAAAATAAACAGGGGATCTGGTGTCCTCGTCGTGCTGCGCGGGTTGTGAAGGAGGGGCAGTGTTCTGGAAGGAAGGGTCCAGGTAATGGGCGGAGTCCGGTGGCCGCACGCGCTCCCCCTTGGGTCCGGGGCGCGAGGGCGGCGGCTTCTATCGGCGGCTTCGTCCTCCTTTGGGCCCGCGGCGCTTCCAGGGGTACGGCCCGGCATCCTGGCCCGTCAGCCGTCTCGCGGGTGCGGTCCTCCACGCTCGACGCTCCCTTCCTGGACCCACGAGGACACCAGCGTGCATGCACGGGGAAGAGACCGGTCTCCAGAGGAGAGGCGCACTCGGCATATAACAGCGGCGGTGATGAGGCTCCATTCACTTCAGGTGTGTGCCTCATCACACGCCGCCAGACCTGGCTGTTTCAGCACCCCTCCTCTCTCACACACCCACTCCCGTCGGGAGCCTGGTGAAGGGCGGCGATTAAGGGACGGGGAGTGCTGATAATTAGGGGGAGGCAGCCGACTCGTCACATTCCCCCCTCCAAGCGACATCCCCGTCATCCGGCCGCCGCCCACACAGGAGTGCTACCTTCCTCAACCAGGCTCCAGCGGTCGGAGTGGGCGGGGCAGGGATTCCTCTCCGGGCAACTCTCCCTCTCGCACCGCGCCGGAACCGGGACAGAGAAACCGGGTTTTAGTCGACAGCCTCAACCAACCACAGGGTAAATGACAATAAACGGAACGTCACTTACCCATAAAGTGGCTGAGAGGCCGTCTCCGTCATTCCTCCGTCCCAGTGCGGATTTCCATGAACTTTTGCGAGCGAGAGGGGATGACGTCATCGGTGTTGCCCAACTGCGCTGTCTAAGCTCCGCCTTGCCCGCATTCTCCACCACTGTGGCGGGAGGAGCAAACGACAGACACAGTGGGTGTGGCGTCAGGCCTCGGAGAGGCTTTTATTAAACAGAAATAATAAAATAAAGTGTCCAAAGGGGATGAAATGTCCAAAATAAACAGGGGATATGGTGTCCTCGTCGTGCTGCGCGGGTTGTGAAGGAGGGGCAGTGTTCTGGAAGGAAGGGTCCAGGTAAGGGGCGGAGTCCGGTGGCCGCACGCGCTCCCCCTTGGGTCCGGGGCGCGAGGGCGGCGGCTTCTATCGGCAGCTTCGTCCTCCTTTGGGCCCGCGGCGCTTCCAGGGGTACGGCCCGGCATCCTGGCCCGTCAGCCGTCTCGCGGGTGCGGTACTCCACGCTCGACGCTCCCTTCCTGGACCCACGAGGACACCAGCGTGCATGCACGGGGAAGAGACCGGTCTCCAGAGGAGAGGCGCACTCGGCATATAACAGCGGCGGTGATGAGGCTCCATTCACTTCAGGTGTGTGTCTCATCACACGCCGCCAGACCTGGCTGTTTCAGCACCCCTCCTCTCTCACACACCCACTCCCGTCGGGAGCCTGGTGAAGGGCGGCGATTAAGGGACGGGGAGTGCTGATAATTAGGGGGAGGCAGCCGACTCGTCACATACTTTATTTCAACCAATTATTATTGCCTCATTATTACATGCATTTAATTTGTACTAAAAGCTATTGTTCACATATCTTAATTACCAAAAATATATAAATAAAATCTTTAGCAGATGATTAACAAAATAATTATTACTGACAGCCCTAGTTAAAACATTTGAAAATGAACCTGCATTGTTTTGAAATTTGAGATTAGAATACTATTTTCCTGTCACATATGTTGTCATTTTTTATTTCTTGATAATAATAGGCTATTAAAATGACTTCATCTCCTGAAAACAATATCGCATATAGTCTGATATTGTGAGCTAATGTATTCACACATTGTATTGTCAGCTGTGTTAATTAAAATTCTCACCACCATCAAAAGTAAAAGCTCAGAATGACATATCCCAGAATATTATGTTGATAGATTATAATTATTACATTTATGTGTTTGTATTTGAAGTTGTTGTAAATAATTCTGAACATAACATACAATTGTGACTTTGATGGTGTATAATTTGCATAGTCATTAATCTCCTAGAGAAAGTGAATGCATTTTTTAAATTTTTTTATTATGTTTGTAAACAGTACAGAGATGATATTAATGACATACAACTTTGTAAGCAATACACAATTTGTATCAAGGATATATTCAATGTCATCAGAACACAGGAAAGTAAAAGAAAAAAAGTTAATGATTGATAATAAAGATAAAGAAAATAAGAAAACCTAGAAAAAACACATGAAGGTATGATATTAACCCTCATGATGGTAATGTGAGGGTAACTTGCTCCTCCCGAACTTTGTTAATAAAACATAATTTCACGAGTTCACACTTACATATAATAAATAGAATAAAGTTTATGCGTATTTAGTGTGCTGGCCGAGGGGAGGGCTCCGAGCTCTGAATTTTGGCCCAAACCCAGAGTACCCCCAAAAAGCAACATAGCAAAGGACAGCCGCCCGACGAATAACCCCCCAAAATGAGCACCGAAAATTTGGCGGGCTGGCGTTTCAGGAAGAAACGTATTCTTTTGACCGGGAGGGCCCACACAAACTCCGACGGGAGCAACTCACGGCGCCGGGTGAAAGGGCCCTACCGGCCGATGGACGAGAAGCAGCGTGATTTGGGGTGCTTGATTGGGAGGACTCATACCGTTTCTTGACGGGAGCAGCTCGCGGCGTCAGGTCGGTGAGCCCTACCGACCGATAAAAGGAGGAGCAGCATGTTTGGACTGTCAGACCGGGGGCCCGTACTGCCTCCAACGGGAGCAGCTCGCAGCGCTGGGAAGATTGGCCCCTCTAGCCGATGGACGAGGAGCAACTTGATTTGGGAAGCCCGATCAGGAGGGCTCACACCGCTTCTCTGAAGGGAGCAGCTCACAGCGTCAGACGGGTGAGCCCTACTGGTCGATGCCCTAGTGGACGGGCTTGAATCGACTGACCGGGAAGGTCCACGTAGTTTTGACAGGAGCAGCTCGCAGCATCTGATGGGTGGACCTTACCGGCCGATGGACGGTTGAACTAATTTTGAAGTGCCGACCGCAAGAGCTTGGTGGCGTCTTAAGGGAGTTCAATACTCGTTGCATCATTCGTGTAAGCCTCATCGGTAGACGGATGGAAAAGCCAATGTTTTCCTGACCGGGAGGCACTTGCAGCATCTGACGGGAGCTCAATACTCACTGTGTCAGATGGATAAGCCTTGTTGGTAGACGGACGGAAAAGCCAATGTTTTCCTGACCGGGAGGCACTTGCAGCATCTGACGGGAGCTCAATACTCACTGTGTCACATGGATAAGCCTTGTTGGTAGACGGACGGAAAAGCCAATGTTTCCCTGACCGGGAGCGCTCTTGCCGCATCTGACAGGGAGTTCAATACTCAGAACTGTCTAAAATGGGTAGATGTTATGAGGATTACTTTGCGTAATTGTTTGATAAATCCAATAAGCTGCTTCTGATGACACATCAGAAAATCTTGGTGCTGCTTTTCATCCGAAAGTTAAGCGCACGAAAAAATAGAATTTCCTGTGCCAGCGTACCCCAAATAAGTGCCATGAATCTGGATGGATAGGCATAGCTTTGAAAGCTGAGGTGATGTCGACTTTTGCCAGCCAAGTGCATGATTTCATCATATTATTGCATGATCAATGTCCTACTATTGAGAGTGATTTTGTCAAGAGGAATCGAGGTATTTTATGCTTGAAAACAGGGAGTTATGCGGAGCTGACAGATCGGTTAGAAGTCATTTCTTACCCAAGAATTTTCCTAGTAGCCACTCCAATGTGCTAAAGTGAAACTGAGAAGGCGGGGCGTCAAAAGGGCTGATCATGAACCCTCATTTAATTCACGCCGCCTATCGGGAAATCTGAATAGATTATTTCTGTGAAACGACTGAACTCAGAAAAATGGCAACTTTTGATGTCCACATTCAAGGATTTACAATTGCTGTAGCATTTCTGTCGTAAAGAAATGGCCATATATTAAAAATTAATTGGACATTTGATTTGAATGTAGTTTAGCCAAACGACGATTAAATTGCACAGTGACATGTAAAAACGATCGTCGGGCCGTTGGTGCCCTCTATAGACTTTGATACAATGCGTAATGTAAAATTATATTGTTTATGATACAGAGTTAAGTTTTGTTCAACAGAACCGTATTGTTACTTGCTTTTGGTACTTTATTTGAACCAATTATTATGGCCTCATTTCCATTATATATGCATTTAATGTAATTTTAAAGGCTATTGTTTGATTAGGCCTATTTTTTACTACCATAAAAATAAATTATAATTAATCGATTAATTATCAGAACAATCAACTGATTGTTACCAAATTAATCATTGGTGACGGCCTTAGATAAGGGGTCTATGTCCGCACCTGCCAGGATCTGTGTTCAGATGTTATGAGCCACTGGAGATGGCTTCGAGGCAACAGCATTTGGTGGGACAGGCAGTGATGTTGCAATGAAAAGAGAATATTGTGACTTTAAATGAAGTAGAGAGCTGTGAGGGAGAGGAGCAGGGGTCACAATCGTCAGCGGAGGCAGCCTCATGCTTAATATCGACCACTGGGGCTTGAGGTGGGAAATTGATTGAAGCGTAAGAGAAAAATGGAGTAAAAGAAAGAGATGTGTGGGTCTGTGTTGCGAGCGGAGGCAGCCTCACGCTTGCTTTGCCTGCTGTAGCTGTAGGCCACAGGAAGGGAGTCCTGAAGAACTTGTGTAGCCTGATCTGCTAGCGGAGGCAGCCTCATGCTAGTGTCTCCTATGGGAGCTGGAGGCCACTGAAAAGGAAAAAGGGGTTATTAGTAGCTGGAGGAAAAAGACTGAGATGTGCGGCCTTGTGTTGCAAGTGGAGGCAACCTCACGCTTGCTTCGCCTGCTGTAGCTGTAGGCCACGGGATGAGAGTCCTGAAGAACCTGTGTAGCCTGCACTGCTAGCGGAGGCAGCCTCACGCTAGCGTTTGCTATGGGAGCTGGAGGCCAATGAAAAGAAAAATGGTTGTTAGTAGCATGGGGGAGCGGAAGAGATGTGTGAGCCTGTTTTGCAAACGGAGGCAGCCTCACGTTTGCTTCAGTTGCTGTAGGCCACAGGAAGGGGGTGGGGTTTGTGACATCCTGAAGAACCTATGTAGCCTGCACTGCTAACGGAGGCAGCCTCACTCTAGCGTCTGCTATGGGAGCTGGAGGCCACTGAAAAAGAAAACGTTTGGAAGTAGCAGCGGGAAAGACTGAGATGTAAGGGCGTGTTTTGCAAGCGGAGGCAGCCTCACGCTCAATAGGGTCTGGCTGCAGACATGCACTTGCACTCTCAGACTTGCACTCTCAGACTTGCACTCTCAGACACCTGCACTTCCGCAAGTGACGTCACTTGCAGTATTTTTTGTTTTTTATTTTATTTTATTTATTAAGTATTTTTTTAATTGAACCTCTCAACATTTTACACAAGTATCCAGGTGGCGAAGACAAGAAAAAATAAACTAAATTACGAAGTCGCTTGCAACTGCTACTTTCACTCTTCGCTGCCTGCGACGTCACTTGCAATCCACACAAATCATGCGTGTTGTCATGGAGACAAGACGCTGTGGTGGTTAAACGATTAAAACTAATTTAATATCATAACATACAGGGTCCTGCAAGTCATCTGGAAGAAAAAGACAAGACCCACAAATCCGTGGCCACAGAACAGCAGAATATGAACGCAATGCTCTCAATAAGCGCTTTTAAACCTCCCGTAGAAAATCATAAACACTTAATATGGCTTAATGTGTTAAGATAGTGTTACTAAAAGATCAAATTTAATATACAGTTTATTAATATAATGTATATGTATATAGTGTTTTCCTCCCATACCGCAAAACGTGGCATAACGGACTGATATTATTTAGACCAAATATGCTCCTCTTCATTATTAAAACATAATTAATAAGCAGGTGAGCCCAGAATAAAGGCAACGCGCAAAGTTTCGCGTTTTCCCATTTAGAATAAAATGTCTACAGCCCTTTTTGTATCATTGTCGTTATCCATTAAGCTACATTACTCTTTTATTTATAATGATTTTCTACAGGAGGTTTAAAAGCGCTTATTGAGAGCATTGCGTTCATATTCTGCTGTTCTGTGGCCACAGATTTGTGGGTCTTGTCTTTTTCTCTTACAGATGACTTGCAGAACCCTGTATGTTATGATATTAAATTAGTTTTAATCGTTTAACCACCGATTTTTAAATATTTTTATGTTATTACATATTAATAATTAATAATAATTAATAATTTTAGTTTTACATATTAACAATGACCTGTATGGCACAAGCTGTCAAAAAAAAGAGGAGAAATGTATGTTATGATATTAAATTAGTTTTAATCGTTTAACCACCACAGCATCTTGTCTCCATTGGCAACATGCACCATTTGTGTGGATTGCAAGTGACGTAGCAGGCAGCGAAGCGTGCAAGTAGCAGTTGCAAGCGACTTCGTAATTTAGTTTCTTTTTTCTTGTCTTCACCACCTGGATACTTGTGTAATATGTTGAGAGATTCAATTAAAGAAATACTTAATAAATAAAATAAAATAAAAAACAAAAAAGACTGCAAGTGACGTCACTTGCGGAAGTGCAGGTGTCTGAGAGTGCAAGTGCATGACGTCGCAGGCAGCGAAGAGTGCAAGTAGCAGTTGCAAGCGACTTCGTAATTTAGTTTATTTTTTCTTGTCTTCACCACCTGGATACTTGTGTAAAATGTTGAGAGGTTCAATTAAAAAAATACTTAATAAATAAAATAAAATAAAAAACAAAAAATACTGCAAGTGACATCACTTGCGGAAGTGCAGGTGTCTGAGAGTGCAAGTCTGAGAGTGCAAGTCTGAGAGTGCAAGTGCATGTCTGCAGCCAGACCCTTCTCCTCACGCTTGCTTCAGCTGCTTTAAGGGGCAGTCACACTGTACTTTTCGTTCAATTGACTTCCATTCCTACGCATGCCAATGCGTTAGACCGAAAATGCAGGCTCGCGCAAAAAAGTTTCACATTTCACTGCATTCCAAAGTTAAAGCTTGGTGAACTCTGGCCTGCGTATTCACATGACGTGATACCGTGTGACTGACGGCAGATCCATAAGTCACAGAATAACCTCCTATCTGAATTAAAGAACACATTTAAAACTGCAGCGCTGCAGGGAAGAGGAGTAGATTGTATGTTTATTACATTTTAGATATATTTTAATTTATTACGTGTTGAATTCAAAGTTTTTAAGAAAGATGCTACACAGCGTAACGTCATATCACGACCGCTGTGGCATGCAAAACAATTTTGCATGCTCAAAATCTAGTATGACCGCAGCTTTAGCTGTAGGCCGCGGAAAAGGGGAGTGGATGGTGACTTTTGACGGAAAAATGCTGAAATGCCTGAGTAGCCTACAGTGTTGCCTGTTTTTTTGCCAGATTTAGCAACTTGTTTTCCAAAGCACATAGCAACAAATTTAGCCATTTAAAAATGTATTTAACAACTTTTGGCATGTTTTAAAAGTGATAAGATGCTAAAAGACATGCATTTTCCTCATAACCACACGAAGAAGAAAGTATTGAAAAACTAGCCGAGCGGCACATCAGCTAGACTTTGCAATACGCACATCACATGTGAATTAGGTTGCTAGTTGCACTTGTTCAATAATAATCGTTTCTTTAACCCTTTAGGCGCCAGGGTTTTTTGGAAAAAATGCTGGATTTTGACATCAAGATTTCAAAAGCTTGTGGCTTGAAAGGGCTTAAAGATAGAGAACTACTGTAAATTAGAAAAATGTTGGGCATGACCGTAAGTTTATGTGGGGTGTAAATATACTCATCTAATTTGCATATTATGACGTCACCAGGGGGCGGACCTCTTGAATTTCATAATATTCAGGAAATAGTAGATATTGAATTGATGTTTGAACTTATTTACATGTTTTTTTTTTGTGTGTGTTTTTATCCTCATTCCAAATGATCAGAAAAGAGGAAACCAACAATAATATAGGAGAAAGTACTAAATTGTTACTATTTTACAATACTATATAGTAGTAAAACGCATGTGAACAGTAGCCTACTTTTTGATCAGTTCATCAGTAATATTCAGGAAAAAATATATATTGAATGGATGTTTGAACTTATTTACATGTTTTTTTTGTCTTTTTATCCTCATTCCAAATGATCAGAAAAGAGGAAATCAACAGTAAAACTATTAGTAACTATTGTAAATTATTACTATATTACTGTGCCATAGTAAAATGCATGTGCCTATTTTTTGATCAGTTGACCAGCTATCTGCCCAATCAGGTATCTAGGTGACACAGTCTATAGTTTTTGAGAGTATGGTACCTCTCATTGGATGGCACAGCGCACAGACCTACCCCACACTGACTGCACCTGTACTTTGTCTGCTGGCGGCCCTTAGAGCGAGCGCGATCAGAACAAACGACGCAATCTGGCCGATCATCAGCAACGCGGAGCCAGTGGTGCTCAGTGAGCCTCTGTGGCATTTCCCCCCCTCCACTGAAGGCCTTCCTGGTTTTTTGCTTTCCCTCTTGGAATAGCCCTCAAGCAACGCAGTAATAATGTCCTGGACGAAGGCCTTCAGTGGCTTGTGCGGACCAGGAGCATACTTGGAGTAAATGATATGGGAGTTCACCACACTGATGCTCAGAATCGCATTGAAGATGCGATTGTACCATTTCCTTGAACGGTGTGGAAAGAGGTAGGTTTTCATCCTCTGATCAGCGGTGTCTACTCCTCCCATGAAGGTGTTGTACCTGTCAACGCACACAGGTCTGTTTATCTCACGAAAACCAGTGTCGCTTTGCTTTGACCTGATACATTTTCGAACACATGAGTTCCCATGAAGAGACGAGAGCATAGTGAGACGCTTTGTGTCATGCCATGCACAAGCTAACAGTTTGCCATGTCTCATGAACACTGGGTCATCTCCTTTGCTCAAAGGCAACTCCGTTTGTTTCAGGCACCTAGGCATACCACGCCTTTTGCAGTTCACTGTCCCACACAAACCAGTGTCATTATGTGCCAGCTCGTCTGCTATGACTGGTGATGTGTAGTAACTATCCATGTACACCTCATGCCCTTTCCCTGTGTATTGGGCCATCAGCTGACGAACGATTAGATGGGTGGCACCTAAATCAGCATCAGCATCAGCATTTTGGCCAGTGTACATGGACCACTGCAAAACATAACCTGAGCTGGCCTCACTCAACACATACACTTTGTAGCCATATTTGTCAGGTTTTTTTGGGTTGTATTGTTTCAAGGTGGACTTTCCCTTGAATGCTATGGTCATTTCATCCAGAGAAAGCTCCTTGAGTGGACCATAAACAGCTGAGAAAAGCGGAATTATCAGGTCAATTACTGGACGCACCTTGAACAGCCTGTCATGACCTGGCTGACCCCTCCCCACATACTCACTATTGTTTGTGAAATGGATGAAAGACAGAATGATCTCAAATCTGTTCCTAGACATTACTTTGCCAAACCCAGGTGTGTAAGTTGGCCAAAATTCTGCCCAGTAATCCTCAATTTCTGCCTTCTCTACCAGCCCCATACACAAATGCAGTGCTAGGAAGGCCTTCATGTCTGAGACAGAGACATCATACCAAATATGAAATCTGGAATTGGGTTTCAGCTGTTGGGAGTTTAGAAACTGATGAGCATATCTGTTGGTTTCATTTGTAATGAGGTTCCAGAAGTCATCAGTCAGAAAGAGGGACAGAAAGTCTAAGGGTGCAGCACTGGACAAATCTTTCTCTCCTAAATAACCAACAGGCTCATCAAAGTGTTTGATCCAGCCCTGATACACTTCTTCATTTCTCAAAAAAACCCAGCCACCATGGTCATCGCTATTTCCAGCCCTATTTAGACCCAGATCACCCCTGCTGCCTCTACCATGTCTCCCAGCTCTCCCACGCACAGCGCGGCCACGTCTACCGCGGCCACTCCCACCTCTTTGGGGCACTGGATCCAAAGAGCTAGTGCTACTTCCAGCCCTATTTCTCCTACCCCTGTTGACTCTACCTCTAGCAACAGCTCTCCTATGGACACTACGACCACGTTCACCATCCCCGTTGGGCAAAGGGTCAAAATGATCTGTTTGTGCTTTGTGAACATTTGCGCCTTGCACAGCGGCAACTGAACTGCTTCCGCATCAATGACACTATCGCTCACTTGCTCTGCTGTTTCCTCCAACACTTTGAATAGGAACATGATGTCATTTTGGTCTAGAATCGAAGTACTACATGTCTGCCATCTAGTGGTAGGGAATACAAATTAGATATTACACCATATTAGGATCTACAGCCTATTTTATTAAGTATGACGTCTTGTCGCAATTTTGCGACTTTGGTGCTTAGAGGGTTAATGCACCTTATTTGTTAGTTTGTGCCTATAATTGTTAATTGTAGGTAAATAGTTGAATTTATTTTCTCAAAAATCTATCTTTTTTCATCCGTTTTTCTGAGTGAAATATGTAATTTAAATAAAAATGCTAGTGAAAATTAATTCAGAAATCTGGGTAATTTCATTGTTTATTTTACGCAGTTTTTTGCGTCATGGTTACAAAACAACATTAACATCCTTTTAGCAACAAATGACCTGCCATTTTGCGACTTTAGCTAAAAAATTATTTTGCAACCAGGCCTGCGCCGCTAGCGGAGGCAGCCTCGCGCTAGCGTCTGCTGCTACAAGAGCTGGAGGCCCGGCTGCATATGACACTGTGGCCGGTAGAGCCACGGTGAAAGGTTGAACCGAAGAGGGAAGCGAGTGAGGCTTTGCCACGGTGAGATCTGGGGCGTTGCCCAGGCTCGTTGAAAGTCTGCCGCTGCAACCCAGCGCTTAAGGAGAGCCAGGTTTTGTGCGGGGCGATGGTGGTGTCGAGCGAGGCAAGTTCGGGGCCTTGCAAGCTTTGCTCGAAATATTGGCCGCCCTGCTGGATTGGATTTAGGAGTGAGGCTGGCTGATTGCAGAGACGAATAATTTAGATTGTACAGATCCTCTTTGTTTACTCTCCGCGAGGACAGTGCATCGGAATTAATCAGCGTTTGCCTCAGGCTTAAATACGATCCACTTTCCAATCGGAGGAATTGTTGGCACGGCCGGATGATACGAGGATGCCGGGGAAGAAGTTTGGAAGTGACGCGGTGGAGGCAAGGTTAACCTGTTAACCAGCGCCCCCCATATTGGGAATCACAGCTGAAAATGACTAACTAACTTAAAATGGTAACGGCTCCTGACTTCAGTGTGCCACACACACAATTTTGGTGTCTTTGGAAAGAAGACCCTTTGGGCTTTACTATCCATCATCCAGAGTTGATAATGCTCAAAAATATAAAAAGTTATAGACACTGAAGTGCCTTGATAAAAATTGTACCACACTGAATTTTTTTTTATTTCATATAAAAATACATGAAATCAGTCCTGAAGCAATCCAGAAAAGTAATGGGTTGAAAGTCACATGTCTCATGAGTTTATATTTCAAATCTGAAGAAGATACCATGAACAATTAGATTCCTGCAGCCATTTTTCTAGACCCCCCTCCCCCTCCCCCCTCTGTTTGAGGAAAAATATTTACCAAATTATTGAAGGGTTCTACTACAAACTATTTAGTCATTATACATGCCACTGCAGTTTTTCAATTATAAAACAGTAGACAGAATCTTAGTAGTAGTAGTAGTAGTAGTAGTAGTAGTAGTAGTAAATTTATTGTCACATACACAATCATACAGAGTACAACCAGCAGTGAAATTCTTTGATTTTTAAGGAAATAAATGTAGCAAACATGAGGAAAGAAACGAGTATGATAAAAAAAACAACCCCCAGACTATACTCCTTTAGAGAGTACAGTTTGAGAACAGGAAAAAAACACCTCAGCGTAAAGCACATAATACAACATAGACACGCAACATGCAACAGGGGAGGTAATCCAGCTCTGGCAATCAGCCATCCAGACCGGCAGCCATTTTCCGGCGCTAGTCCAGACCCGCTTGTCAGGCTGGCGGTTTAAAGCGACGGAGGCGTTGGATCGGGGGTTTGGGAAAAGTGAGTGTGTATCTGTATCAGTGTTTATGTATGTATAATCAGCAGTTGTCTGAGGAATGGGTAGGAGTGCAGAGAGCTTCTCCCAGCAGTGCTTCTCAGGGATGATTTATCCATAGCAACCTTGGCCAAGGTCGCCATGGCAGAAGGGAGCCAGAAGAGATAAGATTGAGCTTGTTTAGTCTTAGGGCGAGTAACCGCATTCCAAATTGCCCCTCTTAGACATCGTATAAGTGATTTATTTGAGCACTAGAAAAATACATTAATAATAATTTTTGAGTGATGAACAAAAAACAATAATAATAAAAAAAATAACTTAAGTACATACTCTGATTTCCTGACATACAGATGCTCCTGCTCATACATTAGTAATCACATGCTGACGATCATTCATACAGATGCTAATCATACAGATGGCCACCCATATAGTCAATAATCACATTATAATGGCCTTTTATATAGACTGCATTCTGACTGATATCTGTGAACAGTCAGTAATTACATGCTGATTATCAGCCATACAGATGTTAATCATACAGATACAGGCAATTCCCCACAAAACACGCAAACATATATGAAAACTGTTGAAGAAGAAAAAAAAAAAAAAGGTTTATTTGTGCAAAAAAGGCGATCGCTAAGTTACGCCCCCATCAGATGACAGGTGCGTCACAATGTGCATCACGCGCCGTCGCGAGGGCGCGCCAGAATTCAAATAAACAATCTTCCGTGTATCTTTGACTTTTTTTTTTGGATGATCTCATTCTGCTTGGGACATTGCCTGCTACAAAATCATGCTGTTTTTTTACCACGAAGACGCTGTTTTTGAGCGTAATTTGTTCCATAACGGACACAAACAATAACTCTCCCTGAAGAGATGAGACGTAAACAAATGAATAACGATCCAAATTACAACGTTGTTGTTTCTTTGGACTAAAAGTGCTCGATGGAATGTTGTTCTGTGGACCTTTATTTCTCAAGCTAAACCGGGATTTACAGCAGTGGATACGTTTGCGTGTCGTTATCAGGATGAATCTGGTATGTACTGCGGTTTTTTTATACATGTTTTGATGTGTACTGCTTACACAAATTTAGCAAATACGTTCCTTATAAGCTTTCTATCGAAAAACAGCGATCTGTAGTCGATGCTTGAGGCTTAGACCTTCAAAATGATATATAGTTTGTCAAAATTAATTTAGTCCTGTTTTACTTTATCTGTTTGAAAACAATAACATGTGCAAACAAAGAGCTTTCAGTGCGCTGGCGTCCTGGTGCATGTTAACAGGTTTTAAGCCTCGGCGTCGTGGAGAGCGTGAGGCTGGTCGGGCAGAGAGCAGCTGCCGCAACGAAGCCTGGAGCTCGCAGCCGTGTCTGGCGGAGATGGAGTGATCCTTGGGCCGGCAGTTTGTCCGGAGGATCCGAAAAAATCCCCACTATAGGTCTCGTTGTTTAAACGGGAAAAGATTGTTGGTCTGTGATATAATGGCAAAAGGTGCAAACCGAATGCTGGAAAACTGCCACTGAACAGAGGTAAGTCTGCTGTGTATATATACACACCTCTTATCTTTTTAACTGGGTTGATTACTGATTGTTCTCCTCTCGTGTTAATTAGGTTAATTATCTGAACGTGCTCCTCCCGAACTTTGTTAATAAAACATAATTTATTGTGGTGGCGACTTACTTCTCTATGGCGTTGGTCTCACGCATCTGTGTTGCGACGTACTCCTTCTCACACGTAAAAAGTACACGACTGTCTCCTTTGGTAGGTGTCACGAATCCGGTTCGTGGTCTTCCTTCCACTCACCATCAGAGGTCGCTCTTCCATCATATTGACTCTCACACCACACAGACTGTTGCACGTCTAAGTCTATTTTATTGGCTGAGTCATTTGTATCTTTATCCTAGCCTGTGTATCTCGTTTATTGTCTGTTCTGCCAGCCCTGAAGTTTAGCCTGCTCACGTTATCAGATTACCCCTCTTGTCAAGCCCTCTGGATATTGTTCGCCGATCTAAGACCCACGCTTGCCCTAGGATTACTCTTGTGTCTTGCCCGTGCCATACCCGTTTGGTGTTGTTTGACTCTGCCTGTAATTTGACTATGTTTATTAATAAAAGCTTGCACTTGGATCCGCTCGCCTCACATCTCATCGGCTCTGTTACAGAATACTCGGCCACACAAGGATCCAGCAGCTTTTCAAACGGACATTGGCCAGGTATGGACACAACAAGAATATTATTTGCCCTTAAACAAGGCCCACAATCACTGGAAAACCATATTCGAGAATTTTTAGCCATCGCTCACTATTCAGAATTACCGGACATTATTTTGATAGAGATTTTCTGCGATGACATAAACCCACCTCTCAAGTCTAAGCTTAGACGCGAGGGTCCGCGTTCGTCACTCAGTCAGTTTTTGGACTATGCTCTGTTGTCAGTCGGTTCCTCATACACCGTGGGTGTCACGGAGGAGGAACGTGGCATCGCGTCCGTGTCGATAATGGCGTTTAGTCAATCGCCAGCTCTGGGACATTTGAGTTTATTGATCGCAACTCCGGTGATTAAACCCGCTCGTGAAATGGCGGCCGTACCCGAGCGCACTCACATAATGGCGGCGACAGTGGAACTCGTTCACAAAATGGTGGCCACAACGACGCTCCATCATGTCACAGCTGCCATTCATGAATCAAGTCACAATTGATCTTCATGAGGCAAGTCTAGCTACAGTTGATCGTCATGAATCAAGTCAAGTCACAGTTGGTCGTCATGAACCAAGTCAAGTCACAATTGAACTTCCAGAGTCTCATCACGTCTCAGCTGAGCTTCCAGAGTCTCGACACGTCTCAGCAGAGCTTCCAGAGTCTCGTCATGTCTCAGCTGAACTACCAGTCTCGTCACGTCACAGCTGATCTTCCAGAGTCTCATCACGATACAGCTGATCGTCCAGAGTCTCGTCACTTCTCGTCTGTTGCACCCGGATATTCAAGGTCTGTCCTTCAATATCCCAGTCTGGTATCCAGTGTGAAGGATGCACCGCTTCCTTCACACCGATGTCTGCATGCGCAGCTGGTATCCCCAGACCCACTCACTCTAACCCACTCTTCCTGAACTAATTCTCCTGTCTGAAGCTCTTCCCATGATGGGGATCGCTTTATGTTGCATTTGGGCTGCGTACACCACCACAGAACTGCCCGAGGTGGCGACGTCCACTATGACGTCTCCAGAGGTGGTGGCTGATGCTGCAGAACCTCCTGAGGTAGTGGCACGCACTGCTGTGTTCCCCGAAGTGATGGTGCCTGCTGCAGTTTCTCCAGAGGTGGTGGTGCATGCTGCAGAACCTCCCGAAGCGGCGGTGCTCACTTCAGCTCCTTGCATGATGGTGGCGCCCAGCAATGCACTTTCAGCCTGTCATGTCACGATCGAAGGAACCGGTGCTGAACTCTCCTTGTATCCTGATGGTACTACTGTAGAACCGTACTGTAGAGGTGACAGACCCTCTAGAGGTGACAGTGGTACCCACATATGAACTCTCATTCTGTCCTGTCACGGCTATGGAGGCCGTCTGTGATTCCTCGTCTTGCCCTGTCACGGCTATGGAGGCCGTCTGCGAATCCTCGTCCTGTTCTGTCACGGCCACGGAGGCCACTTTTGAACATTTGCCCTGCTCTGAACCGGCTGAGGAGGCTATATCTGAACTCTCGCCCCGTTCTGAACCAGCCATGGTGGCTGATTGTGAAATGTCTGTCCGTCTCGTCTCAACTAATGTGTCTGATTTCTAACTGTCTGTCTTGCCTGTCTCTGTCAAGGAATCTAAACCTGAACTGTCTTTCTTGAGCTCAGAAACTATAAATGCACCCTATATCTGTCCCGTTAACCCTATCACTGCCATGAAAGCCTTAAATAAACCTTCTGTATGCCCTTTTAACCCTGTCATTGCCAAAGAGACCATTAGTGAACAGTCTGTCTGTCCCCTTCCAGTCAATGAGTTTACTCCTGAGCTATCTGTCTGTCCGGTTTCAACCTATGAATCTGAGTTTGCCTGTTCAGTTGTCACTAATGCTCTTGGATTTTGAATTATCTGTCTGTCCTGTTTCAATGAATGAGCCTGACTGTGAATTGTCTGCCATTGTTTTCCTCACTGAAAAATCTACCAGTCCAGTTTCAGTCGATGAACCTGGTTATGAACACTCTTTCTGTATGAATGTAGCTTTCGAATCTGACTTTGAACTGTCTGCTGATCCGGGTTCTGTCAATGCCAAGTCTAATTTCGAACCATCTGTCTGTCCCATGTTAATTAACAAACCTGATTTTGAACTTTGTGTCTGTCCAGTCTCAACTAATGAGCCTGAGGGTGAATTGTTTTCCTGTCCAGTTCCAGTCAATGAGTCAAATTTTGAACTGCCTGTCTGTCCAGTCACTGTCAATGAGTCAGATTTTGAACTGTCTCCCTGTCCAGTTCCAGTCAATGAGTTAAATTTTGAATTGTCTGCCTGTCCAGTTTTTATTAGGGAGTTTGCTTATGGACTGTCTGCCCGCTCAGTTGCCACCAGGGAAAATATTGATGGACTTCCTATGTTCCCTGCCTTGGTTATTGAGTCCGTACATGCTCTCTCTGTTTCTAGTGTCTCAGTTTTCCCTAGATCACAGTCTCTAGGGGCTTCTGCTCCATCTGCTCCACCCTGGTGGGCTCCGCCGTGGAGGTCTTCTGCCCTGTCTGCTCCGCCGTGGAGGTTTTCTGCCCTGTCTGCTCCGCACTGGTGGGCTCCTGCTCTGTCTGCTCCACCATGGAGGTCCTCTGCCCTGTCTCCTCTGCACTGGTGGACTCCTGCTCTGTCTGCTCCGCCGTGGAGGTCTTCTGCTCCGCACTGGTGGGCTCTGGCTCTGTCTGCTCCGCCGTGGAGGTCTTCTGCCCCATCTGCTCCACCGTGGTGGTCGGCTGTCTGGCTCTGGTGGTCTTCTGCTCCGCCGTGGTGGTTTGCTGCTCCGTCTGCTCTGTCGTGGTGGTCCTCAGTTCCACCTATACTGCCGGATCTGTCCTGGTTTCCTGCTCTGCCGGCTACACCTTGGCTCTCGGTTCCTTGGTATTCTGCTTTGCCTCACCTGTCCCTCTACTTACACATGGACCTGGCCATCCATCCCTCCCCCTGTTCTGCCTCCGCTCCACCACCCTCCTGTATTGTACTATCTGGGGAGCATCTGGAAGCCACTCCTGGGGGGGGGGGGCTCTGTCACGAATCCGGTTCATGGTCTTCCGTCCACTCGCCATCAGAGGTCACTCTTCCATCATATTGACTCTCACACCACACAGACTGTTGCACGTCACACTGGTCTGTTGTTTAAAGTAATAATATATAACTTAATTCCCACCATATTTCTGGTATTATCCATCAAACTAATCTGATCGCTCGCTTTTAAAACCACGAGTGCAGCGCGTTAGCATTCGCTAGCCGGTTAGCTTGTCACTCGCGGTTCCATTCGCTTTGCTATTCGCGCCTATTATTGTTTTCTTTTTAATCGCTCCGTTTTCATTTCTCTCTCGCTCCGTTTTTCACGAGTTCATCAAACAACAGTGGTAAGTGGTAGGTGGTAAGTGGTAAGTTAAGTTGGTATCATTCATCAATCACGGTGAGTAATGGCTTCTTCTCCTGCTATTGTTATTTGCACAGTTTGCCACATGTATAGTTTATCTCTCTCTGTCAGCGATGAGGGATTCACATGTGATAAATGTAGGGAAATAGTTAGGCTGACAGAGAAGGTTTTAGAACTAGAGACACGCATCCCAACTTTAGTTGAGGACAGTAAGAATGTGAGGGCTGTAGATACTGCTTTGGATGTGATTAGCTCAGGGACTCCTGTACATTGTTTGGTTCCGGTAACGTTAGCGCCCCTGCAGCAGGGCAACTGGGTGACAGTGAGGCGGCCTAGTCGCGGGTCAAAACACCGCTCTTCCGTTCCGATCAGAACATCAAACAGGTTCTCCCCACTCAGTGACGCACCCACTGAGAAACCTGGTGAAAGTGCTCTAGTTATTGGCGATTCTATTGTACGGAACGTGAAAATAGAGACACCATTGTTTACCTGGAGCCAGAGCGCCTGACATCTTGGCAAATTTAAAAGTGCTGGCTAATGCTAAACGTAAATTCAGTAAGATTGTCATCCACGCCGGCGCTAATGAAATTCGACTTCGCCAGTCGGAGATCACTAAAAATAATGTTAAAGAGGTGTGTGAACTTGCAAGTACGATGTCAGACACTGTAATATGCTCTGGCCCCCTCCCTGCTTACCGGGGTGATGAGATTCATAGCAGACTGTCATCACTCAATGGCTGGATGTCTAAGTGGTGCCCGCAGAATAGCATAGGTTTTATAGACAATTGGACGAGTTTTTGGGGCAGACCTGACCTGTTGAAAAGAGATGGTGTTCATCCCTCCTGGGGTGGTGCCGCTCTTCTCTCTAGAAATTTGGCACATAGTCTTAGAGTTCATACTTAACTAACTGGGGCCCAGGTCAGGAAGCAGACAGACTGGCTAAACCGACCGTCTGCTAGCTGCCTCACGTCACAGAAGTCAGTTAATTCTCAGCACATAGAGACTCCTTCACCTAGATATCACACTATAGAGACTGTGTCTGTTCCCCGAACTAGAAAATACAGAAAACGTCCAAACCAATTTATGAGTAACCATTTAATTGATGTTCAACAAATAAAAAATGTTTACAACACACAGAAACAATTTATAAAACTTGGCATACTGAATATCAGGTCCCTTTCTACAAAATCACTTTTTGTAAATGATTTGATTAATGATCATAACCTAGATTTGCTCTGTTTGACAGAAACATGGCTAAAACCAGATGAATACATTACTTTAAATGAGTCCACCCCCCAAGATTACAGCTATAAAAATGAGCCACGTCCAAAAGGCAAAGGGGGAGGTGTTGCTACAATTTATAGCAATATTCTCAGTATTTCTCAGAGGGCAGGCTTTAAGTATAACTCATTTGAAGTTATGGTGCTGCGTATAACATTATCTAGAGAAACACGTGTTCGTGATAAATCCCCTGTGATGTTTGTATTGGCTAATGTATACAGGCCACCAGGGCACCATACAGACTTTATTAAAGAATTTGCTGATTTTCTATCTGAGTTAGTACTGGCTGCAGATAAAGTCTTAATTGTTGGCGATTTTAATATCCATGTCGATAATGAAAAAGATGCATTAGGATCAGCATTCATAGACATTCTGAACTCTATTGGGGTTAGACAACACGTATCAGGACCTACTCATTGTCGAAATCATACTCTAGATTTAATACTGTCACATGGAATTGATGTTAGTGGTGTTGAAATTCTGCAGCAAAGCGATGATATCTCAGATCATTATCTAGTCTTGTGTAAACTCCATATAGCTAAAACTGTAAATTCTACTCCTTGTTACAAGTATGGTAGAACCATCACTTCTAGCACAAAAGGTTGCTTTGTAAGTAATCTTCCTGATTTATCTCAATTCCTCAGCATATCCAACAGCTCAGAACAGCTTGATGATGTAACAGAGACTATGGACTCTCTCTTTTCCAGCACTTTAGATACAGTTGCTCCTTTACGCTTAAGGAAGATTAAGGAAAAGAGTCCAACACCGTGGTATAATGAGCACACTCGCACTCTAAAGAGAGCAGCCCGGAAAATGGAGCGCAGCTGGAGGAAAACAAAACTAGAGGTATTTCATATAAGCTTGGCGGGAAAGTATCCTATCCTACAGAAAAGCATTAAAAACTGCTAGATCTGATTACTTTTCGTCTCTTCTAGAAGAAAACAAACATAACCCCCGGTATTTATTCAATACAGTCACTAAATTAACGAAAAATAAAGCATCAACAGGTGTTGGCATTTCCCAAGAGCACAGCAGTAATGATTTTATGAACTACTTTACTTCCAAGATCGATACTATCAGAGATATAATTGTAACCATGCAGCCGTCAGCTACAGTATCGCATCAAATAGTGCACTATAGATCCCCCGAGGAACAATTCCACTCATTCTCTACTATAGGAGAGGAAGAATTGTATAAACTTGTTAAATCATCTAAACCAACAACATGCATGTTAGACCCTATTCCATCTAAACTAATAAAAGAGCTGCTTCCAGAAGTCATAGATCCTCTTTTGGCTATTATTAATTCATCATTGTCATTAGAATATGTCCCCAAAACCTTCAAATTGGCTGTTATTAAGCCTCTCATTAAAAAAACACAACTTGACCCCAAAGATCTAGTTAATTACAGACCGATCTCAAATCTTCCTTTTCTGTCAAAGATACTAGAAAAGGTAGTATCCTCACAATTATATTCCTTCTTAGAGAAAAATGATATCTGTGAGGATTTCCAGTCAGGATTTAGACCGTATCATAGTACTGAGACTGCTCTCATTAGAGTTACTAATGATCTGCTTCTATCATCTGATCGTGGTTGTATCTCTTTATTAGTTCTACTGGATCTTAGCGCTGCGTTCGACACCATCGACCACAACATTCTTTTAAATAGACTAGAAAACTTTGTTGGCATTAGTGGAAGTGCCTTAGCATGGTTCAAATCGTACTTATCTGACCGCCATCAGTTCGTAGCAGTGAATGACGAGGTATCATATCGATCACAAGTGCAGTATGGAGTACCTCAAGGCTCAGTACTAGGGCCGTTACTTTTCACGCTTTACATGTTACCCTTGGGAGATATTATCAGGAGACATGGTGTTAGCTTTCACTGTTATGCTGATGATACTCAGCTCTATATTTCTTCACGGCCCGGTGAAACACACCAAATTGAGAAACTAACGGAATGCATAGTCGATATAAAAAACTGGATGACGAGTAATTTCCTAATGCTAAATTCTGAAAAAACAGAGGTGTTAATTATCGGACCTAAAAACCCCACATGTAATAACCTAGAACACTATCTAACACTTGATGGCTGCTCTGTCAATTCTTCTTCTTCATCAGTCAGGAACCTAGGTGTGCTGTTTGATAGCAATCTTTCTTTTGAAAGCCATGTTTCTAGCATCTGTAAAACTGCGTTCTTCCATCTCAAAAACATATCCAAACTGCGACCTATGCTCTCAACGTCAAATGCAGAAATATTAATTCATGCGTTTATGACCTCAATGTTAGATTATTGTAATGCTTTACTGGGTGGTTGCTCTGCACGTTTAATAAACAAACTACAGTTAGTCCAAAATGCAGCAGCTAGAGTTCTTACTAGAACCAGGAAGTATGACCACATTAGCCCGGTTCTGTCAACACTGCACTGGCTCCCTATTAAACATCGTATAGATTTTAAAATCTTGTTAATGACTTATAAAGCCCTGAATGGCTTAGCTCCTCAGTACTTGAGTGAGCTCTTATCGCATTATAGTCCTCCACGGCCGCTGCGTTCTCAAAACTCTGGCCGTTTGATAATACCTAGAATATCAAAATCAACTGCGGGCGGCAGATCGTTTTCCTTTTTAGCACCAAAACTCTGGAACAATCTACCAAACACTGTTCGGGAGGCAGACACACTCTGTCAGTTTAAATCTAGATTAAAGACCCACCTCTTTAACCTGACATACACCTAGCACACTACTACACTTCTATTATTCAAATCCGTTAAAGGATTGTTAGGCTGCATTAATTAGATCAACCGGAACCGGGAACACTTCCCATAACACACGATGTACTCGTTACATCGTAAGAAGATTGGCATCTACGCTAATAGTTGTTTCTTTCTTATTCTGTTTCTCAGTCCGTGTCCGGATCAGATGGTGGATCGGCGCCGGGAGATGATGTCTGCGGCCCTGATCGTCAGCGATGAGCCCCAGAGACATATCCCCAGTGAAGACCTCGACTAAAATACAATAAAAATAAAAATAAAACAAATAATTAAAAATATAATAATAAAATACCTAACTACATAATACTATTATTGTTAGAAATTGCAACAATATAAAAATAGAAATATAATACATTTATACATTTAAAAATGTAATTAAAACAATAAGTAAACAATGAATAAACAATAATATCCTGGCCAGAGGAGAACTGGCTCCCCGACTGAGCCTGGTTTCTCCCAAGGTTTTTTTTCTCCATTCTGTCACAGAGGGAGTTTTGGTTCCTTGCCGCTGTCGCCTCTGGCTTGCTCAGTTGGGGACACTTAATTTCTAGCGATTATAGTAAATTTGATTTCACAGATACTATTTAAACTAAACTTAGCTAGACAATGACATCTCCGAATTCAATAATGAAACGCCCTTAACTGAAAATTGAGTGTTTAATCTTATTATTATACATTACTGACACTCTATCCTCCAACTTGATACTGTTAAGTGCTTTGACACAATCTGTATTGTTAAAAGCGCTATATAAATAAAGGTGACTTGACTTGACTGCATTTCCCATCATCCATTGCACTGACCACACAGCTGTCACCAATCATACATTGCACTGATTAAACAGCTGAATCCCATCAGACACGCTTTATAAGCCTTGGACTTCCTCTCTCTCATCGCCGAGTATTGTCTAGCGTTTATTGCTCTCCCAGTGATAGCTACTCTACGGAGCCCTTCAGTGTTTTCTGAGTCTAAGTTTAGTCTAAGTCTAGTTTATTGCCTGAGTCATTTGTATCTTTATCCTAGCCTGTGTATCTCATTTATTGTCTCTTCTGCCAGCCCTGAATTTTAGCCTGCCTTGGATCTCTCTTTAGTCTTGTCGTTTTGTACTCTGTTTGCTCCTGCTTGGACTACTGCTCACGTTATCGGATTACCCCTCTTGTCAAGCCCTCTGGATATTGTTCGCCGATCTAAGACCCACGCTTGCCCTAGGATTACTCTTGTGTCTTGCCCGTGCCATACCCGTTTGCTGTTGTTTGACCCTGCCTGTGATTTGACTGTTTATTAATAAAAGCTTGCACTTGGATCCGCTCGCCTCACGTGTCGTAGGCCCTGTTACAATAGGTAATCCAAGGCACGATCCACACCCCATATTGAAACACTTGTGAAATGACCAGATGCTTTGTTTCGCCGTAGTCACGTGACATAGGTGTTTCGAATCACACTCCGGAGCAGTGTTTCGAAACCTCTGCGCTTTGGGATCTTGACACCGCGTCGCAACGTTAGTTTCGCATCAGCCATCCCTACTTCTATCTTCACTCCTCTGGTAAGTGAAGTGGTTTTGAAACCCCTAGAGTTGAGATGGGAGGGATTTAATACTCACATGAGTATGATGAGGGGAAGAATTACATTTCAAGCACGCTACACTTACGTGCCCGCTAACATGGCTCGGATGCACCCCACTAATCTAAAATTACACAAACAGCAAATCGTCATAACCAAAAATACAGTGAATGCCGCAAATGCACCCATTCTAGAATTACTTCACTGAATCAGTTAATTATTATTTTGTGTTTATAATGAGGACTGTTATGTTTACCATTCAAATGTATGGGGTTATTATGATTTTTAAGAAATTAAGTTAATTTAAGGATCCATTGAATTGATCAAATAAGAGCATGAAGTACTTTTTTACAGTGAAGTATTTGAAAATAAGTGTAATACGATTAATTTAAGCTTAGTTTTTAAGCATGTTGGTGATTTTCATTACTACAGCTTCAATGATGATGAGATCTGATATACCTTGCCCCAAATTTAAAGAGACTTGATAAAAAATATCCTGTTTAGAATATATCCAATTCAAACTGATTGGATTGGATATCGGATTCAAATATCCACAGTGGCATTTAAAAAAAAAAAATAGATTTTAGTTTGTTCTTCTGTTCCTGGAACTCTTGAACACCCTTTTAGTGCTGTCATACGTATGGATGTTTTCAATTAGCTTTCAGTGAAAAATAACAATATTTATCCCTTAGTTTTAGAAAATACCTTTTTATATATATATATATATATATATATATATATATATATATATATATATATATATATATATATACATATACATACTGAATTTCCTTTTTTTCTGACATCGTAGACATGGTAATTTTGGTGGGTAAATACCACATTTACACTTGAAAATGGAAGAAATATAAACTCTCTTTTAATATATTTCATAAATTCTATGACAATATTTCAAAGTTTGCTTACAAATACTTCAAAGTACAACCCCAATTCCAGCAAAGTTGGGATGTTTTGTAAAATGCAATAAAATCAAGAACCTGTGATTTGTTAGTTCTCTTTAACTTTTATTTAATTGACAGAAGTACAAAGAAAATATTTCCAATGTTTTTGCTGACCAACATAAATACATTTTATAAATATAAACAAATTTCGATTTTGATGGCTGCAACACACTCCAATTAAGTTGGGACAGAGGGAAAATAAAAATGAAAAGGCTATAGAATATCCAAATTAAAATATTTTGAAACGGTTCATAATAAGCAGGTGGACTGGTAATATATTGATGTTGTACAGAGCCATATACTGCCATCAAGATGACGTCTTTCATGGGAAGTCCATAGTTATTAGATCAAGACAATGCCAGCTCTCATTTTGCATGTGCTACAACAACATGGTTTCATAGACACATGTGCATGTGACTAACTGGCCAGCAGATCTGTCTCCTATTGAACATACAGCCCATCATGAAAAGAAGAATCAGAAAACGATGACCACATATTGATGGGCATCTGAAGTCTTGTATCTAGTGAGATTGGGCAAAATTTTGCTCACAAAACTTTTAAGAATTAGTATCCTCAATTCCCAAACAATTAAACCTTGTAATTAAAGGGAAAGTAATGCCTCTGTCCCAATTATTTTGGAGTGTGTTGCAGCCATCAAAATCAAAATTAGTTTATATTTACAAAATAGAATTTGGCTAGGCTATATTTTATTTATAATATATATCTTAAAAGCATGCATTTTAACCCATATATAACACTGAATGGCACATGACATATTTGATTTGACTGGACTTTAAATATTATCATAAGTTTCCAAGAAGAAAAAAAAGCCACGTGAATATATATTAGGCTATATTTATGTGCCTTGAATAAACTCTTTAGAAATTTGTCAATCAGCAAATAAAAAGCATTTATATAAATTTTTCTAAACAAGAAAAAGCATATCATGTTTTATTGTGTCTAAATGCATATTGGTTCCACAGGAAGTTCATCAGCTGCGCTACAGAAAGCCAAGCGAACACTAAAGTAAAGAGTCGTTGCTATGGAAATGATACACCGTCTAGTCTAGAAGCGGTAGTATTAACACTACTACACTGGGCGCGAACGGCGTGACACGTTGCGTCAAAGTACATGGATCCCGTTATAATCAGTCGCTCAGTAAATGAGTGCAAGCGCTACAGTAAACGGATGCTGCGTTCTATTTCTGAGGCACTCAACGTGCTTGCACTACAGACAAGTTGACAAATAGATACAGAAAATGCGCTTTGATGCATCCAGTGTAGAGACGGCGTTAGGATGTGGCAGACCATTTTCTTTTGCAAGTTTCAGCTCATATATCTTTGGTGTAAACTCGCCTTAACCAAACGCCCCCCAAGAACAGCTCAGCGCCCCCCTTTCAAAAATATTGCTTCCAGCGCTCCCCGTTGAGAAACACTAATCTAGAGAAACAAGTGTTAATGATGAATCCCCTTAATCGTTGGTGATTTTAATATCCATGTTAATAATGAAAAAGATGCATTAGAATCAGCATTACTGCATTATAATCCTCACAATTATATTCCTTCTTAGAGAAAAATGGTATCTGTGAGGATTTCCAGTCAGACCGTTTAGACCGTTTCATAGTACTGAGACTGCTCTCATTAGAGTTTCTAGCATTTGTAAAACGGCATATTTTCATCTTAAAAATATAACTAAATTGAGACCTATGCTCTCAAAGTCAAATGCAGAAATGTTAATTCATGCATTTATGACCTCAAGGTTAGATTGTTGTAATGCTTTATTGGGTGGTTGTTCTGCACGCTTAATAAACAAACTCCAGATGGTCCAAAATGCAGCAGCTAGAGTTCTTACTAGAACCAGGAAGTATGACCACATTAGCCCAGTTCTGTCAACACTGCACTGGCTCCCTATTAAACATCATATAGATTTTAAAATCTTGTTAATTACTTATAAAGCCCTGAATGGTTTAGCTCCTCAGTACTTGAGCGAGCTCTTATCGCATTATAGTCCTCCACGTCCACTGCGTTCTCACAACTCTGGCCATTTGATAATACCTAGAATATCAAAACAATCTACCTAACACTGTTCGGGAGGCAGACACACTCTGTCAGTTTAAATCTAGATTAAAGATCCATCTCTTTAACCTGGCGTACACGTAACACACTAATACGCTTCTAATATTCAAATCCGTTAGGAAAGGATTGTTAGGCTGCATTAATTAGGTCAACCAGAACCGGGAACACTTCCCATAACACCCGATGTACTTGTTACATCGTAAGAAGAATGGCATCTACGCTAATATTAGTCTGTTTCTTTCTTATTCCGAGATCACTGTAGCCACCCGATCCAGTCCATATCCAGATCAGATGGTCACTGCAGTCACCTGGATCCAGTCTGTATCCAGATCAAATGGTGGATCAGCACCTAGAGATGACCTCTACAGCCCTGAATGCCAGTGGAGATCAGGACACCTAGATGAGCCCCAGAGACAGATCCCCAGTGAAGACCTTGTCACCTAGACGGCCATCAGGACAAGACCTCAGGAACCAGATGAGTCCTCAGCACAAACTGCTGGTTCGTCTGGCCAGAGGAGAACCAACCAAGAACCAACCAAGCGTTAGACAGTGTTCAGATGCATGCCCCAAAGTGACTTTCCTGACCTCCCGTTTCTCTCACATTCCAAAAGGAAACATTCTCTCCTCTCTCTCTCTGCTCTCTGCTCGAAATCACGCATTTCTTGAAACTTGGAGCTGCTCCAAACGAGCTCCTAGCCCATCTGGCCGAGTTTGAACATAGAACCAACACTTAGTCAAATCTCTGAAGAAACCCTTGAAAGTCTGAAGCTACGCGAAAGGAACTCAAGGAAGAACTTCGAGCGTCAGACAGCACCGAGCAAACCACCAGAAGGGCATCTCCAGAGTGACGTCACGCAACGACGCGCGGAATTCCCTCAAGCCACACAGCGTCATTTCAACTTAAAAGCAAGTATCAAACAAAATCTCTATAAAGTGGCTGAACTGGTCGTATCTATCTCTAAAGTAAGAATAATAGAGTTCTCCTCTTGATGATCGACACAGGTAAAATCGTGTGGAAATAGCAAAACAGTGCTATATTTTAATCATTCTCAATTGCAACAATTCATTGCATGTGTGTATGTATTCTGTTTTATGTTATTTAGCTTAGTTCATGTATTTTAGTAAGATAGCAAATAAACTCTTGTTTGATTTATAGAGAAGTGTTCTGTGTTCTGTTGTGAAATATTCAAATTAAACTTTGCCCAGATTACGTTACCTATGCTCATAACTGTCATAAGGTTATTTAAATAATTCTGTATTATTATATAGTGGCCACGAGAATAAACAGAATTTCTCAGATATACTGAAATCTAACAAATCGCTGGACGATTGTTAAATAAGGTATAAGTTGGACGTTTTGATTAATATCAATTGATCATATCAATATCAAATCGTAAGATTCCCTAAAGCTAAAATAAAGCTTAAACCAAAGAGCTAAATTAAACAAGGTATTGTTTAAAAAATCATTACAACTTGATTGCACAGATACTATTTAAACTGAACTGAGCTGGACGATGACATAATTGAATTAAATAATGAAATGCATTTAACTGAAAATTGAGTGTTTAATTTTGGCAGTTTACATTATTGACACACTATTTTCCTATTTTGATATTGGAAAGTTGCTTTGACACAATCTGTATTGTTAAAAGCGCTATATAAATAAAGGTGACTTGACTTGACTTGATATTATGCAGCGCCTGAAAGTAGTCCCCAGCTATATCATAACTAGTTACCTAGCTGGGGACTACTTTCAGGCGCTGCATAATATCATTGCGCCTGCTGCACCCATGGTACGGCAGCAAAGTTCCTTGATTATTACGACGGAATGAGAGTATAGTTCCTAGCCATATCGGCCTAGAGAATCGCAACTTTCCATTTTCCATCAGTCTTAGTACACGATGTAACTACAGGAGAGTCAAGTTTTAAATAGGAAAAATATCGAAACTCTTTGGTCATTTTTGAGCGAGTCTAATCAGATTCAATGATCTATGCTAAGCTACGCTAAAAGTGCTACCGCCAGACCCGGAGATCGGCTGAATGGATTCGAAAATGGTAAATCTCAACTTTTTAACTCTTGGGGAGTTGGAAAATAAGCCTATTTTCAAAAAAAAGTGGAGTGTTCCTTTAAGGATAAAAATGTCCCCATTGAAACCCTTTAAAACTGCTATTTTTAATCGCAGTGCCATTTAACTGTAAAATGATGCAATTTTTGTTAATAGGCTTTCATTCTGTTGGCAAGGCTTTAAAATTTAATTTTTTACTATTTTTTACCAGATGGTGCCATTTTTTCAGGTTTGGTCTATAAAGCAAATACTCGCTTTATTCCTGTTTTCTGCTTCTGCATATTATAGAGCAAATTGGATAAATAATGCAGCTATAATTGTGTGGGCGTGTTGGTATGGATGTCGGAGTGTGGTTTGTATGTGTGTCATAAAAAAAATTGTGTGTGTGTGCATGTGTGTTCTTGTAATATTTGAGAGAGAAAAACTCTACTGCAAATCACAAATCCAACCACTGTGTGTACCAGCAGAGTTTTGCTGGCATCTAATGGGGAAAATTTGGTACTGTGCCCAAACAAAATCTTACTGAAAGCTCAATTTTTGAGATATTAACCTCAAATTTGGAACACAGTTTGTTTAGATTTGTGGCTAAGATTTTCTAGCAGGTTTAGAGTTCAACATGTTTCATAAAATATATATTTTATATAAAATGTTCATAAATCATTTTCATTAACTTAAACCTCTATAACTTTTTTTTTGGTTTTACTTTTTAAACTTTTTTTTTACTTCAACAATAATCTACCATGGGCAGTTGAGACCAGTCTGTGCTCCCAAGCTTGTGCTCCCAAAATGTTTTACTCATCATTCGTAGGTCATTTACCCCAGTGTATACACACACAACCTGTAACCACAGTTAAAACATTTACAACTGATGAGTAGTTTACACTTTAGATTAGGGGATGCAGGAAGTGTTGTAAATGCCTTGTATATACCTACAGATCATTTATGTGTAATGCTTTGGGGAGCGAGAACGCACACACACACCATAATTGTGAGCACATTCTTTAGCCTCAAAGAACTTCTTTCTTCACTATCTGCAAGTCATAAAATTGACAAATGAACAGCACCTCACCCAACTGGCTGGCCAATTTCCTGCCATGCTATAGGGTTATCATCTTAAGGAAACCTCTAAAAACCAGGAGAGCTTTGAGGGAAACATCTGCTAATGGTCCAGCGACAGACACGACCAGGATCCCCTGATCGTTTAACGCATAATTCAATGATTTTTATCAACAAGGAAAGACTTTTACGAGCGCTGAAGTTTCACAGATGCACACACAAAGTGACTTCCTGACCTTCAGATTACCTCCCGCTTCGACTCACATTCTAAAAGGAAACACTTCTTGTTTCCCCACTTTGGACAGAACAAAGACTCAAACTCTCATAAACTTTATACCAAAAGACAAATAATAATTGTTGCTGTTATCAAAAGCAATATATATAATATATTTACAATATATATAGTCAGGTTGCATTTTATGAAGTCAAGTCAAGTCAAGTCACCTTTATTTATATAGCGCTTTTAACAATACAAATTGTGACAAAGCAACTGCACAATATCAAAATGGGAAAATAGTGTCAATAATGTAAAATGACAAGATTAAACACTCAATTTTCAGTTAAAGGCATTTCATTATTGAATTCAGTGATGGCATCGTCCAGCTCAGTTCAGTTCAAAAAGTTTCTGTTCAATCAAGTCGACGATATTGCTGGAAATTAAGTGTCCCCAACTAAGCAAGCCAGAGGCGACAGCGGCAAGGAACCAAAACTCCATTGGTGACAGAACGGAGAAAAAAACCTTGGGAGAAACCAGGCTCAGTCGGGGGGCCATTTCTCCTCTGGCCAGACGACACAGCAGTTCAATTCCAACTGCTGCTGCTGAAATGAAAGTAAGCTTACTGTGTTATTGTAATCAATGGTATTTTTGTAATCTTTTGAGGTATAATATTCTCCTGTAAAGGAAGTACTAGACTTTGAGTATCATATGCATGATGTGTTATTTCTAATCTTTAATTCGAACCTTTTTTTGTTTGTTTGTTTTAGCAGGAAAACTATTAACGTGTAGGAAATATGCTGAGTTTGGTTTCATATTAACGGTCATGATAAATGCAACAATTTGGTGTAAATGAAAGTTGACTTTTCTGATCCTAATGCATGATTAAAACACTTCTAGAAATCTGCTAAGATATGTTCTTCATTTGACGAAATAACTCCGCAAAGTATTTACTCACAGAAAATTGTGCTGCGCGGGGCGGGGTTCCGCCCTAAAGGTACAATGTGATTGGTAGAAGACTCTTGGGGGCGGACAGAGTTCAGTGGTGCGTGGTGTAAGAGAGGGGGGGGGGGGCAAGGACAGGAGGGAGTTCAGCTTCCTGACAGCCTGATGGATGAAGCTGTCCTTCAGTCTGTTGGTCCTGGCCTGGAGACTCCGCAGTCTCCTCCCTGATGGTAGCAGACTGAAGAAGCTGTGTGTCGGGTGGGTGGGATCACCTGCAATGCTGAGGGCTTTGCGGGTGAGACGGGTGCTGTAGATGTCCTGGATGGAGGGGAGAGAGAGACACCAACGATCTTCTCAGCTGCTCTCACTATCCGTTGAAGGGACTTGCGGCAGGACGCGTTGCAGGCGCCATACCACACAGTGATGCAGCTAGTCAGAATGCTCTCGATGGTGCCTCTGTAGAAGGTGCCCATGATGGGGGCCGGGGCTCTGGCTCTTCTGAGTTTGCAGAGGAAGTAGAGATGCTGTTGTGCTTTCTTGGCCAGTGCTGCAGTGTTGTTGGTCCAGGAGAGGTCCTCTATGATGTGTACACCCAGGAACTTGGTGCTGCTCACTCTCTCCACCGTCGCACCATTGATGGTCAGAGGAGCATGCAGAGAATGCACTCTCCTGAAGTCAACGACAATCTCCTTCATCTTCTCCACATTCAGAGAGAGATTGTTGTCACTGCACCACCCAGCCAGGCGGCTCACCTCGCTCCTGTAGTTTGTCTCATCTCTGTTGCTGATGAGACCCACCACAGTCGTGTCATCTGCAAATTTAATGAAGAGGTTGGAGTTGTGTGACGGTGTGCAGTCGTGGGTCAGCAGAGTGAAGAGGAGGGGGCTCAGCACACATCCTTGGGGGGCCCCTGTGTTCAGTGTGATGGTGCTGGATGTGTTACTGCCGACCCGTACTGCCTGAGGTCTCCTGGTCAGAAAGTCCAACAGCCAGTTGCACAGCGACGTATTGAGCCCCAGCTGGACCAGTTTATGAATGAGCTGTTGAGGGATGATTGTGTTGAATGCTGAACTGAAGTCTATGAACAGCAATCTAACATACATGTCCGTTTTGTCCAGATGTGTGAGGGCTGGGTGGAGGGCAGTGGCGATGGCATCATCGGTCGAGCGATTGGACCTATATGCAAACTGGAAGGGGTCCAGGGAGGGGGGGAGGACAGATTTGATGTGTTGTTTGACTAGCCGTTCAAAGCACTTCATGACAATAGGAGTGAGTGCTACTGGACGGTAGTCATTGAAGCAGAATGGAGATGACTTCGGGACTGGAATGATGGTGGTAGCTTTGAAGCATGTGGGGACAACAGCCTGGCTTAGTGAGATGTTGAAAATGTCTGTGAAGACATCAGTGAGTTCCACTGTGTGACAACACAGTGAGTTGTCTGGTGCTATGTGATTTTCAAGTCATAAACTATTTGCCAAGATCGCGTTACCTATGCTCATAAAGTTACTCAAATAATTCTGTATTATAATATCATGGCCACGAGAATGAACAGAATTTCTCAGATATACTGAAACTTAATGACTCGCTGGACGATTGTTAAATAAGGTATAAGTTGGACGTTTGGATTAATATCAACTCGATTTTGAAAACTAAAATTAAAGTAATAGCTCTAAAAATGCATTACATAATGGTGGCATTAGTGATGTGAAAATTCATATCCAGAAATACAGATTATGTATTTTGTCTATTTTCTCTTAATCGGAAGGAGAAATAGTGTAGATACAGAGAGACAGAGTTTGATTGTGTGTTTGTGGTACTGTATACTTGTAGCAATGCATTTTGAATGAATGAAAGGACAACTTTAGTTGTTTAGAAGAAATTAACTGCAGTATATGAATTGTCTGGAAGACAAAAGCCGCTCAAAAGCGCAAAAGAGACGAATGAGCGGATTCCTAATTCACGTCTTTTAAAAGGCCTTCCATAGTTTTAATCTGCTAGTGTGTGTCCCACTTCTGATTGAACTATGCTATGCATCTCCCTGGTTTTGAGAATATCAGATTAGCTACCTGTTTATTTCTCTGCCAATTTTTGATTCACTAAAGAGTGAACTCAAGACGTGTCAATCTGAAGAAGTGGCCAAAACGCGTTCTGGGGAGAATAGTTGTTAATCTTGATCAAGGAAATTGTGTGATGAAAAGTCCACGTGTGTTTCTGCCTGTCAGATAGACTGACAAGTGTTAGGTCCGCCGAGGCCTCAATAACGCTGTTGTATTAATTAATCTGTAGATTAATTTATCTCTCTCTGAACGAGTTGAGATTGTTAGTGCTATAAAGATAATAATCTAAATAGCTGCTTTTTGATGGTAGTGTGAAAGGCATTGATGTTTTACTGATTACCAGGATCTGTGTCCGAAATGACAGGTTCCCTGACATCACCATAGTGACGCGTAACTCAGGAAGTGCTCCATCCCCGCACCATTTTGAGCTGTTGTAAACAACAGCATAGCAAGCTAAGCTAACTGAAGCCAATGAGTAGCATTGGAGCTTAGGCAAAGCTATTAGCATTGAAGGCTAGCGATTAACACTAGCATTTTGTAGCCTGTGGGTTCAAATGCGGTGTATGTTTGCAGTGTGTTTTTGAAGTGTTGATACGGTTTAACCCTTCACAGCTGAACTTTAACTCACACTAAACTATTTACATCATTTCCTTCTCTTTTTTGCATTTACTCATTCTCTCTTTGGCATTCACTCATTCTACCTCTAACCTCTCACGTACAAGGACTTTAACAATACAAACTTAAATAAACCATTGCTATGCAAGGCAGCTGAGTTTCATAGGAAATTAGACCAGCGAGCTCACAGGTGGTTTTGATAAAGCATTTATTTAAGATTGGCCTCTTCCCTTTTTAGCTAGATGCAGTAAACTGCCACAGCTATTGGGGTTTATTATAAATTAATGATGGCCTTAGCCTAATTGATTTGGTAGGAATATAATTAATTTAATTATAATTGCGCTCATGATTTTAAGAATCTCATTGGATGAATTGCTATGAAATATTTGAAATTGATCATTTAATTCCATAACTAATCCCGGATGTGAAATTAAATTAATTTCATTAAAATAATTTCAGTTCCTGACTCCACATAGACTGATTGAGATAATTATGTGTGCTCTGATAATTTAACAATAACATTAAGATCTTAATTATTAACTATCAAAGTGTTTGATCGTCTGGCCCGGGATTAGTAATTGGTCAGGTTTAGGAATACGAAATTAGGGATGTGGAATTTGTAAGTTAATTTCATAATTAATTACGAATTTGAAAATTCTAATTCAATTTAATAATTAATTAATTACAGTTCCTGTTTCCATATGGCAACACTATTGGCTGATCAATGAAATGTAATCGCTTGTAATGTTAATGAAAAACATCATTAAGAATTTAATCCATGACTGCCAATAATGCTCTGAAATTTTAATTTAATCTGCAACTCATTAGAGCTTGTATTACCCTGCTTCAATACTTATGGATTATTATAATCACAGGTGTTCTTCTAATGTTAATGACAACCATTGTTAAATTAGATCTTTAACTATCAATCATTGCTCTGAAATTTTAATTCCAGCATTGGCTAATAAGGGTCTGAGCGTCCCTACCTCAAAGATATATTATTGATTAATTTAATCCTAATCAAGCCTATCAAATTTAAATGATAACATCATAAAATTTGAATTAGGGTTCGCGCTGATGGATAGATACCGGGATCTAGCCCCGCCCCTTTTCAGGCCAGCAGTCGTTTGACATACCTCACCCGAGTCCCAGCCCGGTTGTGCCAAAAGCCACAGCTGTCTGAGAGGCTCACGGCAACACGGTGGGGGCGGAGTGTTCGCCAAGACCCTTACAGGAGCTCACCTGGTGCGCTCGGGCAGTGGGCCTTGCTGCTGAATACCACTGGAGCAATTTACATTCCTCACGAAGCCTAGAGTATAAGAACTTTCTAAGTAGGAAAACCCTTCTAAGTAGCAAACCGCCAAAAGGAAAAAATAAGGTTTTCTTAACGCTTAGGCCAGTGTGTTTATCCTACTAAAATTAGCAAAGCCAAACCACTAGGTGCATCGACTCAACAGTGCCTCCGCGCTACCGCCTTTGTTACTAATCCTGACATTGGGAGTAAATCCTACTCTTCTTTCTCTCTTTTCTTCCTGCTGCTATCTTCTAATTTGACTACTGCTACTGTTGCTGAGATTTTTGCCTGTGGGAAGATCACGAGTGAAGAACTTTTACCATTGAAACAGGTATTTGTGGAACTTGAGAACGACATGTCAAAATTGTTTTCCATTTACCTTCCTCTTTTTTTTTGTTATCAACAATTTTTTATTTTCATTTTTTTACAAACAACACAACATAATATCCAAAATAAAACAAAACAAAACAGCAGACACATACTCAACATCTAAAAGTTCAATCAAAAGGGATGGAGGGAAAGACAACAAGAACACAAAACTCACTTCTCCAAATAGTCACGTACATTCAGTAAAAAACACTGCCAAGCCTCAATGGTCGAAGGCCTGGCCCCACCGACTTGCGCCGTTGTACATTCACATGAGATGATTTGCAGGAGGCTACGGATCCAATATGCCTCTCTACACATGTGTGGTGTAAACCAGTTCTGAATTATTGTCTTCTTCACAGCTGTAAAACCAGTAAACAACATTCTCTTTTGCATTGAACTAATACAGAGATCAGAATCATCATTAAGAAGACATAAACATGGGTTAACAGACCAATCAATTCTCAGTAATGATGACAAAACCAGGTTTACATGTGTCCAGAGACTGATGACGACAGGACATTCCCAAAACATATGCAGAAAAGTGCCTGGTGATGTAGTGTTACATATATGGCAGTTCAAATTTGACTGCAGTTTCATTTTAAATCTTTTGTAAGGAGTTATGTATGCTCTGTGAATGACTTTGAAGTGAATAAGATGATGAGCCAGATTTTTAGATGTTAAACTGAGATTAGACCACACTCTCTCCCAGTCGACAGATAAATTAAGATCAGATAATTCCCTATTCCAAATAGTTTTAATAGAAAGAGGTTTTGTAATACAATCAATAATTTTATTATATATTAAGGGAACAGATGGCCGACCAGTAGATGGTGCAATCCAGTCCCGCATAGGATGAGAGGAAATGGAAGAAGACCAAGGAACGCCATACGCTTTGAGAGCAGAACGTAATTGAAGAAAAACAAAATATGCAGATGCTGGTAGACAAAATTTGGCTCTCAATGCCTGAAATGAACAGAGGCCCTGGTTATCATACATATCACCGCATGTGTTCACACCTAAAGAGGACCAAGAGGGTTGGACAAATGGACGATTTCCACATACAAAGTTCAAATTGTGCCATAAAGGTGTACTATTACAGAATTTGAAGGGTCCACCTATCCGACGTTCAACCGTTTTCCAGACTTTAATAGAGTTAGCCACAACCGGACCAAATTTAGAATTATCCCCTTTTTTTCCTGTGCCAGTAAATAAAATATCTTGAAGTCTATTTGGTTTAACCTTGTCAGCTTCAATCACCCTCCATGAAACTGTAGATTGAGGATCAACCCAATTATGAAGGGCCTTAAGCTGGAATGACCAATAATATAATTCAAAATTTGGTACAGCCAGTCCTCCTGCGCTATTAGGATGTTGTAATGTGGTAAGTTTAATTCTGGGACATTTATCATTCCAGATAAACTTAGAAATTATGGAGTTGATCTCCTTAAAGTAACCTGGAGGGGGAGAAAGTGGTAGCATAGAGAAAAAAAAATTAAATCGAGGTAACAAATTCATCTTAACAGTGGAGATTCTTCCTTGGAGAGAGACTTTAAGATTCTTCCATCTTTGAATGTCATTTTTGACCTTAACTAAAATGTTATTAAAATTGTCTCTGGCAATCTTATGAATGTTTTTATGTATGGTAATGCCCAAATAGATGAAAGATTCCTTAATAGGGATAAATGAGGGAATAGAAAAATGAACCTTAACATTGTTAATTGGCATTAAAGCAGATTTGCTCCAATTTATTTTATATCCTGACAGGCTACTAAAATTATCAAATTCCTTAATTACACTAGAGACTGAAACATCAAAGTGGTCTAAATATAGAATAATATCATCGGCGTATAATGAAATACAATGATTATGGTCATGAATCTTAATCGATACTTCAGATTTCCTGATGGCTTGTGCTAAGGGTTCGAGAGATAAACAAAACAATAAGGGGGAAAGTGGACACCCCTGTCTCGTTCCCCGCTGTAAAGGGAATGAGGGGGAAATAATATTACCAGTTATGACTGATGCTGCAGGTGAGTGGTATAATGTCTTAATCATAGAAACGAAGTGTTCACCGAAGCCGAAACATTGCAGAACTGCCCACATATAATTCCACTCTAGCCTGTCAAAGGCTTTTTCTGCATCAAGTGAAAAGACGGCACAAGGTGTTGGGTGGGAGTCCGCAAAGTCAAGAATATGAAGGAGTCGACGCATATTGTCAGATGCATTGCGCCCCTTGATGAAACCAGTTTGGTCCTCCTTGATCAGACTATGAATTACCTTCTCCAAACGAGAAGCAAAAACTTTAGCATAGATTTTTAGATCACATGGGATAAGCGAAATCGGTCTGTAGCTGGAACAATCTAATGGATCTTTCCCTTTTTTAAGAAGTAATGAAATCAGTGATGTTTTTTGATCTCTATGAAATGCCCCATGTTCAATTGCAAAATTAAATGAGTTAAGCATAAGTATCCCTACCAAATCCCAAATTTCTAAATATAATTCAGGGGGGAGACCATCTAGACCCGGCGATTTGCCCTTTTGAAGGCTTTTTATAGAGACGTGAAGTTCCTCCAAACTTAATGGGGCCTCCAAAGATTCTTTATCCATCTGTGAGATCCGAGGCAGTTCCAATTTATCTAAATACTGCTTACAAATTGGTTAATCAAAATCTGTTTCAGCTTTATACAGATTTGTGTAAAAACCTTTAAATATGTCATTAATTGCCACAGGGTTCGTAGTGACCTGATCATCCAATGATTTTATTGCGCTAATATATGCCTTAGACTCGCATTCTTTCAACCTAAGGGCCAATAAATGACTAGGTCTCTCTGATTCAAAATAATATTTTTGTCTAGTCCTATGTAAAATAAATTCTGCCTTTGAGTGTGAAAGTAAATCATATTCTTCTTTTAAAGAGGACAGCTGTGTAGCCTGTTGCTCAGTAAAAAGTTGTTTTTGTAGGTTTTGTAATGATTGGATTTTATTTTCTAATTGTGTAAACTGGTGAGTTCTCGCTTTGGCAAGAGTAGAAGAGAAAGATATACAGAAACCTCGTATAGCACACTTAGTCGTTTCCCACAGTATCTGAGGATCCACATCAGAGGGTATATTAATTTCAAGAAAGTCCTTAATATATTCTTTTAGAGAGGTAATAAAAGTCTGATTACTTAATAATGATATGTTAAAGCGCCATCTAGGGGACTTGGCTTTGACATCGGAAAGAGGAACACTGCACAACATAGCAGAATGATCAGATAATAAAATTGGTAATATAGATATAGAGGAATTAGATGAAATTAAAGATGGGCTGAGAAATATGTAGTCTATCCTAGAGAAAGTCTTGTGTCTATTAGAAAAAAAGTGAAGTCCTTAGCTTTAGAATTCTGAATTCTCCATAAATCGATTAAGTTGAGCTCAGTGATAAATTTATTCAATAATTTAGAGGATGGATTGGCTGTTGTATCAGATTGAGACTTATCTAAAGCAGGATTTATGACAGCATTAAAATCACCACCCACCACTAGAGGGCAATCAATCTCCTCAAGTAAAGTTTTTGAAATCTGTGTAAGGAATGCACTGTCTGTCTCATTCGGACCATAAATAGAGACCAATGCTAACCTATTATTATATATTTTGCATCGGATAAAAACAAATCTACCCTTCTCATCACTACCAAGGTGTTCAATTGTTAAATTTAACTTCCTGTTAACAAGGATAAGCACCCCCTTAGTTTTATTTTGAGCGCAGGAAAAAGCTATTAATTTGTAATACTTATTCTGGAAACGTGCCACGTCAGATTGTTTTAAATGTGTCTCTTGTATTAAGGCACAGGAGATAGATTTACGGTGTAAATATTCTAATACACGGGTTCTTTTAACAGCAGAATTTAAACCATTCACATTCAGTGATAAAATATTTAAAGTATGCATCGAATATTCATAATCCCAAGATTGTACACAATAAATGCAAAAAACAAAAACAAAAAACAGAAGCACTTCCATTCCGTAAATAACCCGTAAACACTGATGTGCATTTTAGATACCAAACCTCCTATATGAAAAATCCCTTTAGAAATAATGTAAAATAGATAAAAGTATAAATGTCTGCTGTAAAACACAAAAACAACATAAAAATGTGAACAACCGACAACCATAAACAAAGAACAACTCAGACCGCACATTACCGAGAACATAGGTCTGACGGAGTAACAAAAAATGGTGATAGGTCGTGACCGATCCACCCTAACGCAAGACATGTCTCCCGAAAGGCTCACACAGCCAAAAAAAATAAAAATAAATATATATATATATATGTATATATATATATATTTTAGTAATTAAACCTACTCTCCATCAGTCCCCTCCAAAACAGAAAAATGGAGTGTCAGTCTTACCAGCAAAGAGATCGTTGTACCGGATAAATAAGGACAATATCCCAGTATAAGAGAAGAAAACACAAAAAATAGGTTTAGCAAGCATCCACGGCCATCCTGCTATCATCCCCTTCTGGGCAGCTAGGGCCAAGTCCATCCTGGCCGTCACGCCCCTCCCGTCAAACTGAAGAAACAGCGGCCGCTGTTCCCCCGTCGTCCCCCCGAAGAGCGGCGGCATACGACTTCTGCTGAGACATGGAGCTGATAAAATCCTCCGCTTTCTGAGGGGAATCGAAGCTTCTCTGTTCTCCTTTGTGCCGTAGCTTAATCACCGCTGGATAGATGAGGAAGGGCTGGAGACCAAGTGCAGTCATCTTCTTCAAAACCGGACCAAATGCCTTTCTCCTGATCGCTGTAGCCGGACTAAAGTCAGGAAAAAACAGCAGTGTGACATTGTTCTGTGCGCACTTCACCGGATACGCCTGCCGAGCACCTTTCAGGATATCTGATCTGTCATGCCATCTCAGTACACGGAAGATGAGAGTGCGCGGCCGATCGGAGCTCCTCCCTCCGTCATACACGCGATGCGCTCGATCAATCTCAATGTCACGGCCCCTCAAGGAAGGAATCCACTTGGAAAGATTAGCTCGGAGGAAACTAGCTGCATCTGGACCTTCCATCCCTTCAGGGAGTCCTACCAGTCTAACATTGTTCCGCCTACACCGGTCCTCCATATCTGTCATCTTCTCGGTGAGTCGCTCCAGCTGATCCTTTAAGTCCGTGACTGTTCGCTTATCTTCGCGCGCCGCTGCCCGAACAGAATCAACGCGGTCACGTGTCTGCTTCGTCTTGGTAACTATGGCCTCAAACTCCTCTCTTAGCTCTTTAACAGACTTATTGGTCGCTAGTATGTCCTCACGCAGTTCGCGCAATGCTGGAATCAGCACAGAGTCCATCGCATCTCTTACTGCCGAGTTCACAACCGAATTTAAAGTGCTTTGGTGTTCTTTAAATGCTAGTTCAATGCGGCTAGCAATAGCATTATCCAGGTCTTCACTGGAGATGGCTGAATCTCTGAATTTTTTCTTCATTGGCGATTGCTCAATCTCCCTTTTCCGATCGCCTTTGTCTGCCTTAGTACTCATGTTGGGTCTAATGCAGAGTGGTTCAAATTTCACTGACAGGATCGTGAAATATTTGGCAAAGTGAGCGGAGCGAAAAACTAAGCCCGCATCACCGTCGAGGGGTCACGTCCATTTACCTTCCTCTTTTGTGAAATCCTACCCTGCCAGTTAAAGCAGGTCAACAGAAGAAAGGCGCCGGAAAACTTCAAGCACGCGGACTCTCTAATTAGCTTGTGGTGTCAATTGTGTCATTAACGGGACCAGTGCTGTCATTGTTACTGTTTTCCTTCACCCCGGAGAAAACTAATCGCAATCACAGACTTACAAAAAAATAAAAAATGCCATTTACAAATCCTCTGATTAGAAGCAACCTTCGTCTTCTGTAACACCTGTTCTCTAGCTGTGCTACCTGTGTGTGTGTGTGCGCTTAATTTTTCCCCCCTGTGATAAAGTGAGGTATGTAACTTTCAATCCAAAGAACCAAACAATGGGTTTTGTGTTCAAGATAATTTTATTCACTGTTTCGTCTAACATGTGTAGAATGGAAGGTGCACATTCCATTGCAACTCATGTTTGTCGGTCTTAGCCTTTTGTGCCTGTAAATAAGAAAAAGGTGAATGTAAAGTATGTCAATAATGATTTGTTTGTTAATGGTGAATCTCTTGTCTTACCTTCTTCCTGGAACTTCCTAATAGGAGGGGCTCGCGAACAGGAAGCCTGACTTATACCTTCCCAAAGGAGGAGGAGTTCAAGTATTGAGAATGTTGAATATTATTACATTAAATGCATGTCTTTTAAGATTCTCGTTGGTTTTCATGATGAAAATGGAGCTTGATAAAGAAGATGCTAATATTCTTGTTTGAATGTTGAGGTTAAACATGATCTCCTAAATAAACTATGTAGATTGTATTGGAGATAGCCTTGCCATTGGTACGTTTGAATTTGAGGGGAGGAGCCTCAACTATAAAGAGTCTAATTGTTTGGACAAAAAGGGGGGGAGAGAGAGAACAAAGGGTGACTGTTGGGTCAGTAGCCAACGTGTTTGGTGTTCTCATGTAATTATTATTTTATGTTTTTTTTTTCTCTTTTATTTTGTTTGTACTTTGTTTTCCTGTATTGAATTTTGGTGATGGAACTCTGTTACACTGTTTGGAGCATGTCCTGACAAGAAAATTAAATCCCCTTTAAGAAACTTCAGAGTTTTACTTTTTTTTTGCTGCCTGCTTAGCCACAGCTAAGACCATCCTTACTACACCCCCACAGAAGCTACAAATTAGAAGCACGCCCCCAGAGGATCACAGTCACAGAGAACCACACCCACCTGTTTTACATAGTCAACACTAGTACACATTCTACATTGCATATCTACACCCCTTGTTTGTTGATTTGTTCTGTTTTGGTTTGTTTGTTTTGGTTTTCACCTCAAGGTCTGTGTCAGTCGCGGTTCGAGATCTCACTCACCACGCCCAAACATGTCTCACACAACAGAACATGTCGGTCACTGGGAGGATTTGGAAACATGGCTAAGCATTGCAACAGACAGCCTCCTCCCTAAAGCTGCAGAAACACTAAAACATCAGACACAAGACCAGCTGGACGACAACATAACAAGCCTCATGGCACAAGACCCAAGTCAAAGCTACAATCAAAAAGAATTAGCCAAGATCACCGGCTCCTTAAGCCACACACTCATCGCCACCCTCAAGTTGAGCGACAAGCACGCTGCACAATGCCAGCAGGAGCTGACACGCGCACAACGACGCATAGAGCAGCTGGAACTTGAAGCTCAGGAATGACGGGAAGGGTCGGATGAGGCGGAACAAGGCGCTGAGGAGGAGATCAACAGGCTAAAAGAAACCCTAGCAGCTACTAGCCAAGAATTGGAACAAGTCAAGGCAGACTACACTAATCGGTCCAAAAAGCTACAGTATGCGGAACAGCTTCTGGAGAAAGCAAAGGTCGACTTCAGAGATAAAAATGGCAGAATCAAAGCCCTTGAAGCTCACCTGGATGAGTCAAGAAACGAGGTTAGTCATCTAACACGACAGCTTGACTACATCAAAGAGGCATCTGATAGTTTCCAAGAGGAACTCAAGCACGCTTACGAACTGCGCCGTGAGCCATCAAGGACACGACGCGCACCGACCTCACCCGTGCCGAGCAGGACTGGGTCACCTGTTCCTGGACTAACACGTGAGAAAAAGGTGGAGGGGGTGGTGTTGAAACCTTCACCAACTCACTCTGGAGAACTTTACCTCTCGTTACCTCAGCCAAAAGAATCTGCTGCAGCCAGTCACAGATCATCGCACGGCTTGGACCTAAAAGACCTCGACAAGCTCGCCAGGAACATTGGCAAATTCACCCCGAGCGTGCCAAATAGCCCAAATGTCCAAGCTCATCTCCAAGATATCGAATTCCATCTGGAAATGCGACCTAACGTTATGGACAAAGATAGACTATATTTACTTCGAACGACATCCAGTTCTGAAGTTCGCAGCTTCCTGGACAGGCAGCCTGCTCACACAAAGACTGATTACCAACTGCTCCGAGAAGCCCTCATTAAAGAGTTCTCCGACCCGGAGTCCGAACAAGGCCTCGTGGCTGCCCTGGAGACGAGACAAGGACGTCACGAACCTCCTCAAGCCTACTACAGCCGACTCAGACGGGCATACTTTGGAACTCGCAACAAACCTGACATGGAGGATGAACTGAACTTTAAAACTCTCTTCCTACGAAACCTTCATCCCGGCGTAAGCCTCCATCTTGGCGTTCTCGCATGTCCACGGACAATGAATGTTGCGAGACTTGGCGCAGAAAGCCTACGGCAAACAAAAGATGGCCTCAGAAAAAAGTGCCAAAACCCCAGCCGTTCTTGTCTTCAACACTCAAAGTCAAGGGCTGGCGCTAGAGGGCGCCCAATGCCAAGACAATGCCACACCGCCACCCAGAGAGTGGAATGCACCCTCGTCCAACAAAGAACGAGACTCCCACGCTGGTACCCGATCTAAACAGAGGTATGAACGCTGGGACGGACCGCGGGGACGTCAACGCTCACCTGGACGGCACTGGGAAAAGACATGGGACCAGTCAAGGCCTCACGAAAGTCTTTGGGAGAGATTGTGGAACCAGCAAAGCTCATTTGGAAACTCAAGAGGAAAAAACTCATGGGAATCCAACGGAAACTCCAAGGGAAAACGACAAACTCACCCTGGAGCAACCAGCCCATGGAATCGACGAAAGAATTCGCAAAGATTCCAAGCTGACCGAGCTCAAACTGAACCCACACAGGAACAAAAGACACCACCGTGTTTGGACTCACAATAACTGACGAAAATGATGATGAAAGAATTCTTCCAACGGAAGGAGGAAGATCGGAAATGGGAAAAGAAAGAAACCAGATTCAGCCTGACTAGCAGCCGGACGAGATGGCAGCAACCAGTTGACACAACCAGCCGTGGAGAACAGCAATCCTTCACCTCACTCTCAGAGAACCGTAATCACACTGACTTCAGATGGACACGAAACCCCACCTGAAAACCCAGCAACAGAGTTAGACACTAACTCAACACCTAATGCTCCGAATTCTAGCAGCGTCCAACAAACACCTGCTGACGAAACCCCTCAAGTTCCTGAAAGTGCTGTCTTGGTCGTCCGCCACTCCTCTGATGAACACCATGATGAACAGCCCTGATATCCTAACTGTTTCCTCCCAAACTCCAGTCCCTCAACTACTAGGCGATCTCATTGAGAAAGGTATAGCCAGAAAGTTCTACCTCTCCATCATCATTGAATGACACATCAGAGTCGAAGCCCTTCTTGATACGGGAGCCGACATTACTCTAATGTCTACCGAGCTCCAGGAGGAAGTCCAAGAAAGAAGAAAGAGGACTAACAGAACCCTCAGACTCCAAAGGTGTGAACTGAACCTTCAAGCATACTCCCACACGGGCCTACAACTAAAACATGTGGCCCCAATTCACCTAATGGTGGAATCGATGGACCTCGTCCATCCTGTATACGTTTCACCACTTAAAACGTATCCACTCCTCATTGGGAAATATCTGCTTAATCGCTTCGAACCTCTAATAGACTTCAAGCACCTAAAGATGTGGACACAAGTCCGGGAACCTCTGCCGTGCCAGGCGTTAGACTCCAACGAGTCGCAGTGTCAAGTCACCGACACCGTCCCTAAGTCACTGATCGATGATGCAGTAGCAAAGCCAGGATCTGGACCAAGCACAAACAGCAAGGACAAGGACCCTCTCCTCTGCTCACTGCAGGAGCCTGAATCAAACGCAGGCCCCCTTCGAATCATGACTGCAATAGATGTCCAAGGCACATCAGTGTCCGACACGGCACTAGCCCTGTGGGCAGAGAACTCAGCCATCAGCCTGAAGCTATTCAAAACATTGAAGCAAAGACATCAGTGTCTACCACATGTCACTAAGCACAGCCGCTTCCCTCTCAGTCCCTAGTCGACAACCATGGCCACCTCCAAGATCATCTGCGCTCTGGACATACGATGGAACAACAGACAGCTGACTCACTACTTCCTCGTTGTCTCAGACCTGCCGCATGACATCTACATTGGAGCAGATATCCTGGTCCGGCTCAATGTTTGCATTGACACCGTAAACAACATCATATGGGCTCCCCTGTCACACCAACTGACAACGTCAGTCAACCTCAAGAACATCCAATCCGGTCAAACCATGCCAGACGCATGCGCTATGATCACGGAGCAAGAAGCCACAATACCTGCCTACAGCAAGAGTGTCAGCGTCCGCCTCAACATGCGACCTGGCCAAACTCTCTACAGTAAGCTAGGCTTCTTCCAACCTTCCAGGACCTGCCTAAAACTCGGACTGACTCTGGAAGCCACACCTCTCAATGAAGTGTCATCTCGTGCTGTGTATGTGTTGTTCAACAACTGTACGGCCCAAGACATCCACGTTCCCAAAGCCAATCACCTGGGATGTCTCATCAGCCAGGCGTTCCACGACTTTGAACTGATGGTACCTGTCATAGGACCTATACCAGCACAGCTAATGTCAGACGAATACGACGACACCGTAACGTTCACAAAACCCCATGAAATCATTGCCATCACGTCCATTCTGCCGGTGTCCAGAGAAAGCGTCTGCCGGTCAGAACTAACAGATGACACTCACCTCGCTGTCTACGCTGTCTCAACACAGCCTGCAACAGAATCACCTACACAGGTGACCATCAGGGCCCAAAGACCCTCAAATGACCTCACTGCAGAAGAACCCTATGCCGGGTTCAACACACAAGTTCAACAGATCCTGAGTGAGGCGGATGCCCTCCACAATGAAGCGGATCGCTAAGGACTCAAAGAGGTTCTGCACAAGTACAAGAACTCCTTTGCAAAGGATTCCCTGGATTGTGGACTGACCAACATCCACACTGTGCGCATCCCGACAAACCCAAATGCGCCACCCACATTTGTGCGACAGTACAAGATTCCAATAGCTTCATACGAGCAAGTGCAAGAGATTGTTGACTCCATGCTGGAAAAGGGGGTCATCCGGCCCTGTAACAGCACATACTCTGCCCCGATATGGCCAGTCCTAAAACCCAACGGCAAATGGCGGCCCACCATCGACTATCGCAAGTTGAATCAGCAAGTACCATTGTCACGATGGCCTATGACCCAGTTGGATCAAGAAATTACAAAAATCAAAGGCTCGACGATCCTTTCCACACAGGACGTCGCCTCCAGGTTCTGGACAATCCCTGTCCATCCCGATGACCAACACAAGCTGACATTCACCTTTGGCAATCGACAGTACACCTTCACACGGTGTCCCTTCGGCTATGCCAACTCACCAGCAGAATTCAACATCTTCCTGAACAAAGCATGCCCTGACGCCAGAGCCAAGGGCAACCTTGTCTATGTAGATGACGTTTTGATGAAAAGCTCAAGTGTGGAAGACCACCTCAAAGAAATCAATCACGTCCTAAATCAGCTGACAACGGCAGGAGCCAAGATCGCCCTTCACAAAGGACAGTGGTGCAAAACCAAGGTGAACTATGTCGGATTGCTTGTCGGAAGAAACGGCATCAAGCCACAGTCTAACCGCACCCAAGCAATCCAAAGCATAAAGATGCCGACTAACACCTCTGAGCTGCGAAGCTTTCTGGGAGTGTGCAATTATTCACGACAGTTCATCGAAAACTACGCTGACATCGCACGACCACTAACTTCCCTCCTGAAAAAGGATGAACCCTTCATTTGGACGGAAACACAGGACACCGCAATGGGCCAGCTCAAACAGCGCCTGTGCTCTGCTCCGTGCCTTGTCTACCCAGACCCAGGAAAATAATTCTATCTGGACGCTGGATTCTCCAATCATTGCCTCAGTGCAGGCCTATACCAGCTCCATGACGAAGACAAGCGAGTGGTCGCTTATGCCAGCAAAACCCTGCTTCCCCCAGAATGCAAGTACTCAAACTGCGAAAAGGCTTTGCTTTGCACTGTGTGGGCTATCCAGCGTTTCTCTAATTACATTCTCTAAGCACAGAAAGTCATCATCGAGACTTGTCATCAGCCGGTCACCTTCCTAAACAGTCAACGCATCAGAGATAGCGTGGTGACCAACACACGCATAGCTACCTGGCTAATGACACTCCAAGGACAGGATGTCGAGGCAAGATATGCCAAAAACTACAAATCCTCACTTGGAAACGGGCTAGCGGCCTGCCAAAATGGTTCAACAGACACGCTGCGCACTCCAGCGGAACCTAAAGAACCGCCACAACCTCAACTGACGAAACACAGGTACGTCGAGGAGAATGTGTGTGAAGGAATGCCCACAGCATATGTCGACGGCTGCTCCTACAACCACAAGGGCAATTTACAAGATGGAGCGGGAGTGGTCTGGCTCAACAACGACCCCTGCCCACAGCAGCAATTCAACTTAGGCCCTCGCTCATCGCAATATGCTGAAGTAGCAGCCATCCTCATCACATTTCAAATGGCGGCATCCCACAACATCAAAGAACTCCTCATCTGTACCGATTCGAACTACGCCCGTCTAAGCCAGTGGTTCTCAACCTTTTTTCACCCAAGTGCAAGTCTCACGGGCCGCACGCATGTCACTTACATATTACGTCATAAATTCAAACCAACCAGATTTATAATATTATTTATAGCCTAAATATTATTATATCTAAACGATTACATTTATTGAAATAAATAAATATAATTCTACTCACCATTAATAAAACACCTGATGCTGTCGGGAGCTGACCAATTTTGTGAAATTCTGCTCGAAAGGAGTAACAGCACAGTGAAGTTGTGATTGTAAGTTGCAGAAGACGCGCATGGAAGCGTTACTTGACACGCAACACTGCATAAAGTGTGCGTTCACAAATGTAGCCTATGTTGATCCAAATATGGAAAGCATTTTCAAATTTAATAATCTGAGGTTCTCTCCAGAGATGTTTTGCCACATTTCTGTAATCAAGGATGATTGCTGCATAGTAGCCTATGGGTGTTTCTTTTTACCTGAACATCTTCAAGTGAGTGGCGCGGGGCAAACCGAAAGTCCAGCACTCTCTTCACTGCTGATGCTGCGACGATCTTGTTTGAATGCGTTCCTTCGCTGGCATTTTCCACATTTCGTTTTCTCCCTTAACAAATTTGTCCATTCTAAAGCTCAGTTTTACCGAGCTAATGGCTGCTGATGACTATTTGAATTCTTCCAAAGTGCGCGCTTGTAAGTGTTCGTTAAATGCGTAACATTAATTACGTGAGTACGGGTCTGCTCATGTCCGAAAATAATATATGAAAAACAAAATTATTTTCCATAAAAACATTATAGCTTATATTTCTTTAGTACATTTTTAAATTAATGTAAAACCTAAAAAGAATGGTAAAACTGAAAGTTATTTTTTAATTGTGTTCAGACTGTAACATTCAGGATGGTGGGCCGCACTTGGATTCGTGACGGGCCGCATGCGGCCCGCGGGCCGTGGGTTGAGAACCACTGGTCTAAGCTTCACATGCCATTTAGCTGGATGGAAACAGAACGGATTCAAGACAGCTAACAACAAGCCTGTCAAACACCAGGATCTCTTCCAAGCAGGCGATGCCATTGTCACTGAACATGACATTATCGTATATTGGAAAAAGGTTTGAGGTCATTCACGTCAACCAGGACAAGACAAAGACTTCAATGACCAAACCGATGCCCTCGCCAAAGCAGGTGCATTACACGGAGAGTCCTGGACATTACAAGCCCTCCCTCCCAACCCTTCAGTAGCAGCCATAACCCGCCGCCAACACGCCACTGGCGTACAAACCCCCACCTTCTCCCACATTGCCATTTCACCTCAGTTCGCTGCTAACGATCTCCTCACCCTCCAACATGCGGATCGAACACTGCGAACTATGGCAGCTCACATTTCCGACCCCTTAACTCATCCTATTTCCACCTCCGACCTAGCTACTTCCTCCGAGCTCCGCACGCTCCACTCAATCAAGCACATGCTGCATCTGAGAGACGGTGTGCTCACGTATGTCCCTGAGCCCCTAACTACGCCAAAGCTCGTAGTCCCTCACGGCCAAAGGGGGATGATGCTGACACACGCCCACGATGCACCATGCGCAGGAAACCATGGCGCCAAGGCCACCTATGAAACACTCAAGCAAGTAGCATACTGGCCTGGCATGCAGCAAGATGTGGCGGAATAAGTAAAAGGATGCCTGGTGTGTTGCCAGTTTCAACCGGCAAACCCAAACCACCGAGCCCCACTGCAAAGGAAAGGAATGACTTTCCCATGGTCGGACCTCCAAATGGACTGGGTAGGACCCCTGCCACGGTCAACACGAGGTAACAAATACCTTCTCACCGTGGTCTGCGAATTCACGAAGTGGATAGTGTGCCTCCCAGCTCCCAATGATACAGCAGAAACATCAGCCTGCCTGTTAATGATCACATCTTTTCAAGATTTGGACTGCCTTTAAGGGTCAACTCTGACCGCGGAACCCACTTCACCGCCGACATCATGCAGGAAGTGTGGAAACTCCTCGATGTACAGGCCAAGCTCCATATAAGCCATCACCCAATTTCCTCGGGTCAAGTTGAACGGGCCAATAAAACAGTGGTCAGCATGTTGAAGAAGTATGTGTCCGCCAATCAAAAGGATTGGGATATTAAACTTCCGCTGGTACCGATGGCTGCTCGAGCCACCCCTCACCAGTCTACCGCAGTACCCCCATTCACATTGATGACAGGGAGAAACATGACGCTACCGCTACACCTGCTGTACCAACCTGGTGACCTTAACCTCGTCACCGCCTATACCACTCACCAATACCTGGAAGAGTTGCATCAGCACCTGAGAACGACTTTCACCTTCGCGCAACTACAACGAAGCGCGGAAGGTCGTAATGCCTACTACGACCAAAAGGCCTCTCACCATGAGTTCAATGTCGGAGACAAAGTGTGGTACTACAGCTTTGCCCAACCAAAGCAGAACACTCCCCATCGCCTATCAAAGAAGTTCCTACCTCACTGGACAGGACCCCACTAGATTGTAAACAAGCTCTCACCTGTCGCCTACCGAATCAAAATCAGACAAGGGCGCAGCGAGCCAGTCCTTCGATGGGTCCATCGAAACCACATAAAGAGGCACCAGAGCTCCAGCCGACCGGGAAAGGGGGAAGATCAAACCCACTGACACAGACCGACAATCATACGCTCTACACCACACTAACATAATTTCTGTTGTTTAGGAAAACATATAGCGACCTTGTTGAAACAACACTTACACTCTCTCCTCAGCTGCACTGCTAGAGTCAACCTCTAGTAGAGAGGAGTTACTTCACACATGTGACACTCCTTTGCTGCCTTACCTCATTCGGTGTCCCTGTGCCTCCGTTTTTCGTTTTGTTGTTTCCTTTCACCTGTGTCTCTCTTTGTGTTTTTCCTTCTTCCTCTCTCACTATAATTTCCTCTCCCCTCTAGTCCCCTCATCAGGGAACCCCCTTTACCAATTATTTAAATCCAGGTCCCGAAATTAAGATTGACTCCCTTCAGTAAAGTCGTTGTAACTCGTTGTGAGAACCGTTGTCAACCAATTGAGGCGACCCGCCAAATCATGACCGACATGCTACGTGAAGTAAGTTCCTTTATTGATAACTTAGCCATGGGTAGGATTCCACACTACTTGATACCTCTTAGCCTTGTCCAAAACATCCTAACTTCGGCCACCGCGGGCCCTGCTAGTCCCATCCAAACCCATCTCGCCTTTTCCCTGGGTAGAGCTATTCCCTTGTACGTAGACCCGGAAGCAGGCGACTTGGCCTTTCTCCACAGTTTGACCATTATCGACTCTAATAACATTTACCGCCTCAAAGACGTTGTGAATGTGGGATTTTGGCAAGGGAACACCTATGTCAAAATCTACACTCCTGAAGTCGTTGCGTATCACGATAACAACGAACAGTTGTACTTGGCCCCAAACCTAAGGATGTGTACGCTCACTAAGGACACTCACTTCCTTTGCCCGAGTAAACCCTTCGTCCGTGATAATACTGAGGGCATCTGCCGCCTAGAATCCATTAGACCCGACACTAGCTGCCCCGCCGAAGCGACACCACGTTCTCAAGTTGAGGTAACGCAAGCCGAAATCATCGGAAACCGATGGCTGGTCAACACCCCAGCACGAACAGCTACCCTCACATACGATCAACACGACACAGCCACACGCATTATCCTGCCCAACCAAACTCTATGGATCACTGTGCCCAAGGGCTCGATCCTCCTTATTGACGAGTTAGCATTGCATCACCGTACCGACGATGAGTATCAGGCTGAAATCGAAGTCTCACCCTTCTTCAAACAGCACTCCTTCGTCCTCGGTCCAGAATTGGAAGAAAGGATCAAGGAGGAAGGAATGCAACTTATTGACTTGACTCCTGTTGATACAGCTTTAGAAGCTATCGCTCGCCTTCCACCCGCTGGCGCACCAATTATTCGGTCTTGGTCTGCCGCTGACACAGCGCTTTGCATCTCTACTATTGTAGGGTAGGTTGTGACATTGATACTGGCCTTCCTCCTACACAAGCGAGTGAACGCCGTTCAAGAGTCTTTCAACAAATGCACGTCAGGCGTTCCGCGCATTTCCTGATGTGATAAAACCGACCAAGAACCCGAACCAGAGAACTCAATCAACCTGCTTGAGATCACGCCTATACCACCTCGTCGAACCCCTGACAATTAAACCAATCGGAATGACTCAATTGCCAATAATCCTAGAGAATGCACCTCTATATCTTCTCAAGTTCCTAACCTGTTCCTTCCCAAATTACCCTGCACCAGGATTCAGTCAATGATGGAGATGTGTTTTGTGTCTTGTGTGTGCCTGTTCTCTCTGCCTCTTGTTCCAGTGCCCGCCGACGTTCACAATGGGAACCTCACCAAGCAAAGGGGTGTGTGTAATGCTTTGGGGAGCGAGAACGCATACACACCATAATTGCGAGCACATTCCTTAGGCTCAAAGAACTTCTTTCTTAACTATCTGCAAGTCGTAAAATTGACAAATGAACAGCACCTCACCCAACTGGCTGGCCGATTTCCTGCCATGCTATCGGGTTATCATCTTAAGGAAACCTCTAAAAACCAGGAGAGCTTTGAGGGAAACATCTGCTAATGGTCCAGCGACAGACACGACCTGGATCCCCTGATCGTTTAACGCATAATTCAATGATTTTTATCAACAAGGAAAGACTTTTATGAGTGCTGAAGTTTCACAGATGCACACACAAAGTGACTTCCTGACTTTCAGATTACCTCCCGCTTCGACTCACATTCCAAAAGGAAACGCTTCTCGTTTCCCCGCTTTGGACAGAACAAAGACTCAAACTCTCTTAAGCTTTATACCAAAAGACAAATAATAATTGTTGCTGTTATCAAAAGCAATATATATAATATATTTACAATATATATAGTCAGGTTGGATTTTATTAAATGAAAGTAAGCTTACTGTGTTATTGTAATCAATGGTATTTTTGTAATTTTTTGAGGTATAATTTTCTCCTGTAAAGGAAGTACTAGACTTTGAGTATCATATGCATGATGTGTTATTTCTAATCTTTAATTTGAACCTTTTTTTTTGTTTGTTTTAGCAGGAAAACTATTAACGTGTAGGAAATATGCTGAGTTTGGTTTCATATTAAAGGTCATGATAAATGCAACAATTTGGTGTAAATAAAAGTTGACTTTTCTGATCCTAATGTATGATTAAAACACTTCTAGGAATCTGCTAAGATATGTTCTTCATTTGACGAAATAACTCAGCAAAGTATTTACGCATGGAAAATTGAGCTGCGCGGGGCGGAGTTCCGCCGTAAAGGTACAATGTGATTGTAGAAGACTCTAGGGGGCGGACAGAAGGCCTCTGGTTAAAACCCTATGACACAGACTTGTTGCTGCTTGCGTGTGCAGAACTTGCAAAGACTTTGGCTTCGGCTCACTGACCGCGCTGAATAAGCGCCCACGACCTTAACATCTGGGTCGATCATCTAACAACACTACAAATACTTAGTCAAACGTCTGAAGAAACCTTGAAAGCCTGAAGCTACGCGGAATGAACTCAGAGAAGAACTTCAAGGCTCTCTCTCTCTCTCTCTCTCTCTCTCAAAGAACCAGGCAACCGCCAATCACAGGAGGGCTTTCCCCGTGACATCACGCGACGACGAAATCAGTAGCCAATCAGCCGCCGGGGTTCCCTTCAGCCACCCAAGGAAACCACAGATCAGTGGTCATCTCAACGTAAAGCAAGTATCAAACAAAATCTCTATTTCGCTGGAACTGGTCGAGCCAATCTTTAAGAGTAAAGATAATAGAGTTCTCTGCTTGATGATCTGCACGGGTAAAATCGTGTGGAAATAGCAAACAGTGCTATATTTTAACGGTCTCCAAATTTCAACAATTCATTGCCTGTGCGTGTGTGTATGTATGTATTTTGTTTTGTGTTATTTAGCTTAGTTTCATGTATCTTGAGTAGAACAGCATAATAAACTGTCGTTTGATTTATTAAGAAATCTGTTGTCTGGTGCTATGTGATTTAAGTCATAAACTATTTTCCAAGATCGCGTTACCTATGCTCATTAAGTTACTCAAATAATTCTGTATTATTATATCGTGGCCACGAAAATAAACAGAATTTCTCAGATATACTGAAACTTAACGACTCGCTGGACGATTGTTAAATAAGGTATAAGTTGGACGTTTTGATTAATATCAATTGATCATTAATTTCGAATCCATAGGACTCGATTTTGAAAACTAAAATTAAAGTAATAGCTCTAAAAATGCATTACAGTAACAGGTAAGAAAGATCTACAAATGACGTGTAACATTTACAAGTGATGAGTGCTTTACACTTTAGATTAGGGGATGCAGAAAGCTTTGTAAATGATTTATTCATGCGTTTACACAACAGGTTTTGAATACTTTGTAGTGTGTACTGCAATGTAAGGGCTGACCGGTGAGGGTGTAGACAGATGTCTTCTCTGACACACATGGAGTGTTTTAACACGGTGCACCTGATGTGATCTTCAGTGGAGGGTAAAACCGGTTCACATTATCACTAGATCCCACACACTCAACACAGAACACAAGTCTGTGCTGATGAGAGAAAGGGTTTAACACAACCCACTGGAATACCCGGACTAAGTCATTTACACATGTTTATTCACTTGACAGCAAATAATTTATTATTCGTTAAAAAAAAATAGTTTTAACAATTGCATTTTTGGACTTTTTAACAGACCAGCTTACAACATTAATTATATACTGATAATTTACTAATGGTTTAATCATCATTTGTTCATGATTAACAAATGTTTATTGAGATAATAGTACAATGTTGACATTTCAATGATTTCTATATGGTTAATAATATATTAACTAGTAACTATTAACCATTTACAAAGGATCTATTTGATTATTCCATTATGCTATTTTTTTAAGATAACTTACGACAGATTTGTAAATCGTTAGCATATTACTAAATAATAATTTGTGAAGGTATAGTCATGTTTTGTAAATGATTAGTTAATCATAATGTAATCACTTGTAAATTATTTATAATAGGGATGCACGATATTATCGGACAGATATCGGAATCGGCCGATAACAGCTTTAAATGTAAATATCGGCATCGGCCCGATATGAAAAATTATGCCGATATGTCTTGCCGATAAGAGCGATACGTTAACTCACATGTGTTCAGGGTGTGCTAGTGATTAGATCACGTCAGCAGTGTGGCTCATTCTTGAAGCAAAGTTTTGTCTAAATGATGATTAGACTCACTCTTTTGGATCGCTGCATTTAATCTGTGAAAGCACGTACAGAAAGACGCGTTCAGTGTATGATAGAGTAAACAAGTCAAGTCACCTTTATTTATATAGCGCTTTTAACAATACAGATTGTGTCTAAGCAACTTTCCAATATCAAAATAGGAAAATAGTGTCAATAATGTAAAATTACAAGATTAAACACTCAATTTTCACTTAAAGGCATTTCATTATTGAATTCAATTATGTCATCGTCCAGCTCAGTTCAGTTTAAATGGTATCTGTGCAATCAAGTCGACGATATCGCTGGAAATTAAGTGTCCCCAACTGAGCAAGCCAGAGGCGACAGCGGCAAGGAACCAAAACTCCATCGGTGACAGAATGGAGAAAAAAACCATGGGAGAAACCAGGCTCAGTTGGGGGCCCAGTTCTTCTCTCGCCAGATGAACCAGCAGTTCAATTCCAACTGCAGCAAAGTTAGATTGTGTAAAGGACTCATCTTGTTCCCGAGGTCTTGTCCCGATGGCCGTCTAGGTGACAAGGTCTTCAATGGGGATCTGTCTCTGGGGCTCATCTAGGTGTCCTGATCTCCGCTGACATTCAGGGCTGTAGAGGTCATCTCTAGGTGCCGATCCACCATTTGATCTGGATACGGACTGGATCCGGGTGACTGCAGTGACCATCTGATCTGGATACGGACTGGATCGGGTGGCTACGGTGATCTCGGAATAAGAAAGAAACAGACTAATATTAGCGTAGATGCCATTCTTCTTATGATGTAAGAAAGTACATCGGGTGTTATGGGAAAATATATCAGGAAAGGAAAATATATCGGTATCGTTCAAAATTAGTTGAAAAATATCAGCATATAGGATATCGGCAAAAATCCAATATCGTGCATCCCTAATTTATAACTTAATCTACAAAACATAGATAAAAATATTAACATATCACTTAATCATTTATGAATGCATAGTCATGTTTTGTAAATGATTAGTTCATCATTAACTAATTACTTGTAAATTAATTAACAAAACATACACAAATTGTTAGCATATCACTTATTAATCGCTTATGAATGTTTTGTAAATGATTAGTTCATCATTAACTAATCACTTATAAATGACTTACAACTGAAAATTATTATAAAGTTGCTACGGGGAGGACGAGACGTGAGACATGCGGATCCATATGCAAGGCATATGTTCCAAAACATGATCAAATACAGGCATGGTCAAACATCAGTAGACAGATATGTTGAGGGTAAGACACAAGAGTATTCCGGGAGCAAGCGTGGGTCAACGATCGGCGAACAATATCCAACAGGGCAAGGCAGAGAGATAATCCAGGTATACTAGCAATAGTCCGAGAGAGGTGCAAACAGAATCCGAATGGGAAGGCAAAGGGTTAATCCAGGAAACACGGGCAAGAATCAAAACACTAGAAAATAGACAAGGCAAGGCTAAGACTACTAACTGGGCTCCATAGAGTAGCTATCGCTAGGAGAGTGATATACGCTATACAATACTCGGCCTCTAGCAAGAGGAAGTCCATGGTTTATAAAGCCTGAGTGATTAGTGTGATCAGCTGTGTAATCAGAGCAATGTGAGATTGGTGAGAGCTGTGTGTCATCAGTGCAATGGATGATGGGAATTGTAGTTTGAAGTGCTGTGCAACAGTTTGTGTAGTGCAAGAGTCAATGTGGTGAGCGAGTGACATCTGGTGGCGAGTTAACGGAAGATCACGAACCGGATTCATGACACGGATAAGGGTTGGAGTGAGTGGATTTGGGAATACCAGCTGCACGTGCAGACACCAGCGGAACATCTCTCACACTGGATACCAGACTAGGAAATCGAAGAACTTACCTTGAATATCTGGGTGTGAGGGACAGGACGTTACAGGACTCTGGATGATCAGCTGTGACGTGGTGGGACTCGGGATGATCGGCGGAGACGTGAAGAGACTCTGGCAGATCGGCGGAGACGTGAAGAGACTCTGGCAGATCAGCAAAGACGTTAAGAGACTCTGGGAGATCGACTGTGACTTGGCTTGACTCATGACGATCGACTGTGACTTGGCTTGACTCATGACGATCGACTGTGACTTGGCTTGACTCATGAAGATCAACTGTGACTTGGCTTAGCTCATGAAAATCAACTGTGGTTTGACTTGACTCATGACTGGTAGCAATTACATGAAGGGCTGTTGTTGTCCGAGTCTGAATCACAGTTCGATTGCTTCAGTCCGTTTCTGTCTGTTGTGCTACTGTGAGGTTTGTGATTGTAGCGCCGCTTTTTTATTTAATCTTTACCTTACTTTCACTCTCTGTTGTTTAAAGTGATAATATAGAACTTAATTCCCACCATATTTCTGGTATTATCTATCAAACTAATTTGATCGCTCGCTTCTAAAACCGCGAGTGCAGCGCGTTAGCATTCGTTAGCCGGTTAGCTTGTCACTCGCGGTTCCATTCGCGTTGCTATTCTTGCCTATTATTGTTTTCTTTTTTCTCGCTCCGTTTTCATTTCTCTCTCAGTCCGTTTTTCACGAGTTCATCAAACAACAGTGGTAAGTGGTAAGTGGTAAGTTAAGTTGGTATCATTCATCAAACACGGTGAGTAATGGCTTCTTCTCCTGCTATTGTTATTTGCACAGTTTGCCACATGTACAGTTTATCTATCTCTGTCGGCGATGAGGGATTCACATGTGATAAATGCAGGGAAATAGTTAGGCTGACAGAGAAGTTTTTAGAACTAGAGATACGCATCCAAACTTTAGTTGAGGACAGTAAGAATGTGAGGGCTGTAGATACTGCTTTGGATGTGACTAGCTCAGGGACTCCTGTACATTGTTTGGTTCCGGCATTAAAGCCCATGCTGCAGGGCAACTAGGTGACAGTGAGGCAGCATAGTCGCGGGTCAAAACACCGCTCTTCCGTTCCGATCAGAACATCAAATAGGTTCTCCCCACTCAGTGACGCACCCACTGAGAAACCTGGTGAAAGTGCTCTAGTTATTGGCGATTCTATTGTACGGAACGTGAAAATAGAGACACCAGCCACCATAGTTCATTGTTTACCAGGAGCCAGAGCGCCTGACATCTTGGCAAATTTAAAAGTGCTGGCTAATGCTAAACATAAATTCAGTAAGATTGTTATCCACACCGGCGCTAATGATGTTCGACTTCGCCAGTTGGTGATCACTAAAAATAATGTTAAAGAGGTGTGTGAACTTGCAAGTACGATGTCAGACACTGTAATATGCTCTGGCCCCCTCCCTGCTTACCGGGGTGATGAGATTCATAGCAGACTGTCGTCACTCAATGGCTGGATGTCTAAGTGGTGCCCGCAAAACAACATAGGTTTTATAGACAATTGGACGAGTTTTTGGGGCAGACCTGACCTGTTGAAAAGAGATGGTGTTCATCCCTCCTGGGGTGGTGCCGCTCTTCTCTCTAGAAATTTGGCACATAGTCTTAGAGTTCATACTTGACTAACTGGAGCCCAGGTCAGGAAGCAGACAGACTGGCTAAACCGACCATCTGCTAGCCGCCTCACGTCACAGAAGTCAGTTCATTCTCAGCACATAGAGACTCCTTCACCTAGATATCACACTATAGAGACTGTGTCTGTTCCCCGAACTAGAAAATACAGAAAACGTCAAAACCAATTTATGAGTAACCATTTAATTGATGTTCAACAAATAAAAAAACATTTACAATACACAGAAACAATTGATAAAACTTGGCTTACTGAATATCAGGTCCCTTTCTACAAAAGCACTTTTTGTAAATGATTTGATTAATGATCATAACCTAGATTTGCTCTGTTTGACAGAAACATGGCTAAAACCAGATGAATACATTATTTTAAACGAGTCTACCCCCCAAGATTACTGTTCAAAAATGAGCCGTGTCCAAATGGCAAAGGGGGAGGTGTTGCTACAATTTATAACAATATTCTCAGTATTTCTCAGAAGACCGGCTTTAAGTATAACTCCTTTGAAGTAATGGTGCTTCATGTAACATTATCTAGAGAAAAAAGTATTAATGATAAATCCCCCTTGATGTTTGTACTGGCTACTGTATACAGGCCACCAGGGCACCATACAGACTTTATTAAAGAATTTGTTGATTTTCTATCAGAGTTAGTGCTGGCTGCAGATAAAGTCCTAATTGTGGGTGATTTTAAAATCCACGTTGATAATGAAAAAGATGCATTAGGATCAGTATTCATAGACATTCTGAACTCTATCGGGGTTAGACAACACGTTTCAGGACCTACTCAGTCAAAATCATACTCTAGATTTAATACTGTCACATGGAATTGATGTTAGTGGTGTTGAAATTCTGCAGCAAAACGATGATATATCAGATCATTATCTAGTCTTGTGTAAACTCCATATAGTTAAAGCTGTAAATTCAATTTCTTCTTACAAATATGGTAGAACCATCACTTCTACCACAAAAGACTGCTTTGTAAGTAATCTTCCTGATTTATCTCAATTCCTCAGCATATCCAACAGCTCAGAACAACTTGATGTAACAGAAACTATGGACTCTCTATTTTCTAGCACTTTAGATACGGTTGCTCCTTTACGCTTAAGGAAGATTAAGGAAAAGAGTCCAACACCGTGGTATAATGAGCACACTCGCACCCTAAAGAGAGCAGCCCGGAAAATGGAGCGCAGCTGGAGGAAAACAAAACTAGAGGTATTTCATATAAGCTTGGTGGGAAAGTATCCTATCCTACAGAAAAGCATTAAAAACTGCTAGATCTGATTACTTTTCATCTCTTCCAGAAGAAAAAAACATAACCCCTGGTATTTATTCAATACGATCACTAAATTAACGAAAAATAAAGCATCAACAGGTGTTGGCATTTCCCAAGAGCACAGCAGTAATGATTTTATGAACTACTTTACTTCCAAGATTGATACTTTCAGAGATAAAATTGTAACCATGCAGCCGTCAGCTACAGTATCGCATCAGATAGTGCATTATAGATCCCCTGAGGAACAATTCCACTCATTCTCTACTATAGGGGAGGAAGAATTGTATAAACTTATTAAATCATCTAAACCAACAACATGTATGTTAGACCCTATTCCATCTAAACTACTAAAAGAGCTGTTTCCAGAAGTCATAGATCCTCTTTTGGCTATTATTAATTCATCATTGTCTTTAGGATATGTCCCCAAAACCTTCAAATTGGCTGTTATTAAGCCTCTCATTAAAAAAACACAACTTGACCCCAAAGATCTAGTTAATCACAGACCGATCTCAAATCTCCCTTTTCGGTCAAAGATACTAGAAAAGGTAATATCCTCACAATTATATTCCTTCTTAGAGAAAAATGGTATCTGCGAGGAATTCCAGTCAGGATTTAGACCGTATCATAGTACTGAGAATGCTCTCATTAGAGTTACAAATGATCTGCTTCTATCATCTGATCATGGTTGTATCTCTTTATTAGTTCTATTGGATCTTAGCGCTGCGTTCGACACCATCGACCACAACATTCTTTTAAATAGACTAGAAAACGTTGTTGCCATTAGTGGAAGTGCCTTAGCATGGTTCAAATCGTACTTATCTGACCGCCATCAGTTAGTAAGCAGTGAATGCAGAGGTATCATATCGATCAAAAGTGCAGTATGGAGTACCTCAAGGCTCAGTACTAGGGCCGTTACTTTTCACACTTTACATGTTACCCTTGGGAGATATTATCAGGAAACACGGTGTTAGCTTTCACTGTTATGCTGATGATACTCAGCTCTATATTTCTTCACGGCCCGATGAAACACACCAAATTGAGAAACTAACGGAATGCATAGTCGATATACAAAACTGGATGACGAGTAATTTCTTACTGCTAAATTCTGAAAAAACAGAGGTGTTAATTATCGGACCTAAAAACCCCACATGTAATAACTTAGAACACTACCTAACACTTGATGGCTGCTCTGTCAATTCTTCTTCATCAGTCAGGAACCTAGGTGTGCTGTTTGATAGCAATCTTTCTTTTGAAAGCCATGTTTCTAGCATCTGTAAAACTGCTTTCTTCCATCTCAAAAACATATCTAGATTGCGACCTATGCTCTCAACGTCAAATGCAGAAATACTAATTCATGCGTTTATGACCTCAAGGTTAGACTATTGTAATGCTTTACTGGGTGGTTGTTCTGCACGCTTGATCAATAAACTACAGTTGGTCCAAAATGCAGCAGCTAGAGTTCTTACTAGAACAAGGAAGTATGACTATATTAGCCCGGTTCTGTCAACACTGCACTGGCTCCCTATCAAACATCGTATAGATTTTAAAATCTTGTTAATGACTTATAAAGCTCTGAATGGCTTAGCTCCTCAGTACTTGAGCGAGCTCCTATCACACTATATTCCTCCACATCCGCTGCGTTCTCAAAACTCTGGCCGTTTGATAATACCTAGAATATCAAAATTCTGCGGGTGGCAGATCCTTTTCCTATTTAGCTCCCAAACTCTGGAACAATCTACCTAACACTGTTCAGGAGGCAGACACACTCTGTCAGTTTAAATCTAGATTAAAGACCCATCTATTTAACCTGGCGTACACATAACACTACTACACTTCTATTATTCAAATCCGTTAAAGGATTGTTAGGCTGCATTAATTAGATCAACCGGAACCAGGAACACTCCCGATAACACACGATGTGCTCGTTACATCGTAAGAAGATTGGCATCTACGCTAATATTTGTTTCTTTCTTATTCTGTTTCTCAGTCCGTGTCCGGATCAGATGGTGGATCGGCACCGGGAGATGATGTCTGCGGCTCTGATCGTCAGTGATGAGCCCCAGAGACATATCCCCAGTGAAGACCTCGATTAAAATACAATAAAACTAAAAATAAAACAAATAACTAAAAATATAATAATAAAATATCCAACTACATAATACTATTATTGTTGGAAATTGCAACAATATAAACATAGAAATAGAATACATTTAAAATTATAATTAAAACTAAGTAAACAATAAATAAACAATATCCTGGCCAGAGGAGAACTGGGGTCCGTTCTTTGTACGTCGCTCACTCAGTTAGCTGGATTTGATTGTTGCCAATTTTGCTTGATCTTGGATCATTTGGTTCTTTGAAGCTCATCCTGGACTTGCTGTCATAGCAACAGGTCCGTAAACTTAAACCTGCTCGGGAGCAGGCTTATTTCATGTAAACAGGATTAGATTGCTTCTTTTTAAGCAGAATTGATACTTAATATCTGCCCCAGCAAACGCTACTTTATTACAAGAGTACCCTACTGGGTCCAGGGACAATAATTTAAAATAATAATCATTTAAAATTAATTTGAAAATAATATGACAATGTTGTGTAGTCTATAATACTATAGACACAGCCAGTTTTACTCATTGAAAGATTAGTCTTAAACACATGCTATACAGATAATCTGAGCCGTGCATTAATTTGAGTGATGACAGATATTATGGGAGGGGCTTGATGGAGCGCAGGAGGAGATGCAGATAACTCTAAGAAACTTTAATTAATGCTGTCACATAACAAATCTGCTTCAAATATAAAATTAAATGAATTGCTAATTACAACATTGAAATAAAAATGTAAAGCCTGTACAAATACTAAGTCATAAATATAAATAATTGATATCATGTTAATCATGTAAAAAAAAATACAAATAAATTAAAAACAGTGCACATTTCATTTATCTATTTACATCTCATTTATCTATTTATATCTATATACATTTGCACAGAATGCACAGTAATCTTAGACAATTTAATCCAGATATTTTAATCTAATACGCAAATTCGTTTGAAGAACCAAATTAGCCAGAGATCAGTTATCAGGATTAGATCTGGAATCTTTCAAATCATCTCGGATATATTAAGCGAGGTACGAAGAATGGACCCCTGGCCCCCCGACTGAGCCTGGTTTCTCCCAAGGTTTTGTTTTCTCCATTCTGTCACAGAGGGAGTTTTGGTTCCTTGCCGCTGTCGCCTCTGGCTTGCTCAGTTGGGAACACTTAATTTCTAGCGATTATCGTCAATTGGATTTCACAGATACTATTTAAACTATACTGAGCTAGACAATGACATCTCCGAATTCAATAATGAAATGCCCTTAACTGAAAATTGAGTGTTTAATCTTATTATTATACATTACTGACACTCTATCCTCCAACTTGATACAGTTAAGTGCTTTGACACAATCTGCATTGTTAAAAGCACTATATAAATAAAGGTGACTTGACTTGTTGTGGCCGCCATTTTGTGAACGGGCTCCGCTGTCGCCGCCATTTTGTGAGCGTGCTCTAGCGCGGCTGTGATCACACAATTGAGTGCGGTGTTGCGTTCCTCCGCGACACCCACAGTGAACGCTGAACCAACAGTCAATAAAGCATAATCCATAAAATCACTTAGAGACGAATGGGGACCTTCAAGGGTTAATCGTGATTTGAGCGGCTGGTTAATGCCCTCACAAAAAAAATCTATGAGCACACAGTCTGGCAGATCAGAGTAATAAGCAACATTCAAAGACTCTTCAATATAGTCCTCAAGCGAACGTGTGCCCTGTTTGAGGGCTAATAACAGTCTTGCAATATCCATACCTGGCCATTGTCCACTTGAAAAGCCGCTGGATCCTTGTGGGGCCGAGTATTCTGTTACGGGGAGGACGAGACGTGAGACATGCGGATCCATATGCAAGGCTTTATTCCAAAACATGGTCAAATACAGGCAGGGTCAAATATCAGTAGACAGATATGTTGAGGGCAAGACACGAGTATTCCGGGAGCAAGCGTGGTTCGACGATCGGCGAACAATATCCAACAGGGCAAGGCAGAGAGATAATCCAGGTATACAAGCAATAGTCCGAGAGAGGTGCAAACAGAGTCCGAATGGGAAGGCAAATGGTTAATCCAGGAAACACGGGCAAGAATCAAAACACTAGAAAATACACAAGGCAAGGCAAGACTAAAACTACTAACTGGGCTCCGTAGAGTAACTATCGCTAGGAGAGTGATATACGCTATACAATACTTGGCCTCTAGCAAGAGGAAGTCCATGGTTTATAAAGCCTGAGTGATTAGTGTGATCAGCTGTGTAATCAGAGCAATGTGAGATTGGTGAGAGCTGTGTGTCATCAGTGCAATGGATGATGGGAATTGTAGTTTGAAGTGCTGTGCAACAGTTTGTGTAGTGCAAGAGTCAATGTGGTGAGCGAGTGACGTCTGGTGGCGAGTTAATGGAAGATCACGAACCGGATTCGTGACAAAAGTGTTGCCAGTATTTTAAAAAAAGAAACATCTAAAGGCAGTATGACCAACTCATTCAATATCGGGAATTGCGTATCTTTGATGCTCATCAATGGCTTCTTGCACCTCTTGCTGATGACTACTTGGTAACAGGCTTGTATCTAAACAGATTAGAAAGTCCATCATCAGAGCAATTTCTAATAAACATCATCGCGACTTCCTGTGAAATGTTCTTCATTTGACTACCCTCTTTCTGCAGGTGATTATCAGCGATTTTGGTGGCATTATTGAGATGGACCCAGTAGTCGACGGGGCTTTCTTTGGCATATTGCAGTGTAGAATAGAAGTCTGCTAATGGAAGACAATACTCTGGGCTCTCACTAAAATAGAGTAGAAGAATTTTGTAAATTACTTCAGGGGTAACAACCTTGTCAGGTGTGGGATTACTTTTTAGCCCTACTTTGACAATGTTTTTTGCTCTACATAAAAGGTGGCTCAGATCCTCACTGGAATACTCTGCTTTTGGACAATCACACTTTTGTAAGTATACCTCCATTAACTCTATCCATTCATGAACAGAGTGTTTGTCTGTACCATCACCACGGGAAATGGGAGGTTCTCTATTGTCAGATCATACAATCAAGTTCAACCTGGATAGGTCAAGAGTAGTGCTAGCGTGCTCACTTTTACATTTACATTTACATTTAGTCATTTGGCAGACGCTTTTATCCAAAGTGACTTACAATTGGGGAATACATAAAGCGATTCATCTTGAAGAGGCAATCAGACAGAGGAAGTGCTTGTAACACCTAGTCTCAGTCATTGTTCAAATAAGTACGAGCTAGCAAGGGAAGGAGAGAAAGATAAAGGGAAAGTGTTTTTTCTTTGTTTTTTTTTAAGAACAAGTTTAGGATGAAGTCAAGTAGTGCCGAAAGAGATGAGTTTTCAGTTGTTGCTTGAAGATTGACAGGGATCCAGCATTCCGGATAGGGGTGGGAAGATTATTCCACCATCCAGGAATGGTGAATGAGAATGTTCTGGAGAGTGATTTTGAGCCTCTCTGTGATGGTACCACAAGGCGTCGCTCACTAGCAGATCTCAGACTTCTGGAGGGGATGTAGATTCGTAATAGTGAGTGGAAGTAGGAGGGTGCTGAGCCTGTGGTCGTTCTGTATGCAAGCATCAGTGTCTTGAACTTGATGCGAGCTGCCACTGGTAGCCAGTGCAATGAGATGAAGAGAGGTGTAACATGGGTTCTTTTGGGCTCATTGAAGACCAGTCGTGCCGCTGCATTCTGAATCATTTGTAGAGGTTTGATTGCGTTTGATGGAAGACCAGCCAGAAGAGCATTGCAGTAGTCCAGCCTAGAAACGACAAGGGCCTGGACAAGAAGTTGTGCAGCATGCTCTGTCAGGAAGGGCCTGATTTTCCTGATGTTGTGTAGCGCAAACCTGCAAGATCGAGCAGTCTTTGCAATGTGCTCTTTGAAGGTCAGCTGGTCATCAAAGATTACACCAAGATTTCTGACCGAAGTTGATGGGGTAATTATTGATGTGCCTAACTGAATCGAGAAGTCATGCTGTAGAGTCAGAGTGGCAGGGACGACAAGAAGCTCAGTCTTTGCCAGGTTGAGCTGTAGGTGATGTTCTTTCATCCATGCAGAGATGTCCGCCAGGCAGCCTGAGATCCGTGCAGCTACCGTTGGATCCTCTGGTTGAAAAGAGAGATAGAGCTGTGTGTCGTCGGCGTAGCAATGATAGGAAAAGCCATGTGCCTGTATGATGGGACCCAGTGATGTAGTGTATGTGGAGAAGAGGAGGGGTCCAAGAACCGATCCCCGAGGAACCCCAGTGACCAGTTGATGTGCTTTGGATACCTCCCCTCCCCAGGCCACCCTGAAAGACCTACCGGTGAGATAGGATTCAAACCAGCGAAGTGGAATCCCAGTGATGCCCAGCGATGAGAGTGTGGACAGGAGGATCTGATGATTGACAGTGTCAAAAGCAGCAGAAAGATCCAGCAGAATGAGGACTGATGATTTGGAATTGGCCTTTGCGACTCGCAGGGCTTCAGTGACTGAGAGTAGCGCAGTCTCTGTTGAATGGCCACTCCTGAAACCTGACTGTTTAGCATCCAGTTTGTTGTACTGTGAAAGAAACAGTGAGAGCTGGTTGAAGACAACTCGTTCGAGTGTTTTCGCTACGAATGGAAGGAGAGAGACAGGTCTATAGTTTTCTAAAAGAGAAGTGTTTAATGTAGGTTTTTTGAGCAGTGGGGTTACCCGGGCCTGCTTGAACGCTGTGGGGAAGATGCCAGTGTGGAGAGAAGTGTTGATAATGTGTGTGAGTGCCGGTAAGAGTGTGGGAGAGATTGCTTGGAGAAGGTGAGAGGGGATTGGGTCAAGAGGACATGTTGTAGGATGGCTGGAGAGGAGAAGTTTGGATACTTCCGCCTCGGTGAGGGGACAGAAGGAGAAGATGGGAGTTTGAGCAGTGGATGTGGTTGGTTGGAGGTCCTGTGTGTGTGGAGGTGATAACTGGTTACTGATTGTTCTAGTTTTGTCTGTGAAAAAAGTGGCAAAGTCGTCAGCTGTTATAGAAGTGGTGGGCGGTGGTGGAGGGGGACAGAGGAGAGAATTAAATGTTCTGAAGAGATTACGCATGTCTGGAGCGCTGTTGATCTTGTTGTGGAAATGTGAGGATTTGGCGGTGTGGACTTCAGTAGAGAAAGATGAAAGCAAAGACTGATACCTAGTCAGGTCCGACGGATCGTTTGATTTGCGCCATTTTCTCTCTGCCGCTCTGAGTTTGGTCCGATGCTCACGAAGAACATCGGATAACCAGGGGTTAGAAGGGGCAGCCCGTGCTGGCCTGGAGGAGAGAGGACAAATGTCGTCTAGACAAGAGGTTAAGGTAGAGCATAAAGTGTCAGTAGCTGCATTCACACCCAGAGATGTGAAATGGGTAGGTGAGGGAAGAGAGGAGGATACTACAGAGGAAAGAAGGGTGGGGGAAAGGGAGCGTAGGTTACGTCTGAAAGTAACCGTAAGGGAGCTGGTGGTACCCGGGTAGCAAAATGAAAGGTAAATGTAATGAAGAAATGGTCAGAGATATGTAGTGGTTGTACCATAATGTTATCTGTAGTACAGTTGCGTGTGTAAATTAAATCAAGTTGGTTGCCTGATTTGTGCGTGCTAGTAGTGGTAAGGCGTTTGAGATCAAATGAAGCTTGGAGTGAATGGAAGTCTGTAGCATAAGGCCTGTCTAGGTGAATGTTGAAATCGCCAAAGACTAAGAGTGGAGTGCCATCCTCCATGAAAGAGGACAGCAGGCCGTCCAGCTCCTCTAGGAAGGTGGCTAGAATTTGGCCAGGGGGACGGTAGAATACTGCTATCTGGAGTTTTATAGGAGCCGTTACAGTAATCGCATGAGATTCAAATGAGTTGTGATTGCCTAGGGGAGAGTGGGTTGAGTATTTCCAATTGTTTGAAATGAGCAGACCAGTGCCCCCACCCCGGCCAACTTGCCTTGGGGTGTGAGAGAAAGAAATTGTGAGAGAGAGCAGCCGGGGTAGCTGAGTCTTCTGGACGAATCCAGGTCTCAGTCAAGCCCAAGATGCTGAGTGTGGATTGTAAGGAAAAAGCGGAAATGAAGTCAGCTTTGTTGACAGCTGACTGGCAATTCCAAAGACCCACAGAGAAAGAAAGAGGTGTAGTAGAAGATGTAGCGATCGGGCGCAGGTAAGCAGGATTACGTTGCCGTCTGCGTGTGTTTTTAGAGCGTGGTTGAGAGAGAACCGGAATGGTTTGGAAACACATGATAGAGGTGGAGGGATAGAGGATAGGGAAGGAGAGTGTGTGAGGGAAGATAGAAATGATACTTAAGTTTGTGCTCGGTGTCGTTGCTCGGTTAAAGTCGCGCAGGAAAAGTCGTCCGTCTTTACACTCGTTGGTCTTCACACGAGGAGGCTGAGCACGACGGCTGAACGCTTTTAACTGTCGAGGGGTTAGTCTGATGCCCCAGAGAAGGACTACGATCAGCTAAAAGCCTGTCCAAAATACTATCACCAATTTGGCTACCCAGCTCTTCAGTGAGCTCTGAAATCTGCAGCCGAGAATCATCAATGATAGGAGCAGGTGTGAAAGAAGCATCATAACCAACTTTTCACCCTCTTGTGAATAGTGCAGATTAATATTACAAGTTTGATCATTTCCTTACATCTCACAACACCATCCATACTGATTAATCCTCTACCCCTCCCCAAGACTGGTGTAGACATTTTGTACATTTTACTGTCCGTACTGATCACTTGTATAAAACCCAATTAATTGATTCAATGTCTGAATGATTCAATGTCTGATTCAAAAGTCAATGTCTTAAAATGTCAGGAAAAATTGAATGTACCTGAAAGGAGAGAAGTTCATTATCTGACACTGGAAGGCAGGATGCAATCCTCGACTTGACACCTAGCAGGCAACTGTGGCTGGCTTGCTGAATCCAGGGAAATCACAGTAATAATCCCATGTAGACTGTCAACTCCCGGTGATCGGCTGCGGCTGATCGGTTGTATCCTAGAAGGTCACGGCACCAGTTTTATATAGCAGTTTCAGTTCTGCACATAAGGAATTCCACACTGGAGCAGAGCATGTGAGCGGAGCGGTGTGGGAGCGGAGCGGGGAGCGTAGCAGTTATATTTCCTTCAGGGCGGAGAGTGCCTTCTGAAGATTTCGCTCCGCTCGCTCAATACGCTCAGCACCGCTCGCTCAACCCAAAATGCCCTTTGGCATGGGCGGCGCTAGGGAGGGGCTAGCAGGTGCTCCAGCACCCCCAAGAAAAACCATAGCACCCCCATAAAAAATGAAATAAAATAAAAACATTTGACTCATTACACATGCATAAATACTGCAATGCAATACAACGTGATTTGCAGTCTCACGTAATGTCAGCATTTTATTTTAAAAATGGATCGGTTCCTTGTGCCGAGTTGGCCTGCCCCCGACTAAAGATTTTTCTAGTCAACTAGTCGCACGTTTATATTAAATTGATTAGTATAATAACCTACTAAACCATCCGTTATTATAGGCATATTATTCCGCGCTCAAACGCACACATAAAGGTCTCTGCACACAAAGCTTGCCGCAAAGCACCGGCTAAAGTAATGATTATGAATGCATCTGGGAAAAAGAAGAAATTTTAATTATTTATTAATAAACTAGTGCTTTCTCAGACTCGCCATCTTCACAGTACACAGTACTCATGTTTTGAATGTTCTGTTGCACAATAACTGAAGCTGTGTTTTCATGGAAATAAAGTAGGCCTACTGAAAATCAAATATACCCTACTTTTTCAGTTATTAAATTTTTTAGGAAGGTTTGCCAAGTGGCTTCAAAAACAAGACATACATTACATTTAAATTACTAAAATTAATTTGAAAAAGTGCAAGCTGAACATCACCCTGAAACATAACTGGTACGAATTTCATTATAAACCGGGGAAAAACACACAATTAGGCCTACCAGAGAAATGTTATGTCAGAGCGTGATCTGAGCGGGATTTGGTTTACCGGTGAGCGTGAGCGGAATATTAGCGGAGCGTTATGCTTTGACCGTGAGCGACTGAGCAGAGCGCATGCCCACAGAGCGGAATATTGAGCGGAGTGTCACGCCGCTCCGCTTCGCTCACATGCTTTGCACTGGAGACAGCAGGGACGGCTTCAAAATTGCCTATATTTATTGATCCTTGAACACATGGGACACTTGATCAGAAAAAAACTTCACCACACTATCCTCTTTCCGCGTCACACACAAGATTAACTGAGAGAAGAGGAGAAAAGTTTGCGTCTTGCCTCGCCAGCGTCCAATCACTGTCTGAGGCTGATGTTACAACAAATGTAAATTTAACATTGTGTAATACATTAAAACACAAAAGAAATTAAAAAAGTTAAAATAAATTACTGGTTGCATGTTATTCTTTTCAAATGTATTATTAACAGTGAATGATGTATAAAATTAATGTTCATATGAACCAGCATACAAACATTCCCCAAACATCATGCACATTCACAACGACACTATAGAAACATGAAATCTGTGCATAATCCAAATGCAAAGTGATAGTATGTTTTTCAGAATAAGGGGAAAGAGAAAATAATAATACTAAACACAAATATTATCATTCAAATCACTTTTCACTGTTTGAGTTCAAAAAGAAAATACACGAGAAAGAATTCAACATACCTGGAACACATAGGACACTTGATCAGAAAAAAACAACAACTTCACCATGCTATCATCTTTCCGTGTCACACACTGTGCACAAACCACCGATTGATTAGCTCCTCGTGCATCAGATAAAATTCACATAAAACTCACATAAATCTCACAATGTACAAAAATACATATGCATAATCAATTCAGAACACATTCAGTTTAGAATGTAATGAACTTTAGTCAAATGAACACCGTTAAACATACCAAGATTATCTGGGAGAAGAGGAAAAAAGTTTGTGTCTTGCATCGCCAGTGTCCAATCGTGGTCTGAGGCTGACGTAACTTTCTTCTTCTTTCTTCTTTAGAGGTTTTATGATGGTTGGCAAACCAGCTTAAATGGTGCATTTACCGCCACCAACTGGACAGGAGTGAGAAAGCGTTGACTGGGAATGAAAAAAAAAAACACTTCTGATACTAGCCTATATTCTGTTGAACAATCCTGTTTCTCTTAAGCTGGCCATGCACTAGACGATTTTCAAATCTTAACCGATTTTAAAACCATGGGAGACCACATACAAGAAGACAGTTTCAACCGATATTTAGCCTTATAATCCTCTGAACGCGCACACTAGACGATTCGACCAGACCACGAGACCACACACTTGTCAATTGTAGGGATGATTTCACAGTGACATGAGATCTCACAGAGACTCGCAAGATCAAACGTGACTAGAGAAGAAAAACAAATGGAGAACAATCGACGTTGTCAGCTGGCTCTCCCGGCGCACATTCTGTTTCACAGTGAAAAACAACGTATAACAAAGAATATAGGTGATGTATTCTGCTTTCGTGGCATTTTTGTGGCTGACAAGTACTTACTTTGTGGCTGACAAGTATAGAAGCACACAACATGCTTTCTTGCTCTCATTGGCTATCGCGGGTATCACGTCAGAGGCAGCCAGATCAAGAGTCTTGAGATTTGAGTTTGGGGATGCTCCATCTCAATCAGAAGCAGTTAAATAATTGTTATGACACCACACAGTAGAGGATTTTTGGGACAAAAAATCGCTTGAAACAAGCCGCGAATCGGGCCACACCTCCCTATCGTTCGGGGGTCCAAATCGGGATTAAAATCGGCCTTAAAATCCATAGTGTGTGGCCAGCTTTATGTAACACATTAAAATGTTATAAAACCTTAACTCTTTCTGTGCTTTACAAAATATACTTGCTACTGACAGGTCATTAATTCCTACATGGCTTGGCTGACATAACTTCCACACTCCCCAAAGGCATAGCGCGCAACCCCCGATTGCATGAACAAAACACCATAATTAAAGTTCCTAAACACGTTAATGCTGAATGTCTCATGTAGGAATTTAATACATAACAATTGTCCTTAACTCCATGGAAAAATTGTTTTGGGAAGTTCATCAAACAAAAATATAATAAAATTCATATTTCTCTTCCCAGCTGTCTACATAAGCATCCTCAATTTAATGGAATAAAAGAGAGCAAAGGACTGGTGTTTCTTCCAGTGTTTTAATCAGACACGCCACCAAGTTTCTATAACTTTAATGAACTTTGGATATTTTAACAAGTATATCGCTGCAAAAGTAACTCTAAAAGTAACTTCTTTTTACCCTTAAATGAAGAATGAAAAAGAATCTTGCTGTGAGTATATTGGGGCCTTAACGGTCTCTTCCATTTATGCAGTTTTTCTCTGGCAACTATGTGAATCAACGCGCCCTGGGCATTGTTGCCATCTTCTTAAAAAATGAGTAACAAAAATAAATTACAAAAATAAATGCATGTGCAATCTGTGCATAGTTACAAAAATCAGGAAGTGCACGTATAGTATGTCCATATATAAAAAAAGTATACTTTGGGCTTAAGAGGAAAAATCCTAGATTCAGTCTGCTGCCTGTTTAAGGGAATGTGGTCCCCAGACCACACTTTTCACCTCTGTATCATTCCTTTTACAAGAGCTCACACTCTTTGTCAGATATGTGATCTCGTCATAGGGGGATGGGTGTGAGTTCAAATCTACATGTGCTAAGTGCTACTAGAGTGTTTTGTTGACATTTCAGTTGTATAGACCACCAAATGGTTTTAGCAGTTCTTACTTAAGTAACCCAATCCTTTAGATGTCTTGGAGGGATAAAGAGTTTTACTGACCTCCATTGTATGTATTTTAAAAAATATATCTTATGTGTGTGTGTATGAGATTTTCAGTTCCAATTAAAGTGAAAACATAGCAGACTGATGGCCCACTTTGGTTGGTCATGCACGGATGTGGAAATAAGGTGCAGTAAAACTTTAATGAGAGCCTGTCATCTTTTAAAATGCCCTTTTCTCATCCACTGACCTGCTCAATTCTTTCACCCAAGAGTGATGAAAAACCAGCCTTTATTCTTCTCCCAAAAGCAGCTCAAAAGCCTCAAATCTGGTTAATATCAATTATCAGGCTAGCAGGCCTGTGAGCTCTTTCATTTTTTTGTAGTTTTGCCACAAAAGTTTACTATGCCTCTACTATGCCTCTGACATAGTTTTCCCATTTTCTGAGTGCTAGATTAGTCACAGAAACAGAGGCTGTGGGAGGTTGGGAGGAGGAAAGTGAGGGAGGGGGAGAGGGAAGGTCTTGAGCAAAATAACAGATCACTGCTTTTCATCCCTTTGTGTCGGCAGTAATAATCCATTTCAATAATCCTCTGCATTAATCGCTGCAATAATCATATGAACAAATCTCAAGCATCCCAACTCTATTCTGTTTTCTGTTTGTTGTTATCTATCTATCTATCTATCTATCTATCTATCTATCTATCTATCTATCTATCTATCTATCTATCTGTCTATCTGTCTGTCTATTATCTATCTATCTATCTATCTATCTATCTATCTATCTATTTATTTATTTTTATTTTTTTGGACTGAAAGTTTCAGAGAAAGCTAAATGGTTAGTTATTTTTGCTTGTAAAATTAAAAACAAATATAAATGCATAAACAAACCATGTAGTTTACTTCATAATGTGACTTTTAATTTAAGGCTTTTAAGGCTTGGGGTTTTCACTCTGTTGTTTACTGGTTGAGGACACTGGGAGTGGTGCTTGCAGTTGTGAGTCTAATGAGGTCACACCCTGGACACCGACCCCTCCCACTGTGCCATGACTGACACGTGTTTTCCTGCCCCTTTTACTACAGCCCACCAACAATAGCAGAGCTGCAGAGGAGCTGTCCTTGGTACTGAGAGCTGGAAACGGTGTGTGCAAGTGCATTTGAGGGGGAGAGAGGAGGAGGGTGGAGGCGTGTTCTTTGTGTTGTGCAGCCCGAGTTAATCTGCTGTGGCATCTACTCAGAGAGGAGCCATACATCCGAGAACCAGCACTGCTGTGAGGTGCCCCGCACAGCTCCTGCTTAAGTGTGTCCTTCAAAAAAAAAAAAAGCATTCACTTCAAAAGGTCTTCTCCTGAGCATGTGTGGTACATCTTGGAAGACTCGAGGAGCTTTTTGTTTTGCACTATAGTAAGACTTTTAAAAGTGCATGTGGATGGGAGATAGAAAGGATGTTTTTCTCAGGTTGTTCCCAAAATGATGTTGCATTCTAGCAGGTGTAGCATGTACAGATGAAGAGGAGAGCATCTTTTAGACTCGAGTTACGTGCATACCCAGGGGGCTGAAGGTTCTTCAGCTACAAGGAGCTGCAGACAACTACTGTCACAGGAATTTGAGTTTATGGAGTGGAGCTTGACTTTGAAATGGCTTGAATCTTTCCTGTTGGACTGGAGTTGGAATGTCACGATATCAGTCCCAGGCACTTTTGGGAGTCTAATGGAGCTACCTGAACTGGGTGACATTGTAGCCTGCAGGGACCTAGTTCCTCTGTAAGTACAAAACTCCTCTGAGCTCTCATCCCTTTCTTCAAATTTTACATTTATTCTTATATTACAGACTTGTGATTTTAGATGTAACCTTCTGGATAAACTTTCTCTTTTGATTTGAAACTACAACTGCATATTCATACACACATGCAGACAAAATATTTCACCCTGGCCTCAAGATCTGTCTAGCTATTACCTAGAAACATGAATTGTGTTCAGATGGAAAATAGGGTCATCTCTTCTCATAGGGCCAGCTGTTGCAAGTATTGTCAAGTAAACAGGGAGGATAAGATGAGATGTTGGCAGAACATGCTAGAGAATCTACCAAGGAAACAGCTTAAAAGGGAGAGAACAGTGAAATTACAGGATTAATAAGTGTCTCTGATGTTTAGAACCAAGCCATCAGCAGTGTGCTGTATAATAGATGCACAAAAAGAACAAATAATCTTAAATATCCTTAAAACAACATTAAATTACCCGGTGAATCATGGATATTATATATTGTTTTCAAAGAATATATTAAGATTTTCTTATCTCATTGTTAAGAAAACAATATCCCCCCTCCCCCCCCCCCCCTGTAAGCATAAACTTCACTGAATTGTGTTAAACAAGATAAAAATGAAGTCTCACTGACTAATTCAGCAAGGTCATGTGGCATTGAACAGGTTCAAATGCAATAATAAGAAAGTGAATTTCAAATGAACACAACTGAACATCTGCGCTGAAAACAAGTTTCTCAAAGGTCTATTGTAGATGATGCAGAGGATGCTGAACAACGGTGGTGGGTCTCTGTGCATTACCCATTTGGCTGCTTTAACCCCCCCTTCCCCCACCAACCTCCCTCCTCACACACAAATACTGCCTCTTACACATAAACAAGCTTGCCCATATTCTTGGATCACTCTGAAAATACTGACCTACATAACACAGAGTACTGTCTCCTCCTCCTAGACTTCTGCAGATGTACATTGCAATAGACTCCACACTCATTTCTGCATTAATATGATTTTATGTGCACTTTACACACCACACACGTTTTATAGAAAATATGGTTATTCAAGGGTTACTCAAGCTTAAAAAATAGTCACACAACGTTGTCTCACTAAATGCAGCCCAACACTCCACTAACATATAGTCCTGTCACTGTATGCTTCATAATGTTGCATCTCTGTTTTCATGAGAACAAGGCTGTTAACAATGCTACGGATTACTTGAACTAAAAAACTATTTCTTTGTATGTGTGCTCCTGATGCTTAACACTCAGCTATCTCTCTTCTGTGTTTGCTAATGGTGGGAGAATCTCATTGACCCAGAATCCTTGTTTACACAATAACCCATTAAAATAGCACTACTGTATGAATTCAACAGTTCTAAGCATATCTATCTATATATCTAAAGCAATATTATAATAATAACAATAATTTCAAGAATTCAAATGATCACAATTATAACTTAATCTGTTTTTATTTGCAGAATGCCCTGTTGAAATACCTGTAAGCAATGATTAGCTCAAAAGAGGAAGATTCACTAACATTTCTGCTGTATGTTGAAGATTGTGGACTAAGAGCATATGACAGATTGGTCTCACAGAACGTCAGCCACGTGTGGAATGAGAAAAACTGGATTAACTTTCAGGGGAAAATCGAAAAGAAGCAAAAGCAGGAAGAAGCCATTAAAAGGTAAGAAGGAAAATATGTTAGCAATGAATGAATGAATGAATGAATGAATGAATGAATGAATGAATAATAAATAAATAAATAAAAGATTGCACTTATTGCAAACACCCTCATTTAAGACTGTGGATATAGCTCACTTGACTCATTCAAGCATACATAAAACATTATGAGCATTCACTCATTGGCACACACTCCAATTACATGTATGTAAATAACAGCTAGAAAAAGAAACAAACCTTAATCTTGTTCCCCAGGGTGCTCCCTCACACTGAATCCCTCTGGCAATGACAGAAATGACCATGTCCCTGTCACAAGTTCACCAGCCAGTCACCAGCTCAGGACTCCATTTCCCAGAATCCCCCCCGGCTCACACCTGCTCTCAGTCCACGACCACCATCACCTGGAGTCTAATTCCCCACACCTGTCACCGCTAATCTAGCTCCCTATATCCTTGCACTCTCCCCGCTGTCACATTGTCTGGTCTCACAGTTGGCTATGCTTACGTACCTGACTCTCACCTGCTATTACCTACCTGCTAGACGCTCCAGCATTCTGCTCCCCATTCTCCTCAGCTCCTGTGCTCCATCGTCTCCACGCTCCACCATTGCCCTTGAATCTCCTGGAAAAGGAAAATGACTCATCCAATCTCAGATGAGAACCAAGAACCCTTGCCATTCCCCGTATATTCACCTGGACTCGTAGTCTTGCTTTCCTCCACCTGCCTGTGTTCAATAAACCTGCTGTTATTTGCACTTACCTCTGTGTCCCCTTGTGTATTTGCTGACAGAAGACCAGACCATCATATCTTAAAGAGAATTGGAACACCATGATCCACCCTCTATATTCCCTCGTTCAGAATGGCCGGCCAATTGTGGACTTCGTGTTGGAGTTCAGAGAGCTGGCCAAAACTTCCGCAATGGGTGACTCAGAGCTGATAGCTTGGTTTTGAGGAGGCTTAGACGATCTGTGGTACTCTAGAATGCCCAAAAACCTTCTCACGGGCTCACTCGCAGAATGCATGTACTATGCCCTGAAGCTGAGTCGATCCACAAATAGTGTGTCAAAATAGTGTCATTCTCCTCATGTCAGACAAAACAACAGTTTAAATCTAGGCTAAAGCAGAGTCAGATTGTGCAAAGGACTCATCTGGTTCCTGTGGTCTTGTCCTGATGGCCGTCTAGGAGACAGGGTCTGCATTGGGCATCAGTCTCTAGGGCTCATCTAGTTGTCCTGGTCTCCGCTGACGTTCAGGGCTGTAGAGGACATCTCTAGGTGCTGATCCACCATCTGATCTGGATACGGACTCGATCCGGTTGGCTGCAGTGACCGTCTGATCGGGATACAGTCTGGATCTGGGTGGCTACGGTGACCTCGGAAAAAGAAAGAAACAGACTAATATTAGCGTAGATGCCATTCTTCTAATGATGTAACAAGTACATCAGGTGTTTTGGGAAGTGTTCCCGGTTCCGGTTGACCTAATTAATGCAGCCTAACAATCCTTTAACAGATTTGAATTATAGAAATGCGATAGTGTATTATGTGTAAGCCAGGTTAAAGAGATGGGTCTTTTATCTAGATTTAAACTGACAGACTGTGTCTGCTTCCCGAACAGTGTTTGGGCGCTAAATAGGAAAACGATCTCCTGCCCGCAGTTGATTTTGATATTATAGGTATTATCAAATGGCCAGAGTTTTGAGATCGCAGCGGACGTGAAGGACTATAGTGTGATAAGAGCTCACTCAAATAATGAGGTGCCAAACCATTCAGGGCCTTATAGGTAATTAGCGAGATCTTAAAATGTATACAATGTTTAATAGGGAGCCAGTGCAGTGTTGACAGAACCGGGCTAATATGGTTAATATGGCTAATTCCTGGTTCTAGTAAAAACTCTAGCTGCTGCATTTTGAACCAGCTGGAGTTTGTTTATTAAACGTGCAGAGCAACCACCCAATAAAGCATTACAATAATCTAACCTTGAGGTCATGAATGCATTAATTAATATTTCTGCATTTGACATTGAGAGCATAGGTCGTAATTTAGATATATTTTTAAGATGGAAAAATGCAGTTTTACAAATGCTAGAAACATGTTTTTCGAAGGAAAGATTGCTATCAAAAAGTACGCCTAGGTTCCTAACTGATGACGAAGAATTTACAGAGCAGCCATCAAGTATTAGATAGTGATCTAGGTTATTACATGCAAAAGTTTGTGGTCTAATAACTAACACCTCAGAATTTAGCAGTAAGAAATCGCTAGTCATCCAGTTTTTGATATCAACTATACATTTCGTTAGTTTTGCAAATTGGTAATCATCGGGTTGCGAAGAGATATAGAGCTGAGTATCATCAGCATAACAGTGAAAGCTAACACCGTGTTTCCTAATGATATCTCCCAAGGGTAACATGTAAAGCATGAAAAGTAAGGGGCCAAGTACTGAGCCTCGAGGTACTCCATACTGCACTTGTGATTGGTATGATACCTCTTCATTTACTGCCACGAATTGATGGCTGTCAGATAAGTACGATTTGAAACATACCAGTGCACTTCCTCTAATGCCAACATCATTTTCTAGTCTATTTAAAAGAATGCTGTGGCCGATAGTGTCAAACGCGGCGCTAAGATCCAGTAGCACTAATAGAGAGATACAACCACGATCAGATGATAAGAGCAGGACATTTGTAACTCTGAGAACAGTCTCAGTACTATGACATAGTCTAAAACCTGACTGGAAATCCTCACATATATCATCGTTGTCTTGCTTTCCTCCACCTGCCTGTGTTCAATAAACCTGCTGTTGTTTGCACTTACCTCTGTGTCCCCCTGTGTATTTGCTGACAGTCCCCGTCTACATCTGGATGTTGATTAATTGTTTAATTTTTACTTGGGGCTTGGACATTTTAATAAGGTCTTTTATTCTTGTGACTTGAAAGGTTATGTGCAAGACATGCCCAAAGATAATTTTGGATAATGTTGCACAACATTTGTATCAGTTTCATAACTAGTCATTAAATATAGTCTAGTTTTGCATTTTAATGTAGTTTCAGTCATACAAAATGTATTGTAGTCGTGAGCAAAGGTGGATAGATGGATCAGATGGATATTGACTTTTTATTTTTAAATTTTTTATAAATCAGTGGCCTTGCTATAACATAAATGCAGCTGTAATTGTGTCGGTGGGCAATTTACTGTTGATTGCTGCCCTAGACCCATTGGCATAGATTGTATTGATCACATTTGGCACAGTCTTCTAAGTGCAATAAAAGCTAAATGAGCTTTAGCTAAAAAAGCTAAAATCTCTCAGAGACCTCTTTCATGCATATGGCTCAAGCTTCAACTACTTAAAAATAAACATTTATTTCTGTTTGACATGATGTAAATTTGTGCTTAAGAGGAATGCCGGCTAATCTTAATACACCAGTTACTGGAAGGAATAACATACATGGTAAAACATGCACAGCAGTCACTTTTGTTTACCTTTGCGCATTTAGGAATACATATTTTAATTGTTTATGCTTTAAAGCACCATTCAATATAATGATACAAAGATGAGTTTGGTTCAGACATTTTAATACTTTACAAACCAGAAAAAAAAAACTGTTTATAATAAATACATTTGTGGTGAATTAGAGCAGTTTATTGTGGTTGTCATCCAAACAAATATAGTCTCCAAAAGAGCTCAGGTGTCCCACGTTACCTAATGTCCCAGTCAGATTACATTCACTTTTTAGGTAATCTCAACTTCTTTTGACAAATTGATCACTGAATCTTCATTTTGCTAACTGTCAGATAGCAGATAGCAGTGTTTGACCAAACAGTCTTCAGTGAGACCCTGATTTAAATAAGACACCTCTGGCTTGCTTAGTTGGGGACACTTAATTTCCAGTGATATCGTCAACTTGATTGCACAGATACTATTTGAACTGAACTGAGCTGGACGATGACATCACTGAATCAATAGCTACATTTACATGGACACCGTTTGCTTCCATCGGAATGAATTAATTCTGATTGACGAATCCGAACGTAGTATTTACATGAACGCTAAATAAAGTGATTGGGTTGCTATGTGCTTTATATATAAGCTTCTGATCAGATTTAATCTTTTGACATGCACACACTGCATGAATATACACAGTTTCCCACTGTTGTCGCACACTGTTTTAAAAAGCACACTTGATATTTATCGTCTGTGGATGAGAGTCTTAAACAAGGACTGGTGGGACATTGTCCTGCTCCACTTCACAGACGCTGAGTGAAAGGAAAATTTTAGAATGACCGAAACCCATTTATGACACTTTATTCACCAGGAAGAACAGCTCGTTCTGTGTCATACATCATTACGCTATTTTTACGTCACTGCACATGCACAGTACTTTCCAGTTTCGGTTTTCAATCCAATCAAGTGTTTGCATGTCCTCTTGCTCGGATTTCAAAAGGAATAAACCACCGCTTATAATCTGATCGAAATTTTAATCAGATCTGGCCAATTCAATCCAATTGACGTGGTTACATGTGACATTTTATTCCGATTGTGCTTCTAGTCCTATTACGATCATTATTATTAGGGTCCATGTAAACGCAGCTAAACTGACTTTAACTGAAAATTGAGTGTTTACCGTTGTCCTTTTGCATTATTACACACTATTTTCCTATTTAATACTGTAAAGCTGCTTTGACACAATCTGTATTGTTAAAAGAGCTATATAAATAAAGGTGATAAGACACGTCACTGTTGCAGCTACTTGAAGCTGAAGAGCTTTCACCAAAATATTACCACAAGTTACATTCTTGACCATAAAGGGTACAGAAAAGTATTAACCCTCTGTTATTGGTCTGCTTATCAGCTGTTGCTTATATAAAATGTTCAAACTCAGTGGCTGGAGGATGAGGGCTATAAAAAAAGAATAGCTGGATTTTTCATGAGGCATATAAGTGGGTCAATGAGACGACCCATTTTTACAGGAACTGATTGGAAGAGAGAGAGATATCTGGTAGAAAGAGATTAAATGTGAAGAGTGTGCTAGCAGGAGTTGTGTTCTGCCTGGTGACAGCTGGAACAGTCACCAACCAATCAGATTGCTTGCACATGCACATTGCTCTGAGTGAGGCGGGTCTTCTTTCTTTCTCTGCCATTCTGTTGGAGCTTTCACTGTCTCTGGGAGTGCACAGAAACTTTGTCCATACACACCCTATGCTGTAAACACTGAAGAGCATTGACAGACATAAAAGGAAATAAGTGAAATTTATATGATACTATGCAGGGCTGAAAAATTATTTAATGTTTTAGATTGTTCTGTGTGTGACATTTTAATGTAAAGAATTACTTTTCTTTTCTTTTTCTTTTATATATATATTTTGAAAAGTAGGGATGCTGTCCAGCAACTTCAATACATTGGCAGTAATGGCATTAACACTTTTACTGGGCAAGGGCAATGTAATAAATAATAGACCTGTTTTCAGATACAGTCTGTTTAATTGGCCGTATTTAAAGGTGATGTAATTTCTATCACCAAATGGAGTTTTCAAAATAATGACTATACTATTTTTAATCAGGTTTTCTGAATATGTCATTTTAAGATAAATAAATAAATAAAAACATTGGCAGCCTAATTGTAATTCTTGTTTTATGGTTGCTTTATTCAGAATTTCAAAAAAGATTGTGTAACACTGCACTGAATGCTATGCTAAGGAGAAGTATGGTGTCAGTTACATTTAACAGTAGGAAAAGTGTCTACGCCAAGCCGGAACAGGCACATGCAGTGCAGACAGCTGCTCCAACATCACCGTTTCTCTTCCTAATGAGAGCTTAATGCCTGATCTGTGACATGGGTGTGTGTTTTTAGATGGTGTCATGTATGCAAGTGTGTGTGAGGAGACTGGTTACACAGAGCAGCAGCAGCAGATTTTGTGTTTGGTTTCTGTGTGTACCCTGTTGCTAGGCAAACTTAAGCCCTTGACCAATGAACTATTCTCTCAAGATTCCTGCTGTTTAGCAGCTGTGTGTGCAGGAGTTACCAAGTTATACAAACACATACACACACACTCAGGTAATTAATGAACACACCTTGAACTTTGGAAACACAAACAGCAATTGCATCTTTAACTCAAACAACTGATGGCTAGTGCAGTCACTCTCATTTGTGAGACAGACATATTTAGAGGGAGAGAGAGATAGAGATAGAGAGAAAAACAGACAGAGAGAGAGAGAGAAAGATTAACAGAGAACTTTGATCTAGTACATCAAAAGAACCAAAGTAGATTATGACTACTAGAAACATAGATATAGTAGTGAATAAATGGCAAGCATGGTTTTAGCATTTTATGAGAGACTAAGAAAGATCAAGGATATTTTCCAGTGTAGTCCATAGAACATGATGTCATATTTTTGCAATACTAAATCACTGTTATCATTGCATCAAACCCAGGAAAATGAGCTCCTTGGTATTTAAGCTTGTATTTCTCCATATATACTACACCAGTCAAAAGTTTTTGAACAGTAAGATTTTTAATGTTTTTTTAAAGAATACTCTTTCGCTCACCAAGCCTACATTTATTTGATCCAAAATACAGCAAAAGCAGTAATATTGTGAAATATTTTTACTATTTAATATAACTGATTTCTATTCGAATATATTTTAAAATGTAATTTATTCCTGTGATCAAAGCTAAATTTTCAGCATCATTACTCCAGTCTTTAGTGTCACATGGCCCTTCAGAAAACCTTCTAAAATAGAATAGAATATAATTTTAGAATAAATGCTGATTTTATTATTATTATTATTATTATTATTATTATTATTATTATTATCATCATTATCATTATCATTATCATTATTATCAATATTTAAAACAGTTGAGAAAATTTTTATTCAGGATTCTTTGATGAATAGAAAGATCCAAAGATCAGCATTTATCTGAAATAAAAAGGTTCCCTTTTGAATGGGAACTCCACGCAGCGTCCCCTAGAGGGCGCTTTTGGGGAATGTCATCGGCATGATCAGTGTCTGAAGTATGAGTCTAAACATGACAATGAACTTGACTTTGGCAGACGGCAGCCCATGACGTCACGACAGGTGTGCCCGAGAGTATAAAAGGGCACCTGTAAAAAACGCTGAACGGCAGAGCATATGCGGCAGCGAGTCAGACTGGGGTGGCTTTGCACACAATGGCCGTGTTGCAAGCCTACCAGGCTGACTTGCTGAAGGACCTGGACCAGGGCCGGGGACTCCCCCCAGAGGCGGTGGAGGAGCTGCGCAGTACCACAGATTTGGCTCTTCATGCCACTAAGCAAACAGTAGCCGCTATCGGTCGTTCGATGGCAGCGATGGTGTTCTAAGGAGAGATATCTGTGGCTAAACCTGGCAGATATTGGGGAAAAAGAGAAAAAACTTTCTCCTCGATGCACCGGTTTTGCCTTCTGAGCTTTTCGGTACATCCGTTGAGATGGTTATTGGGAAGTTTCGGGAGGTGAAGGCGCGCTCCGCTGCTTTTAAAATCTTTATGCCGCGCCAGTCCAGGTCCAAGCCTCAAGCCAAGAAAGGCGCTGGCTCATCCCAGTCTGAGGACCGGAGGCAAGACCAGAAGTCTAGCACCACTTCTCGTGCTCCCCCTTCTTTGAGTGGTAGAGCACGGAGGAGGCGTGAAGCTAGAGGGAGAAGGAAAGATCTCAGGGAATTGATCCAGAGTAATCGCTCTGAGCGCTCTAGGATCCCAGAGGCTAATTAACATCTGCCTCCTTCCCCCTCCCCTTCAATCCCCTAACTATGGTTAGGTGGAGGCTATGATGCACTTTTACATCTGGCCCTGAAGCTGAACCTATGATGTTTTTGGCAGCATGTTTCTTTCCATCACCTGCCTTACTGATGGTTCGGCATTAGAGGTTCGTTGTAAACGCGTCATATATTTGAGCCCACTCCAAGAGCCTGGCTAGCAGCTTGCTAAGTTGTTAGGCTCCATTTGGGCCTCCTTGGCTACTGTGACCTCCTTATAGGATGCCCTGAGTTTTTACCATTTACTGTGAGCGGTCGTTAGGCCTCCTCTCACTGAGAGTTATTTTTCTTTGAGGCCTCAGCTCGCCAGAGCTCTGCTAGGACAGCATCTGTGAGTTGTAGGCTCTCTGTGAGCTTCCTTACAAGATGTCCTGAGTGTCGATCATTGTTAGGCCCATTCTCGTTTTGAGAATCGTCATTTGAGGCCTCCGCTCCAGATCTCCCCCATTTACTGCGAGCGTCATCAGGCCTCCTTTCACTACAGGAAGTTATTTTATTTGAGGCCTCCATTCGCCTACGGCATGACATCTCAGGAACCGCACTCCAGTGGTTTGAGTCTTACCTATGAGATAGGTCCTTCAAGGTATCTTGGAGAGGTGAGTTATCCAAGTCACAACATCTAACTACTGAAGTGCCTCAGGGCTCAGTTCTTGGACCACTTCTCTTCTCTGTCTATATGGCATCACTAGGTTCTGTCATTCAGAAACATGGCTTTTCATATCACTGCTATGCTGATGACACTCAACTCTAACTCTATAACTGCTCACATCTCAGCTTGTCTAACAGACATTTCTTGCTGGATGAAGGACAATCACCTTCAACTCAACCTTGCCAAGACAGAAATGCTTGTGGTTCCATCAAACCTATTGTTTCATCACAATTTCACCATCCAGTTAGGCACATCAACCATAACAACCTTCAAAAACAGCCAAAAATCTTGGAGTTATGATTGATGATCAGCTGACTTTCTCAGACCACGTTGCCAAAACTGCCCGGTCCTGCAGATTTGCTTTATTTAACATCAAGAAGATCAGGCCCTTTCTTTCGGAACATGCTTCACAACTCCTTGTTCAGGCTCTTGTTCTGTCCAGGCTGGACTATTGCAATGCTCTCTTGGCAGGTCTTCCAGCCAGTTCTAACAAACCTTTACAATTAATACAGAAGGCGGCAGCAAGATTAATTTTTAATGAGCTGAAAAGAATGCACGTCACACCTCTGTTTATCAATTTGCACTGGCTACCAATAGCTGCTCACATAAAACTCAAAGCATTAATGTTTGCCTACAAAACCACCACTGGCTCTGCACCCCTTTACCTAAATTCATTACTTCAGACTTATGTACCCTCTAGAAGCTTGCTTTCTGCAAATGAACATCGCTTTATTGTACCATCAAAAAGAGGCACAAAATCACTTTCACAGACTTTTAAATTAAATGTTCCCTCCTGGTGGAATGACCTGCCATCTTCCTTAGCTATCTTCAAGGATTGGCTAAAAACACACCTCTTCCATCTTTATTTGACCATCTAACTCTAGCAATCTCTTTTCTAATTATATTCTTAAAAAAAAAAAAAAAAACTAACTAACACTAGCTTTTCTAATCTTTTTATATTTTATCTATTTGTTTTCTTTTTATTTATTACACAATTAACAAAAGCAAAAAGGGCCTCTAACACTAGCTTGCTCTATTCTTTTTCTTAAAAAAAAACTTTGCTACGTATACTGCATTAAGCTATTTGAGACTTGTTGCAGCACTTGTATATCATTGCTCTTTTGTTGATTTTCATCGCTTCCATTGTCCTCATTTGTAAATCACTTAAATGTGTGTGTATATATATATATATATATATATATATATATATATATATATTAGTGCTGTCAAATGATTAATCGCGATTAATCGCATCCAAAAAAATGTTTTATGTTTACATAATATATGTATACTCTGTACATTAATTTTGTATATATAAATACAAATACAAGCATGTATATATTTAAGAAAATATGTTATGTTTATTAAATATACTTATACTTATAATATAAGTATTAAATATACTTATAATATAAAATTTGCCCCCTTCCTGTTTTTTTTATTTTTTGCATATTTGTCATATGTAAAAGTTTCAGATCATCAAACAAATTTTAATATTACACAAAGATAATGCAAGTAAATACAAAATGCAGTTTTAACCTGTTAGCCAGCACCCCCCATTTGGGACCCACAGCTGAACATGACCTACCTAAATTAAAATTGTAACAGTTCCTGACTTCAGTGTGTTACACACACAATTGTGGTGTCTTTGGACACCAAGAAGACACTTTAGGCTTTACTATCCATCATCCAGAGTTGATAATGCTCAAAAAGATAAAAAGTTATAGAGACTGAAGTGCCTTGAAAAAACTTGTACCACACTGATTTTTTTAAATTTAATATAAAAATACATGAAATCAGTCCTGGAGCAATCCAGAAAAGTAATGGGTTGAGAGTCACGTGTCTCATGAGTTTATATTTCAAATCTGAAGAAGATACCATTGAAAATGAGATTCCTGCAATCATTTTTCTGAGATTTTTCTGAGATTGTTTCGTTGGACTAAAAGTTCTCGATGGGATGTTGTTCCGTGGACCCATACCTCTCTAACTAAACCGGGATTTACAGCAGTGGATGCGTTTGTGACTCGTTATCAGGATGAATCTGGTATGTACTGCATTTTATTATACATGTTTTGATGTGTACTGATTACACAAATTTAGCAAACACACTCCTTATAATAAGCTTTCCATCGAAAAACAGCGATCTATCGTCAGTGCTTGAGGCTTAGACCTTCAGAATGATATATAGTTTGTCAAGATTAATTTTGTCCCTTTTCATTTAATCTATTCGTAAACAATGACATGTGCAAACAAAGAGCGTTCAGTGCACTGGCGTCCTGGTGCATGTTAACAGGTTAAATGATGATTTAATTTATTAAGGGAAAAAAGCTGTCCAAACCTACCTGGTCCTTCGTGAAAAATGAATTACCCTCTCCTGTTAAATCATGAAAGAACTGTGATTAACCACATTATTTTAGACAAAGTGACAAAGCGAAGCATGCTTAAAGAGCAACACATCATGCTGCAATCTAAAGAAATTCAAGAACAGATGAGAAACAAAATAGTTGACATGTATCAGTCAGGAAAGGGTTATAAGGTAATTTCTAAGGCTTTGGGACTCCAGTGAACCATGGTCAGAGCCATTATCCACAAATGGAGAAAACTTGGAACAGTGGTGAACCTTCCCAGGAGTGGCCGGCCTACCAAAATTACTCCAAGAGCGCCACAACGACTCATACATGAGGTCATAAAAGAACCCAGAACAACATCTAAAGAACTGCAGGCCTCACTTGCCTCAATTAAGGTCAGTGTTCATGATTCAACAATAAGAAAGAGACTGGGCAAAAACGGCATCCATGGGAGAGTTCCAAGGCAAAAGCCACTGCTGACCAAAAAGAACACAAAGGCTTGTCTCACATTTGCCAAAAAATATCTTGATTATCCCCAAGACATTTGAGCAAATATTCTGTGGACTGATGAGACAAAAGTTGAACATTTTGGAAGGTGCGTGTCCCGTTACATCTGGCGTAGAGCCAACACAGCATTTCATAAAAAGAACATCATACCAACAGTCAAACATGGTGGTGGTAGTGTGCTTTGCAAAAAAAATCTTACTGTTCAAAAAATTTTGACTGGTAGTGTAAAATTAATACCTTTATATATATTTCATTAAAAAAAAAGTGTGATCAAAACAGTTGCATAAGGATATACAGTTCATTGCTGAAAACGGCTGAAAAGAGATCCTGTTCAACTGCTGAAAAAAGTAATACCTGGTATTTAAAAAAATATATATTGGGGGCCTTTTACTGTTTCATTAAATCTGATGGGGTAAAACAGAAATGAATAGCTCCAAATTAGCCATTCATTCAGATGAGTACCTTAATCACAGATCTCATCGGAGTACTGCTAATTACAAGCACATGCACAGACATACATAAAGACAGAATGATTTACATAGCAGCACTGTATATTATGATTTTGTACAGGGGTTTTCAAACTGGGGTCCAGGAATCCCCAGGGGGCTGCAATGGAGTGCTGGGTGGTCCACTAAAAAAAATTCATGAAATTAAATTTATTTTTAAAATATTTCTTTTCAGGTTTATACATCTAACAGTACTCTTATAGTATTATTTAAAGCAGAATATTTTTTTTTTTCGAATGTGAAAATGTGTGTGTGTGTGTGGGGGAGGATCCTTGAAACCAAATGGTTAAAAAAATCCTTTGTTTAGGGAACTGTAGTGTGTAGTTGACTGTAATGTTCATGAGCGCTCATTATCATTTTTTGCTCAAAAACGTGCTTTTGAATTTATTTTTATTCATTCCAAGTGATTCTCTGTGTCGTCATTTGGTGTACAGAAATTTAACATTTGTGGTGTATGAACTGAATTTAACAAAGTATTTCAGTATAGGAATTGGTTCACTATAAAACATAGTATGTATTTCATACTGTTATTATTACATATAGTCTTTATTTCTCCAGATATGTCAGGGTGATCTAAAAATAAAAATATACTAACTACCAAATAAACTGTGACATATTGCTTTAATATATCACACGATGCTGCTCTTTACTTTAAAATCCATTCATGAACTGTTTTCTGATTGTGGTCTCTTATCAGAGGGCGAGAGGTGATCACCGAGGGTAAGCACCTGCGAATGGGCTCCATGAGCATGCCAGCCCCTGTGGAACACATGTCCCCTCACCAGCACCAGCCCCCCTGTAACCCAGGTTTCACTGTTCGCTCTCAGTCCCTGCACTCTGTGGAAGGAGAGGAAGAGGAGGGCAGTCCCACATCCCGTAAGCAGCCCCCACCCAAACCCCGGCGGGACCCCAGCACCAAGCTCAGCATCTCCTCTGAAGCTGTGGACCTCAGTCCCACCGGGTGTAAAGGCGATGACTCAGAGAAGTGTGACGGTACGATTCTGTGGTTGTTTAATCCAAGCTTCACCTTCACAATTCCTGTTACACAAAATGTTGAGATTGTTCTCTGCAGGTATATACTAGCGGATGAAATTGGGTTGAATGGGTTAAATTGAACAGTGGCTATTGTTTCATGTAAAAGCAAACACACATAACAATGTGGACAATACCATAATTTTAAATAACCAAGTCATGTGAAGACTTATCTAGACTGAGCACAAACAAGACTATAGCATGTGATGACTTCCATGTTCAGGACAAAATTTGGGGCACATTTTTACACATGCCAATGCATTTATGCAGTTGACCCTAAATTTACCTCCCACCATTTTCTTCCCATCATTTGGGAAGATATGGTGTAGTGGTTGAAGCTGCTTGCTTATAATTTGTAATTATAATTTTGCAGGTTTTAATTCCTGCAAAAAGGCAGTGAGTGCCAACAGTGTTCTGGGGGCATCCCCATGCAGATCTCAACAAGCCCATCAGTTTATGTCTATGCAGTGATGGCCCTCTTTTATCTTTTATTTAGCTGTAGGCTATGAAAGTATTAAGTCAATTTATATTTCTCAGGTTCTGAAGTGTGCCGTGAGAGTTGCTTTTTGACCAAATTTGAAGGGATCACAGTGTGCACGCAGATCTTCCTTAATACCACGGCAACCAGCCCACAGAAACAGAGACCTCCTGCTGCTCCACCAATCCAGACATCAGACATCAGCCTTTACCAATCATCAGCGAGGTGACAAGAAGACAGAGTGTGGCAACAACCAATAAGGAATGGGCTAGCAGCCAGCTCAACAGCGCTATAGCCAATGAGCACCAAAGAGTGGGGAATGTCCCTAATTCAGAGGACAATTGCATGTTGAACGGGAGGTTGAGGGGGTGTGGGGGGAGGGAGCAGTCATCGCAGAATTCATTCAGGAGGAGCGACTGACCTAGATTTAGTTCCCCTGGAGGAGAGAGGGCGAGGGTTAACAGATCTGCTCGTAGGGAGGGGAAAGGCAGAGAGAGCAGGAGGAGGGGCATGTTCAGAGGTGTTGAAACAGATCTCAAGATCCTCTAGTCTACACTTTCACAGAATTAGCAAAAATATAATCAAGTTTTTTTTCAGGCATGCGCAAAGGGATTCTCTCACTGAGACTCACTGAGAGAACATGAAAAATGACTTTAATCTGGCCGAGAAGCTGTTTTACTATTTTTATTCTCTTTACAAACCCACAAAGCATTTAAGAGAAAATGTTCTTTGATAAGATAAAAGATTATCTTTTCTCAGCACAGAACACAGGCATTTTATTATTTTTATTCTCAGAGTGAAGTTGGATCATTGGAGTTAGTGTGTGTCACTTTTGAAGCAGTGCCCAGATTGTGTTTCCCAATCTCTGTATTTCGGTAAACTGCAACTTTTTAATTGCGTTGTATAAAATATATTGGTGTGTACGTATATGGTGTTGGTGATAAAGATGTTGATAGAGTTGGAGAAGCAGGACCATGTGGTATCTGAATAATTGAAATCATATAGTTTTTTTCATGCTTTTCTGCTTACTCAGGAACACAAGGCTGCAGTGAGGACTGCAGGAAAGTTCCCCCACCGAAGCCTAAGAGGAATCCCAACACGCAACTGAGCACTTCCTTTGACGAATCTTACATCCGCAGTCATGGTTCAAAAGGTTCTCCCACCATGCTCTTCTCAAGTGATGGCCAGGCTCCTTCTCCTGCTCAGCCACAGGGCCCACAGGATTCAGACTTAGATGAACCTGTCTACATTGAGATGTCTGGGAATGTGGGACGAGAACCGAAACTTCGTCCTGAGGAAGATGTGCCGGGTGAGGCTGTCTATGAAGAGATGAAGTACCCAGCACTTGACGAGTTTGACTTGCGATGGGATCTTTCTAGCAGTCGTGCCACACCCTGCACAACTGAGCTTGATATCTATGCCCCCCTAAGCCGTTGTACCACCCCTCGGGGCACACCAGTTTGTGAAATCCCTGCCCCATTCCCCAACCTGTTGACCCATAGACCACCTTTACTGGTTTTCCCTCCAGCCCCTGCTCAGTGCTCACCCAACTCGGACGAGTCCCCACTCACCCCTCTCGATGTAGCAAAGCTTCCTATGTTAGAGAATGGTTCTTATGGCAAGTCACCAACCTCATCTTCTCTAGAACCCTCTGGCTCTGCATCTATGCCACACCTAAGACGTGCCGAGAGGGAGCTAACAGCCACTCCTACAATAACAATATCTGGGCGATCGTCAGCACCGCCACTGCCCTGTGCACTCTATAAAAGCTCCTCCTCGTCACAAGGTTATCAGCGCAGCCGCTCAGCCTGCCCCTCACCTGTGAGTATGGTCCGATGCCTGACGCCCCTCAGCCTCATGCGATCACCACCTTTAGATGGGCCATTTCCTACAGCAGGCCTTCCTCGCAGCACCTCTGCCACACCTCATGGAAAGGGATCACCACCGCAGGATGCAGGCTCAGGGGGACGGCATCATGGCTCTATGCAGAACATCTCAGTGGCACGATCACGGACGCCCACTAGCCCTCTGGATGAGCTCACAAACCTCTTCACCACTGGCAGGAACATGCTGAAAAAGAATACCAGCGGCAGAAAGAGCAAGGAGCAGGGAGAAAGTGAGTGCCGACTGCCTATAATCATATTCAGTCACTAATTTAGTAATTGTTTGCCAGTTTTAAAAACTTTAAAAAGTGTGTTAGTAACACAAATATATACATTTGTATGGAGCCCCTAAAGGGACCATGGTGGTGGAAAAAATATCATAGTGAGTGAAACATTTTGGGGTGGAAGGAAAAAAAAAATTTCAGATTTTTTGCGTTCCGTCGCAAAACTTTTGCGTTATCTCGCGAAGATATTTGCGCTCCCTCTCAAAACTTCTGCGTTCTCTCGCAAAACTTTTGCGTTCCCTCACAAAGATATTTGCGTTCCCACGCAAAACTTTTGCGTTCTCTCACAAAACAAGTTGAGTTCGGACAAACACTTCCTGTTTACTTTACAGATTGTCGTACATACAGCTCTAGGTGTTCACAATGGAGCGGTTCATAGAGTTTTATTTTGAACTTGGACGAAATAGTCAGTGCATGCTTAACAAGGCACAGTTTTGGGACCTTCTAAAACGCTTAATGCACTGGAGGACTAAATTCAGTACACACCTTATTAATAAAGCATACAGACAAGCAGAATAGCCCAGAATATGAACGTAACCTGGTAAATTGCACGTTAAGCGTATCCCGCATAGAAAGAAAACGCTTAATTAATGGAGTAAGACAGTGGTATAAAAAGGCAGAATTCAGTATACAGTTTAATAATACATTATACATGAAAGCAGGTAAGCCCAGAATATGAACAGAAGCATTTTCCTCCCATAAAGAAAATGCAGCTTAATGAAGACAGTGATAAAAAAGACCAAATATGCTATAGAAATTATTAAAAATATATTCTGTGTACATGCAAGCAGATGAGCCGATATGAGCTGAATTGCATGATAAGCGTTTTCTTCCCCATAGAAAACCGCACTTAACGTGGCTTAATAAAAGAAGACAGTGATATAAAAAGCCCAAATTTTATATTTTATTAAAAACAGACTACAGGCAATCAATGCAGTAATCCATTAACCCTTTAGGCGCCAGGGTTTTTTGGAAAAATGCTTTGATTTCAAAAGCTTGTGGCTTGAAATGGCTTAAAGATAGAGATCTACTGTAAATTAGAAAAACGTTGGGCATGACCGAAAGTTTATGTGGGGTGTAAATATACTATGACGTCATATTATGACGTCATCAGGGGGCGGTCCTCTTGAATTTCATAACATTCAGGTAATAGTAGATATCGAATGGATGTTTGAACTTATTTGCATGTTTTGTTTTGTTTGTCTTTTTATCCTCATTCCAAATGATCAGAAAAGAGGAAACCAACAATAAAACAGGAGAACGTACTAAATTATTATTATATTACTATACTATATAGTTATGCTTCCACATCAATGACACGATCGCTCACTTGCTCTGCTATTTCCTCGAACACTTTGAATAGGAACATAACGTAATTTTGGTCTAGAATCGAAGTACTACATGTCTGCCATCTAGTGGTAGGGAATACAAATGAGATATTACACCATATTAGGAACTACAGTCTATTTTATTAAGTATGACGTCTTGTCGCAATTTTGAGACTTTGGCGCTTAGAGGGTTAAGCTAGCGGTTCTCAAACTTTTTACAGTGGTGCACCCCCTAGGAGTACCCCCACTTAGACCGCAGTCACACTTTTTCCATTAAGGGACAATATTTGCCCCCTTAAATCGCTTACAGGTGCATTTTTACTGTTATAGAGGCAAAGTTTTTCTAGCCTTATTAATTGTATGTCATGTTTTATGTCATATTCTAAACATTCCATTAATTATATTGTTAATATAAAAAATAAAGCAATAAATGATGGCAAAACGATATGATACTTGTAGATTCAAAACTCAAATTGCCAGTAGGTGGCAGCAAGTCACTGTCTTAATGAGCAAGGCATCGCGTCATTCATTCATTCACTCATTCATTAATTAATTCATTAATTCATTCATTCATTCATTCATTCAGTAACATAGCAAATGGTTGTATTTATGAATGAGTTACTAATTAGTACTGACTCTCCAAATCATTCAAAGCTGCAGATTCATTCACTAACGAAACACCGCTGTTGCTTGGAGACGCACACCAGTTCTGTAGCGGATTTCGTTGGAACTATTATTTCGTTGTAAAATATAACAAACAATATTGACAATATTGTGTTTAAAAATGTAGGCTACATTTAAAATGTAAAATGTACACTTAATAATGCCTTTTTTGTTGAACTGTTATATAAAATCAATGTCACATTTGCAGTCTTTTGGATATTCAGGGAAAATTGCATTATCGTAGGTTCCATAGCGAAATAACAGTGTTCGCTTTATAAAATTTCTAATAATCTAATAATTCTTGAATCTAATAATCAATTTAAATAGTCTGTATTATAGTCTGTGCCATACACCACTAGCTTTAGCTTCAAATACATTGCGAATATGGAAACATTTGGATTTGTGCTGAATGAGAGCGGTACGTGAGCCCATACTTTCAGTTTCGCTTTAAATTAGGTTTTGGCTTGTTTATAGCTATTCTGGGCTTGTCTGCTTTCCTGTGCATAATAGGATATATTTTATTAATAAACTATGTACCATATTTTGGTTTTATACCATCTTCGTCCATTAGCCTCCCTTAAGCGTTTTCTATAGCCTAACAGTTATCTATGCAGGGTTCCCACTCTTTCATGAACACCAGATTCAAGGACATTCAAGGACTTTTTAAAGCACCATTTATTTTATATCAAGCACCTATTAAATTCACACCCCAGTATATGTAGTGTCATGAAAGACCTTACAGTACTTAACATTTCACTTTGAATGTGTAGGTTTCATGAATTTAGACTGTTTTGAGCAGTCATGTTCAAAGGAATTTAATGAAATCCATTGAAGTCAGTACTGGTAATATTCAAATACAATTTCTAAAATATTGATAAAATATGCATAAAACTGGGTTTGCTGTAGTTCTTTTACAAGATTTAATTTTGAAAGAATTTCTCAATGTTTTAATTAATAAAAAGTGGTTAAATGTTGTAATAACACGATAAAACGTGTTAACGTTAAACATTTGCACATTCTCTCAATAGAGACGTTACTCATTAATAAATAAACTCAAGTCAAAATTATTTTGTAAATCACTTTTTATTGCAAATTTTATCTTTGACCTAGAGGAATGCAGGTGCTCAAACATGCAGCTGCTCAAAACTTCAATATTTTTTTGAAAATATTTCATGAACATTTTAAGCATTGTACATGTGCAAATCTGCAAAAACTATAAAGAAAATAAATAAAAAATAGGACTTTCTATTTGCTTTTAAACTGTAAATGTTTTTCACTAAGCTGTTTTTTTTTTCAAATTTTCAAGTTCTACATTTTCTCCTTAGCTCCACGTTGCAGTAAGTTTTGGGAGTTCATTTTTAGTCTATCTCCTATCCTGAAAAGTCTGTCTTGCAGAGATTGACTAAAAATGAGCTCCTAAAACTTACTGCCAGATTCTCGAAGATAAATTCTTCAAACAGTGGTACCAGAGGATGTGGTGCTGGTCCTTCAAGAGTCACTCTCAATTTATCTGTCCACCATGAAGCCTATAAAAAAAATAATCATGTATTTCACAACACTTCAGCATGTTATTCTTATTAAGTGAGGGTCATTTTTTAGGATTTTTTTACCCAAGCAAAGTCTCTGAGAACCTGACACCTTGTAATTCTGGAGACTCGAGGAAGGTTGCAGTTCTGGAAAATGGTTGGAGACTAAATGGTTCCTGATGGTTTCACACCTAATTCTTCACATTAATTCTTAATTATTTTGCAGTTAACATATGTCTTTTCTTCTCCACCTGTTTTTTTCTGACCCCGCTGACCCAATGAGCATTTTGCTGTGCAGTAGTCATGTCTTAACTTTGCAATTTCTGTATTGCATTAGTTTTGAATATTTCTCATGGGGATTTAATAATTTTAAGAGTTAAGAGTTAAATCTCTTTTTTTTGGCTCATTTCATCTGTAAAAGAAAACCTGCCTTTAATAATTCTGCACACCTGAATATAAGGAGTTTTTTCACTTCCAGCTTCATGGACAATTATATATCACTTATAAATTATTAAATATAAAATTAATAGTAGTTATTAAGATTTATGTGGTTTGGAATTGGTAAAATGTGCTTGGAAAAAAATATATAATCAGAATATAATAATTGCCTAATAATTCTGCACGCACTGAAAGATGTTCTCACTTTACACAGAGTCTGTGATCACGCAAAGTGAACAGCAAGAGCTCATTCAAATGCGATTTCAATACCCTGAATATAGCGGTTCCCTGATGTGCGAAAATTATATACAATATTAGAATGTTTCCGGGGGAGCAGGACGCACACGTTGCGGGAGTGGGCAGTAATGGTCAGAAATTCAGCAGGAGCGGGCTTAAGAAAACTGTCCTGCGCAGGGCTCTACACACCCCGATTTTTTTTTCCCACCACCACGTCCAGAGAGATTAAGAGGCAAAAGCCATGGGTATACTTTATTTTAATACACTCTCATGCACAGCTCTGTTCACACAGCTTTCAAAGAATACTCAGTCACAGATGAGCGTGGATGGATGAGTTACACATGCACAGTACCAGCAAGTGGACTCTTCGGTTTCAACATTCACCTTGCGTGTGCGCTGTTGTACGGTGACCATCACGGTATGCGGATTGCAGAAGTTTACTTTGGCCTTAAAGCGATGGGCCAGTCCCAGTATTTGCGGTGTATGCACTTGACCACTTGTCTACTTATAGTTAGGTCAATATATATTTGAACACTGAGACAATTTTCATAATTTCGGCTCTATATGCCACCAGAATAGAATTAAAATGAAACAATCAAGATGGAATTGTAGTGCAGACTTTAAGCTTTAATTCAAGGGGTTGAACAAAAAATAACACAAAATGCTTAGGTATTACAACCATTTTTATACAGTACCCCCATTTTCAGGGGCTCAAATGTAATTGGACAAATAAATATAATCATAAATAAAATGTTCATTTTTTTATATTGTGTTGATAATCCTTTGCAGGCAATGTCTGCCTTAAGTCTGGAACTCATGGACATCACCAACAATTTGGTTTCCGCAGTTGACTTCAGTTATTGTCTGTTTGTGGGGGTTATTTTCAGCAAGTGAAGTTTTGTTTTCAGCAAGTGAAATGCATGCTCAATCGGGTTGAAATTCAGGAAATTGACTAGGCCATTGCAGAATATTCCACTTTTTTACCTTCAAAAACTCCTGGGTTGCTTTTGCGGTATGTTTTGGGTCATTTCCACTTGTACTATGAAGTGCCGTCAACTTTGCTGCGATTTGCTGAATCTGGTCAGACAGTATATCCCTATACACTTCAGAATTCTTCTGGCTGCTTCTGTTTTCTGTCATGTCATTAATAAACACCAGTAACCAAGTGCCACTGGAAGCCATGCATGCCCATGCCATCACACTGCTCCACCATGTTTCACAGATGATGATACACAGATGATCATCCGATCATCTACCACTGTTGTCCTCAGTGGACATCCAGGCCTTTTTATGTTTTTGAGCTCACCAGTGATTTCTTTTATTTCTCAGAACGTACCAAACTGTTGATTTGGCCACTCCTAATGTTCCTGATCTGATGGATTTGTTTTGATTTTGAAGCCTAACAACTGTCTGTTTCACTTGCATGGAGAGCTCCTTTGACCGCATGATGTGGGTTCAGAGCAACAGCTTCCAAATGCAAATGGCACACTTAGAATCAACTCCAGAACTTTTACCTGCTTAGTTTATGTAGAAGTAATGAAGAATAGCCCACGCCTGTCCATGAAACAGCTTTTGAGTCAACTGTCCAATTACTTATGGTCCCTTGAAAAAGGGGGAGGTACTTATTAAAGATTTGTAATTCCTTAACCTTTCCTCCAATTTTTATGTGAATATTCTCAAATCAAAGATCAGAGTGTGCACTTTAAGACCGTATTCATTATATAACTGCAACATGAATATGTTTTGGTCAGCAGCTAAAATAATAAAAATTGTGCCTGTGTCCAAATCAGGGCTTGAAAACGAAAAAAAAAAAAAATCGGTTCACTCCGAGCAGAATCGATATTTTAACGTTTCTGTTCCTGCGTTCCTCATGTATTATTATCGTTCCGAAACCGGTTAATACCGGTTAATAACGTTATTTTTTATTATTATTATTATTTGCCTATAATAATAATAATAATAATAATAATAAAGTACAGCATTTTCTCTACTCAAAAAAAGAAAAAAACAACAACACAGAAAATCTGGTATCTTAACCCGCATAATCATAGCCAATACAGCATCGTCTTTTATAGATTTTGGCCAAATGTAGCCTACTAAACAAAATAAAAAATCTGCTAACACTTTAACGACATTAAAGTATTTTTTCAAGATATTTAAAAATGTTAGCGCCTGTGTGACAGCCATACTGGTATACAGATAGAATCAAGACATTCAAAACTGTCAAGCTTTTGCAAAATAAAGAAAATTACTGCTGTCGTTTTCCTTTCCGTGAACTTTGGATCGTGTCACAATAAACTGAAACTCAGCTTTTTTTTCTTTCGTTTTGTTAATCTGTCAATAATTTAAATTAAATATATTTCGTGTATACATATTCCTTTTTATGTAAGCCTATAGTTTTATTCTGTTTTCTCCGTTCACAGAAGAGAGCAGGTGCTTGTGATCTGTTGAATCCATCTTACACTATCCTCGGATAAACGCCGGTGCATTGCCATTGCGATTTACCAAGAGTTCACTGCTGAGCGCGCGGGCATTTCACGCGTTGGAGGCATCAGCGCCACATTTGCAATATAGGCCGTAACCTACTACTTGAATTAGTGATTGGTTGACAGCAAATTTCAAATATTAAATGGAACGATACAATAACGTTATTAACCGGTTAATGGCCATTTCAATTTTTTTATTCTGTTCGGAACTATAAAATTTGATTTAGTTTCTGGTTCTGGTTCTGTTCCTGTCAAAATTTTGTTCGTTTCCGGTTTTCGTTTTCATTCCTTGAACCGGTTCAGAGCCCTGGTCCAAATATATATGGACCTAACTGTACATGACGTTCTTCCTGTATTTTGGCCCAAGACCGCAAGCATGTGTAGAACCTGGTGGCACAAACTTACAACATAGTGATGTAAAAAAAGGTTATTATAGAGTTTACAAATTTAGATTTTCAGTGTACTACACTATCTAACAGACAACACAATGTACTAATTGTGGTGCTTTGAATTTTTTTAAAAGCAGTTGCAAGCATTTCACAAAATACATATGTTTGACTCACCAATAAAATGTGCAACACTTTACATTTTAATGACAAATATGTGACCCTGGACCACAAAACCAGTCTTAAGTTGCTGGGGTATATTTGTAGCAATAGCCAAAAATACACTGTATGGGTCAAAATGATTGATTTTTCAATCACTAATATGTACGCCCCCAACATTTGCATACACCCACTCATGTTCTATTCCAGCCGGCAGCCGAACCTGCACAGCCGAATCATCAGAAGTTCTGCAGTATTGTAAAGAAACAAGCGAGGACAACAGCAAAAATGGCAGATCATGGAAATAAATGCTATGTTCCAGGCTGTGCAGGGGATGTGCAGTGCAGGGATGGGTTGGTGTCTGTATTCAGTAATGGAAAGCAAATAACACGTTCTAATAAAATAACGCGAGCCACTAAAGGAGTAAGGAGAGATGACGGCGAATGATTTACAAATCCTGAGCACCAGTGACAAGCATCTGATCTTGTAAAATGTGTGGTAATTACTGCCGCTCCATAGTATAAACAGAGTACGTGCAATCGCGAATCTCAAAAGTGAAACTAAAAAGCGATTGTGCATTCCAAAGCAGTTTCAATGCCCCGCATATTAATAGCGGCTCCCTGATGCCAACATTTTATTTACAGTATAATTACCCAATGATATAATTGCGTGAGAAATTATTGAAATATATATTTTCCCTGTGTTTCCTTCCTGCTGTGTGAGCTACTTAAATGAGCCACACTGTGAAAGAGCCAATCAGAGCAGAGCTCAACATTGAGCCGCACTGTGAAACAGCCAATCAGAGCAGAGCTCAACATTATTATTCATGACCCTTCCAAATAAGGTAATAACAGACCATTTCATTCTAGGGACAAATCCAATTCCGTTTCTGGAGATTTTTTGCCCTTACCTAAGCCACATACCTTATATGTAGATATCAGAGAACAATTAAAAATATTGTATCAATGCATTCTATGGCACCTTTAAGTAAAGATCATGTTCCATGAAGATATTTTGTAAATTTCCTACTGTAAATATATCAAAACTTAATTTTTGATTAGTAATATGCATTGCTAAGAACTTCAGTTGGACAACTTTAAAGGCGATTTTCTCAATATTTCGATTTTTTTGCACCCTCAGATTCCAGATTTTCAAACAGTTGTATCTATGATGGCTTATCATAACAAACCATACATCAACGGAAAGCTTATTTATTCAGTTTTCAGATGATGTATAAATCTCAATTTTTAAAAAAATGTCCCTTATGACTGGTTTTGTGGTCCAGGGTCATATATATGTAATATCTAATTAATAAAACGTACACTGTAAAGTTTTCCTTGAAGTTCCTGATCATAATGAATGACAAGATACACTTGGGGGCACTGAGCTCTGGCATTTTTGTATTGAGTATTGGGATAGGCCAAGTAAGTGTTGACCCAGATCTGCTACTGATGCATTAAACCAAAGCTGCATGTTTCTTTAAAGGGGTCATAAACTGCCTTTTTATTATTTTGTACTGTTCTCTGAGGTCCCCTTATAATCCAGCCTGGTCTCATTGTTTATACGTAGGTATTAATCAGTGCTTGAAGTGGAAAAAAACTTCAAGCACTGATTAATGTGCCCCCCCCCTATTTATTTATTGAATTTCTTTATATTAAATAAGTTTTAATTTTCATAATTCACAGTGTGGGCTATGTATAGTGCCACAGTCAATCGATAATTAAATAAACATTTTCAATACAAATAAGCACAAGTCGAGCTGCGATACCAAACAGGACCACAGGGAGATGCCAAAGACCACTAAACCTCCTGCCTTGACCTGACTGGATATATTCAGAATTGCTAAACTTCTTACCACTGCATAACATTCAGTCAGCCAGCAACCATTATAAAACATTCTTGCTTTTAAGCCAAATACACATTGAAAATAAGAATTTACTGACATCTGGACGTGAGGCACTATTCTCTCCACAATCTCTAATGAAATCGGCCGTGTTCTCGCTGCATTAGCACTGTTTTGTACAACTGTTTGAATTCGCTTACTGGATCATTGGACTTTCCAGGAGTTTATCGGTTTACATTAATTATCGCAAAAACCTGTTTCTTTTCATTTTTAAGGTGTTGTTTTCGTTATAATGTACTGATTCAAATGAGAAATTAATTATTATTCTGCTTCTCCTGACATGTGCTTGCACCTCACACAATTTGGCTGAAAGGATAACAGTAGCCTATAGTGAAACAAGACAGCGCCCAAACATCATCACATTATATTATTTCGCAGAAAATTAATATAAATTCTCCATCTTTCTAAAGAAGTTGACGCAAACATATGGGTTTACCAGTGTTTTTCCATTGTGTTATAGGCTATGTGTATGCCTTTGGACTTAAATGGACTGAGTTGTTTTATGCATTTTTGTGATTACAAATAAATGGAGCAGCTGCGACTGAACAAGTATGTGTTTTCTCATTTTATGTGAGATAATTAAAAATATTAGTTGGATTTAACCTGTTAACCTGCTCCCCCCATGTTGGGCCTCACAGCTGAAAATGACCTACTTAAATTAAAATGGTAACAGTTCCTGACAATAATGTGCTACACACACAATTTAGGTATCTTTGGAAAGAAGACACAATAGGCTTTACTATCCATAATACTATCCAGAGTTGATAATGCTCAAAAAGATAAAAAGTTATAGACACTGAAGTGCCTTGAATTTTTTTTTACCACACTGAATGTTTTTTTTTAATTTCATATACAAATACATGAAATCGGTCCTGGAGCAATCCAGAAAAGTAATGGGTTGAAAGTCACATGTCTCATGAGTTTATATTTCAAATTTGAAAAATGAGGAAAAATAACCACCAAATGTATTGAAGAATTCCACAAACTAGTTTAGTCATTATACCCCTGCATAGTTTTTCAATTATAAAATAATAGACAGAATTTTAGACATCATATAAGTGATTTATTTGAGCACTAAAAAATACAAAAGAATAATTTGAGTAATAAAAAAGAAAAAAAAAATAGAAAAAAAAGAATTTGCTTTATATGTAGTACACACTCCAGTACATACCATGACTGCCAGACATACACTGATATTGCCAGACATTCATGCTGATTGCAGTCAGTAATCACACGCTGATCTGCGTCCATACAGATGATAATCATACAGATGGGCCATATAGTCAATAATAACCGATCATTTACAGCAATCACATTGATAGCTGTCATACAGTCGGTAATCACACGCTGATGTGTGTTCATACAGATGGTAATCATGCAGATACGGCCACGTTCCCCACAACACACACACACATACTGTATATGAAAAATGTTGAAGAACAAAAAAGAAAAAAAAATATTTGTGCAAAAAGGCGATCGCTAAGTTATGCCCCCATCAGATGACAGGTGCGTCACAGCGTGCGTCACGCGCCGTCACGAGAGAGCGGCAGAATTCAAATAAACAATATTCCGCGTATCTGTGACTTTTTATTTAAGTGGATGGTCTCATTCTGTTTGTGACACTGTGTGCTACAAAACCGTGTTGTTGTTTTTTACCACCATCGCTGTTTTTGAGCGTAATTTATTCCATAAGGGACACAAACAATAACTCTCCCGAAGAAATGAAACGTAAACAAAGGAATTACCATCTTTATTACAATGTTATTGTTTTGTTGGACTAAAAGTGCTCTATGGGATGTTGTTCTGTGGACCTGTGGGATTTCAGCAGTGGATGCGTTTGTGACTCGTTATTACAATGATAATGGTACGTACTGCTTTTTTATTATGCATGTTTTGATGTGTACTGCTTACACAAATTTAGCAAATACATTCCTTATAAGCTTTCCATTGAAAAACAGCGATCTATCGTCGATGCTTGAGGCTTAGACCTTCAGAATGATATATAGTTTGTCAAGATTAACTTTGTCCCGTTTCATTTTATCTATTCGTAAACAATGACATGTGCAAACAAAGAGCGTTCAGTGCGCCGGCATCCTGGTGGTTGTTAACAGGTTTTAACATCACTGATGCGCACTTCTGACACAAAGTAATAAATTACTGTCACTGTATCTTTTTAAAATTGTAAATCATTGGTAAAATATTAATGCTGGAGACTTTTAAAATCTTTATAAGGACGAAACTTCTGTCAACTTCTGTTTGCTTCTGTCAAGTTCATTTTGCGATAGTTTTCATTAATTTTCCCCTCTCTGGTGAAATGATGTTGTGTGCCGTTTGCTTCAGAGAGGTGTGTTAAGGGTGGGTTTTTAGAGTAGCACTGGACCGACAGTGGAAACGCAGCATTGGCCCCGCCCGGCTCTTTGTTAGCTTTGGCTCACACTGGCCAGATAGTTTAAAAGCAACAACACCTGCAGTAGACCGACTCCGCTTGCATTCATTCACGCGATTTGTCGAGATGAAAGGTGACCCCTCCTGTTAGTGTGATTTACTGTATATACTGTTATTTCACCAGACACAGACGCTTTGACTCTGAGTACCGGCAACATGTCAGAAGTGCCGGTACGCATTAAAAAGTGCCAGTACGCTAAAGACTAAAATACAGAAGTGCCGGTACTGCGTACTGGTGCGTGCCGGTACTGCGTACTGGTGCGTACCGGCCCACTTCAAGCACTGGTATTAATATGTAACATTTACAAGCACAAAATGTACAGTTTTGTACGTTTTTATTGATGCTAAAGCGTAAAATTTAGACATATTTCAATGTTTAAAACATACAAATCGCTACATATTTTTAGCTAAAAAACTTAAAATATTTACGTATCTTTTATATCATTAACATATTCGTATCAATTAATTTTTATCATTTTATCAATAAGCAATTTAGATTTGTAGATCCCTAAACCTACCCATTTTATAGTGAATATGCATTTTTATCATTTTATCAATATGTGATTTAGATTTTTAGACCCCTTAACCTACCGCCAAACCTTAACCTACCCATTTTATAGCGAATATAAAAGGATATAAAATGCAATTGACCGAAATATGCAGGAAAATAACCATTTGGTAATGTACATGACAATGTTAATATATTTGGTCTTGGCGGAATAGATCTGCTACGCTACCGCTGCTGCTGCTGCTGCTGCTGCTGTGACAGAGCACGTACCGAGACTTGCTACTGCCAATACATCCACAACATGCTGCTGTTGTCACGGTGCACACACGAGGGAGGAACAAGGACATGCAGACGAGGACGTAAACTCAAATAATAATATTTAATCAGACATCAAGGCAGGACAAGACAAGGCTGAGAGACAGGATACACCGGGAAGTAACGAGTAGACCAGACGAAATCAAACTCAAAAGACAGGACTAATATACACAGGGTAATTAACACATAACGAGACAAACACAGCTGGAACATACTTAACTCATAATGACATGAAACAAGGACAGGAAACAAACCAAATATGGACACAAGAGGCGGGAACACATGACACACGACAGAGGACTGACATTACTCCCCCCTCCCGAAAGGCTCATCCCGAGCCTTAACAGTTCCATCGGGGAGGGGGGGTGGGCACTCTTGAGGCCCCTCAGGACAAACACGGACAGGAACACAGGACGGGGACCTCCAGAGTGGAACAGACAGACAGGGACCATGGCGGAGCTGGGAGCTCTGGAAGCCATGGCGGTGCAGGGAGCTCAGGAGGCCATGGTGGAGCTGGGAGCTCTGGAGGCCATGGCGGAGCTGGGAGCTCTGGAGGCCATGGCGGTGTAGGGAGCTCTGGAGGCCATGGCGGTGTAGGGAGCTTTGGAGGCCATGGCAGATGGTCTTCGGGGCCTTGGCCTAGGTCCCCTCGGCCTGACCCCTACAGCCGGAACTCTTACTACCCCCCCCCCCCAAATTTCCCTGGGGAAGTGAGGGGGTATCAGGAGCCCTCCGGGGCTAAACAGACAGGACAGTACAAAACACGACAGGAAAGCCCTCCAGGGCCAGACAGACAGGACAGGACAGCCCACAGGAACAGGAAGCCCTCCAGGGCTAGCTCGGAGGCTGAGGCTTCTTCTGGGCATGACCAGGAGTCAGGGGCCCTCACAAGGTCCCTCAGCGACCGCCTCCAATTCAGCGACAAGGGGGCAGGTGGCTAGAATGGCCTCCATGGCCACAAGAGGAGCCGCCTGCCCCAGACGAGTCTCCATGGACCAGACATGACATGACAAGCTTCTTTAAAATGTTCCTGTGGGCACAACAAGACAGACACACGGCACTCCTGGCTGTGACATGTGGACTTGATCCACGGGGCTAGGGATAGCGGCGGCCAGCGGGCATGAGTCAGCGCCAATCCGGCGGGCTTGAATCAGCAGCGATCCGGCGGGCTTGATTCAGCGGCGATCCGGCGGGCTTGATTCAGCGGCGATCCGGCGGGCATTGAGTCAGAGGCGGGCTGGCGGGCATTGAGTCAGAGGTGGGCCGGCGGGCTTACGGTTGGGTCTGGTCTTCTGTCACGGTGCACACTCGAGGGAGGAACAAGGACACGCAGACGAGGACGTAAATTCAAATAATAATATTTAATCAGACATCAAGGCAGGACAAGACAAGGCTGAGAGACAGGATACACCGGGAAGTAGACCACAGTGGAAATACACCACTGGTGGTGGTTGAGGAGAGAACCCCCCCAGATGATTGTAAAGCGCTTTGGGTGTACAGAAATACATAAGAAAGCGCTATATAAATGCTTCATTCATTCATTCATTCATACACCGGGAAGTAACGAGTAGACCAGACGAAATCAAACTCAAAAGACAGGACTAATATACACAGGGTAATTAACACATAACGAGACAAACACCGCTGGAACATACTTAACTCATAATGACATGAAACAAGGACAGGAAACAAACCAAATATGGACACAAGAGGCGGGAACACATGACACACGACAGAGGACTGACAGCTGTGAGCACGTAAGAATACTGCTGCTGCACAAATATGATGAATAACCCCATAGCAGATCTATACAGGTGGAGCTGGGGAAGGTGGAGGGTTTCTGAAGTGCACTGCAAACTGCTACATTCATGTAGTATTCATTCATGAGTTTCATACCAGAACTTTGTATATATATATTTGTCATGTCTGTGAGGCAAGTATTTGCTGAGTTTCGGTTAATTTTTGTGAAGCGTTCCTATTCAGAGACTGAGACAGCAGAAAACACATCCTGTTTGTTTTCTTTGTTTTACAAAAGCACAACATTTTGTTGATATTGTGAGCACACACAAATAAAAGTAGGCCCTTTACAGTTCTGAATGCTGTATTACTCTTATCTCTTGCCATTATGAGCAAAAATTACTGCTTATTTTAAGTTGTTTCCACTATAATTATGAAAAAATGTGATTGTGATTGTGCTGGTGCCTCCATGTCTATTGTCTTTTGTTGTGTTGCATGATCGCATCGCTCGCATCCAGTGTAGACATGATGTTATAGTAGGTTAACCTGTTAACATGCACCAGGACGCCAGCGCACTGAAAGCTCTTTGTTTGCACATGTTTTCAAACAGATAAAGTAAAACAGGACAAAATTAATCTTGACAAACTATATATCATTTTGAAGGTCTAAGCCTCAAACATCGACGACAGATCGCTGTTTTTCGATAGAAAGCTTATAAAGGAATGTATTTGCTAAATTTTTGTAAGCAGTACACATCAAAACATGTATAAAAAACCGCAGTACATACCAGATTCATCCTGATAACGACACTCAAACGTATCCACTGCTGTAAATCCCGGTTTAGTTTGAGAGATAAGGGTCCACCGACCAACATTCCATCGAGCACTTTTAGTCCAAAGAAACAATAAAGTTGTAATTTTGATCGTTATTCCTTTGTTTATGTTACGTCTCATCTCTTCAGGGAGAGTTATTGTTTGTGTCCGTTTTGGAACAAATTACGCTCAAAAACAGCGTCTTGGTGGTAAAAAAAACAGCATGATTTTGTAGCAGGCAATGTCCCAAACAGAATGAGATCATCCAAAAAAAAAGGTTAAAGATACACGGAAGATTGTTTATTTGAATGCTGGCTCTCCCTCGTGACGGCGCATGACGCACACTGTGACGCACCTGTCATCTGATGGGGGCGTAACTTAGCGATCGCCTTTTTTGCACAAATAAACCTTTTTTTTTTTTTCTTCTTCAACAGTTTTCATATATGTTTGCGTGTTTTGTGGGGAATTGCCTGTATCTGTATGATTAACATCCGTATGGCTGATAATCAGCATGTAATTACTGACTGTTCACAGATATCAGTGTGAATGCAGTCTATATAAAAGGCCATTATAATGTGATTATTGACTATATGGGCGGCCATCTGTATGATTAGCATCTGTATGAATGATCGTCAGCATGTGATTACTAATGTATGAGCAGGAGCATCTGTATGTCAGGAAATCAGAGTATGTACTTAAGTTATTTTTTTTTATTATTATTGATTTTTTTTCATCACTCAAAAATTATTATTGTTGTATTTTTCTAGTGCTCAAATAAATCACTTATACGATGTCTAAGATTCTGTCTACTGTTTTATAATTGAAAAACTGCAGTGGCATGTATAATGACTAAATAGTTTGTAGTAGAACCCTTCAATAATTTGGTAAATATTTTTCCTCAAACAGAGGGGGAGGGGGGGACTAGAAAAATGGCTGCAGGAATCTCATTTTTCATGGTATCTTCTTCAGATCTGAAATATAAACTCAGGAGACATGTGACTTTCAACCCATTACTTTTCTGGATTGCTTCAGGACTGATTTCATGTATTTTTATATGAAATAAAAAAAAAATCAGTGTGGTACAATTTTTATCAAGGCACTTCAGTGTCTATAACTTTTTTATATTTTTGAGCATTATCAACTCTGGATGATGGATAGTAAAGCCCAAATGGTCTTCTTTCCAAAGACACCAAAATTGTGTGTGTGGCACACTGAAGTCAGGAGCTGTTACCATTTTAAGTTAGTTAGTCACTTTCAGCTGTGATTCCCAATATGGGGGGCGCTGGTTAACAGGTTAAATCATAACATGGAAATTTGATTGTGTGATTTGTGTCACCACGACATACGTTGTAACACATACGTACAGTGTGTGTTTGAAAAAAGGATGTAATCGTCCTTTGCTTTTTTCTGGGGTGCATTTTACCCCAGACCGCCAAAGAGTAAATAAGTGAATGAAAGAAATTGCGAGAGCAACAGGAGATTTGAGGCTCATGGCAGACCTGCCCAAGAGATGATTCACCTTGTGATTGGCTGAATGTTAGTTCACTCAAATCTAAGTAACAAATCAGAGAACATGGGCGGAAATATTGGCAGTGGGTCAAAAAAAGTGTGGGGGACAGAATCGCCTGTTTCTAGCAGTGCGGGCTGCCACACCCCTGATTGTGATATGCTTGAAGTGTTTTATATCTATAGATTTTATCTTAGGCACGTCGTGATGATTTGAGAAGGCTAAATTGATCAAACATAGGCTATGATCCACTCACTGCCTGCTGCTAGCTGCTTGGTTTTTATTTTAAAAAAAAAAAAAAAAAAAACAACAACAAATTGAATTTAACAAAAAAAAAATGTTCCAAACATATTTCTAAATTAACTTAATAAAGAAATGAAAAGAATTATAACAACTTTGCCATTAAAAACAAAACTGAACTATCTTAATGGCTGCAACAGCAGCTGCGTAATGCGGAGAGAGAGAGAAGACTCAGGCTCCAGTTGGACTCGGGCCGGGAATTCTGATAATTTGTTGGACAAGGGCCGGGCTAGGGTCTGAGCATCTTAGGCCAGGGCCGAGCCAGGGTTTAGGGCCCGAGCACTGCAGTGCGAGGACCCTCTTTAAATTGCTCTGTTTCTTCTTCTTCTTCTCCAAAATGAATCATGGTTTTGAGGGCCTACACATGCTCAAATAATGCTCATGAAACTTGATGTTCATGAAACTTTGCACAAACACCAGAAGTAGCGAAAAATTACGTCTGATATGTGTTTCAGAAGTGGATGTGGCAAAATGGCTTGATAGTGTCATCTTTCACTTCCATTGAAGTGCCCCTCCCACTAGGTTTCACGTACATGTACAAAAATTGGCACACACATGTAAAGGCCGTTTCACACTGAGCCCGATGCGAAAAAGCGAGGCGAATCGCCGGCGAACGGTGCTTTCACACTGAGCGCGAAACGATTGATCGCCTTCTGCTAAATTATGTTTTATTAACAATGTTCGGGAGGAGCACATTCAGTTAATTAACTCAGCCGATTCATCATCATCCATCACACCGTCTATCCTATCAGCTCGAGAGAGAGCCTCTATAAATAGCCAAGCCATCTTACCTTCATTCTCTCTACAGTCTTTCTGCATTCGGTTCGCTCCTTATGCCACTTTTATCACAGACCCAATTTTTTACCATCCAACGACGAGACTGATCAGCCACCTCATTCCTAAATCCACTCCAGCTGCCAAGGAGGCCAATAGATCGAGCAAAGCCCTGAACTCACCTCGCTCGACACCGTCATCGTCCCACACTAGACCCGGCTCTCTGTGAGTGTCGGGTCGCAGCAGCAGGCCTTCAACAAGCCTGGGCCGCATTCCAGTTCTCACTGCAGCAAAGCCTCACTCGCTTCCCGCTTCGGCTCAGCCTTTCACCACAGCTCCTCCGGCCGCAGCACCTTATGCAGCCGGGCCTCCAGCTCCCGTAGCAGATGCTAGCCGCTAGGCAAATTAATTAATTTTTATAATATAATATTCTATCTAAGTGGCATCCAATTTTTTTCCATATCAAGGAAGCTCACCGAACCCTCATCAGCAGAGTCCTTTAAAATCAGCTCATTTCCTCCAACACCCCCCCCCCCCCCCGAGCTGAACATCTCCGCATCTACTGCCGCAGCAGAGCCCACTTACGCAGAAGCCACATCCTCTTTTCAGATACCGCAGCAGTGCACGCTTCTGCAGAAGCCTATATCTTTACTTCCCACTGCCGCAGCAGTGACTGCTCCCGCAGGAGCCTTTTCTGTATTTACCCACTGCCGCAGCAGTGACTGCTCCCGCAGGAGCCTTGCCTATATTTCTCCACTGCCGCAGCAGTGACTGCTCCCGCAGGAGCCTTATCTGTATTTCCCCATTGCCGCAGCAGCGACTGCTCCCGCAGGAGGCTTTTCTGTATTTTCCCCACTGCCGCAGCAGTGACTGCTCCCGCAGGAGCCTTTATCAGTATTTCTCCACTGCCGCAGCAGTGACTGATCCCGCAAGGGCCTTTATCTCTCTTTTCTAAGGCCACAGCAGTGCCGCTACTACAAGCGACGTCTAGCATCCCTTCAGCCCTAAGATCTGCTAGGGTTGGGGGGTTATCAAGCCCATTCTGGCAGCTGTCCCGCACTAATTGCATATTTTGGGGAAAGCGCTCTGGGTCTGGGCTAAATGCCGAGCTCGGAGCCCTCTCCCTGGACAGGGGGAGTGCTCCGGATTCGGGAAGAATTACTGAGCTCGGAGTCCTCTCCCCGGACAGCACGCCAAATATGCATAACCTTTACTCGGTTTATTATATATAAGTTTGAACTCGTGAATTCACACCTGCACGCTGGGTGGTGCTGACCAGAAATGCATTTTTTCCTCAGATATGTATCTCGTGTATGGTCTGCTGCTCAAGTTTGGTTTTACACCAGAAACACAAACTATGTATAATGCTTACAAGAATACATCTTAAAATATATACAGAGGTACAATTAACATCATGCTACATTTGAAAATGTATGTTATTATTTATGTTTTTGCTTAAAATACACTTTAAACCATCACAGAGTGCTTGTAATAAAATCCGATTGAGATCTATATTGAAATCTATAATAGGCAGACATGCACTTTTTATAATGGGTTGAATGTGACACCTGCTTATCATTTGTCATAAACATCCTTTATTGTTATAAAAATATAATGAGCTGCATAAAACACATACAGAAAATATATTGTCATAATCATGTCTATTTGCTTTCATATTTCATATATAGAAAAATGTTTCTCTCATTTTCTTTTCATATGTAATGGCAGGAGATAATAGGCTAGCCCATGATTGACAGATCTTGAGTGAATGAGCTCTGACTCACTCATGGACACACATGGAAGAAAATGGACAGTGCTCTTCAGATCACATTCAGTGGAGAATTAATAGAAATTATATTCTGTATAAAGAACATGTGAGAATTAATCTGTTCTCAGATACCAATGATAACAAGAATGCATCCTCTTCTCTCTCAGAATACTCTTCTGCAGTGTTTGTTTACACTGGTTTTCTAAACAGCGCCACTACTCTCACCCTTACGTGCAACAGCAGCTGCTCCGGGCACATGATTTCAGCTCAAATCTAAATGGACAGCCCGTTTAGTCACGGAGCGATGGGGGGAAAAAATCGACACACAGGACAAAAAAAAAAAAAAATTGTTTTTTTCGCACCACGAGTGATCGCGCCTGGTGTGAATAGCCCCACAGAGATCTGTTGTTTCGATTAAAAGATGTCATTGCGTCGAACATTCCCACCAAATTTTCGTGTTCAGTGTGAAAAGGCCTTAACACTCTAATACCTATAAAAAAGTATCTTAGAGCAAAATTCGAAACCCAACAGGAAGTAAGTTCTTTTTAATTTTGTCTGCAAATTTTGTGTCATTTTTGCCGTGTTGTATTTTAATGAACTCCTCCTAGAGATTTAATCAGATCAACATTAAATTTGGTAAGTGTAATCTAAAGCTATTTGTGATGTTAAATTGCGAAGATCTTGAGTTTTCATTGAAGGGCGTGTCCATGGCGGCCTGACAAATTTCAATGTTTCACCATGAAACGGGAAGTTGTTATAACTCAGGCATACAATGTCCAATCTGTCCCAAACTTCAAATGTTTGATAAGACTCCTGACCTGAAGAGATCTACATGCTCATATTCAGTTACAGTCATAGCGCCACCTACTGGCAAGAGGAAGTGACATGTTTTATGCTTTATCAAACTCCTCCTATTGATTTAATGACATCAACATTATATTTGGTCGGTCTAATCTAAAGGCCTTTGTGATGGTATATTGCAAAGATATCTTTAAAGGGTGTGTCCGTGGTGGCTTGACGAAGTTCGATGTTTGCCATGGGAATAGAAATTGTTGTACTCAGCCATTTAACATCTGATCTTCCCCAAACTTCACACGTTCAATATGAGTCCTGGCCTGAACACATCTAAAGACCAATATTCATTTACAATCATAGCGCCACCTTTTGGCAACAGGAAATTACTTTTTTTTACACTAACTTAAACATGTAATGTCCAATCTGCACCAAACTTCACATGTTTGATAAGAGTCCTGGCCTGAACACATCTACATGACAATATTCAGTTATAATCTCAGCAGCACCTGCTGGCAACAGGAAATGTCATGTTTTACATTAAACTCAAGCATACCATGTTTAATCTGTACCAAACTTCACATGTTTGATAAAAGTTCTGGCCTGAAGACATCTATACACCAATGTTCACTTATAGTCATAGTGCCACTAGCTGGCAGCAGTAAGTTTGACACATATAAATGACTTTGATTTATTCCTCCTATATTAACCAATTTAAAAGCATATTGCTCACCATTCACTGTTTTCCTAAAGCTAACATGTGGTGGTGAGCCTGGGTGTGAGGGCCCTTTCAATGCTGCTTGCAAATTTAATTAGGGCCAGAGCACCGGTGGTGCAAGGACCCTATTGGAATTGATCAGTTTATTATTATTAGGACATGAGCACCGGTGGTGTGAGGACCCCCTTGGAATTGCTCCATTTATTATTATTATTACTATTATGGCACCGCACATGGCAGCCACAGTGCTTATCTCTCCAGTGTTTGTACTGTTTTTATTAGTTTTTCCTGTTTTTTTGTTTCTCAAACATGATATATTTGTCAGGGTTCTGTTGTGTGTGTCATGTGTTCCCGCCTCTTGTGTCCATATTTGGTTTGTTTCCTGTCCTCGTCTGATGTGATATTTAGTTAATTCTTGTCCAGCTGTGTTTATGTGATTATGTGTTAATTACCTGTGTATTTATAGTCCTGTCTGTTCAGTTTGAGTGGGTCTGGTTTACTCGTTACTCCCGGTGTTTCCTGTCTGTCAGCCTTGCCTTGTCCTGCCTTGTCCTCATTAAAGACTGTAATTTGAGTTTACATCCTCATCTCCGTGTTCCTTGTTCCTCCATGCTGTGTGCACCGTGACAATATTATATATTGTGTTTTTGCTATTTTGTATATTTGTATATTATTCTTTTTATTATCTGTGTCCTGTCCTGTCGCTGTCATTCTGTTGCACTGTGGAGCTTCTATAACTATAACAAATTCCTCATATGTGTAAACATACCTGGCAATAAAGCTCATTCTCATTCTCATTCTCATTCTCATTCTCATATTATCATTATTAGGGTCTGAGCACTGATGGTGCAAGGACCCTATTGGAATTGCTCAGTTTTTTCTTCTTCTTCTTCTCCAAAATGAAACGCATTTTTGAGGGCCTAAATATGCTCAAAAACTCATGAAAATTTGCACACGCACCAGAAGTTGCGAAAATATATATGGGTTTCAGAAGTGGGTGTGGCAAAATGACTCAATTAGGGCCCTATGAAATCCGTTTTATTTTTTCCCAAATTCCGTTTTATTTTTTTCTAAATTCTGTTTTTTCCGTTTTAATTTTTCTGGATTCCGTTTTTTTCCATTTAAATTTATCTGGATTCCGTTTTTTTTCCCATTTAAATTTTTCTGGACTCCTTTTTAATGGTCAAATTAAATTTTATTAATCAAAAAGCATGTCTAATTAACTAAAATCATGAAACTTATACAATTTAACATTAATTTATTAAAAGTGTAACACAAATGACATGTTTAGGGCCGAATTAAATGTTTTATTTTTTTCTCACCTTATGTTTTATTGTTACCAAATTCTGTGTTTTAGCATGTCTAATTATTTGAATGCATACAAACAATTTTTATTTATTCTTACAGTAGCCTTATGAAAATGTTTTTTCCCCCCTCAGAAATTCTGTGTTGTAATAATAACACTTTTATCCATTACTTTAATTTTAGTTTTAAACTGAATCTTAAGATTTGATATTGATATGATCAATTGATATTAATCCAATCGTCCAACTTATACCTTATCTAACAATCGTCCAGCGAGTTGTTAGATTTCAGTATATCTGAGAAAGTCTGTTTATTCTCGTGGCCACGATATAATGATACAGAATTATTTAAATAACCTTATGACAGTTATGAGCATAGGTAACGTAATCTGGGCAAAGTTTGATTTGAATATTTCGCAACAGAACACAGAACACTTCTCTATAAATCAAACAAGAGTTTATTTGCTATCTTACTAAAATACATGAACTAAGCTAAATAACATAAAACAAAATACATACACACAGGCAATGAATTGTTGCAATTGAGAATGATTAAAATATAGCACTGTTTTGCTATTTCCACACGATTTTACCCGTGTCGATCATCAAGAGGAGATCTCTATTATCCTTACTTTAGAGATAGATACGACCAGTTCAGCCACTTTATAGAGATTTTGTTTGATACTTGCTTTTAAGTTGAAATGACGCTGTGTGTGGCTTGAAGGAATCCCGCACGTCGTTGCGTGACGTCACTCTGGGGATGTCCTTCTGTTGTTGCTTGGTTGGCTCTGGGGGCTGTTTTAAGCTCTTGAGTTCCTTTCGCGTAGCTTCAGACTTTCAAGGGTTTCTTCAGAGATTTGACTAGATGTTGGTTCAATGTTCAAACTCGGCCTAGATGTTAAGGCTGTAAGCTCTTTTGGAGTAGCTCCAAGTTTCAAAGAAACGCGCAATTTCGAGCAGAGAGCAGAGAGAGAGCGAGGGGGTCCGTTTTTTAGCTGGACTGACGTCAGGGCGTCCACCAGCGCTCTTCCAATGAAATGGTTCCTGTGGGCGGAGCCCCGCCCACATGGATCAATCTTCCATGCGTAAATTTATCTACTTAGTTATTTTGTCACATGAAGAAAATATCCTGGCAGATTTCTATATGTGTTATAATCATACATTATGGTGCTAAGGGTAATTTTCAGTCACACCAAATTATTGCCACTGATATGAGCATTCATTAAAACCCAAACAGCAGATATCTGGCATTCTCCAAAGTACATATCTCAGTTATATATATTACATGGCTAAGGCATAGATTAAACTATCCTAAATTCTAAATAATCACACCACGCATGTGAAATTAAACAATAGTGATCGGGAAAATTAGACATCAAAAGATTCCAACAATACCATAGATTCCAATAACACAGCAAGCTTATAAATGACATAAAATACACATTGATATATTTTGTAAAATATATTGTATATATTGCTTTTGATAACAGCAACAGGTATTAATTGTCTTTTGGTATGAAGTTTATGAGAGTTTGGATGTTCTTTGTTCAAGAAGAGAAATTGAGGGGTGTTTCAGTTTGGAATGTGAGAGAAACGGGAGGTCAGGAAAGTCAGCTGTCCAGGTCATGAGAATGTCACGTTTGTGGAGATCTGATCTTTCTTAGCTGGAACGTCTGTCGTAAAAACGTCTTTTCTCGTTGATAAAAATCATTGAATTATGCGTTAACGATCAGGGGATCCATGACATTTGTTGTTGGACCATAAGCAGATGTTTCATCCTGTTTCGGTCGAGTTATGGTTAAGAACCAAGTGAAGTCCTGTTTTAAACCACATTCAAGATGCTCTCCTCCAACTTCTTGTTTTAACAACGTCTCTTGAGATAAGGAGGTTTTATGGCAGGAAATCGGAACTCAAGGATGTGCTCGCCATTATGTTCAGGTGTGTGTGCGTTCTACCTTCCCCCAAGGTCTTACAGTGTTGTGTATTTAAATTTTACTGGTTATCAGATGAAGGCATAAAACATTGATTTAATTTATATTTTAATTAATGAAAATTAAACATTAAATTTTTTGGCAAATAAAGGGGATTTACTATTAAATTAAAATATTTTGATTATTTCTTAAAAAAATAAATTTTTATTATTTTTCAACAGTAGTAGTAGTAGTAGTAGTAGTAGTATTATGTACATTCTACTAAATAAAAGTAAAATAGCCTATTTCTGGCACAATAAGTTAAACCAAACTTTTATTTTGACGGGTTGCCGTGAATACCTTTAAAGTTCTGTATGTATATGATATGAGGCTAGTTTTACTCAAATGACATGGTAAAATGCTCGTAAAGTGAGCCGTTTTGGAGATATTGTTCATGTATTTATGTCCTCATTGAGATGGCAGACGCTGAAATTACCGCGAGTGCCACGCACGCTGTGTGTGTAGTAAAAACCGCGCGTCTGCTCCATTCATACAGAGACGTGCAGAACATGCAGTATTCATATTTAAATCGACTTTTGCGGCTTAATGTTTACAGATACTAGTCCATATCGCGATTTGATTTAAGTGTAATGACCTACTTTTGATTAATTCATCCAAACTTTGACAAATTCCGCAACATTCCGCGTTAAACTGTAAATCCCGTTTTTACGACTGGATTCCGCGATTCCGTCCGCGTTTTCCACTGCATCGCGGAAATCATAGGGCCCTACTCAATTGCACCACCAATAAAATTTCAACAAAGTGCCCCTCGAGCTGTTAAACATACAGGTGCATCTCAATAAATTAGAATGTCATGGAAAAGTTCATTTATTTCAGTAATTCAACTCAAATTGTGAAATTCGTGTATTAAATAAATTCAATGCACACAGACTGAAGTAGTTTAAGTGTTTGGTTCTTTTAATTGTGATGATTTAGGCTCACATTTCACAAAAACCCACCATCTCAACAAATTAGAATACTTCATAAGACCAATAAAAAAAACATGTTTAGTCAATTGTTGGCCTTCTGGAAAGTATGTTAATTTACCGTATATGTACTCAATATTTGGTATGGGCTCCTTTTGCTTTAATTACTGACTCAATTCGGCGTGGCATGGAGGTGATCAGTTTGTGGCACTGCTGAGGTGGTATGGAAGCCCAGGTTGCTTTGATAGCGGCCTTCAGGTCATCTGCATTGTTGGGTTTTGTGTCTCTCATCTTCCTCTTGACAATACCCCATAGATTCTCTATGAGGTTCAGGTCAGGCGAGTTTGCTGGCCAATCAAGCACAGTAACACCATGGTCATTGAACCAGCTTTTGGTACCTTTGGCAGTGCGGGCAGGTGCCAAGTCCTGCTGGAAAATGAAATCAGCATCTCCATAAAGCTTGTCAGCAGATGGAAGCATGAAGTGCTCTAAAATTTCCTGGTAGATGGCTGTGTTGACTGTGGACTTCAGAAAACACAGTGGACCAACACCAGCAGATGACATGGCAGCCCAAATCATCACTGACTGTGGAAACTTCACACTGGACTTCAAGCAACATGGAATCTGTGCCTCTCCACTCTTCCTCCAGACTCTGGGACATTGTTTCCAAATGAAATGCAAAATTTACTTTCATCTGAAAAGAGGACTTTGGGCCACTGAGTTCTTTTTCTCCACAGCACAGGTAAGACGCTTCTGATGTTGTCTCTGGTACAGAAGTGGCTTGGTAGCCCTTTTCCTGAAGACGTCTGAGAGTGGTGACTCTTGATGCACTGACTCCAGCTTCAGTCCACACCTTGTGAAGCTCTCACAAGTGTTTGAATCAGCTTTGCTTGACAGTATTCTCGAGCTTGCAGTCATCCCTGTTGCTTGTGCACCTTTTCTTACCCAAATTCTTCCTTCCAGTCAACATTGCATTTAATATGCTTTGATACAGCACTCTGTAAACAACCACACCTTACAGTAATGACCCTCTGTGACTTACCCTCTTTGTGGAGGGCGTCAATGTTCGTCTTCTGGATCATTGCCAAGTCAGCAGTCTTCTCCATTATTGTGGTTTCAAAGAACAAGAGATACCCGGAATTTAAACTGTAGGGATTGTCATTAATTGAAACTCAAATGTAAATATTCTAATATTTTTAGATACTGATTTTTTGACTTTCATGAGCTGTAAGCTCTAATCATCAAAATTAAAAAATTTACTTTACATGCAATGAATCTAAAATATATGAAAGTTTCACTTTTTGAAATAACTTACAAGAAAAAATGAACTTTTTCAAGACATTCTAATTTATTGAGATGCACCTGTACATGCACGAAATTTGGTAAACAAATGTAGCATACCAGTACCAACAAAAAACCTCCCTCTACAAAGTCTGAAACCCAACAGCGAATCTGTTATTTTCAATTTTCTTGGCAGGTATTGTCCCATTTTTGCCATTTTCAGGTGTTTTTTATTTATTTTTATTTAAGCAAACTCCTCCTAGAGATTTAAACAGATCAACACCAAATTTGGTCAGTGTAATCTAAAGCCCTTTGTGACGTTAATTTGCGAAGATCTTGAGTTCAGTGGTGTAGTGGTGCCTGGAGAAGTGGGTATACTCTTAATTTATGCCCCCAATTTTTTTTAAATGGCTCGGCAAAGGAAGAATGACCTGTGTCATAAACAGTGACATGTAAAACTAGTCTTGCATATTTAGTTCACTCCGAAATGGGCCAGTGATATTTGCACACTGTCACTTAACTTCTGCTGCTTGAGTAAAGGATCATTATGAAAATAATATTATCCACAGAAGAGGTGCAGATTTTGCAATAAATAAATAATTAAAATAAATAAATAAATATATAAATAGACTGCAGCAACTGACATTTTGTCATTACCTCTAGTAAATTACATGCTATTTTGTTTAGTTGTCTGTTCAGAATTGTGGGAGAATTGTGATCTCTATTTAAAACAAACAAAAAATTGTGATTCTCAATCATTTCAGAAGTGAGGGGGACAGAAATGTCTAATATAATAACTTTTTTTGTATAATTGACAGGTTTTATTACGATTATTATTATTATTATTAAGTATTAACTCTTGCTTTTTATTGGCTGAGAAATCAAATACACTGCTGGACAATAAGTTAGCACTGCATTATTCAGAATCAGATGCTTTTTTGTTACCTGGAGATGACTTGAAAAACACACATAAACCATATTGTCGCAATCATGTCAAGTCACCTTTATTTATATAGCGTTTTTAACAATACAGATTATGTCAACGCAACTTCACAATATCAAAATAGGAAAATAGTATGTCAATAATGTAAAACGACAAGATTAAACACTCAATTTTCAGGCATTTCATTATTGAATTCAGTCATGTCATCGTCCAGCTCAGTTCAGTTTAAATAGTATCTGTGCAATCAAGTCGACAATATCGCTGGAAATGAAGTGTGCCCAACTAAGCAAGCCAGAGGCGACAGCGGCAAGGAACCAAAACTCCATCGGTGACAGAATGGAGAAAAAAACCTTGGGAGAAACCAGGCTCAGTCGGGGGGCCAGTTCTCCTCTGGCCAGATGAAACCAGCAGTTCAATTCCAACTGCAGCAAAGTCAGATTGTGTAAAGGACTCATAATCATGTGTTTACTGTCTTCATGTTTCTTTTTATTCAGCTTAGCTACAGTAGAGATTGCTTTGGCTACAGCGATAGCTGGATTCTTGCACGTCGTGACTTGTAAGTTAGTACTTCTATGAGGCCATTTCGGACTTTCTGCGCGAAAGCGCCATCCGGCTTCGAGTAGCCTATAAATGAAACATACACTGCACGAGAGTGTTTACGTCTCGTTCCTGACTGCATCACTGTCTTTACTGGATGTTTTTAGGGAATGTTAACATTTATTTACATGCGATTGGATTAGTTACTCATATGCTGGACTGTCATGATTTGGCTAGTGTAGGACACTACTGAATGATGCGCATCAGAGGGGATTTAGAAGTGGGTATACGGAATGCCGACTGATAAAGAAGTGGGTATACACCGTATACCTGTGTATACCCTCCACTACACCACTGCTTGTGTTTTCATTGAAGGGAGTGTCTGTAGCGCACAACCTGATATTGCCGAGTGCGACGTGTTCCTGGGTCAACATCTTTGTTGACCCTGGAACAACATTGTGATTAACCAATCAGATTTCAAGAACCAGTTTATAATTTTTGTGAAGTTTAGGATTACAATCAGTGTTTGGTGCCTGTACATCAGTGTATTTCATCTATCAGTTCCTCTGATTTTAGGGATTACTCATGGGCAAGGTTAGGTTTAGGTGTAGGAATATGGTTAAGATTATATTTTTGGATTAAAATGTTGTTCCAGGGTCAACAAAATATGTTGACCCAGGAACACGTCTAACTCGGCAATATCAGGACGTGCGTCTGTAGCGACCAGACAAACTTTGATGTTTCGCTATGAAATATATAATTTGATATAATTCAGGCAGAAAATGTCCGATCTGCCCCAAACTTGACATGTTTAAAAAGAGTCCTGTCCTGAACGCATGCCCATGCCCATATTCAGTTATAGTCATAGTGCCACCTGCTGGCAACAGAAATGTCATGTTTTACATTCTAACGAACTCCTCCTAGATATTCCATGACATTAACATTATATTTGTCTATTCTAAAGGCCTTTGCAATGTTAAATTGCAAATGTCTTGAGTTTTTGTTAAAGGGTGTGTCCTTGGCGGCCTGACAAATTTCGATGTTTTGCCATGGAAAAGGAAGTTGTTGTAACTCAGCCATACAAAGTCCGATCTGTCCCAAACTTCACACGTTTGTTAAGAGTCCTGTCCTGAACACATCTAAAGGCCAATTTTCTGTTATAACCATAGCGCCACCTGCTGGCAACAGGAAATGACTTGTTTACACTAACTTAAACATGCAATGTCCAATTTGCACTAGACTTCACATGTTTGATAAGAGTCCTGGCCTTAAGACATCTAAAGGCCAATATACAGTTATAATCATAGTGCCACCTGTTGGCAACAGGATATGTCCTGGACTAAAGACATCTACATGACAATATTCAGTTATAGTCATAGTGCCACCAGCTGGCAGAAGGAAGTTTGGCACATTCCTCCTATATTTACCACTTTAAATGCATATTGCTCACCTTTCACTGTTTTCCTAAAGCCACCGGGAGGCAGTGAGCACGGGTGCGAGGACCCTTTCAATGCTGCTTGCAGCTTTAATTTAGATTTAGATTTCTTTAGACTTTCTGACCCCAAGACTCACATCCATAGACACACATCCTCTTCCAGGTAGATTTGTAACATCTTTGGTTGATTGGAACTTCTTAATTATTGCCCTGATGGTGGAAATGGGGATTTCAATGCTTTAGCTATTTTCTTACAGCCACTTTCTATTTTGTGAAGCTTGACTATCTTGTTATGCACATCAGAACTGTATTCTTTGGTTTTATTCCCTGTGATGGATGATTAAGGGAACTTCGCCATTGTGTATCTCATATTTATAGTCCTGTGGAAGTAATGGCTGGACAATTTCATGTTCCTAGTCACCCTGGTGTGCTAAAAAAAAATTAAAATATGAATGGGAATATATTTCAGAGATATTTTACTCATAAGAATTTCTAGCATTGCCAATAATTGTGGCCAACATACATTGGAGAAAAACATTTATGTCATATTGTTTCCCCCCACTTTCAATTATTTTACTTCAGTGAAAGGTTAGAATTTTGTGCATTTTTTGAATGAATGATTGAAAAGATCAATTATTCAGATTTATTTTCACAGCTGCCTTTGCTCATATTTACCAAGGGTTCCAATATTAGTGGAGGGCACTGTATATATATATATATATATATATAAATACCAGAGCATGTGAGCGGAGCGGAGCGGGGAGCGAGCGGGGAGCAGAGCATGCGAAATATAGTCGGAGCGCGGAGCGGGTTTTTAACCAAAGGCCAGAGCGATCGCTCTGTCTCCCTCCGGTTCCGCTCCGATACCACTCACACCACGAGTCTAGGGCATGCACAAATCGACCCAGAATGCTGCGTGTTGATTTTCCTTTCCGCGCCTATGTTAACAGATTAGAGCAGCCACACTGCCTGCGGAATACGCGCGTATCAGGTGCAGTCCAACCACACCGCAACCTCGGCCCCGCGACAGAATAGAAGTGAAGCGGATTTTTTCCGCAGCAGTCACGCAACAAACCCGCTCCACGTCCGCCACGCAGGCAGTGTGTCCCAGGCGTAAGGATTCGGTTGAAAACGGCAGGTGTTAGTCATGCAGAGGAATTTTAAATTTGAGCGAGCGTGGAGCGATTTCACCGGAGCGGGATGAAATTGTAGGTGAGCGGGGAGCGGAAATGAGCGGAGCGGTCTGGTGTGACTTTGAGCTGTGGAGCGGGGGGAGCGAACACCCACGTGAGCGGGGAGCGGGAATTCTCTCCGCTCAGCTCCGCTCACATGCTCTGATAAATACTATATATACAGTACTATAAAATGGACTCTTAAATTGTGATTCATTTGTATGTCAACTGTCATTACTTAATATAAGTGAACTGTTATTTTGTGCACTTTGAATGCAGAGGCACGTTCAATGTTCATCTAAAAAGAACTACAGATAAAGCACACATGGATAGTTGATAGCTTGATCATGCTGAACAGAAGGGGGGATTTCCCTGCAGAGTTTCCCTCAGAGGAGCTAAAGACCAATCAGGATGCAGGTCATGGCAGCCCCATTGTGAATGTGTGAAGCTCTCTGCACTCAGTGGAATGAAAAAGCCTGTGAGCAGTGCTTCCTGCACAGGCATGTACTGTACTACACACACACACAAACACACACACACACACACACTCACAAATGCTAAAAGTATACTTACTGTTAAATTGCACACGTTTGTTTCTGTGAATTGTGGAGACTTTCCATAGACTTCTATTACTTTTATACTTACCAAACGATATTTTCTATCCCCCTAACCCTAAACCTACCGCTTACAGAAAACCTGTTTTTACACTTTCAGATAAAAATAATTTACTATTTTTAATAATTATTTCTCCCTCATGGGGATCGCAGGCCCCAGAATGTCAAAAATGTCAGGGTTTACTATCCTTGTGGGGACATTTGGTCCCCACAATGTAGCATAAACAAGTACACACACACACACACACACACACAAATGCTAAAAGTATACTTACTGTTAAATTGTGAATTTTGGTAAACATCTAACCACATGAATTGATTGATAATGATTGAATAATCCAATCATGTGCTATTAGTGCATTTATAGTAGCCTAGGCACAGTAACCTAAAGGTGTCATGGTCATATACTATACTGGTGGTGGTTGAGGAGTGACACCCACATGATTGTAAAGTGCTTTGGGTGTACAGCAATACACAAGAAAGCGCTATATAAATGCATCATTCATTCATTCATTCATATGTTGTTAAACACACATGAAGACGGCGATTAAGATAAACAGTCTTTAATAGATCCACAAAAGGTAAATCCAGACAGAGGAGAGGCTTGTAACATAGACGGTACCCGACAAACTCAAACTGAACAGACAGGAACTTAAAATGTCATGAAACCCTAAAACACATTTTTTGAGATGTTAACATATATGAACAGGTTGCACATCAGTGAAAACAACAAAAGCACTCATTCACTCACTATTATTAAGGGAAAAGTGGTTATTATTTTCTCTTTTTTTGAGCAATTTCATTCTTCCGGTTCAAAAGCAAAGTTGAACCAATGTCACGAAGACTGACGTACATGCGTTAATTTGCAGTGGTGATTGGCTGCCATGGCTGGAGAGTACGCATCTACGTCATCAGTTTTCCGCGCTTTTCTCAGTATTAATCATGAGAATGAACTCTTATGATCCAGTCACTGTGCTGTATTATGCACAAGGTTGTATTCAGAGAATTCAAATCTCATAAAAGAGCTTCCGCGCTGTCAGTTCATCAATGTAAACTTGACCGTAACAATATTTAATATGTAACAACACATGGAGCATGCATGAGAGAGCGGTTTCTGCTCTGAACGCCGCGATGAGTTTAACAACACTCGCTGCACAGATCATAGTTCAAATCCGGACCGGAGGAAGTGTGTTTCAAGATATTCAACATATTTCATATTCTCTTGTGCTCCGAACATGCTGCTACAACCCACGTTTACTGACCAGCCAATAAAAATGCAACTTGAAATCTACGTGACATGGCGCAAAAACATTTAACATTTAACATTTAAATGTATGTTGTATAATGTGCCCTGGGAAATAAATATTAAACAAGAGATGACTCGGATTCATGACTTTATTCTATTGTATCAGATTACGTTGTTGTGTTGAGTTTAATATGCTTCAACCGGACTCAGTTAAAATTGTTTAATGTATTCTTGGAAAAAATGTGCATCTGGACATAAATGTTGTCATTTTTAAGTAATTTATCATGTGATGATTCGAGGGAAATGACTGAGTAAATTGAGATAATATGCTCAAATGTACCGGATATCAAAAACTATAAAAAGGGATGTCGGAGATGGAGAATAGAAACCATCCGGCGCTATGTTGAGCGTATCATCTCACGAGTCAGCAGTCTGAGTGGCCATATAAGTTACAAACAAGTAAAATGTTATTTCTTTGTAGATTATATAACAACAACTTGGAAAACAGACAAAACAGAAAAGGTAAGAAGCATTATTTGAGAAAAGGGCATACTAATACAATAGGCGCAGACCTGTAATGGAACTAATTTTACCCTGCACTGACGTAATTTCTGATTTTTGTGAAAAAGGCTAACTGCCAAATTGATTCATCATGCTTTTTGTTTACCACTAGCACATGCCGATGACGTTTTATTCTTTATAGTAACATGCTTCGTAGTGTACAACTCAATAGATGTCATCATCCTACAGTCTACATGCATGTCATACACAAGTATATTAGATCCATGCCGCACAGTGTGATTTGCAATGATCTTATAGGATTGCTAAAATCATACAGTCTGTAGAAGGCTTAATGCAGAGATTGGGTTTGGCACAGTTTCTGGTTGTACTGAGGTAAGAGTATCATCTGTTCTTGTTGATGGATGGAAAACAGTGTGTGACCTATTTATAAACCCACTCATCGATTGTGTTGTAAGCAAAGGACAGGCGCACTGCACATTTAAACAATGCTGGCTGGCAGTACACAAAAGTTCTTTGTGAAACCTTCACTGACTGTGGATAATCAGGAAGGCATATTTAAGACTGTCAAAGCACAATTTGAATTACAAAACTACAGCAGCCATAGAAATGTGTGCATACATAACAAAATACTTTTTAGTTATTAAAGGAACAGTTCAATGAAAATGTAAAATCAACTCTGGAGCCCACTGACTTTCATTGCATGGACACAAAACACTGAGCTAGTTTTGAAAATATCTTCTTTTGTGTTCCACAGGATGAAAGAAAAAAAGTGCATGCATGTTTGGAATGACATGAGAGTGAGGGTGTACTCACACTAGGCACGGTTGCCTTGAACCGAGCCCGAGTGCGATTATCCCCCCTCCCCACTCCCCCGCTGGTCTGCACTCACATTGCACTAAACATTCCGGGCTGGAGCACGCTTACGTCATGTACATGATAACGGAGAAAACCACTTCCGCTAATATTCTGCATAATAAATTTATAATTTATGCCATGTAGCGATTTTTACTAGTATGTATCCGAGAATTATTATGGAGGCAGCTGACGTTAATGAAAGAATTTACAGCTTTACTCGCAAACTACAATTCCTGTTCATCAATAATGTGAGAACCAGACCCATTATAAACCTAAATATACTTGATTAAATTAAATTAATTGAAAAGTGTAGCGTAGTAGTAGTTATTAAACAGTAGCGCACACAAAATAGTAGCTGTTCTGTGCCCTGCATACTGCGCCCCAGCCCAACTGAACCGTGCTCTAGCCCACCTCTTCCAAGCGAGCCAGGGACGGCTAAACGGAGCGATCACACTAGTCAAACGAACTGGGCTTTGGGTGTCAAACGTGCTCGGGCACAATTCAAAACGCTTAGTGTGAGTACACCCTGAGAAAATGATGCTGGTCTCTCTGGTCTCTCTAATTTTGGCACATAAATAAAATTCTGGTTCTATGAGACCAATTTAAGTTAATTTGTTAATATAACCTTTTTAAATTGTATTTACATTTGTTTTTAAAAACAATGCACCTTATTAATATAATACTGTACATATTGTGCAGCCCATCTGTAAAATTTGCTGGGTGTGTGCCACACCTATCACAAATGTCTAATGCACTGATAGCACCGACAGTCCGAAGAACAAAACTAATTAAAGCTGCAAGCAGCGATGAAAGGGACCTCGCACCCGGGCTCACCGCCAACGGTGGCTTCAGAAAGACAGGGAACGGTGAGCAATATGCATTTAAAGAGGAAAATATAGAAGGAATATATCAGAATCATTTATATGTGCCAAACTTCCTGCTGCCTGCTGGTGGCGCTATGACTATAAGTGGATATTGCCATGTAGATATCTTCAGGAAAGCACTTTAATCAAACATATGAAGTTTGGTGCAGATTGAACATAGTATGTTTGAGTTAGTACAAAGCATGACGTATCCTGTTGCCAACAGGTGGCACTATAATTATAACTGAATATTGGCCTTTAGATGTCTTCATGTCAGGACTCTTACCAAACATGTGAAGTTTGGTGCATATTGGACTTTGCATGTTGATGTTAGTATAAAATAAGACATTTCCTGTTGCCAGCAGGTGGCGCTAGGATTATTATGGAATATTGGCCTTTAGATATGTTCAGGCCAGGACTCTTATCAAACCTGATACGTTTGGGGAAGATTGTACATTTTATGGCTGAGTTACAACAATTTCTATTCCCATGGCGAGACATCGAATTTGTCAGGCCACCATGGACACGCCCTTTAACGAAAACTCAAGATCTTCACAATTTAACATTGCAAAGGCCTTTAGACTAGACTTGCTAGATATAATATTGATGTCATTAAATCGCTAGGAGGAGTTCGTTACAGAGTAAAACATGTCACTTCCTGTTGCCAGAAGGTGGCGCTATGACTATAACTGAATATGGTCACATAGATCTCTTCAGGTCAGGATTCTTATCAAACATGTGAAGTTTAAAATTGCATATTTAGGTTAGCGTAAAATAAGCCATTTCCTGTTGCCAGCAGGTGGCGCTATGATTATATTAGCCTTTAGATGAGTTCAGGCCAGGACTCTTATCGAATATGTGAAGTTTGCTGCAGATCGGACATTGCATGCCTGAGTTATAACAACTTCCTGTTTCTTGGTGAAGCATCGAAATTTGTCAGGCCACCACGGACACGCCCTTCAACAAAAACTCTAGATCTTCGCAATTTAACGTCACAACGGGCTTTAGATAAGACTGACCAAATTTGGTGTTCATCTGAATAAATCTCTAGGAGGAGTTTGTTAAAGTATGAGACCTGAAAATGTCAAAAATGACACAAAATTTGCAGAGAAAATTAAAAATAACCAACTTCCTGTTGGGTTTGGGATTTTCCTCCAAGAGACTTTTTTGTAGGTATTGGTGTGTTACATGAGTGTACCGATTTTCATACATGTACGTGAAACGTAGCTCGAGGCACACCGTTGAAAGTGTATAGGTGGCGCTGTCGAGCCATTTTGCCACACCCACTTTTGAAACTCATATCAGATGTAAATTTTCACCACTTCTGGACGCCCCAGAAGTGGTGAAAATTTACATCTGATATGGGTTTCAAAATGTTTAGTGCAATGTTTTGTGACTTTTCGAGCATTTTTAGGCCCTCAAAAATGCGATTAAGTTTGGAAAAGGAGAAAAAGAATAATAATAATAAATAAAGCTGCAAGCAGCGATGAAAGGGACCTCGCACCCGGGCTCACCGCCAACCGGTGGCTTCAGAAAGACAGGGAACGGTGAGCAATATGCATTTAAAAAGGCAAATGTAGAGGAATATGTCAAAGTCATTTATATGTGCCAAACCTGCTGCCAGCTGGTGGCGCTATGTCTATAGCTGAATATTGGCACGTAGATGTCTTCAGACCAGTACTTTTATCAAACATATGAAGTTTGGTGCAGATTGAACATGGTATGTTTGAGTTAGTGTAAAGCATTACATATCCTGTTCTCAAAAGGTGGCGCTATGATTATATCTGAATATTGGCATTTAGATGTCTTCAGGCGAGGACTCTAACCAAAGATGTGAAGTTTGGTCCAGTTTGGACTTTGCATGTTGATGTTAGTATAAAATAAGACATTTCCTGTTGCCAGCAGGTGGCGCTAGGATTATAATGGAATATTGGCCTTTAGATATGTTCAGGCCAGGACTCTTATCAAACCTGATAAGTTTGGGGAAGATCGTACATTTTATGGCTGAGTTACAACAACTTCTATTCCCATGGCGAGACATCGAATTTGTCAGGCCGCCATGGACACGCCCTTTAACGAAAACTCAAGATCTTAACAATTTAACATTGCAAAGGCCTTTAGACTAGACTTGCTAAATATAATATTAATGTCATTAAATCGCTAGGAGGAGTTCGTTACAGAGTAAAACATGTCACTTCCTGTTGCCAGCAGGTGGCGCTATGATTATATTAGCCTTTAGATGTGTTCAGGCCAGGACTCTTATCGAACGTGTGAAGTTTGGTGCCGATTGGACATTGCATGTGTAAGTTAGTGTAAAACAGGTAATTTCCTGTTGCCAGAGGGTGGCGCTATGATTATATTGGAATATTGGTGTTTAGATGTGTTCAGGCCATGACTCTTGCCAAAAATGTGAAGTTTGGTGAAGATTGAACATGGTATGTTTGAGTTAGTGTAAAGCATTACATATCCTGTTGTCAACAGGTGGCGCTATGATTGTATCTGAATATTGGCATTTAGATGTCTTCAGGCGAGGACTCTAACCAAATATGTGAAGTTTGGTGCAGATTGGACATTGCATGTTTAAGTTAGTGTAAAACAGGTAATTTCCTGTTGCCAGAGGGTGGCGCTATGATTATATTGGAATATTGTTGTTTAGATGTGTTCAGGCCAGCACATTTATCAAACATATGAAGTTTGGGGCAGATTGAGCATAGTATGTTTGAGTTAGTATAAAGCATGAAGTATCCTATTGCCAACAGGTGGCGCTATGATTATAACTGAATATTGGCCTTTAGGTGTCTTCAGGCCATGACTCTTACCAAACATGTGAAGTTTGGTGCATATTGGACATTGCATGTTGATGTTAGTGTAAAATAAGGCATTTTCTGTTGCCAGCAGGTGGCGCTGTGATTATAATGCAATATTGGCCTTTAGATATGTTCAGGCCAGGACTCTTATCGAACATGTGAAGTTTGGGGCAGATCTGACATTTTATGGCTGAGTTACAACAACTTGTATTTCCATGGCGAGACATTGAAATTTGTCAGGCCGCCATAGACACGCCCTTCAACGAAAACTCTAGACCTTCGCAATTTAACATCGCAAAGGCCTTTAGATTACACTGACCAACATTGGTATTGATCTGAATCAATCTCTAGGAAGAGTTTGTTAAAGTACAATGCTTGAGAATCGCAAAAATTAAACAAATTTTGCTGAGAAAATTCAAAATAACTGACTTCCTGTTGGGATTCGGAATTCGTACCAGGAGACTTTTTTTTAGGTATTGGTGTGTTACATGTGTGTACCGATTTTCGTAAATGTATGTGAAACATAACGTGAGCAATATGCATTTAAAAAGGCAAATATAAAGGAATATGTCAAAGTCATTTATTTGTGCCAAACCTTCTGCCAGCTGGTGGCGCTATGTCTATAACTGAACATTAGCATGTAGATGTCTTCAGACCAGTACATTTATCAAACATATGAAGTTTGGTGCAGATTGAACATGGTATGTTTGAGTTAGTGTAAAGCATTGCATATCCTGTTGTCAACAGGTGGCGCTATGATTATATCTGAATATTGGCATTTAGATGTCTTCAGGCGAGGACTCTTACCAAACCAGTTCTGATGTTTGTGAAAAGTTTCATGACTTTTCGAGCATGTTTAGGCCCTCAAAAATGTGATTCATTCCGTAGAAGAATAATAATAATAATAATAATTAAAGCTGCAAGCAGCGATGAACGGGCCCTCGCACCCGGGCTCACCGCCAACGATGGCTTCAGGAAATCAATGAACGGTGAGCAATATGCATTTCAAGTGAGAAATACAGGAGGAATATGTCAAAGTCATTTATATCTGCCAAACTTCCTGCTGCCAGCTGGTGGCGCTATGACTATAACTGGATGTTGGCATGTAGATGTGTTCAGGCCAGCACATTTATCAAACATATGGAGTTTGGTGCAGATTGAGCATAGTATGTTTGAGTTGTATAAAGCATGACATATCCTATTGCCAAAAGGTGGCGCTATGATTATAACTGAATATTGGCCTTTAGATGTCTTCGACCAGGACTCTTATCAAAAATGTGAAGTTTGGGGCTGATCGGACATTGCATGTTTAAATTAGTGTAAAACAAGTAATTTCCTGTTGCCAGCAGGTGGCACTATCACTATAAATGAATTAAGATGCCTTCAGGCCAGGACTCTTACCATACATGTGAAAGTTGGTGCAGAATTGACATTGCATGTTTAAGTTAGTGTAAAACAAGCCATATCCTGTTGCCAGCAGGTGGCGCTATATTTATAACTGAATATTGGCCTTTAGATGTGTTCAGGCCAGCACATTTATCAAACATATGAAGTTTGGGGCAGATTGAGCATAGTATGTTTGAGTTAGTATGACGTATCCTATTGCCAACAGGTGGCGCTATGATTATAACTGAATATTGGCCTTTAGGTGTCTTCAGGCCATGACTCTTACCAAGCATGTGACGTTTGGTGCATATTGGACATTGCATGTTTAAGTTAATGTTAAACAAGTCATTTCCTGTTGCCAGGAGGTGGCGCTATGATTATAATGCAATATTGGCCTTTAGATGTGTTCAGGCCAGGACTCATACCAAACATGTGAAGTTTGGTGCATATTGAACATGGTATGTTTCAGTTAGTGCAAAGCATGACGTATCCTGTTGCCAACAGGTGGCACTATAATTATAACTGAATATTGGCCTTTAGATGTCTTCATGCCAGGACTCTTACCAAACATGTTAAATTTGGTGCAGATCAGACATTGCCTGTATAATTAGTGTAAAACTAGTAATTTCCTGTTTCCAGCAGGTGGCGCTATGATTATAATGGAATATTTGCCTTTAGATGTGTTCAGGCCAGCACATTTATCAAACATGTGAAGTTTGGTGCATATTGAACATAGTATGTTGATATTAGTGTAAAATAAGCCATTTCCTGTTGCCAGCAGGTGGCGCTATAATTATAATGCAATATTGGCCTTTAGATGTGTTCAGGCCAGGACTCTTATCAAACCTGTGAAGTTTGGGGCAGATCGGACATTTTATGGCTGAGTTACAACAACTTGTATTCCCATGGCGAGACATCAAACTTTGTCAAGCCACCATGGACACGCCCTTCAACGAAAACTCAAGATCTTCACAATTTAATATCGCAAAGGCCTTTACATTAGACTGAACAAATATAATTTTCATATCATGAAATCTCTAGGAGGACTTCATTACAGAGTCAAACATGCCACTTCCTGTTGTCAGCAGGTGGCGCTATGACTATAACAGAATGTGGGATTGTAGATCTCTTCAGGTCAGGACTCTTATTAAATATGTGAAGTTTAGGGTAGATCGGACATTGTATGGCTGAGTTAAAACAACTTCCTGTTTCATGGCGAAACATCGAATTTTGCCAGGCCGCCACAGACACGCCCTTTACTGAAAACTCTAGATCTTCCCAATTTAACGTCACAAAGGGCTTTAGATTAGACTGACCGAATTTGGTGTTGATCTGAATTAATCTCTAGGAGGAGTTCGTTAACCTGTTAACCTGCACCAGGACGCGGGCGCACTGAGAGCTCTTTGTTTGCACACGTCATTGTTTTCAAACAGATAAAGTAAAACAGGACAAAATGAATCTTGACAAACTATATATCATTTTGAAGGTCTAAGCCTCTAGCATCGACGACAGATCGCTGTTTTTCGATAGAAAGCTTATACGGAATGTATTTGCTAAATTTGTGTAAGCAGTACACCAAAACATGTAGAAAAAAACCCGCAGTACATACCATATTCATCCTGATAACGACTCTCAAACGTATCCACTGCTGTAAATCCTGGTTTAGTGTGAAAGACAAGGGTCCACGGAACAACATTCCATCGAGCAGTTTTAGTCCAAAGAAACAACAACGTTGTAATTTAGATCGATAATCCTTTGTTTACGTCTCATCTCTTCAGGGAGAGTTATTGTTTGTGTCCGTTATGGAACAGATTACGCTCAAAAACAGCGTCTTGGTGGTAAAAAAACAGCACGATTTTGTAGCAGACAATGTCCCAAACAGAATGAAATCATCCAAAAAAAAAAAAAGTCAAAGATACACGGAAGATTGTTTATTTGAATTCTGGCGCTCCCTCGCGACGGCGCATGACGCACGCTGTGACGCACCTGTCGTCTGATGGGGCGTAACTTAGCGATCTTTTTAGCACAAAAAACATTTCTTTTTTTTCTTCTTCAGCAGTTTTCATATATGTTTGCGTGTTTTGTGGAGAATGTGCCTGTATCAGTATGATTAACATCTCTATGGCTGATAATCAGCATGTAATTACTGACTGTTCACAGATATCAGTGTGAATGCAGTGTACATAAAAGGCCATTATAATGTGAATATTGACTATATTGGGCAGCCATCAGTAGGATTAGCATCTGTATGAATGATCGTCAGCATGTGATTACCTAATGTATGAGCAGGAGAGCAGGAGAGCATCTGAATGTCAGGAAATCAGTATGTAATTAAGTTATTTTTTTTATTATTATTGTTTTTTTTTCATCACTCAAAAATTATTATTATGGTATTATTCTAGTGCTCAAATAAATCACTGATACGATGTCTAAGATTCTGTATACAGTTTTATAATTGAAAAACTGCAGTGGCATGTATAATGACTAAATAGTTTGTAGTAGAACTCTTCAATAATTTGGTAAATATTTTTCCTCAAACGGGGGGGGGGGGGGGGGGACTAGAAAAAAATGTCTGCAGGAATCTCATTTTTCATGGTATCTTCTTCAGATTTGAAATATAAACTCATGAGACATGTGACTTTCAACCCATTACTTTTCTGGATTGCTCCAGGACTGATTTCATGTATTTTTATATGAAATAAAAAAAAATTCAGTGTGGTACAAATTTTATCAAGGCACTTCAGTGTCTATAACTTTTTATATTTTTGAGCATCATCAACTCTGGATGATGGATAGTAAAGGCCAAAGGGTCTTCTTTCCAAAGACACCACAATTGTGTGTGTGGCACACTGAAGTCAGGAACTGTTACCATTTTAAGTTAGCTAGTCATTTTCAGCTGTGATTCCCAATATGGGGGGTGCAGGTTAACAGGTTAAAGTATGACACCTGAAAATGGCAAAAATGACACAAAATTTGTAGAGAAAATTCAAAATAACCGACTTCCTGTTGGGTTCCGGATTTCGTACCTGGAGACTTTTTTGTAGGTATTGTTATGTTACATGAGTGTACCAACTTTTATACTTGTACGTGAAACGCAGTTCGAGGTGCACTCCGTTGAAAGTGTATAGGTGGCGCTATCGAGCCATTTTGCCACACCCACTTTTGAAACCCATATCAGACGTAAATTTTCGCCACTTCTGGGGCGTGTGCAAAGTTTCCTGACTTTTTGGCCATGTTTAGGCCCTCAAAAATGCGATTAAGTTTGGAAAATAATAATAATAATAATAATTAAAGCTGCAAGCAGCAATGAACGGGCCCTCGCACCTGGGCTCACCGCCAACGGTGGCTTCAGGAAATCAATGAACGGTGAGCAATATGCATTTCGAGTGATAAATACAGGAGGAATATGTCAAAGTCATTTATATCTGCCAAACTTCCTGCTGCCAGCTGGTGGCGCTATGACTATAACTAGATATTGGCATGTAGATGTGTTCAGGCCAGCACATTTATCAAACATATGAAGTTTGGTGCAGATTGAGCATAGTATGTTTGAGTTAGTATAAAGCATGACATATCCTATTGCCAAGAGGTGGAGCTATGATTATAACTGAATATTGGCCTTTAGATGTCTTCAGGACATGACTCATACCAAACATGTGAAGTTTGGTGCAGATTGGACATTGCATGCTTAAGTTAGTGTTAAACAAGTCATTCCCTGTTGCCAGCAGGTGGCGGTATATTTATAACCGAATATTGGCCTTAAGATGTGTTCAGGCCAGGACTCATATCAAACAGGTGAAGTTTGGGGCAGATCGGACATTGCATGTTTAAGTTAGTGTGAAACAAGTCATTTCCTGTTGCCAGCAGGTGGTGCTATAATTTTAACAGATTATTGGCCTTATGATGTGTTAAGACTAGGACTCTTATAAAACGTGTGAAGTTTGGGGCAGATCGGACATTGCATGTTTAAGTTAGTGTGAAACAAGTCATTTCCTGTTGCCAGCAGGTGGCGCTATGATTATAACTGAATATTGGCCTTTAGATGTCTTCAGGCCAGATTTTGTTCAGATGTTTAAGTTAGTGTAAAACCAGTTGAGCAGGTCTTTATGAATATTGGTCTAAATGGTGAAGTTTAGGTGCAGATCGGACATTGCATGTTTAAGTTAGTGTAAAACAAGCCATTTACTGTTGCCAGCAGGTGGCGCTATATTTATAACTTAAATTTATTAAGATGTCTTCAGGCCAGCACTTTAATTAAACATATGAAGTTTGGTGCAAATTGAACATAGTATGTTTGAGGTAGTATAAAGCATGACGTATCCTATTGCCAACAGGTGGCGCTATGATTATAACTGAATATTGGCCTATAGGTGTCTTCAGGCCATGAGTCTTACCAAACATGTGAAGTTTGGTGCAGATTTGAAATTGTATGTTTAAGTTAGTGTAAAACAAGCCATTTTCTGTTGCCAGCAGGTGGCGCTATGATTATAACGGAATATTGGCCTTTAGATGTGCTCAGGCCAGGACTCTTATCAAACCTGTGAAGTTTGGGGCAGATCGGACATTTTTTGGCTGAGTTACAACAACTTGTATTCCCATGGCGAGACATCGAACTTTGTCATGCCACCATGGACACGCCCTTCAACGAAAACTCAAGATCTTCACAATTTAATATCGCAAAGGCCTTTAGATTAGACTGAACAAATATAAATTTCATGTCATGAAATCTCTAGGAGGAGTTTGTTACAGACTAAAACATGTCACTTCCTGTTTCCAGCAGATGGCGCTATAACTATAACTGAATATTTGCATGTAAATCTCTTCAGGTCAGGACTCTTATCATACATGTGAAGTTTGGGGTAGTTCAGACAATGTATGGCTGAGTTATAACAACTTCCTGTTTCATGGCGAAACATCGAATTTTGCCAGGCCGCCACGAACACGCCCTTCAATGAAAACTCTAGATCTTCGCAATTTAACGTCACAAAGGGCTTTAGATTAGACTGACCAAATTTGGTGTTGATCTGAATTAATCTCTAGGAGGAGTTCGTTAAAGTATGACACCTGAAAATGGCAAAAATGACACAAAATTTGTAGAGAAAATTCAAAATAACCGACTTCCTGTTGGGTTCCGGATTTCGTACCAGGAGACTTTTTTGTAGGTATTGGTGTGTTACATGAGTGTACCGATTTTCATACATGTACGTGAAACGCAGCTCGAGGCGCACTCCGTTGAAAGTTTATAGGTGGCGCTGTCGAGCCATTTTGCCACACCTACTTTTGAAACATATATCAGATGTCAATTTTCACCAGTTCTGATGCGTCTGCAAAGTTTCATGACTTTTCGAGCATGTTTAGGCCCTCAAAAATGCGATTAAAGGCGGAGAAGAATAATAATAATAATAATTAAAGCTGCAAGCAGCAATGAACGGGCCCTCGCACCCGGGCTCACCGCCAACGGTGGCTTCAGGAAATCAATGAACGGTGAGCAATATGCATTTCGAGTGATAAATACAGGAGGAATATGTCAAAGTCATTTATATCTGCCAAACTTCCTGCTGCCAGCTGGTGGCGCTATGACTATAACTAGATATTGGCATGTAGATGTGTTCAGGCCAGCACATTTATCAAACATATGAAGTTTGGTGCAGATTGAGCATAGTATGTTTGAGTTAGTATAAAGCATGACATATCCTATTGCCAAGAGGTGGAGCTATGATTATAACTGAATATTGGCCTTTAGATGTCTTCAGGACATGACTCATACCAAACATGTGAAGTTTGGTGCAGATTGGACATTGCATGCTTAAGTTAGTGTTAAACAAGTCATTCCCTGTTGCCAGCAGGTGGCGGTATATTTATAACCGAATATTGGCCTTAAGATGTGTTCAGGCCAGGACTCATATCAAACAGGTGAAGTTTGGGGCAGATCGGACATTGCATGTTTAAGTTAGTGTAAAACAAGTCATTTCCTGTTGCCAGCAGGTGGTGCTATAATTTTAACAGATTATTGGCCTTATGATGTGTTAAGACTAGGACTCTTATAAAACGTGTGAAGTTTGGGGCAGATCGGACATTGCATGTTTAAGTTAGTGTGAAACAAGTCATTTCCTGTTGCCAGCAGGTGGCGCTATGATTATAACTGAATATTGGCCTTTAGATGTCTTCAGGCCAGTACTTTTGCTAAACGTAAAATTTGGTGCAGATTGGACATTGCATGTTTAAGTTAGTGTAAAACAAGTCATTTCCTGTTGCCAGCAGGTGGCGGTATATTTATAACTGAATATTGGTCTTAAGATTTGTTCAGACCAGGACTCTTATCAAACAGGTGAAGTTTGGTGCAGATCGGACATTGCATGTTTAAGTTAGTGTAAAACAAGCCATTTACTGTTGCCAGCAGGTGGCGCTATATTTATAAACTGAAATATTGGCCTTAAGATGTCTCAGGCCAGCACTTTAATCAAACATATGAAGTTTGGTGCAAATTGAAAGAGTATGTTTGAGGTAGTATATAAAGCATGACGTATCCTATTGCCAACAGGTGGCGCTATGATTATAACTGAATATTGGCCTTTAGATGTCTTCAGGCCATGAGTCTTACCAAAGATGTGAAGTTTGGTCCAGATTGGATAATTGCATGTTGATGTAAGTGTAAAATAAGCCATTTCCTGTTGCCAGCAGGTGGCGCTATGATTATAATGCAATATTGGCCTTTAGATGTGTTCAGGCCAGGACTCTTATCAAACCTGTGAAGTTGGGGCAGATCGGACATTTTATGGCTTAGTTACAACAACTTATATTCCATGGCGAGACATCAAACTTTGTCACGCCGCCTCGGGACACGTCCTTTAGCGAAAACTCTAGATCTTCACAATTTAACATCGCAGAGGCCTTTAGATTAGACTGACCAAATGTTATGTTGATGTCATTAAATCTCTAGGAGGAGTTTGTTACAGACTAAAACATGTCACTTCCTGTTTCCAGCAGGTGGCGCTATAACTATAACTGAATATTTGCATGTAAATCTCTTCAGGTCAGGACTCTTATCATACATGTGAAGTTTGGGGTAGATCGGACAATGTATGGCTGAGTTATAACAACTTCCTGTTTCATGGCGAAACATCGAATTTTGCCAGGCCGCCACGAACACGCCCTTCAATGAAAACTCTAGATCTTCGCAATTTAACGTCACAAAGGGCTTTAGATTAGACTGACCAAATTTGGTGTTGATCTGAATTAATCTCTAGGAGGAGTTCGTTAAAGTATGACACCTGAAAATGGCAAAAATGACACAAAATTTGTAGAGAAAATTCAAAATAACCGACTTCCTGTTGGGTTCCGGATTTCGTACCAGGAGACTTTTTTGTAGGTATTGGTGTGTTACATGAGTGTACCGATTTTCATACATGTACGTGAAACGCAGCTCGAGGCGCACTCCGTTGAAAGTTTATAGGTGGCGCTGTCGAGCCATTTTGCCACACCTACTTTTGAAACATATATCAGATGTCAATTTTCACCAGTTCTGATGCGTCTGCAAAGTTTCATGACTTTTCGAGCATGTTTAGGCCCTCAAAAATGCGATTAAAGGCGGAGAAGAATAATAATAATAATAATTAAAGCTGCAAGCAGCAATGAACGGGCCCTCGCACCCGGGCTCACCGCCAACGGTGGCTTCAGGAAATCAATGAACGGTGAGCAATATGCATTTCGAGTGATAAATACAGGAGGAATATGTCAAAGTCATTTATATCTGCCAAACTTCCTGCTGCCAGCTGGTGGCGCTATGACTATAACTAGATATTGGCATGTAGATGTGTTCAGGCCAGCACATTTATCAAACATATGAAGTTTGGTGCAGATTGAGCATAGTATGTTTGAGTTAGTATAAAGCATGACATATCCTATTGCCAAGAGGTGGAGCTATGATTATAACTGAATATTGGCCTTTAGATGTCTTCAGGACATGACTCATACCAAACATGTGAAGTTTGGTGCAGATTGGACATTGCATGCTTAAGTTAGTGTTAAACAAGTCATTCCCTGTTGCCAGCAGGTTGTGAAGTTTGGGGCATATCGCTTGCATGTTTAAGTTAGTGTAAAACAAGTCATTTCCTGTTGCCAGCAGGTGGTGCTATGATTTTAACAGATTATTGGCCTTATGATGTGTTAAGGCTAGGACTCTTATAAAATGTATGAAGTTTGGGGCAGATCGGACATTGCATGTTTAAGTTAGTGTGAAACAAGTAATTTCCTGTTGCCAACAGGTGGCGCTATGTTTATAACTGAATATTGGCTTTAGATGTCTTCAGGCCAAGTTTTACTAAATGAAGTGAAGTTTGGTGCAGATTGGACATTGCATGTTTAAGTTAGTGTAAAACAAGTCATTTCCTGTTGCCAGCAGGTGGCGGTATATTTATAACTGAATATTGGCCTTAAGATGTGTTCAGGCCAGGACTCTTATCAAACAGGTGAAGTTTGGTGTAGATTGGACATTGCATGTTTAAGTTAGTGTAAAACAAGCCATTTACTGTTGCCAGCAGGTGGTGCTATGATTATAACTGAATGTTGGCATGTAGATGTGTTCAGGCCAGCACATATCAAACATATGAAGTTTGGTGCAGATTGAGCATAGTATGTTTGAGTTAGTATAAAGCATGACATTTCCTATTGCCAAGAGGTGGAGCATGATTATAACTGAATATTGGCCTTTAGATGTCTTCAGGCCATGACTCATAACGTGGTTTGGTGCAGATTGGACATTGCATGCTTAAGTTAGTGTTAAACAAGTCGAAGCAGCAGGTGGCAAGCTATGTTGCCAGCCTTTAGGTGTCTTCAGGCCAATATTGACTCATACCAAACATGTGAGATGTCTTCATATCGGACATTGCATTGAGTTAGTGTAAAACAGATTGGACATATGTTTAAGTTAGTGTAAAAAACCTCATTTCCTGTTGCAGCAGGTGGTGCTATGATTTTAACAGATTATTGGCCTTAACTGATGTGTTAAGGCTTTATAACTCTTATAAAATGTATGAAGTTTGGGGCAGATCGGACATTGCATGCAAGTAATGGACAAGGTGGCGCTATGTTTATAACTGAATATTGGCCTTTAAGGCCAGTACTTTTACTAAATGTGAAGTTTGGTGCAGATTGGACATTGCAAGATTTGTTCTAGACATTTCCTGTTGCCATCAAACAGCAGGTATATTTATAACTGAATATGTGGTGTGTTTCAGGCCAGGACTTGGACAGTTTGTGTGTAGATCGGACATTGCATGTTTAAGTTAGTGTAAAACAAGCCATTTACTGTTGCCAGCAGGTGGTGCTATGATTATAACTGAATATTGGCCTTTAGATGTCTTCAGGCCAGTACTTTTACTAAACGTGAAGTTTGGTGCAGATTGGACATTGAATGTTTAAGTTAGTGTAAAACAAAATCATTTCCTGTTGCCAGCAGGTGGGTATATTTATAACTGAATATTGGCCTTAAGATGTGTTCAGGCCAGGACTCTTATCATGAAGTGGTTGGTGCAGATCGGACATTGCATGTTTAAGTTAGTTAAAACAAGCCATTTACTGTTGCCAGCAGGTGGCGCTATATTTATAACTGAATATTGGCCTTAAGATGTCTCTCAGGCCAGCACGTTATCAAACATATGAAGTTTGGTGCTGTATGTTTGAGTTAGTATAAAGCATGACGTATCCTATTGCCAGATTGGCGCTACCTTAAGTGTGTTCACTGCAGCAGGTATCAAACAGGTGAAGTATAAGATCGGACATTGCATGAAGTGTTAGTGTACAACAAGTCCATTTCCTGACGTATCCTATTGCCAACAGGTGGCGCTATGATTATAACTGAATATTGGCCTATAGGTGTCTTCAGGCCATGAGTCTTACCAAACATGTGAAGTTTGGTGCAGATTTGAAATTGTATGTTTAAGTTAGTGTAAACTTTAATCAAGCCATTTTCTGTTGCCAGCAGGTGGCGCTATGATTATAACGGAATATTGGCCTTTAGATGTGCTCAGGCCAGGACTCTTATCAAACCTGTGAAGTTTGGGGCAGATCGGACATTTTTTGGCTGAGTTACAACAACTTGTATTCCCATGGCGAGACATCGAACTTTGTCATGCCACCATGGACACGCCCTTCAACGAAAACTCAAGATCTTCACAATTTAATGTGAAGTTTGGTCCAGATTGGATATTGCATGTTGATGTAAGTGTAAAATAAGCCATTTCCTGTTGCCAGCAGGTATCGCAATGGCCTTTAGATTAGACTGAACAAATATAATGGCGATTTCATGTCATGAAATCTCTAGGAGGAGTTTGTTACAGACTAAAACATGTCACTTCCTGTTTCCAGCAGGTGGCGCTATAACTATAACTGAATATTTGCATGTAAATCTCTTCAGGTCAGGACTCTTATCATACATGTGAAGTTTGGGGTAGATCGGACAATGTATGGCTGAGTTATAACAACTTCCTGTTTCATGGCGAAACATCGAATTTTGCCAGGCCGCCACGAACACGCCCTTCAATGAAAACTCTAGATCTTCGCAATTTAACGTCACAAAGGGCTTTAGATTAGACTGACCAAATTTGGTGTTTGATCTGAATAATCTCTAGGAGGAGTTCGTTAAAGTATGACACATGAAAATGGCAAAAATGACACAAAATTTGTAGAGAAAATTCAAAAATAACCGACTTCCTGTTGGGTTCCGGATTTCGTACCAGGAGACTTTTTTGTAGGTATTGGTGTGTTACATGAGTGTACCGATTTTCATACATGTACGTGAAACGCAGCTCGAGGCGCACTCCGTTGAACCGTTTATAGGTGGCGCTGTCGAGCCATTTTGCCACACCTACTTTTGAAACATATATCAGATGTCAATTTTCACCAGTTCTGATGCGTCTGCAAAGTTTCATGACTTTTCGAGCATGTTTAGGCCCTCAAAAATGCGATTAAAGCGGAGAAGAATAAAAAAATAGTAAATAATAAAACGGAGCAGATTCAATAGGGTCCTCACACCATCGGTGCTCGGGCCCTAATAATAATACGGAGCAGATTCAATAGGGTCCTCTACACCATCGGTGCCGGGCCCTAATAATAAAGCTGCAAGCAGCAATGAACGGGCCCTCCGCACCTGGGGCTCAGCGCCAACGGTGGCTTCAGGAAATCAATGAACGGTGAGCAATATGCATTTCGAGTGATAAATAAGGAGGAATATGTCAAAGTCATTTATATCTGCCAAACTTCCTGCTGCCAGCTGGTGGCGCTATGACTATAACTAGATATTGGCATGTAGATGTGTTCAGGCCAGCACATTTATCAAACATATGAATTTGGTGCAGATTGAGCATAGTATGTTTGAGTTAGTATAAAGCATGACATATCCTATTGCCAAGAGGTGGAGCTATGATTATAACTGAATATTGGCCTTTAGATGTCTTCAGGCCATGACTCATACCAAACATGTGAAGTTTGGTGCAGATTGGACATTGCATGCACGTTTAAGTTAGTGTAAAACAAGTCATTCCCTGTTGCCAGCAGGTGGCGCTTATATTTATAACCGAAAATTGGCCTAAGATGTGTTCAGGCCAGGACTCATATCAAACAGGTGAAGTTTGGGGCAGATCGGACATTGCACGTTTAAGTTAGTGTAAAACAAGTCATTTCCTGTTGCCAGCAGGTGGTGCTATAATTTTAACAGATTATTGGCCTTATGATGTGTTTAAGACTAGGACTCTTATAAAACGTGTGAAGTTTGGGGCAGATCGGACATTGCATGTTTAAGTTAGTGTGAAACAAGTCATTTCCTGTTGCCAGCAGGTGGCGCTATGTTATAACTGAATATTGGCCTTTAGATGTCTTCAGGCCAGTACTTTTGCTAAACGTAAAATTTGGTGCAGATTGGGACATTGCATGTTTAAGTTAGTGTAAAACAAGTCCAATTTCCTGTTGCCAGCAGGTGGCGGTATATTTATAACTGAAATTGGTCTTAAGATTTGTTCAGACCAGGACTCTTAATCAAACAGGTGAAGTTTGGTGCAGATTGGACATTGCATGTTTAAGTTAGTGTAAAACAAGCCATTTACTGTTGCCAGCAGGTGGCGCTATATTTATAACTTAAATTTATTAAGATGTCTTCAGGCCAGCACTTTAATTAAACATATGAGTTTGGTGCAAATTGAACATATATGTTTGAGTTAGAATAAAGCATGACGTATCCCTTCTTATGCCAACAGGTGGCACTATGATTATATGAATATTGGCCTTTAGATAGGTGTGAAGTTTGGTGCTTCATGGCCAAGTCATTTCCTGAGCAGGTGGCACTATACTATAAATGAATATTGGCAAGACAGGCCAGGACTCTTATCAAACAGTGAAGTTTGGGGCAGATGGACATTGCATGTTCAAGTTAAAAACAAGTAATGTTGCCATGTATAATTTTAACAGAATATTGGCCTTAAGTGTGTTAAGGCTAGGAACTCTTATAAAACGAGATTTGCATGTTTAAGTTAATGAGAAACAAGTAATTTCCTGTTTGCCAGCAGGTAGCGGAATATTGGCCTTTATGCCTTCAGGCCAGGACTCTTATACATGTGAAGTTTGGAGCAGGACAAATGTTTAAGTTAGTGTAAAACAAGCCATTTAGCATGGCGCTATATTTATAACTGAATATTGGCCTTAAGATGTCAGACCAGTACCAAACATATGAAGTTTGGTGCAACATGGTATGTTTGAGTTAGTGTAAAGCATATTATCAACAGGTGGCGCTATGATTATATCTGAATATTGGCATTTAGATGTCTTCAGGAGGATCTTACCAAATATGGACAGATTTTGCATGTCTAAATTAGTGTAAAACAGGTAATTTCCTGAGTGGCGCTACAAGATGTGTTCAGGCCTGGACAGTGAAGTCTGGGGCAGATCGGACATTGTATGGCTGAGTTACAACAACTTCTATTCCCTTGGCGAACATCATAATTTGTCCACGCCACCTGGACCGCATTAACGAAAAATCAGATCTTCACAAATTAATATACGCAAAGGCCTTTAGATTTAGACTGACAAATACAATTTGATGTCCTGAAATCTCTAGGAGTAGTTTGTGTCAACAGTGTTTACATGTATTCCTGTTTCCGGCAGGTGGCACAATGAACAATAAACTGAATATAGTTGGCACGTAAATCTTTCAGGTCAGGACTCTTATCATACATGTGAAGTTTGGTGTAGATGGACAATGTATGGCTGAGTTATAAACAACTTCCTGTTTCATGGCGAATTATCGAAAATATGCCATGCCGCCACGGACGCCTTCAATGATACTCAGATCTTCGCAATTTAACGTCACAAAGGGCTGATAGATTACACTGACAAAATTTGGTGTTGATCTGAATTAAATCTTAGGAGGAGTTCGTTAAATATGACACATGAAATGGCAAAAATGACACAAAAATTGCTGAGAAAATTAAAAATATCCGACTTCCTGTTGGGTTCCGGATTTTGCTCTGAGACTTTTTTGAGGGTATTGGTGTGTTAATGAGTTGTACCAATTTTCATATATGTACGTGAAACGTAGCGAGGCGCATCCGTTTGAACCGGAATATAATGGCGCTATCGAGCCATTTTGCCACACTCATTTCTGAAACATATACCAGATGTCAAATTTTCACCAGTTTGATGCGTGTGCAAAGTTTCATGACTTTTCGAGCATGTTTAGCCCTCAAAAATGCGATTCATTTTGGAGAAGAAGCGGAGCAGATTCAATAGGGTCCTCACACCATCGGTGTTCGGGCCCTAATATATAAACAGAGCAGATTCAATAGGGTCCTCACACCATCGCTCGGGCTATTAATTAAAGAAGCACAATGAACGGGCCCTCGCACCCGGGCTCAGCGCCAAGGTTGGCTTAGGAAATCAATGAACGGTGAGCCTTTAATGCATTTCAAGTGATAAATACAGAAGGAATATGTCACAGTCATTTATTCTCTGCAAACTTCATGCTGCCAGCTGGTGGCGCGTATGACTATAACTGGATATTGGCATGTAGATGTGTTCAGGCTTTAGAAGTTTGGTGCTTCATAGTATGTTTGAGTTAGTATAAAGCATGACATTTCCTATTGCCACTATGATTATAACTGATACCTTTAGATGTCTTCAGGCCATGACTCATACCAAAAATGTGAATTTTGGTGCAGATTGGACATTGCATGCTTAAGTTAGTGTGTAACAAGTAATTTCCTGTTGTCAGCAGGTGGCGCTATGATTATAATAGAAAATTGGCTTTAGATGTCTTCAGGCCATGACTCATACCAAACATGTGAAGTGGGGCATATCGTGACATTGCATGTTTAATTTGTATAAACAAGTAATTTCCTGTTGCCAGCAGGTATGATTTTAACAGATTATTGGCTATGATGTGTTAAGGCTAGGACTGTATCAGATCGGACATTGCCAAGCCATTTACTGTTGCCAGCAGGTCTATATATAACTGAATATTGGCCTTTAGATGTCTTCAGGCCAGTAGTGAAGTAGGTGCAGATTGGACATTGATGTTTAAGTTAGTGTAAAACAAGTCATTTCCTGTTGCCACAGGTGGCGGTATATTTATAACTGAATATTGGCCTTAAGATGTGTAGGCCAAGGACTCTTATCAAACAGTGAAGTTTGGTGTAGAAACATTGCATGAAGTTAGTGTAAAACAAGCCATTTACTGTTGCCAGCAGGTGGTGCTATGATTATAACTGAATATTGGCCTTTAGATGTCTTCATACTTTTACTAAACGAAGTTTGGTGCAGATAGTGGACATTGAATGTTTAAGTTAGTGTAAAACTATTAGCATGGCAGTCTGAATATTGGCTTAAGATGTGTTCAGGCAGGACTCTTATCAAACAGGTTTTGGTGCAGATCGGACAATGTTTAAGTTAGTGTAAAACAAGTTTACTTGTTGTGGCGAGAATATTGGCCTTAAGATGTCTTCAGGCCATTTAATCAAACATATTAAGCAAATTGAACATAGTATGTTTGAGGTAGTTAAAGCATGACGTATCCTATTGGTGGCGCTATGATTATAACAATATTGGCCTCAGGTGTCTTCAGGCTGAGTCTTAACAAACATGTGAAGTTTAGTGCAGATCACCATGGTTAGTGTAAAACAAGGTTGCCAGCAGGTGGCGCTATATTTATAACTGAATATTGGCCTTAAGATGTCTTCATTTAATCAAACATATGCAAATTGAACAAAGTTGTTTGAGTGTATTGACGTATCCTATTGCCAACAGGTGGCGCTATGATTAAACTGAGCCTTAAGATGTGTTCAGGCCAGAACTCATATCAAACAGGTGAAGTTTGGGGCAGATCGGACATTGCATGGTTAGTGTAAAACAAGTCATTTCCTGTTGCCAGCAGGTAAATTTTTAACAGATATTGGCCTGATGATGTGTTAAGGCTAGGACTCTTAATATGAAGTTTGGGCAGATCGGACATATGTTTAAGTTAGTTAAAACAAGTCATTTCCTGTTGCCAGCAGGTGGCGCTATAATTTTAACGATTATTGGCCTGACTAGGACTTTTTAAAAGTCAGAACATTGCATGTTTAAAGTTAGTGTGAGTTTTCCTGTTGCCAGCAGGTGGTGCTAGAATATTGGCCTTTAGATGACTTCAGGCCAGTACTTTTACTAAACGTGAAGTTTGGTGCAGATTGGACATTGAATATTTAAGTTAGTGTAAAACAACATTTCCTGTTGCCAGCAGGTGGGCAGTATATTTATAACTGTATTCCTTAAGATGTGTTCAGGCCAGGACTGGTGAAGTTTGGTGCGATCGGACATTGCATGTTTACAAGCCATTTGTTGCCATGGTGATATATTTATAACTGAATATTGGCCTTAAGATGTCTTCAGGCCAGCACTTTAATCAAACACATGAAGTTTGGTGCACATAGTATGTTTGAGGTGGTATAAAGCATGACGTATCTATTGCCACAGGTGGCGCTATGATTATACTGAATATTGGCCTATAGGTGTCTTCAGGCCATGAGTCTTAACACATGTGAAGTTTGGTGCAATCGGACATTGCATGTTTAAGTTAGTGTAAAACAAGCCATTTACTGTTGCCAGCAGGTGGCGCTTAGAATATTGGCCTTAGACTTCAGGCCAACTTTAATCAAACATATAAGTTTGGTGCATTGAACATAGTATGTTTGAGTTAGTATAAAGCATGACGTATCATTGAACAGGTGGCGCTCTAGAATATTGGCCTTAGATGTGTTCAGGCCAGGACTATCAAACAGGTGAAGTTTGGGGCAGAATCGGACATTGCATGTTTAAGTTAGTGTAAAACAAGTCAAGCAGGTGGCGCTATAATTTTAACAGATTATTGGCCTGATGATGTGTTAAGGCTACTCTTATAAAACGTATGAAGTTTGGGCAGATCGTTGCATGTTTAAGTTAGTGTAAAACAAGTCATTTCCTGTTGCAGCAGGTGGCGCTATAAACAGATATTGGCCTGATGATGTGTTAAGGCAGGACTCTTATAAAACGTATGAAGTTTGCAGATCGGACATTGCAAAGTTAGTGTGAAACAAGTAATTTCCTGTTGCAGCAGGTGGTGCTATAATTTTAACAGAATATTGGCCTTTAGATGACTTCAGGCCAGTACTTTTACTAAACGTGAAGTTTGGTGCAGATTGGACATTGAATATTTAAGTTAGTGTAGTTTTCTGTTGCCAGCAGGTAGATATTTATAACTGAATATTGGCCTTACAGGCCAGGACTCTTATCAAACAGGTGAAGTGGTGCAGATCGGACATTGCATGTTTAAGTTAGTGTAAAACAAGCTTTACTGTTGCTGGTGATATATTTATAACTGAATGGCCTTAAGAAGGCCAGCACTTTAATCAAACAATGAAGTTTGGTGCCATAGTATGTTTGAGGTGTATAAAGCATGACGTATCCTATTGCCAACAGGTGGCGCTATGATTATAACTGAATATTGGCCTATAGGTGTTCAGGCTGAGTTCTTATGTGAAGTTTGGTGCAGATCGGACATTGCATGTTTAAGTTAGTGTAAAACTTTACTGGCCAGCAGGTGGCGCTTATTTATAACTGAATATTGGCCTTAAGATGTCTTCAGGCCAGCACTTTAATCAAACATATGAAGTTTGGTGCTTGAACATAGTATGTAGTTAGTATAAAGCTGACGTATCCTATTGCCATACAGGTGTGGCGCTATGATTATAGCTGAATATTGGCCTTAAGATGTGTTCAGGCCAGGACTCATATCAAACAGAATTTGGGGCAGATCGGACATTGCATGTTTAAGTTAGTGTAAAACAAGTCATTTCCTGTTGCCAAGCAGGTGGCGCTATAATTTTAACAGATTATTGGCCTGATGAGTGTTAAGGCTAGACTCTTATAAAACGTATGAAGTTTGGGGCAGATCGGACATTGCATGTTTAAGTTAGTGTGAAACAAAATTTCCTGTTGCCAGCAGGTGGTGCTACAGAATATTGGCCTTTAGATGACTTCAGGCCAGTTTGTGAAGTTTGGTGCAGAGACATTGAATGTTTAAGTTAGTGTAAAACACATTTCCTGTTGCCAGCAGGTGGCAGTAACTGAATATTGGCGATGTGTTCAGGCCAGGACTCTTATCCAGGTGTTGGTGCAGATCGGACATTGCATGTTTAAGTTAGTGTAAAACAAGCCATTTACTGTTGCCAGCAGGTGGTGCTATTTATAACTGTACCTTAAGATGAGGCCAGCACTTTAATCAAACATATGAAGTTTGGTGCAAATTGAACAGAGTAATGTTTGAGGTGTATAAAGCATTATCATTGCCAACAGTGTATGATTATAACTGAATATTGGCCTTTAGATGTTTCAGGCCATGAGTCTTACCAAAGATGTGAAGTTTGGTCCAGATTGGATATTGCATGTTGATGTAAGTGTAAAATAAGACATTTCCTGTTGCCAGCAGGTCGCTATGATTATAATGCAATATTGGCCTTTAGCAGGCTCTTATCGTGAAGTTTGGGGCAGATCGGACATTTTATGTTAGTTAAAACAACTTATATTCCATGATCAAACTTTGGCCACCAGTGACACGCCCTTTAGTCGATCTTGACCAATCATTTTAGATTAGACTGACCACATGTCCTTAGGAGGAGTTCTTTTTGTCACTTCCTGTTGCCAGCAGGTGGCATGATAATAACTGAATATGGTCACATAGTCTCTTCAGGTCAGGAGTTTATCAAACATTTGAAGTTTGGTGCAGATAGGACATTGCTGCCTGAGTTATAACAACTTCCTGTTTCATGTCAAAACTTGTCAGGCGACCACGGACACGCCCTTCAACGAAAACTAGATCTTCGCAATTTACATCACAAAGGGCTTTAGATTAGACGATTAAATTTGGTGTTGATCTGAATTAATCTCTAGTTCATTAATGTATGACACCTGAAAATGTAAAAAATGACACAAAATCAGAAATTAAAAAATAACCGACTTCCTGTTGGGTTTCGGATTAACAAGAGACGGAGTATTGGGGTTTTACACATGTATACCGATTTTCGTAATGTACGTAATAGCTCGAGGCGCACTCCAAACGTATAGGTGGCGCTATCGAGCCATTTTGACACACCCACTTCTGCATATATCAGATGTCAATTTTCGCCAGTTCTGAGGTGTGTGCAAAATTTCATGACTTTTCGGCATGTTTAGGCTCAAGCGATGTTTGGAGAAGAAGAATAAAAAAATAAAAATATAGCTGCAAGTGGCAAGCGTCAGTGCCAACCGCCATCCTGGTGGCATCACGAAAAAAGGGGCACAGCTGGCACATGCATTTACAGTAACCCTCTGGCAGTCTGTGTTTAATTAGGGATACAGCAATTAAAGGGTTAATCCAAACCATCAAGACTGTGAAAGACGTTACACACATATTATATAAATGTCACGGTAACACACGTTTCAAAAGGTCAGATATTACAAATTTAACTATGTTAATCATATGAGACAATTTTGTGTAATAGCTATTCATTTTAATCTCTCTGAGGAGTAATCCTCTCTCACACTCACTCACACACACATATTTTGTACCACTTTTCAATAAGTTTTTAGTTTTTACATTCAAACAATATTTTTATAGCCGACTTCTGAATCTGGTTAATGTATGTAAAATGACTACTACATTATTAATTAGAAATGTCTGGTGAGACCAATATATGTTCAAGTTTGGTGACTGTACCATGAACTACATACAAGATTTTTCTTCCACGCCCTTTTATTTTGCCAGAATGTTTTCAAGAATAGTATCAATGGTTGTTCATATGATATGTGTGTTGAGTTTCGAATTCTAAATGAATGTTATCCGCTCAAAACGATAATTTAACTAATTCAAGTTACACATGGCAACAGTATAATTAACATACCATGGCCTATTACATGTTACATTATTCTGATGTTTTGAAGTAAAAAAAACGCTAATTCAATACATTTTAAAATATAACTTGTATCTATAACTTTACTTTGATAGTCACTGCGATCGCCATCATAAAAACAATATGAATGTTAGTATTAAAATCATTACAAGTAGGTGGAGATGGTAATAAATTATTTTAAAATTGGATATTGTCCTTTTTACACACCCTGGATCATGTTCGCAGTGCCATTAACTGGAATGTAGAGGGCGTTTATACAATGGGGGTATATTATATATCCAGTGGCGGGCTGTCATTTCAAAATTGATGGGATGAAGCTCAAGAATGAATAAATCAGATTTATTATATTAGTACTATTATTCAGACTTTTTTATGTAAGATTTTTTTTTATTCCAGCTTCAGCTTAAGATCTAATCTCCTAGGCCTTAATTTTGTAGTCTTAGAGACAAAAGAAAAAAAAAATAACAAATCCAAAAAACCATTAATTTGTCAAACACTAGTTTTATATTTAGGTTAATAATTACTGTTTAATTACAACATAAGAAAAATCTAAAATTTAGGAAATTTCTATAAAGCATTGTATCTAATATGCATTAGTAAGCATTATATAAAACAGCTAAAAAGTAATATTTTTAATGTTTATAACTAACATTAAAAATTTAATAAATGATCTAAACATAGAATTGTTCATGTTAGTTCATTGTTAGTAGCTAATGCATTACATAATGTTAACCAAAGAGACTTAGTTGTAATTTTTGCCAACACTTTTTATGACATCTATTACCATTTTTAATAATATGTTTAAATGATCTATAAGCATGATTGTGGAAATGAGTTTTGGCCTGCATTACAGCTTAGTATCTGAGGAACTTTTACTAGTTACAAGCTCCACAGTGAGTTACTGCGATTATGTATGCAGTTCAGACATTTCACAGACAACACAAGATGTACAATATGCAGTACAAATGAGCAAATATGCCAATATTTGCGCAGACAAAAATGTATAAGTCCACGTTTGTAAGATTTAAAAACAAAATAAATATATTTTTATGAGTGTAATTATATAATTATTTATTAACCTAATTATATAAAACATGTTGGCCAGTGCACTTACAAAATTAACGGTTCTTGGATTTTTATTATTTTTGTCCCTAGAACGGGCAGAATAGGATAAAGGCCTAGAGATTTCTTAAGCTATAATGCAATATATAATATTGAAATAAATAAATAAATACTGATTGATCTTTTTTCTTGTGGTTAAAAAGATGTTTTTAAATGTCCAATCTCTGTCTCTTCCTCTCTCCTGTCTCGCTCCCGACATCACCCACCCCCTCACCCAGCTCCTGCACACAAATCAACACACACACACACACACACACAGACTCACCAGCATCCACCCAACACAGGAGCAGGTTGCACACACATCAGATGTCTTGATAGTTTATTAATTTTCTGTTATTCAAGAACCTTTTGTAAAGTCATGTAAACTAACATACTTCTTCAATGACTTGCTTATGGTATGTAAAAAAGTTTTTAAAAGTGTTTGGAAGCTGCACTTTAAAGATTAAAAAGACTGCTTCTTTTTCCTGTAACTTTAACAAATCGCCATTAAAACACCGTTCAAAGATATCCTAAATACGTTAGCAATTAGCATCTTCAGTATATTGGCATCATTGACAATGATGTGTGAACTTACTTGTTTCTGCTTTGAGTTAGTAAGAATTTATTTACAGCCTGAATTTCAAAATTACCCACATTTTAAAAGATAAAATGTAGCCGACTTCACTGATGGTCGGATAGCTAATGAGTGTTAAATTAGAAAGTTGTAAAGACCACGAGTATGTAACTTTAGATTGAAGTTTATTTGTTGCCAACATGATTATCAGAATCAGAATGAGCCTTTATTGGCCAGGTATGTTTACCCATACGAGGAATTGTTATAGTGACAAAGCTCCACAGTGCAACAGAAATGACAGACGGGACAGGCCAGCTTAACAACAAAAGAACAATAAACAAATATACAAATAGGCAATGTACAAAATAGCAAAAACACTAATGCAATACAGACAATTGTGTTCCAGGTATGATGTGCAAATTTGAAATGAAAAAAAATTAATTAAAAATATTATGTGTGGTGAATTATATTATTAACTAATTATATAAAATTATGTTGTCAGTGCACCTACAAATTAACAGGTTCTTGGATTTTTATTATTATGTCCCTAAGACTGACAGAAAAAGATAAGGCCTAGGAGATTTTCTTAAGCATAATGCAAAAAATAAAAAAATAAAAAATAAATAAGTAATAAAATAAAAAATAAATAAATAAAATAAAATATAACGTATAATAAATAAATAAAACTGAATGAATTTTTTTCTAGTGATTAAAGAGATGTTTAAAAGTCTCTCTCTCTCTCTCTCTCTCTCTGTCTCTCTCACCCACCTCCTCACACACACACTTACCACACATACCCATCCCCACATACACAGAGCCAGTGTGATCAAATGTCTTGATATTTATTAATTTTCTGTTAATCATAGACCTTTTGTAAAGTCAAGAAACTAATCATACTTCTTCAGAATGACTTGTTCTATGTATGTAAAAAGTTTTGAAGTGTTTGGAAGCTGCACTTTAAAGATAATAAGAAAATAAACTGCTCTTTTTTACTGTAACTTTAACAAATCGCCATTAATACACCGTTCAAGATATCCTAAATCCGTTAGCAATTTAGCATCTACAGTATATTGGCATCATGTTGACAAAGTTTGGTGTGAACTACTTGTTTCTGCTTGGAGGAGTATGCATTTATTTACAGCTTGTTTCCCGAAAATGACATAAAAAAAAGATAACGGCTTCTGTTGGTCACAGCTATGAGTGTAAATTAGAAAGTTGTCCGCTTGATTAGAACAATTTATGTACCAAGTTTGGTGTATTTAGCTAAAACTAACCCCCCCATTTTTGACAAAAGGTGGCGCTATAGATGCCCTCTTCCACGCCCGTTTATGAGCTTTTCCAGTGTCTAAGTAACATTAATACTCATATGTGTGTTGAGTTTCATGACATTCTAAACATGTTATCTGCTTCAAAATCACCAGAAACAAATTTTTCAAGTTTGAAACGTTGCCATGGCAACAGTATTTTAGATATCAATATTCCCTTCACAGATTTTACATCGGACGTGTTTTGACTTATTCTGATGAAGTTTGAAGCAAATCGATTAAAATAAAGATGCTGAATTCAAAGCATTTTTGAAATGACACACTTCCTGCTGCCATTTGGTGGCGCTATAACTTTGATTCATAATAGTCACATCTAGCGCGCTCGGCATCATACAACGAACAAAACCCTGAAGTTTGATCAAAATTATAACAATGTATGTGGATGTTATTAGACGCTTCCTTCTCTCATTATTCGCCATAAATTCATCGCCTCGCCACGGCAAACCGTTCGAGATATCAAAAATATCCTGGCAATTTTGCATCCCCAATGTCTTCAGAGGAGAATATCAAATTCCAAGATCATGAAATAGTTCACAATGAGAGCAGTTTGGGCTGGCAATCGGGTGGTAATCTGAAGTCAACTGAGGAGAGTATATCAAATTCCAGAGCATGTGCTTTTTTAAAAATACAGCCCTGAATAGCCGACTTCCTGTTTCGCGGGCTCACCGCCAACGTGTGGCTTTCAGCAGGGAACGGTGAGCAATATATGAGAGGAAATATAGAAGGAATATATCAAAATCATTGAAATATGACTATAATGGATATTGGCATGTCGGCTCAAACATTGAAGTTTGGTGCAGATTGAACATAGTATGTTTGAGTTAGTATAAGCATGACTTAACCTATTGCCATGGCGCTATGATGTTTGGTCCAGTTTGGACTATTATAAAGTTTCATATAATGGAATATTGGTGTTTAGATGTGTTCAGGCCATGACTCTTAATAAGTAAATTTATGGCGTGCCGCCATGGAACGCCCTTTAACGAAAACTCAAGATCTTAACAATTTAACATTGCAAGGCCTGACTTGCTAGCTATATATTGATGTCATTAAATCGCTAGGAGGAGTTTGTTACAGAGTAAAACAAGTTGCCAGCATAATTATATTAGCCTTTAGATGTGTTCAGGCCAGGACTCTTATCGAACGTGTGAAGTTTGGTGCCGATGTGTAAAAACAGGTAATTTCCTGTTGCTAGCTATGATTATATTGGAATATTGGTGTTTAGATGTGTTCAGGCCATGACTCTTACCAAAAATGTAGAGCCCTGTGTAAAGCCATATCTGTTGTCAACGGTCCCATCTGAATATTGGCCTTTAGATGTCTGGCGAGGACTCTAAGCAAATATGTGTCCGTTGCCAAAGGGTGGCGCTACGGACCAAAGGTTGTATGGCTGAGTTACAACAACTTCTATTCGTCGTATTTTGTCACGCCGCCACTGACACGCCCTTTAACGCTTCAAATTTAACATCACAAAGAGACTGACCATATTTTGATGTCCTTAAATCTGGAGGAGTTACAGTGTAAAACATGTCACCCAAAATAACTGAATATAGTCACGTAGATCTCTTCAGGTCGGACTGGTTGGACAATATGCCTGAAAACAACTTCCTGTTTCTTGGCGAAGCATAGAAATTTGGCAAAAAACGAAAACTCTAGATCTTCGCAATTTAACGTCACAAAGGATTTAGAACACTAAAGGAGGAGTAACACATGAAATAAAATTTGCTGAGATTAAAAATAACTGACTTCCTGTTGATTTGGATTTTGCTCTAAGCACTTTTTTGTAGGTATTGGTGTGGCGGTGCCCAACATGTATGTGTAACGCAGCTCGAGGCGCACGGAATGTGTAAAGCAACCATTTTGCCATCCTTCTGAAACATATATCATGTCAATTTTCACCAGAAAGTTTCGTGACTTTTCGAGCATGCACATGCGATTAAGTTGGCACATATTTACATAACCCTCTGGCAACTCGACCGGTCTGAAACACAGCAAACGGTTTTTTAGGGATACAGCAAATATGTGCTAAAGGGTTAATCCAAACTGTCAATACGTGTGAAAGACACATACAAATTTAACACACACACATATGCACACAACAATATATAAAACTTTGGTAACACTCTTCCAATGTGAGCTTTGGTATGTTTCAGTTAGTGCCAAGCAGATATTGTTGCCACATTAACTTGGAATATTGGTTGTTATAGATATTAGGCTGGACTCTTATCAAACTCTCTGGGCCTCTCTCACACTCACTCACTCGCACACACACATTTAGAACAACATAAATGTTGACCTTAAATTTGTACCACTTTTCCAATACGTTTTTAGACACGTTTTTAACATTATCAAATGTAATTAACATGAACAATATTTTTGGCGAAGCATATAGCACGGACACGCCCTATGATAACTCTTGGTTAATGATATGTTCAAAATTTGACTAAAACCTCTACATTACGAGTTAATTAATTAAAATGGTCTGTGGTTAATGTACGTACATCAGTTACTGTCTAGCCATACCATGAACTAACAAAGACTTTTTTTACTTTATTTTTTAGAATTTGTTTTCCGCCAACGGTGGCTTCAGAAAGACAGGGGCACAGCTATAGTAAAACAATGGTTGTTCATACTTAGTTGGTTAGTTTCGAATAATTTATGTTAAAAACGATATTATTTAACTATTCTAGTTAACATGAACAATAATTATATAAAATGTATTAATGTTAATTAATGTTAAGTAAAAAAATATTAATACATTATTAAAATATAAAGTTGTATCTTAACATTAGTTTATGTACTGTGAATTGACATAAAAATAATATTTTTAATGTTAGTATTAACTAACATTAAATAAGATTAATAAATTATTTTAAAATATATTGTTCCTTTTTAGTTCATGTTCGTCAATGCATTAACTAATGTTTTATATATATATATATCAGTGGCGGCTGCTGGTCTTTCAAAGAGGGGAAGCTCAAGAAAATAATCAGTATTTATTTATTTAATTATTCATTTTATTTTATGTAATTTTTTATTTTTTGCATTATAGCTTAAGAAATTCCTAGGCCTTATCTTTTTCTGTCAGTCTTAGAGACAAAAAAAAAAAAAAAATCCAAGAACCGTTAATTTGTAGGGCACTGACAACATAGTTTTATATAATTAGGTTAATAATTATGTTAATTACAACATAAGAAAAATCTAAAATTTAAAATTTAAAGTTGTATCTGATCATTAGTTTATATATGTGAATTAACATAAAATTAATATTTTTTAATGTTAGTATTAACTAACATTAAAATATTAATAAATGATCTAAACATAGATTGTTCATTGTTAGTTCATGTTAGTTAATGCATTACATAATGTTAACCAAAGAGACCTTATTGTAAATTTTTGCCAACACTTTTTATGATCTATTACCATTTTTAATAATTATTTTAATGATCTATAAGCATTTGTGAAATAGTTTTGCCTGCATTTCATCTTAGACTTCATCTGTGAGCTGAACTGTTTTACTGTTACATCCATGAGATGATGTAAGTTCAGATGTCATTTCACAGGATGTCATAGGTCAGTATCAAATGAGTTTCAAATTATTATTTGCAGCACAAAAATGTATAAGTCCACGTGTAAGATTTAAAAAATATATTTTTTTATGTTGTAATTAATATTATTATTAACCTAATTATATAAAATTATGTTGTCAGTGCCTTACAAATTAACTGGTTCTAGGATTTATTTTGTCCCTAAAACGGGCAGAATAGGATAAGGCCTTAGAGACTTCTTAAGCTGTAATGCAATAAATAAATTAAATAAATAAATAAATACTGATTGATCTTTATTTCTTGTGGTTAAAAAGATGTTTAAATGTCTCTGTCTGTCTGTCTCTCTCTCTCTCTCTCTCCCTCACCCACCCCCCCTTCCACACTCAACACAACACCACACACACACAGACAGAGAAACACCCAACACCCCACACACAGCATAGTGTCTGATATATTTTTTTATTTTCGGTTATTCATAGACCTTTTGTAAAGTCATGAAACTAATCATACTTCTTCAGAATGACTTGCTCTATGTATGTAAAAAGTTTTGAAGTGTTTGGAAGCTGCACTTTAAAGATATAGAAATGACTGCTCTTTTTTACTGTAACTTTAATAAATCACCATTAATACACCGTTCAAGGTATCCTAAATCCGTTAGCAATTTAGCATCTTCAGTATCTTGGCATCATGTTGACAAAGTTTGGTGTGAAACTACTTGTTTCTGCTTGGAGGAGTATGAATTTATTTACAGCCTGATATTTCAAAATACCCACATTAAAATAAATGTAGCCGACTTCCTGTTGGTCGTAGCTAATGAGTGTAAATTAGAAGTTGTAAGACCACGTGTATGTATCTTTAGATTTTGTTTATGTTGTAATTAACATGATTATCAGAATCAGAATGAGCTTTATTGGCCAGGTATGTTTACACATATGAGGAATTTGTTATAGTGACAAAGCTCCACAGTGCAACAGAATGACAGCAACGGGACAGGACACAGACAACAAAAGAACAATATACAAATATACAAATAGGCAATGTACAAAATAGCAAAAACACTATGCAATACAGACAATCATGTGTGTCCAGGTCTGACGTGCAAATTTGAAATGGGAAAAAAAAATTAATTAAAAATATTATATGTGTGGTGAATAAATTATTAACTTATTTATATAAAACTATGTTGTCAGTGCCCTACAAATTAACTGGTTCTTGGATTTTTATTTTTTTTTGTCCCTAAGACTGACAGAAAAAGATAAGGCCTAGGAGATTTCTTAAGCTATAATGCAAAAAATAAAAAAATAATAAAATAAAATAAAATAAAATAAATGAATAATTAATAAATAAATAAAAAATAAAATAAAACGTATAATTAAATAAATAAATACTGATTGATTTTTTTCTAGTGATTAAAGAGATGTTTAAAAAGTCTCTCTCTCTCTGTGTCTCTCTCTCTGTCTGTCTCTCTCACCCACCTCCTCACACTCACACTTAACACACATACTCACCCATCCCCCACATACACAGAGCAGTGTGATCAAATGTCTTGATAGTTTATTAATTTTCTGTTATTCATAGACCTTTTGTAAAGTCATGAAACTAACCATACTTCTTCAGAATGACTTGCTCTATGTATGTAAAAAGTTTTGAAGTGTTTGGAAGCTGCACTTTAACCCTCTGGGGACTGAGGTGATTTTGGGGGCATTGAGATGTTTTGACATGCCCTGATATTTGTGCTTATTTCAGCTACTTATAACATACTATTGACCAACATGAATTTGTTTTTGTATTCAGCACAAACTGTGCTACAATAATATGTGACCAAGATGGATGTACATGTTTGCATTTTTTTAGAAAAAAAATATTATGCGTGGTTAGTAAGTTTTGGGGAAAAAAATGTAGCTGAAATAAGGCCATAAAACCCACACTAAATAGTCCTGAATAAGACTTTTGAGTAATCAGTCTTGTCAGCTAGAATATTTACTTCTCAATTAAGTGAGAATCATTCTGCTTACTCATTTACAGAAAACAATATATTGATTTAATTTTTTTAAGACATGTTTTGTGATTGAAAGCCTGTATGCGAGGGAGTGACAATGTCCTTGAATATTAAGTGATTCTCACCTGAGACACAAAGGGCCCTCCCCTAAAGGCTGCTAATGGCCCATCAGTGTGACTGACTTTGAGGCAGGTAAGAGAGAATGTGAGGAGATTGAACAAATGTTTTTTTTAATTATTTGTATTTTATTTACAAGACAGTATAATCAAAACATACATAATGAAGGTCAAAGACACATTATTGTGCACACTGATCTAACCACAGAGATGTGAACAGACTTTGAGTCATTCCTGCAACAGATTCTGTTCAACAATTGAAATAAATAAATCATACCTGATATTTGCGTGTTATTTAAGTGTTTCTGCTTATTTCCATGGATTCAAGAAGAAAAAAACATAATCCGTAGTCAAGGATCTTGTTTTACCATATAATATCAGTGTAGTTGGACATCTGATGTTGGTACAGCACTCTCAAAGTAAAACAGTTTGAAGAAAGTCATCAGGATTCATCATCTGTGGTGCAGGAATCTGATTCAATGAAATACAAACAACCCAAAAAAAAATAAAGCATTTGTGAGCATGTTAATATCAGGAGCATCTTTATATATATATACAGGTGCTGGTCATATAATTAGAATATCATCAAAAAGTTGATTTATTTCACTAATTCCATTCAAAAAGTGAAACTTGTATAATGTATACATTCATTCCACACAGACTGATATATTTCAAGTGTTTATTTCTTTTAATTTTGATGATTATAAGTGACAACTAATGAAAACCCCAAATTCAGTATCTCAGAAAATTAGAATATTACTTAAGACCAATACAAAGAAAGGATTTTTAGAAATCTTGGCCAACTGAAAAGTATGAACATGAAAAGTATGAGCATGTACAGCACTCAATACTTAGTTGGGGCTCCTTTTGCCTCAATTACTGCAGCAATGCGGCGTGGCATGGAGTCGATCAGTCTGTGGCACTGCTCAGGTGTTATGAGAGCCCAGGTTGCTCTGATAGTGGCCTTCAGCTCTTCTGCATTGTTGGGTCTGGCATATCGCATCTTCCTCTTCACAATACCCCATAGATTTTCTATGGGGTTAAGGTCAGGCGAGTTTGCTGGCCAATTAAGAACAGGGATACCATGGTCCTTAAACCAGGTACTGGTAGCTTTGGCACTGTGTGCAGGTGCCAAGTCTGTTGGAAAATGAAATCTGCATCTCCATAAAGTTGGTCAGCAGCAGGAAGCATGAAGTGCTCTAAAACTTCCTGGTATACGGCTGTGTTGACCTTGGACCTCAGAAAACACAGTGGACCAACACCAGCAGATGACATGGCACCCCAAACCATCACTGACTGTGGAAACTTTACACTGGACCTCAAGCAACGTGGATTCTGTGCCTCTCCCTCTCTTCCTCCAGACTCTGGGACCCTGATTTCCAAAGGAAATGCAAAATTTACTTTCATCAGAGAACATAACTTTGGACCACTCAGCAGCAGTCCAGTCGAGATGCTTCTGACGCTGTCTGTTGTTCAAGAGTGGCTTGACACAAGGAATGCGACAGCTGAAACCCATGTCTTGCATACGTCTGTGCGTAGTGGTTCTTGAAGCACTGACTCCAGCTGCAGTCCACTCTTTGTGAATCTCCCCACATTTTTGAATGGGTTTTGTTTCACAATCCTCTCCAGGGTGCGGTTATCCCTATTGCTTGTACACTTTTTTCTACCACATCTTTCCTTCCCTTCGCCTCTCTATTAATGTGCTTGGACACAGCTCTGTGACAGCCAGCCTCTTTTGCAATGACCTTTTGTGTCTTGCCCTCCTTGTGCAAGGTTGTCAATGGTCGTCTTTTGGACAACTGTCAAGTCAGCAGTCTTCCCATGATTGTGTAGCCTACAGAACTAGACTGAGAGACCATTTAAAGGCCTTTGCAGTGTTTTGAGTTAATTAGCTGATTAGAGTGTGGCACCAGGTGTCTTCAATTGAACCTTTTCACAATATTCTAATTTTCTGAGATACTGAATTTGTGGTTTTCATTAGTTGTCACTTATAATCATCAAAATTAAAAGAAATAAACACTTGAAATATATCAGTCTGTGTGGAATGAATGTATACATTATACAATTTCACTTTTTGAATGGAATTAGTGAAATAAATCAACTTTTTGATGATATTCTAATTATATGACCAGCACCTGTATATATATATATATATATAGGTTTTATTGACTCATGCATGCTTTGTACTATCATAAACAAAGAAAGACATTTTATATCTGAGAAACTAATTATTATTATTTAGCACGTTATTAAAATGTATTTTGAACAGTAGGTATTTATAATAAACATGTTCTAAACATACTTAGACTCGTAGCATTCATCATGTTTACAGTGTACACTCATATTACTTTGATTGTTTTATACAGAGCATGAAAAACATCATCGCGGGTATAAATTTAAATACAATGAATTGCCCATCAATTTCTACTACAAATGGATGTACTTTGTACTATAAAAAGGATATTTTATATCTGAGAAACTAATTATTATTGTTTAGCACGCATTAAATCTATCTTTGAACAGAGTATTAATTATAAACATGGTCTAAACATTCTTAGATGGTAGCATTCATCATTTTGTCGTTTGGGGAAAAACCCAAATAAACGTGTTTATGTCACAATAACACGTTAACTAATGCAAAAAAGAAACATTACTTACTCATTAGATCGATCTTCTCTTCTGGATGAACTATTGCTCTTATTTTGAGGGAAATCCAGCCTTTATCAGCTCCTCTTCTTCCAGAAACGAACAGTATGCTCTCCTCAGGCTGTTTGTTGTTGGGGCGTCTCCATGAGAACTTGGCTCATGTGGTTATTTACATATGAAATGCGCGTGCCGCGAGGGGGCGGGATCGCATTAGAAATAATGAGTTAGACTGGAAAGACTGAACATCGTGTTGGTTTCATACGGATTACTTCATCACAGAATGTTTGTTTTCGATAAGACTTACTTCATTTGAAAGTAGACCCTTCCAGCTTTCTATAGATATAAGTCCCATGTCTGTGTTTTGAGTTTTCGCTGAGTTACAGTTCATTTTAGTGACGTTTTTCGAAGAGCAGTTCGCGGAGACAGAGAAGACAGAGAGCGCATCCTGTTGGTTTTCTTTTTTTTTTTCAAAACCACAAAGGTTTGTTGTTATTGTGAGTGTACACAAAAAAAAATAGACACTTCAAAGTTTAAATTGATGTATAACACTTATCTATACGACCAAAATCGACGGAGTATTTTTAGTGTCTTTTGCACTGGTCTTAAAAAAAACGAGTTGGTATAGTTGGTATACAGACGTCCCCTTAGGGTTAAAGATATAAGAAAATAACTGCTCTTTTTTACTGTAACTTTAACAAATCGCCATTAATACACCGTTCAAGATATCCTAAATCCGTTAGCAATTTAGCATCTTCAGTATATTGGCATCATGTTGACAAAGTTTGGTGTGAACTACTTGTTTCTGCTTGGAGGAGTATGAATTTATTTACAGCTTGATATTTCCCGAAAATGACATAAAAAAAAGATAGCCGGCTTCCTGTTGGTCGTAGCTAATGAGTGTAAATTAGAAAGTTGTCCGGCTTGATTAGAACAATTTATGTACCAAGTTTGGTGTATTTAGCTAAAACTAACCCCCCCATTTTTGACAAAAGGTGGCGCTATAGAGTGCCTCTTCCACGCCCGTTTGAGCTTTTTCCAGTGTCTAACTAACATTAATACTCATATGTGTGTTGAGTTTCATGACATTCTAAACATGTTATCTGCTTCAAAATCACCAGAAACAAATTTTCAAGTTTGAAACGTTGCCATGGCAACAGTATTATAGATATCAATATTCCCTTCACAGTTTTACATCGGCCGTGTTTTGACATTATTCTGATGAAGTTTGAAGCAAATCGATTAAAAATAAGATGCTGAATTCAAAGCATTTTGAAAATGACACACTTCTGCTGCCAGTTGGTGGCGCTATAACTTTGACTCCTAATAGTCATCTATGCGGCTCGGCATCATACAACGAACAAAACCCTGAAGTTTGATCAAAATCAGACAATGTATGTGGATGTTATTAGACGCTTCCTGTCTCTCATTTTTCACCATAAATTCATCGCCTCGCCACAGGCAAACCGTTCGAGATATCAAAAATATCCTGGCAATTTTGCGTCCCCAATGTCTTGAGATCATGTTCACCGAGTTTGGTGGCAATTGGTTGGTAATCCTCAGAGGAGTATATTCCAAATTCAGCATGGTTTTTTCACAGCCCTGATAGCCGACTTCCTGTTGGGCGGAGCTATGACATGCAGTGTGAAATTTGTTCGGCTCAATGAGATCTATATGTGTACCGAGTTTTATATGAATACGTGCAAGTATGTGTGAGCTATACATCAAGTTTTCAGACTGTGTTCTAGGGGGCGCCGTAGAGCCCCTGTGCCACGCCCGGGTCCCAGCCTCTGTGGCGTCCTGACGCCAACAGATTCCAATGTGTGCGAATTTTCAAGAGTTTTTGAGCATGTTAAGGCCCCCAAATGAACCCGGATGGTTGAATAATAAAAAAAAATAAAAAAATAAAAAAAAAATAAGAATCCTTAGGAAATCAATAGGGCCCTGCGCCTTACTGGCTTGGGCCCTAATTAAAGCTGCAAGCAGTGATGAAAGGGACATCGCACCCGGGCTCACTACCGACCGGTGGCTTTAGGAACACAGCAAACGGTGTGCAGTATGCTCTTAAAATAGTAAATATAGGAGGAATATGTCAAAGTCATTTATATGTGCCAAACTTCCTGCTGCCAGCTGGTGGCGCTATGCCTATAACTGAACATTGACATGTAGATGTTTTCAGGCCAGGACTCTAACCAAACATGTGAAGTTTGGTGCAGATTGAACATGGTATGTTTGAGTTAGTACAAAGCATGACGTATCCTGTTGCCAACAGGTGGCACTATAATTATAACTGAATATTGGCCTTTAGATATGTTCCGGCCAGGACTCTTAATAAACCTGATAAGTTTGGGGAAGATCGTACATTTATGGCTGAGTTACAATAACTTTCTATTCCCATGGCGAGACATCGAATTTGTCAGGCCGCCCATGGACACGCCCCTTTAACGAAAACTCAAGATCCTTACAATTTAACATTGCAAAGGCCCTTTAGACTAGACTTGCTAATATAATATTGATGTCATTAAATCGCTAGGAGGAGTTCGTTACTTACAGAGTAAAACTGTCACTTCCTGTTGCCAGCAGGTGGCGATGATTTATATTAGCCTTTAGATGTGTTCAGGCAGGGACTCTTATCGAACGTGTGAAGTTTGGTGCCGATTGGACATTGCATGTGTAAGTTAGTGTAAAACAGGTAATTTCCTGTTGCCAGAGGGTGGCGCTATGATTATATTGGAATATTGTGTTTAGATGTGTTCAGGCCTGGGACTCTTATCAAACTTGTGAAGTCTGGGGCAGATCGGACATTGTATGGCTGAGTTACAACAACTTCTATTCCCTTGGCGAGACATCGTATTTTGTCACGCCGCCACGGACACGCCCTTTAACGAAAACTCAAGATCTTCACAATTTAACATCACAAAGGCATTTAGATTAACTGACCATAATATAATGTTGATGTCCTTAAATCTCTAGGAGTAGTTTGTTACAGTGTAAAACATGTCACTCCTGTTGCCAGCAGGTGGCGCTATGACAATAATGAATATAGTCACGTAAGATCTCTTCAGGTCAGGAGTCTTATCAAACATGTGAAGTTTGGTGCAGGGAGATCGGGCATTGCATGCCTGAGTTATAACAACTTCCTGTTTCTTGGCGAAGCATCGAAATTTGCAGGCCGCCCGGACACGCCCATTCAATGAAAACTCTAGATCTTCGCAATTTAACGTCACAAAGGCTTTAGATTAGACTGACCAAATTTGGTGTTCATCTGAATAAATCTCTAGAAGGAGTTTGTTAAAGTATGAGACCTGAAAACCTCAAAAATGACACAAAATTTGACGAGTTAATTAAAAATAACCAACTTCATGTGGGTTTGGGATTTTGCTCCAAGAGACTTTTTGGTAGGTATTGGTGTGTTACATGAGTGTGCCGATTTTCATACATGTCGTGAAACGTAGCTCGTGGCGCACACGTTGAAAGTTGTATAGGTGGCGCTGTCGAGCACTTTTGCCACACCCTCTTTTGAAACCCATATCAGATGTAATTTTCGCCACTTCTGGGGCGTGTGCAAAGTTTCGTGACTTTTCGAGCATGTTTAGGCCCTCAAAAAATGCGATTAAGTTTGGATAATAATAATAATAATAATAAATTAAGCTGAAGCAGCGATGAACGGGACTACTCGCACATGGGCTCACGCCAACGGTGGCTTCACGGAAAACAGCGAACGGTGAGCAATATGCATTTAAAGTGATAAATATAGGAGGAATATGTCAAAGTCATTTATATGTGCTAAACTTCCTGCTGGCCAGCTGGTGGCGCTATGACTTAACTGGATGTTGGCATGTAGATGTCTTCAGGCCAGCACATTTATCAAACATATGAAGTTTGGTGCAGATTGAGCATAGTATGTTTGAGTTGTATAAAAGCATGACATATTTGCCAAAAGGTGGCGCTATGATTATAACTGAATATTGGCCTTTAGTGTCTTCAGGCCATGATATTGTGAAGTTGGGTGCAGATTGGACATGCATGTTTAAGTTAGTGTTAAACAAGTCATTTCTGTTGTCAGGAGGTGGCGCTATGATTATATGCAATATTGGCCTTTAGATGTGTTCAGGCCAGGACTCATACCAAACATGTGAAGTTTGGTGCATATTGAAACATGGCATGTTCAGTTAGTGCAAAGCATGACGTATCCTGTTGCAACAGGTGGCACTATAATTATAACTGAATATTGGCCTTTAGATGTCTTCATGTCAGGACTCTTACCAAACATGTGAAATTTGGTGCAGATCAGACAATTGCCTGTATAATTAGTGTAAAACTAGTAATTTCCTGTTTCCAGCAGGTGGCGCTATGATTATAATGTAATATTTTGCATTTAGATGTGTTCAGGCCAGCACATTTATCAAACATATGAAGTTTGGGGCAGATTGAACATAGTATGTTTGAGTTAGTATAAAGCATGACGTATCTGTTGTCCACAGGTGGCGCTGTGATTATATAGAAAATTGGCCTTTAGATGTCTTCAGGCCATGACTCATACCAAAAATGTGAAGTTTGGTGCAGATTGGACATTGCATGCTTAAGTTAGTGTTAAAAGAAGTCATTTCCTGTTGTCAGCAGGTGGCGCTATGATTATAATTCAATATAGGCATTTAGATGTGTTCAGGCCTGGACTCTTATCCCATCCTGTGAAGCTTGGGGCAGATCGGACATTTTATGCTGAGTTACAACAACTTGTATTCCCATGGCGAGACAATCGATCTTTGTCACGCCACCATGGACACGCCTTCAACGAAAACTCAAGATCTTCACAATTTTATAACGCAAAGAGGCCTTTAGATTGACTGAAACAAATATAACTTCATATAACTGAATATGAATAAGAATAAAAATAATAATAAATATCTGCAAGCAGCGAGGCGGGCCCAAGCCATCAGTGCAACCGTCCCGGTGGCATCACGACACAGCGGGCACATGCCACTTCCCTCTGGCAGTTGGGTTTTTAGGGATACAGCAGGGTTAACTAAACACTGGCGCAGTATGACTATCATTCATACTGATATGTGAAGGGACTGGCCATTGTACCGGGAGTTTTCCCGGTGGGCCGCTCCTCAGGTGGGCAGGCCTTTGCGTAATTATATAAAAATGGGAAGTTGTAGTAAATCGTACATTGTATATCCTTCCATCGGCCCAGTTATAACAAATTCTAATTAATTAGCGTGTTTCAGCTCAGTTCAGTGGCTCAAAAGCATCAATGAAAATTTTGAAATAGCCAATCAAGTGTAAGAAGGCGGGATTTACTGTTCACAGCACGCTGAGCTGTGCGCGACTTGAATGCGAGCTGAAAGATGTAAGCAGCTAAACATGATGAGACAATTCAGCAATATTTGCCAACGTTTACGGCTTTAGATTTAAAAAAAAAAGATAAAAAAAAAAAAAGGGTTAAATGACACATTAATTTTCAGGATGCAAACGTACTACTGACTGACCCCTGAAAATTTCAAATTCTCACACAAAATTTGATTTTAATGCCATTTACGTTATTCGGAGACTCACATGAGTGCTACCATAGCAGTTTTATCAGACTTGAGAAAGCAGTTAATGTATATCTCTAGGCTTTCTTCCGTGATTTCACGTGTCCGAAATGTGAAAAATTATTAAAAAATTATTAAAATTTTAAGTTGTATCTTTTGAGGTGGCGCTATTTTTAGTAACAGCTGTTAAAATATTTTGTTCCATGCTCTCAATGAAGAATTAACATGCTGTAAAAATATATTGTTCATTGTTAGTTATGTTAGTTAATGCATTTATGATAACCATTATATCAGACCAAAGCTAATGATTATAAGCATCGCCTTTCCACTTATTATTATTATTATTATTATTATTATTATTATTATTAATTAAGTCCGTGTATTAATACATTATTAAAATGTAAAGTTGTATCTTTTGAACATGACTATTTTTCGAGCTGTTAAAAAAATATTTTTGTTCATAGTTATGTTAGTTTATGCATTAAAAATGTTAACCAATTAGTAAATTGTTGGCAACAATTTTATGAATCTATAACCATAAAATGTTTAATTAATAAGCATAAACAATAATATAAAACTATATTAGCAGTAACATACATCAACTTATTTTATGTGGTCCTCGCATCGGTGCTCGTCCCTATGAACTGAGCAAAATGGTCAGATTAAAAGATTTATTAGGGTCCTCACAAGTTTCGGAATTAATAAATGTTTTAATAAACAGAAGATTCAATAGTTTCCTCACAGTTACAGAACATTTAACGGTGATTCCCCTATGCATTAATTCTGCAAGAAGAAACAGATCATGTAGCGGATTAAGGTTATGACCCTCGGTATTAAACCCGTCTTCACCTTTCACCTTTATCAGTGATAGTTTTAAGAAGGCCCTGAGCAATATGATACATTTAAAAGGCAAATTGATAGAAATAATATGTCAAGTAAGCATGTTTCTAACTCCTGCTGCCAGAATGACTCTTTCTCTGTAGAAAAAAAGTGCTATGACTGACGAGTGGATTGGATAATGCACTGTTAGATGTCTTCAAATATAAGTTTGGTGAAATACGGTTTCCTTTTTTAACATGTATGTCTGACTTTATAAATCGCCACTATTGGAAATACCAGTTCATGACTATCCAACTGAATATTGGCTTTCCACAATTTAGTTCCTCAATGTTTTGCAGATTGGACATTGCATGTTTAAGTTATTGTAAAACAAAGTTTTCTGTTGGGGCACTATGTACTATAAATTTAAGATGTGTTCTCTTATCAAACAGGTGAGGAGTTTGCATGTAATTAGTGTAAAAATGTAATTTCCTGTTGCCAGAGCTATAATTTATACAGAATATTCCTAAAAGATAGCCTTCAGGCCACTCTCCATGTGAAGTTTGGTCGACATTGCATGTTTAAGTAAGACTGTAAAAGAAAGTCATGTCCGGCTATATTTACAACTGAATATTGGCCTTAGATGTGTTCAGGCCAGGACTATCTAACATGTGAGAGTTCGGGCAGATTTGTCATTGCATGTTTAAGTTAGTGTAAAACAACCCTCATTTACTGTTGCCACAAAGGTGGCGCTATATTTATAACTGAATATTGGCCTTAAGTGTCTTCAGGCCACGCCCTTTAATCAAACATGAAGTTTGGTGCAAATTAACATATGTATGTTTGAGTTAGTATAAAGCATGAAATCCTCTTAAGCATGGCGCTATATTATAACCGATATATGGCCTCTCACCAGTACTTTTACTAAGAGTATTGCAGATCGTTTGTTTACAAGTGTCGTCATTTCCTGTGCCAGCAGGTGGCACTATCATTTAAATATCAATATTCCCTCAACAGAGACTTTTTATCAAACAGGGCGTTGCATGTTTAAGTACAAGTTATTCTGTGTAGGTAAAAATTTAACAAATATTGGCCTTTAAATGCCTTCAGGCCAGGACTCTTACCATACATGTGAAGTTTGGTGCATATTTGACCTTGCAAAGTTAGTGTACAAGCCACTTTACTGTTGCCAGATGGTGGCGCTATATTTACTGAATATTGGCCTTACTTTTAATCAAATATGAAGTCAAATTGAACATAGTATGTTTGAGTTAGTATAAAGCATGCGATATTGCCAACAGGTGGCCATCATTATACCGAATATTGGCCTATAGGTGTCTTCAGGCATGAGTCCCTGTGAAGTTTGGTCCAATCAAAGTGTAAAATAAGCCATTTCCTGTTGCCAGTAGGTGGAGATGGTAGGTTTAGGTGTATGTAAGGTGGAGGAGTTGGATCTAGATCCAGCCAACCCACTTTAGATGTTTCAGGCAGGACTTTTGTTTGGGGCTGCAGTGAGGACGGACATCTCTGGATGGCTTAGTTACAACAACTCCCTCAAACTTTGACTAGGGGCCATTTAACACATTTAGGGGTAGCACTGGGCTGACGTAGCATTAATTCTCTAGACTTCAGAGGCAGGCTGTCATGTAAACGTAAAATTTGGGCTGATGATTCTGTCACTAATCTCGTCTTATCAAACAGATTCTTTCAACAAGTTATAACACTTCTGTAGGGCTGGCCTCAGACATCGGCTAATTCAGTCAACCTTCAACGAATCTTCGCAATATAGGCAATTTTGGGCTTTAACACTAACCAAATTTGGTGTTTCATTACACAAATGAAAATGATACCGGTTAAATAATCAATTTGCAGAGAAAATCAAAATAACCGACAATTTTTGTTTTTAGGGTTCCGCCCTGCAGGTATTGTTATGTTACAAGGCCACCTTTTATACTTGCTACGTGAAACGCAGTTCCGCTGGTTAAGTACTAGGTAAATAGCCGCTATCGAGCCTTTATAAAGCATTGTTCCACTTTTGAAACATTATAGGAATATGTAAGCATTTTATAAAATACGTAGCTATACCACTTCTGTTTTGGGCGTCTTGAGATAAGTATTTATGTTTAATAATTGTATTTTTATACTTTATTAATGATCAATTTACATTTCTTAAATTATTATGTTATTTACAAACCAGTTATTTAGCAGAGTGGTTCAAGATCATTTAGAAAGTAAGTAATAATAAATAATATGTACATTTATAAATTCTTATTTAGGACACATTCCATAATTGCTCAGTGTTAATAAATGCTCGGTCCCTAATAACACAAAGCAGATTCAATTAGGGTCCTCATTTAGCACCATCGGTGCTCGGGCCCTAATATGCAGATCTAATAATAGTGAGGATAATTAAAGCTGCAAGCAGCAATGAACGGGCCCTCGCACACCCGGGCTCACCGCCAACGGTGGCTTCAGGAAATCAATGAACGGTGAGCAATATGCATTTCAAGTGATAACCGTACAGTACACTTGAGGAATATATCAAAGTAATTTTAAATAAACCTATGAAATTTGCCTGCATGGTGTAATATAACTGGATATTGGCATGTAGATGTGTTCAGGCCAGCACATTTATCAAACATGAAGTTTGGTGCAGATTGAGCATAGTATGTTTGAGTTAGTATAAAGCATGACATATCCTATTGCCAAGAGGTGGGGCTATGATTATAACTCAATATTGGCCTTAAGATGTGTTCAGGCCAGGACTCATATCAAACAGGTGAAGTTTGGGGCAGATCGGACATTGCATGTTTAAGTTAGTGTAAAACAAGTCATTTCCTGTTGCCAGCAGGTGGCGCTATAATTTTAACAGATTATTGGCCTGATGATGTGTTAAGGCTAGGACTCTTATAAAACGTATGAAGTTTGGGGCAGATCGGACATTGCATGTTTAAGTTAGTGTGAAACAAGTAATTTCCTGTTGCCAGCAGGTGGTGTTATAATTTTAACAGAATATTGGCCTTTAGATGACTTCAGGCCAGCACTCTTACCATACATGTGAAGTTTGGTGCAGATTTGACATGGCATGTTTAAGTTAGTGTTAAACAAGTCATTTCCTGTTGCCAGCAGGTGGCGGTATATTTATAACTGAACATTGGCCTTAAGATGTGTTCAGGCCAGGACTCATATCAAACAGGTGAAGTTTGGGGCAGATCGGACATTGCATGTTTAAGTTAGTGTAAAACAAGTCATTTCCTGTTGCCAGCAGGTGGCGCTATAATTTTAACTGAATATTGGCCTTAAGATGTGTTCAGGCCAGGACTCTTATCAAACAGGTGATGTTTGGTGCAGATCGGACATTGCATGTTTAAGTTAGTGTAAAGCAAGCCATTTACTGTTGCCAGCAGCTGGCGCTATATTTATAACTGAATATTGGCCTTAAGATGTCTTCAGGCCAGCACTTTAATCAAACATATGAAGTTTGGTGCAAATTGAACATAGTATGTTTGAGGTAGTATAAAGCATGTCGTATCCTATTGCCAACAGGTGGCGCTATGATTATAACTGAATATTGGCCTATAGGTGTCTTCAGGCCATGAGTCTTAACAAACATGTGAAGTTTGGTGCAGATCGGACATTGCATGTTTAAGTTAGTGTAAAACAAGCCATTTACTGTTGCCAGCAGCTGGCGCTATATTTATAACTGAATATTGGCCTTAAGATGTCTTCAGGCCAGCACTTTAATCAAACATGAAGTTTGGTGCAAATTGAACATAGTATGTTTGAGTTAGTATAAAGCATGACGTATCCTATTGCCAACAGGTGGTGCTATGATTATAACTGAATATTGGCCTATAGGTGTCTTCAGGCCATGAGTCTTACCAAAGATGTGAAGTTTGGTCCATTTTGGACATTGCCTGTTGATGTAAGTGTAAAATAAGCCATTTCCTGTTGCCAGCAGGTGGCGCTATGATTATAATGCAATATTGGCCTTTAGATGTGTTCAGGCTAGGACTCTTATCAAACCTGTGAAGTTTGAGGCAGATCGGACATTTTATGGCTTAGTTACAACAACTTCTATTCCCATGGCGAGACATCGAAATTTGTCACGCCGCCACGGACACGCCCTTTAACGAAAACTCAAGATCTTCACAATTTAACATCACAAAGCCCTTTAGATTAGACTGCCCATATAAAATGTTGATGTCCTTAAATCTCTAGGAGTAGTTTGTTACAGTGTAAAACATGCACTTCCAGTTGCCAGCAGGTGGCGCTATGACAATAACTGAATATAGTCACGTAGATCTCTTCAGGTCAGGAGTCTTATCAAACATGTGAAGTTTGGTACAGATCGGACATTGCATACCTGAGTTATAACAACTTCCTGTTTCTTGGCGAAGCATCGAAATTTGTCAGGCCGCCACGGACACGCCCTTCAATGAAAACTCTAGATCTTCGCAATTTAACGTCAAAAAGGGCTTTAGATTAGACTGACCAAATTTGGTGTTCATCTGAATAAATCTCTAGGAGGAGTTCGTTAAAGTATGAGACCTGAAAACCTCAAAAATGACACAAAATTTGCCGAAATAATTAAAAATAACCAACTTTCTGTTGGGTTTGGGATTTTGCTCCAAGAGACTTTTTGGTAGGTATTGGTGTGTTACATGAGTGTACCGATTTTCATACATGTACATGAAACGTAGCTCGAGGCGCACACCGCTGAAAGTGTATAGGTGGCGCTGTCGAGCCATTTTGCCACACCCACTTTTGAAACCCATATCAGACGTAAATTTTCGCCACTTTTGGGGCGTGTGCAAAGTTTCGTGACTTTTCGAGCATGTTTAGGCCCTCAAAAATGCGATTAAGTTTGGAAAATAATAATAATAAATATAGCTGCAAGCAGCGATGGCGGGCCCAAGCGTCAGTGCAAACGCCACCCCGGTGGCAACAAAAAACCGTGCCCAGCGGGCACATGCACTACAGTAACCCTCTGGCAGTCTGGTTTTAAGGGATACGGCAATTAAAGGGTTAATCCAAACCATCAACTCTGTGAAACACACACAGAACACAGTGGTGGCACTAGGGTGGGTCCTGACAGGGCTATAGCCCCATCACTAACTTGCTTAGCCCCGGCACAGCTACCCCCCCCCAAGGATTTCCAAATGATTTTCCTGTTTTTAACTCTCGGTGTCACTCTCATCAACATTGAAAAATAAATATTAAAAAGCTAAAAAATATGTGGCCTATAAACAATTGGTAATATGGGGAGGGGTCAAGCAATTCTTTGCGCAAGACGGTGAACGTCAGTCAATTCACTATGGAGAAAGTGAAAGTAAAAAAACTGACGGCTAACGCTGCATTAATGGCGCATATTCTCTCTGAGACAACGAGAGACGAATCTATTTTAACATATGCTGATAACGGTATATAACTGTCTCAAATTATTCCCTTAGTATTTCTCTTGTGGCTCGTATAGTAAAAAACATGTAGTAGTTCGCGTTAAACAGGTTGTTTTTGAAAATCGGTGCATGAAATAAAGCTGCTCTGAATTTTCATTGATGACTGCAGTGTTATAATTATAGGCCTATAATTCATTGTATAAATTAATAGACCCATTTTAAAAAAAGTTTTTAAAAACATTTTCAATGAGGAGTAAGCTAGCCTATTTTATTATTCTCACAGCACATCATACGGTGATGAGCTATGAAATTATTGCGGGGCAAATAATTTCATGTAATTTAATAATAAAAGTAATCTAATAATAATAATAGGCCTAATAATAAGAAGAATGTAACAGGCCTACATTAATTGGAAATGCTAAATCCTCTTAATATTGCCAATTTTTGAAGCTTTTTACAATGGCCTATCTCTGGCTATCATCTACACATGATACGATGCAAATCAGCACGGGGAGGTTATCTCCCGCAATGTGTGCCCGTGTGGAAATAGTTGTATGAATTGTCGGCACTATCTATTGTAAATGGTTAGAATTTACCATGTTTTCCTAACAGTTGGCATTGATTGACTGACACTTGATGGTCAGAAAAAAATGACTAGATATGTGTAAAAAAATAAAGATAACTTAAATAAATAAATAAATAAATAAATAAAAGAAAACAATGAAAAAAGAAAAAATCCCAAATTTCTTTCTTTTCTATATTCATAAATTATATTACTTTGTAAGTGTCATATTTGGCAGTTGGCATTAGAAGTTATATTACTAATAACAGTGGCATATGTGAAGTTTAATACCACAGGAAAAAAGTTAAATATGCCTTTTTCGAAGCTGCTGTATATAAAAAAAATACGATAGCTAAAGTTAGGCGTTCATTATTTTCTCTCAATTTAATTAGTTTTTATCACCCCCTCTGAACTGTTAAGCAGTAAAACCCGTAGCACCCCCAACAAAAAAATCCTGGAGCCGCCACTGACAGAACAATATATAAAACTTTAGTAACACTTTACAATAAGGTTTCAGTTTTTAACATTAACTATATTAATTAACATCAGTACGTATATATTATTGTGAGTGGTTCATAAGATCATTTAGAAAGTGTAAGTAAATGATTAATAAACTATTTAAATGTACATTTATAAATCTTATTATTTAGCCACATCATAATAATTGCTCAATGTGTTAATAAATGCTTTATTAACACATATTCCTGCTTTAATTCATGATTAAGTCAGGTAGTTATAAAACATTTAGTAGTTCAGCCATCTATTTGTGTGAGCTCATCTAAAGTGAGGACTATTTATACATTATAAAGCATTTACAAAGGAGATTTAAAAGCTCATTTATCTCCCAAAAAGAAAAGTTAAACAAGCACAACACAGAGGGATAAAACAAAAAATAAATGCATAAAAAGGTGACTGAATATTGATTAAATAAATAAAATAAAGTAAATATTCAGTGTAATATTTCTGATTTTATTTCTAGTGATTTAGGAAGATAATGATTTAAATCTCCTTTGTAATAAATAAATAAATAAAGCAAGGCATTTATAGCTGTATTTATAAACTGCTTACTAATGACTATTAATGTTGGACAATCTGCTTAATAAAGTGAACTAACTATTTACTAATGCTTACCTAATGATTCATAGCGTGCAGTTATTATGAAGTGTTACCCAATATTTGTATAGCACTTGGTATGATTCTTGGTTAATGATATGTTCAAAATTGACTACTACATTATTAATTAAAGTTTCTGGTTAATGTACATCAGTTACTGTACCATGAACTAACAAAGATTTGTTTACTTTATTTTTTAAGAATTTGTTTTTCTTTAAGAAATATAGTAAAACAATGTTGTTCATACTTAGTTGTTAGTTTCCCTATACCCCTTATGAACATAATTATCACAGATATGCCATCTTTTTTACTGTGTTATCAAATGTCTTGATAGTTTATTAATTTTCTGTTATAGGAGATCATAGACCTTTTGTAAAGAATCATGAAACTAACCATACTTCTTCAGAATGACTTGCTTGCTATTGTATGTAAAAAGTTTTGAAGTGTTTGGAAGCTGCACTTTAAAGATATAAGAAAATAACTGCTCTTTTTTACTGTAACTTTAACAAATCGCCATTAATACACCGTTCAAGATATCCTAAATCCGTTAGCAATTTAGCATCTTCAGTATATTGGCATCATGTTGACAAAGTTTGGTGTGAACTACTTGTTTCTGCTTGGAGGAGTATGAATTTATTTACAGCTTGATATTCCCCGAAAATGACATTAAAAAAAAGATAGCCGGCTTCCTGTTGGTCGTAGCTAATGAGTGTAAATTAGAAAGTTGTCCGGCTTGATTAGAACAATTTATGTACCAAGTTTGGTGTATTTAGCTAAAACTAACCCCCCCATTTTTGACAAAAGGTGGCGCTATAGAGTGCCTCTTCCACGCCCGTTTATGAGCTTTTTCCAGTGTCTAAGTACATTAATACTCATATGTGTGTTGAGTTTCATGACATTCTAAACATGTTATCTGCTTCAAAATCACCAGAAACAAATTTTCAAGTTTGACAACGTTGCCATGGCAACAGTATTTTAGATATCAATATTCCCTTCACAGTTTTACATCGGCCGTGTTTTGACATTATTCTGATGAAGTTTGAAGCAAATCGATTAAAAATAAGATGCTGAATTCAAAGCATTTTGAAAATGACACACTTCCTGCTGCCAGTTGGTGGCGCTATAACTTTGACTCCTAATAGTCACATCTATGCGCTCGGCATCATACAACGAACAAAACCCTGAAGTTTGATCAAAATCAGACAATGTATGTGGATGTTATTAGACGCTTCCTGTCTCTCATTTTTCGCCATAAATTCATCGCCTCGCCACGGGCAAACCGTTCGAGATATCAAAAATATCCTGGCAATTTTGCGTCCCCAATGTCTTGAGATCATGTTCACCGAGTTTGGTGGCAATCGGGTGGTAATCCTCAGAGGAGTATATCAAATTCCAGAGCATGCGCTTTTTAAACAGCCCTAAATAGCCGACTTCCTGTTGGGCGGAGCCTATGACATGCAGGTGAAAGTTGTTCAGCTCAATGAGATCTATATGTGTACCGAGTTTCATATGAATACGTGCAAGTATGTGTGAGCTATACATCAAGTTTTCAGACTGTGCTCCAGGGGGCGCCGTAGAGCCCCTGTGCCACGCCCGGGTCCCAGCCTCTGCTGGCGTCCAAATGGCCGCAGATTCCAATGTGTGTGTAAATTTTCAAGAGTTTTTGAGCATGTTAAGGCCCCAAAAACCCGGAAGGTTGAAAAAAAAAAAATACTTAGGGGAACAATGATTCAAATATAGCTGCAAGCAGCGATGGCGGGCCCAAGCGTCAGTGCAAACGCCACCCCGGTGGCAACAAACAACCGTGCCCAGCGGGCACATGCACTACAGTAACCCTCTGGCAGTCTGGTTTTAAGGGATACGGCAATTAAAGGGTTAATCCAAACCATCAACTCTGTGAAACACACACAGAACACAGTGGTGGCACTAGGGCGGGTCCTGACAGGGCTATAGCCCCATCACGAACTTGCTTAGCCCCGGCACAGCTACCTCCCCCCCCAAAGGATTTCCAAATGATTTTCCTGTTTTTTAACTCTCGGTGTCACTCTCATTAACATTGAAAAATAAATATTAAAAACCTAAAAAATATGTGGCCTATAAACAATTGGTAATATGGGGAGGGGTCAAGCAATTCTTTGCGCAAGACGGTGAACGTCAGTCAATTCACTATAGAGAAAGTGAAAGTAAAAAAACTGACGGCTAACGCTGCATTAATGGCGCATATTCTCTCTGAGACAAAGAGAGACGAATCTATTTTAACATATGCTGATAACGGTATATAACTGTCTCAAATTATTCCCTTAATATTTCTCTTGTGGCTCGTATAGTAAAAAACATGAGAAGAAATGTAGTTTGCGTTAAACAGGTTGTTTTTGAAAATCGGTGCATGAAATAAAGCTGCTCTGAATTTTCATTGATGAGTGCAGTGTTATAATTATAGGCCTATAATTCATTGTATAAATTAATAGACCTGTTTTAAAAAAAGTTTTTAAAAACATTTTCAATGAGGAGTAAGCTAGCCTATTTTATTATTCTCACAGCGCATCATGCGGTGATGAGCTATGAAATTATTGCGGGGCAAATAATTTCATGTAATTTAATAATAAAAGTAATCTAATAATAATAATAGGCCTAATAATAAGAAGAATGTAACAGGCCTACATTAATTGGAAATGCTAAATCCTCTTAATATTGCCAATTTTTGAAGCTTTTTACAATGGCCTATCTCTGGCTATCATCTACACATGATATGATGCAAATCAGCACGGGGAGGTTATCTCCCGCAATGTGTGCCCGTGTGGAAATAGTTGTATGAATTGTCGGCACTATCTATTGTAAATGGTTAGAATTTACCATGTTTTCCTAACAGTTGGCATTGATTGACTGACACTTGATGGTCAGAAAAAAATGACTAGCTTAAATAAATAAATAAAAGAAAACAATGAAAAAAGAAAAAATCCCAAATTTCTTTCTTTTCTATATTCATAAATTATATTACTTTGTAAGTGTCATATTTGGCAGTTGGCATTAGAAGTTATATTACTAATAACAGTGGCATATGTGAAGTTTAATACCACAGGAAAAAAGTTAAATATGCCTTTTTCGAAGCTGCTGTATATAAAAAAAATACGATAGCTAAAGTTAGGCGTTCATTATTTTCTCTCAATTTAATTAGTTTTTATCACCCCATCTGAACTGTTAAGCCCCCCCGTAGCACCCCCAACAAAAAAATCCTGGAGCCGCCACTGACAGAACAATATATAAAACTTTAGTAACACTTTACAATAAGGTTTCAGTTTTTAACATTAACTATATTAATTAACATCAGTACGTATATATTATTGTGAGTGGTTCATAAGATCATTTAGAAAGTGTAAGTAAATGATTAATAAACTATTTAAATGTACATTTATAAATCTTATTATTTAGACACATCATAATAATTGCTCAATGTGTTAATAAATGCTTTATTAACACATATTCCTGCTTTAATTCATGATTAAGTCAGGTAGTTATAAAACATTTAGTAGTTGCCAGCCATCTATTTGTGTGAGCTCATCTAAAGTGAGGACTTATTTATATCTTATAAAGCATTTACAAAGGAGATTTAAAAGCTCATTTATCTCCCAAAAAGAAAAGTTAAACAAACAAGATGCAACACAGAGGGATACAGAACACATAAATATTTTTTCAAGCATGCAAGTATTTCTGAGTTCTGTACATTTTTCTTGAGGAATAACTGAGCCTTTAAAATAAACCTCTGCAATTTCATTGAAAAAAATAAATTAAAGTAATTTATATTCAAGTGTACAGTTTCATTATTTGCATCTTGAAAAAAATATTTCTGAGTTCTCTATCCCTCTGTGTTGTGTTTGTTTATTTATTTTTCTGTTAGGAAGATAACTGAGCTTTAAATCTCCTTTGCAATAGATATGCCTAATAAATAAAGAGCAAGGCATTTATAGCTGTAATAAACTGCTTTTATGAATACTATTAATGACAAAGAATGCTTAATAAAGGATGAACTAAAAAATATCTATTTACTAATGCAATACCTAATGATTCATAGCGTGCAGTTATTATGAAGTTATAGCACTTATGATGGAAATTTCAAAAAACTACAATTAATTAAAGTTTCTGTTAATGTACATCAGTTACTGTACCATGAACTAACAAAGATTTGTTTACTTTATTTTTAGAATTTGTTTTCTTAAGAAATATATAAAACAATGGTTGTTCACTTAGTTGGTTAGTTTCGAATAAATTAATGTTAAAAAAATGATATTATTGAACTATACTAGTTGAACAATAATTATCTAAAATGTATTAATGTTAATTAAATGTTTAAGTAAAAACATTAACATAAAATCTTTTATTTATATGATTTTTATGATTTGATCTTTTTATGATTTATGATTTTTCATTAAACACACAAAATGTTATGTTTAACAAAATTGTTGTCATGCCCTACAAATTAACTGTTCCTTGGATTTTTATTTTTTTGTCCCTAAGACTGACAGAAAAAGATAAGGCCTAGGAGATTTCTTAAGCTATAATGCAAAAAATAAAAAATAAAAAAAAATAAAATAAAATAAAATGAATAATTAAATAAATAAATAAATAAAATAAAATAAAATGTATAATTAAATAAATAAATACTGATTGATTTTTTTCTAGTGATTAAAGAGATGTTTAAAAGTCTCTCTCTCTCTGTGTCTCTCTCTCTGTCTGTCTCTCTCACCCACCTCCTCACACTCACACTTAACACACATACTCACCCATCCCCCCACATACACAGAGCCAGTGTGATCAAATGTCTTGATAGTTTATTAATTTTCTGTTATTCATAGACCTTTTGTAAAGTCATGAAACTAATCATACTTCTTCAGAATGACTTGTTCTATGTATGTAAAAAGTTTTGAAGTGTTTGGAAGCTGCACTTTAAAGATATAAGAAAATAACTGCTCTTTTTTACTGTAACTTTAACAAATCGCCATTAATACACCGTTCAAGATATCCTAAATCCGTTAGCAATTTAGCATCTACAGTATATTGGCATCATGTTGACAAAGTTTGGTGTGAACTACTTGTTTCTGCTTGGAGGAGTATGAATTTATTTACAGCTTGTTTCCCCCCGAAAATGACATTAAAAAAAAGATAGCCGGCTTCCTGTTGGTCATAGCTAATGAGTGTAAATTAGAAAGTTGTCCGGCTTGATTAGAACAATTTATGTACCGAGTTTGGTGTCTGTAGCTAAAACTAACCCCCCCATTTTTGACAAAAGGTGGCGCTATAGAGCGCCTCTTCCACGCCCGTTTATGAGCTTTTTCCAGTGTCTAACTAACATTAATACTCATATGTGTGTTGAGTTTCATGACATTCTAAACATGTTATCTGCTTCAAAATCACCAGAAACAAATTTTCAAGTTTGAAACGTTGCCATGGCAACAGTATTTTAGATATCAATATTCCCTTCACAGTTTTACATCGGCCGTGTTTTGACATTATTCTGATGAAGTTTGAAGCAAATCGATTAAAAATAAGATGCTGAATTCAAAGCATTTTGAAAATGACACACTTCCTGCTGCCAGTTGGTGGCGCTATAACTTTGACTCCTAATAGTCACATCTATGCGCTCGGCATCATACAACGAACAAAACCCTGAAGTTTGATCAAAATCAGACAATGTATGTGGATGTTATTAGACGCTTCCTTCTCTCATTTTTCGCCATAAATTCATCGCCTCGCCACGGGCAAACCGTTCGAGATATCAAAAATATCCTGGCAATTTTGCGTCCCCAATGTCTTGAGATCATGTTCACCGAGTTTGGTGGCAATCGGGTGGTAATCTTCAGAGGAGTATATCAAATTCCAGAGCATGCTTTTTTAAACAGCCCTGAATAGCCGACTTCCTGTTGGGCGGAGCTTATGACATGCAGCATGAAATTTGTTCGGCTCAATGAGATCTATATGTGTACCGAGTTTCATATGAATACGTGCAAGTATGTGTGAGCTATACATCAAGTTTTCAAACTGTGCCTCTAGGGGCGCCGTAGAGCCCCTGTGCCACGCCCGGGTCCCAGCCTCTGTGGCGTCCGGACGCCAACAGGTTTTGCCAACGTGTGTGCGAATTTTCAAGAGTTTTTGAGCATGTTAAGGCCCCCAAAAGTGCCCGGATGGTTGAATAAAAAAAAAAAAAAAAAAAAAAAAAAAAAAATAATCCTTTGGAAATCAATAGGGCCCTGCGCCTTACTGGCTTGGGCCCTAAATATAGCTGCAAGCAGCGATGGCGGGCCCAAGCGTCAGTGCAAGCGCCACCCCGGTGGCAACAAACAACCGTGCCCAGCGGGCACATGCACTACAGTAACCCTCTGGCAGTCTGGTTTTAAGGGATACGGCAATTAAAGGGTTAATCCAAACCATCAACTCTGTGAAACACACACAGAACACAGTGGTGGCACTTCCTGACAGGGCTATAGCCCCATCACGAACTTGCTTAGCCCCGGCACAGCTACCCCCCCCCCCCCCCCCCAAGGATTTCCAAATGATTTTCTGTTTTTTAGGTGTCATCTCATTAACATTGAAAAATAAATATTAAAAACCTAAAAAATATGTGGCTATAAACAATTGGTAATATGGGGAGGGGTCAAGCAATTCTTTGCGCAAGACGGTCGTCAGTCAATTCACTGAGAAAGTGAAAGTAAAAAAACTGACGGCTAACGCTGCATTAATGGCGCATATTCTCTCTGAGACAACGAGAGACGAATCTATTTTAACATATGCTGATAACGGTATATAACTGTCTCATTATTCATATTTCTCTTGTGGCTCGTATAGTAAAAAACATGAGAAGAAATGTAGTTCGCGTTAAACAGGTTGTTTTTGAAAATCGGTGCATGAAATAAAGCTGCTCTGAATTTTCATTGATGAGTGCAGTGTTATAATTATAGGCCTATAATTCATTGTATAAATTAATAGACCTGTTTTAAAAAAAGTTTTTAAAAACATTTTCAATGAGGAGTAAGCTAGCCTATTTTATTATTCTCACAGCGCATCATGCGGTGATGAGCTATGAAATTATTGCGGGGCAAATAATTTCATGTAATTTAATAATAAAAGTAATCTATAATAATAATAGGCCTAATAATAAGAAGAATGTAACAGGCCTACATTAATTGGAAATGCTAATATTTATATTTTTACAATGGCCTATTCTGGCTATCATCTACACATTACGATGCAAATAGCACGGGGAGGTCTCCCGCAATGTGTGCCCGTGTGGAAATAGTTGTATGAATTGTCGGCACTATCTATTGTAAATGGTTAGAATTTACCATGTTTTCCTAACAGTTGGCATTGATTGACTGACACTCAGAAAAAAATGACTAGATATGTGTAAAAAAATAAAGATAACAAATAAATAAATAAATAAAAGAAAACTGAAAAAAGAAAAAATCCCAAATTTCTTTCTTTTCTATATTCATAAATTATATTACTTTGTAAGTGTCATATTTGGCAGTTGGCATTAGAAGTTATATTACTAATAACAGTGGCATATGTGAAGTTTAATACCACAGGAAAAAAGTTAAATATGCCTTTTTCGAAGCTAAAAAAAAATACGATAGCTAAAGTTAGGCGTTCATTATTTTCTCTCAATTTAATTAGTTTTTATCACCCCCTCTGAACTGTTAAGCCCCCCCGTAGCACCCCCAACAAAAAAATCCTGGAGCCGCCACTGACAGAACAATATATAAAACTTTAGTAACACTTTACAATAAGGTTTCAGTTTTTAACATTAACTATATTAATTAACATCAGTACGTATATATTATTGTGAGTGGTTCATAAGATCATTTAGAAAGTGTAAGTAAATGATTAATAAACTATTTAAATGTACATTTATAAATCTTATTATTTAGACACATCATAATAATTGCTCAATGTGTTAATAAATGCTTTATTAACACATATTCCTGCTTTAATTCATTTAGTAGTTGCCAGCCATCTATTTGTGTGAGCTCATCTAAAGTGAGGACTATTTATACATTATAAAGCATTTACAAAGGAGATTTAAAAGCTCATTTATCTCCCAAAAAGAAAAGTTAAACAAACACAACACAGAGGGATACAGAACACATAAATATTTTTTCAAGATGCAAGGTGACTGTACACTTGATAAAAAATGAAAAATAAACCTCTGCAATTTCATTGAAAAAAATAAATTAAAGTAAATATTCAAGTGTACAGTTTCATTATTTGCATCTTGAAAAAATATTTCTGAGTTCTCTATCCCTCTGTGTTGTGGTTGTTTATTTTTCTGTTAGGAAGATAACTGAGCCTTTAAATCTCCTTTGTAATAGATATGCCTAATAAATAAAGAACAAGGCATTTATAGCTGTATTTATAAACTGTTACTAATGACTATTAATGTTGGGACAATGCTTAATAAAGGATAACTAACTATTTACAATGCTTACCTAATGATTCATAGCGTGCAGTTATTATGAAGTGTTACCCAATATTTTTATAGCACTTATGATTCTTGGTTAATGATATGTTCAAAATTGACTACTAATTATTAATTAAAGTTTCTGGTTAATGTACATCAGTTACTGTACCATGAACTAACAAAGATTTGTTTACTTTATTTTTTAGAATTTGTTTTCTTAAGAAATATAGTAAAACAATGGTTGTTCATACTTAGTTGGTTAGTTTCGAATAAATTAATGTTAAAAAAATGATATTATTGAACTATACTAGTTAACATGAACAATAATTATATAAAATGTATTAATGTTAATTAATGTTAAGTAAAAACATTAACATAAAAATCTTTTATATGATTTAACTATTTTTATCTTTTTATGATTTATAATGATTTTTCATATTATTTTTATGTTGTAATTAACATAATTATTAACCTTATTATATAAAATTATGTTAAAAAATATTTTTGTCAGTGCCCCACAAATTAACTGGTTCTTGGATTTTTATATTTTTGTGTCCCTAAGACTGACAGAAAAAGATAAGGCGTAGGAGATTTCTTAAGCTATAATGCAAAAAATAAAAAAAAAAAAATAAAAAAATTTTAAAATGAATAATTAAATAAATAAATAAATAAAATAAAATAAAACGTATATATTAAATAAATAAATACTGATTGATTTTTTTCTAGTGATTAAAGAGATGTTTAAAAGTCTCTCTCTCTCTCTCTGTGTCTCTCTCTCTGTCTGTCTCTCTCACCCACCTCCTCACACTCACACTTAACACACAGACTCACCCATCCCCCCACATACACAGAGCCAGTGTGATCAAATGTCTTGATAGTTTATTAATTTTCTGTTATTCATAGACCTTTTGTAAAGTCATGAAACTAATCATACTTCTTCAGAATGACTTGCTCTATGTATGTAAAAAGTTTTGAAGTGTTTGGAAGCTGCACTTTAAAGATATAAGAAAATAACTGCTCTTTTTTACTGTAACTTTAACAAATCGCCATTAATACACCGTTCAAGATATCCTAAATCCGTTAGCAATTTAGCATCTTCAGTATATTGGCATCATGTTGACAAAGTTTGGTGTGAACTACTTGTTTCTGCTTGGAGGAGTATGAATTTATTTACAGCTTGATATTCCCCCGAAAATGACATTAAAAAAAAGATAGCCAGCTTCCTGTTGGTCGTAGCTAATGAGTGTAAATTAGAAAGTTGTCCGGCTTGATTAGAACAATTTATGTACCGAGTTTGGTGTATTTAGCTAAAACTAACCCCCCCATTTTTGACAAAAGGTGGCGCTATAGAGTGCCTCTTCCACGCCCGTTTATGAGCTTTTTCCAGTGTCTAACTAACATTAATACTCATATGTGTGTTGAGTTTCATGACATTCTAAACATGTTATCTGCTTCAAAATCACCAGAAACAAATTTTCAAGTTTGACACGTTGCCATGGCAACAGTATTTTAGATATCAATATTCCCTTCACAGTTTTACATCGGCCGTGTTTTGACATTATTCTGATGAAGTTTGAAGCAAATCGATTAAAAATAAGATGCTGAATTCAAAGCATTTTGAAAATGACACACTTCCTGCTGCCAGTTGGTGGCGCTATAACTTTGACTCCTAATAGTCACATCTATGCGCTCGGCATCATACAACGAACAAAACCCTGAAGTTTGATCAAAATCAGACAATGTATGTGGATGTTATTAGACGCTTCCTGTCTCTCATTTTTCGCCATAAATTCATCGCCTCGCCACGGGCAAACCGTTCGAGATATCAAAAATATCCTGGCAATTTTGCGTCCCCAATGTCTTGAGATATGTTCTCCGAGTTTGGTGGCAATCGGGTGGTAATCCTCAGAGGAGTATATCAAATTCCAGAGCATGCGCTTTTTAAACAGCCCTAAATAGCCGACTTCCTGTTGGGCAGAGCCTATGAAATGCAGGAAAAGTTGTTCAGCTCAATGAGATCTATATGTGTACCGAGTTTCATATGAATATGTGCAAGTATGTGTGAGCTATACATCAAGTTTTCAGACTGTGCTCCAGGGGGCGCCGTAGAGCCCCTGTGCACGCCCGGGTCCCAGCCTCTGCTGCGTCCAAATGACCGCAGATTCCAATGTGTGTGTAAATTTTCATGAGTTTTTGAGCATGTTAAGGGCACCCAAAAACCCCTGGAAGGTTGAAAAAAAAAAAAAACTTAGGGAATCAATGATTCAATATAGCTGCAAGCAGCGATGGCGGGCCCAAGCCGTCAGTGCAACCGCCATCCTGGTGGCATCACGAATGCGGTGAAAGGGGCACAGCTGGCACATGCATTTACAACTTGTACACTCTCTGGCACTCTCATTAACATTGTCTGTTTTTGGTAAGGGATACAGCAACTATTTCAAGGTGTTAATCCAATGACTGTCAATACTTAGTGATAAGACACATTGTTTTTGACACACACTACACATATGCACACAAGCAATATATAAAAAACTTTGGTAACACTTTCAATAAGGTTTCAGATATTAACATTAACTATATTAATTCATAGAGTACGAATTATTCAATATTTATATAGAAAATGACTTTTAAATTAATTTATAAATTATTAAAATTATTTAATTTATTATTAAATTATTAAATTTAAAGTCTCTCAATCTAATCCTCTTATCACACTCACTCACTCGCACACACACAAAGAACAACATAAAACTTTTGTACCACTTTTCAATAAGTTTTTAGTTTTTAACATTATGTAAGTTAACATGAACAATATTTTTATAGCACTTATGAATCTTGGTTAATGATATGTTCAAAATTGACTACTACATTATTAATTAAAATGTCTGGTTAATGTACATCAGTTACTGTACCATGAACTAACATAAAGATTTTTTTACTTTATTTTTTAGAATTTGTTTTCTTAAGAAATATAGTAAAACAATGGTTGTTCATACTTAGTTGGTTAGTTTCGAATAAATTAATGTTAAAAACGATATTATTTAACTATTCTAGTTAACATGAACAATAATTATATAAAATGTATTAATGTTAATTAATGTTAAGTAAAAAAAAATATTAATACATTATTAAAATATAAAGTTGTATCTTAACATTAGTTTATGTACTGTGAATTAACATAAAAATAATATTTTTAATGTTAGTATTAACTAACATTAAATAAGATTAATAAATTATTTTAAAATATATTGTTCCTTTTTAGTTCATGTTCGTCAATGCATTAACTAATGTTTTATATATATATATCAGTGGCGGCTGCTGGTCTTTCAAAGAGGGGAAGCTCAAGAAAATAAATCAGTATTTATTTATTTAATTATTCATTTTATTTTATGTAATTTTTTATTTTTTTTATTTTTTGCATTATAGCTTAAGAAATCTCCTAGGCCTTATCTTTTTCTGTCAGTCTTAGAGACAAAAAAAAAAAAAATCCAAGAACCAGTTAATTTGTAGGGCACTGACAACATAGTTTTATATAATTAGGTTAATAATTATGTTAATTACAACATAAGAAAAATCTAAAATTTAAAATTTAAAGTTGTATCTGATCATTAGTTTATATATGTGAATTAACATAAAATTAATATTTTTTAATGTTAGTATTAACTAACATTAAAAATATTAATAAATGATCTAAACATAGATTGTTCATTGTTAGTTCATGTTAGTTAATGCATTACATAATGTTAACCAAAGAGACCTTATTGTAAATTTTTGCCAACACTTTTTATGATCTATTACCATTTTTAATAATTATTTTAATGATCTATAAGCATTTGTGAAATAGTTTTGCCTGCATTTCATCATAGTCTTCATCTGTGAGCTGAACTGTTTTACTGTTACATCCATGAGATGATGTAAGTTCAGATGTCATTTCACAGGATGTCATAGGTCAGTATCAAATGAGTTTCAAATTATTATTTGCAGCACAAAAATGTATAAGTCCACGTGTAAGATTTAAAAAATATATTTTTTATGTTGTAATTAATATTATTATTAACCTAATTATATAAAATTATGTTGTCAGTGCCTTACAAATTAACTGGTTCTAGGATTTATTTTGTCCCTAAAACGGGCAGAATAGGATAAGGCCTTAGAGAATTCTTAAGCTGTAATGCAATAAATAAATTAAATAAATAAATAAATACTGATTGATCTTTATTTCTTGTGGTTAAAAAGATGTTTAAATGTCTCTGTCTGTCTCTCTCTCTCTCTCTCTCTCCTCACCCACCCCCTCACCCAGCTCCTCACTTCCACACTCAACACACACACACACACACACAGACAGAGAAACACCCATCCACCCCCACACACACCATAGTGCAAACACATCAGATGTCTGATAGATTTTTTTATTTTCTGTTATTCATAGACCTTTTGTAAAGTCATGAAACTAACCATACTTCTTCAGAATGACTTGCTCTATGTATGTAAAAAGTTTTGAAGTGTTTGGAAGCTGCACTTTAAAGATATAAAATGACTGCTCTCTTTTTTACTGTAACTTTAATAAATCGCCATTAATACACCGTTCAAGGTATCCTAAATCCGTTAGCAATTTAGCATCTTCAGTATCTTGGCATCATGTTGACAAAGTTTGGTGTGAACTACTTGTTTCTGCTTGGAGGAGTATGAATTTATTTACAGCCTGATATTTCAAAATACCCACATTAAAATAAATGTAGCCGACTTCCTGTTGGTCGTATAATGAGTGTAAATTAGAAAGTTGTAAGACCACGTGTATGTATCTTTAGATTTTGTTTATGTTGTAATTAACATGATTATCAGAATCAGAATGAGCTTTATTGGCCAGGTATGTTTACACATATGAGGAATTTGTTATAGTGACAAAGCTCCACAGTGCAACAGAATGACAGCAACGGGACAGGACACAGACAACAAAAGAACAATATACAAATATACAAAATAGGCAATGTACAAAATAGCAAAAACACTATGCAATACAGACAATCATGTGTGTCCAGGTCTGACGTGCAAATTTGAAATGGAAAAAAAATTAAATAAAAAATATTATATGTGTGGTGAATAAATTATTAACTTAATTATATAAAACTATGTTGTCAGTGCCTACAAATTAACTGGTTCTTGGATTTTTATATTTTTTTGTCCCTAAGACTGACAGAAAAAGATAAGGCCTAGGAGATTTCTTAAGCTATAATGCAAAAAATAAAAAATAATAAAATAAAATAAAATGAAAATTAAATAATAAATAAATAAATAAAATAAAATAAAACGTATAATTAAATAAATAAATACTGATTGATTTTTTTCTAGTGATTAAAGAGATGTTTAAAAGTCTCTCTCTCTCTCTCTTGTGTCTCTCTCTCTGTCTGTCTCTCTCACCCACCTCCTCACACTCACACTTAACACACATACTCACCCATCCCCCCACATACACAGAGCCAGTGTGATCAAATGTCTTGATAGTTTATTAATTTTCTGTTATTCATAGACCTTTTGTAAAGTCATGAAACTAATCATACTTCTTCAGAATGACTTGTTCTATGTATGTAAAAAGTTTTGAAGTGTTTGGAAGCTGCACTTTAAAGATATAAGAAAATAACTGCTCTTTTTTACTGTAACTTTAACAAATCGCCATTAATACACCGTTCAAGATATCCTAAATCCGTTAGCAATTTAGCATCTACAGTATATTGGCATCATGTTGACAAAGTTTGGTGTGAACTACTTGTTTCTGCTTGGAGGAGTATGAATTTATTTACAGCTTGATATTCCCCCCGAAAATGACATTAAAAAAAAGATAGCCGGCTTCCTGTTGGTCGTAGCTAATGAGTGTAAATTAGAAAGTTGTCCGGCTTGATTAGAACAATTTATGTACCGAGTTTGGTGTCTGTAGCTAAAACTAACCCCCCCATTTTTGACAAAAGGTGGCGCTATAGAGCGCCTCTTCCACGCCCGTTTATGAGCTTTTTCCAGTGTCTAACTAACCATTAATACTCATATGTGTGTTGAGTTTCATGACATTCTAAACATGTTATCTGCTTCAAAATCACCAGAAACAAATTTTCAAGTTTGAAACGTTGCCATGGCAACAGTATTTTAGATATCAATATTCCCTTCACAGTTTTACATCGGCCGTGTTTTGACATTATTCTGATGAAGTTTGAAGCAAATCGATTAAAAATAAGATGCTGAATTCAAAGCATTTTGAAAATGACACACTTCCTGCTGCCAGTTGGTGGCGCTATAACTTTGACTCCTAATAGTCACATCTATGCGCTCGGCATCATACAACGAACAAAACCCTGAAGTTTGATCAAAATCAGACAATGTATGTGGATGTTATTAGACGCTTCCTGTCTCTCATTTTTCACCATAAATTCATCGCCTCGCCACGGGCAAACCGTTCGAGATATCAAAAATATCCTGGCAATTTTGCGTCCCCAATGTCTTGAGATCATGTTCACCGAGTTTGGTGGCAATCGGGTGGTAATCTTCAGAGGAGTATATCAAATTCCAGAGCATGCGTTTTTTACACAGCCCTGAATAGCCAACTTCTTGTTGGGCGGAGCCTATGACATGCAGGGCGAAAGTTGTTCTGATCAATGAGATCTATATGTGTACCGAGTTTCATATGAATACGTGCAAGTATGTGTGAGCTATAAATCAAGTTTTCAGACTGTGTTCTAGGGGGCGCCGTAGAGCCGCTGTGACACGCCCGGGTCCCAGCCTCTGTGGCGTCCGGACGCCAACAGATTCCAACGTGTGTGCGAAATTTTCAAGAGTTTTTGAGCATGTTAAGGCCCCCAAAAGTGCCCGGATGGTTGAATAAAAAAAAAAAAAAAAAAATAAATAAAATAAAAAATCAATAGGGCCCTGCGCCTTACTGGCTTGGCCCTAAATATAGCTGCAAGCAGCGATGGCGGGCCCAAGCGTCAGTGCAAACGCCACCCCGGTGGCAACAAACAACCGTGCCCAGCGGGCACATGCACTACAGTAACCCTCTGGCAGTCTGGTTTTAAGGGATACGGCAATTAAAGGGTTAATCCAAACCATCAACTCTGTGAAACACACACAGAACACAGTGGTGGCACTAGGGCGGGTCCTGACAGGGCTATAGCCCCATCACGAACTTGCTTAGCCCCGGCACAGCTACCCCCCCCCCCCCAAGGATTTCCAAATGATTTTCCTGTTTTTTAACTCTCGGTGTCACTCTCATTAACATTGAAAAATAAATATTAAAAACCTAAAAAATATGTGGCCTATAAACAATTGGTAATATGGGGAGGGGTCAAGCAATTCTTTGCGCAAGACGGTGAACGTCAGTCAATTCACTATAGAGAAAGTGAAAGTAAAAAAACTGACGGCTAACGCTGCATTAATGGCGCATATTCTCTCTGAGACAACGAGAGACGAATCTATTTTAACATATGCTGATAACGGTATATAACTGTCTCAAATTATTCCCTTAATATTTCTCTTGTGGCTCGTATAGTAAAAAACATGAGAAGAAATGTAGTTCGCGTTAAACAGGTTGTTTTTGAAAATCGGTGCATGAAATAAAGCTGCTCTGAATTTTCATTGATGAGTGCAGTGTTATAATTATAGGCCTATAATTCATTGTATAAATTAATAGACCTGTTTTAAAAAAAGTTTTTAAAAACATTTTCAATGAGGAGTAAGCTAGCCTATTTTATTATTCTCACAGCGCATCATGCGGTGATGAGCTATGAAATTATTGCGGGGCAAATAATTTCAATGTAATTTAATAATAAAAGTAATCTAATAATAATAATAGGCCTAATAATAAGAAGAATGTAACAGGCCTACATTAATTGGAAATGCTAAATCCTCTTAATATTGCCAATTTTTGAAGCTTTTTACAATGGCCTATCTCTGGCTATCATCTACACATGATATGATGCAAATCAGCACGGGGAGATTATCTCCCGCAATGTGTGCCCGTGTGGAAATAGTTGTATGAATTGTCGGCACTATCTATTGTAAATGGTTAGAATTTACCATGTTTTCCTAACAGTTGGCATTGATTGACTGACACTTGATGGTCAGAAAAAAATGACTAGATATGTGTAAAAAAATAAAGATAACTTAAATAAATAAATAAATAAAAGAAAACAATGAAAAAAGAAAAAATCCCAAATTTCTTTCTTTTCTATATTCATAAATTATATTACTTTGTAAGTGTCATATTTGGCAGTTGGCATTAGAAGTTATATTACTAATAACAGTGGCATATGTGAAGTTTAATACCACAGGAAAAAAGTTAAATATGCCTTTTTCGAAGCTGCTGTATATAAAAAAAATACGATAGCTAAAGTTAGGCGTTCATTATTTTCTCTCAATTTAATTAGTTTTTATCACCCCCTCTGAACTGTTAAGCCCCCCCTTAGCACCCCCAACAAAAAAATCCTGGAGCCGCCACTGACAGAACAATATATAAAACTTTAGTAACACTTTACAATAAGGTTTCAGTTTTTAACATTAACTATATTAATTAACATCAGTACGTATATATTATTGTGAGTGGTTCATAAGATCATTTAGAAAGTGTAAGTAAATGATTAATAAACTATTTAAATGTACATTTATAAATCTTATTATTTAGACACATCATAATAATTGCTCAATGTGTTAATAAATGCTTTATTAACACATATTCCTGCTTTAATTCATGATTAAGTCAGGTAGTTATAAAACATTTAGTAGTTGCCAGCCATCTATTTGTGTGAGCTCATCTAAAGTGAGGACTATTTATACATTATAAAGCATTTACAAAGGAGATTTAAAAGCTCATTTATCTCCCAAAAAGAAAAGTTAAACAAACACAACACAGAGGGATACAGAACACATAAATATTTTTTCAAGATGCAAGGTGACTGTACACTTGATAAAAAATGAAAAATAAACCTCTGCAATTTCATTGAAAAAAATAAATTAAAGTAAATATTCAAGTGTACAGTTTCATTATTTGCATCTTGAAAAAAATATTTCTGAGTTCTCTATCCCTCTGTGTTGTGGTTGTTTATTTTTCTGTTAGGAAGATAACTGAGCCTTTAAATCTCCTTTGTAATAGATATGCCTAATAAATAAAGAGCAAGGCATTTATAGCTGTATTTATAAACTGCTTAGTAATGACTATTAATGTTGGGACAATGCTTAATAAAGGATGAACTAACTATTTACTAATGCTTACCTAATGATTCATAGCGTGCAGTTATTATGAAGTGTTACCCAATATTTTTATAGCACTTATGATTCTTGGTTAATGAAATGTTCAAAATTGACTACTACATTATTAATTAAAGTTTCTGGTTAATGTACATCAGTTACTGTACCATGAACTAACAAAGATTTGTTTACTTTATTTTTTAGAATTTGTTTTCTTAAGAAATATAGTAAAACAATGGTTGTTCATACTTAGTTGGTTAGTTTCGAATAAATTAATGTTAAAAAAATGATATTATTGAACTATACTAGTTAACATGAACAGTAATGATCTAAAATGTATTAATGTTAATTAATGTTAAGTAAAAACATTAACATAAAATCTTTTATGATTTTATCTTTTTATGATTTATGATTTTTCATAAAACACAAAAAATGTTATGTTGTAATTAACATAATTATTAACCTTATTATATAATTAACCAAAAATTAAATTAAAAATATTATATGTGTGGTGAATAAATTATTAACTTAATTATATAAAACTATGTTGTCAGTGCCCTACAAATTAACTGGTTCTTGGATTTTTATATTTTTTTGTCCCTAAGACTGACAGAAAAAGATAAGGCCTAGGAGATTTCTTAAGCTATAATGCAAAAAAAAAAAAATAATAAAATAAAATAAAATAAAATGAATAATTAAATAAATAAATAAAATAAAATAAAACGTATAATTAAATAAATAAATACTGATTGATTTTATTCTAGTGATTAAAGAGATGTTTAAAAGTCTCTCTCTCTCTGTGTCTCTCTCTCTGTCTGTCTCTCTCACCCACCTCCTCACACTCACACTTAACACACATACTCACCCATCCCCCCACATACACAGAGCCAGTGTGATCAAATGTCTTGATAGTTTATTAATTTTCTGTTATTCATAGACCTTTTGTAAAGTCATGAAACTAATCATACTTCTTCAGAATGACTTGTTCTATGTATGTAAAAAGTTTTGAAGTGTTTGGAAGCTGCACTTTAAAGATATAAGAAAATAACTGCTCTTTTTTACTGTAACTTTAACAAATCGCCATTAATACACCGTTCAAGATATCCTAAATCCGTTAGCAATTTAGCATCTACAGTATATTGGCATCATGTTGACAAAGTTTGGTGTGAACTACTTGTTTCTGCTTGGAGGAGTTTGAATTTATTTACAGCTTGTTTCCCTCCGAAAATGACATTAAAAAAAAGATAGCCAGCTTCCTGTTGGTCGTAGCTAATGAGTGTAAATTAGAAAGTTGTCCGGCTTGATTAGAACAATTTATGTACCGAGTTTGGTGTCTGTAGCTAAAACTAACCCCCCCATTTTTGACAAAAGGTGGCGCTATAGAGCGCCTCTTCCACGCCCGTTTATGAGCTTTTTCCAGTGTCTAACTAACATTAATACTCATATGTGTGTTGAGTTTCATGACATTCTAAACATGTTATCTGCTTCAAAATCACCAGAAACAAATTTTCAAGTTTGAAACGTTGCCATGGCAACAGTATTTTAGATATCAATATTCCCTTCACAGTTTTACATCGGCCGTGTTTTGACATTATTCTGATGAAGTTTGAAGCAAATCGATTAAAAATAAGATGCTGAATTCAAAGCATTTTGAAAATGACACACTTCCTGCTGCCAGTTGGTGGCGCTATAACTTTGACTCCTAATAGTCACATCTATGCGCTCGGCATCATACAACGAACAAAACCCTGAAGTTTGATCAAAATCAGACAATGTATGTGGATGTTATTAGACGCTTCCTTCTCTCATTTTTCGCCATAAATTCATCGCCTCGCCACGGGCAAACCGTTCGAGATATCAAAAATATCCTGGCAATTTTGCGTCCCCAATGTCTTGAGATCATGTTCACCGAGTTTGGTGGCAATCGGGTGGTAATCTTCAGAGGAGTATATCAAATTCCAGAGCATGCTTTTTTAAACAGCCCTGAATAGCCGACTTCCTGTTGGGTGGAGCTTATGACATGCAGCGTGAAATTTGTTCGGCTCAATGAGATCTATATGTGTACCGAGTTTCATATGAATACGTGCAAGTATGTGTGAGCTATACATCAAGTTTTCAAACTGTGTTCTAGGGGGCGCCGTAGAGCCCCTGTGCCACGCCCGGGTCCCAGCCTCTGTGGCGTCCGGACGCCAACAGGTTCCAACGTGTGTGCGAATTTTCAAGAGTTTTTGAGCATGTTAAGGCCCCCAAAAGTGCCCGGATGGTTGAATAAAAAAAAAAAAAAAAAAAAAAAAAATAATCCTTTGGAAATCAATAGGGCCCTGCGCCTTACTGGCTTGGGCCCTAATAATCCTTCGGAAATCAATAGGGCCCTGCGCCTTACTGGCTTGGGCCCTAAATATAGCTGCAAGCAGCGATGGCGGGCCCAAGCGTCAGTGCAAGCGCCACCCCGGTGGCAACACGAAAAAGGGGCACAGCTGGCACATGCATTTACAGTAACCCTCTGGCAGTCTGTTTTTTAGGGATACAGCAACTAAAGGGTTAATCCAAACTGTCAATACTGTGAAAGACACATACACACACATACATATGCACACAACAATATATAAAACTTTGGTAACACTTTCAATAAGGTTTCAGTTATTAACATTAACTATATTAATTCATATGAACAATATTTATATAGCTTTTATTAATTTTAGTCTCTCTCTATCCTCTCTCACACTCACTCACTCGCACACACAAAGAACAACATAAAACTTTTGTACCACTTTTCAATAAGTTTTTAGTTTTTAACATTATGTAAGTTAACATGAACAATATTTTTATAGCACTTATGAATCTTGGTTAATGATATGTTCAAAATTGACTACTACATTATTAATTAAAATTTCTGGTTAATGTACATGAGTTACTGTACCATGAAGTAACATAAAGATTTTTTTACTTTATTTTTTAGAATTTGTTTTCTTAAGAAATATAGTAAAACAATGGCTGTTCATACTTAGTTGGTTAGTTTCGAATAAATTAATGTTAAAAACGATATTATTGAACTATACTAGTTAACATGAACAATAATTATATAACATTTATTAATGTTAATTAATGTTAAGTAAAAAAAAAATATTAATACATTATTAAAATATAAAGTTGTATCTTAACATTAGTTTATGTACTGTGAATTAATATAAAAATAATATTTTTAATGTTAGTATTAACTAACATTAAATAAGATTAATAAATGATTTTAAAATATATTGTTCCTTTTTAGTTCATGTTAGTCAATGCATTAACTAATGTTTTATATATATTTATATCAGTGGCGGCTGCTGGTCTTTCAAAGAGGGGAAGCTCAAAAAAAATCAATCAGTATTTATTTATTTAATTATTCATTTTATTTTATTTTATTTATTTAATTATTCATTTTATTTTATTTAATTTTTTAATTTTTAATTTTTTTTATTTTTGCATTATAGCTTAAGAAATCTCCTACGCCTTATCTTTTTCTGTCAGTCTTAGGGACAAAAAAAAAAAAAAAAATCCAAGAACCAGTTAATTTGTAGGGCACTGACAACATAATTTTATATAATTAGGTTAATTATTATGTTAATTACAACATAAAAAAAAATCTAAAATTTAAAGTTGTATCTGATCATTAGTTTATATATGTGAATTAACATAAAATTAATATTTTTTTAATGTTAGTATTAACTAACATTAAAAATATTAATAAAGGATCTAAACATAGATTGTTCATTGTTAGTTCATGTTAGTTAATGCATTAAATAATGTTAACCAAAGAGACCTTATTGTAAATTTTTGCCAACACTTTTTATGATCTATTACCATTTTTAATAATTATTTTAATGATCTATAAGCATTTGTGAAATAGTTTTGCCTGCATTTCATCATAGTCTTCATCTGTGAGCTGAACTGTTTTACTGTTACATCCATGAGATTATGTAAGTTCAGATGTCATTTCACAGGATGTCATAGGTCAGTATCAAATGAGTTTCAAATTATTATTTGCAGCACACAAATGTATAAGTCCACGTGTAAGATTTAAAAAATATATTTTTTATGTTGTAATTAATATTATTATTAACCTAGTTATATAAAATTATGTTGTCAGTGCCCTACAAATTAACTGGTTCTAGGATTTATTTTGTCCCTAAAACAGACAGAATAGGATAAGGCCTTAGAGAATTCTTAAGCTGTAATGCAATAAATAAATTAAATAAATAAATAAATACTGATTGATCTTTATTTCTTGTGGTTAAAAAGATGTTTAAATGTCTCTCTCTCTCTCTCTCTCTCTCTCTCTCTCTCTCTCTCTCTCTCTCTCTCTCCCTCACCCACCCCCTCACCCAGCTCCTCACTTCCACACTCAACACACACAGAGACACACCCATCCACCCCCACACACACACATAGTGCAAACACATCAGATGTCTGATAGATTTTTTTATTTTCTGTTATTCATTATCCTGACCTTTTGTAAAGTCATGAAACTAACCATACTTCTTCAGAATGACTTGCTCTATGTATGTAAAAAGTTTTGAAGTGTTTGGAAGCTGCACTTTAAAGATAAGAAAATAACTGCTCTCTTTTTTACTGTAACTTTAACAAATCGCCATTAATACACCATTCAAGATATCCTAAATCCGTTAGCAATTTAGCATCTACAGTATATTGGCATCATGTTGACAAAGTTTGGTGTGAACTACTTGTTTCTGCTTGGAGGAGTATGAATTTATTTACAGCTTCATTTCCTCCGAAAATGACATTAAAAAAAAGATAGTCGGCTTCCTGTTGGTCGTAGCTAATGAGTGTAAATTAGAAAGTTGTAAGACCACGTGTATGTATCTTTAGATTTTGTTTATGTTGTAATTAACATGATTATCAGAATCAGAATGAGCTTTATTGGCCAGGTATGTTTACACATACGAGGAATTTGTTATAGTGACAAAGCTCCACAGTGCAACAGAATGACAGCAACGGGACAGGACACAGACAACAAAAGAACAATATACAAATATTCAAATAGGCAATGTACAAAATAGCAAAAACACTATGCAATACAGACAATCATGTGTGTCCAGGTCTGACGTGCAAATTTGAAATGGAAAAAAAATTAAATAAAAAATATTATATGTGTGGTGAATAAATTATTAACTTAATTATATAAAACTATGTTGTCAGTGCCCTACAAATTAACTGGTTCTTGGATTTTTATATTTTTTTGTCCCTAAGACTGACAGAAAAAGATAAGGCCTAGGAGATTTCTTAAGCTATAATGCAAAAAATAAAAAATAAAAAAATAAAAAAAAATAAAATGAATAATTAAATAAATAAATAAATAAAATAAAATAAAACGTATAATTAAATAAATAAATACTGTTTGATTTTTTTCTAGTGATTAAAGAGATGTTTAAAAGTCTCTCTCTCTCTCTCTCTGTGTCTCTCTCTCTGTCTGTCTCTCTCACCCACCTCCTCACACTCACACTTAACACACAGACTCACCCATCCCCCCACATACACAGAGCCAGTGTGATCAAATGTCTTGATAGTTTATTAATTTTCTGTTATTCATAGACCTTTTGTAAAGTCATGAAACTAATCATACTTCTTCAGAATGACTTGTTCTATGTATGTAAAAAGTTTTGAAGTGTTTGGAAGCTGCACTTTAAAGATAAGAAAAGAACTGCTCTCTTTTTTACTGTAACTTTAACAAATCGCCATTAATACACCGTTCAAGATATCCTAAATCCGTTAGCAATTTAGCATCTACAGTATATTGGCATCATGTTGACAAAGTTTGGTGTGAACTACTTGTTTCTGCTTGGAGGAGTATGAATTTATTTACAGCTTGATATTCCCCGAAAATTAAATAAAAAAAAAAGATAGCCGGCTTCCTGTTGGTCGTAGCTAATGAGTGTAAATTAGAAAGTTGTCCGGCTTGATTAGAACAATTTATGTACCGAGTTTGGTGTCTGTAGCTAAAACTAACCCCCCCCATTTTTGACAAAAGGTGGCGGTATAGAGCGCCTCTTCCACGCCCGTTTATGAGCTTTTTCCAGTGTCTAAGTACCATTAATACTCATATGTGTGTTGAGTTTCATGACATTCTAAACATGTTATCTGCTTCAAAATCACCAGAAACAAATTTTCAAGTTTGAAACCTTGCCATGGCAACAGTATTATAGATATCAATATTCCCTTCACAGTTTTACATCGGCCGTGTTTTGACATTATTCTGATGAAGTTTGAAGCAAATCGATTAAAAATAAGATGCTGAATTCAAAGCATTTTGAAAATGACACACTTCCTGCTGCCAGTTGGTGGCGCTATAACTTTGACTCCTAATAGTCACATCTATGCGCTCGGCATCATACAACGAACAAAACCCTGAAGTTTGATCAAAATCAGACAATGTATATGGATGTTATTAGACGCTTCCTGTCTCTCATTTTTCGCCATAAATTCATCGCCTCGCCACGGGCAAACCGTTCGAGATATCAAAAATATCCTGGCAATTTTGCGTCCCCAATGTCTTGAGATCATGTTCACCGAGTTTGGTGGCAATCGGGTGGTAATCTTCAGAGGAGTATATCAAATTCCAGAGCATGCTTTTTTAAACAGCCCTGAATAGCCGACTTCCTGTTGGGCGGAGCCTATGACATGCAGTGTGAAATTTGTTCGGCTCAATGAGATCTATATGTGTACCGAGTTTCATTTGAATACGTGCAAGTATGTGTGAGCTATACATCAAGTTTTCAAACTGTGTTCTAGGGGGCGCCGTAGAGCCCCTGTGCCACGCCCGGGTCCCAGCCTCTGTGGCATCCGGACGCCAACAGAATCCAACGTGTGTGCAAATTTTCAAGAGTTTTTGAGCACGGTAAGGCCCCCAAAAGTACCCGGATGGTTGAATAAAAAAATAAAATAAAAATAAAAATAAAAATAATAATCCTTAGGAAATCAATAGGGCCCTGCGCCTTACTGGCTTGGGCCCTAATAATAAACAAAGCAGATTCAATAGGGTCCTCACACCATCGGTGCTCGGGCCCTAATAATAAATAGAGCAGATTTTATAGGGTCCTCGCACCATTGGTGCTCGGTCCCTAATAATAATAATTAAAGCTGCAAGCAGCGATGAAAGGGACCTCGCACCCGGGGTCACCGCCAACGGTGGATTCAGAAAGACAGGGAACGGTGAGCAATATGCATTTAAAGAGGAATATATAGAAGGAATATATCAAAATCATTTATATGTGCCAAACTTCCTGTTGCCAGCTGGTGGCGCAATGACTATAAGTGGATATTGGCATGTAGATATCTTCAGGAAAGCACTTTAATCAAACATATGAAGTTTGGTCCAGTTTGGACTTTGCATGTTGATGTTAGTATAAAATAAGACATTTCCTGTTGCCAGCAGGTGGCGCTAGGATTATAATGGAATATTGGTCTTTAGATATGTTCAGGCCAGGACTCTTATCAAACCTGATAAGTTTGGGGAAGATCGTACATTTTATGGCTGAGTTACAACAACTTCTATTCCCATGGCGAGACATCGAATTTGTCAGGCCGCCATGGACACGCCCTTTAACGAAAACTCAAGATCTTCACAATTTAACATTGCAAAGGCCTTTAGACTAGACTTGCTAAATATAATATTGATGTCATTAAATCGCTAGGAGGAGTTCGTTACAGAGTAAAACATTTCACTTCCTGTTGCCAGCAGGTGGCGCTATGATTATATTAGCCTTTAGATGTGTTCAGGCCAGGACTCTTATCGAACGTGTGAAGTTTGGTGCCGATTGGACATTGCATGTGTAAGTTAGTGTAAAACAGGTAATTTCCTGTCGCCAGAGGGTGGAGCTATGATTATATTGGAATATTGGTGTTTAGATGTGTTCAGGCCATGACTCTTACCAAAAATGTGAAGTTTGGTGCAGATTGAACATGGTATGTTTGAGTTAGTTTAAAGCATTACATATCCTGTTGTCAACAGGTGGCGCTATGATTATATCTGAATATTGGCATTTAGATGTCTTCAGGCGAGGACTCTAAGCAAATATGTGAAGTTTGGTGCAGATTGGACATTGCATGTTTAAGTTAGTGTAAAACAGGTAATTTCCTGTTGCCAGAGGGTGGTGCTATGATTATATTGGAATATTGTTCTTTAGATGTGTTCAGGCCTGGACTCTTATCAAACTTGTGAAGCCTGGGGCAGATCGGACATTGTATGGCTGAGTTACAACAACTTCTATTCCCTTGGTGAGACTTCGTATTTTGTCACGCCGCCACGGACACGCCCTTTAACGAAAACTCAAGATCTTCACAATTTAACATCACAAAGGCCTTTAGATTAGACTGACCATATATAATGTTGATGTCCTTAAATCTCTAGGAGTAGTTTGTTACAGTGTAAAACATGCCACTTCCTGTTGCCAGCAGGTGGCGCTATGACTATAACTGAATATAGTTACGTAGATCTCTTCAGGTCAGGACTCTTATCAAACATGTGAAGTTTGGTGCAGATCGGACATTGCATGCCTGAGTTATAACAACTTCCTGTTTCTTGGTGAAGCATCGAAATTTGGCGGGCAGCCACGGACACGCCCTTCAATGAAAGCTCTAGATCTTCACAATTTAACGTCACAAAGGGCTTTAGATTACACTGACCAAATTTGGTGTTCATCTGAATAAATCTCTAGGAGGAGTTTGTTAAAGTATGAGACCTGAAAACCTCAAAAATGACACAAAATTTGACGAGTTAATTAAAAATAACCAACTTCCTGTTGGGTTTGGGATTTTGCTTCAAGAGACTTTTTGGTAGGTATTGGTGTGTTACATGAGTGTACCGATTTTCATACATGTACGTGAAAAGTAGCTCGAGGCGCACACCTTTGAAAGTGTGTAGGTGGCGCTGTCGAGCCATTTTGCCACACCCACTTTTGAAACCCATATCAGATGTAAATTTTCACCACTTCTGGGGCTTGTGCAAAGTTTCGTGACTTTTCGAGCATGTTTAGGCCCTCAAAAATGCGATTAAGTTTGGAAAATAATAATAATAATAATAAACAAAGCAGATTCAATAGGGTCCTCACACCATCGGTGCTCGGTCCCTAATAATAATAAACAGAGCAGATTCAATAGGGTCCTCACACCATCGGTGCTCGGGCCCTAATTAAAGCTGCAAGCAGCGATGAACGGGACCTCGCACCCGGGCTCACCGCCAACGGTGGCTTCAGGAAAACAGCGAACAGTGAGCAATATGCATTTAAAGTGATAAATATAGGAGGAATATGTCAAAGTCATTTATATGTGCCAAACTTCCTGCTGCCAGCTAGTGGCGCTATGACTATAACTGGATATTGGCATGTAGATGTCTTCAGGCCAGCACATTTATCAAACATATGAAGTTTGGTGCAGATTGAGCATAGTATGTTTGAGTTGTATAAAGCATGACATATCCTATTGCCAAAAGGTGGCGCTATGATTATAACTGAATATTGGCCTTTAGATGTCTTCAGGACATGACTCATACCAAAAATGTGAAGTTTGGTGCAGATTGGACATTGCATGTTTAAGTTAGTGTTAAACAAGTAATTTCCTATTGTCAGGAGGTGGCGCTATGATTATAATGCAATATTGGCCTTTAGATGTGTTCAGGCCAGGACTCATACCAAACATGTGAAGTTTGGTGCAGATTGGACATTGCATGCTTAAGTTAGTGTTAAACAAGTAATTTCCTGTTGTCAGCAGGTGGCGCTATGATTATAATGCAATATTGGCCTTTAGATGTGTTCAGGCCAGGACTCTTACCAAACATGTGAAGTTTGGTGCAGATTGAACATGGTATGTTTCAGTTAGTGCAAAGCATGACGTATCCTGTTGCCAACAGGTGGCACTATAATTATAACTGAATATTGGCCTTTAGATGTCTTCAGGTCAGGACTCTTACCAAACATGTGAAATTTGGTGCAGATCAGACATTGCCTGTATAATTAGTGTAAAACTAGTCATTTCCTGTTTCCAGCAGGTGGCGCTATGATTATAATGGAATATTTGCCTTTAGATGTGTTCAGGCCAGCACATTTATCAAACATATGAAGTTTGGGGCAGATTGAACATAGTATGTTTGAGTTAGAATAAAGCATGACGTATCCTATTGCCAACAGGTGGCGCTATGATTATAACTGACTATTGGCCTTTAGGTGTCTTCAGGCCATGACTCTTACCAAACATGTGAAGTTTGGTGCATATTGGACCTTGCATGTTGATATTAGTGTAAAATAAGCCATTTCCTGTTGCCAGCAGGTGGCGCTATAATTATAATGCAATATTGGCCTTTAGATGTTTTCAGGCCAGGACTCTTATCAAACCTGTGAAGTTTGGGGCAGATCGGACATTTTATGGCTGATAGAAGTTACAACAACTTCTATTCCCATGGCGAGACATCAAACTTTGTCACGCCACCAGGGACACGCCCTTTAGCGAAAACTCAAGATCTTCACAATTTAATATCAAAAAGGCCTTTAGATTAGACTGACCAAATATAATTTTCATGTCATTAATTCTCTAGGAGGAGTTCGTTAGAGAGTAAAACATGTCACTTCCTGTTGCAAGCAGGTGGCGCTATGACAATATCTGAATATTGGCATGTAGATCTCTTCAGGTCAGGAGTCTTATCAAACATATGAAGTTTGAGGAAGATTGGACATTGTATGGCTGAGTTATAACGCCTGTTTCATGGCGAATCATCAAAATTTGTCAGGCCGCCACGGACACACCCTTCAACGAAAGCTCTAGATCTTCGCAATTTAATGTCACAAAGGGCTTTAGATTACACTAACCAAATTTGGTGTTCATCTGAATAAATCTCTAGGAGGAGTTTGTTAAAATATGAGACCTGAAAATGTCAAAAATGACACAAAATTTGCAGAGAAAATTAAAAATAATCAACTTCCTGTTGGGTTTGGGATTTTCCTCCAAGAAACTTTTTTGTGGGTATTGGTGTGTTACATGTGTGTACCAATTTTCATACATGTACGTGAAATGTAGCGGGCGGGCACTTCCTTGAACGGGAATAGGTGGCGCTATTGAGCCATTTTGCCACACCCATTTCTGAAACCTATATCAGATGTAAATTTTCACCAGTTCTGACGCGTGTGCAAAGTTTAATGACTTTTCGAGCATGTTTAGGCCCTCAAAAATGCGATTCATTTTGGAGAAGAAGAAAAATAATAATAAACGGAGCAGATTCAATGGGGTCCTCACACCATCGGTGCTCGGTCCCTAATAATAATAATAAACAGAGCAGATTCAAGAGGGTCCTCACACCATCGGTGCTCGGGCCCTAAATATAGCTGCAAGCAGCGATGGCGGACCCAAGCCGTCAGTGCAACCGCCACCCCGGTGGCATCAAGAAAAAGGGGCACAGCGAGCACATGCATTTACAGTAACCCTCTGGCAGTCTGGTTTTAATTGATACAGCAATTAAAGGGTTAATCCAAACCATCAAGACTGTGAAAGACTGTTACTTTAATAAATTGTCATGGCAACACCGTTCAAGATATCCAAAATCCGTTTACAAATTTCAGTTCCTGAATGTTTTGGCATAATGTAGACAAAGTTTGGTGTGTATAGTATAATGCTCCTCTGAGGAGTATGCATTAATTTACACCCATATTTTTCCAAATATCCACATTCAAATCAAAATAGCCGACTTCCTATTGGTTGTAGCTAATGACTGTAAATTAGAAGGTTGTCCAGCTTGATGAGACCAATATATGTACCAAGTTTGTGACTGTAGCTAAAACTAACCCCCCAAGTTTTCTGAAAAGGTGGCGCTATGCAGTGACTCTTCCACGCCCTTTGATGAGCTTTTGTCAGTGTCTATCTATCATTAATACTGATATGTGTGTTGAGTTTCATGAAATTCTAAGCATGTTATCCGCCTCAAAATCACCGGAAAAGAATATTCAAGTTTGACACGTTGCCATGGCAACAGTATTTTAAGTTTATGTTTGCTCTGTATGTGTGCACTGAACACTGCACGCGAGTACTCATTTAAGTTGTTCCGCGTCCTGTGTTTGAATGCTTAGAAACTCTTTTGAATGTTTAAATGGGCAAGGCATAAAAACACGTTCAAATGATAAGCTTTCGTGGCCATGCGCAGCAGTGGTGCATTTTTAGGATGGCCTTCCATGAACTAACATGAATAATTTTTACTAAAACAAATAAAGTTAAAATATATTGTTCATATTGTGGCGAGAATCCCGGTTCCAGATCAGCATCGCCCTGGAAACGCCGCTTCCGCACTGATCACACATCAGCAACACCTGTGCGTGATGAGTGGCGCACCTGGAGCTCATTCCCACCAGCCATAAAAGCCAGGAGAAGAGGCACACGAGTTGAGTGGCAACCGAGCTCCAGGCGGAACTAAAGCTTGTTTCTTCTTGTACCTCACAGAATCTGACTACACCCCTGGAGAGTGACACTCACCACGACACTTCACCCCACGAGCACAGAGTGGACTACTGCACCGAGCACCATTCTTCTAAGCACGTGTGATCAGTGTGTGTTAATAAATCACCCTCTGGGGAACTTCCAGCATTTCAGAGTCTGTGCTCTCATTCACCCCGCGACATCTGGTGGAGAATGCAGGCATGACAGGTGAATTGAGACACAGACTATTAACGTCAGGTTTTTCTAACTGTCTCTGTGTTTCACCTAGGAGAACCACTCTCTCTCTCTCTCTAAGGAAAAATGGAAGAGATCGTCCGCTGCCTTACTGAACTCACAGCCCGCCAGCAGCAGTTTACAGAGCGACTGGCCACTAGACAAGAGTATACTGACCGGGTCGTTGAACAACTGCAGGCCAGCGTGGCAGGGCGCGTGCCCCTCCCAGAGTCGTCCGCCAAGGCTCACCTGTGGCTCCTCACCGGCTCACCAACCGCTGACAAGGTGGCGGAGAAAGTCATCGTCGACCGGATGTTGCGGGCGCTGCCCCGTCCGCTGAGACGCCCGGTCAGTATGACAAATCCACGTGACCTCGCCAGTCTCGTTGAAGCCGTTGAGCAAGCCGAGGCCCGAACAGAAGACAGAGCTACCACTTACATGTGTGCACGGAGATCCCCGCTACGTACCGGCCCGAACGGTTTGGATTTCAGCGGAGCCTGGGACCTGGGCCGTCGAGGTGGGCATTGTGCGAGACCTACCTGTACCTCTGCTCCTTGGACGTGACTGGCCGGGGTTCGAGAAGCTCCTCCTCACCCCCAAAGACCCTGCCGCTTCCGCCCGGGACCGGCCACGGAGGAAACGTCGGGGACCTTCCAGCAAGAGACCGGTCTACCTAGCAACCGACAGCGAGAGGGAGGGTGAGTGTCAACCAGTTAACATTCCATCTGTCTACTTCGATGTGTTTCAGCAGGTCACGGCCGGGGGTTCGTTCGGCAGGGAGCAACGAGAGGATGACCGCCTGCGCAACTGTTGGGAACAAGTGCGTCGAGTCGATGAGGTAGACAGGCTTCCGGGGCCACACCCCCTCCCTCATTTTGAAATAAAAAATGGTCTGCTGTACTGTGTCGCCCACAGGCGGGGGGAGGAGAAGTTCCTCTTGGTCGTGCCTAAAACCAAGACGGAGACAGTCATAGAGCTGGCACATGCCCATCCGATGGCGGGGCACCTCGGGATGGAAAACACTATTCAAAGCATCCGGGACCGTTTCCACTGGCCAGGACTGGATGCAGAAGTAAAACTATTCTGCCGTAGTTGCCCCACCTGCCAGCAGACGTCTCCTCGTCGTCCTCCCCCCAGCCCTCTCATTCCGCTACCCATCATCGATGTGCCCTTCGAGCGGATCGGGATGGATCTGGTGGGACCTCTGCAGAAGTCTGCCCGGGGTCATGAGCACATCCTGGTCATCCTGGACTACGCCACCCGGTACCCAGAAGCCATTCCTCTTCGTGCAGCGAACGCAAAGAACATTGCCCGAGAGCTGTTTCTGCTGGCCAGGTGAGTCGGGATACCAAAGGAAATCCTGACTGACCAGGGTACACCCTTCATGTCCCGGGTGGTGGCAGACCTCTGTCGACTCCTTCAAGTACAACACCTGAGGACTTCGGTCTACCACCCACAGACGGATGGCCTTGTCGAAAGGTTTAACCAAACGCTCAAACAGATGCTGAGGCGGGTGGTTGCTGAAGATGGGCGTGACTGGGACCTTATGATCCCGTACGTGCTCTTTGGAATCCGCGAGGTACCACAAGCCTCCACAGGGTTCACGCCCTTTGAACTACTGTTTGGAAGACAACCTCGAGGCCTTCTGGACGTTGCCTGGGAATCTTGGGAGAATCAACCAGCCCCACACCGCAGCCTCATCGAGCACGTACAGGAGATGAGAGAGCGAATTGACAGAGTCATGCCCCTCGTCAGAGAACACCTTGTTACAGCCCAGCGCGCCCAACAACGTCTCTACGACCGGTCCGCCCAAGCCCGGGAGTTCCAGCCGGGAGATCGTGTGATGGTTCTGGTCCCGACAGCTGCCTGTAAGTTCCTGGCGACCTGGCAAGGCCCCTACACAGTGGTGGAACGAATGGGGCCAGTCACGTACCGAGTGCGGCAACCCGGCCGCCGCCGAACGGAGCAAATTTATCACGTTAATTTGCTCAAGAAGTGGGTTCCCCGGCCTGAGCAACTCGCCGCACTTGCCCAAACAACCCCTCCAGTAGTAGACATGGATCCGCAGCTGTCGGCGACCCAGAAGACAGAACTCGAGGCCCTGGTCTATCAGTTTAAGGATGTGTTCAGCGAGGCCCCGGGTAGAACGACAGTCATCGAGCATGAGATCCGCACACCACCAGGAGTCGTAGTACGGCAGCGGTCCTACCGGATACCAGAAGCTCGCCGGCTGGCTATAGAGGAGGAGGTACAGAAGATGCTCCAGCTGGGAATCATCGAGCCCTCCCGTAGTCCCTGGGCCAGCCCAATAGTGATGGTACCAAAGCCAGACAACACCCTCCGTTTTTGTAACGACTTCAGGAAGCTCAATGAAGTCTCCGCCTTTGACGGGTATCCCATGCCGCGGGTGGATGAGCTCTTGGACCGGCTGGGCAAAGCTCGTTACATCAGCACTTTAGACCTCACCAAAGGGTATTGGCAGGTGCCCTTGTCCCAGAGCTCCCGGGAAAAAACAGCCTTTAGCACCCCCAATGGCCACTGGCATTACCGGGTGCTACCCTTCGGCCTGCATGGGGCACCTGCCACATTCCTACGGATGATGGACATATTGCTCCGGCCAAGACGGACGGCCCTCACGTCCTCCCCGGTCCTGCATGCACCAGACTTCGGCTGCCCCTTCACGTTGTACACCGACGCCTCCGGCACCGGCTTAGGAGCAGTCCTCTCCCAGCTCCGGGATGGAGAGGAACACCCCGTGGTCTATATAAGCAGGAAACTCTCCCCCGCGGAAACTAGGTACGCGGCGCTGGAGAAAGAGGCCCTGGCCATAAAGTGGGCAGTTCTGGAGTTGAAATATTACCTCTGGGGCCGCCGCTTCACCCTTGTTACAGACCATGCGCCACTCCAATGGATGTCCAAGGCAAAGGACACGAACGCCCGGGTGACTCGGTGGTTCCTTGCACTCCAGGACTTCCACTTTCAGGTACAACATCGGGCCGGGGCCGACCACGGGAATGCTGACGGACTCTCCCGGGGCTGGTCCGGTTGGGCAGGTCTGGCAGGTAACCTCAAACTCCCCTCCCAGAATACCCCCACAACAAGTTGTGTATTTCCCCACAGATCCAGGTCGACGCCTAGGGGGGGGGGGGGGGGGGGGGGTGTGGCGAGTATCCCGGTTCCAGATCAGCATCGCCCTGGAAACGCCGCTTCCGCACTGATCACACATCAGCAACACCTGTGCGTGATGAGTGGCGCACCTGGAGCTCATTCCCACCAGCCATAAAAGCCAGGAGAAGAGGCACACGAGTTGAGTGGCAACCGAGCTCCAGGCGGAACTAAAGCTTGTTTCTTCTTGTACCTCACAGAATCTGACTACACCCCTGGAGAGTGACACTCACCACGACACTTCACCCCACGAGCACAGAGTGGACTACTGCACCGAGCACCATTCTTCTAAGCACGTGTGATCAGTGTGTGTTAATAAATCACCCTCTGGGGAACTTCCAGCATTTCAGAGTCTGTGCTCTCATTCACCCCGTGACAATATTTAGTTTATGTTAGTTGTGAATTAACCAATTGTTAAAAAACTATATTATTTAACTGTTAATTAACATCAATAATAATGTACCATGTATTAATTCCAAAATGTATTAATACATTATTAACATTTAAAGTTGTATCTTTTGAACATGACTATTTTTACTAACAATAAAAAGATTAATAAATGCTGTAAAAAATATTTTGTTCATTGTTAGTTCATATTATCAGTGAAGAATTAACATGCTGTAAAAATATATATTGTTCATTGTTAGTTGAAGTTAGTTAATGCATTCCCTAATGTTAACAAATGAAACCTTATTATAAAGTGTTACCTAAACCTTTAATGATTCATAAGCATTTTTAAAAGGTTTTATTGATCTATAAGCATTTGTGAAATATTTTGCCTGCATGACAGCTTAGTCTTCATCTGTGAGCTGAACTGTTTTACTGTTACATTCATGAGATGATGTAAATTCAGATGAATATCATGTCAGAGGGTGTCATAGTTCAGTATCAAATTAGTGTCAAATTATTATTTGCAGCACAAAAATTTATAAGACCACATGTATGTATCTTTAGATTTTTTTTCTGTTGTAATTAACATAATTATTAACCTACTTATATAAAATTATGTTGTCAGTGCCCTACAAAGGAACTGGTTCTTGGAATTTTTTTTTGTCCCTAAGACTGACAGAAAAAAGATAAGGCCTAGGAGATTTCTTAAGCTATAATGCAAAAAATAATAAATAAATAAATAAAATAAAATAAAATGAATAATTAAATAAATAAATACTGATTGATTTTTTTCTAGTGATTAAAGAGATGTTTAAAAGTCTCTCTCTCTCTCTCTGTCTCTCTCTCTGTCTCTCTCACCCACCTCCTCACACTCACACTTAACACACAGACTCACCCATCCCCCCACATACACAGAGCCAGTGTGATCAAATGTCTTGATAGTTTATTAATTTTCTGTTATTCATAGACCTTTTGTAAAGTCATGAAACTAACCATACTTCTTCCGAATGACTTGCTCTATGTATGTAAAAAGTTTTGAAGTGTTTGGAAGCTGCACTTTAAAGATATAAGAAAATAACTGCTCTCTTTTTTACTGTAACTTTAATAAATCGCCATTAATACACCATTCAAGATATCCTAAATCCGTTAGAAATTTAGCACCTTCAGTATATTGGCATCATGTTGACAAAGTTTGGTGTGAACTACTTGTTTCTGCTTGGAGGAGTATGAATTTATTTACAGCTTGATTTTCCCCGAAAATGACATTAAAAAAAAGTTAGCCGGCTTCCTGTTGGTCGTAGCTAATGAGTGTAAATTAGAAAGTTGTCCGGCTTGATTAGAACAATTTATGTACTGAGTTTGGTGTCTGTAGCTAAAACTAACCCCCCCATTTTTGACAAAAGGTGGCGCTATAGAGTGCCTCTTCCACGCCCGTTTATGAGCTTTTTCCAGTGTCTAACTACCATTAATACTCATATGTGTGTTGAGTTTCATGACATTCTAAACATGTTATCTGCTTCAAAATCACCAGAAACAAATTTTCAAGTTTGACACGTTGCCATGGCAACAGTATTTTAGATATCAATATTCCCTTCACAGTTTTACATCGGCCATGTTTTGACATTATTCTGATGAAGTTTGAAGCAAATCGATTAAAAATAAGATGCTGAATTCAAAGCATTTTGAAAATGACACTCTTCCTGCTGCCAGTTGGTGGCGCTATAACTTTGACTCCTAATAGTCACATCTGTGCGCTCTGCATCATAAAACGAACAAAACCCTGAAGTTTGATCAAAATCAGACAATGTATTTAGATGTTATTAGACGTTTCCTGTCTCTCATTTTTCGCCATAAATTCATCGCCTCGCCACGGGCAAACCGTTTGAGATATCAAAAATATCTTCACAATTTAGCATCCCCAATATCTTTAGATCATGTTCACCTAGTTTGGTGGCAATCGGGTGGTAATCCTCAGAGGAGTATATCAAATTCCAGAGCATGCGCTTTTTAAACAGCCCTAAATAGCCGACTTCCTGCTGGGCGGAGCCTATGACATGCAGGATGAAAGTTGTTCAGCTCAATGAGATCTATATGTGTACCGAGTTTCATATGAATACGTGCAAGTATGTGTGAGCTATACATCAAGTTTTCAGACTGTGCTCCAGGGGGCGCCGTAGAGCCCCTGTGCCACGCCCGGGTCCCAGCCTCTGTGGCGTCCTGATGGCCGCGGATTCCAATGTGTGTGCGAATTTTCAAGAGTTTTTGAGCATGTTAAGTCCACCAAAAATTCCCGGAAGGTTGAAAGAAAAAAAAAAAAAGAAAAAAATAAGAATCCTTAGGGGATCAATAGGGCCCTGCGCCTTACTGGCTTGGGCCCTAATAAACGGAGCAGATTTAATAGGGTCCTCACACCATCGGTGCTCGGGCCCTAATAATAATAAACAAAGCAGATTCAATAGGGTCCTCACACCATCGGTGCTCGGGCCCTAATAAACAGAGCAGATCCAATAGGGTCCTCGCACCATCGGTGCTCGGTCCCTAATTAATGAATCATTGAGTATCATGGGCACACCTAGTGACCTAATTCCAGTACTGCAGTAATACAATTTTTAGACTGCATCAGTGTGAATAGCCATCTATAGTTGTTCAACATGAGATTAAGTCACTGAAATATCTGTAATGTCTCCCTCTTCTAGTTGAAACCAAAGGAAAAGGTCACAGTTCTGAGTCCAAACGGGAGCACAAGGAGAGGAGTCATCACAGCAAAGAATCCAAGCGGTATAAAGACAGTAGCAGCAATGGAAAGTCCTTGCATCGGCGTGACAGCAAAGACAGAGAACCAAATAGCACTGAAGCCTTATCTCGACACGACAACAAGGACTGTGGATATAGTAACGTTGAGCCATTAGCCAGAAGGGACAGCAAAGACAGCGGATATAACTGCCCAGAGCTGCCTCCCCGACAAGAGAGCAAAGATCAAGGCAGTAGTACTGATGCACTGCCTCGACAAGATAGCAAAGACAGGGGCTGCAATAGTGCAGAACCTTTTGCCAGACATGACAGTAAAGACCGATGTTGTATTGGTCCAGAACACTTGCCCAGACAAGACAGTAAAGATCTGCTAAGAAATGGTCTAGACAGCAGACGTGACAGCCGAGAGAATGTTTGCTATGGGATAGACCTTCTTCCCAGACATGAAAATAAAGATCTGGGTAGATCAGGCTTGGAACGTCAATGGGATAAAGATGGTGGCAAGCATGTCATAGAATCTGGTCAGGACAAGGAGAAAAGCAACCACAGTTCAGAGAGCAGGAGGGGGAGCAAGGAAAGGATCATGAATGGCAATGATGTCATGAGCAGATGGGACTGCAAAGAAAGGGAAGTACACACAAATGGGACTTTACCCTGGTATGATGAGAAAGATAGAAGTAATTATAGCACAGAATCACCCAAAGCACAGGACAAGGATACAAGGCCTGGATCTTCAGCCAAGGCATCGTCCACTTGGTCTGGACGATCCTCCATGTGTCCAAATATAATGTCAGGGATCTCAAACTCTGGTAAGAACATAATTTGTTTTACAGCCCAGCTAAAAAGATGAGCACAACTTGCTAATAACATGTTTTGAATGATGGCCCCGAGAAAGGATGCTAATTTGACAAAGTTGCTGACCAATTTCTCTACCAACTAGGTCTTCGAGATTTCTCTTCAGATTTTCATTGTCTTCATGCCAGTCAAGGGTGGTCTTTTCAGGTGGAAAGATAGTGTCATACCTGATGTTCCATGTTCATCTGTAGAAACTTTCCTTGCAGATCTGAAGATGGTTCCAAAGGCAGGACGGTCTTCTTCCACAACAGTATCACCATCTCCAAAAGGCACATCTCAGAGACAACCAGCTGATGTCCAACAGGTAATGTCTTCATCACTGAACTTATTTGTGCAGCTGTAAAATTACAAAGAGTTGACAAACTATGTTCTCTCTTTGTTCAATAGATGCCCCCTATGCCATGGTTGTATAGTGACAGTACCATGCTAGAGATGATCGAGAGGAAACAACGCCTTTGTCGGGAGATACGGTCTCGACAACGTCTTTCTGACCGTAGTCCATGCAAGAAAGAAAGCCTGCCTACCATGCCCAGCTGGAAAAAAACTAACGGGGCAAAAAAGCACAGCCCACCCCCCTACCCTACTCAGACTACAGTCTTCTGGGACACAGCCATTTGACTTTGTGGTCTTGTGAGCATATTAGGATCATGCTCTGTCCTTTAAAATCAGGCAAGGTTGAACCCACCAGAGTATGAGTGGGGTTGCCATAGCAATATTTCGTATTATTGTTGATATCTAATATTTTTATATGCAATGTGATTCCTTAATGACTTAGCATCAGTAGATATTTTCTAAATTAAATACATTAGCTTTGCAAAGATTGTGTAGAGTTTTTCTACCATTCGTTTATTTTTTATTTTCTTTACTTTTCTTTTCTTTTCTTTTGTTTGTTTGTTTATTTGTTTGTTTATTTGTTTCTTTCTTTCTTTCTTTCTTTCTTTCTTTCTTTCTTTCTTTCTTTTTTAACTTCGCAATACATAATCAATACCTTTTCATCAAGCTTTGACTTGCCTTTCTATTTTAAGACCTCTGAAAATTAAGTTTGTGTGGTATTTTACCACACTGAATGAAGTCTTTTTTAACACTGGATGTTATGATGATTGGATTAGGACTAGCTTCCTTTTCGCTGCCTTTCCACACATTAGAACATTTATTTGAATGTCTAATATTAAGAAATAAACAGATCAAGTTTTTCTCAAAAATCCTTCAAAAGGGTTATATTGTTTTAAACTACATTCTCATTTGCTCTGCCTTTAGTTTCTCTAGTCATTTTAAGGGAGTGGTAGTTTTCAGAGAGTATGTCTCTGATTTAAGGTCAGTTTGTTGCACATAGAAAAAGGGTAACCGTTTTTCTGTGTAATACAGAAAATGTCTCCTTTATGGGATGTTGTATCAGCTCTGTGTGTACATGACATATACAGGTGTAAAACCCGAGGGACGGCACTCTCCTCTTTGGGTCTGTGGCAATAGTTGGCAGGTGCCACTGAGAATCTTCCAAAGTGCAAAGATGGTCAGCCAGAGATTAATGACAATCTGGAATATCAAAGTTTTTTTTTTTTTTTCATATCAGCATTATTTAAGAATTGTGTACATGGACTGATAATTGTAAAATTGGATGATTTTTGTGTAATTGTTTTGTATAGAATGACTGTGCCATAATCCAAGTTAATGGAGTATATTTGGAAATTTCAGACAGACACAACTATCTGTAACAAAACAAACCAATGACCAATGGCTCTCAGCTACTGTAAGAAAGTAGTACCTATGGCTTCAAGGCCTGGTAACAGGGTTTATGGCTGCATAAACAATGAGGCTATACACAAGAGAGCTGCAATTCAAAATCCTCTGCCACATATTACCTGACTGGATACCCACCGTTGTCCCTCTACCTCAACCTCTCAAATCAGTTCAAGTGGTCATTCATTTGCACAACCAATGCACCATCTGCATTGCCAAAGTACTTGGATATTGTAGTAAAATTCCCTCACCCTCCTTCATTCCTTCCTTTGACCCCCATGTTTGAAACTGATGCCTGTACAAAATGTGTTGCCTTGGAGACCGGTACTCACTGTAACTGTGTCACACTGGGTGAACACAGTCGCAAAAACTGTATACTAACCCCCTGAGAGAGGTATAGAGCATTGGTTGCTAGTTACAAGCATTTTGGAAAAATAAAACTATTAAATGTCAGAAATAATGTTTTAGATACAGTATGAAACAGATGGTCCATTTTATTTAACTCATAGTGGTTGTGTGAGCTGATCATAGGTTAGATGATAAGAGGAACAAATAACCGAGGTAGTTCTTGGTATACAGTTTCAAAAACATTGGGGTTGCAATATGTTGTAGCCTGTTCTTATGTGTGTGCCAAGCTACCACTATATGCAGATCATCAATAAACTTTGGAATTCACTCTCTTGTGGCCAGAGGGTGCAGTTTGGAAATGTAACAATGAACAATCTCTTTGTATGTAAAATGTGCACTGTGACAGGCAAAAAGCCTATGTCCTTTGTCTTACTGCACTGAGGGTTCGCTTCTCTGTACAGTGCCATTGGAAAAAGTATGATTGTCACAAGAGACTTTTCAAGATTAATAAATAAATATATAAACTTAAAACTTCCTTGATGTGCTTTGTCTCTCTCTCTTTTTTTTTTTTTTGCATTAGCAAATCTTAAAGGGGTCAAATTATGCTATTTTTTAGAGATCATTATTTTGTGTGTTTGGTGTAACAGAATATGTTGACATGCTTTAATGTTAAAAAAGCACATTATTTTTCAAATACTGTACTTTATTGTAGTTCCTCTATGCCCGCCTCTCTCAAACGTGTCATTTTCTACAAAGCCCCTCCTTCCGACAAGCACAGTCTGGTCTGATTGGCCAGCTGACCCAGTGCATTGTGATTGGCCGAACACCACAAGCGCACGTCAGAAATGAAACACCCCTGACTATAATCGCGAGCTTCAGCTTTCAAAGTAAATATAAAGACAGTTAATAATGTCATTAGTTTTACCATCAGTTCAAGCCCGAGAGGGGAACAGAGTCGCGTGACAGACACAGTGATGATGCTCGTATGTATTTGCAGTACACAAGCTGCGGTTAAGACAGCTCACGTGCTATGATTTCTGATGGGCTGTACACTCCGCTGTGATGTGACCCTGTTCCCCTCACACACACACAACGCATTACTCTACACTGCGCAAAACTCCGTGTTTAAACAGTCAATAGCAAATTGTCATAGCAAAGTCAGAATTGACCCATTTTTTTTTAGAAATAGCCTTTGTGCACAGACAGCCTTGTACTCTCTGAGGTTCACGAAACTGTCATCCATAAAATGCGTTGCACAAATTCGAACATTTGGGTTGTGCTGTTCTGTTGTAAACAAATCTTAACCAATTTGATTCAAAACACCGCTCTTCCGTTCCGATCAGAACATCAAACAGGTTCTCCCCACTCAGTGACACACCCACTGAGAAACCTGGTGAAAGAGCTCTAGTTATTGGCAATTCTATTGTACGGAACGTGAAAATAGAGACACCAGCCACCATAGTCCATTGTTTACCAGGAGCCAGAGCGCCTGACATCTTGGAAAATTTAAAAGTGCTGGCTAATGCTAAACGTAAATTCAGTAAGATTGTTATCCACGCCGGCGCTAATGATGTTCGACTTCGCCAGTCGGAGATCACTAAAAATAATGTTAAAGAGGTGTGTGAACGTGCAAGTATGATGTCAGACACTGTAATATGCTCTGGCCCCCTCCCTGCTTACCGGGGTGATGAGATTCATAGCAGACTGTCATCATTAAATGACTGGATGTCTAAGTGGTGCCCGCAAAACAACATAGGTTTTATAGACAATTGGACGAGTTTTTGGGGCAGACCTGACCTGTTGAAAAGAGATGGTGTTCATCCCTCCTGGGGTGGTGCCGCTATTCTCTCTAGAAATTTGGCACATAGTCTTAGAGTTCATACTTGATTAACTGGAGCCCAGGTCAGGAAGCAGACAGACTGGCTAAACCGACCGTCTGCTAGCCGCCTCACGTCACAGAAGTCAGTTAATTCTCAGCACATAGAGACTCCTTCACCTAGATATCACACTATAGAGACTGTGTCTGTTCCCCTAACTAGAAAATACAGAAAACGTCAAAAACTATTTATGAGTAACCATTTAATTGATGTTCAACAAATAAAAAATGTTTACAATACACAGAAACAATTGATAAAACTTGGCTTACTGAATATCAGGTCCCTTTCTACAAAAGCACTTTTTGTAAATGATTTGATTAATAATCATAACCTAGATTTGCTCTGTTTGACAGAAACATGGCTAAAACCAGATGAATACATTATTTTAAACGAGTCTACCCCCCAAGATTACTGTTACAAAAATGAGCCGCGTCCAAAAGGTAAAGGGGGAGGTGTTGCTACAATTTATTATTACTAGTATTTCTCAGAAGACAGGCTTTAAGTATAACTCCTTTGAAGTAATGGTGCTTCATATAAAATTATCTAGAGAAAAAAGTATTAATGATAAATCCTCCATGACGTTTGTACTGGCTACTGTATACAGGCCACCAGGGCACCATACAGACTTTATTAAAGAATTTGCTGATTTTCTATCAGAGTTAGTGCTGGCTGCAGATAGAGTCCTAATTGTGGGTGATTTTAATATCCATGTTGATAATGAAAAAGATGCATTAGGATCAGCATTCATAGACATTCTGAACTCTATTGGGGTTAGACAACACGTTTCAGGACCTACTCATAGTCGAAATCATACTCTAGATTTAATACTGTCACATGGAATTGATGTTAATGGTGTTGAAATTCTGCAGCAAAGCGATGATATATCAGATCATTATCTAGTCTTGTGTAAACTCCATATAGTTAAAGCTGTAAATTCAACTCCTTTTTACAAATATGGTAGAACCATCACTTCTACCACAAAAGACTGCTTTGTAAGTAATCTTCCTGATTTATCTCAATTCCTTAGCATATCCAACAGCTCAGAACAACTTGATGATGTAACAGAAACTATGAACTCTCTCTTTTCTAGCACTTTAGATACAGTTGCTCCTTTACGCTTAAGGAAGATTAAGGAAAAGAGTCCAACACCGTGGTATAATGAGCACACTCGCACTCTAAAGAGAACAGCCCGGAAAATGGAGCGCAGTTGGAGGAAAACAAAACTAGAGGTATTTCGTAAAGCTTGGCGGGAAAGTACCCTATCCTACAGAAAAGCTTTAAAAACTGCTAGATCTGATTACTTTTCGTCTCTTTTAGAACAAAACAAACATAACCCCAGGTATTTATTCAATACAGTGGCAAAATTAACAAAAAATAAAGCATCAACAGGTGTTGACATTTCCCAAAAGCACAGCAGTAATGACTTTATGAACTATTTTACTTCCAAAATTGATACTATTAGAGATCAAATTGTAACCATGCAGCCGTCAGCTATATTATCACATCAAATAGTGTACTATAGATCCCCTGAGGAACAATTCCACTCATTCTCTACTATAGGAGAGGAAGAATTGTATAAACTTGTTAAATCATCTAAACCAACAACATGTATGTTAGACCCTATTCCATCTAAACTACTAAAAGAGATGTTTCCAGAAGTCATAGATCCTCTTTTGGCTATTATTAACTCGTCATTGTCATTAGGATATGTCCCCAAAAACTTTAAATTGGCTGTTATTAAGCCTCTCATTAAAAAACCACAACTCGACCCCAAAGATCTAGTTAATTACAGACCGATCTCGAATCTCCCTTTTCTGTCAAAGATATTAGAAAAGGTTGTATCCTCACAATTTTATTCCTTCTTAGAGAAAAATGATATCTGTGAGGATTTCAGGTCAGGATTTAGACCGTATCATAGTACTGAGACTGCTCTCATTAGAGTTACAAATGACCTGCTCTTATCATCTGATCGTGGTTGTATCTCTCTATTAGTTCTACTGGATCTTAGCGCTGCGTTCGACACCATCGATCACAACATTCTTTTGAATAGACTAGAAAACTTTGTTGGCATTAGTGGAAGTGCATTAGCATGGTTCAAATCGTACTTATCTGACCGCCATCAATTCGTAGCAGTGAATGAAGAGGTATCATATCGATCACAAGTGCAGTATGGAGTTCCTCAAGGCTCAGTACTAGGGCCGTTACTTTTCACGCTTTATATGTTACCCTTGGGAAATATCTTTAGGAAACACGGGGTTAGCTTTCACTGTTATGCTGATGATACTCAGCTCTATATTTATTCACGACCTGGTGAAACACACCAAATTGAGAAACTTATGGAATACATAGTCGATATAAAAACTGGATGACGAGTAATTTCTTACTGCTAAATTCTGAAAAAAACAGAGGTGTTAATTATCGGACCTAAAACCCCCACAACAAGTAAGAACTTAGAACACTGTCTAACACTTGACGGCTGCTCTGTAAATTCTTCGTCATCAGTCAGGAACCTAGGTGTGCTATTTAATAGTAATCTCTCCTTTGACAGCCACGTTTCTAGCATTTGTAAAACTGATTTTTTTTCATCTTAAAAATATATCTAAACTGAGACCTATGCTCTCAATGTCAAATGCAGAAATATTAATTCATGCGTTTATGACCTCAAGGTTAGATTATTGTAATGCGTTATTGGGTGGTTGTTCTGCACGCTTAATAAACAAATTACAGATGGTTCAAAATGCAGCAGCTAGAGTTCTTACTAGAACCAGGAAGTATGAGCACATTATCCCGGTTCTGTCAACACTGCACTGGCTCCCTACTAAACATCGTATAGATTTTAAAATCTTGTCAATTACTTATAAAGCCCTGAATGGTTTAGCTCCTCAGCACTTGTGCGAGCTCTTATCGCATTATAGTCCTTCACGTCCGCTGCGTTCTCAAAACTCTGGCCATTTGATAATACCTAGAATATCAAAATCAACTGCCGGTGGCAGATCTTTTTCCTATTTAGCGCCCAAACTCTGGAAAAATCTACCAAACACTGTTCGGGAGGCAGACACACTCTGTCAGTTTAAATCTAGAATAAAGACCCATCTCTTTAACCTGGCGTACACATAACACACTAATACACTTCTATTATTCAAATCCATTAAAGGATTGTTAGGCTGCATTAATTAGATCAACCGGTACTGGGAACACTTCCCATAACACATGATGTACTTGTTACATCGTAAAAAGATTGACATCTACGCTAATATTAGTCTGTTTCTTTCTTATTCCGAGGTCACTGCATTCACCAGATCAGATGGTGGATCAGCACCTAGAGACGACCTTTACAACCCTGAATGTCAGCGGAGACCAGGACACCTAGATGAGCCCCAGAGACAGACCCCCAGTGAGGACCCCGTCACCTAGACAGCCATCAGGAAAAGACCTCGGGAACCAGTTGAGCCCCAATCTGACTTTGCAACAGTTGGAATTGAACTGCTGTGTCGCCTGGCCAGAGGAGAAATGGCCCCCCGACTGAGCCTGGTTTCTCCCAAGGTTTTTTTCTCCGTTCTGTCACCAATGGAGTTTTGGTTCCTTGCCGCTGTCGCCTCTGGCTTGCTTAGTTGGGGACACTTCATTTCCAGCAATATCGTCGACTTGATTGAACAGAAACTTTTTGAACTGAACTGAGCTGGACGATGCCATCACTGAATTCAATAATGCCTTTAACTGAAAATTGAGTGTTTAATCTTGTCACTTTACATTATTGACACTATTTTCCCATTTTGATATTGTGCAATTGCTTTGTCACAATTTGTATTGTTAAAAGCACTATATAAATAAAGGTGACTTGACTTGACCAATGATTCCTAATTGCATCTATTTTCGGAAGGCCAAATAAAGTGCTTTTGCTTTCGCATAGAAACACACAGTGTCTCCCTGAAATGGCGGCATCAACACTACTGCGGTTACTAGTGATACGCGGATGGCGGTTATATCCACGGGCGCTGCGGATAATCCGCGGGTCGGGTAATACAAAACTGCATTCTGATTATTTGCGGGTGGGTCGCGGGTGGATAAGATAAATCATTAATGATGCAAATATTAACTACATTTTCTAAAATATGAACGTGTTTTAAATAGGCTACAGAAATTGAATTAAAGTTATTTAACAAAACATTATTTAGTGAGGGATTTTCTCTGTCTTTTGTTGTTTGATTAACATTAATGACAGACGGTACAGCTTTATTAGGCTGCTGTCACAAGACCTATTTCACGGATCTAATACTAATACACATGCATTTTCTTTCGCAACTGTTTACATTAACTTAAGACAAAACCGTGCTTATGAGGAAACTCGCCAGGACGACCATTTTGACGTAATTTTGTGTGTATTTGGCCACTTAAGCGCAACAAGCTTTGCTTGCTAACTCAATTTGCTACTAGCAGCGCGCGCTTTGGATGTGACAGTGAGCGCACAGAAAAGCGCCTCTGGAGCGTGCGAGTACCGAAAGGCTTAGAAAGACGTGGAAATAATACATTTTTGTGACGATGCAACAATGACCAATTAGGCAATTGACAATTCTGTCAACTGTACCAAAACGTGAGCTAAAGTCTTGTATCGCAGCGTGCAGCTCTAGATGCGCCGATGTGAAGAGAAGGTCAAAGAGAAGATGCGGTACAGCTGAATCACTCACGCTGTTTTCAAATGACTGATTTGATCTAATGGTTTGTGTGAATTTATTTACTCATCTAACCTACATGCTATATTGAATAAATGTTTTGCAGGAATTTCCCTCATTTTAAAGTCGAAAGCTGCGGGAATGAGTAATGCAATACATGCACAATCCCACACCGAAATTCAGGACCTGCTTAAACATAATTCTATTATAAAGAGACTTGTGAAATAGATTTCCATGACTTTTCCAAAACTTTCTGGGTTTATTTATTTTTCCAAAACTTTCCAGGCTTGGAAATTGCTCTTTTAAAATACCATGACTTTTCCATGTTTTTTCATGACCGTACAAACCCTGAATCGGGTGCGGTTATCTAAATCAGACAAAATTATAAGTGCGGGTGGAAATAGGTTGGCGGGTGGATAATTTATTTGAAGCTGCGGATTCGGGTGACGATTTAGCTCATCCGCGCATCACTGGCAGTTACTGAAACCACGTCTTCTTTCTTTGCGTGCACATTTGGGCGGCATTACGCAAATATTTCCACATCGTGACGTAGACATGTGGGGGCGTGTTTGAATGAGGCGTTTTAGCCCAGTCTGGATTCTCTTTTAGATTTCCCTTTTGTGGGAGACTTTGAGCTTTGTAACTCTGCAGATCTTATACATGCACAAACAGCTACTGTACATAACACACTAAAGACAAGGAAAACAAGAAATCGCATCATATGACCCCTTTAAATGATACCTCTGAACAAATATCTTTGAGGTTACAGTAAACTGGTGTTCAGTTAACATTATTTGTAAACACATTATTTGTAAACAGTTAATGCAATCAGTCAAATTCATCTTTTCATTTTGGCATGGGGACATAAATGACATACCCAAAAATAAAAGGTTGCTGCTCATGTCTTTCTGACTAGATGCATAATAAGAAAGCTGACACTTGAAAGTTTACTGTTCAAGACTCAGACTGTTATGAATATGAAGATATTTAAGCTCAAACATAAAAACAAAAATAAAGATATTAAGAATATATGATTTAAATGTATAAAAAAAATATGTGAATGTGGTAAATGGTTTTAGAAACACAATAAAGCTGAAGCCACAAGTGTGCTCGTCCTTCATTTTAAATTTGAGGATGTTATCTTTAAAACTGTGAATTTTATAAAACATTTTCTAAGTCCATGTCATGTGTTTTTAGAGAAGGCTAATAAAAGGCAAAAAAAAAAAAAAAAAAAAAAAAAAAAATATATATATATATATATATTAGTGGTGTCAAACGATTAATCGCAATTAATCGCATCCAAAATAAAAGTTTTTTTTTTATGTATCTATATTGCGGCACGTGCACTGCAGTGGACCGTGCTTAATTTTAATACAAGAACACCGTTTTAAACGGAGTAGAAAAGTGCAAGGTTTCTAACAAAAATTATGAATAGAGCATAATATATAGGCTACAACAAAGTTTAATCTGGCTGCAGAGGAACACAACCAGGATTGCCTGATATAAAGAGATGTAATACCTGAAACAGAGCTTCCCACTTGAGCAATACGGAAATATGCTAAGTGTGTTACTTGTTTTTGTCAACCTGGCAACCACGTGCATGCTCTCTCTCCACTGTGGATAAACGCGCTGGATTTCTGAAAACACTGGTAAACTAGCAGTTCAGAGATCTCCACTTTGATATTCTAATCTCAGAAAAGTGTAATTTATCAAGTGTTCATTTATGAGAGAGAGACTGTGTATGTATGAATTACCACCGTTTTGCCATGTTTCTCTATTAACAGTGAAGCTGTGTTTGAAGCTGTGAAGCTTTAATTGCTTTAGAAATGATGATGTTACCAGCCCCTTGTTGAGAAAGATGTAGCTCTTCAGCGATTAAGCTATGTTATTGATAAAATTGTGGGGCAGCACTAAAATGTTTGTCTGAGCACTAAAAATAATGTCTGTGCACGCGCAGCGTGATCTGTGTGACTAAACGTGTGCGTGAGGTACAGTGAAGACAGCACATTAGTGTAGAACTCTTCTAATTTTTATTTTTATTTTTTAAATGTAGAGAGTGTGTTAATTTGTGCAATCAGAATCAGAATCAGAATGAGCTTTATTGGCCAGGTATGTTTACGCATACGAGGAATTTGTTATAGTGACAAAGCTCCACAGTGCAACAGAATGACAGCGACAGGACAGGACACAGACAACAAAAGAACAATATACAAATAGGCAATGTACAAAATAGCAAGAACACTATGCAATACAGACAATCGTGTGTGTACAGGTCTGACGTGCAAATTCGAAATGGAAAAAAATTATTAAAAATAAAAGTAATATTATATATGTATGTGTGGTGAATAAATAATTGTATAATAGTGTTGTGTGTTCCACGTTTAATGTCAAGTGTTCATGAGATGGATTGCTTGGGGAAAGAAACTGTTTCTGTGCCTGGTCGTTCTGGTGCTCAGAGCTCTGTAGCGTCGACCAGACGGTAACAGTTCAAAGAGGGAGTGTGCTGGATGTGAGGGGTCCAGTGATTTTGCCAGCCCTTTTGCTCACTCTGGATAAGTACAGTGATACAGTGAAGTACAATGATAACCTACCAGCAATGTTAAGATGATTTTAATAAATTAGAATGAGTACATTACAATATAAATTTATTAGAACAAGTACATTATTATTTATGGGCTTAAAAACAAGATGCAAACAATCAGAATTTTGTACCTGGTGGAGAGTGCACAATGTAATCATGAAACATATGCCATTACCTATATTGTACTGTGGTAGAGTTATGGAGGCCCTTCATAATGCAGAGGTCAACTGCCTGCTAGTTAGCAATGGCCCTATAGTATGCAGTGTTTAATAAACAGCTATGTTACTAAATTCTTCTGAGATGAAATTCAGTGCAGTCCCGTATCGTGATACGCATCGTATCGTGGCCTCTGTATCGTGATACGTATCGTATCATGACTTTGCTGGTTCAAGTTCAAGTTCAAGTAGATTTATTTGTCACATACACGATTATACAGAGAGTATATAACCAGCAGTGAAATGTGAGTCGGGTCCGCTCCATGGACAGTGCAAATATTATAGAATACAACACAGAGGAAATATACATAAATTAAATGAATAAAAAATAAGATATAAAGAACAAAATATAAAATATAAAAGAATGTGCATGACAGTATACTGTAGACTTAAATATTAAGATAAGCATGACTGTACAAGAGAGGAATGTGCAAACAGGTTGTACATGGTTGACATGTAGCAGCAATCTCAAAAAAATAAATGAAAAAAATAAGATACCAAAACACAGAAAGTGTTTTGTGCAAATGACACTGTCAGTATGAGGTAGAGAATAATGAATGTGAATATCTTACTGATTGTTAGTGATTATAAAGTGGAGTCATGATGATGTTAAAACCTGTTAACATGCACCAGGACGCCGGCGCACTGAAAGCTCTTTGTTTGCACATGTCATTGTTTTCAAACAGATAAAGTAAAACAGGACAAAATGAATCTTGACAAACTATATATCATTTTGAAGGTCTAAGCCTCTAGCATCGACGACAGATCGCTGTTTTTCGATAGAAAGCTTATACGGAATGTATTTGCTAAATTTGTGTAAGCAGTACACATCAAAACATGTAGAAAAAAACCCGCAGTACATACCATATTCATCCTGATAACGACTCTCAAACGTATCCACTGCTGTAAATCCTGGTTTAGTTTGAAAGATAAGGGTCCACTGAACAACATTCCATCGAGCACTTTTAGTCCAAAGAAACAACAACGCTGTAATTTAGATCGTTAATCCTTTGTTTACGTCTCATCTCTTCAGGGAGAGTTATTGTTTGTGTCCGTTATGGAACAAATTACGCTCAAAAACAGCGTCTTGGTGGTAAAAAAACAGCATGATTTTGTAGCAGACAATGTCCCAAACAGAATGAAATCATCAAAAAAAAAAAAAAGTCAAAGATACACGGAAGATTGTTTATTTGAATTCTGGCGCTCCCTCGCGACGGCGCGTGACGCACGCTGTGACGCACCTGTCATCTGATGGGGGCGTAACTTAGCGATCTTTTTAGCACAAATAACTTTCTTTTTTTTTCTTCTTCAGCAGTTTTCATATATGTTTGCGTGTTTTGTGGAGAATGTGCCTGTATCTGTGTGATTAACATCTCTATGGCTGATAATCAGCATGTAATTACTGACTGTTCACAGATATCAGTGTGAATGCAGTCTATATAAAAGGCCATTATAATGTGAATATTGACAATATTGGGCAGCCATCAGTATGATTAGCATCTGTATGAATGATCGTCAGCATGTGATTACCTAATGTATGAGCAGGAGAGCATCTGAATGTCAGGAAATCAGTATGTACTTAAGTTATTATTTTTTATTATTATTATTTTTTTTTCCATCACTCAAAAATTATTATTATTGTATTTTTCTAGTGCTCAAATAAATCACTGATACGATGTCTAAGATTCTGTCTACTGTTTTATAATTGAAAAACTGCAGTGGCATGTATAAAGACTAAATAGTTTGTAGTAGAACCCTTCAATAATTTGGTAAATATTTTTCTGGATTGCTCCAGGACTGATTTCATGTATTTTTATATGAAATTTAAAAAAAAATCAGTGTGGTACAATTTTTATCAAGGCACTTCAGTATCTATAACTTTTTATATTTTTGAGCATTATCAACTCTGGATGATGGATAGTAAAGCCCAAAGGGTCTTCTTTCCAAAGACACCAAAATTGTGTGTGTGGCACACTGAAGTCAGGAGCTGTTACCATTTTAAGTTAGTTAGTCATTTTCAGCTGTGATTCCCAATATGTGGGGTGCAGGTTAACAGGTTAAGAGGCTGAGTTGAGTTTAGGAGCCTGATGGCCTGGGGGAAGAAACTCCTCCTAAGTCTCTCAGTTTTTGCCATCAGGCAGAGGAAGTGCTTACCAGATGGCAGCAAAGTGAAAAGACAGTTACCAAGGTGATTTGAGTCCTTGATGATTTTGACAGCTCTGCTTCTGCAGCGTTTGAGGTAGATGTCCTGCAGAGAGGGGAGAGCAGACCCTGAGATGCGCTCAGCTAAGCGCACAACTCTCTGCAAGGCTTTGCAGTCTTGACTGGAGCTGTTTCGTTACCACACTGAGATGCACTGAGTCAATACACGTTCTATGCTCCCTGAATAGAAAGTTTTCTATTTTTTTTAAAGTATAATAAAGTATTTTTTAAATATATTTTTTTTCTATTTTTTTAAAGTTTTCTTTTTCTAAGAGGTGATACACAGCCCTACCCTGTTTGCAATCTCAAGTGGATTTTGGTCATTTAATGTTGTTGAAATATTTATAGCATTTTATAAGCTAATATAAATAGCTGCAATAGCATTAGCATTTCACGTGTACACATTCTTTATTGTTAAGAAAATACAGCAACTCTTTTAAATTGGGAACATTACATAGAAATCATATACTATCATAATCGTGCGTTCATTAGCTTTGTGTTTCATGTGTAAAAGTGTTTATTTGGGTTTGTTGTGGACAGAATACAACGCAGAAGAGCAGGGGAAATACAGGAACGACAGGATGAGACAGGGCGGGATATGAACATGCATTTATGTGTTAAATGTTATTGAATTACTGTTTGGAAAAAATTAAGCTTTTTACACTCATTTAAACTACATTTACACTCATCTTTTTACATTTAAAAATGTGTATTACATCAAGTGAAATCTTCAGCACTCATTAACATAATTTCCACTCCAATTTGAAAAAGAATTTACAACAGTTAATAGGGAAAACTGCTTTGAAACTGCATGGCTTTATAAAAGTATACAGAAAACAACAAATTATATAAATTATATAGAAAACAATGTTCATCCAAGAAATTAAAAGTCCATGTGCCATTGAAAAAGTCGCTCATATTTCAGATGAACTTGCATTAACTTAAAAAAAAGACATTTGGACAAATTTGAAAAATACAGTAGAATGCAAGGCCAACATTATAAACTGCTTATAGATTTCAATACATTTTTACAACAATTCTCCTGATATTTGGTGCTTTTTAAAAACATAAATTCATCATCATGTGTAGCTTCATTTTTCAAGGAAAACATCATCATAATCACCTCTTGTAGTTCAAAACCATCAGACTTAGGTTCAAAACACAAATTAAGATATTTTATAATGAAACCTGAAAGCTTTCTTTCCCTCCAGTGACAGTCCATGTAACCAAACCTTAGAAGATCCAAAAAAGTCATAAAGGTGTCATAAAATGAATCCGTATGAATGAATATATACATATGTATGTGTGTTTATATGTGAATAAAAGCATAAATTAAATATTTTCATCATATAAAGTGATCATATCTCTTCACAAAAATTTTGAAAAAAAAAATCATATGGAATACTTTTTTTTTTTTTTTTTGTAATTCACTGTTTTTATTTATTTTCAAAGTAGCATATAGGTTACAACAAACAAGAAAATGTATCAGACAACTACTACCCCCCCCCCCCCAACCTCCCCCCCAACCCTCACCCAACCCACCGCACATCAGGAATTTGAAGAAAAAATAAATAAGTAAATAAATAAAATACAGATAAATAAAATAACTACAAAAATAATATAAATGGTTTAAATGTCCAATATCTCCCTAACTGAAAATATACAGTTCTTCTACATAGACAAAATGACCGGTTTAGCATGAGTGGTCCGTGCTGATGACAGTTCCAAATATAGTATCTCGAGTAAGGAATGTAACAATGCTTGATAGAAAGGTCATGAGGAGGTTTCCATCGTTGAACTAAAAGTTTCTTTGCATCAATCGAGGCAGCCAACCAAAATTTCCAGTCCTTCTCTTTTAGAGGAAATTGAGAGTTGTCATTCAACAAAAACAGAACAGAGTCTTTGGGAAAACGAATCGTAGTGACCTTGTACAGAACATCAAGCACCATATCCCAATAATCTTGCATATCTGGACATTCCCAAAGCATATGCATCAGCGTGCCCAAGCAACCTGGCCCACAAAAATTACAATAAGGATGTGGTGATAAACCCATAACATGTCTTGTGCGCATGGTTAAATATGCACTGTGAATCATTTTAAAATGAATGAATTGATGATTGGAGTTTGTGAATGCATGAAATGTATTATCCCATACTGTTTCCCATTCAATATTTCTATTAATGGGAATCAACTCAGCTAACCATGCGCTTGCTTTTGGAAAAATCTCTGCTTTATGAGTTGAAAAACAAAAGTAAAAATAAGAAACCGTTCCTTTGTTTGGTGCATTGTTAATCCATTTTACTACTGGGTGAGTTTGAAGATCAGTACCCCAAGGTACCTTATGTGCCTTTAACGCTGCACGTAATTTAAAATATAGAAATAAAGTATTCTGAGAAATATTAAATCTTTTAATTAATTCTTGAAAATCTAGGATTGATTTTTCTCCTTTTATGTCATTTAATGTTAGTATACCTTTTGCAGCCCAAGATGGCTGTACAAAAGGTTTTCCACCAGAAAGTAAATTCAAATTGTGCCAAATAGGGGTATGAGTATGCCATACAGTTTTAGAAGAAAATAGAGATTCTACTTTTTTTAATATTTGGAGAGTATAGGTCAGAATAGAACCATAGTATAATGAGCATTTCCTGTAAGAAATGCCAGAAAATAGAAAGTCTTGCAAATTAATTGGTGAAATAAGATCTTTTTCTATTTGTTTCCATGAAGACTGTGAACAAGGATCAAACCACTTCACAACTGAGAGCAGAATGAAGGACCAATGGTACCATTTAAAGTTGGGGCAACCCCATCCACCTTCCACTTTGCTTTTTTGAAGTGTAGACCACTTAATGTGGGGACGCTTTCCATTCCATACATATTTTATCAGTAAAGAATCTAACTTTTTCCAATAATTTGCTGGTGGGGAGAGAGGAAGCATGGAGCTAACAAAATTAATGCGAGGCAGAATATTCATTCATATGGAATACGTTTAAAACATCGACATTCTAGGTAATTCTAAGTTTTGGTTACCTGAACTTTCAATGGATGGACAGAAATCTCTTAGGTTTCATTAAAAATATCTCAATTTGTGTTTCAAAGATGAACCAAAGTCTTATGGGTTTGGAACAACATGTGGGTTAGTAAATGACAGAATTTTCAGTTTTGGGTGAACCGAACTCTTGAAGTCTCTAAGTCCATCTGTAGAAGAAGAAAAAAAAAAAAGTTTATTTTTCTGCCAAGCAGAGCTGCTTTTTCTTGTACTTGCAGAGATGATCACCTATGTGTCTGTTTTTCCTGCTGTGAGAGATTTTGAGAAAATATTTGAAATTAGCTGTAGTATACACAAATGTCCGAGATCAATACCTTAAATAACAACAGCATAATTTTCATTAGATCATCTCATGCACTTTGTAATATATTAACCCATAAGAACCCGGACCAATTTCTCCTTGTAGGAAAATTATGGGGCATATAAAACAGACCAAATGGTAACATGTTTCTGCAGTTGTTTTTGAAATACAACCCCTCCTTGTGAAATATCTGTAATGTTACATATATATGACATTGGGCGTTTATGATAAATTTTTCATGTTACATATGTTACATTGGGCATTTTTTTTTTTTGCTAAATAACAGTTTTTTTCTGTTTATTTGCTTTTCTACAACATATATCAAAATGATTACATTTCTGGGAAGATAAAACAAAAACCTTTTTCAGAAGTAATACAGTTTTTGTATTTTATTTGCTTTGCCACAACATATTTCAAAACCAGATAACTGTGACCATTAAATTTTACAACATTTTGTAAAATTTTTTAACATATCAAAATTCTACCTTTTCAGGTATATGGTTTAAAAAAATAAATAACTACCTCACACTGGAGGTCAGCATGTTAAACATGCACGTAGATTTGTTAAAATATGCTTTGAAATGAGCAGCAGAATAGTGGCAGTCAATGGTACTCATGGCTTTGAGAGAGAAAAAAAAACATACAGACAAAACCAAATTAAACCCTGTGGCTCGTGACGATATCCGTGCGGCGGATCAGAGGTAAAAAAAAAAAAAAAAAAATACTGTTCAGTTTCTTGCACAGACCGATTGTTTCGTGTCTTTAGACCTCAGTGTATCGTCACGAGCTGCAGGGTTTAATTTGGTTTTGTCTGTGTATGTTTTTTTTTCTCTCAAAGCTGTGAGTCCCATTGACTGCCATTATATGACTGACAGACTGCAACGGTTTGAGTTAAAAATCTTCGTTTGTGTTCTACTGAAGAAACAAAGTCACCTAAATCTTGGATGCCCTTGGGGTAAGCAGATAAACATCAAATTAAATTTTTTGGGTTAACTATCCCTTTAATGTGACAAATATGTCACATCAAAATTCCACCTAGTTTTATAAGGTTAATAGCCCGATGTGACATATGTCACCACGATATCTTTGTAACTTGTTTTATATCAATTTGTTCAAGAAATGTATTAAAATCAGGTTAAGAGTAATCTAGGATATGTTATTAAAATATTAGAATTGTTGCATGGGTTGAAACATACCTTTAGTAACAAAAACAAGCATTTTAAAAATTGCTGACACTGCAACATGTGCTAACCAGACAGACCACCATTTTGGAAATGTTGCCATGGCAACAAAAATGCACACATTGTCACATGACTGAACCTGGGTGTTCATTATATGTCACTTAGGGACTTCCTGAGTTGAAAGTGAGGGATAATGCTTTAAAAAGACCTTTCCAGATAATCACCAGTGTTTGTGACACCCGCGTCACCGTTGGTTCTTATGGGTTTAAAGAACCTTACCTCAAACATGTATGTGTTGCTTTGGAATTGGCCTGGTATTGGCTGGTATGGGTCTGTAATATGATGTAAAAATCTCTTAGACAAAATTGATCAAGTATAGCAGATATCAACGGGCATTAAAAATAAAAGTAACACTTACAGTTGTCCTGTGACTCCATTACAACTCCAAACTGTTGTGAAAAAATCATTAAAAACATCTTTCCTTAAAATAAAAAAGGGAACAAAAAGACAATTACAACCATTACCATCTGGATTAAAGGAAAATAAAAGCATAGACAAGTAAACAGTAATACACTTGAACTATTCGAGCAAGCAACAGGACCAGTAAATACAGCAGAACAAAGATACAAATTGTCTTAACAGTTGTAACAGTCTCGCCTTAGTTTTTAGACAATAAGCTACATAAAAAGAGGGTTCACTTTTGCCACTAGATTGTGTTCAAAATAACTGTAAGAGTCTCAATAAGGAAGTGCAAACACTTAGTATATGTTGAATCATTGAATGATAAAACAGTAACAAATTGCATATTGATGAAACCCAATGCAGTATTGTGAATAACAAAGCTCAATACTTGAAACAAACAAATAAACAATTAATCAAACTCAAACCCAAAATAAGATAGTGTTACCACATATAATACGGCTGGCTCAATGGAGTGGGGTACCCAAGATGATAAGAGATGCAACACAAATAAACAGAAACAGGCAAAATGAGATATGGAAAGTGTACCAAACAATTCAGAATGTAGCAGGAGAAAAGGATATAGAGGCAAGGCTTTTATCTGAGTGTGTAAAAGTCCCAGTCTTGACAATGTCCCAACGGGCCATGAAGATATGCAATCCTAAATCCTAGGACCACGAATCAATCCCACTGGTATAATCCTTTTTTTTTTTTTTTTTTTTTTTTTTTTTCTTTTTTTTTAATTAAATTTATTTATTTATTTTTTATATTAATTAATTAATTTAATTTTATATACCCTTTTACTTAACCACACTGTGATAGACAAGACCAGGGGACAGAGAAAACAAGAGAGAGAAAGAAGAAAGAAGAAAGGGGAAAAAAAAAAAAAAAAAAAAAAAAAAAAAAAAGGGTGTGGGGAAAGTCAACAAAGAAGGGGAAGAGAGAGAGAGAAAAAAAGGAGAATGGGGGATAGAGAGAGAGAGGGAGAAAAAGCAAAAACAAAAAAAACAGACAATTTGCTTCAATACCTGCTGACAAAAAGAGAAAACAACCGAAGACACAACATCAAAGAGACTGCAGCAACAACCAACATCTGTATAAATCACAATAAATTCTAAATGTTAAATGTTATTGAGCAGCACACATAACTAATATTACAAAATAAGTTTTGAAGCAACAGCAGATCAAGACAATGTGTGTCTGTGAGCACCTGTTTTTACACCAATGTGAATGCTTGAGTGTACACCTGTGTGTGTGAGCGCGCTTGTGTTCATAAGGTTCCTCCATGTAAATGTTTAATAGTGTGTGTGGGGAACAACAGCCCCATCCCGCAAGGCATGAAGCAGGCACGGAAAAGACCCGGGCCCCAAACATCCGGAGGCCCCCCAGGGCACGGGACCCCCAGGAGAACCACCGCAGGGACAACCGCGGCCTCCACCCAAAAAAAAAAAGGGCAGAGGAGAGCCCGAAGGCGGGACCTCCGACAGCCACAGTGTAGGCGCCCCAGGGTGCCGTGGCGGCAAGCCCGCAGGCTCCACCGGCAGCCGACCACACCAGGGCGGACCGGGCCCTGGGCTCGGAGACCCAAAGGCCCCCCACCCCACAATCGGGGCCCAGCAAGGCCAGTAAGGCCAGGCCCCGCCAATCGACCGCCGAGAGTGGGCCGGCGCTCGCCCGAGCATCCTGCCCCGGCGCGAGAAATCACCAACGCACCGGCGGCATCCTCCACCGGCAGGGCATGGTGGTGGGGTGGGGGTCGACTAAGATGATGAGTGAAGCGGAGTCTAAGGCCCGACCTGACACATAGACGTAGACGACAAGCACACATATACACAAGCATATGTTCCCACCCTCATGCACGCAAACAAATATTCACACCTTCGCCCCACATGTAGACACACAAAAATGAACACGGTACCCACACTCACACTCCCCATATGCACTCTATACTCCTAGGTCCAGGCACCCCCACCCCCAGAGGGGTAGCTAGCGCCCGATCCCGGAGCTAAACCCCCTTCGCTCCGGCGTGGGGACAGGAAGACCACCCCGGTCCCCGCAGCAGCAGAGAAAATCAACAGCCCAGACCCCGACCGGGCGGCCAGCTCATCCTCACATCCCCCGGCCCCAGACAGAGAACAGAGAACAGGGGTGTGAGAAAAAAAAAAAAAGAGACCCCATGCTTCACCCCACCCGCTCAAATGTAGTGTTGGTGTGTGTTGTTCTAAGGTGCTTTAAAACAGGGGTGCTTTAAAACAGGGGAGGGGCACCCTCCACAAGCTTGTGTCAGCTCGTCCCCTCCCTAGAGCCCTCAATGTCTATGTGCAACTTAAAATTGAGAAGTGGGCACTGGCACCAGAGGGAAGGCTGAATGAACAGACCGCCCTCCGGATGCCATTCAGTGTGCCCACCCCCAAGGCCCTATATGTATGTGTCATGTGACAGTAAGTAATGAGAATGTCTAAGCTGTAATGTGTAATCGAGATGCAGGCGGCCACGAGGAGACAGAGGAGTACCACCTCCCCCGCATCCCAGCGACTCACCCGCACCTCAAAACCCTACCTATGTGTTGGTGTGATGGAGCGGGAGAAGTGAAGCCTTAGGGATGGGGAGGAAAACATCAGAGGGGGCAAAATACCCCCCCCTCTGGAGCCAGCTCCCCCGCTGACCCCCATAGGCACCCCCGCTACCCCAAATCTGCCCAGGGCGGGGGACCCAGGCCCATCCAGACTAGGGCCCATGGCAGCCCGGGGCGGCCCACCAGACCCCACAGCAGAGGAAAAACTACCCCACCCCATCATCCAGTCACTTCCCAAACTACATAAGACAATAAGACACCCAGGTAAAGCCCGCTGGTATAATCCAACACAGGTAAGAAGTAGGTACAGTGTTGCCAACTGCTTTCAATTGAAAGTGGGCAAGATGAGAACTTGGATAAGGTTTGTCCAAGAAGTTGCTATATTTATCCCTAAACTTTTGAAAAAAATCTCAAAAGGGGTGGGGAAGTCGCTAAATCTAACTACAAAATTGCAAAATTGGCAACACTGAGTAGGTATCAGAACAATTCTTCTTCTGCCTTTAAAGCCCCATAACAGAGTCGTCTGTGAGCTTCTCTGCAAACTTTCAAACACTCTAGATTAACATTTTACAGGGGTACATCAAAATGTACATTTGAATATCAGTAAAGCACTTAAACGCCAAAATTCACTTAACTTCCCGAACACCATATGATTCCAGGCATGTTCATCCAACAATCAGCAAACTCCATCACCATGCTCCCCCTCTCTTCCTCTCTACTACCGGAAACCTTAAAACCATTTCTCTCTTTGTTGGATAAGGTTTGCCCTCTAGAGGACAGGATGAAAAATGTCATCCCTGTAACAGGATAACTGTTACACAGTAATGAGAAATACTACTGAATAAATTAACCAAATGTTTGAAAAAATACATTTCTTTTATGTTATGAATTAAACATACACATATTTTTATTTTATTGTTTGATTAATGACAGGGACAGCAGGGAAGCTGCTTTAACTTAAACTGAATGCATGGATATAGGAAAGGAAAGGACCCATACTCGGAATTTGTGCTCTGCATTTATCCCATCCATGTGCATACACACAGCAGTGAGTAGTGAACGAACGAACGAACGAACGAACGAACGAACACACACACACACACACACACACACACACACACACACACACACACACACACACACACACACACACACACACACACACACACACACACACACAGAGCAGTGGGCAGCCATTTATGCTGCGGCGCCCGGGGAGCAGTTGGGGGTTCGGTGCCTTGCTCAAGGGTCTCACCTCAGTTGTGGTATTGAGGGTGGAGAGAGCGCTGGACATTCACTCCCCCCACCTACAATCCCTGCCGGACCTGAGACTCAAACCCGCGACCTTTGGGTTACAAGTCTGACTCTCTATCCATTAGGCCACAACTGCCCCAATATATTGATTCACATCTAATTTTCTCCTAAAAGTTTACATTCGCTTAAGATATAACCAACTGTGTTATGTTAATACTCTTAAAGATGGACATTTTCGACTTATTTTGTGTATATTTGATGAATCAAACAGGTGGGTCTCCGTGCACGCAGTTTGGGACTGCAGTAAAGTTGGTTTCATATTCGCACATTCGGACTTCCGTTCAAATTCCATTCAATAGCTTTGTAAATATGCATTTAAAAAGGATAGTTAAAATTAATTTTCATTATCGACTATAATGAGCAGTACCTACAATCCATTTTTCTGCAGAAGTCAATGTTTTTAAAAGGCTTAAAAACACGTTCATGCCTATGGAATGATGTGACGTCATCACCATCAGAGGGACCATCTACAAATTACATGATGCTTTTATGGAAAGTTGCTAAAGATTCTTTTGAGCTGAAAAGCGCTGCTTACTTTTATTTAAAACGTTCCAGAGCATATTGATATAATTTACATTTATCAATTGATATATGATACATTTATCGTCCCATAGCACTGACTCCAATCATAATGAAGTGTTTTGAGAGGTTAGTCATGCAAAAAATCAAAACCAGCCTCCCCAACACACTCGATCCGCTCCAGTTTGCATACCGTCCAAACCGCTCTACGGACGATGCAATTTCCACCACCCTCCACCTGGCTCTCACCCACCTAGAAAACAAAGACTCCTATGTTAGAATGCTGTTCATTGACATCAGCTCGGCATTCAACACAATAATCCCACAACAGCTCATAAATAAACTAAACCTGCTGGGCCTTAACAATTCCCTCTGTAATTGGATCCTGGACTTTTTAACCGGAAGACCTCAGTCAGTCCGTGTCGGCCCCAACACCTCGAGCACTACCACACTGAGCACAGGTGCCCCACAAGGCTGTGTGCTCAGCACGCTGCTCTTCACGCTGCTGACCCATGACTGCACTGCCAAGTTCAGCTCCTACCACATCATCAAGTTCGCTGATGACACAACAGTGGTAGGTCTCATCAGCAACAACAATGAAACGCACTACAGAGAGGAAGTTGCACAGCTGGCTGAATGGTGTGGCGCTAACAATCTGTCCCTCAATGTGGAGAAGACAAAGGAGGTTGTGGTGGACTTCAGGAGGAAGGAGGAGGAGGAACTCCATTGACCACCCCCCACTGACCATCGACAGCTTGACTGTGGAGAGAGTCAGCAGCACTAAATTCCTGGGGGTGCACATCACGGAGGATCTCACCTGGACCACCAACACCATGTCACTCTCCAAGAAGGCACAACAGCGCCTACACTTTCTCCGCCGGCTGAAAAGAGCAAGTCTCCCTCCACCCATCCTCACCACATTCTACAGGGGCACCATTGAGAGTGTGTTGACCAGCTGCATCACTGTCTGGTACGGGAACTGCAGTGCTGCTGACCGTAAGACCCTCCAGCGGACAGTGAACACGGCTGCAAAGATCATTGGTGCCCCTCTCCCATCCATCCTGGACATTTTCCTTGCACGATGCTCCAGCAAAACCAACAGCATCATGAAGGACCACACCCACCCCTCCCACAGTCTCTTCCAGCTCCTACCATCAGGAAGACGGTACCGGAGCATCAGAGCCCGCTCCGCCAGACTGCTCAACAGCTTTTTCCCCCAGGCTGTGAGAGCCCTGAACTCAAATCACCCCACCCCCCTCTGAAACCCCATGCAAACCCCCTACCTCCTGAAACATGGACCCCCCCCCCAACCTTACCACACCAAAGCAAAAAAAATGTGAACTTTTTTTTTTTTTTTTTTTTGTTCTTTGTGCAATTCAAGTGTGCTACACACAGGTGAGTGGGCCTGTACAAACCACCTGTAGTAACACACTCTCCTCTATGCGCACTAGACACTTTTCACACACTGCTGTGTGTACATAATCCCACAAAAGACTCAGCAATATATGTATGTTTACATGCTCATGCACTACAAATCATCTTGTACTGTTCCCCAGCCAGCTGCTTGACTCACAATGTTTCTCTCTGCACATGTACAGTATTATGTGAAGCATTCGTATAGTTTGTATAGTTTGTATTTTTTATCTTTTATCATTATTTATTTTATAGGGTAAACATTTATATATAGTATACTTAGTCAAAATCTGTCAGTAGGTTAGTTGTGTATAGGTTTATAATGCTGTATGTCTGTATTTATGTAGCACTATGGTCCTGTGAGGCACGACATCTCGTTCCACTGTATGTTCCCACATGTAGCGGAATGACAATAAAGCTCAACTTGACTTGACTTGACTTATTATTTATATCTTTCATAAACAATTTGTGCCTCAATTGTATTTTTTTTTACTATTACTGTGTTAATTACTGTGTGTTAATTACTGTGGTTTCTTCAATGACACACGATTAAGTTAATTAAGTTAGCTTTTAAAGGGCTTGATGGAGTGTTCCTGAACACACTGGAAAATCTTAAATTCACCCTAATGTAAGAACTGTGCACTTCTCACTACAATGAAACTATAATTAAATGCAAGTGCCTAGGAATTTTTTCCAAGGAGGAGTGAAGACATGAAAGTATCCAAGCACTAATTCACTTCACTCAACAAAAAAAAAAAAAAAAAGATACACATACATACACACACACACACAGTGGTGTGAAAACGTTTTTGCCCCCTTCTTGTTTTTTTTGTTTTTTTTTTTGCATATTTGTCACACCTGAATGATTCAGATCATCAAACTAATTTTAATATTACACAAAGATAACTCAAGTAAATACAAAATGCAGTTTTGAAATAATGATTTCATTTATTAAGGGAAAAATAGCTGTCTAAACATGCCTGGCCCTACGTGAAAAAGTAATTGCCCCCTAAATCTAATAACTGGTTGTGCCACCCTTTGCAGCAACAACTGCAATCAAGCATTTGCGATAACTGGCAATGAGCCTTTCACATCACTGTGAAGGAATTTTGGCCCACTCTTCTTTGTAGAATTGTTTTAATTCAGCCACAATGGAGGGTTTCCAAGCATGAAATTACTGTTTAAGGTCATGCCACAGTATCTCAATCAGATTTAAGTCCGGATTTTGACTTGGCCACTCCAAAACCTTCATTTTGTTTTTTTCTTGAGCCATTCAGAGGTCGACTTGCTGGTGTGTTTGGGATCATTGTCCTGCTGCATAACCCAAGTGCGCTTGAGCTTGAGGTCACAAACTGACGGCCGGACATTCTCCTTCAGGATTTTCTGATAGAGTGCAGAATTCATGGTTCCATCAATTATGGCAAGTCATCCAGGTCCTGAAGCTGCAAAGCAGCCCCAGACCATCACCATGTTTGACTGTTGGTATGATGTTCTTTTTATGAAATGTTGTGTTGGTTTTACGCCAGATGTAACGGCACACGCACCTTCCAAAAAGTTCAACTTTTGTCTCATCAGTCCACAAAATATTTGCCCAAAATTCTTGGGGATAATCAAGTTATTTTTTTGGCAAATGTGAGACAAGCCTTTGTGTTATTTTTGGTCAGCAGTGGCTTTTGCCTTGGAACTCTCCCATGGATGCCATTTTTGCCCAGTCTCTTTCTTATTGTTGAATCATGAACTGGCCTGCAGTTCTTAAGATGTTGTTCTGGGTTCTTTTAAGACCTCCTGGATGAGTCATCATTGCACTCTTGGAGTAATTTTGGTGGGCCAGCCACTCCTGGGAAGGTTCACCCCTGTATAAAAGTTTTCTCCATTTGTGGATAATGACTCTGACCGTGGTTCGCTGGAGTCCCAAAGCCTTAAAAATGGCTTTATAACCCTTTCTAGACTGATACATGTCAACTATTTTATTTCTCATCTGTTCTTGAATTTCTTTAGATCGCGGCATGATGTGTTGCTCTTTAAGCATGCTTTACTTTGTCAGACAGGTTCTTATATAAGTGATTTCTTGATTCAACAGGTCTGGCAGTAATCAGGCCTGGGTGTGGTTAGGGCATTTCTTTACCCGAGGGCCGGGTATGTCCCTAAGGTGCCCACTTCTACGCCAGGGCTCATAGTACTACAGGCATTCTGTCTTCCTCCATTCCAGGAAGCAGGCCAAGAAAGGCTTAATCTGCTCTGTCCAGTACGTGCACTGGACGCTTACGCACACAGAGCTGCCCCGTGGCTTAAGGCAGATCAGCTGTTTGTTTGCTTTGGTCTGCCCCAAGAAAGGATCTCTGGCGACCAAGCAGACTATGAGTAGGTGGGTGGTTGAGGCCATCTCACTAGCCTAAGAGTCCTCTGGTTTACCGTCACCTATGGGGGTCAGAGCGCACTCAACCAGGAGTATGACAGCCTCCAGGCCTTCAATTTGGGCATGGCCCTGCAGGACATTTGTGCTGCGGTGGGCTGGTCCACTCCGCACACATTTGTCCACTTCTATAACCTGCACCTGGCATCTACCCCAGGGTCCCAAGTTCTCTCGTCGTGATGTGCTTGTGAGATACACACACAGGCAGGGACTTGATAGTATGGTGCATTGGGTATTCTCATTCCCAAAGCGTTTTCTTGACGCAGCTCGAGCTCCTGAAGGGGAACGTCCCTAGGATACGTATGTAACCATGGTTCCCCGAGGGAACGAGACGCTGCGTCTCCTTGCCATACTCCCTGCATCCCTGCAGGCTCTACTTCATCGAAGCTAACTTGTGCTCTGCCGGATGCACTTTTATGCTTCCTGGTTGCTCACGTCACCCCGCTCGTGATGTCTCACTGCTCTATTGGACTGATTTTACACGTGCTTCAGAATGCGGTCACGCATGGGCGTTCCCAAAGCATTTTCACGACACAGCGTTTCGTTCCCTCGGGGAACGTCTCGGTTACATAGGTAACCCTCGTTCCCTGAAGGAGGGAACGGAGATGTACGTCTGACTGACGACAAATAGGAATCTCGCTAGAGAGGCCAATCTGCTTCGAGTGTAACTAAAACGAGCCAATACACATTGGCATGCAATCCTCGCAGCGCGGGTATATAATGAGCAGCAGGTGCATTGCATCTTCAGGTTTTCGCTGAGGAGCCGAACAGGTAAGGCGGCAGCATCAGTGGGGTCCAGCGACTGTGGCGACGGGACGTACGTCTCCGTTCCCTCCTTCAGCGAACGAGGGTTACCTATGTAACCGAGACGTTCCCATTCAGTCGAATTCAGACGAACACAGGAGCTGTCCCCTTCCAGCGCTCTGTAGAAAGCCTCCTGTACCCCCTTGCTTAAGGACGGTGGGACAGGGCAAACACAGAGACTGTCGATCACTGCTGTTCCCCAAAACCCATTCAGTGAGACAATTGGATAACACTGGGAAAGCGTACCCTTTAACTGGAAAGGAACGCTGTGGAAGCCACATCCTTCCCCAAAGGAGTTATGTGGAGAAGTACATATGGACTAATCCCGTAGGGCTGTACTACATATGGAAGTACTGGGGTGACTCCAACCTGACGAGAGGTGGGTTCTCGCCGAGGGAAAGACACGGGCTTCGTTTAGGAACAAGCCGTGGAATAACACATGTGGGATCCCCGTAGGGTCACACATATGGAACCCAGCCTAAATCCGGTTCTCAAGGATACAACGGAGTAAAGGCCTGGCGCCAGAAGCTCCGCCACGTCTGGCTGCCGAAGGGTGATCAGAGGACTCAACAGGGTCTGCCTTGTAGGGACTCTCTGGAGCAATAAGCGCATGTAACGCAGCAAGCCGACACTAGGCCGGGACCTCTCCGTGCCTCTGACCTGAGGTGAGAACACGGGAGGAGACCGGCTCGACACGAAGGCTATAGAATCTAGCGAACGTGTTAGGTGTCGCCCATCCCGCAGCTCTACAAATATCTGTCAGCGAGGTGCCACGAGCCAGCGCCCAGGAGGATGCCACGCCTCTCGTAGAGTGGGCATGCAACGTGAGTGGGCAGGGCACGCCTTGTGCTTGGTAAGCCAAGGCGATGGCGTCCACTATCCAGTGGGCCATCCTCTACTTGGAGACAGCCTTTCCCTTCTGCTGGCCTCCGTCACAGACAAAGAGCTGGTCTGAGGTCCTGAGGCTTTGAGTTCTGTCTATGTACAGTCGCAAGGCGCGAACTGGACAGAGCAAAGCCAGGGCTGGGTCTGCCTCCTCCAGGGGCAGCGCTTGCAGGCTCAATACCTGGTCCCTGAAGGGAGTGGTACAAACCTTGGGCACATAGCCAGGCCGGGGTCTCAGTACCACGTGGCCGTCACCCGGCCCGAACTCTAGGCACGATTTGTCGACCGAAAATGCCTGCAGGTCCCCTACCCTCTTGATGGAGGCCAATGCAACCAGCAACAAAGTCTTCATAGACAGAATCTTTAAGTCTGCTGACTGCAAAGGCTCAAAGGGAGCAATCTGGAGTGCTCCAAGCACCAGAACAAGGTCCCAAGAGGGTATGGAGGGGGGGGGGGTCGAGGAGGATTTAACCGTCTCACCCCCCTAAGGAACCTGAAGACCAAGTCGTGCTTACCAACAGACTTACCATCGATGTGGTCGTGGCATGCGGAAATAGCGGCAGCATGAACTTTGAGGGTGGAGGGAGACAGCCTATGCTCCAACCCTTGCTGTAAGAAGGAAAGCACGACACCGATCGAACATCTTCGGGGGTCTTCTCGGTGAGAAGAACACCACTCGACGAACAGGTTCCACTTCAAGGTGTACAGATTCAGTGCATCTGTACCGAGTGTCCCCCCGGACAGGGAGTAGAACAACTGGCAGTGAGAGTTTTCTGGCGAAGCAAACAGGTCTACCTGAGCTTCGCCGAATCTCCCCAAATCAACTGGACCACCTGGGGATGGAGTCGCCACTCTCCCGGCAGCGCAGCTCGTGAGAGCTCGTCGGCCACACGGTTGAGCACACCAGGGACATGAATGGCGCAAAGCGACCTCAGATGCTTCTGACTCCAAAGGAGGAGATGGCGGGTGAGTTGCGACATGCGACGGGAGCGCAGACCCCCTTGACGGTTGATGTACGCAACAGTCGCAGTGTTGTCCGTACGGACCAGCACATGCTCGCCCCATAACAGCCCTTTCAGGCGGCTCAGGGCAAGGCGTACTGCTAGCAATTCGAGGCAGTTGATGTGCCAATGCAGTTGGGGGCCCGTCCACACCCTTGACACTGCATGCCCGTTGTACGTGGCACCCCAGCCGGTGGCAGAGGCATCCGTGAAGACCACAGCATGCCAGGACACCTGCTCTAGGGGCACTCCTGTCCGAAGAAACAAGGGGTCTGACCACGGGCTGAAGGTTTGGCGGGATTCCGGAGTGATTGCCACTCGGTACGTGCCGAGTGAAGTACACTTAAGTACAATCATAATACACTTTATTTTAAGTAGCTTATGTCTGTGTACTTACATTTATAATTACGTTGTATAAAGTCTGCAACACATATGTAACAATCTTTTGGTTACATAAGTAGCTGTGTAACAGTAGCTGCCTATTACATGTACATAATTACAAACTGTAAGTACAGGCTGTTCCATAACTTAGTTACATGGTAAGTACATTTTGCTTCATGTAAGTACAACAGCTACTACTAAGTAGTAGTAGTAGTAGCCCTTTATTGTCACTAGTCACAAGTACCAGCGAAATTAGCCATCAACCTGTCCATACATACACAACATACATACAATATGACAAGGGGGTAGACAGGACAGGAAGACAGGGAATTGAAGAAAAATACAGCATAACATGAGGAAGGGGAGGAGAAAAAAAATAACCCCCAGACTATGCTCCTTGGGGAGTACAGTGTGAGAACAGGAAAAACACCTCACAGGAAAAACACCTCTAGTTAAGTACTTAACTAGGTAATTACTCTGTATTATGGACACCTTAAAATAAAGTGTTACTGCAAAATGAATATTTGGAAATGTAAATTGATATTTCCTACTGACACACTACAGCAAAAGATAGAAATAACTGACTTAAAGCCATTTTCTTTAGCGGGTGAAAATACTAGTGTTCTGATAATTTTGGCCAACATTGTATATGGAGCCCACATGAGTCAGTAGAATATTGTGGATTACAATATAAAACTTATGTGGAAAATACAAGATACAAAGCTATCAGCAAACAGCACAATTTGTTTCTTTCTCCACCTGTCTCAAAGGTAAAATTATAACCTCATCATGAGAGTCACCCTAGGGTCATTCCACAAAATCAGTGCCTTTTGTGTCCCTAAGAAATAATCAAACATAGATTTAATAAAACAACAAATAAATTTGCAATTTAAAAACAAAACAATACTATGTATTCTTTCATCAATATTACATCAAAAAAATCAATTAAATACTATTTTAAATAATTTAAATAGCACTTATGCTGACAAGGGTAAGGTTTTTGGCCTGTCCCTCACTAGGATTTTTCTTTTTCAGCAGAACTTTTAATTTGCAAAATGAAATAAAAAGTTGTTTTAAATATAGTCTCTGTCACGGTGCACACACGAGGGAGGATACAGGAACATGCAGACGAGGAGTTAAACTCAAATAATAATATTTAATGGAGACATCAAGGCAGGACAAGGCATGACTGACATGGACAGTATACACCGGGGAAGTAACGAGTAGACCAGACAAAATCAAACTGAACAGGCATGAACTAATATACACAGGTAATTAACACATAATGAGACAAACACAGCTGGAACATACTTAACTCATAATGACATGAAACAAGGACAGGAAACAAACCAAATATGGACACAAGAGGCAGGAACAGATGACACACACACAACAGAACCCTGACATAACTCCCCCCTCCCGGAAGGCGTGTCCCACGCCGTAACAGTTCCACCGGGGAGGGGGGGTGGGCGGGCGCTCTGGAGGCCCCTCAGGACAAACACGGACAGGAACACAGGACAGGGACCTCTAGAGCAGAACAGACAGACAAAGGAGGCCATGGCGGAGCTGGGAGCTCAGGAGGCCATGGCGGTGCAGGGAGCTCAGGAGGCCATGGCGGTGCAGGGAGCTCAGGAGGCCATAGCGGAGCTGGGAGCTCTGGAGGCCATGGTAGGGCCTTCGGCCCGGCCCCTACAGCCGGAACCCTTTTACCCCCCTCAAAATTTCCCTGTGGAAGTTAGGGGGTATCAGGAGCCCTCCGGGGCTAGACACAGACAAACAGGACTGGACAGGACATCCCACAGGAACTGCTTCCACCTCCACGACAAGGGGGCAGGCGGCTAGAATGGCCTCCATGGCCACAACAAGAGGAGCCGCCTGCCCCAGACGAGTCTCCGTGGACAAGACATGACAAGACAAAAGTTAAAAAGTTCCTGTGGGCACAACACGACTTAAAAACGGCACTCCTGGCCGTAACAGGTGGACTAGATCCATGGGGCTAGGGATAGCGGCGGCCAGCGGGCATGAATCAGCGCCAATCCAGTGGGCTTGAGTCAGCGCTGATCCGGCGGGCATTGAGTCAGCGGCGATCCGGCGGGCATTGAGTCAGAGGCGGGCCGGCGGGCATTGAGTCAGAGGCGGGCCGGCGGGCATTGAGTCAGCGGCGATCCGGTGGCGTGATCTCCCGCGAACGGCGCGCCTGGGGGAGCGGCAACCTGGAACCAACTGGCGGGCTTGGGAGAGCCACCGCCGGCGGCGGATATCTCCCGCGATCGGCGGGCATGAGGGCATAGCGGCCATTGGACTCGCAGCACTCACGGCGATCCCGCCGAAATCCCACGCCCTCTTGCAGTGGGCTATGGCGGGATTACGAGCGGTGACTTCCTTGCCGCGGGACAGACACAAACAGATAAAACTCAGGAACAAAATAAAAACTTTCAAAAATGAAAACAAAACGAGGTGAAGGGGCGCCGCTTACGGTTGGGGTCTGGTCTTCTGTCATGGTGCACACACGAGGGAGGATACAGGAACACGCAGACGAGGACTTAAACTCAAATAATAATATTTAATGGAGACAACAAGGCATGACTGACATGGACAGGATACACCGGGGAAGTAACGAGTAGACCAGACGAAATCAAACTGAACAGGCATGAACTAATATACACAGGTAATTAACACATAATGAGACAAACACAGCTGGAACATACTTAACTCATAATGGCATGAAACAAGGACAGGAAACAAACCAAATATGGACACAAGAGGCAGGAACAGATGACACACACACAACAGAACCCTGACAGTCTCATTGTTAAGCAATATTTTTGGCACAAGTATGCATTTGTTCTATAAAACTTTTAATCTTTTTAATGGTGTCCCCTGATTTGACAGCCCTGTTACCCTCATCAAAAAACAATACTGTTACATTTTTTAAATGTAAATTTAAACATTTGTTACATTTAATATAATCAATATCTACCAGTAAAATCCTGTAAAAGTGTACAAAATGTGCTTTTGTGAACTTGACTATTAGCTAGGAATTAGCAAATTAATTTGAAATTGTCAAACCTGTTACTATCATCCCTGTTACTTTTCAGGGTAACAGGTTTTGACATTTGGGTAACAGGGATGGCATAGATTAGGTGTCTCCCTGTTTTTAAAGATTGTCTGTGTAAAATACAAACATTTTTAAAGGTCACCCTCGGTTTTAATTTTAATCTAATGCCTATATCATTCAGTGGCATATGAGCATGAGTTACATTTTAGTTAGTTTTATTGGTATTGTTACTATTACTGTTGTTGTTAATGACCAGGATAGGATGATCAGTCTCAATATACTGTATATATTTTTTTTCATAACTCATTGTCAATAATGCATCCATGTAAATTCAATAACAAACAAGAGCAGCAAGGTGACTGCAGACCTTCACCCCAGTCTTGCAATGTTCAAAAAAAGTCAAGATCTTGGTCTGATCAAGATCTGATCGTCTTCCTTGCCTAATAATTGAACCAGATCAGTATATTTTAAGTTCTTTGAGGGGACACAGACAAACAGATGGGCGCATTATCTAATTACAATACCCTTAAAACATTAGATCTCTTAGAAATGTAATGTGCTAAATCAACAATGAACTAACTTAAACTGAAATATTGACTGTTTACTATTGTCATACAACTATGCTAAGTAAGTGCAAAACAATGTAATGCAATTTAAAATTGTAAAACTGTACAGTATTATGTAAACAAATATGTGCAGTGTGCTGAAGAATGTGTGTCCTGTCATCCCTGTTACTCTAGTTAGTCCTGTGACTACGAAGTCAATCTTGTTACTGTCATTGATTTCACAAAAATTGTAAATATATATATATACATATATTTGATACTGCATTCCAGGTTTTTCCATTGTAACTAACTATATTTTATTTTAGACAAAGCACTTTTTGAAAGGTCTTTCTTGTGAAAATATATATTTATCTTAATTGACATGTGGTCACCCTCCAAAATTAGGATGTTCTTGGTCAATGAATGACAAATATATTAAAAAAAAAAAATCCAAAATTTGAAACAATCCCAGTGAAAAGACTAAAATGCTGCTCATATATGCGAAAACTATCTCTGTCAAGAATCCGGTCCATGAACTTCCGTTCACTCACCTCACAGAGGACTCTTGCACTACACAAACTGTTGCACATCACCTCAAACTACAATTCCCATCATCCATTGCACTGACGACACACAGCTGTCACCAATATCACATTGCTCTGATTACACAGCTGATCACACAATCACACACGCTTTATAAGCATTGGACGTCCTCTCTGTCATCGCCGAGTATTGTATAGCATTTATCACTCTCCAAGCGATAGCTACTCTACGGAGCCCACGTAGTTGTCATAGTCTTGCCTTGCGTGTTTTTTTATTCTTACCCGTGTTTCCTGGATTAACCCTTTGCCTTGCCTTGCCTTTCGGACTCTGTTTGCCCCTGTTTGGATTACTGCTCGTGTTACCGGATTACCTCTATTGTTAAGCCCTTTGGATATTGTTCGCTGATCGTCGACCCACGCTTGCTCTCGGAATACTCTTGTGTCTTGCCCTCAACATATCTGTCTACAGATGTTTGACCCTGCCTGTGTTTGACCATGTTTTGGAATAAAAGCTTGCAAATGGATCCGTACGCTTCATGTCTCATTGGCTCCGTTACAGAATACTCGGCCATACAAGGATCCAGCAACTTTTCTGAGGAACATTGGCCAGGTATCAAAAAGTCAAAAAGTCAAAGTCAGCTTTATTGTCAATTCTGCCACATGTACCATACATACATACAGAGAATTGAAATTGCGTTACTCTCTTACTCCCTGGTGCATACAGATAACACTAAACACAAACAGTAGAACGCAAAAATACAGATAAGTACAAATCAATATATATATATATATACATATACACACATATACATATACATACACATATATATATATACACATACATACATACATACATACATATATATACACATACATACACACACATACATATACACACACACATACATACATATATACACATACATATATATATAAAACATTAAATAAAGAAAATAAAAATAATAATATAAAAAAAAATGGATAAAGTGGCATAAGGCACATGGCAGAAAGTGCAAATCTGATATTCAGATTTGAGATGGCAGATGGTGCAAATCAGTGAAATAAACAAACAAACAAACAGTGCAGAATATAAATGGTGTAGTGCAAAGAGCTTATCAAGACTATTTAAAGTGACAAGGAGCAGTCTTTTTTATTCAGACTGTCAGAAGAGGTAGTTGAATGAATGAGGTCAGTCCAATGCTGTACAAGTGTCCGGTGCTTGTCTCAGTGTGAGTGTGTGTGTGTGTGTGTGAGTGTGTGTGAGTGTGGGTGGTGGTGGTGGGGTGGGGGTCCGAGTTCAGTGATTCGTGGGGTAAGAGAGGGGAGGGGGGACAAGGACGGGAGGGAGATCAGCTTCCTGACAGCCTGGTGGATGAAGCTGTCTTTCAGTCTGTTTGTCCTGGCTTGGAGACTCCTCAGTCTCCTCCCTGATGGTAGCAGACTGAAGAAGTTGTGTGTCGGGTGGGTGGGATCACCTGCAATGCTGAGGGCTTTGCGGGTGAGACGGGTGTTGTAAATGTCCTGGAGGGAGGGGAGAGAGACATCTTCTCAGCTGCTCTCACTATCCGTTGAAGGGACTTGCGGCAGGACGCGTTGCAGGTGCCAAACCACACAGTGATGCAGCTAGTCAGAATGCTCTCGATGGTGCCTCTGTAGAAGGTGCACATGATGGGGGCCGGGGCTCTGGCTCTTCTTAGTTTGCGGAGGAAGTAGAGACGCTGTTGTGCTTTCTTGGCTAGTGCTGCAGTGTTGTTGGTCCAGGAGAGGTCCTCTGTGATGTGTACACCCAGGAACTTGGTGCTGCTCACTCTCTCCACGGTCGCACCATTGATGGTCAGAGGAGCATGCTGAGTGTGCACTCTCCTGAAGTCAACGACAATCTCCTTCGTCTTCTCCACATTCAGAGAGAGATTGTTGTCACTGCACCACCCGGCCAGGCGGCTCACCTCGCTCCTGTAGTTTGTCTCATCTCTGTTGCTGATGAGACCCACCACAGTCGTGTCATCCGCAAATTTAATGAAGCGGTTGGAGTTGTGTGACGGTGTGCAGTCGTGGGTCAGCAGAGTGAATAGGAGGGGGCTCAGCACACATCCTTGGGGGGCCCCTGTGTTCAGTGTGATGGTGCTGGATGTGTTACTGCCGACCCGTACTGCCTGAGGTCTCCCGGTCAGAAAGTCCAACAGCCAGTTGCACAGCGACGTATTGAGCCCCAGCTGGACCAGTTTATGGATGAGCTGTTGAGGGATGATTGTGTTGAATGCTGAACTGAAGTCTATGAACAGCAATCTGACATACATGTCCGTTTTGTCTAGGTGTGTGAGGGCTGGGTGGAGGGCAGTGGCGATGGCATCATCGGTCGAGCGATTGGACCTATATGCAAACTGGAAGGGGTCCAGGGAGGGGGGGAGGACAGACTTGATGTGCTGCATGACTAACCGTTCAAAGCACTTCATGAGAATAGGAGTGAGTGCTACTGGACGGTAGTCATTGAAGCAGGATGGAGATGACTTCTTCGGGACTGGAATGATGGTGGTAGCTTTGAAGCATGTGGGGACAAGAGCCTGGCTTAGTGAGATGTTGAAAATGTCTGTGAAGACATCAGTGAGTTCCACTGCACAGTCTCTCAGTACACGCCCATGAATGTTGTCAGGACCCGGAGCTTTGCGTGCATTGATCCTGCTGAGGGATCTCCTCACGCTGTGCGGGGACAGCGTCATCATCTGGTCGCCGGGAGGAGGTGGAGTCTTCTGTGCAGTGGTGCTGTTTTGTGCCTCAAAGCGAGCAAAGAAGGCATTCAGCTCGTTCAGCAGGGGGATGGTGCTGTCACAGGTCTGTGGTGGGGGCTTGTAGTCCGTAATGGTCTGAATCCCCTGCCACAGGCTCCGAGTGTCTCTGCTGTCACTGAAACGGTGGGCTATCCCCCTGGAGTACTGTCTCTTGGCCTCTCTGATGCCGCGGGATAGGTTGGCCCTAGCTGTCCTTAGGCCCTCCTCATCTCCAGCTCTAAAGGCAGCGTTCCGAGCCTTCAGAAGTCTGTAGACCTCCCCTGTCAGCCACGGCTTCTGGTTGGCCCGGACAGTGATAGTCTTTGTGACCGTTACATCATCAATACACTTGGTGATGTAGGCAGTGACAGTCTCTGAGTACTCTTGGAGGTCTGTGGTGTTGTTGTATGTGGCAGCCTGTTTAAACATATTCCAGTCAGTGGTGTCGAAACAGTCTTGAAGTGCCTCTGACGACCCTTCCGACCACACTTGTATCTGCTTGTGTATTGGTTTGATGACTTTAACGAGCGGTCTGTGTGCAGGCATTAGCATGACAGTGATGTGGTCTGAGGCTCCGAGGTGGGGGAGGGGGAGAGCCTTGTATGCTCCTCTCTGGGTGGTGTAAACAAAGTCCAGCGTATTTTTTCCCCTTGTTGGAAAGTCAACATGCTGTTGAATTTTTGGGAACACACTCTTTAAGTCTGCGTGATTAAAGTCTCCAGCCAAGATGAGAAAAGCATCTGGGTGGGCTGTCTGCTGCCCACTGATGTGCTGGTACAGATCATTCAGTGCCTCACTCCTGTTATTGTTGTTAGAGCTGGGAGGGATGTATACAGCAACGAGCAGTATGGCTGTATATTCCCTCGGTAGATAGAACGGCCGGCACTTAATAATCATAAATTCCACCAGGGGTGAGCAGTGTTTGCAGACCACAACAGCGTCGCCGCACCATACATTATTGATGTAAACACAAAGCCCGCCGCCGCGTCTCTTACCTCCCTCGACGAGAGCTCTGTCTGCTCGATAGCATGTTAGCTGCTCGAGCTGAATGGCGCAGTCCGGAACGCTGTTGTTGAGCCATGTTTCCGTAAACACAAAAACACAACAGTCTCTTACAGTCCTCTGAGTTGAGCGAAGTAGTCGGATGTGGTCCAGTTTATTGTCCAAAGAGCGTACGTTCGCCAGTACGATGGAGGGGATAGCTGGCTTGTGTGGGTTAGCCGCTAGCCTAGCTCGGATACCTCCGCGCTTACCCCTCTTCTGCTTCCTCTCACGCTGCTTGTAGCGCCTCCGCTGTGGGCGAGATGCAGTAGTGGGGGTCGGTGATGGTGTAGGCCTCCGGAGCAAACCGAGGTCCCGCAGCTCTTCGGCGTGCGCGGAGTTTAACTCTAAAAATGTGGTTCTGCCGACATCGAGCAGAAACTCACGACTGTATGCGCGCTTAAAGACAGGTAGACGAGACGAATATGTACAAAAACATTGCGACTTACAAGACAAAAAACACGAAAACACCGTTCTGTCGGGAGAGAGAGAAGCTGCTGCGTCTGTTGTGCGCGCCGCCATCTTGGATAGAGGTATGGACAAGGCAAGAATTTTGTTAGCCCTTAAACAAGGCTTGTGATCACTAGAGAACTATATCCGTGAATTTTTAGCCATTGCAAACTATTCTGATCTACTGGACTGTTTGTTAATAGAGTTTTTCTGTGATGGCATTAATCAACCCCTACGATCTGAGCTTAGACGCGAGGGTCCGCGTTCATCACTCGCTCAGTTTATGGATTATGCTTTGTTGACTGTTGGCTCACTATTCACTGTGGGTGTCACGGATGAGGATCGCGACACCGCATCTATGACTGAAATGGTGGCTGCACCAGAGCGCACTCACAAAATGGCTGTCACAACAACCGGTCACGTCATTACTGCCATTCATAAATCAAGTCAAGTCACAGCTGCTGTTTCTGAGTCAAGTCAAGTCACCACTGATCTTCATGAATCAAGTAAAGTCACAGTTGATCGTCATGAATCAGGTCAAGTCACAGCTGCTGTTTCTGAGTCAAGTCAAGTCAAGTCAAGTCACTGCTGATCTTCATGAATCAAAGTCTCTTCACATCACCACTGACCATCCAGAATCTCTTCACGTCACCGCTGACCTTCCAGAGTCTCTTCACGTCTCCGCTGACCTTCCAGAGTCTCTTCACGTCAACGTTGACCATCCAAAATCTCCCGAAGCAGCGGTGCTCGCTTCAGCTCCTTGTATGGTGGTGGCACCCAGCAATGCATGTCCAGCCCGTCATGTCACGATCGAAGGAACCGTAGATGTGCACTTCACCTGTCCTGTTAATGAACTCTACCTTTTTCCTGATGCTACCACTGTAGAACCTCCAGAGGTGGCGGCGTCTGCTGCAGAACCTTCAGAGGTGTCAGTGGTAACCATCTGTGAAACCTTGTCCTGCCCTGTCACGGCTATGGAGGCCGTCTATGAATCCTTGTCCTGCCCTGTCACAGCTATGGAGGCCGTCTGTGAATCCTTGTCCTGCCCTGTCACGGCTATGGAGGCCATCTATGAATCCTTGTCCTGCCCTGTCACGGCTATGGAGGCCGTCTATGAAACCTTGTCCTGCCCTGTCATGGCTATGGAGGCCGTCTGTGAATCCTTGTCCTGCCCTGTCACGGCTATGGAGGCCGTCTGTGAATCCTTGTCCTGCCCTGTCATGGCTATGGAGGCCGTCTGTGAATCCTTGTCCTGTCCTGCCCTGTCACGGCTATGGAGGCCGTCTGTGAATGCTTGTCCTGCCCTGTCACGGCTATGGAGGCCGTCTGTGAATCCTTGTCCTGCCCTGAGTCAGCCGAGGAGGCTGGTTGTGAATTACCAGTTCCGTCAGTTACAGCTGAGGGGGTTATGGGTGAAATTCCTGACTGTTGCATTGCGCCTCTAGGGGCCGTTCGTGAACTCTTAGCCCTGCCTGTCATGAACTCAGAAACTATAAATGCACCCCTTATCTGTCCCGTTAACCCTATCACTGCCATGGAAGACTTTAATGAACCCTCTGCATGCCCTGTTAACCCTGTCATTGTCAAAGAGACCGTTAATGAACTACCTACATATCTGGTTTCAGTTAACAACCAGGATTTTGAACCTTGTTTCAGTCAAGTTTAATGTTGAACCTTCTGTCTATCCAGCTTCAAACACTGAACGGTCTGCCAATCCAGTGTCAATCAATGCATCTAATTGCGAACTGTCTGTTGGTTTAAATTTTGCAGTCAAATTTGAGTATGAATTGTCTGTCTGTCCAGATTCAGTCACTGAAATGTCTACCAGTCCAGCTTCAGTTAAGACAACTAATAATGAACTGTCTACTACAGACTCAATTCCCTTGATTGTGAACTATCTGCTAATCCCATTCCAACCAATGCATTTAATTGTGAACTGTCTGTTGGTTTGAATTCTGCAGTTAAATCTGATGCTGATTTATCCGTTTGTCCAGTCTCTTCTAAGGAGCCTGAATGTGAAGTGTCAATCTGTCTAGTTTCAGTCAATGGACCTGATCATGAACTGTCTACCTGTCAAGTCTCAGTCAGTGAGCCTGGTAGTGAACTGTCTGCTTGTTCAGTGGGCTCCAGGGAAACTGTTGATGAACTTCTTGCATTCCCTGCCTCGGTCTTTGAGACCGTAGATGCTATGTCTGTCTCTTGTGTCTCAGTTTTCCCCAGGCTCCAATCTCTGCTGTGGGTTCCTGATCCGTCGTGGTGTTTTCCTGATCCGTCGTGGTGCTCTCCTGCCCTGTCTGCTCCGCACTGGTGGGCTCCTGCTCTGTCTGCTCTGCCGTGGAGGTCTGCTCTGCGCCCTGCTCTGTCTGAGGTCTCCTGCTCTGTCTGCTCCGCCGTGGAGGTCTCATGCCCTGTCTGCTCCGCACTGGTGGGCTCCTGCTCTGTCTGTCTGCTCTGCCGTGGAGGTCGGCTGTCTCGCTCTGGTGGTCTTCTGTCCCACTCTGGTGGTCTTCTGCTCCGCCGTGGTGGTCTTCTGCTTCGTATGCTCAGGTCTGGTGGTCATCTGTTCCACCGTGGTGGTCTTCTGCTCAGGTCTGGTGGTCATCTGCTCCGCCGTGGTGGTCTTCTGCTCAGGTCTGGTGGTCATCCGCTCTGCCGTGGTGGTCTTCTGCTCAGGTCTGGTGGTCTTCTGCTCCGCCTGCTCTGCCGTGGAGATCTTCTGCTCTGCCCCGGTGGGCTCCTGTCCGCTCTACCTCAATCTCCAGTCTCTCCATTTCCGCATGGACCTGGCCCTCCGTCCCTCCCCCTGTTCCGCCTCCGCTCCACCGCCCTCCTGCATTGTATAGGAGCATCTGGAAGCCGCTCCTTGTGGGGGGGCTCTGTCACGAATCCGGTCCATGAACTTCCGTTCACTCACCACCAGAGGTCACTCGCTGACCACATTGACTCTTGCACTACACAAACTGTTGCACATCACCTCAAACTACAATTCCCATCATCCATTGCACTGATGACACACAGCTGTCACCAATATCACATTGCTCTGATTACACAGCCGATCACACAATCACACACGCTTTATAAGCATTGGACTTCCTCGCTGTCATCGCCGAGTATTGTATAGCGTTTATCACTCTCCAAGCGATAGCTACTCTACGGAGCCCACGTAGTTGTCATAGTCTTGCCTTGCGTGTTTTTTGATTCTTACCCATGTTTCCTGGATTAACCCTTTGCCTTGCCTTGCCTTTCGGACTCTGTTTTCCCCTGTTTGGATTACTGCTTGTGTTACCTGATTACCCCTATTGTCAAGGCCTTTGGATATTGTTCGCTGATCGTCGACCCACGCTTGCTCTCGGAATACTCTTGTGTCTTGCCCTCAACATATCTGTCTACTGATGTTTGACCATGCCTGTGTTTGACCATGTTTTGGAATAAAAGCTTGCAAATGGATCCGTATGCTTCATGTCTCATTGGCTCCGTTACAATCACATACTTCTAATTAAACTACAGTATCTGGTAACACTTGTGTCAGTAATACGGTTGACAAAAAATACCAAAAAAAGAGGTAGAAAAATAGTCATAAAATAATAAATTACATAGCCTGAGATGGCACAATACAATTTCTTGTCATTTTAAGGTGTCTTCATTTCATAGATATTTAAAAAATATTGAATAAACTTATTTTATTTTTGGAAAAGGCACCGATTTCGTGGAATGACCACCTAATTGATAGGATAGAAATGCAATTTTTAGTTTTTCAATTCCTCCTGGGGGCTCTGAAGAGCTGTTTATGAAGAATTCATTGATAATGTAAATTTACATCTGAATAAAAAAATGGTTTTATAATCAATCTTGACAATCTTGTAGATGTATCGGTTTTGTAGTTCTTCAGTTTTAAAGGACTAGTTCAATTCCAGAATAAAAAAATCCTGATAATTTACTCACCCCCATGTCATCCAAGATGTTCATGTCTTTCTTTCTTCTGTCGAAAAAAAAAAAAAGATAGAATCTAATCCAAATATATATTAAGATTTAGAGGTTTTAAGAGAGTTCAGAAATGTATTAACTTTATGTGACCTGAGCAGTACTTTTGGTAACCTTAAGCTTTAATATTTTTTTTTTTATTACTAAAATTTATTTGAAAAGGGACCATGTACAATTTTAACATGTTTCCATTTCATGCATTGTACCGAATTTAGCCAATGGCTAGTTTTCATCCGAAGTCCCTTGGCAGGTAATCATAATCACAGGTAAACATAAAAACAAAAACACAAACATACAATACAGTAATACTTATACACATCCTATCAGAGCCAAAAAAGAACAGTAAAGATAACGTTCAGTTAAAACACAACCGTGCCAGGTTTACAGAGTTGAGTTGATTTTAAATAAGATTTTAGTTTTAATTTAAAAACATCAATAGATGTGCACATCCTTATGTCTTCTGGTAGAGTGTTCCAGTGAATAATAGTTTTCACTGAGAAAGACGATAATCCAAAGGCAGAATGACGAAAAGGAACAACACAATCACTAGTAGATGATGATCTAGTAGATCTTACAGAGACTGTAGACTCTAATAATGACTACGCCACCCTGGGAACTGCACCCAAGAAAATACTCAAGGACCATAGGTTCAATGATGTAATAAGAAGACGGAGACGTGCTTCCAACTAAGAAAAAACCTTATTAAAAAAATAAATAAATAAATAAAATAAAAGAAAGAAAGAAATATATATATGTATGTATATATATACAGTGCCCTCCATAATATTGGCACCCTATAAATATATCGGCTGTGAAAATATCTGCATTGTTTATCCTTTTTATCTTTCATTCCATATATACACAAAATTCACACACATTGATAAAACAATTGAAAATGGGGGGAAATATTGTGATATGCTTTCTCTATATGTTGGCCATATTGGCATATATATATATTTTCTCCTATATATATATAAGAGATCAGAGACCATTTTTTTTTTTTTTTAAGTAAACCTCACTCATTTTCTACAGGAGGTCAGAGGACGGAATGGCCAAAAAGCTTGGTTTTGTGCTCAAATTTTTGTGTTGTTTTTGATTTGTGTTTGGATTGTTGTCCGGTTGGAAGATAATGGCCCATTATAAGATTTCTCAGGGTCAGTCATATTGATTTTTTTATTGTTGTTATTTAATAGAATCATGATGCCATGTTTAAACAAGATGTTCATCCAGCAGAAAAATAGGCCACAACATAAAAAATACAGAGTAATTTCATTGTACACATGTACTTTTTTATCCCTGTGTGCACCAAACCCATCTTGAGTGTTTGCTTCTAAAAAGCTCATTTTTTAGTTTCACTGAATAGAAGCCAGTTTTGAAAAATAACTGAATATGAAGTATTTTTTCTTGACTACACATCCATGATATGCAAAGCTAACACAAGACAAAAAACGTCCTCTTCCACACAAAAAAAACAATTTGTACCTTCCCCACCAACCAATATATATAAATTCCACAAAAATTCTTACAAAAAAAGGGGAAAAAATTTAAATATGAATGGAATATACAACAAGGCTAAAGCTTACCTTGGGATGGAATTTTTTGAGGAAAGATCAAAAGGATAAACTAGATTTATTTTCACAGCCGCCTTTGAAATAAATTGTGGAGGGCTGTATATATATATATATATATATATATACACAATATACAAACGTAAAAAAAAATACATAATACTCTTCATAAATTGACACGTTTTATTCCAGAAATGGTAGTAGAACTTCACAAGATTAAAAAGGAAGTATTTTACTACACATCCATGATATGCAAAGCTAACACAAGACAAAAAAACACAAAAAAAACAATTTGTACCTTCCCCACCAACCAATATATATAACCACAAAAATTCTTACAAAAAAAGGGGAAACAACAAGGCTAAAGCTTACCTTGGGATGGCAAACTAGCTGAAATAAATTGTGCTCACAATCAAACGTGTGCACAGCAAACAATAGGAAGAGGTGCTCAAACCCTGGTGTTCCAAACTCACAACTGTGTGCTTCACCCAGGTGACTAGCCTCCCCCTTGGCGCACTCAGCCTCGGACCAAACTAGAAAAAAAGAAGAGAGATTAGTGGGTCCAGTACAATTACAAAAGTACAAATATCAAATATTCACTCAAGAAGAAAAACTAATTTCAACTGATAGCCCAAAAGGTCAATTAATGGAGTAACGTAGTGTTTTACCTTGCTGGCAATAAACCAGAATCACTTATTATTAGGTTTTAAATGGAGGTCACGCTACCAATTCGGCCTAAACAGCTCAACTCGGATAATCACACTCGAAACCAACACAAAAACAACAAAGTAAAGCACAAACACTATATTTTCACACCAAAGGAATCCAAACTATGAAAATCAGCAGCACAACCCGCAGTTGGTCATCATATGAACTGCGGAAGACTGCAAAACAAAAACAGTAATCAGAAACACCCCAAACAACCTATTGCCAAACAGTAATTGGATCATACATACTCAAATCCACAGCTACACAAGCATCGGATGTTAGGATGCATTCATAAATATTGTTTCACTAAAAACACACAAAAGAAACACTTCAGACTATCAATGCAAAATGAAAATCAACACATAACAGCACAATAGCCTGCATACCTAAAACTTCCAACGAGCACTCGACGCGACTCACTGAGGAATGGCTACAGCAACATCTTTGCCAATATAAAAACAAGAACGAGCCTTACTATAAAGGCTAAAACACACAATACATGCGTAATCAACCATCACCTACCTCAACTACTGTGACACTGAAGATCGGAAGAGGGGCGGGTATGACAGAGGCTACGTTCTAATGCTTCCTGCCCAGACATTTAAATACTCTGACATTAATTATCCCTATTGCTCAATCCCAGAAAGGGACAACCACCCGAAGAATGGAAGCCCATCCCAGACTGCCACATTTAGATTCAGAGACCTCCATCTGAGACAGGCATAACCAGGTATGTCACATGACCTGCTTTCTGCTTTTCCCCTTTAAAAGTACAAGTCACCCAAAAACTAAAATTAAAACAAATCTAATTTATTGATTGATTTATTTAATTCAGTAATTTTACAACTATTTACTGTTTTTTTCCAAAGAGGTGGACTTATTAGTGGTTTTTGCCAAAAAATGCACACATGGACTTAGCTGGTTTTGCAGCAAAAGACAATAATATTTGTTAATTGACTATAAGGCTTTTCAATAACTGACTAATAACCTTTTCATTGCCATTAAAGTGAACATTACTGAACCAAAACATAAGAAAATAAAAAGGAAAAAGTTAAAATGGATTTGTAGGTTTTTGCATCTGAAGTCTTCATATACACTACTCACAAAAAGTTAGGGATATTCGACTTTCGGGTGAAATTTCAGAATGTACCTAAAATGCACTATAACTTTTACTGGTGAATTTAATTTGACTGTCTCTAAACTTTTGAATGCACATGTCCAACTGTTCAATGTTTCAGTACTTATTGCATAACATGCTGTTCTCTAACAAGGTGATTAACCGCAAAAATCACAACAAGTATCTTATCCATGAATCGACCACTAAATGTTCTGGTTCAATGACAATTTGTATTTAAACAGTCCTCTTCATCATGCTGTTCACATTTTGACATCATGAGACCAAGACAACACCTAACAAATGATCAACAGTACCTGGCCATTGCGAGGCTTCAAACAGGATGTTCTCAGAGGAACTGTTTACACTTGGTATTAAGATGCGTTTTGGTCGGTCGGATCACAAGTGAACAACACTAAATACAGGTGCAAACGCATTCGACCGGATTGCTTTCGTGGTGTAGACGCTGATGTTATTGAATGCAAGGGCTTCCGTTGGCGTTCTTTTTAGTCAAGTCAAGTCACTATTATTTGTATAGCGCTTTTAACAATGCAAATTGTGTCAAAGCAGCTTTACATCAGCTTGATATAAAGCTGGGTGGCTTTACATCTGCTTTACAGTATTTAGACGGGGAAATAGTGTGTCGAAATAGTGTCATTCTCCTCTGGCCAGACAAAATCATCAGTTTAAATCTAGGCTGCAGCAGAGTCAGATTGTGCAAAGGACTCATCTGGTTCCTGTGGTCTTGTCCTGATGGCGGTCTAGGAGACAGGGTCTTCACTGGGGATCAGTGCTATAGTGTATTATGTGTAAGCCAGGTTAAAGAGATGGGTCTTTAATCTAGATTTAAACTGACAGAGTGTGTCTGCTTCCCGAACAGTATTAGGCAGATTGTTTCAGAGTTTGGGCACTAAATAGGAAAATGATATCCCGCCCGCAGTTGATTTTGATATTCTAGGTATTATCAAATGGCCAGAGTTTTGAGATCACAGCGGACGTGAAGGACTATAGTGTGATAAGAGCTCACTCAAATACTGAGGTGCCAAACCATTCAGGACCTTATAGGTAATTAGCAAGATCTTAAAATGTATACGATGTTTGATAGTGTTAGATCGGTTCTCCACGCCAGATGATATTTAGGATCCAGCCCCAGATGCCAGATCCTGTCAGAAAATATCAGTTTGTCCAGTAACAGAACAACTAGTCAGCAGAGCTGTTGATACCCAAAATGAGTGTTTAACAGTCTTCTGTCAGTCAAGAAGTTGACCGAGAAAAGCCACAGAAGAGCAGAAGCAGGAGACAAAGTGATGATGGTAAAAAGTAACAGTTTATTGAACAATCTTAGTTGCGTATGTTTCAATGTTCAGACTTCATCTGACCAGCACAAATTCAATATGTACTGTTATACCAAATTGCTTCACAGCAACATCCCATAAACCTTGGGTTTCCATAAACATTCCCCCTTATCTATTTATGTTCATACAGACAAAACAGTTCATGAAACCCCACAAGCATGAGATTGAACAACAATGAAAATGTATAAGCAATGAAAAATTAATAAGAAATATAAAATATGAAATATAGAAACATAATAAATGATTAAACAATAAAAATACTTAATATAATAATAAATGATAAAAATAATCAAATAACAAAAAAAATCTAATAATAAATCATATGAATGACTAATGATTATAAAATGATTATATATATATAAATTATTATAAATTAATTAGAAAAACATAAAATAAAACAGAAACACAACACACACAATTTGCACGTGAGGATCTAAGGATCCTTCACTCCCCCCTCTTAATCATGTATGACAAAATCAAATGATTATTGCAAGAAAACTTTCATAATCTTTATCAAAACACATCTTTAAAAAGTTTGGATGGCCAGTCCATACTTTTCCCTTCTACATGTTCTTAAAAGAACAGGTAATTTCTGTCATGCTGCGTACCAGCATCAGTTGGGGGAGTGTGTCTAACACTGGGTGATGGCCTTGATGGCCCTGTGACAGTCAAGCATCTGACAATACAAATCAACACTCTTATGGCAATATACAAGCAGTGGCGGAGCCAGCATATTTTCATAGGGGTGGCCAGCAACCAGCCTGGGGTGGCAGAGAAATATTCATTATTTCAATATAAAAATGTGGTTGACTATAAAGTACTAGACTATTTTAGTGCCTAAAACACAGCTGAATACAATTAATTTCTACTTAATTGTAATTGAAATATTTGTGAATTATTATATCAAGTAATACTGAGTGAATATGACAATTTTTGTATTATTCCTCACCTCCAGGTATTTTAATAAAGGGGATCACTATAGCTTTATTGCTCTGTCAGTTTGGTTCTGGTTCTCAAAACCCCCAAAAACTTGTTCTCTAACATTACATACTCATGGATGAGACATGCAGATAGTGATAAGAATGTGAAAAAGGCCGTAAAACAACAGTACATAAATGACAGAATGTAAAATGAGTTATTTTATGCATTTAAATGGTTTCATTTTCGTTTGTACTTTTAAAATTAATGAAAAAATAGTGCATATTTTCTAGTATAAGTGCACTGTGCTCACATTTACTTGTGCATTAAATTACAAATCAAAATACATATCAGCTTGCACCTTATTGTGATCTGGAATTGCATGATAGCCTATATTTTAGTATGCATTTGAGAAACGTTCTGAAATGTAATGCATACATACATGCATGCACAGTTTGCAGCTTTAATCGCCTTTTTTGGTAATTTCATGACTTAAATGACGACAGAACTATGCTGTATGCTCATAGTTTCTTGTGCGTTTATTTATGATGACGCGATCAGAGCGTGCGCCGTGTGCACTGTGACGGCTGACAGGACAGGAAAGTTTCTTTTACTGACATATAGCCTAACAGCATCTCATTGTTCTACTGAAGCTCATTTGGCTGGTGTACCTTTTCCGCGCTCATTTGACTCGCACCTGGCGCTGAGGCAAAGCTGAAATGTGCGTCTGAAAAGTCTCCCGTCTGATGTGGATGCAAAAAAATACACTGGTTCCTCGTCTTAATAAATGCATTTCTTGTCAAGAAAAAGGGGACAAAAACTGCAGTTTTGAGCAGGGTGGCCAAAGGGGTGGCCAAGCTTAGATCAGTGGTGGCCACGGCCACCCCCTGGCTCCGCCCCTGTATACAAGAGCAAGATGATAAACACTCCTGAAATTGTGACTACCAAAGGTGCTATTAAATGATTCCAAAGTGGCCCCAATATTGATTTAAACCATGTGTCCCAATCAGATGAGAAAAGACCATGATCTTCATTAAGTTTAGCTATTCGTTCATGCAAAACTTTAGCCAAATTGTGGACCGCTTTTCCAGTATTGTCTGGAATGTATGAGCATGCTGTTTCACATAATCCTCTGACACTGCTCGCATTGCTGGTAAGAGGTAGGCCAAATAACATCTACCTCTCCATCCCTTAGGAAGGAATGGATAAGCTTTGTTACCACAAACAAAGTGTGTACCATTAGGAGCAATGAGTGTTTCATTTGTCATTATTAGAAGATTTTTGTCACATCTAGAAAACTGGAAACGCACTTCTAGTTTGGAATTGTTTACCCCGTTTCCTTCAATGCACCAGGAAGAATTCCCTTCGAATTTCACATTAAGAGCAAATAGATGGCTTGATTCAGAACTGTTGTATGCACGCAAATGCCAGGAATTAAAATGAGGGTGAGAACAATTTCTATAGTGATATACACTGCTTGTGAATAGCAATCTGCTTTCCCATGAATAATCAACAACCTTAAAAACACATCTGTAAGGATTTGACATTATCAGTGGTTCTATAATCGTGCACTTGGCACCAGCTTCACCTTGTGGTTTGGTACAATTGGAATCCCCAAAAATCATCATGAAAACATACTCTTTAACACCCCTAACTGCCTGTGTCATTTGATTCCAGTTTTCTTTTCCTTTCTAGTTTCAAGTTTTATTTGTCACATACACGACTATACAGAGATTGTATAACCAGCAGTGAAATGTGAGTCGGGTCCGCTCCATGGACAGTGCAAATATTGAAAAATACAACACAAGGGAAGTATACATAAAATAAAATGAATAAAAAATAAGATATAAAGAATAAAATATAAAACATAAGGTATAAAAGAATGTGCATGACAGTATGCTGTAGAATTAAATATTAAGGTAAGCATGACTGTACAGAGAGGAATGTGCAAACAGGTTGAACATGGTTGACGAAGCAGCCAATCACAAAAAAAAAATATATATATAAAAAATAAGATAAGATATCAAGACACAGAAAGTGTTGTGCAAATGTGCAAATGACACTGTCGGTATGAGGTAGAGAATAATGAGTGTGTGATTAGTGATTATGAAGTAAGTCAGATGATGTTAAGAGGCTGAGTTTGAGTTTAGGAGTCTGATGGCCTTGGGGAAGACATTCCTCCTAAGTCTCTCAGTTTTTGCCATCAGGCTGCGGAAGCGCTTACCAGATGGCAGCAGAGTGAATAGACAGTTTCCAGGGTGATTTGAGTCTTTGATGATTTTGACAGCTCTGCTTCTGCAGCGTTTGAGGTAGATGTCCTGCAGAGAGGGGAGAGCAGACCCAGAGATACGCTCAGCTAAGCGCACAACTCTCTGCAAGGCCTTGCAATCTTGACTGGAGCTGTTTCCATACCACACTGAGATGCACTGAGTCAATACACTTTCTATGGTCCCTGCATAGAAAGTTTTCAGGATTGTTGGTGAAACCCTGAATTTCCTCAGCTGTCGCAGATAGTACAGTCTTTGCCTGGCTTTCTTAACCTGTGTTTGAATGTGTGTAGTCCAAGTCAGGTCCTCGGAGATGTTTACACCGAGGTACTTGAAGCTGCTTACTCTCTCCACAGGGGTCCCGCTGATCATAAGAGGAGTGTAGGGCAGCAGGTGTCTCTTTCTGAAGTCCACAATCAGCTCTTTAGTTTTGCTCACATTCAGAGAGAGACAGTTGCCCTGGCACCATGATGTAAGTCTCTCCACCTCATCCAAGTATGCGGTCTCATCATTGTTGGAAATGAGGCCCAGAACCACAGTATCATCAGCAAATTTGATAATAGATGTGGATCTGTGAGAGGACACGCAGTCATGTGTGTAGAGAGAGTAGAGCAGGGGACTCAGGACACAACCCTGCGGGGCTCCTACGTTCAGGGTGATGGAGTTTGAGGTGTACTGGCCTACCTTCACCACTTGAGGTCTGCCGGTGAGGAAATCTTGAATCCAGTTGCAGAGTGAAGTGTTTAGGCTTCACTCTGAGTTTGGAGTTGAGCCTGTGAGTTTGGAAGTCAGCTTGATGGGGACTATGGTGTTGAAAGCTGAGCTATAGTCTATGAATAGCAGTCTTGCATAGTTCCCATTGCTGCTATCAATGTGTGTGAGGGAGGAGTGGAGAATGTGAGAGATGGCATCATCAGTTGATCTATTGGAGAGACAAGCAAACTGAAGAGGGTCCAAAGTAACAGGGATGGATGAGCTAATGTGGCTCTTAACAAGTCTCTCAAAAACCTTCATGACTATTGATGTGAGGGCCACTAGTCGATAGTCATTCAGGCAGGAGGGTTTATTGTTCTTAGGCACAGGGATGATAATGGATTTTTTAAAGGAGGTGGGAACTACAGAGGTAGCAAGGGACTCATTGAAGATAGAAGTGAACAAAACAGCAAGCTGATCAGCGCATGATCTCAGAACCCGGCCTGTGATCCCGTCAGGTCCAGCCGCTTTCCTGATGTTCACTCCCTTTAGTGCCCTCCGAACCTCGTCTTCCAACACGGTGATCACATGATTCTCGCTTCTCTGCCTGCTGCTTCCTGACGCGCTGCTCGGCAGAGCCGCGCTGCCGCCTTTGCAATCAAAGTGGCCGTAGAAGGGGTTTAACTCGTCGGCCAGCGACGGATCTGCACTCACCTCCGCGGAGGATTTGTTTCCAAAGGCACAGATGGTCCTTAGTCCCTGCCACATGCGTCGAGAGTCATTGAGCTGAAAATGAGACTCAATTCTCTCTTTGTAACGATGTTTGGCGGCACTTACTGCTCGTCTGAGAGCATAGCACGATTTCTTTGTACACGCTCATATTCCCAGATAAAAGAGCCTTGTTGTATGTGGCAGTGCGTTTGTTAACTGCATCACGGATTGTTCTGTCCACCCACGGTTTCTGATTAGGGAAAGTCCTTACAGTAATCGTTTCTGTAGCTTGTCCGGTAAGTGTGTTTACAAAGCTCACTGCTACATCCGTGAACTCGCTGACGTCAGATGAACTCGCCCTGAACATGTCCCAGTCGACGTCATCAAGAGCCGCCTGTAGCATAGCTTCAGAGTGGGAGGACCAACGCGTCACTTCCCTCTTCACCGGGGGTTCCTGTGCCTTTGTTTATATTCCGGTGTGAGGAAAATGGCAGCGTGGTCCGATTTACCAAAAGCCGGTAGTGAGCGGGCCTTGTAGGCATTCTTAAACTGAGAGTAGCAGTGATCCAGTGTATTCGGTCCTCTAGTTGGACAGGATACATGCTGTTGAAAGTTCGGCATGACCTGCCTGAGGTTGGCTTTGTTAAAATCCCCCGCTATGATAAAGGCAGCTTCAGGATGTTTGTTAATGTAGCCGCTGATCACGTCGTGAAGTTTAGACAAAGCCAAGCCGGTGTCTGCCTGAGGTGGAATGTAAGCAGCAGTAACGATGACCGCGGAGAACTCGCGGGGTAAATAGAATGGGCGGCAAATGATGGATAGATGTTCCAGATGAGGCGAGCAGGATCGCGACAGAGAGGAGATATTCCTGGGGTCACACCATTTCTTATTAGTCATGAGACACACTCTTCCACCTTTGGATTTACCGGCCTCCGCTGTTCTGTCCATCCGTAAAACAGAGAAGTTGTCAGACGGCGTTACAGCAGTGTCTGGAACCGAGGGCGTGAGCCATGTTTCAGACAAACAGATGATGTTGCAGTCCCTTATGTCCCGTTGGAAACTTATCCTGGCTCTAAGATCGTCCATCTTATTCTCCAAGGATTGGACATTAGCGAGCAGAATGCTCGGTAAAGGAGGACTGTGAGCCCTTTTCCTCAATCTGTTTCGAATACCAGCGCTATTTCCACAGTGTTTTTTGTTCCGTCTCCTATGTCCTTTGTTCTCCGCGTTCCGAAGAATCTCAAGAGGCCACGATGGATTCGGTGATAAAGTGTCCTGAACCAGGTTAGTGAAGCGGTTTCCAATGTCCAAGAGTGTACTTTTGTCGTAGGTGATCAGTGCCGACGTTATGTGTGTAAAAAGAGAAATCAAAAGCACAGTCTTAGCGGAGCGACCTGTTTCTGTTTCTTGCTCTGCTCTCTAGAGTCAGCTGTTCACGTTCACAATCAGCGCTCGCACTGATTGGGACAGCACCTGTTTCTTTTTGATGTTGATTTGCTCCTCTATTTCTCTCTGTGTGTTACTAGACTTCTTTGTCAGATTATTGTGCTTCGCGGCCAGTCTGCCAGCTCTCTTTCTATATACTCTCGTTTCTCTGTTGTGTCAAGTAAAGCGCTGTTCTGTCTAGTCTAGTCGAGCCCTGTCGAGTGTTTTACCAGATCTGCCCAGTCTCCCAGTTGCCTGCGGCCAGTGGTTCGTTTGCCTCCGGGTGCAGCCCTCCGGACCGTACAGTCACCAGTGGAAGTCGCCGCTCGTCTCTCCGGCCCGGGACCGCTCTCCCTCTCGTACAAGTCAAGTCTGCTTCTATGTTCCAGTTTTCTCCTGAGTTATTTTCCAGTTCTGCGTATGCCTGATCCGGCTAGCGAACAACAGACTGCCTAAGTTCGTTTTGTGGACAATAAATTCTCTGTTTGACTTGCCTTTGCCTCTGGGTACCTTTGTGTTGTAACAGAATAATCTGGCCAAAGCATGGACCCGGCGAAGGAGACTCCCATTCGTTCTGCAGTGAAACTGCAGGGCGTGATGCTGGGCCGACATGAAGTGGAGCTCGCTGCCATCAGGTACGCCGTGGAGAGCCTGTCCACCCAGGTTACGGAGTTAACCGGTCGGCTACAGAATCTGCGTCCTGCCCAATCTGCTATGCATCAGCCGTGTAGTCTTCCTGAACCACATATCAACAACCCTCATAGTTATTCTGGACACCCTACTGAATGCCGAGCCTTTTTGACACAGTGTGAAGTGATTTTTTCCCTCCAACCCGCAACCTATGCCAAGGACCGCTCCAAGGTAGATTTTGTGCTTTCTCTCCTGATTGGGCGGGCACGTGACTGGGGAGCGGCTGTGTGGGAGTCGGAGGCTAGCTGCTGTGAATGGTTTTCTTCTTTTTTTTTAAGGAGGAGATTATTAAGATTTTCGACCACTCTGTCTATGGACAGGAGGCTTCTCTACAACTTGTGACACTTCGCCAGGGAAGGCGGTCAGCTGCCGATTATGCAATAGAGTTCCGCACCTTAGCGGCCACTTGCGAATGGAACGAGCAGGCTCTCACCGCTCGGTTTTTGGAGGGTCTCTCTGAGGAGATCAAGGAGGAAATTCTATCTCGTGATCTGCCAACCCGCTTAGACCAACTGGTAGAACTGGCCATTCACCTCGACAAGCGCTTTGAGTTGCACCGCCGCGCCCGCACCTCCATGCCCGAGCTATGGGCGGTCCCACCCATTGTCTCGGTTCCCGCGGTGGCCGCACCAGATCATGGACACACGCAGAGGGAGGGTCTTTGCATCTCCCCTGCTGAACGTCAGCGCCGCATTGTGGGGGGACTCTGCTTGTATTGTGGCGCACAGGGGCATTTCGCCGCGAGGTGTCCAGTAAAAGAGAGGGCTCGCCAGTAGACCGGGGAATACTGGCGAGCGCTACTACCTTTTTCCCATCTCACAAGGCTTGTACCTCCCTCGCTGCCCTCCTACGCTGTGGTGGCTCTACCTTTTCCTGTGCAGCTCTGGTTGACTCGGGGGCCGAAGGGAATTTTATGGATGAGAACTGGGCACTCGATCACGGCATTCCTGTTCAGGAGCTAAGTGACCCACCCACTATCTATGCGCTGGATGGTCGCATCCTTTCAAAAAACATTATTCATGCCACCGCACGGTGAGTCTTCTGGCAATCGCCAAGAGACAATTTCCTTTTTTATTTTTCATTCCCCCCTTACGCCTATCGTTTTGGGGCACCCTTGGTTAACTCAGCATAACCCTCAGTTTAAATGGGTAGAAGGGACCAGGGTCTTGGGGCTTGTCTTGTCATGTCATGTAAAGTGTCTTGTCTCGGCTATGCCTGTTGTGTCTTCTGTTTCTGTGTTTCAGGAAGAGCCTGGTGATTTGTCAGGTGTCCCGGAGGAGTACCGCGATCTGCGAGCGGTGTTCAGTCATTCATGGGCCGCTTCTCTCCCTCCCCATCGACCGTATGACTGCAGCATTGACCTGGTCCCGGGTAGCATGCCTCCTCATGGTAGACTTTATTCCTTGTCCGCTCCTGAACGCGAGGCGCTCGAGAAATACCTAGCCAACTCACTTGCCGCCGGTACTATTGTCCCCTCCACCTCTCCTGCCGGGGCGAGGTTTTTTTTCGTGAAAAAGAAGGATGGCTCTTTGCGTCCCTGCATTGATTATCGTGGGCTCAACGACATGACTATTAAGAACCGGTACCCCCTGCCACTCATGTCGTCGGCCTTCGAGATCTTGCAGGGAGCAAAGATTTTCACGAAATTGGACCTCCGCAATGCGTACCACTTAGTGCGCATCAAGGAGGGAGACGAGTGGAAGACAGCTTTCAACACTCCCTTAGGCCACTTTGAATACCGGGTACTTCAGTTCGGGCTCGTCAATGCCCCAGCCGTTTTTCGTTTTTCAATATCTTCGTTTTTGTGTACCTGGATGACATTCTCATTTTTTCGCCTTCCCTCCAGGAACACATCCAGCACGTGCGTCGTGTGCTACAACGTCTGTTAGAGAAGTCTGTTCTCAGTCTTTTTGTGAAGGCTGAGAAGTGCATTTTTAATGCCAGTTCGGTTTCGTTTTTGCGTTCAGTCATGTCCGCCGATGGCATCAGTATGGATCCAGCTAAGGTGCACGCCGTTATTGACTGGCCCGTTCCTGACTCTCGTACGGCTCTCCAAAGATTCTTGGGGTTTGCTAATTTTTATCGTCGCTTTATCCATAATTTCAGTCAGGTGGCCGCCCCTCTTACGGCCCTCATGTCGACCAAGTCCCATTTTACGTGATCAGGAGGCTTTCAATCATCTAAAGGAATTATTTACTTCCGCACCTATCCTGATTACCCCTGACACTTCAAGACAATTCATAGTAGAGGTTGACGCGTCTAATGTAGGAGTGGGAGCGGTGCTATCGCAGCGCTCATCACAGGACGACCGGGTTCACCCATGCGCTTTTTTGTCTCATCGCCTCTCACCAGCAGAACGTAACTACGATGTGGGTAACCGTGAACTCCTGGCCATTCGGTTGGCATTAGGCGAGTGGTGTCATTGGTTAGAGGGGGCAGCCCAGCCGTTCGTTGTTTGGACTGATCACCGAAATTTAACGTACATACGTTCAGCTAAAAGACTAAACGCTAGACAGGCACGGTGAGCTTTATTCTTTGGGCGGTTCGACTTTACCATTTCTTACAGACCCGACTCTAAGAATACTAAGCCTGATACCTATTCTGCCAGATGGTCGTGTGGTAGGGGTAGTGGTCTGGGAATCGAACGGCAGGTAAAGAAGGCTCTTGCTCGTGTCACGATTCCTCCAGAAAGTCCCACAGGTAGACTGTTTGTCCCCAAGTCCGTTCGTCCCGCGGTTCTCCGCTGGAGTCATGCCTCCAGGCTCGTCGCGCATCCTGGAGTTAGGGGAACTCTGTCCACCGTCCGTCAGCGATTTTGGTGGCCGGCCTTGGTCCGTGACGTACGCCGTATTGTAGCCTCTTGCCCTGTCTGTGTCCAGTCCAAATCTAGTAATTCTCCCCCTGCTGGGCTGCTTCATCCTCTCCCCATTCCGTCTCGCCCTTGGTCACACATTGCTTTGGATTTCGTTATGGGTTTGCCTCCCTCCACAGGAAATTCGGTAATTCTTACAGTCGTTGATCGCTTCTCTAAGGCAGTCCGTTTTATCCCCCTTCCCAAGCTCTCTGCAGCCATGGAGACAGCGATAGCAGTGTTCGATCACGTTTTTAAGATCCACAGGCTACCCACTGACATTGTCTCCGATAGAGGGCCTCAATTTGTCTCTCAGTTTTGGAGGGAATTCTGTCGACAGATCGGAGCTACGCTTAGTCTGTCATCGGGATTTCACCCACAGACTAATGGACAAGCCGAACGCGTCAATCAGATCCTCGGGCGTATGCTCCGTACTCTAGCTGCTCACAAACCCTCTTCCTGGTGTGAGCAGCTGGGTTGGGCCAAATACGCCTATAACTCCCTGCCGTCGTCATCCACCGGGATATCTCCGTTTCACTGTTATCTAGGTTACCACCCGCCGCTATTCTCCACGCAAGAATCGGAGATCTCTGTCCCCTCTGTCCAAGCCCTTATTAAGCACTGCCAGCTTACCTGGAAGAGGGTGCGGAAGACATTGTGTAAGACTAGAGAACGTACCCGTCGGGCCGCTAATTGCCATCGCTCTAAAGCCCCTAGATACGTTTGTGGCCAGAAAGTGTGGCTTTCCACTCGTAACCTACCCCTTCAGTCTCCGTCTCAGAAATTAGCACCTAAATTTATTGACTTTTTCCATAGTCAAGGTCCTTAGTCCGATGGTGGTGCGGCTTAAACTACCACACTACTTACAACGGGTGCACCCGGTTTTCCACATCTCATGTATTAAACCCGTTGAACGGGACTAATAGATCGGTAGGGGTAATGATGCTAATCCACCACGGGAATAGCGGAAACTAACGTCAACTAGCGGCACACATTCATAATAAAAGTCCTTCCACTATAAAGATACATAGGGAATTTAGAACACCCGTTATTCGCCCGCCCTCCCATCCTTCCCCACCCTTCCCCCTGTCCTTGTCGAGGGTTCTCCGGTCTATAGAGTCAAGAGACTGTTGGCTGCCCGCCCTCGGGGAAGGGGTTTTCAGTACCTAGTCGATTGGAGGGGTACGGCCCGGAGGAGAGAATCTGAGTCCCGGCTCGGGACATTCTGGACCGCTCGCTCATCGAGGACTTCCTTCGCTCTCGCCAGTCTTCTTCCTCAGGAGCGCCAGGGGGCACTCCTCGGGAGAGGGGTACTGTCATAAGCCGGGTTTGATTCCAGTTTTCTTTTCCTTTCTGTTTCTTGCTCTGCTTTCTAGACTCAGCTGTTCGCGTTTACAATCAGCGCTCGCACTGATTGGGATGGCACCTGTTTCTTTTTGACGTTGATTTGCTCCTCTATTTCTCTCTGTGTGTTAAGCCGGGCATACACTGTGCGATTTCTGTGCGATTTGCGTGCGATTTCAGCAAGGTATCAACTCACACTGTACGAGAAGATCGCATGCGATGTAAAGCCAAAGCTCACGATTTATGTGCTCTCACTATACGGTCCGATTGTCGAGCGCGATTTATGTGCTCACACTATACGTGTGAAATACTCGGGTTCACAGTTGCCAACTCTCGCGAGACAAATAAGCAACCGCAGCTTCAAAAACAAGCCCAATATTTTTTTTATGATGTATTATCATCAATATGATTTATTATCAGTTATTTATTACCAATAAATGAGCTACATATTTATAGCCTAAAATATATAGGGGGTCATTCTATGGAAATGTCCATTTTTCTGTCCCTAGCCCTTACAGACATATTACACTTGAAAAACACCTGGTTACAATTTTTTATATATATATTTTAAAATGAAACGATGTGTTATTTGAACAATTATACCTTCTTGAGCCATCAATGTGGCAATATTTGTTTTTAATTAATTTTAAAGAATTCCAAGCACCACAAAACTGCTCGTTACAGCCATGTACAGAGAGAAAGTGCTTTATTTTGAGGTCAAAAACAGGTTTTTCTTCCATTTAAAATAAAATAATGTATACATAACTATCAAATAAATGACATAAAAAAACAAAATGCCACAAATATTTTATAGAAAAATATAAAAAAATATTATATTAAATTATAATATATATTATATTAAAAAAGAAAATATATAATATTATTCAAAAGATTATAAAAATATATATTTTTTAAATCCTTAAGCTGTCATTTATGTGTATTCATGAAGTCAAAAGGTAATCTAATAATGTGGTCTAAGTTTAAATGTTAAAAAATAAATACATTTTAAGACATCTTGCCATACCTGGCTATTCAAACCAAATGTATTTACTCAGCATTACTACTTGTTTTTTATTATAGCCCGTGATAATTAATACATTATAAAAACATTGTAAAAATTAGGCTACTTCTATCATCGCTTGAATTACAGCGTCACGCTTCTTTCTGAATGTGATTTTTCTCCAAGGAGGAGCGGAACATTTGGCAAATTACTCTACTGCTCTTATATTATTGCACTGGTTGGCTATTAACTGCGAGCAGACAGAGTGTCAATCAATGCATTGGAGAATAAGGCAAACATAAATAAAGAAACGAAATGGCTTGTCAGATTTCCCTAACAAGCAACCATATTTTTTTAAATAAGCCCAAAAAACCGCAACCGCGACCAGGGATTTTTTCCCTCAACTTTACAAAAAAAGAAGCCCAAAGTCGCGATATGCGGACTTGGCAACTGTGGGTTGCGCTTGCGTAGACGATGACACCGTATATGGACGATAGCCAGAGAAAACGTAAAAAAAAAATAAAAAAAAATATTGGTGATATCGTGAGGATTTGGCATTTCCAATGAATGTATTAAATTATTACTATTATTATTATTATGGTAGTTTTATTATTAAATGTATAGGTCTACTACAATTCATTTGGCCCGAAATAATTGCGTATTTACCACACAAATAAGGCGCGGATAATAAAAGATTAATTTAGATTATTTAAAACATTTAGATATATTCCACAATTAACAGGCCTATAATTAAAATTCTCAACCGTCTATCTAGCCTATGTCCAGACTCTGAACACTGAATGAACAGCTTAATGAATATATTCAGTCAATGAAAATAAAACCTTTATTACAGACAAGGAAATTCCAAAAACAACTTGTTTAACACGAAATACTTCGATTCTGTTGTTGTTGTTTTTTCACTACGTATATCAGCCATAAGGGATTTTTATATATATATATATATATATATATATATATATATTTTTTTTTTTAGAAAATAAATTAAGACAAAACCCAATACTACCCATATCTTTCGTCTCCTCTGAGAGAATATGTACCGTTATGCAGCGACAGATGCCGAAAGCTCGTCAGTTTTTACTTTCACTTTCTGTGGCTTAATGAATTGACTGGAGTTTAAAACTTCTTCACGGGCATTACGCTCATGAAGTTTGCAAATTGTTTGTGTGGTATGCACTGGCTCGCCTTCATGGTTTAAAACTGAAATATTTATAATTTTGCGACTTGTTTGTCTTTATCACTAATTGCAAAATGATGGACAATGGTTCCCATTTCCCGTGATAATAACATTATTTTATCAAAAATCTCCCTCTTGTCGTTTTCTTTCTTGCTGCAATAAAGATTAAATGGTTAAAGTTCTATTTTCGCGCAGGCGCAGTGAGGGAAAAAGCACTGAGTTTAGGGCAGTCGGTTCGTAGCTCTGCTTCAACTGTGCGATACCCTCACGAGGGGCGACCAAAATTTCTGACATGTCAGAAATTCATCCGACCGTCCGATTGCCTGTTGGGAGAGACTTATCGCTTCTCGTTTCCCCCTGTACACTGCACGAACACTGCACGACGAACGACAAGGCTGAAATTCGGCCCGACTCAAAAAACAGTCGCACGGGTCAGAATTCGGCTCGAAATCGGACGAAAATCGCACAGTGTATGCCCGGCATTACTAGACTTCATTGGCAGATTATTGTGCTTTGCGACCAGTCTGCCAGCTATCTTTCTATATACTCTCGTTTCTCTGTTGTGTCAAGTAAAGCGCTGTTCTGTCTAGTCGAGTCGAGCCCTGTCGAGTGTTTTACCAGATCTGCCCAGTCTCCCAGTTGCCTGCGACCAGTGGTTCGTTTGCCTCTGGGTGCTGCCCTCCGGACAGTACAGTCACCTGTGGAAGTCGCCGCTCGCCTCTCCGGCCGGGACCGCTCTCCCTCTCGTACAAGTCAAGTCTGCTTCTATGTTCCAGTTTTCTCCTGAGTTATTTTCCAGTTCTGCGTATGCCTGATCCAGCTAGCGAACAACAGACTGCCTAAGTTCGTTTTGTGGACAATAAATTCTCTGTTTGACTTGCCTTTGCCTCTGGGTCCCTTTGTGTTGTAACAGCCTGTGTTTTGGCCATTTCCAAATTTAACAATTTCGGCCACTTGTCATCTTTAGCATCTCTTCGTTGTCTCAGCAATAGGGCATAGTAAACTCTAAACAAATTTTCTGGCAGGGTAGCAATTTTGATACCAGAATCATCAATTGGGGTGCACCACTCAGAGTGTTCAATGATAGAGATGTCGATTACCAAATCAGTTAGTATGCTGCCAATTTTACCCATGTTACTTTGTTCAGTAATGGAGATCAAATCAGACAGTGGTAATGGATGTGCATACAGAGGCCATGATGTAGATGATTGAGGGAAAGATTGAAATACCCAATAATTGGAAATATTAAGCACCTTAGCATATGTATGAACTAGAGTTAATGCTGAATTAAGATCACTGTGAGGTTCCAACCATGGATGAAACAATGGATCTGAATTATGAATCAACATGGAAACCAACACAGCAAAGAACAACATCATGTTAATGTTAGTTTGGCTCATACCCTTCAGTGTAATAATTAAATATGATACACTGGCCTGATTTTAATCTAGATTCAGGGGAAAATCTTGTATGACAGCTATGTGGATTAAATTTCAATACCTCTGTACATATGTTGATTGAGGACAAAAACAAATAGCATACAGAGTCCAGCTTGGTCGATTTTCAGGGTGATGAATCCATGAATCATCCCGAACAGATATGAAAAAAACCCACGGCTAATATAGCTCTGTCACGTGACAACACTTTTGACTCTTGAAGCTCAGAATGTCTCTGCTCGCAGAATGAGGACACCCAACCGGAATTCACAAACTCTTGCCATTCCGTCCTTCTGGCAGAATCTCGAGGCTGGAGATGCAGCGATGTTCCAGCTATTCTGTCTACTGGTGGTTGTCGCCAAGGAGAGTCCTCAGTATGATAAGGCCTAAATCTTTCAGCAAATTTCTTGAAGGCCACCAACATAAATCTGTGAAAATATAAAAACAAGAGAGAGGAAAACAAGAGAGCTTCATGGCCATTATAACAACTTTGTTTAAACAATTTTGTTAGGAAATAATTTGTTTTGACTCCCGTAAAATTATTTGGCGACTAGACTGGAGTTGGTGTAAGCTACCCATTAGCCCCCACCCACCATATCTTCATCATGAGGGTGCCCCCCAAGTCCCTAAAAGACAAGGTTCTTCCTCATGACTCCACCCTACAGCATTTCGCTGGGCTGTTTAAGATTTGGGAGTATGAGCTAATTTACAGTGACTAATATGTGTCCATCTAGTTTTACCTAACAACTTTACTGCTGAAGGGGTAACTAATAAGACCACACAAGGACCATGCCATCTTGGTTCTAGACCTGAATGTTGTAATTTTTTTACATAAACCATTTGCCCCGGCACAATACTGTGTCCCCCCTCTGGAGGCAATTATCATGCATCCTGAACCTGAATTTGTGCCTTTTGTACTGCTTCAGTCAAAGCCATACTATATGTCAAAAGAGAATCTGACATTAAATGTACATCTGCTTCTGCAAGATCTGGAGTGCCTGGCAGTGACATTGGTCGACCTGTCATCACTTCAAAAGGGCTTAGCCCAGTTTCTTTGATAGCTGACGAACGGATACTGCACAGAACTAACAGAAGGGCATCTACCCACGTTAGGCCTGTCGTTCCATATTTTGCCAGTCGTGTTTTAAGAGTGACGCCTGAGGATGCCCTGGACATTGAAAATGCCATTATATCCTCAGAAGTCTACAGACTTCTTGACGTACCTGACCTGTAAAGTGTGTGCCCTGATCAGAATCAATAGTGTGTGGCATTCCTCATCTGGGAATGATGTCCCGAACCAGCACCTTAGCTGTAAAGGCAGCAGTGCCTTTCTTGGTGGGGAAAGCTTCAACCCACCTTGAGAACTTATCAACTACGACTAAAACATCTTGATAACCCTTGCATTTAGGTAGAGTTGTAAAGTCACATTACAATTCACGAAACGGCCCTGAGGGTGCAGGTGTTCTGCTTGCAACTGATGGAATTCGGGGTGCCGAATTGTGTTTTTGACAAGGCACGCATCCGCGAACCACTTCTTCCACATGTTTCCTAAAACCCTTCACCTACCAGATTGTGTTAAAACGTGAACACATTTGAATGACACCTAAGCGTCCGACACTGTGTATCTGTGTGGCTAAATAAGGAATCAAGGCTTTTGGAGCTATGATTCGCTTTTGATATCTCCAAATTTTGTCATTTGCCAATTTGCAACCATTTTCAATGCATTCCCATTTCTCCTCTCGGGAGCATTGATCCTGCATCTCAGCTATGAAAAAAAAGTGTGACACACACAAAAAAAGATGGTGCCAGTGTCCATGGCATGCCATCTCTCCATGTTGTCTGCTTAGTCTGTTGTTTGCTATCGCTTTATTTATTTGTATATGTTGTCGAGATGTCTCTGCCTTGCTCGTTTATGATCGCCAAACAATTTATAATATTAGAGCTTCTGAATATACCTTGTCTGGCAGATATGGGTTGGGAAACCATCAGACTAGGGGCCTGCCTCCCTTCCTGGCAGATATACCGGCGTTTCTACGCCGACCACCATGCGATAGTGCTCGTAAGAAGCGTTGGAGACGACGGGGGAAGCGCGGTTGTGTCCTGGTTAGATTCAAGGCTTACCTGGCGTCCGTGTCCCACGGTGGATGTTGTGTTCCTGCTGCCTGCAGAGGCTGGTGCTCTCCCTGGCGGTGGCGGGTCGCGACGCCACTTCCGGTGGCGTCCCCGGGTGCCGTGGCGGCTGCCAGAGTTCGTCTCCCTGCTGCCTGACGTTCGCTGGGGGTGGGAGGCCGGTGGCTCCATCCTGTCTTCCCCAGCTCGACGATGATTTCAGAGGCCGACCTGTCGACTGTGCCTTCTCCTATGCGGGTTCGGGTTCGGGTCCGACTCCGCAGAGGTGGTGTGGATTCTTCGAACCTTCACCAGCTGAACCGTGCGGCACTGCCGCTCAGTGAGAATCACACTCTTCGTTTGGCTCTGATTAATGCTAGAGCGCTAGCGAACAAGACTTTTTTGCTTAATGACATTTTCACTTCACGTGAGCTGGATTTTATGTTTTTGACAGAGACCTGGCTTCAAGCTGGTGAGTTAATTTCTTTCTCTGAACTTCTTCTTCCCCGCTGTGACTTTCTAAGCTCCCCTCGGACTACCGGCAAAGGTGGTGGTCTGGTTTCTGTGTTTAAATCAGTTTTTCACTGCCGGGAGATCGCGGTGGACGTCTACAGCAGTTTTGAATTGCAGCTTTTTGAGACTAATTTCCCTGCGACTGTGTTATGTGCGGTGGTATATCGACCTCCAAAGTATAATAAGAACTTTATTCAGGACTTTGCAGACTTTGTGGCAGGGATTGCATTGAAATATGATCGCTTTTTAATTATTGGTGATTTCAACATAGATGTGTGCTGTGAAACCAAACCTCTGGTTAAAGAGTTTATCAGTCTAATTGACTCGTTTAATATCACACAGTCTGTCACTGGTCCGACTTAAGGAAAAGGACATACTTTGGACCTTGTGTTGTCGTATGGTTTATGTATTACTATCAGTGAAATAAGTGACACAGGTATTTCAGATCACCTGCCTGTCTTATTTACTTATTTAACCCTTTAACTGCCTCACAGTTGTTCTAGTGCTTTTAAAGACTCGTTGTACAATCTTGGTGACTGTGATCTCAGTGTGGAAGAATTCACTGTCTTATTTGACTGTATTTGCACTGAGATATTGGACTCTGTTGCTCCGTTAAGGAAAAAAACATCCTAAAGTTTTGTCTGAACCCTAGTTGAATGACACTACCCGCTCTCTCAGACGTGCCTGCAGAGTGGCTGAGAGAAAGTGGAAAAAGGATAAACTAAAAATCTCTGAAATGATGCAGGATGCACTATGTAAATATCAGAGAGCTGTAAAATCTGCTAAAACAAACAAAAAATTCAGACGTTGTAGCCAGTAACAGATAGCGGCTCCAGGTTCTTTTTAATGTTTTTAATTCTCTTGTTAACTCACGTGATACAGATTTTATTGTACCATCTTTAATTTTATGTGAAACTTTCTGAAATATTTTGTGGACAAGATTACTGGTCTTAGTTTTCCACCCGTCACAGTTATCACTGACCCTCCTATTTTCTCTTTCTGCCCAGCTGTCTTCCAGCAATTTGAGCGGTTACATTTTCTCATCTTTCTGACATAGTTAAACAGCTACGCCCTTGATAGTGTTCCTGCACGCTGTCACGGTGTACTCCGGGAGCCAGGAATGAGGAGTCGAGGGACTTCTGTCAAACTCAAGACTTTTATTTTGAAACACAGAGATCGCTGGAGACACACTTTCCACACCAAAATGACGTTAAGACTGGAAACAGAGGCAGGGAAACACAGGGCCTTTAAAGGGGAGACTAAAGTAGATAATTAATAACACAGGGCTGGGGACTAATTAACTAAAGACACAGGGCTGGGAACTGATAATAACAAATGAGGACAGGAACAGGAACTAACCAAATATGGGGACGAGAGGAGGGGAAACACGTGACATGGGGAACACAGGTCTGACAGTACTCCCCCCTCCCGAACGGTGCGTCCCGCACCGTATACCATCCAATGGGGAGGGGGGGGGCGCTCTGGATGCCTCAAGGGACACGGAGACAGGACAGGACAGGAGGCCTCCAGGGCGGCGCCCGTTCCGGGAACCACGGCAGAGCAGGGAGCTCGGGAGGCCACGGCGGAGCAGGGAGCTCGGGAGGCCACGGCGGATCCAGGGACTCGGGAGGCCATGGCGGATCCAGGGACTCGGGAGGCCATGGCGGATCCAGGGACTCGGGAGGCCATGGCGGATCCAGGGACTCGGGAGGACATGGCGGAGCAGGGAGCTCGGGAGGCCATGGCGGATCCAGGGACTCGGGAGGCCATGGCGGATCCAGGGACTCGGGAGGCCATGGTGGGTCAGGGAGCTCGGGAGGCCATGGCGGATCAAGAAGCTTGGGAGGCCATGGTGGGACCGCCTCCGAGACCGAGGCCCCAGCCCCCACCTCGGTCTCTTCAGCCGGATCCCTACTACCCCCCAAAAAATTTCCTTGGGGAAAATAGGGGCTCCATCGGGCACTTGGGCGCGCACTGGAGGCGCGGACTCTTGGGGGCGTTCGGGAATCGTGGACTCTTGAGGGCGCTCGGCAGGTGCGGGCACTTGAGGGCGCTCGGCAGGAGCGGGCTCTGGGGTGCGCTGGCGAGGAGCGGGCTCTGGGGTGCACTGGCGAGGATCGGGCTCTGGGGTGCACTGGCGAGGAGCGGGCTCTGGGGTGCCCACTGGCGGGCACTTGCGAGGAGCAGGCACTGGCGGGCACTTGCGAGGAGCCGGCACTGGAGGGCACTTGCGAGGAGCCGGCACTGGAGGGCACTTGCGAGGAGCAGGCACTGGAGGGCACTTGCGAGGAGCAGGCACTGGAGGGCACTTGCGAGGAGCAGGCACTGGAGGGCACTTGCGAGGAGCAGGCCCTGGAGGGCACTTGCGAGGAGCAGGCCCTGGAGGGCACTTGCGAGGAGCAGACTCTTGGGGGCGCTCTGGAAGCGTGGTCACTTGGGGCAGCTCTGGAGAGCTGGACGGAACCAGCAGGGGCCCTGGAGAGCTGGACGGAACCAGCAGGGGCTCTGGAGAGCTGGACGGAACCAGCAGGGGCTCTGGAGAGCTAGACGGGACCAGCAGGGGCTCTGGAGAGCTAGACGGGACCAGCAGGGGCTCTGGAGAGCTGGACGGGACCAGCAGGGGCTCTGGAGAGCTGGACGGGACCAGCAGGGGCTCTGGAGAAGCGGGCACTGGAGGGACTGGCCCTGGAGAACACTTGCGAGGATTAATGATCAATGGGCTTGCCATATTCTCTGCCGACAGGCTTGCCATACTCATTGCAGGCGGGCCTGCTTTTACCGCGAACGGCGGCGGATTCGGGAGAGCTGCGGACGACGGCGGGCAGATTCTGGCTCGGGCCAGGACACTCTCCAGACACCGGAGGATCCCTTCCCTCCATTTTAGTCCAGTGGTGTCTGGGAGGTCCACGGGACGATGGGCATTGGCCCCGTGCCAGAACAGCGAGAGGATGGTGGCGTCATCGAGGCCCGTCACCGTGGCGAGCCTGCAGAATTCCCAGGAGTACTCGGGGAAAGGGAGATCACGGCTGGAAAGGGCGATGAATAGTGCGGCGACTTCCATCGCCGTGGGGAAAAAACAGGAACAACAAAAAACTTTTCAAAAAAACGGAAAACAAAAACGAGGGAGGAGAAACGCCGCTTATTTCTGTCTTAGGTCCTGTCTTCTGTCACGGTGTACTCCGGGAGCCAGGAATGAGGAGTCGAGGGACTTCTGTCAAACTCAAGACTTTTATTTTCAAACAAAGAGATCGCTGGAGACACACTTTCCACACCAAAATGACGTTAAGACTGGACACAGAGGCAGGGAAACACAGGGCCTTTAAAGGGGAGACTAAAGTAGATAATTAATAACACAGGGCTGGGGACTAATTAACTAAAGACACAGGGCTGGGAACTGATAATAACAAATGAGGACAGGAACAGGAACTAACCAAATATGGGCACGAGAGGAGGGTAAACACGTGACATATGGAACACAGGTCTGACACACGCTTAGTTAAAGATGTTTTTGACAATGTTGGATCAAGCGTTGTATCTTTGGTTAACCTGTTAACCTGCACCAGGACGCGGGCGCACTGAGAGCTCTTTGTTTGCACACGTCATTGTTTTCAAACAGATAAAGTAAAACAGGACAAAATGAATCTTGACAAACTATATATCATTTTGAAGGTCTGAGCCTCTAGCATCGACGACAGATCGCTGTTTTTCGATAGAAAGCTTATACGGAATGTATTTGCTAAATTTGTGTAAGCAGTACATCAAAACATGTAGAAAAAATCCCCGCAGTACATACCATATTCATCCTGATAACGACTCTCAAACGTATCCACTGCTGTAAATCCTGGTTTAGTGTGAAAGATAAGGGTCCACTGAACAACATTCCATCGAGCACTTTTAGTCCAAAGAAACAACAGCATTGTAATTTAGATCGATAATCCTTTGTTTACGTCTCATCTCTTGAGGGAGAGTTATTGTTTGTGTCCGTTATGGAACAGATTACGCTCAAAAACAGCGTCTTGGTGGTAAAAAAACAGCACGATTTTGTAGCAGACAATGTCCCAAACAGAATGAAATCATCCAAAAAAAAAAAAGTCAAAGATACACGGAAGATTGATTATTTGAATTCTGGCGCTCCCTCGCGACGGCGTGTGACGCACGCTGTGACGCACCTGTCGTCTGATGGGGGCGTAACTTAGCGATCTTTTTAGCACAAAAAACATTTCTTTTTTTTCTTCTTCAGCAGTTTTCATATATGTTTGCGTGTTTTGTGGAGAATGTGCCTGTATCTGTGTGATTAACATCTCTATGGCTGATAATCAGCATGTAATTACTGACTGTTCACAGATATCAGTGTGAATGCAGTCTATATAAAAGGCCATTATAATGTGAATATTGACTATATTGGGCAGCCATCAGTGTGATTAGCATCTGTATGAATGATCGTCAGCATGTGATTACCTAATGTATGAGCAGGAAAGCATCTGAATGTCAGGAAATCAGTATGTAATTAAGTTATTTTTTTTTATTATTATTGTTTTTTTTTCATCACTCAAAAATTATTATTATGGTATTATTCTAGTGCTCAAATAAATCACTGATACGATGTCTAAGATTCTGTATACAGTTTTATAATTGAAAAACTGCAGTGGCATGTATAATGACTAAATAGTTTGTAGTAGAGCTCTTCAATAATTTGGTAAATATTTTTCCTCAAACGGGGGGGGGGGGGGGGGGGGACTAGAAAAATGTCTGCAGGAATCTAATTTTTCATGGTATCTTCTTCAGATTTGAAATATAAACTCATGAGACATGTGACTTTCAACCCATTACATTTCTGGATTGCTCCAGGACTGATTTCATGTATTTTTATATGAAATAAAAAAAAATTCAGTGTGGTACAAATTTTATCAAGGCACTTCAGTGTCTATAACTTTTTATATTTTTGAGCATCATCAACTCTGGATGATGGATAGTAAAGGCCAAAGGGTCTTCTTTCCAAAGACACCACAATTGTGTGTGTGGCACACTGAAGTCAGGAGCTGTTACCATTTTAAGTTAGTTAGTCATTTTCAGCTGTGATTCCCAATATGGGGGGTGCAGGTTAACAGGTTAATACATCTCTCAGCTCAGGGTGTGTACCAGCTGTTTTTAAACATACCATTGTGCAACCGCTTCTAAAAAAGAATAATTTGGATTCTTCAATTTTGTCTAATTTTATACCAATATCTAAACTTCACTTTTTATCTAAAATCTTGGAGAGATTTGTATTTAATCAACTTAAATAATTTCTAGATGAATTTAGTATTTTTGAAAAATTTCAGTCTGTGGACTCTGGTAACTATGCTGTTTTAGTCCTTTTGGATTTGACTGCGACCTTTGATATGGTCAGCCACTCGATTCTCTTGTCTAGACTTGAACAGTGTGTCGGTATTAAGGGCATAGCCCTTAAATGTTTCAATCATATTTGACAGATTGAAGTTTTTCTGTTCACCTAGGTGAATTTTCTTCATCTGCTGCCCCACTTTCTTGTGGCATCCCCCAAGGGTCCATATTGGGCCCTATGTTGTTTTCTTTGTATATGCTGCCTTTGGGGTATATTTTTAGAAAACACAATATCTCCTTCCATTGTTATGCGGATGATGTACAAATTTATTTGCCTGTCAAAACAAATGACAAAGCTTCATTTCTGTCATTACTTAATTGAAGTGGCAAATTGTCTAGGAGATTTTAAAACATGGCTGGATCAGAACTTTCCTTGTCTTAATGAAAATAAGACTGAGATTGTTGTGTTTGGTCGTCCTGGGGATCTAAGTTCTTGTGTAGATGCACTTGGTAATTTAGGATTGTATGTTCGTCCATTTACCAGGAGTCTCGGTGTGATTTTCGACAGTGCTTTTAAATTTGAAAAACAGATTAGTTCTGTTGTAAAAGCCAGTTTTTTTTTTCAACTGAGACTGTTGGCTAAAGTCAAGCCCTACCTGCAGCGTAAGGAGTTTGAAAGTGTAATTCATGCTTTTATAATGTCAAGACTAGACTACGGTAACTCTTTATATGTTGGTTTGGATCAGTCATCTCGTCAACGCTTACAGTTAGTCCAGAATACAGCAGTTCGGCTCTTAACTGGGACAAAAAAGTATGAGCACATTACCCCAGTCTTAGCTTCACTACACTGGCTTCCTGTCCGCTTCAGGATCAAGTTCAAAATTTTATTGTTTGTTTTTAAGATTTTAAATGGGTTGTCGCCTGCCTATTTATCAGAGCTTTTACATGTCCACACTCCTGTTAAAGCACCGAGGTCGTCCAATCAGGTACTCTTGGATGTTCCGAAAGCCAGATTAAAAAATAAAGGTGACCGAGCTTTTTCAGTGGTGGCACCTAATTTGTGGAACAGTTTACCTGTACACATAAGAACTGCCGAGTTCCTGGTGAAAGGGCACCAGAAGCTAACACTTCTGAGTCTGTGGTTACTGCCCAACCTGCCTTGCGTTCCCCTTTGTCCACAAAAGATGAACCATCAGTGTATAAAATCAAATCAGGATTTTGAAGTGGCAAATTGTCTGTGTTCATCAACACTTAATGTTTGTACAATCTATACACAGTCATGGCTGTTGGGAATTGCTTCAGATGGAGTGGATGTTGATGGAGTGGCTTTTTCAATAGTGATGTTTGGCATTTCTGGTGCATTGGACCATTTGATCCATCTAGGAAGTGTTACACAAGCAGCTCTCCCTAGAGATAACAGAGCATGCACAGAGTGTGGGCAGCGAATGGTTATCTTTTGGTCAAGCACTATGGGTGATGCACATTGCAAGGCCAAATAAACTGTCTGAACTGCTCGTAAACACGGCCCCCAGCCTTGTGAAACAGTGTCAAGTTGCTGTGAATAATACCCTACAGGTTTATTTTGATCTCCCCATTCTTGGGTTAAAATAGATGTCATGTAACCTATTTGTTTGTTCACATGCAATGTAAAAGACTTTCTGTGGTTGGCCATGCCGAGTGCAGGAGCTTTGCATAAGGCATGTTTCAATTCCTCAAAAGCCATTTTAGCTTCAGGAGTACAGTTAACTGGGTCTTGGGCTCTTGGATTTCCTTTTAACAAATTGCTTGAGGGTTGTGATTTTTATGCATAACCTTCAAAAAAAGTCAAAGTCTGCTTTATTGTCAATTCTGCCACATGTACCATACATACATACAGCGAATTGAAATTGTGTTACTCTCAGACCCTTGGTGCATACAGATAACACTAACAGTAGAACGTAAAAATACAGATAAATACAAATCATATATATATATATATATATATATATATATATATATATACAAACCCCATTCCAAAAAAGTTGGTACACTGTACAAATTGTGAATAAAAAAGGAATGCAATAATTTACAAATCTCATAAACTTATATTTTATTCACAATAGAATATAGATAACATATCAAATGTTGAAAGTGAGACATTTTGAAATGTCATGCCAAATATTGGCTCATTTTGGATTTCATGAGAGCTACCCATTCCAAAAAAGTTGGGACAGGTAGCAATAAGAGGCCGGAAAAGTTAAATGTACATATAAGGAACAGCTGGAGGACCAATTTGTAACTTATTAGGTCAATTGGCAACATGACTGGGTATAAAAAGAGCCTCTCAGAGTGGCAGTGTCTCTCAGAAGTCAAGATGGGAAGAAGATCACCAATTCCCCCAATGCTGTGGCGAAAAATAGTGGAGCAATTGTATATCTAAACATGATCCAGAAGCGCAGGCGTTTTCTCTGGGCCAAGGCTCATTTAAAATGGACTGTGGCAAAGTGGAAAACTGTTCTGTGGTCAGACAAATCAAAATTTGAAGTTCTTTTTGGAAAACTGGGACGCCATGTCATCCGGACTAAAGAGGACAAGGACAACCCAAGTTGTTATCAGCGCTCAGTTCAGAAGCCTGCATCTCTGATGGTATGGGGTTGCATGAGTGCGTGTGGCATGGGCAGCTTACACATCTGGAACGGCACCATCAATGCTGAAAGGTATATCCAAGTTCTAGAACAACATATGCTCCCATCCAGACGTCGTCTCTTTCAGGGAAGACCTTGCATTTTCCAAAATGACAATGCCAGACCACATACTGCATCAATTACAACATCATGGCTGCGTAGAAGAAGGATCCGGGTACTGAAATGGCCAGCCTGCAGTCCAGATCTTTCACCCATAGAAAACATTTGGCGCATCATAAAGAGGAAGATGCGACAAAGAAGACCTAAGACAGTTGAGCAACTAGAAGCCTGTATTAGACAAGAATGGGACAACATTCCTATTCCTAAACTTGAGCAACTTGTCTCCTCAGTCCCCAGACATTTGCAGACTGTTATAAAAAGAAGAGGGGATGCCACACAGTGGTAAACATGGCCTTGTCCCAACTTTTTTGAGATGTGTTGATGCCATGAAATTTAAAATCAACTTATTTTTCCCTTAAAATGATACATTTTCTCAGTTTAAACATTTGATATGTCATCTATGTTGTATTCTGAATAAAATATTGAAATTTGAAACTTCCACATCATTGCATTCTGTTTTTATTCACAATTTGTACAGTGTCCCAACTTTTTTGGAATCGGGTTTGTATATACATACATATATGTATACATATACATATATACATATAGAGTTCAGACTAGCTGGGTCAGAGTTCAGTGGTGCGTGGGGTAAGAGAGGGGAGGGGGGACTAGGTCGGGAGGGCGTTCAGCTTCCTGACAGCCTGATGGATGAAGCTGTCCTTCAGTCGGTTGGTCCTGGCCTGGAGACTCCGCAGTCTCCTCCCTGATGGCAGTAGACTGAAGAAGGTGCTGTAGATGTCCTGGAGGGAGGGGAGAGAGAAACCAACAATCTTCTCAGCTGCTCTCACTATCCGTTGGAGGGTCTTGCGGCAGGACGCGTTGCAGGCGCCAAACCACACAGTGATGCAGCTAGTCAGGATGCTCTCGATGGTGCCTCTGTAGAAGGTGCACATGATGGAGGCCGGGGCTCTGGCTCTTCTGAGTTTGCGGAGGAAGTAGAGATGCTGCTGTGCTTTCTTGGCCAGTGCTGCAGTGTTGTTAGTCCAGGAGAGGTCCTCTGTGATGTGTACACCCAGGAACTTGGTGCTGCTCACTCTCTCCAAAGTCGCACCATTGATGGTCAGAGGAGCATGCTGAGTGTGCACTCTCCTGAAGTCAACAACAATCTCCATCGTCTTCTCCACATTCAGAGAGAGATGTGTTACTGCCGACCCGTACTGCCTGAGGTCTCCCGGTCAGAAAGTCCAACAGCCAGTTGCACAGCGACGTATTGAGCCCCAGCTGGACCAATTTATGAATGAGCTGTTGAGGGATGATTGTGTTGAATGCTGAACTGAAGTCTATGAACAGCATTCTGACATATGAGTCTTTTTTGTCCAGATGTGTGAGGGCTGGGTGGAGGGCAGTGGCGATGGCATCATCGGTCGAGCGGTTGGACCTATATGCAAACTGGAAGGGGTCCAGGGAGGGGGGGAGGACAGACTTGATGTGGTGCATGACTAGCCGTTCAAAGCACTTCATGAGAATAGGAGTGAGTGCTACTGGACGGTAGTCATTGAAGCAGGATGGAGATGACTTCTTCGGGACTGGAATGATGGTGGTAGCTTTGAAGCATGTGGGGACAACAGCCTGACTTAGCGAGATGTTGAAAATGTCTGTGAAGACATCAGTGAGTTCCACTGCACAGTCTCTCAGTACACGCCCAGGAATGTTGTCAGGACCCGGAGATTTTCGTGCATTGATCCTGCTGAGGGATCTCCTCACGCTGTCTGGGGACAGCGTCATCACCTGGTCGCTGGGAGGAGGTGGAGTCTTCTGTGCAGTGGTACTGTTTTGTGCCTCAAAGCGAGCAAAGAAGGCATTCAGCTCGTTCAGCAGGGGGATGGTGCTGTCACAGGTCTGTGGTGGGGGCTTATAGTCCGTAATGGTCTGTATCCCCTGCCACAGGCTCCAAGTGTCTCTGCTGTCGCTGAAACGATGGGCTATCCTCCTGGAGTACTGTCTCCTGGCCTCTCTGATGCCGCGGGATAGGTTGGCCCTAGCTGTCTTCAGGCCCTCCTCATCTCCAGCTCTGAAGGCAGCGTTCTGAGCCTTCAGGAGTCTGTAGACCTCCCCTGTCAGCCACGGCTTCTGGTTGGCCCGGACAGTGATAGTCTTTGTGACTGTTACATCATCAATACATTTGGTGATGTAGGCAGTGACAGTCTCTGAGTACTCTTGGAGGTCTGTGGTGTTGTTGTATGTGGCAGCCTGCTTAAACATATCCCAGTCAGTGGTGTCAAAACAGTCTTGAAGTGCCTCTGATGACCCTTCCGGCCACACTTGTATCTGTTAGTGTACTGGTTTGATGACTTTAATGAGCGGTCTGTATGCAGGCATTAGCATGACAGTGATGTGGTCTGAGGCTCCACAATCCAACTACGACTGTAATTACATAGGCCCAAAAAGGACCTCAGCTCTCGAATGGTTTGAGGAATTGGATGTGTTTTAACAGCCTCACAGCGACTAGGTGTTATTCGCCTCTCACCCTGAGATATACTCTGACCCAAATAGATTACTTCTGCCTGACACAGTTGAGCTTTTTTCAGGTTTGCTCTGTGACCTTTTCTGTACAGGAAATCAAGCAGCCGCCTGACATCCCTCTCATGTTTTCATTGATCAAATGAATCAGTTCTCATTGATCAAAACATCATCAATATACTGAATGACAACTGATGTTGAATCAAAATCTTTCAAATGTCTTTGCAAAGATTGTTGATAGATAGTAGGAGAATTGTGGAGACCCTGCGGCAATCGCGTAAAGGTGTATTGTTGACCTTGAATTGTAAATGCAAACCATGATTGGATTTCTTTAGCAATCGGCACAGACCAAAATCCATTAGCCAAATCAATTACTGTAAACCATTTGTGTTCTGGTTTAATCAATCTGAAAATTGTTGATGGGTCAGCCACAAGAGGGCTGATCTTATCAATATACTGATTTGCCACTCTATAATCAACTGTGAGTCTCCATGATCCATCTGGTTTCCTTACAGTCCATACAGGGCTGTTACTGGGACTGTTGATTTTAATTACAATACCTCTCTCCTCTAACTTTTCACTGGCATTATGCCCTCCACTGCAGCTGGATTGAGATGAGATTGTTTCGTAGAAGGAGGAGGATTTCCTGTAAATTTGACAGGCTCCATGTCAAGTAACCCACAATCAGTTTTGTTATTTGCCCAAATTGGGTGTGATTGCACATCAGTGCTTACATATGTTCTCAACTGCCATGTGACTTTCCCATCTCTGAATTGCAAATCTGAATTTAAATTCATTAGTACATCCATTCCCAATAATGGCTGAGTAACCTTACCCACCCATACTGCAGTAGTGATTACATGTGGGCCAACCAGAAGAGTGAGAGGCTGTGTTTTTGTGAGAAATGTCCCATTTCCTGTTGCACCTGTAACATGAATAGTTTCTGATGTCAAAGAAACTTCCATAAAGAAATCAGATGGAATTACACTTATCACTGCACCTGTATCAATAAGCAGATCTAGATCTAATAAATTATGTTTTATTAACAAAGTTCAGGAGGAGCACGTTCAGATAATTAACCTAATTAACACAAGAGGAGCACAATCAGTAATCAACCCAGTTAAGAAGATAAGAGGTTTGTATATATACACAGCAGATTTACCTCTGTTCCTTGACAGTTTTCCAGCATCCCTCCGCCACCCCTTCTCCACACTTACAACTATTCCTGTCCTAACCTATAGGGGGGTATTCAGGGTTCGGGCCAAAGTTCCGAGCTCGGAGCCCTCCCCTCGGACAGCACGCCAAATGCGCATAAACTTTATTCTATTTATTATATGTAAGTGTGAACTAGTGAATGTGTTTAGTATATGGGCCCTTACATATAAGCCATCCGGCTTAGAAATAACTGCTCCCTCCAAGGCCCTGAGAGAGGAGGGGGGCTTATCTAGTTTCCCTGGGATTGTTGTGTCTCTGCCTCCGCAGCCGCTGGGCCTGCTGAGACAGCGCTCAGCAGCCTCTGCTGTGTTTCAAGTGGAAGCTGACCAAATTGAGAAACCGGGTCTGAAGGAGGGAGAGGTGGAGGAGGAAGAGGGAGAAAGGCTTCAATTCTCTGACTTTTTGGTCTCTTTCTAACTTTGCAATTTTTTGCCCAATGTCCACTCATTCCGCATTTCCAACAAGAATATGACTTTAAAATTTGGCTTGCCCTGAACATTTGGTTTGCTTTTGGCACTGCTCCATATTTTCTCAGAATGTTGCCAGAGCTGTTAGGATCTGCAATCAAAACACGCACTAATTTTGAAGCTTGGTGTTCTGCTCATGCCACATCTCTTGCAGTAATTAGCAACACTTCAACAGTTAAATTGGTGTCAGTAGGGAAGCCTAAGCCCTCCTTCCTGTTACACACTCCTTTCCTAATTTCAGGAATTAACCCATTCAGCCAAACTGATAGGAAAGGCCCTCCTTTGCCCTTCATTTTTATAAAACTTGATGGCTCACAGCACACATCCAAGCCAGAGAAAAGTGAAAAGGTCTCACACAATCGTTCAGTGAAATCCTCCACACTTTCATCTGTCTTTTGTTTACATCTTGTGATTTCATTCCAATCTACTTTTTGCTGTTGTGCTTTCCTGCACCAAGCCTTAAGTTTCTTCCATCCTTCTTTCTCAGCTCTGTCATCAGTCAGACATTCACCAACAAAGCGTCACCAAGAGCTTCTTTCAAATCTCTCCTGTCTGCTGATTACAGATTGACTGAGACTATGCTGAACCCATCTCTGACTGACAGAGAAATAATCTCTTTCAGAGCTTCCAATCGAGCTAACGCTGATCTTGGATCTTTTCTGACATTTCCTACCTCCTTTGACCATTCATACACTTCTTTAGAAGTCGGGGGTGAATATTTGTACTGCACAACATCTGACTCTCTGACCTCACGATCCATTAACACATTCCCTTCTTTTGTTTTCTGAAGATAAACTTCAGTCTGCTTTTTCCCCTTCTTGATGTTAACTTTCAATGGTCTAAGCTTTGCTGATGCCCCTTCACAATCATCAGTGTCTGTATCTGAATCTGAATCTGTGGTCACGTCAGTGTCACTACCAGTATCACATGCAGGCGATTTTGGTAAAGCCGCTGAAAATTGCTTCTGATCAGTCTCTTGTGTATTTTGAACATTAGCTGTTCATTTTCAAACTCAGTTTTTAATTCACGACTCCTATCTTGTAACCCCTTCAGCTTTCTCTCCATGACTTCTTTGTCTCTGTTATGATTGTCTAATTGCTGTTTCATTTCCCATTTCCTACATTTAGACAAAGTGGCAAACATCCAAGGGATTCGCCTTGATTCTCTGGTTTTCATTCTTTGAATTTTACCCCATGCTTTTTTGGTGTCTTTAGGCTCCCAAAGACCGCCCCTTTGCACATTGATTTTATATTTAGCAACTATTTCTTGTTCTGATTCTTTGATCTTAAAGTGCTCTTTCAGTTGTTTTGTCAGCGTTTCAATTACATCATCTAGCTTAACTTCTGACCCCTTCATAACTGAAGCAATTATATAATCTGACCCAGTAGCCAAGCTACTCCCACAGTACGTACTGAATTTTCATGAAATGTCAAAACAGAACACACTCACTCTACTTTGCAGTAGTTAAGCCAGGAGAAGACGCCTGCTGGAGTCGCCCCCGTCCTCACTCGTGGCCCGGAGTCAGAATCCCAGTGGTCTGGGACATTCCACCATCTGGTCGTGCGAGAAACAATCTAGACTCCGCTCTTATGGAGATAACAGCAGAGTTATTCCATCCTGCCGACTACGCCAAAATGTTAGATCGGGTCTCCACGCCAGATAATATTTAGGATCCAGCCCTGGACACCAGATCCCATCAGAAAATATCAGTTTGTCCAGTAACAAAACAATTAGAGCTGTTGATACCCAAAATGAGTGTTTCATCGGGTCGCGAAGTAATATAGAGCTGAGTAAGGCAAGGCAAGTCAAGGCAATTTATTTCTAAAGCAGGATTAAAAACAACAATAAGTTGCCCAATGTGCTGTACAGATTCTAAAAACATAAATAAACAAACAATATATACAAAACACTTACACAACACAGAGCATCAGACCATTGAACAATAAAAAACAAACAAAACAAAAAAAAGCGGTTAGTTTTCAACAACATGTCAAGTCAAGTCACCTTTATTTATATAGCGCTTTTAACAATACAGATTGTGTAAAAGCACTTAACAGTATCAAGTTGGAGGATATAGTGTCAGTAATGTATAATAATAAGATTAAACACTCAATTTTCAGTTAAGGGCATTTCATTACTGAATTCGGAGATGTCATTATCTAGCTCAGTATAGTTTAAATAGTATCTGTGAAATCCAATTGACAATAATCGCTAGAAATTAAGTGTCCCTGAATGTCACTGAACAACATTTTGCAAAAAAGCCTGGGAGAAAAAAATTGTCTTTAAAAGGGACTTAAATGACACCAAGGTGGAGGCAGTTCTTATGTGTAAAGGCAAACTGTTCCAAAGCCTCGGGGCCGATACTGCAAAAGCACGGTCCGCTGCAAGGTTGTTGCAAAAGTTTGCGTCTCGACCTAGGAACAATCAAGAGTTTCTGGTCAGAGGACCTAAGAGATCTTGATGGAGAGTACGGTTGCAACAAATCCGAAATATAACATGGAGCAAGGCCGTGTAATGATTTAAAAACAAACAGCAAAATTTTAAAATCAATTCTATAATGAACCGTCAACCAATGTAAAAATGACAAAATGGGAGTGATATGGTCCCATTTCCGAGAACCTGTTAACAACCTTGCAGCGGCATTCTGGACAATCTGTAGTCATGACAGGGGGGACTGACTAATCCCTACATACAGGGAATTACAGTAGTCCAGTCGAGAAGACACAAAAGCATGCATCACTCTTTCAAAATCACAAAAGGATAAAAATGGCTTAATCTTTGCCAGTGTTCTTAGTTGAAAAAAGCCAGATCGAACAACACTATTGATCTGTTTGTCAAATTTCAAGGCATCATCAAAAATTACACCTAATTTTTTTTTTACCATGGATTTACCATAGATAGATAACGGGCCTAAATCAATATTAATAGACCCAGATGCACAGGAGGGTGCAAAAACAATAGTTTCAGTTTTACTTTCATTTAGGTGCAGAAAATTCACAGCCAACCATGTTTTAAAGTCCTTTAAGCATGCAAGAAGAGGTTCTAAAAAGTTGCCTTTCTTCTTTACAGGTACATAAATCTGCGTATCATCACCGTAACAATGAAACGATACGCCGTGTTTACTAAAAATAGATCCAGTTGGCAGCATATATAATGAAAACAAAATGGGTCCCAAAATAGATCTTTGTGGGATCCCACATGTAAGAGAGGCCAGTGATGATGAAAATTTCACTAGGGTAACTGAAAAGCTCCTATTGATTAGATAGGACTTAAACCAGTTTAAAACAGTACCACGAATCTCTACCACCCGTTCAAGTCGAGCAATAAGAATTTCATGGTCTATGGTGTCAAAAGCTGCACTGAGGTCAATTAACACCAAAATTGAAGTATCACCAGAGTCTACTGCTAGCAGAATATAATTGAGAACTTTCAAAAGTGCAGACTCTGTATTATGATGCTCCCTAAACCCTGACTGGAAAACTTCAAATAAATAATTATTATTCAAAAAAGACTGCAATTGAATAAGGACAGCTTTCTCCAACACCTTTGACAGAAAAGGCAGTTTTGAAATAGGCCTGTAATTTGCATAATCCGTTGGATTCAATTTAGTATTTTTAATTAAAGGTTGTACTACAGCATGCTTGAAAGATGCAGGAACAATCCCTGATGCAAGGCAGCTATTTATTATTGATAAAATGCTAGGCCCAACTACATCAAAAGTTTGTTTGATCAGTCTTGACGGAACAACATCAAGAGGGGAATCCGATGGCTTCAGTTGATCAACCATTTTAGCCAAAGTAGAAAGTTGAAGAAGTTCAAACCGATGAAACACAGCAGGGCAACAAGAAGAAGCAGCGGGATACCCAGCTAAAGGAGGTATTTGAGATCTAATATTTTCGATCTTTGACACAAAAAAACTCATACAATTCTCACAAGCCTCCATTGAGATTTCAGGTCCAATGCTATTTGATGGATTAATAACAGAATTGATAGTATTAAACAATACTCTGGGTCTATGACAGTTATTTTCAATAATAGCAGATAAGTACTTTGCCTTCACTGCCTTAACTGCTTTTTGGTAGGAATGCAAAGAGTCCCTCAACATTTCAAAAGACACCTGGAGCCTGTCCTTCCGCCAATTACGCTCTGCTCTTCTGCAAGTTTGTCTAAGAGCTCATGTAGTATCGTTAAACCAGGGCTCTACCTTAGTTTTTACACGTTTCACCTTCAAAGGTGCAATAGCGTCTAAAATAGTTGAACAACCAGAGTTAAAAGAACTCAGTACAGGCTCAGGATCTAGATATAATGGAGGATTTTCAGTGGTAGAAATATTATGATCTTTCAAAAATGCCCTAGAAAACTCACTAATAACACTAGAGTTCAACATATGACAAAAACGTGACGGTGGGCAAGATCTAACAGACTGACATGGGAGAGAAACCCCAAAAGTAACTGGATTGTGATCAGAAAAAGTTGCATCACAAGCATTCAGCCCAAAGAAATACCATAAGATAAAACTAAATCCAATGTATGTCCATGTTCATGTGTAGGGACCTTTACAGACTGTTCAAGATTAAAAGAGTCAATAATATTCAAAAAGTCTTTCACCAGGGGGTCAGCTGGACAGCACACATGAATATTAAAATCCCCCACAATTAAAAACTTGTCAAATTTCAATAACATGTCCCCTAACAGTTCAGAAAAGTCATGGATGAAGTCTTTATTGAATTTGGGTGGCCGATAAACCAGCACACACAACACTGGTTCCACCAAATCCAATTTAAAGGCTTGCAATTCAAAACTAGAGAAGTGTTCAAACTCTACAGGTCGACAGAGCAAGCCGTTTTTAAAAACTGAGGCTAGACCTCCTCCCCTGCCCTAAACTCGCGGAAAGTTAATGAATTTACAGTCCAAGGGAGACAGGTCAGCAAAAGGACTTAGATCGCCAGAGGATAGCCAAGTCTCAGTCACAAATAGAACATCCAACGATTTTGAAGTAAAAAAATCCCTCAAATTAAACATCTTATTGCAAAGCGATCTCGCATTAACCAGTGCCATTTTGATTAATAAAGAGTCGCCTACCGACTGTGATGAGTGACACAGCGGTCGAAGATTTTGGAGACACACACCCCCACCTTTACGGAGATACGGCATCCGATGTATAGGATGTTCTGCAGATAAGTTGTTCAGCGGAGGGTGTATAGGATGTTCTGCGGAGATTTCCAATGCAATCGGACGAATCCAAGCATATGCCGGCTCCAGAGAACGCTGATAAACTAATCGATTATAGGCCCACTCGCCTTTGGAACCATGGTGATTGAAGTCGGTCGACGCCAACAACAGTTTAGCCTTAAGTTTGACAGAAAGCCCGCCTCGTTTCCCATGTCTTCTTCAACGCTTTTTTGGCAAAAGAGGCCAGGGAAGCCGACACTGGGCCGGCGGCACCTCGGACAGGACTGGAGGAAGGGGTGAGCATGGTCTTCCACGTTCCTGCTCAAACTGTATATCCACATTAGTTTTTATGTTAATCAGCGTGAGACGATCATAAACAGAAACGGCAGTTGCGTCCTTGACCAGAAGTGAGACAAACAAAATAAAAACAAATAAACCAGGTACCAGACGGCCAGCCATGCACACCGGCGCCATCATGCCATCATCAGAAGCCATCAAGCCATCAGAAGAGTATCATCAGCACAACAGTGAAAGCTAACACCATGTTTCCTAATGAAATCTCCCAAGGGTAACATGTAAAGTGTGAAAAGTAAGGGGCCTAGTACTGAGCCTTGAGGTACTCCACCATACTGCACTTGTGATTGGTATGATACCTCTTCATTTACTGCCACGAATTGATGGCGGTCAGATAAGTACGATTTGAACCATGCCAGTGCACTTCCTCTAATGCCAACATAATTTTCTAGTCTATTTAAAAGAATGTTGTGGTCGATAGTATCAAACTAAGATCCAGTAGCTAAGATCCAGTAGCACTAATAGAGAGATACAACCACGATCAGATGATAAGAGCAGGTCGTTTGTAACTATAATGAGAGCAGTCTCAGTACTATGATATGGTCTAAAACCTGACTGGAAATCCTCACATATAGCATTTTTCTCCAAGAAGGAACATAGTTGTGATGATATTACCTTTTCTAATATCTTTGACAGAAAAGGGAGATTCGAGATTGGTCTGTAATTAATTAATTATTTGGGGTCAAGTTGTTTTTTTTTAATGAGAGGCTTAATAACAGCCAGTTTGAAGGTTTTTGGGACATATCACAATGAAAATGATGAGTTAATAATATTCAGAAGAGGATATATTACTTCTGGAAGCACCTCTTAGGAGCTTCGATGGAACTTGGTCTAACATACAGGTTGTTGGTTTAGGTGATTTAACATGTTTGTACAATTCTTCATTTCCAATAGAAGAGAATGAGTGGATTTTTCCTCAGGGGATCTATAGTGTACTATCTGATGCGATACTGTGGCTGCATGGTTACAATTTTATCTCTAATAGTTTCGATCTTGGAAGTAAAGTCATTACTACTGTGCTGTTGGGTAATGTCTGCACCTGCTGATGTTATATTGTTTGTTAATTTAGCCACTGTATTGAATAAATACTTGGGGTTGTGTTTGTTTTCTTCTAAAAGAGACATAAGCAGATCTAGCAGTTTTAAGGCTTTCCCGTAGGAGAGAGTATTTTCCCGCCAAGCAATACGAAATACCTCTAATTTAGTTTTTCTCCAGCTGTGCTCCATTTTCCTGGCTGCTCTCTTTAGGGCCCGAGTGTGCTCATTATACCATGGTGTTGGACTCTTTTCCTTAATCTTCCTTAAGCGCAAAGGAGCAACCGTATCTAAAGTGCTAGAAAAGAGAGAGTCCATAGTTTCTGTTACATCATCAAGTTGTTCTGAGCTATTGGATATGCTGAGGAACTGAGATAAGTCAAGTCAAGTCAAGTCACCTTTATTTATATAGCGCTTTTAACAATACAAATTTTGTCAAAGCAACTGCACAATATCAGAATAGGAAAATAATGTGTCAATAATGTAAAATGACAAGATCAAACACTCAATTTTCAGTTAAAGGCATATCATTATTGAATTCAGTGATGGCATCATCCAGCTCAATTCAGTTCTAAAAGTCTCTGTTCAATTAAGTCGACGATATCGCTGGAAATGAAGTGTCCCCAACTAAGCAAGCCAGAGGTGACAGTGGCAAGGAACCAAAACTCCATCTGTGACAGAATGGAGAAAAAACCTTGGGAGAAACGAGGCTCAGTCGGTGGGGCCATTTCTCCTCTGGCCAGATGACCCAGCAGTTCAATTCCAACTGCTGCAAAGTCAGATTGTAAGGGCTCAACTGGTTCCAGTGGTCTTTTCCCGATGGCTGTCTAGGTGACGGGGTCCTCACTGGGGATCTGTCTCTGGGGCTCATCTAGGTGTCCTGGTCTCCGCTGACGTTCAGGGCGGTAGAGGTCATCTCTAGGTGCTGATCCACCATCTGATCTGGTGACTGCAGTGACCTCGGAATAAGAAAGAAACAGACTAATATTAGCGTAGATGTCAATCTTTTTACGATGTAACAAGTACATCGTGTGTTATGGGAAGTGTTCCCGGTTCCGGTTGACCTAATTAATGCAGCCTAACAATCCTTTAAGGGATTTGAATATTAGAAGTGTATTAGTGTGTTATGTGTACGCCAGGTTAAAGAGATGGGTCTTTAATCTAGATTTAAACTGACAGAGTGTGTCTGCCTCCTGAACAGTGTTTGGTAGATTGTTCCAGAGTTTGGGCGCTAAATAGGAAAAAGATCTGCCGCCCGCAGTTGATTTTGATATTCTAGGTATTATCAAATGGCCAGAGTTTTGAGAATGCAGTGGCCGTGGAGGACTATAATGTGATAAGAGCTCACTCAAGTACTGAGGAGCTAAACCATTCAGGGCTTTATAAGTAATTAACAAGATTTTAAAATCTATACAGTGTTTAGTAGGGAGCCAGTGCAGTGTTGACAGAACTGGGCTAATGTGGTCATACTTCCTGGTTCTAGTAAGAACTCTAGCTGCTGCATTTTGAACCATCTGTAGTTTGTTTATTAAGCGTAAATTTACATGTACATTTACATACTGATAAAAAAAATGTATAGCCTGAATGCACTGTAAGTCGCTTTGGATAAAAGCGTCTGCTAAATGCATAAAAGTAAATGTAAATGTAAGCGTGCAGAACAACCAACCAATAAAGCATTACAATAATCTAACCTTGAGGTCATAAACGCATGAATTAATATTTCTGCATTTGACATTGAGAGCATAGGTCTCAGTTTAGATATACAGTGGTTACGGAATGTATTCAGACCCCCTTAAATTTTTCACTCTTTGTTATATTGCAGCCATTTGCTAAAATCATTTAAGTTCATTTTTTTTCCTCATTAATGTACACACAGCACCCCATATTGACAGAAAAACACAGAATTGTTGACATTTTTGCAGATTTATTAAAAAAGAAAAACTGAAATATCACATGGTCCTAAGTATTCAGACCCTTTGCTGTGACACTCATATATTTAACTCAGGTGCTGTCCATTTCTTCTGATCATCCTTGAGATGGTTCTACACCTTCATTTGAGTCCAGCTGTGTTTGATTATACTGATTGGACTTGATTAGGAAAGCCACACACCTGTCTATATAAGACCTTACAGCTCACAGTGCATGTCAGAGCAAATGAGAATCATGAGGTCAAAGGAACTGCCTGAAGAGCTCAGAGACAGAATTGTGGCAAGGCACAGATCTGGCCAAGGTTACAAAAAAATTTCTGCTGCACTTAAGGTTCCTAAGAGCACAGTGGCCTCCATAATCCTTAAATGGAAGACATTTGGGACGACCAGAACCCTTCCTAGAGCTGGCCGTCCAGCCAAACTGAGCTATCGGGGGAGAGGAGCCTTGGTGAGAGAGGTAAAGAAGAACCCAAAGATCACTGTGGCTGAGCTCCAGAGATGCATTCGGGAGATGGGAGAAAGTTGTAGAAAGTCAACCATCACTGCAGCCCTCCACCAGTCAGGGCTTTATGGCAGAATGGCCCGACGCAAGTCTCTCCTCAGTGCAAGACACATGAAAGCCTGCATGGAGTTTGCTAAAAAACACCTGAAGGACTCCAAGATGGTAACAAATAAGATTCTCTTGTTTGATGAGACCAAGATAGAACTTGTTGGCCTTAATTCTAAGCGGTATGTGTGGAGAAAACCAGGCACTGCTCATCACCTGTCCAATACAGTCCCAACAGTGAAGCATGGTGGTGGCAGCACCATGCTTTGTAAGTAATCTTCCTGATTTATCTCAATTCCTTAGCATATCCAACAACTCAGAACAACTTGATGATGTAACAGAAACTATGAACTCTCTCTTTTCTAGCACTTTAGATACAGTTGCTCCTTTACGCTTAAGGAAGATTAAGGAAAAGAGTCCAACACCGTGGTATAATGAGCACACTCGCACTCTAAAGAGAGCAGCCCGGAAAATGGAGCGCAGCTGGAGGAAAACAAAACTAGAGGTATTTCGTTTAGCTTGGCGTGAAAGTACCCCATCCTACAGAAAAGCTTTAAAAACTGCTAGATCTGATTACTTTTCGTCTCTTTTAGAACAAAACAAACATAACCCCAGGTATTTATTCAATACAGTGGCAAAATTAACAAAAAATAAAGCATCAACAGGTGTTGACATTTCCCAACAGCACAGCAGTAATGACTTTATGAACTATTTTACTTCCAAAATTGATACTATTAGAGATCAAATTGTAACCATGCAGCCGTCAGCTATATTATCACATCAAATAGTGCACTATAGATCCCCTGAGGAACAATTCCACTCATTCTCTACTATAGGAGAGGAAGAATTGTATAAACTTGTTAAATCATCTAAACCAACAACATGTATGTTAGACCCTATTCCATCTAAACTACTAAAAGAGGTGCTTCCAGAAGTCATAGATCCTCTTTTGGCTATTATTAACTCGTCATTGTCATTAGGATATGTCCCCAAAAACTTTAAATTGGCTGTTATTAAGCCTCTCATTAAAAAACCACAACTTGACCCCAAAGATCTAGTTAATTACAGACCGATCTCGAATCTCCCTTTTCTGTCAAAGATATTAGAAAAGGTTGTATCCTCACAATTATATTCCTTCTTAGAGAAAAATGATATCTGTGAGGATTTCCAGTCAGGATTTAAACCGTATCATAGTACTGAGACTGCTCTCATTAGAGTTACAAATGACCTGCTCTTATCATCTGATCGTGGTTGTATCTCTCTATTAGTTCTACTGGATCTTAGCGCTGCGTTCGACACTATCGATCACAACATTCTTTTGAATAGACTAGAAAACTTTGTTGGCATTAGTGGAAGTGCATTAGCATGGTTCAAATCGTACTTATCTGACCGCCATCAATTCGTAGCAGTGAATGAAGAGGTATCATATCGATCACAAGTGCAGTATGGAGTTCCTCAAGGCTCAGTACTAGGGCCGTTACTTTTCACGCTTTATATGTTACCCTTGGTAAATATCATTAGGAAACACGAGGTTAGCTTTCACTGTTATGCTGATGATACTCAGCTCTATATTTCTTCACGGCCTGGTGAAACGCACCAAATTGAGAAACTTATGGAATGCATAGTCGATATAAAAAACTGGATGACGAGTAATTTCTTACTGCTAAATTCTGAAAAAACAGAGGTGTTAATTATCGGACCTAAAACCCCCACAAGTAATAACCTAGAACACTGTCTAACACTTGATGGCTGCTCTGTAAATTCTTCGTCATCAGTCAGGAACCTAGGTGTGCTATTTAATAGTAATCTCTCCTTTGACAGTCACATTTCTAGCATTTGTAAAACTGCATTTTTTCATCTCAAAAATATATCTAAACTGAGACCTATGCTCACAATGTCAAATGCAGAAATATTAATTCATGCGTTTATGACCTCAAGGTTAGATTATTGTAATGCTTTATTGGGTGGTTGTTCTGCACGCTTAATAAACAAATTACAGATGGTTCAAAATGCAGCAGCTAGAGTTCTTACTAGAACCAGGAAGTATGACCACATTAGCCCGGTTCTGTCAACACTGCACTGGCTCCCTACTAAACATCGTATAGATTTTAAAATCTTGTTAATTACTTATAAAGCCCTGAATGGTTTAGCTCCTCAGTACTTGAGCGAGCTCTTATCGCATTATAGTCCTCCACGTCCGCTGCGTTCTCAAAACTCTGGTCATTTGATAATTCCTAGAATATCAAAATCAACTGCGGGCGGCAGATCTTTTTCCTATTTAGCGCCCAAACTCTGGAACAATCTACCAAACACTGTTCGGGAGGCAGACACACTCTGTCAGTTTAAATCTAGATTAAAGACCCATCTCTTTAACCTGGCGTACACATAACACACTAATACACTTCTATTATTCAAATCCGTTAAAGGATTGTTAGGCTGCATTAATTAGATCAACCGGAAGCGGGAACACTTCCCATAACACATGATGTACTTGTTACATCGTAAAAAGATTGACATCTACGCTAATATTAGTCTGTTTCTTTCTTATTCCGAAGTCACTGCATTCACCAGATCAGATGGTGGATCAGCACCTAGAGACGACCTCTACAGCCCTGAACGTCAGCGGAGACCAGGACAACTAGATGAGCCCCAGAGACAGACCCCCAGTGAGGACCCCGTCACCTACACAGCCATCAGGAAAAGACCTCGGGAACCAGTTGAGCCCTCCAATCTGACTTTGCAGCAGTTGGAATTGAACTGCTGTGTCGTCTGGCCAGAGGAGAAATGGCCCCCCGACTGAGCCTGGTTTCTCCCAAGGTTTTTTTCTCCGTTCTGTCACCAATGGAGTTTTGGTTCCTTGCTGCTGTCGCCTCTGGCTTGCTTAGTTGGGGACACTTCATTTCCAGCAATATCGTCGACTTGATTGAACAGAAACTTTTTGAACTGAACTGAGCTGGACGATGCCATCACTGAATTCAATAATGAAATGCCTTTAACTGAAAATTGAGTGTTTAATCTTGTCATTTTACATTATTGACACTATTTTCCCATTTTGATATTGTGCAGTTGCTTTGTCACAATTTGTATTGTTAAAAGCGCTATATAAATAAAGGTGACTTGACTTGACTATGAGTAGGTCCTGAAACGTGTTGTCTAACTCCAATAGAGTTCAGAATATCTATGAATGCTAATCCTAATGCATCTTTTTCATTATCAATATGGATATTAAAATCACCCACAATTAAGACTTTATCTGCAGCCAGCACTAACTCTGATAGAAAATCAGCAAATTCTTTAATAAAGTCTGTATGGTGCCCTGGTGGCCTGTGTAAAAGATTAGCTCCTTGGTTTAAGCTTTTATTTTGAATTTCAGCTTTAGGGAATCTTAAGATTCGATATTGATATGATCAATTGATATTAATCAAAACGTCCAACTTATACCTTATTTAACAATCGTCCAGCGAGTTGTTAAGTTTCAGTATATCTGAGAAATTATGTTTATTTTCGTGGCCATGATATAATAATACAGAATTACTTAAGTAACTTTATGTCAGTTATGAGCATAGGTAACGCGATCTGGGCAAAGTTTGATCTGAATATTACACAACAGAAGACAGAACACTTCTTTATAAATCAAACAAGAGTTTATTTGCTATCTTACTAAAAATACATGAACTAAGCTAAATAACACAAAACAAAATACATACATACACACATGCACAGGCAATGAATTGTTGCAATTTGGGAACCGTTAAAATATAGCACTGTTTGCTATTTCCACAAGATTTTACCCGTGCAGATCATCGAGAGGAGAACTCTAGTATCTTTACTTTTAGAGATAAATACAACACGATTCAGCCACTTTATAGAGAGCTAGTTGTTTGTTACTTGCTTTAAGTTGAGATGACGCTGATCTGTTGTTTCGTTTCCTTTCCTGGTTTGAGGGAATCCCGCGCATCGTTGCGTGATGTCACGGGGAAAGCCTTTCGTTGGTAGGTTGGCTGCTCCGTGCTGTATGACGCTCAAAGTTCTTCCTTGAGTTCCTTTCGCGTAGCTTCAGACTTTCGAGGGTTTCTTCAGAGATTTGACTAAGTGTTGGTAGTTGTTCAATGCTTGGCCAGATGTTAATAGCTGAGAGCTCTTTTGGAGCAACTCCAAGTTTTCAAGCAGCGCGCGATTTGCAAGCAGGCAGCCAGAGAAAGCCTTTGTCATAGGGTTTTAACCGGAGGCATTCTCTCCACCCCCTAGAGGCTTCCACCAATTAGATTGTCCTTGTAGGACGGAGCCCCGCCCCACATGGCTAGTTTTCCATGCAGTAAATCCTCTTGCGTAGTTGTTTTAATCTCATGAGGAAAATATCTTAACACATTCTATATGCATTGTAATCTTATTATAATAAAAGTTAACTTTCATCCATACCAAATTCTTGCCAACGAAATCAGCTTTCATTCAAACTCAAACAACAGGTATTTGGCATACACAAAGTGCCTATACTACTTTTTATCTACTACACGGGTTAAGGCATAGATTAAACTATGCTAAATTCTAAATAATCGCACCACACATATGAATTAAACACAGGGAAAAGTTATATGTCACATTAAGAAAATATAATTGGTTCCAATACACAGCAAGCTTATACAAGACATAAAATACAACATTAATATATTTTGTCTCTTGAGAATATTGCTTTAATAGCACAGTAGCTATTACTAATTGTCGTTTTGGAGCACTTTATAAAGTTTCGAGTCCTTTTAGCAAAGTTAATAAAAGTTTGGGTGTTCTTTGTTTGTCCAAGAACAGAAACTGAGGGGTGTTTCAGTTTGGAATGTGAGGGGGTCGAAAGTCAATTTTGGGGCATGCATCTTGAAGTATTTCCTGACTTAATTGATATGAAATTTCCTGATCGATCCTCTAGTAGCAGGAAGAAACATGCAAGCAAAAAAGAAATTGATTTTAACAGTCTTATAGCTCAAGGACTCCAGCGTGACCGAGACAAGGAGGCCAAGAAGCAGGAGAAGAAGGAACGCCGGAGGCAGGCCCAGAAGGCAATTCTGAAGTTAATGAGGAAACAAGAATTAATGTTTAAAAGAATAACAAAGTTGATGAGAGAGATTATTGATTTACATGATTTTTCTGCTGATTTACAAATGTTAACAGGTGATCTAGGAGCAATGGATCTTCAGACTGTTACAGAGATATAAATGCTGTAATGATGTTAAAAGTATGTGCTGTGTATTACAAGAGCACAATTATGTATTACTGTGTTTATTTTTGCTTGCTATGTACATTTACATTTACATTTATGCATTTAGCAGACGCTTTTATCCAAAGCGCCTTAAATTGCATTCAAGTTACAGTTTTTTACATTTTATCGGCTCTTGCATTCCCTGGGAATCAAACCCATGACCTTGGCGTTGCTAGCGCCATGCTCTACCATTTGAGCTACAGGAAAGCTGTAAAAGGGACGGTTGGACGAAAGGAGATGCATTTTGCAATTGTGGTTGCAGAATGGAGCTTCTAGCTAAAACCGAAGTGTGTAAGGATGGATGGAGGTGTGAGGTTGTGGTCCAGACACCTACATTCAATATTTAGTATGTGCTAAGTAAGATGCTTTTCTTATGGTTTAAAATAGCTATAGGCAAGCTAGTTATTGAGAAGATGTTTTTTTCCTGTTTGAACTCTTGACATTACTTCGAGAGAGCTGCCCCAGCAACAGCCACGTTTCATGTTTGCGTAACAGGTGGAAATGCGAGATATGGGCAGAGGTAGATGGAGTGTAAACTGATAGGAGGGTTCTATTTGTTAGATGATGTGTAAGGCTATAAAATGAAGATGAAACGGAAGTGCGAGGCCGGCATTCTGTGGTGAAGACTATACGCTTGTTATTTTCTTGTTATATTGCTTATGAGTTATTGTTTTTAAATAAAACGAAACCAATTGTTGGTGATTCGTTAAACCTTTAAATCCAGTCTCTGAGTAATTCATTATTAAATAACCAGTTATCAGAACCTGAATAAAATCTTATTTCGAGCTTCAAGTGCACCGGACTTGATTGAGCCAGGACGGACACCGGGAGAGAGGGGTTGAGACTTCCAACAGCATCCATTCATTCAAGAGGTAAATATGAATCTGGTGATTGCAAATTGCTTGTGAATGTTATGGTTGTAAACCGAGAATATCCATCTCACTTTCGGTATAAAAATACTACATGGCGCCCAAACGTGTGAGGCTCGATTAATTAAGGTTTATAAATTCAGGGATAACACAGCTAAGCGATAGTTAGAAAGTCCTTACACGCAGCAGTCGAAATAAATAATCCAGAGGGATTTATAGAAACGCACGTGCAGGCTTGAAAAGACCTGAGAAAAATAAAAAGAAAAAAGCAAAGAACTCAGACGATGAGTATTGCTAGTGTAACGTCCTAGATCCAATAAAATTCTTAGTGAATTAATGGGACTAATGGCGACATTGACGCTTGTCTCGGAACATCTAGGCGGACGGATAGTTTGGGTCAGTCCCACGCATGGAAGATGCGGATCCGGACAGATTCCTTGGGAAGAGGTCAGATTGGTCACTTCTGTTGTTAATATCAGAGTTCTGGACGGAGCAGAAATTCCGCCCTTTATATATTCAGATAAAGGGGGTAAAGGAGGATTTCCAAGAGTAAGGGTCTTTGATGAATCCGGGGGAGAAATTAAGAATATCCCCACGAGAAGTTGGGATTCACTAGACTATGACGAAACGGACGCAGGATCCGAGAGAGAGTCCGTAGCTCCGAGTTTTGTACCCCGCAAGGAGGGGAATGAAAGTGCTCTGGATCCTAGCGCCCCACCACCGTGTAATCCAGAAAGCCAGAGTGTTGAGTTCGATTCGAGGAGCGAAGAACCGTAGAATAGCGCAACGCCGGAAAAGTCCTATTAAGACAGGCGATGTGATATTGCAGAAGATAGCGGGACCAAATGGGAAGCCCGTGCTGCACGCCATCGGTCACGAGAGGGGTCAAAGGACCAAGTTGGAGGGGAATTTGACAGCGATGCTTACGCTGGATGGTATAATAGATAAAATCTGTTTATTGGCCAGGGATAATAATTATAAAGTAGTTGCGATGCCAATAATTTCAGGAGGGATTTTTGGATTCAATAACGTAGACATGGGTGCGTCCCTAGTACATACGTTAAGGAGGAAAACGGACCGTGTAGAATGGCCTCGGATGTGGATAGTCTGTGTCACGACCGGCTCAAAGCCGTGACAAAAGATAGGAGGACATAGTCAGTTTGGTTTGGTTGCAACGAAAATGTTTATTAACATAAATAGAAAATTAAATAAAACTAAAAATCAACACAAACACAATTTCTGTCAGACACATCATTAGTCAAAGCATCAGACAGAACCAAGTTTAAAGTAACAACAAAATCCAAAATAAACAAAGACCAAACGCAAACAGGAGACAGGGCACCCATGCCAACAAAGCCTAAGCTTTATAGAGGGAAGAACAGGTGTACACGGTTCTCTTGATGAGTCTCCCAGCCACACCCACTGGCCGGCCATAGCAGGAAGAACAGAAGACCCGTCACACACCCCCCCTAAAAAAAGACCAGAGTCTTTAAGAACAAATCAAAACAAATCCACAAATTACAATCCCCATTCATCCAGTAATCCCAGTAGCAAGATTCAATCCAGATCGCGAACTTCCATCAGTCTTATATACTCTCCCACTCCCTCCAGCAACCTTGGCGCCTAGGAAGCAAATCAAGAAGAGAAGAGAGAGACAAAAACAGGGAAAAATAGAACAAATCCTACAACAATTAGACCACATGGATACGAGATAAGGCATCAGCAGTTATGTTCTCTGAGCCTTTAATGTGGCGGATATCTAACAGGTATCCCTGTAAAAACAAGCACCACCTCATTAACCTTTGGTTAGGATTCTGTAACGAGTGAAGAAAAACTAAAGGGTCGTGATCAGTAAAAACCACCAGAGGTCCCTCAGACGAACCCACATACACTTCAAAGTGTTGCAAAGACCAAATCAGAGCAAGCGCTTCCTTTTCAATCACAGAATAATTAAGTTGGTAAGAATTAAACTTTCTAGAAAAGAATCCAACTGGATGATTAATGCCATCTTCAGAAGTCTGTAACAAAACGGCACCAGCACCCACATTGCTGGCATCCACTTGCAACTGAAACGCTTGGTCAAATTTTGGAGCCTTCAAAACAGGACCCTCTGTAAGAAGCATTTTTACTTTTTCAAATGCTTGCTGACAACCCAAAGTCCAGCTAAAGTCTATTCCTCCCCTCAATAAATTTGTCAGGGGGCCACCACTGTAGAAAAATTTATACAAAAACAATGATAAAATCCTACCATCCCTAGAAATCGCATAAGTTCTTTCTTGGTGGTAGGCGTAGGATAGTTATCTATCGTTTCCACCTTTGCACGGACCGGGAGCACTTGACCTTGCCCTACCACTTTTCCCAAATAAACTACTGTGGCCTTGGCGAACTCACATTTTAACAAATTAACAGTCAAATTTGCCTTCACAAATCGATCAAATAGTGCTCTAATTTGAACTATATGTTCATCCCAAGTTTGACTAGACACGACGACGTCGTCTAAATACACAGCACATCCCCTCAAACCAGAAATAACTTGATTCATTAAACGCTGGAACGTTGCGGGAGCGTTTCGCAACCCAAAACTCATAACCTTATACGAAAATAATCCCGACGGTACAATGAAAGCAGAAATTTCTTGAGCTCTTTCCGTTAAAGGCACTTGCCAGTAACCTTTGAGTAGATCAAACTTGCTAACGAATTTAGCGTTTCCCACCTGGTCAATACAGTCCTCAATTCGAGGCAATGGAAACGAATCGGGTTTTGTTATAGCGTTTACTTTTCGATAATCAGTACAGAATCTGAATGATCCATCAGATTTACTCACCAACAATGACGGAGATGCCCAACTAGAAAAAGAAGGTTCAGCGATATCGTTTTTCAACATATAGTCAATTTCGTTCTCTAGTTGTTTCTTTTTATTCACAGATACTCGATAATAACGCTGACGAATTGGAGCCGAATCTCCCACATCAATGTCGTGTTCAATCAGACTTGTACGAGACGGAGTATCGGGAAACAGTGTAACATATTCAAAAATCAAATTAATCAAATCGGTACGCTGTACCTCTGTTAAGTGACTAAATCGATCGTGTAAAGAGCTCAATGCTTCCGAATTGTGTAAACGACCCTGAAGAATAGAGTCTCCAGGATCAATCTCATCCTGGTCCCCACTTATCAAAATTGAAGCGGTTGATGATCCAACATAGTCACAGGCAAAATAACCTGTAAGCAGAACAGATTTAATACAAGAATCAGGTGCATCAACTTTGTCTTCCATATTTATTTTAGGATCCCCAACATCTTCAGAACCATAAAAAGGCTTTAACAAATTTACATGACACACTCTAGTCTTCTTTCTCCGATCTGGCGTATTAATTAAATAGTTCAGGTCAGAAATTTTACGAGCAACAGTATATGGACCTGCAAATTTGGCCTGAAATGGTGACCCAACAATAGGCAACAAAGCAAGGACCTGATCACCCGATTGAAATAAACGCAATTCTGTACGACGATCAAAGAGTCGTTTCATTCGATCTTGTGCTTTACTCAAAGATGCTTTTGCCAATTGACATGCTTCAAAAATTCGTCTGCGAAAATCACTCACGTATGATAAAATATTTTTGGGTGGATCAAATTTTTTCCAATCTGCAGACAAAACCGCTAGTGGACCACGCACATCATGACCAAAAACAAGGTCGTTCGGACTAAATCCGGTACTCTCCTGAGCGGCTTCCCTAGCTGACATCATTAACCAAGGTAACCCAGCTTCCCAATCCCTACCCATCTGAACACAGTATGATCTCAGTAAAGACTTTAATGTTTGGTGAAATCTTTCCAGTGCTCCATGACTTTGGGCATGATACGCACTGGAAAGATTATGTTGTATATGAAGCTGTTTCAAAACTTGACCAAACAAGTTGGAAGTAAAAATTACTCCCCTGACCAGACTGAATAATTCGTGGTATTCCAAACACTGAGATAAACTGAGTCAGTGCTTTTACAACCAACTTTGCAGTTAGAGAACGTAACGGGTACACAGCTGGATATCTAGTCACTTGGCACATAACCGTGAGCAAATATTCATTTCCCGCTTTTGACCGGGGCAATGGCCCCACACAGTCCACAATAAGATGCTCAAACGGTTGACTAACAGCAGGAATTGGATAGAGAGGAGCCGGTTTTATAGACTGGTTTGGCTTTCCAGTAAGCTGACATGTTTGACAAGACTTAATGTACTTAGATATATCACGCTTCAATTTTGGCCAAAAGAAACGTTTCAAAAGCAACTTATAAGTCTTTTTCACTACCAAATGTCCAGATGCATCATGTGCTGTTTGTAAAACAAGTTGATGGAGAGACTGAGGTACTACAATTTGTAGCACAGGATCACCAATTACAAATTCTCCATGCGGCACCCACTTTCGAACCAACACATCTTCCTCTAGATAATATCCAGAGGGAAGATTAACGATTTTATCATAAGGGACAACTCCGTCAAACAACTCAATAAGAGTAACATCAGCTTTTTGTTCTTTAATTAAATCATCGCGTGAAACCGATAAAATGGAAGGGATCTCCAGAGTTTCATTCCCCATCCTTTTCGTTTTAGATTTAAGATCAGATTGTATCTTACTCATAGACCGTGTTATCACGCATGACGGAAACACATTCGAGGAACAGGTAAAACTTTCATCAGTCATCTCAGAAAGCGACACAGATGGTGTAACCACCAAATTTGGTAAAATGTTCTGCCAAACTCGTTCACCAGCCAAATTATTTCCCAAGATTACCTGTACTCCTTCCACAGGCAAACAGGAACGCACAGCAACCTCCACTTCTCCCTGGATCAAATCAGAATGCAAAACAATTGTATGTAGGGGAACAGAAATCACATTCAGACCAATGCCCCTAATCAATACATCGTTTCCAGTGTAAGAGTCATTCGAAAAAGATAAAATAGACTCTAGGACAAAGGTTTCTGACGATCCGGTGTCACGGAGAATTTTGACTGATACATCTTCCGTAGAATTAACCAATCTCACAAAACCATCTGTAACAAATGGAGAGAATGTTGAAACACATTGCGAACAACTCTTCTGCACACTATTCACTTCTGAAGCAGTCACAGCCAGTACAACAGGTTTCACTGAGGACTTAGATTTCGTTTTAGCAATGTCTCTTGCTTTCAGCAACGGACACTCATTCTTCCAGTGACCAAACCCATGACAATAATTACACGTTTACCTTCTCTTTTTCTCCAAAAACAAAACGTTGTCTGTCAGGTGAAGTATGCAAAAATTTGGAAGATCTGCTAGGATCATACCCTGATTCTTTCTGAAAATTTTCTCCAATATTTTTATAACCAAAAAAGGTTTTATGAATCAGAGAAAATTCATCAGCCATAACGGCCGCCTCATATGCCGTGTCGGGTTTACGCTCACTAATATATGTTGCTACACGTTGTGAAACAGCATTTTTAAACCGTTCAAGCAACATCAACTCCTTCAAATCGTCTAATGTTTTCACGTCAGAAGCTGTACACCAACGACTGAAATACACTGAAATATCATGTACAAACTCAACATGCATTTGACTATCAGTTTTCTTCCAGGACCTAAATTTTTGTCTATAGGCCTCTGGGACCAATTCGTATGCCCTCAACACTGCATTCTTAACAGTCAAATAATCCTTAGCATCTTCCACACTAAGAGACGAATACGCTTCTTGAGCTTTGCTTACAAAAACAGACTGCAACATAAGCGTACGCTCCTCATCTGGCCAATTACGTGCCTCTGCCACACGTTCAAATAACAAAAAGAAGCGTTCAACATCTTTTTCGTCAAATCTAGGGATCAATCTCATATTAGTCACTACATCAGATTTACACAAAGCCAAATCACGCTCTACACCTCCAGTTAAAGGAAGTTTACCATCTCTTATTAGATCTAAACGATAACGTTCAAGGTCAAGTTGTTGTTGTTGTAACTGAACTTTAGACATCTCAACACGATTTTGCGCTTCTAACAGTTTCTCTTTCATCTCAGTTTGAACTAATAATAATTGTTTCTGTTGTTCAAATGTTAGCTGAGACATTGTAGACGTCGCAAAAAACTCTGATGCACCTTCCGAAAATTCAGACTCTAAAACACCACGCTTGATTAACTCCGTTTTTACCAGGGATATAATATTGTCTTTTAAACGTATATCTTGGCTTACCAAATTTATTTTATAATGACCTGCAAGTTCCACTAGTTGATCCTTAGTCAAATCGTTTAATAAATCTTCACACGGAGCACTAACAAATTCCTCAACCTTTGAGGCCATTGTGAAAGACAAAAGTACGGCTACTTAATTGTCCCAAAAATATTTGAGGGGTAAAAATTAGATAAGCAATTCCCTCTAACTAAATTTCAAAACTATCTAAACTCATCCCTAATCTTCGTACAGTTACTTGCAGCGGGTTTTTATACACTGTAAACCAGCGTTTGAAATAGCGACCGATTAACAAGTCACCATTACAAAACACGGACGTGTTCCCGAGACAACTGCTCTAACTGCTTTCACCGTACAAACAAAACAAACTAAAATAAAAAAAGATCGGAGTATCCTATTACGGATTCCCCGCTAAACCTAAACAGGGAAAGGCATATCCAACAATAAACCTCCCCTCAAATATACAAATAGTAGCCTGTACTTACCAAAGCCGAACTCCCACAAAGCAACCAGAAAAAGCCAAACCAACCATATCCTCCAGAAGTTTACAAAAACAAATATCTAAATTTAACGGACGAGCCCCCACATTTGTCACGACCGGCTCAAAGCCGTGACAAAAGATAGGAGGACATAGTCAGTTTGGTTTGGTTGCAACGAAAATGTTTATTAACATAAATAGAAAATTAAATAAAACTAAAAATCAACACAATCAAACACAATTTCTGTCAGACACATCATTAGTCAAAGCATCAGACAGAACCAAGTTTAAAGTAACAACAAAATCCAAAATAAACAAAGACCAAACGCAAACAGGAGCCAGGGCACCCATGCCAACAAAGCCTAAGCTTTATAGAGGGAAGAACAGGTGTACACGGTTCCCTTGATGAGTCTCCCAGCCACACCCACTGGCCGGCCGTAGCAGGAAGAAGAGGAGACCCGTCACATCTGTCACCCAGACGCCACTGTATTGAAGGCAATCACGGCAAGGGTTAATAGGGACCAGGCGGCCGGCGAAGGAAGGTCGGATCAGGGGGGCGCTGTTAGTCAGGAGCCTCCAGCGCGGTCCCGAGCCGTAGAAGAAGAGGCGCTACCTGACTACCCCATATTAAAGCGAACAGCGACATCTAAGGGAAAGAAAGATCAAGTAGAAAATCCTTTTTACAAATTAAAACTAGGCAATAGCTTCGAAACATTCCAACTCGGAAAAGGCCTATATCGGCCGACACATGCTAAGATAAAAAAGAATGAAACTAATTTAGAGAGAGAAAATCAGTGGGACGTCGAATATGCGCCAGGTATATCCTGCGGGCAGCTTTGGAGTCTGTTGAATGGGAGAGATGCTTTTGCTATCCTCTCGGACGAATCGCTGACGCAGAGGGCTAAACGAGCGATATTGGCTCAGAAAGATTTGACGAATAAAGCCGCACTCGAAAGATTAGTTAGGAAGGGAGTTGGAGACAAGGTTTTCGAGGAATATTATTCAGGTCCAGAGGACGAGGGCTCGGAAGACGAGCAGGATGAAGACGAGGGAGAAGACTCAGAATATGAAGAATTAATACGTCCGGAAGAGCGGACGCCTCGCAATGTGACGCCCGTCCCGGGCAGGGTGATACCTGCGCCGTGAAGGTTAAGGTTTAGGGAGAACAACTCGAGTTTAGGAGACCCTCCCGAGGCAGAAGTAGTTTGTCCCGTCGAGGTCAATGAAATAAACCAACATTTAGAAGCGTTGCACTTAGGCACGCCGGGTCAGAGACGACCGAATGTATCTGTTGAACAGGTGCAGTCCCTGCGACAGCTCGAGTTTAGCGTGGGGGGATCACGGACGACTCTAGAAGAATTAATGAAAAAAGATCACGAAATGAAACTCCTAAAGAAAGCGAAACTGAAAAATACCACAGCAAAAGGCAAAGTCAGGGAGTTAGTTCGCTATGGAGAACAAATGAAAATTTCGGCGGAATCAGTTGACGTTCATATTTTAGCGGAATTTGGTCTTCAGGGAGGACGGAAATTAGCTAAGACATTAGAGGGATTAATCCCGACTAATAGGGAAGAGCTAGAACAAGAGAATTTTGAGGCGCAATGGCGCACGGTAGGCACGCTGTCTGCCTGTCAGGAGGTCGCCGAAAAAGGGGTCGGGGGAATTTTGAGACATTTTCCAGGGAGTTAAATGAAACGCTCTAGTAGGAAAGAAGGAGTTTCTCTTGTACGGCCCCGAAACGTCTCCGGAAGAATTAGAGAAAGCATTAATTCATTACGACAGAAAGACGGAGATTATACAATCAGAAAAAGAAAAATCACATACTACTAATAATAAAGCGCCACGTCCAAAAGACCAGCCTAGGAGATCAGAGCGAGAAAGGAAGCCGTATAATCATTACAAAAGGGAAAACATGCCTTCTCCGCGCCCTGATTATAGGTCAGATCAGAGATGGAAAAAAGGGGAAGAGAGGGCAGGAAGAAATGATCAGAAATATCAATCTCGAGGAGGTGGAAAATACAGAGATCAGTCGAGACCCAGAGCGAGGCAAAACGAAAGCACTCGCGGAACGGGCGGTTATATTAGCCCGGACAAATGGGAAAAGATGAGCGCCGATGAGCGAGTGCGAACCATAGCCGAGAGAGGCAAATCTAAAACGGGGACCAAAATAGGTCAAGTGAGAATAGAAAGTCCGCAAAGTAATGAGAGAAGAGAGTTGGTAGAACCAAAAGAAGTCAAAATAAAAAGAAAGAGGAGTCAGAGGAGGAACGCGGAAGAACCACGCGCGTAGGGATACGCGGCCCCCCTGAAATGCGCTCTAGCGAGTACAGAAGAGGTTGATAACAAATTATATAAAATTTATGATCAAACAACATTCGCTGTGGACACTGGAGCTGACCACTCCGTATTAAAACCATCAGAAAGACATGACGAATTAGTAAATAGGATAACGGTAGGAGATTTTGAAGGGAATTCCAGGAATAAAAAAGTTTGGAGAAAAGACAAAATAAATGTAATTTTTGGTAGTGACAACCTGCTGTGCCCAGAGGATTTAATCAAGATAGGGAAGATAGGGGTTGTTGATCAAAGTAAAGAGATCGAACGAATAGTGAGAGAGTCAGAATTAAGCGATAAAGGGGGGCTGGAAGAAGTCTTAAGAAAATATTCTGATTATTATTCACGCAGTAAGAATGACTGCGGGAAGGTCGACTGTAAATATCAACACGTAATCCAGGGAGGGATTCACCCTCCCCAGAGGCAATTTAAAATTAATTGCGCGGTGGAACAAGAGATCTCCGAGACTATTAAGGAATTAGCCCAGCAGGGAATTATTAGGAAATTAAAGCCTAATCAGCTAGCCAAGACGAATTCTCCGTTGCAAGCCGTAGCTAAAAATGACGGAACATGGAGATTAGTGACTAATTATAAGGCTCTGAATAAGCTAACAGTTCCCGACACCAGGTATCTCATTAACTGCAGCGAGGCGTGCGGCGAGATAGGCAAGGGGAGAGAGTGGCTTTCGAAAATCGACCTTGCGAACGGCTACTGGAGCATCCCTCTTGCAGAAGAGAGCCGTGAAAAGACTGCTTTTACGTTTAGGGGAAATCAATACGTCTTTAATGTATTGGCCCAGGGCTTGAAAAACGCGGGAAATCATTTTCAAAGTACGCTATTATCGATATTATCAGGGATACCGGTTATTGTTTACATTGATGACATTCTCCTCAGTACGGCCAGGGAAGAAGAACATTTGAAGCTGTTAGAGCGGACGCTAGACAGACTAACAAAGGCAGGATTGAAACCTAGTTTAAAGAAAATGGAGATTGGGAAACACAAAGTAGATTTCCTGGGATTTAAGCTAGGGAGAGACACCAGAGCTCTCACGACAAGCACGAGAGCGAAGCTGGAAGAGCTAGAGAAGTCAGCTCCGCCCCGAACGAGGAAGCAGCTGTAATCTCTACTGGGCACGCTGAATTATATCAGAGAGCTAATACCTAAATATTCTAGGGAGGCAAAAGTACTCTACAGCGGAACTAAAGAGGGAAAATGGTCATGGACCGAGCAAATGGAGCAAGCTAGGTTAAAATTGATCAGAATGGCGCTCGAAAGCGGAGAGCTAGAGCGGAGAGATGACAGCCTGCCATTACATGTACACGTGACAGAGCAGGAAGACGAGGCAATGTTGACGTTGTCAAATGAGGACGGAAAAGCACCTATCGCTTTCTTAACCCACCAACAGGAGGCAGCGATGAGGCGCTATGATCAGAACAGTGCAGAGAGAGTTCTAGCATCTGTGACAAAACGGTTGTTACAGCTCAAAGCTGTAGCCAAGGAGCAACCGATAGTGATTTTTTCGATGGCCGGGGAGTTGGCCCGAATAAAGAAAAATCTGATAATGGACCAAGCTCTCATAAACAGACAAAGGTGGGATATATGGGCCATAGTGTTAGGAGACACACAATTAGACTGGCGTTTAATGAGAACAAAAAGAGAGACTAAAATGACCAAATATCACGACAGACATCAGCACCTCCCAAAGTATTTCACAGATGGCAGTGAAAGGGCAGGGAAAGTTAGATGGGGGTTTTTGGTCAAACATGACGGTCAATTAATCACGTCAGGCGATGGGGAAATCACAGGCAGTGCTCAGCTGGCCAAAGTAACTGCCATGCTGAAAGCCCTCCAGAAGGCATAGGAGCTAGGCCACAAGGAAGTCGTGCTGACCAGCGATTCAGAATACGTGACGGACGGCATTAACAAAGAATTGGAGACCTGGAAAGCCAACGGTTTCCACAATGCCCGTAACAAGCCTATGGCACATAGGGAGCAATGGATGAGCATTGCAGAATTGTTACAGAAGATAACCACCCACTGCTACCACCAGGTGTCGCACACAAAGCAGGACAGTGAAGCGGCACAAGGCAATAGGGAAATTGAAAAGCTGATAGGTCAAGTAAAAATGCCAGAAATGATAGAGCTGTTCCAAAAAACTGCATGACGAATTGAACCACCCGAGTGTAAACATGATACAGATGGAATTGAGGCTGCGAAATTTTAAGATACCAAATTGGCCCTCCCATTATAGAAACACTAGGAAGAATTGCAGGGTATGCAGAAAGTTCATGACCGCCAGAGGGAGCCAAGAGAGCGATCTACCGAAGGACTTCCGGGGGCGGGAACTTAGTATTGACTTCGCAGGTCCTATTCGTCCGCGCACGAAGGCGGGAAACTGCTATTTCCTGTTAGCTGTCGAAAATCACACAGGAAAAATTATGATATGGGCTATGAAATCGGCGTTAGAACAAAACGTGGTGAACTGCCTACGAGAATGGATAAAATGGGAGGGAAAAATGCAGAGCTTGAGAGCAGACGGAGCGCATAACATCAGCGGAAGGTTAGTGGAAGACGTTTGTAAAGGAAATAAGATCGTTTTGACAAAGAGTATTCCTTATAGACCTGAAACGAACGGGATCGCAGAACGTGCGGTGCTAACTGTTAACCTGTTAACATGCACCAGGACGCCGGCGCACTGAAAGCTCTTTGTTTGCACACGTCATTGTTTTCAAACAGATAAAGTAAAACAGGACAAAATGAATCTTGACAAACTATATATAATTTTGAAGGTCTAAGCCTCTAGCATCTACGACAGATCGCTGTTTTTCGATAGAAAGCTTATAAGGAATGTATTTGTTAAATTTGTGTAAGCAGTACACATCAAAACATGTATAAAAAAACCGCAGTACATACCAGATTCATCCTGATAACGACACTCAAAAATCCCGGTTTAGTTTCAGAGATAAGGGTCCACTGAACAACATTCCATTGAGCACTTTTAGTCCAAAGAAACAACAACGTTGTAATTTGGATCGTTATTCATTTTTTACGTCTCATCTCTTCAGGGAGAGTTATTGTTTATGTCCGTTATGGAACAAATTACGCTCAAAAACAGCATCTTGGTGGTAAAAAAACAGCATGATTTTGTAGCAGGCAATGTCCCAAACAGAATGAGACCATCCAAAAAAAAAAAAAAGTCAAAGATACAGATTGTTTATTTGAATTCTGGTGCTCCCTCTCGATGGCGCGTGACACACTTGCTGTGACGCATCTGTCATCTGATGGGGGCGTAACTTTTTTGTACAAATAAACCTTTCTTTTTTTTTCTTCTTCAACAGTTTTCATATATGTTTGCGTGTTTTGTGGGTAATGTGCCTGTATCTGTATGATTAACATCTATATGGCTGATAATCAGCATGTAATTACTGACTGTTCACAGATATCAGTGTGAATGCAGTCTATATAAAAGGCCATTATAATGTGATTATTGACTATATTGGGCGGCCATCTGTATGATTAGCATCTGTATGAATGATCGTCAGCATGTGATTACTAATGGATAGTAAAGCCCAAAGGGTCTTCTTTCCAAAGACACCACAATTGTGTGTGTGGCACACTGAAGTCAGGAGCTGTTACCATTTTAAGTTAGTTAGTCATTATCAGCTGTGATTCCCAATATGGGGGGTGCTGGTTAACAGGTTAAAAACATGATATTAACTAGGTTCTCGAGGCATCCCTATTTAGGCATGAGAGAGCAACGTGTTAATGGAGGCACAATTCCCCATGTGGCCTCGAGATAGGCCAGAAGTGAAGGACAGGGTCCTTTGAGAAAGAGAAGAATATGTAAAGGAACTTAAGAAGAAAGACCGAGAGAGGGATTTAACTTTGACCGACGCTGAGGCGGCAAAATGGAATTTTACTCTCTGGCACGAGCCGCTTCTGAGATGTTTTCCGGAAGTAGACATGAAACAAGGGTCCCGCGGTAAAATCGCGTGGACATATGTGAAAATCGACGAACGTTGGCAGGTGAGGAGCTGCGTGACGAAAGCGTTCATTAATGGTGCTTATTATGATAATGAGCAGATTACCGAAGAGCCGACCAAAGTTTTCAGCGTGATCATGCATTATAAAATTAATATTTTAGCATGTGCGCACCCCGACTTCGATTGGATCGGGGGGATTGAAGCAGAATTGCATGAAAAACAACCTGATGTGCGTGTGGTGCGTCGAGGTTTCATGAGATAAACACGCAGGCTCCTGTGTGAGCCCCAGAAATAACGTGTGTTTGCAGGATAAAATGCAGCGGTCTGTGTCGGTGGAGAGCTTGACGGAGGAGCTAACGGAGTCGAGGCAAGTCATCGAGAAGCTACGGACACAGCGGAGAGTCTGCATATGGATGAGTATCATTCTTTGGATAATTCTAATGTTAGGAATATTTTTATTAATATTAATTAGAGTAAGTTACATGTTAGAATGGGAGATTATGACGGGGAGAGTTATTTTTGCAGAGTTGCAAGTAGAGAGAGAGAATGTTACCAGATATGAATTAACTGTGTGGGGAACGAACAAAGAAAAAAGGAGTGAAATAGAGAGGAATACCGCACATTTTTGGAGATGGTTAGATGACATTAGTAGGGATAAAGTAATGTATTATATGGTAAGAAAACCTAAAGTGAGGCTAAAAAGTACCGTAAAAATAAAACATTGGTATAGCAAGAAGGTAGAAATATATGAAGAAAACTGTTTTATTGAGGAACGAGAAGGAAACGAAACAGTTAAATATTTTATTGGATCGACTTACAGAACCAGTATAAATGAAGAAATTGGAGGGTGTTGGATATTGAGAACATGGAAAGACTTTAACCCATGGAAGATGGGTCAGTGTAAAGTTAGAGGAACAGTAAAAAGAAGTAAAAGAAGTAAGGAAAAAGAGAAAATAGTTTCAGCTGGGAAAATAAAAAAGAATATAGAAGATTGGATAAAAGCTAGTAAAATAATTAATCCGGAAGTCGAGTTCGTTTTACTGACACCGGCGAAAGATAGAGTGGTCGGTTCCCGTAGAACAGGTTATGCAGAAATGGAGGTTAAGTCTGAGATATGGATTGATTCAAAATTAAATCAAACTTATCCGTGGATTTGGAGAAAGAGAATGGCTCTTCCGTGGGTCAAGTTTAATTCTAAAATAGGATACTGGGAAATAGATAACACGAAATGGGAAACAGACATGTATCTAGCTAAAATGGAGTTAAATAAGATGTTAAAGACGGAAAGAGACATTAAAGAGCATTATGAGAGTAATGTGAAACTGTTAGAAAAATGCGTGAGGAAAGAGCTTAGCAAAAGGAGACATGGGAAGAAATATTTTTATACAAAAATAGATTATAGCGATTTTGCTTATGCAAATTTTTGTGATAAAAATAAAGATGTTTTAGATTGTAGTGACTTCCTTAATGGCACAGACCCCTTCACGGGGAATCAAACATCGGAAGTTTTGAGTATAAAAAGAAAATTATACATGAAGAGAGTGAACATTTATAGGGGTAAAGATAAAAAAGGTTTTAGACAGAATTTAATTTTCTTTGAAGATGCAGTGTACGGAGTAGCAGGTTCAGAATGCGGAGAAGTGTTGAGAGCATGCGCTGCTGGACACGATTCGATAACATTAAACCAGATGGCAGCGGTTTTGTGTTATGTAAACAGCGGAATCACTCCACTGCCATGGACGTTTAAGAAGAGTAGAACAGCAAATAGGTTCGAAATGAGTTTCGGAGCAGGAGGAGTGACCAGGATCATAGATAGGAATTCGGAGTGGAAAGTATTGCACGGGCCAGCTCAGATAGCTGATAATAGTATGATTCGTTACAAAGTCCCGAATGGAGGACGTAATGTCCCGTTGACTAGACTTGATGCTATAGCAATCGATGATTTATCTCATACAATTCAGAGGAAAGGCTGGAGAGAGAAGTGGTGCCGAGGCAAGGATGATAATTATTACTTAGGCCTAGATTGGATGAAGAATAGTCTTTGCGGCACGAGCATTGAAATTGTAGGAGAACGAATTAAAGGTGGTCCTAGATGGTAAGAATCTCCTGGAGAGTTTGTACAAAAGGGGTCCAGGGGATAAAGAAGGCAGCTAGTGCAGTAGTTAGTTTTATTATGAAGGATATGTGGTCGGGATTAATAGGCTTTCTAATTAACACTGGTTGGTATTTGTTATATGGAGGATTGGCTTTATTAGGTTTAGTTTTATTGTTCATCATTTTGAAATGGTCATGTGCTGCGTTAGGTATGAAGATATGTTCAAAGACAATTGAGAAAGGTGATGAGCTTTCAGTTCTAGAAAAGCTGTTAGATTTTCAAGATAAGAGACAGAAACGTTTCAAGCAGAGAAGGAGAAGCGTTTCTGAGTATCCTTTGTTGTGAGGAAATGGAAAGAAAAAAAAAAAACGGTTGCAGGGCATGAAGACACCTGTCGAAGCTAGATAGCGGAAAAAGAGGAGGAGGTGTTAAAAAGACATATAGAAAATATAGGTAGGGTGTAACGGATGGAGAGGTCACTCGTGAGTTGAGGTGACCACTAGACAATACTGCAATTATAATTGTTGAGACAAAGAATAATTGAACCTTTTTTGGAAAAAAAAAAAAAAAAGGGGGGGAGGAATTTACATTTTTGGAGAGAACCAATTGTTCCAGATACAGACCAACAGAGATCTAAATTCGATAAAGCTAGAAATGGCATCCAACTGGGCAGACAATCAGACTACCAACGGAACTGTTGGAGGGAACGGAGAGGTTTCTCCGGTCGTTCCGGAATCTTTGATTCAGGTTAGTGAGATTGGGATATTTATTTTATGGGTGCTAATACAGTTCTTGAGAAAAAAATCTCTGTTGGCATCTAACAGGGGCCTTTTTACAAATAATTAGGATAATTTTGATGAAAAGAATTAGTAAAATCATTCTGATTTGTAATGTGATTATAATATCTGAAGGATGGAGTAAGATATTGGGGGTCAGAGGAATGATTGCATTAACTATGACAAGTGTGTGTAAATTATTTATTGATTTAAGTGTGATGATACTAGAAAAGGACTATTTCGTATTTTGGTGTGAAATGACAATTATTTCAATTAATGCAGTATACTTAATGGGTATATTGATGGTTAAACATAGGAGAGAAGCCTGTTTGTGGGTGGTCGTGGGAACGATCACTTTAAGTGCTTTATTGTTAGGAGGTTATTTACATAACATAGAAATTATTTTATTAGGTGTTTTAATTTTGACAAGTAGATCGGATAAAATGAGCAAGAAAATTAAACAAAGTATTGAGTGTTGTAAAAGTTTTACAAATATGGACTCAGCCCATCCTATTTTTACCTAAATTTCAGGATCTGGTGGGATTGGCGGCGCTTAATCGAATGATCTCTAACACGGCTAACCCGACTGAAAGGAAAAAGAAGAGCCATAGACAGAAGCAAATTTGTTATGGGTGTGGAAGTTCTACAAGAATTGTGTGTTTTGAGTTAATTAATTACCAGCGTTTTTGTGCTAAATGTGTTAGGACACCAAATTATACTGTAATTGACGGATTAGGAAAGACAGTGCCTATATGGAACCTAGTACATTCCATGACAGCTCGAAGAGATGTCAGAATGGTGGCAGTTACAGGTATGCGGGTTCTTAGAAGTAGAATTAGAAAAAAATAAAGAGGGTATTTTACAAATACCTTGGTGGGCTAAATTATGCGTGATGGGTAGACAATACGAACAGCCAAAAGAAGAGAAAGTACGAACTATAATAATATTTCAAGTATTTGAATATTTAGAGCAACAAGAAACGGAAGCTTGGGATGGCAAAGAATTTAAAAAAGAGAAAATGACTGTGAGTACAGGAGTGTATGGATTGGCTTTCATAGATGGTCCGATTTTTTTCTACAGGCCCATGCAGTAGCGGTGCAGTGGAAAGGAGGCCGGACGGTTAAACAGACTCTAGAATGGTTTTTAAAAACGGCGCTGAGTCAGCCGAAAACCATAGAAAGGGTTAATCTTTCCTGGACGGCTCTGCGGGTATTTGTGGAAAGGGATGGGGACCGGGATGAATGTCTTTTGCATAACAATCCTAGAAAACAGTGTAATCTTTCTAATTGGGACATGAGAAAATTTACAGAAGTAACCTTTTATAAAAGAAGTAAAAAGTTTACAAGTAAACACATCGGCATAGTTTATATGGAATGTGCCGTAGATAGACTGCCGGTAGATGGGCGATTTACTAGGGAATGCGATCTGGAAACTTCAAGAGAGGGTGAAGTATTTCCTGACTTAATTGATATGACATTTCCTGATCGATCCTCTAGTAGCAGGAAGAAACATGCAAGCAAAATAGAAATTGGTTTTAACTGTCTTATAGCTCAAGGACTCCAGCGTGACCGAGACAAGGAGGCCAAGAAGCAGAAGAAGGAACGCCGGAGGCGGGCCCAGAAGGCAACTGGAGGACCAAAAGATCTTCTTTAAATTGAGGGCAATTCTGAAGTTAATGAGGGAACAAGAATTAATGTTTAAAAGAATAACAAAGTTGATGAGAGAGATTATTGATTTACATGATTTTTCTCCTGATTTACAAATGTTAACATGTGATCTAGGAGCAATGGATCTTCAGACTATTACAGAGATATAAATGCTGTAATGATGTTAAAAGTATGTGCTGTGTATTACAAGAGCACAATTATGTATTACTGTGTTTATTCTTGCTATGTAAAAGGGACGGTTGGATGAAATGAGATGCATTTTGCAATTGTGGTTGCAGAATGGAGCTTCTAGCTAAAACCGAAGTGTGTAAGGATGGATGGAGGTGTGAGGTTGTGGTCCAGACACCTACATTCAATATTTAGTATGTGCTAAGTAAGAAGCTTTTCTTATGGTTTAAAATAGCTATAGGCAAGCTTGTTATTGAGATGATGTTTTTTTCCTGTTTGAACTCTTGACATTACTTCGAGAGAGCTGCCCCAGCAACAGCCACGTTTCATGTTTGCGTAACAGGTGGAAATGCGAGATATGGGCAGAGGTAGATGGAGTGTAAACTGATAGGAGGGTTCTATTTGTTAGATGATGTGTAAGGCTATAAAATGAAGATGAAACGGAAGTGCGAGGCCGGCATTCCGTGGTGAAGACTATACGCTTGTTATTTTCTTATTATATTGCTTATGAGTTATTGTTTTTAAATAAAACGAAACCAATTGTTGGTGATTCGTTAAACCTATAAATCCAGTCTCTGAGTAATTAATTATTAAATAACCAGTTATCAGAACCTGAATAAAATCTTATTTCGAGCTTCAAGTGCACTGGACTTGATTGAGCCAGGACGGACACCGGGAGAGAGGGGTTGAGACTTCCGACAGCATCCATTCATTCAAGAGGTAAATATGAATCTGGTGATTGCAAATTGCTTGTGAATGTTATGGTTGTAAACCGAGAATATCCATCTCACTTTCGGTATAAAAATACTACAATCTGCACAACTTCAGCTCTCATAAAAGTCTTTCCTTGTTGATAAAAATCATTGAATTATGCGTTAACGATCAGGGGATCCAGGTCGTGTTTGTCGCTGGACCATTAGCAGAGGTTTCCCTCAAATCTCTCCTGGTTTTTAGAGGTTTCCTTAAGATGATAACCCGATAGCATAGCAGGAAATTGGCCAGCCAGTTGGGTGAGGTGCTGTTCATTTGTCAATTTTTACGACTTGCAGATAGTGAAGAAAGAAGTTCTTTGAGCCTAAGGAATGTGCTCGCAAGTATGGTGTGTGTGTGCGTTCTCGCTTCCCCCAAGGCATTACACATCCCCCTTTGCTCGGTGAGGTTCCCATTGCGAACGTCGGCGGGCACTGGAACAAGAAGCAGGGAGAACAGGCACACACAAGACACAAACAACATCTCCATCACTGACTGAATCCTGGTGCAGAGTAATTTGGGAAAGAACAGGTTAGGAACTTGAGAAGATGTAGGGGTGCATTCTTTAGGATTACTGGCAATTGAGTCATTCCGATTGGTTTAATTGTCAGGGGTGTGACGAGGCGGTATAGGCGTGATCTCAAGCAGGTTGGTTGAGTTCTCAGGTTTGGGTTCTTGGTCGGTTTTATCACGTCGGAAAATGCGCGGGACGCCTGACGTGCATTTGTTGAAAGACTCTTGAACGGCGTTCACTCGCTTGTGTAGGAGTAAGGCCAGTGTCAATGTCACAACGTACCCTACAATAGTAGAAATGCAAAGCGCTGTGTCAGCGGCAGACCAAGACCGAATAATAGGCGCGCCAGCGGCCGGATGCGAGCAAAAGCTTCTAAAGCTGTATCAACAGGATTCAAGTCAATAAGTTGCATTCCTTCCACCTTGATCCTTTCTTCCAATTCTGGCTCGAGGACGAAGGAGTGCTGTGTGAAGAAGGGTGAGATTTCAATTTCAGCCTGATACTCGTCGTCGGTAAGGTGATACAATGCTAACTCATCAATATGGAGGATCTAGTCCTTAGGGACAGTGATCCATAAAGTTTGGTTGGGCAGGATAATGCGTGTGGCTGTGTCGTGTTGATCGTATGTGAGGGTAGCTGTTCGTGCTGGGGTGTTGACCAGCCATCGGTTTCCGATGATTTCGGCTTGCGTTACCTCAACTTGAGAACGTGGTGTCGCTTCGGCGGGGCAGCTAGTGTCGGGTCTAATGGATTCTAGGCCGCAGATGCCCTCAGTATTATCGCGGACGAAGGGTTTACTCGGGCAAAGGCAGTGAATGTCCTTAGAGAGTGTACACATCCTTAGGTTTGGGGCCAAGTACAACTGCTCGTTGTTATCGTGATACGCAACGACTTCAGGAGTGTGGATTTTGACATAGGTGTTCCCTTGCCAAAATCCCACATTCACAACGTCTTTGAGCCGGTAAATGTTATTAGAGTCGATAATGGGCCAACTGAGGAGAAAGGCCAAGTCGCCTGCTTCCGGGTCTACGTACAAGGGAATAGCGCTACCCAGGGAAAAGGCGAGATGGGTTTGGATGGGACTAGCAGGGCCCACGGTGGCCGAAGTTAGGATGTTTTGGACAAGGCTAATAGGTATCAAGTAGTGTGGAATCCTACCCATGGCTAAGTTATCAATCGAGGAACTTACTTCACATAGCACGTCGGTCATGATTTGGCGGGTCGCCTCGATCAGTTGACAACGGTTCTCACAACGACTTACAACGACTTTACTGAAGGGAGTCAATCTTAATTTCGGGACCTGGATTTAAATAATTGATAAAGGGGGTTCCCTGATGAGGGGAGAGGAGATTATATTGAGAGAGGAAGAAGGAAAAACACAAAGAGAGACACAGGTGAAAGGAAACAACAAAACGAAAAACTGAGGCACAGGGACACCGAATGAGGTAAGGCAGCAAACGAGTGTCACATGTGTAAAGTAACTCCTCTCTACTAGAGGTTGACTCTAGCAGTGCAGCTGAGGAGAGAGTGTAAGTGTTGTGTTTCAACAAGGTCGCTATATGTTTTCCTAAACAACAGAAATTATGTTAGTGTGGTGTAGAGCGTATGATTGTCGGTCTTTGTCAGTGGGTTTGATCTTCCCCCTTTCCCGGTCGGCTGGAGCTCTGGTGCCTCTTTATCTGGTTTCGATGGACCCATCGAAGGACTGGCTCGCTGCGCCCTTGTCTGATTTTGATTCGGTAGGCGACAGATGAGAGCTTGTCTACAATCTCGTGGGGTCCTGTCCAGTGAGGTAGGAAATTCTTTGACAGGCGATGGGGAGTGTTCTGCTTTGGTTGGGCAAAGCTGTAGTACCACACTTTGTCTCCGACATTGAACTCATGGTGAGAGGCCTTTTGGTCGTAGTAGGCTTTACGACCTTCCGCGCTTCATTGTAGTTGCTGCTGCGCGAAGGCGAAAGTCGTTCTCAGGTGCTGATGCAACTCTTCCAGGTATTGGTGAGTGGTATAGGTGGTAACGAGGTTCAGGTCACCAGGTTGGTACAGCAGGTGTAGCAGTAGCGTCATGTTTCTCCCTGTCTTCAATGTGAATGGGGGTACGCCGGTAGACTGGTGAGGGGTGGCTCGAGCAGCCATCAGTACCAGCGGAAGTTTAATATCCCAATCCTTTTGATTGGCGGACACATACTTCTTCAACATGCTGACCACTGTTTCATTGGCCCGTTCAACTTGACCCGAGGAAATTGTGTGATGGCTTATATGGAGCTTGTCCTGTACACCAAGGAGTTTCCACACTTCCTGCATGATGTCGGTGGTGAAGTGGGTTCCGCGGTCAGAGTTGACCCTTAAAGGCAGTCCAAATCTTGAAAAGATGTGGTTCATTAACAGGCAGGTCATTGTTTCTGCTGTATCATTGGGAGCTGGGAGGCACTCTATCCACTTCGTGAATTCGCAGACCACGGTGAGGAAGTATTTGTTACCTCGCGTTGACCGTGGCAAGGGTCCTACCCAGTCTATTTGGAGGTCCGACCATGGGAAAGTCATTCCTTTCCTTTGCAGTGGGGCTCAGTGGTTTGGGTTTGCCGGTTGAAACTGGCAACACACCAGGCATCCTTTTACGTATTCCGCCACGTCTTGCTGCATGCCAGGCCAGTATGCTACTTGCTTGAGTGTTTCATAGGTGGCCTTGGCGCCGTGTGTCCTGCGCATGGTGCATCGTGGGCATGTGTTAGCATCATCCCCCTTTGGCCGTGAGGGACTATGAGCTTTGGCGTAGTTAGGGCCTCAGGGACATATGTGAACACACCGTTTCTCAGATGCAGCATGTTCTTGATTGAGTGGAGCGTGCAGAGCTCGGAGGAAGTGGCTAGGTCGGAGGTGGAAATAGGATGAGTTAAGGGGTCGGAAATGTGAGCTGCCATAGTTCGCAGTGTTTGATCCGCATGTTGGAGTGTGAGGAGATCATTAGCAGCGAACTGAGGTGAAATGGCAATGTGGGAGGAGGTGGGGGTTTGTACGCCAGTGGCGTGTTGGCGGCGGGTTATGGCCGCTACTGAAGGGTTGGGAGGGAGGGCTTGAAATGTCCAGGACTCTCCGTGTAATGCACCTGCTTTGGCGAGGGCATCGGTTTGGTCATTGAAGTCTTTGTCTTGTCCTGGTTGACGTGAATGACCTCGAACCTTTTTCCAGTAAACGATAATGTCATGTTCAGTGACAATGGCATCGCCTGCTTGGAAGAGTTCCTGGTGTTTGACAGGCTTGTTGTTAGCTGTCTTGAATCCATTCTGTTTCCATCCAGCTAAATGGCATGTGAAGCTTAGACGGGCGTAGTTCGAATCGGTACAGATGAGGAGTTCTTTGATGTTGTGGGATGCCACCATTTGAAGTGTGATGAGGATGGCTGCTATTTCAGCATATTGCGATGAGCGAGGGCCTAAGTTGAATTGCTGCGGTGGGCAGGGGTCGTTGTTGAGCCAGACCACTCCCTCTCCAGCTTGTAAATTGCCCTTGTGGTTGTAGGAGCAGCCGTCGACATATGCTGTGGGCATTCCTTCACATACATTCTCCTCGAAGTACCTGTGATTTGTCAGTTGAGGTTGTGGCGGTTCTTTAGGTTCCGCTGGAGTGTGCAGCGTGTCCGTTGAACAGTTTTGGCAGGCCGCTAGCCCGTTTCCAAGTGAGGATTTGTAGTTTTGGGCATATCTTGCCTCGACGTCCAGTCCTTGGAGTGTCATTAGCCAGGTAGCTATGCGTGCATTGGTCACCACGCCATCTCTGATGCGTTGACTGTTTAAGAAGGTGACCGGCTGATGACAAGTCTCGATGATGACCTTCTGTGCACCGATGTAATTAGAGAAACACTGGATAGCCCACACAGTGCAAAGCAAAGCCTTTTCGCTGTTTGAGTACTTGCATTCTGGGGGAAGCAGCGTTTTGCTGGCATAAGCGACCACTCGTTTGTCTTTGTCATGGAGCTTGTATAGGCCTGCGCTGAGACAATGATTGGAAAATCCAGCGGCCAGATAGAATTCTTTTCCTGGGCAAATGGTACTTGCTGATTCAACTTGCGATAGTCGATGGTGGGCCGCCATTTGCCGTTGGGTTTTAGGACTGGCCATATCGGGGCAGAATATGTGCTGTTACAGGGCCGGATGACCCCCTTTTCCAGCATGGAATCAACAATCTCTTGCATTGGCTCGTATGACGCTATTGGAATCTTGTACTGTCGCACAAATGTGGGTGGCGCATTTGGGTTTGTCGGGATGCGCACAGTGTGGATGTTGGTCAGTCCACAATCCAGGGAATCCTTTGCGAAGGAGTTCTTGTACTTGTGCAGAACCTCTTTGAGTCCTTGGCGATCCGCTTCATTATGGAGGTTTGTTTTGTTGGCATCCGCCTCACTCAGGATCTGTTGAACTTGTGCGTTGAACCCGGCGTAGGGTTCTTCTGCAGTGAGGTCATTTGAGGGGCTTTGGGCCCCCGGTGGTCACCTGTGTAGGTGATTCTGTCGCAGGCTGTGTTGAGACAGCGTAGACAGCGAGATGAGTGTCATCTGTTAGTTCTGACCGGCAGACGCTTTCTCTGGACACCGGCAGAATGGACGTGATGGCAATGATTTCATGGGGTTTTGTGAACGTTACGGTGTCGTCGTATTCGTCTGACATTAGCTGTGTGGGTATAGGGCCAATGACAGGTACCATCAGTTCAAAGTCGTGGAACGCCTGGCTGATGAGCCATTCCAGGTGATTGGCTTTGGGAACGTGGATGTCTTGGGCCGTACAGTTGTTGAACAACACATACACAGCACGAGATGACACTTCCATGAGAGGTGTGGCTTCCAGAGTCAGTCCGAGTTTTAGGCAGGTCCTGGAAGGTTGGAAGAAGCCTAGCTTACTGTTGAGAGTTTGGCCAGGTCGCATGTTGAGGCGGATGCTGACACTCTTGCTGTAGGCAGGTATTGTGGCTTCTTGCTCCGTGATCATAGCACATGTGTCTGGCATGGTTTGACCGGATCGGAGGTTCTTGAGGTTGACTGACGTCATCAGTTGGTGTGACAGGGGAGCCCATATGATGTCGTTTACGGTGTCAATGCAAGCATTGAGCCGGACCAGGATATCTGCTCCAATGTAGATGTCATGCGGCAGGTCTGAGACAACGAGGAAGTAGTGAGTCAGCTGTCTGTTGTTCCATCGTATGTCCAGAGCGCAGATGATCTTGGAGGTGGCCATGGTTGTCAACCAGGGACTGAGAGGGAAGCGGCTGTGCTTAGCGACATGTGGTAGACACTGATGTCTTTGCTTCAATGTTTTGAATAGCTTCAGGCTGATGGCTGAGTTCTAAGCCCACAGGGCTAGTGCCGTGTCGGACACTGATGTGCCTTGGACATCTATTGCAGTCATGATTCGAAGGGGGCCTGCATTTGATTCAGGCTCCTGCAGTGAGCAGAGGAGAGGGTCCTTGTCCTTGCTGTTTGTGCTTGGTCCAGATCCTGGCTTTGCTACTGCATCGTTGATCAGTGACTTAGGGGCGGTGTCAGTGACTTGACACTGCGACTCGTTGGAGTCTAACGCCTGGCAAGGCAGAGGTTCGCAGACTTGTGTCCACATCTTTAGGTGCTTGAAGTCTATTAGAGGTTCGAAGCGATTAAGCAGATCTTTCCCAATGAGAAGTGGATACGTTTTAAGTGGTGAAACGTATACGGGATGGACGAGGTCCATCGATCCCACCGTTAGGTGAATTGGGGCCACGTGTTTTAGTTGTAGGCCCGTGTGGGAGTATGCTTGAAGGTTTAGTTCACACCTTTGGAGTCTGAGTGTTCTGTTAGTCCTCTTTGATCTTTCTTGGACTTCCTCCAGGAGTTCGGTAGACATTAGAGTAATGTCGGCTCCCGTATCAAGGAGGGCTTCGACTCTGATGTGTCATTCGATGATGATGGAGAGGTAGAATTTTCTGGCTATACCTTTCTCAATGAGATTGCCTAGGAGTTGAGGGACTGGAGTTTGGGAGGAAACAGTTAGGATATCAGGGCTGATGTGGCGTTCTTCGGAGGAGTGGCAGACGACCAAGACAGCACTTTCAGGAACTTGAGGGGTTTCGTCAGCAGGTATTTGTTGGACACTGCTGTAATTGTAATGAAGGTTTCGTAGGAAGAGAGTTTTAAAGTTCAGTTCATCCTCCATGTCAGGTTCGTTGTGAGTTCCAAAGTATGCCCGTCTGAGTCGGCTGTAGTAGGCTTGAGGAGGTTCGTGACGACTTGTCTCGTCTCCAGAGCAGCCACGAGGCCTTGTTCGGACTCAGGATCGGAAAACTCTTTAATGAGGGCTTCTCGGAGCAGTTGGTAATCAGTCTTTGTGTGAGCAGGCTGCCTGTCCAGGAAGCTGTGAACTTCAGAACTGGATGTCGTTCGAAGTAAATATAGTCCATCTTTGTCCGTAACGTTAGGTCGCATTTCCAGATGGAAATCGATATCTTGGAGATAAGCTTGGACATTTGGGCTATTTGGCAACAGATTCTTTTGGCTGAGGTAAAGTGAGGTAAAGTTCTCCAGAGTGAGTTGGTGAATGTTTCAACACCACCCCCTCCATCTTTTTCTCACGTGTCAGTCCACGAACAGGTGACCCGGTCCTGCTCGGCAGGGGTGAGGTCGGTGCGCGTCGTGTCCTTGATGGCTCACGGCGCAGTTCATAAGCGTGCTTGAGTTCCTCTTGGAAATCAGATTCCTCTTTGACGTAGTCAAGCTGTCGTGTTAGACGACTAACCTCGTTTCTTGACTCATCCAGGTGAGCTTCAAGGGCTTTGATTCTGCCGTTTTTATCTCTGAAGTCGGCCCTTGCATTCTCCAGAAGCTGTTCTGCATACTGTAGCTCTTTGGACCGGTCATCGTAGTCTGCCTTGACTTGTTCCAATTCTTGGCTAGTAGCTGCTAGGGTTTCTTTTAGCCTGTTGATCTCCTCCTCAGCACCTTGTTCCGCCTCATCCGACCCTTCCCGTCGTTCCTGAGCTTCAAGTTCCAGCTGCTCTATGCGTCGTTGTGCGTGTGTCAGCTCCTGCTGGTGTTGTGCAGCGTGCTTGTCGCTCAACTTGAGGGTGGCGATGAGTGTGTGGCTTAAGGTGCCGGTGATCTTCGCTAATTCTTTGTGATTGTAGCTGTGACTTGGGTCTTGTGCCATGAGGCTTGTTATGTTGTCATCCAGCTGGTCCTGTGTCTGATGTCTTCGTGTTTCAGCAGTCTTAGGGAGGAGGCTGTCTGTTACAATGCTTAGCCATGTTTCCAAATCCTCCCAGTGACCGACATGTTCTGTTGTGTGAGACATGTTTGGGCGTGGTGAGTGAGATCTCGAACCGCGACTGACACAGACCTTGAAGAGAAAAACAAAACAAACCAAAACAAACAAACCAAAACAGAACAAATCAACAAACAAGGGGTGTAGATGTGCAATATAGAAAGTGTACTAGTGTTGACTGTGTAAAACAGGTGGGTGTGGTTCTCTGTGACTGTGATCCTCTGGGGGCGTGCTTCTAATTTGTAGCCTCTGTGGGGGGGGGATTGAGCACACACACACAGGTAGCACAGCTAAAGAACAGGTAAAGAGAAGAAGAAGGTTGCTTCTAATCAGAGGATTTGTAAATGGGAATTTTCTTTTTTTCGTAAGTCTGTGATTGCGATTAGTTTTCTCCAGGGTGAAGGAAAACAATAACAATGACAGCACTGGTTCCGTTAATGACAAAATTGACACCACAAGCTAATTAGAGTGTTCGCGTGCTTGAAGTTTTCCGGCACCTTTCTTCTGTTGACCTGCTTTAACCTGGCGGAAGGAAAATGGAAAACAATTTTGACAAGTCGTTCTCAAGTTCTACAAATACCTGTTTCAATTGCTAAAGTACTCCACCCGTGATCTTCCCACAGGTAAAAATCTCAGCAACAGTAGCAGTAGTCAAATTAGAAGATTGGAAGAAGCAGCAGGCAGAGAAGAGAAGAAGAGTGAGGATTTTACTCCCAATGTCAGGATTAGTAACAAAAGTGGCAGCGCGGAGGCACTGTTGAGTCGATGCACCTAGGAGTTTGGATTTGCTAATTTTAGTAGGATAAACACACTGGCCTAAGCGTTAAGAAAACCTTAATTTTTCTTTTTGGAGGTTTGCTACTTAGAAGGGTTTTCCTAATTAGAAAGTTCTTATACTCTAGGCTTCGTGAGGAATGTAAATTTCTCCAGTGGCGGTCAGCAGCAAGGCCCACCGCCCAAGCGCACCAGGTGAGCTCCTGTAAGGGTCTTGCCGAACACTCCGCCCCCACCGTACTGCCGTGAGCCTCTCAGACAGCTGTGGCTTTTGGCACAACCTGGCTGGGACTCGGGTGAGGTATGTCAAATGACTGCTGGCCTGAAGAGGGGCGGGGCTAGATCCCGGTATCTATCCGTCAGCGCGAACCCGAAGTTCGACGTACTTCGTCAATAGTTTAGCCGGGGTGGTATATCCGCACCTTCGCCCAGAAAGTCGTTGACTCCTCCTCCGATACCCGACTGCTAGGCCGTCACTTTGCAACACTAGGACGGAAGTATTCGGGTTTCCCCTCCAGCCTGCATCAGGTACAGTCGGAACGGGTGACTCCGCTTGCTGTAACTCACACTGGAGGCAATTTCACTTCACTAACCAAGCACTAGGGGGAGCCCTATCTCCTATCAGGCCTAAGAAAAGGGAAAAACCTATAATTTTTTTTAGCTGAGTTAATTAAATAACGGACAGAGAGAGACCAGAGGTTGGAACCAAAACTTAATTGCAATTGAAATTAGAATTTCAAATTAGCTGATCTGTTGTTTCGTTTCCTTTCCTGGTTTGAGGGAATCCCGCGCGTTGTTGCGTTATGTCACGGGGAAAGCCTTTCGTTGGTAGGTTGGCTGCTCGGTGCTGTATGACGCTTGAAGTTCTTCCTTTCGCGTAGCTTCAGACTTTCGAGGGTTTCTTCAGAGATTTGACTAAGTGTTGGTAGTTGTTCAATGCTTGGCCAGATGTTAATAGCCGAGAGCTCTTTTGGAGCAACTCCAAGTTTTCAAGCAGCGCGCGATTTGCAAGCAGGCAGCCAGAGAAAGCCTTTGTCATAGGGTTTTAACCAGAGGCATTCTGTCCACCCCCTAGAGGCTTCCACCAATTAGATTGTCCTTGTAGGGCGGAGCCCCGCCCACACATGGCTAGTTTTCCATGCAGTAAATCCTTTTGCGTAGTTGCTTTAATCTCATGAGGAAAATATCTTAACACATTCTATATGCGTTGTAATCATACCTTATTATAATAAAAGTTAACTTTCATCCATACCAAATTCTTGTCAACGAAATCAGCTTTCATTCAAACTCAAACAACAGGTATTTGGCATACACAAAGTGCCTATACTACTTTTTATCTACTACACGGGTTAAGGCATAGATTAAACTATGCTAAATTCTAAATAATCGCACCACACATATGAATTAAACACAGGGAAAAGTTATATGTCATATTAAGAAAATATCATTGGTTCCAATACACAGCAAGCTTATACAAGACATAAAATACAACATTAATATATTTTGTCTCTTGAGAATATTGCTTTAATAGCACAGTAGCTATTATTAATTGTCTTTTTGGAGCACTTTATAAAGTTTTGAGCCCTTTTAGCAAAGTTAATAAAAGTTCAGGTGTTCTTTGTTTGTCCAAGAACAGAAACTGAGGGGTGTTTCAGTTTGGAATGTGAGGGGGTCAAAAGTCAATTTTGGGGCATGCATCTGCACAACTTCAGCTCTCGTAAAAGTCTTTCCTTGTTGATAAAAATCATTGAATTATGCGTTAACGATCAGGGGATCCAGGTCGTGTCTGTCACTGGACCATTAGCAGAGGTTTCCCTCAAAGCTCTCCTGGGTTTTAGAGGTTTCCTTAAGATGATAACCCGATAGCATGGCAGGAAATCGGCCAGCCAGTTGGGTGAGGTGCTGTTCATTTGTCAATTTTTACGACTTGCAGATAGTGAAGAAAGAAGTTCTTTGAGCCTAAGGAATGTGCTCGCAATTATGGTGTGTGTGTGCGTTCTCGCTTCCCCCAAGGCATTACACCTGTATACAGTAGCCAGTACAAACATCACTGGGGATTTATCATTAATACTTTTTTCTCTAGATTATATTATATGAAGCACCATTACTTCAAAGGAGTTATACTTAAAGCCTGTCTTCTGAGAAATACTGAGAATATTGTTATAAATTGTAGCAACACCTCCCCCTTTGCCTTTTGGACGCGGCTCATTTTTGTAACAGTAATCTTGGGGGGTAGACTCGTTTAAAATCATGTATTCATCTGGTTTTATCCATGTTTTTATCCATGACGGTCGGTTTAGCCAGTCTGTCTGCTTCCTGACCTGGGCCCCAGTTAGTCAAGTATGAACTCTAAGACTATGTGCCATATTTCTAGAGAGAAGAGCGGCACCACCCCAGGAGGGATGAACACCATCTCTTTTCAACAGGCCAGGTCTGCCCCAAAAACTCGTCCAATTGTCTATAAAACCTATGTTGTTTTGCGGGCACCACTTAGACATCCAGCCATTGAGTGACAACAGTCTGCTATGAATCTCATCACCCCGGGAAAGCAGGGAGGGGGCCAGAGCATATTACAGTGTCTGACATCGTACTTGCAAGTTCACACACCTCTTTAAAATTATTTTTAGTGATCTCCGACTGGGTTAGTCGAACATCATTAGCGCCGGCGTGGATAACAATCTTACTGAATTTACGTTTAGCATTAGCCAGCACTATTAAATTTGCCAAGATGTCAGGCGCTCTGGCTCCCGGTAAACAATGGACTATGGTGGCTGGTGTCTCTATTTTCACATTCCGTACAATAGAATCGCCAATAACTAGAACACTTTCACCAGGTTTCTCAGTGGGTGCGTCACTGAGTGGGGAGAACCTGTTTGATGTTCTGATCGGAACGGAAGAGCGGTGTTTTGACCCGCGACTATGCTGCCTCACTGTCACTCAGTTGCCCTGCTGCACAGGCGCTAATGCCGGAACCAAACAATGTACAGGAGTCCCTGAGCTAGTCACATCCAAAGCAGTATCTACAGCCCTCACATTCTTACGGTCCTCAACTAAAGTGTGGATGCGTGTCTCTAGTTCTAAAACCTTCTCTGTCAGCCTAACTATTTCCCTGCATTTATCACATGTGAATCCCTCATCGCCGACAGAGATAGATAAACTGTACATGTGGCAAACTGTGCAAATAACAATAGCAGGAGAAGAAGTCATTACTCACCGTGATTGAAGAATGATACCAACTTAACTTACCACTGTGGGATTACAAATTGTATTTAAATGTTTAACTTAGATTCTTATTATCAACTGTGCTCTGTCTCAATCAAGTCATGTTGATTGGCAGAGATTCAAAGAACCCAGACGTTGATTCAAAGAACCCCTGGCCCAGACGTTGATTCGTTAGGTTGATTGGATTAGTGTCTATCTTTCTGGTGGCCCCCTGGCCCAGACGTGGATTCGTTAGGTTGATTGGATTAGTGTCTATCTTTCAGAGCCCCCTGGCCCAGACGTGGATTTGTTAGTTGTCTCCACCTCCAAGAATCCCTCCTCCAAAAATGCCTATAAAATGACCTTGTAAAGTTGCTTTAGTTTGAGATTTCGATGACTACAGACCAACAGCTTGTGTTCTCAATAAAGAATCCTACTGACGATCCATCCGATTTCTCCTGGTCTTCTCTTCTGAGTTTTCTACACTTTAGAAGAACCAAGTTCACAACAGATGGTGCCGTGACCCGGATAGAGCTCCTCACCTGAATCCAGATTGAAACTTCAAGCTTAACAAAGATCTGACTTCGTTCCAGACTGAATCTTTCTGTACAACCAAGGGTTGGTGAGTGTCACTCTATCCAAAAGAACCTTTAAGACCAGTACAAATTTGTTATCCTCTGCGCCGTCAGAGAAGAGTTAACAGACAGCTGTAGGGTTTGGTTTAACTAAGTTTATCCTCTAAAGTTTTTCTTTTAGAGATGAAAAGTTTATCCTCTGTTTCAGGCAGGGAAGTTTTTGCATTACGTGCTAAAAAGTTTATCCTCTGTTCAGGCAGGGAAGATTAGCATTTCGTGCTAATAATTTTGGTTTATCCTCTGTTTTAGCAGGGAAGATTAACGTAAAGTGCTAGTAATTTGTGTTATCCTCTGCTTTGCCAGGGAAGGTTAACAATAGTTGATGTGTTAACAAGCGTACCCTCTGTGGATCAGAGAAGTTTTAGTGTTTTGTTTTGTTTTTTGTTTAGTGTTTGTTTGTGTGGTACAGAAGAAACTTACAAAATGGTTAGAAGGAATGCTAGGCTGATTCCAACCACAGAAAAGAGTGGTCTTGCGACTCCTTTGTGGTCAGATAGCGAATTCAAATCACTGTTAGGAGTGCAAATGAACCTAATAATCACTGAGAAAGTTAGACAAGAACTAACTCAGAAATATGAGATCCATCCAGATAAGACTTGGTCTGTAGATGAGTGTAAAAAGGTACTAGGAGCATGTATTCGCAAGAACAATGTGAAAGGCATTATCTGCTGCCACAGAGAATTTGGTTTAGCGCTAGCTACACAACAGTCTCAGCGTAACTCAGAGTTAGAGGAACAGAACAAAGAGCTCTGTGCTAGAGTATCCTCTTTGACTAAGAAATTGAACCTCAAGAAAGCTGCAGCAAAAACTGATGTGGAAGTTAGTCAGCCTGATAACATTTACCCTGATTTACAAGTGTTTTTTGAAACAGATGTAGCTCTCCAATCAGTAACTGATGTGCCTGTAAATTCAGTCAATGTGTGTGGTGCTAGGAGGAGATCTCAGGGAATTGAGGGAATTGAAAGTGTTCCTCCCAACTCTTCTGTTGTCCAAGTACAAACTGTTGCCAAAGCGCTAGGACCTAAAGATATAGAGAGACTATCTCAGAGCTTACCCTCAGCACGCACAAATTTTTCTGAATTTAGAAGAGCATTGTTCAGCAAAATGCGTCTCTATGACATGTCGTTAACAGAAGTCACACAGCTGATGTCACAAATTCTAACTGAATCTGAATTCAACAGTTTTGAGTCTGCTGTTACTTCTGAACTACAACATGCCAGTAAAAGCGATTTGAGAGAAGGTGTTTTGAAAATTCTAAAGAATATCATGGGACCCAAAATAGACTGGTCCAGAATCACTAACTGTGTGCAAAGGAAAGAAGAATCTGTGAGTGAATATACTGAGAGATTATGTCAGTCAGCTGTAATTTACAGTGGAATTATTGATGACCCTGAAAGTGTGCTAGAGGACAAGGGACCCCTGGTTCGTATCTGGTCAGATGGCCTTGTAGCCGAATACAGAAAAGCTTTACCATTTTTAGATCTAACTTGGTCTAACAGAACTATCAGAAGTAACCTAGACAGGTTAGCTACATGGGAAAGAGATGCTGATGTCAAGGCAAAAGTAAGAGTAGCAGCAGCTACGTTTAACACAACGAAACAAGACAATAGATGGTCTAAAAGAGAAAGCAAATACTGTGAAAAATTAGGACATTGGGAGAAAGAGTGTAGGAAGAAGTTGCAAGATAGTAAAAGAAATGCTATGCATAATTCTACTCCTTCTCAGCCTGCACACAACCCTGAAGTAGTTCCGCCAGTGACCACTGAAACTGTAGGACAGCTAGTTCAGGCTCTTCTAAGAGCACAACAAGACCAGGAAAAAAACTGATTGTTGGGGCTGTGAGTAGCTACCTTTCCCCTGTAATCCAACACAATGACCAAAGAATTTTTGTGAAAGGTAGCATAAAACAGAAAGAGATTGATTTTTTGCCTGATACAGGTGCAGAAATTACAGTAGCAACTCTCACAGCCCCGAATATTGTTATACAGCGTGCACCAGTCACGAACCCATCCTCAGGTATGATGTCTGCAATGACTGAATTTGTGTTAGAGGGTGAAGGCGAAATGACTCATGATTGTGTTACGCTTACATATGCAGCGACAAGTGAAATAGCAGAAACTCCCATAGAGAACGCAGAATTGGAGTTGTTTGTTGATGGTTCAGCTCAAGTTATTGAAGGTAACAGACGAGCAGGATATGCAGTAACTTCCACCACTGAAGTAGTTGCTTCAGGTCGTCTTCCAGATCATTTTTCAGCTCAAGCTGCAGTATTGTGTCAGGGAAGGAAAACTTGGACTCATGTGTCACACTGTAAAGTTGTTCCTCCCCCTGCAGGGATAGGATAGGACACACGGACCAGTGAGGAGCCCAGGGAAGAACCGAAAGCAACAGGCTTCGGGGGCAAACCCTGCGGTGAAGACTCCCTCATAGGCCTTCCCCATCCACTAGTCCATCCTTACCTCACTGTTCTTTAGGTGTCGCAGGAATTGAGAAATAGGGAAAGAAGGAACAACAATAGCAGACTATATTTGAACAGAGGATACAACCCTAATGTTTGCAGACTCTACAACAAATACTGCTCTGTGCCGTTGGTCTCTCTTCTTTTTGTTTCTTTCTTCCTCTGTGCAGATACCACTTGATGGCTGTCCTGAGATCCATATGCACCGTCCTTCTCACCTGCGGATGAAGCCACAACCTCTAGAAAACAACTAGACCCATTGCCGAGCCAACTATCACACAAGAAAGAGAAAAGAAAGAAGAAAGAAGAAAAAAATATATACACAACGCAGAGACTCACATACGGGAACTTCAGTCATCCATCAACATGATCAAAATTTTCGTACTATTAACCATCATGGACATCACGCAAAGTGTAGACCCCAGAAACAACATATTCTTAGAGCTGATGAATATGTCAAGAAATGCCTTGTTTGCTGGAAAGAACGTTTGCACATTCTTGGTCTTTCAGCAAAATTACACCAGATGACTGAAGATAATTATTCATGGTTCGGAAACTTGTTAGGTAAACCCTGGCTGTGGATCAAGGAAATAGCAATTCTGCTGTTGTTTCTCCTACTTGCGTACTATCTATGCATCCACAGTATCAAGTGTTTCGTTCAGCAAATGACGCCCGCCTCTCACGAGGAAATGACAGTTCCAACCAGAAAAGATTATTACCTGTAAAAACTTCACGGACCCTAATTGCATGTTTTGTTTCTGTGTCAGCATGCAATTACATATAAGCAACTCAGAACATGTACAATGTGCCTGTAACGATTACAAGTTACAAGAATTAACTTTCAAGTGTCTAAATTTGTATTTTGTGAGAGTTATTAGAACTCTCAAAGGGGGAATTGTGGGATTACAAATTGTATTTAAATGTTTAACTTAGATTCTTATTATCAACTGTGCTCTGTCTCAATCAAGTCATGTTGATTGGCAGAGATTCAAAGAACCCAGACGTTGATTCAAAGAACCCCTGGCCCAGACGTTGATTCGTTAGGTTGATTGGATTAGTGTCTATCTTTCTGGTGGCCCCCTGGCCCAGACGTGGATTCGTTAGGTTGATTGGATTAGTGTCTATCTTTCAGAGCCCCCTGGCCCAGACGTGGATTCGTTAGTTGTCTCCACCTCCAAGAATCCCTCCTCCAAAAATGCCTATAAAATGACCTTGTAAAGTTGCTTTAGTTTGAGATTTCGATGACTACAGACCAACAGCTTGTGTTCTCAATAAAGAATCCTACTGACGATCCATCCGATTTCTCCTGGTCTTCTCTTCTGAGTTTTCTACACTTTAGAAGAACCAAGTTCACAACACCACTTACCACTCCACTTACCACTGTTGTTTGATGAACTCGTGTAAAACGGAGTGAGAGAGAAATGAAAACGGAGCGAGAAAAAATAAAACAAAAATAGCAATGCGAATGGAACCGCGAGTGACAAGCTAACCGGCTAACGAATGCTAACGCGCTGCACTCGCGGTTTTAGAAGCGAGCGATCCAATTAGTTTGATAGATAATACCAGAAATATGGTGGGAATTAAGTTATATATTATCACTTTAAACAACAGAGAGTGAAAGTAAGGTAAAGATTCAATAAAAAAGCGGAGCTATTGTAATGAGACTGATGTAGATAGATTCCTTGGATCATGCTGAGAACATTGATACCAATTGTGCCATAATTGGCTGAACCTCCTGTCCGCCACTTTGAATTATGTTGAAAACCTACTTTTTCTGAACTCCTCCTAGACAGTCAGTATGATTTTCACCAAATTTCACGATCATCTTCAGACCAAGCTGGCAAAAAGTTATGGATTTCATGTTGATATACGAAACGGTTTTCATTTAGCGAATCAATGAATTTGCTGGAAAGATGCCAATCTGCATCCATTAATTATGAAATTTACAAAAATGCTAATAACTTTTGATTTCATTAGCCTATTGTAATGAAACTGGTCTCAAAATATTCCTTGGGTCATGCCGACAACATACATACCAATTATGCCATAGTAAGCCGAACTTCCGGTCCGCCATTTTGAATTATGTTGAAAACCAACGTTTTCGTACAGCGCTGCTACAAATTTTAGCTATATTATTTATTTATTTCCTTTTTATGTGAAATATTTACAATTGTCTTATCAGGGAATATCTTGATTCTCAGACATGTGTAAGTAAATGCGTTTTGCACCTTTATAGATTGTTATTTGATCTATAATGGGTGATGGGCAAAGTAGACTAATAGTGTAATCAGGGGTTAAAGCAAAAAAAAAAAATCCTGTGCCTGAACTTTTTTTCCGGCGGGTCAGGTCGGGGGGCAGCACATGCAAAGCATGCAATGACTGTGGCAACTTAAACATTTGAAAGGATACTATGGCAAAGTTATTGCTTTCCTTATTCAAACTGATTTTTTTTTCATGAATATATGGTTGACCTGAAGAATGAAAGCTATATCATACACTTGAAAAATTATGAGCTATATCACCGCTTATCGACACTAGGGGTGTGACAACACACTTAACTCACGAGATGAGACAAAATACAGACACTTGGTTCACTAGAACGAGACAATATTGTAATACTATTTAAAAATGGGTCTTAAAATGGGTCTTTTAATTACAAAAAGTAAAACAATGCAGTTGTATTTTGAAATATTTTAACTAATTTAGGGCTGTAACTAATGATTATTTTGGTAATCAAGTAATCTACTGATTATTTTGACAATTGAGTAATCTGATATTTTTTAGTAACAAAAACAGGCCTAAGTGAAAACCAGGCTTTATGAATATTTATATATAAACTAACGATGAGGCAATAATAATTGGCTCAAATAAAACATCAAAAGTAACTGCATGGTTTTATTGAACAACACTGTTAAAATACATAATGTAATATGCCTATACATAATATGAACATAACCAACTGTCCATTATGTATTATAACAAATACCTGCAGAGGGCGCCAACGGCTTGGTGACGTTTCACTTTACTGCGTGATTAAACGAGGTTTAAATCCATTAAATTTTAATATTTGGCCACATGCAAACTCAGAAACGTTTATTTTGAAATCGCGATGTACAATAAATGGCATATTTAGAAATAGGTTGATGTATTCTACTGTGTTGGCAAAGGTTTAATGACTTACGTTACAAATCTAGTGAGATAATGCACACTGTTTTCTCAGATGAACATTAAGCAATTCGCATAGCATATACAGATGAAGAGTTTAGCCCCTTTCACACATACAGTCTTTACTGGTAAATTACCGGTAAGTTACCATTAAGAGATCATGTGTGAACAGGACTTTTTCAAAAATCCAGGTAAATCTGTTCTGGCAATCATATTGTTCTTATGGAGATGACATGATTACTCTGGGCTGTTTACAAAGCTCCGCTGCTTTTTAATTAGTTTTTCTATGTAAAAAAAAAAGAAGCTTTTTGTCACGCTTCTTCATTCATCAGGGCTGCGACTCTGATACTATTATGTGCGTCTCGTGTTTATAAGAGCAAAAAATTCTGATTGGCTAGTTGTGTTAGTTTGATTGAGAGTGAAAGCTGTGCTCCTCTCATACCATTGCTAAGCGAACTCATGTACTCGAAAGTGATATCAACGAGTTTTTTTTCTTTTTTTTTCGTTTTGTTTTGTTTTTTAAATGTAGGATTATTTTTTTCCACAGCCAAACGCAGCACGCCGGAGATCCGGCACGGTGCCGGAGAACTTTAAGCCCTGTGTAATCTATTAGCTACACATAAAAACCCGACTTTTTACTTAAGTACCAGATATGGGTGTTATGCCATAAAATATTTTTAATACGACTGACTTTGTATTTAATGTGAATTTAATAACAATATTGTAAGTTACTAATTATAACACTTTCATTTTACAGACAGCAAAGAACATTTACATCCAGTCTAGCCAAGTTCAGGCACTCTCAAAAACTCCCATTAACCTGTTAACCAGTGCCCCCCATATTGGGAATCACAATTTTTATTTCATATAAAAATACATGAAATCAGTCCTGGAGAAATGCAGAAAAGTAATGGGTTGAAAGTCACATGTCTCATGAGTTTATATTTCAAATCTGAAGAAGATACCTGTCAGTCCTCTGTCGTGTGTCATGTGTTCCCGCCTCTTGTGTCCATATTTGGTTTGTTTCCTGTCCTTGTTTCATGTCATTATGAGTTAAGTATGTTCCAGCTGTGTTTGTCTCGTTATGTGTTAATTACCCTGTGTATATTAGTCCTGTCTTTTGAGTTTGATTTCGTCTGGTCTACTAGTGACTTCCCGGTGTATCTTGTCTCTCTGCCTTGTCTTGTCCTGCCTTGTCGTCATTAAAGACTATTATTTGAGTTTACGTCCTCGTCTGCGTGTTCCTGTTCCTCCCTCGTGTGTGCACCGTGACAGAAGACCAGACCTAACCGTAAGCGGCGCCCCTTCACCTCGTTTTGTTTTGTTAGTTTTTTTAAATGTTTTATTTGTTCCTGTTTGTCTGTCCCGTGGCAAGGAAGTCGCCACTCGTCCTCCCGCCTTAGCCCACTGCAGGATGGCGTGGGAGTTCGGCGGGATAGCCACGAGTGCCGCGAGTCCAATGGCCGCGATGCCCTCATGCCCGCCGATCGCGGGAGGTATCTGCCGCCGGCGGTGGCTCTCCCAAGCCCGCCGGCTGGTTCCCGGGTTGCCGCTCCCCCAGGCGCGCCATTCGCGGGAGATCACGCCACCGGATTGGCGCTGACTCATGCCCGCTGGCCGCCGCTATCCTTAGCCCCGTGGATCAAGTCCACATGTCACGGCCAGGAGTGCCGTGTGTCTGTCTTGTTGTGCCCACAGGAACATTTTAAATAACCTTGTCTTGTCCGTGGAGACTCGTCTGGGGCAGGCGGCTCCTCTTGTTGTGGCCATGGAGGCCATTCTAGCCGCCTGCCCCCTTGTCGCAGATATGGAGGCGGTCGCTGAGGGACCCTGTGTGGGCCTCTGACTCCTGGTCATGCCCAGAAGTAGCCTCAGCCTCCGAGCTAGCCCTGGAGGGCTTCCTGTTCCTGTGGGCTGTCCTGTCCTGTCTGTCTGGCCCTGGAGGGCGTTCCTGTCTTGATTTGTACTGTCTTGTCTGCTTAGCCCCGGAGGGCTCCTGATACCCCCTCACTTCCCCAGGGAAATGTTGGGGGGGGGGGGGGGGTAGTAAGAGTTCCGGCTGTAGGGGCCGGGCCGAGGGGACCGAGGCCAAGGCCCCCGAAGACCATCTGCCATGGCCTCCAGAGCTCCCAGCTCCGCCATGGCCTCCAGAGCTCCCAGCTCCACCATGGCCTCCTGAGCTCCCTGCACCGCCATGGCTTCCAGAGCTCCCAGCTCCGCCATGGTCCCTGTCTGTCTGTTCCACTCTGGAGGTCCCCGTCCTGTGTTCTTGTCCGTATTTGTCCTGAGGGGCCTCCAGAGCGCCCACCCCCCCCTCCCTGATGGAACTGTTAAGGCTCGGGACGAGCCTTTCGGGAGGGGGGAGTAATGTCAGTCCTCTGTCGTGTGTGTCATGTGTTCCCGCCTCTTGTGTCCATATTTGGTTTGTTTCCTGTCCTTGTTTCATGTCATTATGAGTTAAGTATGTTCCAGCTGTGTTTGTCTCGTTATGTGTTAATTATCCTGTGTATATTAGTCCTGTCTTTTGAGTTTGATTTCGTCTGGTCTACTTGTGACTTCCCGGTGTATCTTGTCTCTGTAAGTCCTGCCTTGTCTTGCCTTGTCCTCCCTTGATGTCTACATTAAAGACTATAATTTGAGTTTACGTCCTCGTCTGCGTGTTCCTGTTTCTCCCTCGTGTGTGCACCGTGACAATACCATGATAAATGAGATTTCTGCAGCCATTTTTTGTTTGACGTGCAAACAAAGAGCTTTCAGTGAGCTGGCGTCCTGGTGCATGTTAACAGGTTAAAATCACTGAAGCTGTTTACACTGTGAAATTAATATCTTACTTACATTTGTACGCACATCTGCACTTTGTTGTTTCTGATGAGAGAATTCGCCAAATAAATCAGTCAGTGAGCAAGTGAACAAAACACAGCGTTTCAGCGATGACTCATCTGAACGTCTCTGATTGGCCATTGCATTCATAAGCTTAACAGAATCGTGTGTGATTGGCTATAATGCGCAACGCTGTTAAAAACACGTCTGTCTCTGGCTCAGCGACAGCCAAAGCATGAACGCAGATTTGAATTTAGCAGCTGATGCTGTGCCGCACTGAACGATCTAATCACACTGGTGTGATTGTATCTAGTATAAAAAATATTATTCGGCTATTTTCTGTCTTTTGGAAGCTGCATTCAAAATCCACTTGGCTCAGAAATCTGAGGGGGCATGTGCCCCCTCACTTTGAATGGGCATGATGCCTCTGGTCGAATGCGCTCGAGCAGTCACAAAAGACTGCATACTCTCCGCCTACTGACCTAATATGTGCGCTTATCAGACAGGATTTAAACTTTGACGGGCCGAATCAGAAGTATTATTTTCTGATAACACGAAAAAGAAACAACAGCAATAAGTACAAGCAGACGTAATATTAGTACGCAATAACTTTAGCCCTCCCGCTCGTGTTTTGACACCGACAGAGGGATCCGCCCATTTACCCTCCTCTTGACGTAATCAACACCATGTGTGTGGGGGGTAATCTGGTCAAAAGTGGTCGAAAGTGGACAGAAGGGACAGATTAAAACGCCAGGTGTAAACGGGTATGTATCTCCATTGTCCACTTGTGATCGAATTGACCAAAACGCATCTTAACACCAAGTGTAAACAGGGCCAGAGGGACCCGTGTGTAATGTCAGAACATTCGAAACTGCTTACATCAGCATGGTCTGCATGCTAGACGACCTGCAAGGGTACCTGACCACACCACATTGACATTGTCTTGCATGGACCAGGGAGCATTTGCACTGGACGAGGAACCAGTGGACCTCAGTGCAGTTCTCTGATGAAAGTCGATTCACATTAAGCAGGAATGATGGCAGCCAATGCTGTTGGAGACGTCAAGGAGAATGCTAATGCTAATGCTCTCTTGGCGGGCCTTTGCAACTGATCCAGAATGCAGCAGCCAGAGTGGTCTTTAATGAGCTGAAAAAAGCTCACGTTACCCCTCTCTTCATCAGGTTACTCTGGCTACCAATAACCGCTCGCATCAAATTCAAGGTACTGATGTTTGCCTACAAGACCACAACTGGCACTGCACCAATATACCTAAACTTGCTAGTTCAAACTTATGCGCCCTCCAGAAGCTTGCGTTCTGCAAGTGAACGACGCCTTGTGGTGCCATCCCAAAGAGGTACCAAATCACTCTCACGGACCTTTTCCTGGACTGTGCCCAGCTGGTGGAATGACCTCCCGATCTCAATTCGAACAGCTGAGTCTTTAGCCATTTTCAAAAAACATCTAAAAGACACATCTTTTTCGCCAGCACCTGACTAACTAATACTAACACTTACCTATTCTATTTAAAAAAATAAAATAAAAAAAATTCCTTGCTACGTGTACTGTGCTAGACTAACTGAGACTTGTCATGGCACTTGTATACTGTTGCTCTCGCGATGGTCTGATTGCTTCTATTGTTCTCCTCATTTGTACGTCGCTTTGGATAAAAGCGTCTGCTAAATGATTAAATGTAATGTAAATGGAAATGCTATGCATCAGCCACTGTTAGCACCAGACGAGCCTTTGGAGGTGGTCTGGGCAGGTGTGTCTAGTCAATACAGAACTACCCTACACCTTGTGAATGGTACTGTGACAAGCCAATACTACCTGAATAACATCATTAATCCAGTCATTGTGCCTCTGCATGAGCAACACAGGCCTGATTTCATCTTCATGGATGACAATGCCCCAACTCATCGAGGTTGCATCATCAGGGAACGGCTGCTAGAGGCTGGGGTACCTCAAACGGAGTGGCCTGCACTTTTTCCAGACCTGAATCCCATAGAAAACCTATGGGATCAGCGGAGTCATCGTGTAGAGGGTCATAATCCTGCACCCCAGAACCTCAGTAACCTGAGGCCATCCCTTCAAGAAGAGTGGAATGCCATGTCTCAGTAGACAATAAGTGGACTTGTGAACAGCATGAGACGTCGTTGTCAAGCTGTAATTGATGCTCAAGGACACAAGACAAGTCATTGAGACATTGCCATTTTTTTGTTGTGGTATACCCACCACTGTTGTTAGCTTTTGTTTCAATAAATTGTTCGAGATTAAGAAATTACTATTGCATGCTTCTACTTAAATGCCCTACTTTCATGATATAATTTCACTGTAGCATGAACTTTTAACATTTTCCATAAATTTCACCCGAAAGTCGAGTATCCCTAACTTTGAGTAGTGTGTATATCTATCTATTTATCTACACACACACACACACACACACACACATGTTGGTTTTTGTGGTTTACGGGGACTCTCCATAGGCGTAATGGTTTTTATACTGAACAAACTGTGTGTGCTATTGCCCTACACCAACCCTACACCTAAACTTAGCCCTCACAGGAGACTGTGTGCATTTATAGATTTTCAAAAAAACACCATTTAGTATGATTTTTAAGCCTTTTGAATTACGGGGACATAGGCAGTGTCCTCATAAACCACCTTCAAATTGTAATACCTCTGTCATACCCATGTTATTATACAAATTTGTGTCCTCATAAACCACATAAACCCGCCCACACACACACACACACACACACACACACACAAACATATACATACATATATATATATATATGCAGAAAGATGTAGGCAATAACAAACTGTTCAAGGAAAAGCTTACCTGTTTCATGGCAACAGCCCTTTGCCAGTGATGGCTATCAAGAATTTATGACCCAGAAACATTGGTAGCAAAGCTACTCCATCAACAGATCAATTTAATTGGGGCTAATTAGCAGTTTATTGGGGGTACTGCTTCATGTGGATGCACTCTGTGTTATTTAGACAGCAGGAAAACACCAATTACTTTGCTGAAGATGGAAAATAACATGTAACTGTATTTAAAGTTACATCTGACCAGCAGATACCAGCTGTAACCAGCAAAACTTGTTAATTTTTAATTTGTTAGAGAAAGTACCATTATGTTAGAGAAGGTACCAGTATAAAACAAAGTCTGGATAAGGAAGAAGACACATTTAGGGAGCACAGTGCAGCTGAGAGGCTTGAACCAAGGTGAGACAAGCCACATCCTTTAAGACAGCAGTGATGGCCTCATCCCAACTTCACCTCACTGTCTCCCTGTTCTGTTTGGCCATGACTGCAAGCATCATATCATGCGGACGATCTCATATGGTTTTGAACTCTGCACTACAGGCATCTCATGGCACTCCTGCTGATGAAGAGGTAAGATTTTAAAGTAACACTCTAAATCTCATTGCACTTGAATAGCAGTAATGCACCATCTTTGGAGCATATATTGTTGTTTTAAGTCTTAACTTTTCTTTCTAACCTGAAAAACTGATTTAATTGAATTAACAGATGCCAGAGAGATACTCCTTTCCAGAGTTTCAGTGGTTGCTCAGTAACTCAGACCCAACAGCCATCCAGTCTGACAGCCCATTTCTACAGAGTGGATTGGACCTAATGAGGAGAGACAGTGGAGACAATGAGCGAAAACCAGGCTGCAAGAACTACTTCTGGAAATCCAGAACGGCATGCTAACCACAGGCAACCTAAAGGTCCAAACCAGAGGCCTCCGCCACAATCAACATGCTACCAATAATATACTTGTTCCCTTTCCTGAATTTACACTCATCATATGACAGTCTCTGTCTTTGAAGTGAGCCTGAGTAATTGTAGCCATTATCTGTTAAGAGTGTTCCTCGATCTCTTATCTATCTTGCTCTAAAGCATTGACTGCTTGCAATAAACTGAATACAGCATAAAATGCTGGCCAGTGTTATTTTGTGTGCTGCTGGGCTTATAATATTAGATATAACAAATAAATTCAGAAACAAATTTAAAAGCACTTTGTATCAGCAGTAAAAAGCTCAAATATAGATTCTGTTAGGGAAAAAAAAGAAAAGAAAAAGAAAAAGAGAAAAGAAAAGAAAAAGAAGCCATAATTATGCATTAAAACACATCAAACACACACACAAAAAAAAAAAAAATTAGAGAAATTGCTTCTACAGACAAACGCATACATTCTTTAAAAAACAAAAAAACATAACAAAACTCATATGCTCCCATCTCACCTTAAACAATACTGTACAAATAAGAAGCTTCCTTGTGTATGCTATACAGAAATAAATAAATATAGCTGCAGTATAAAACATCATTGATCTGAGTTGAATTTGGTGACAATGGGACAAACAGTCTAAGAGGAATTTGAAAAAAGTAGGTTTTCAAATAAAATCCAAATGGCGGACAGGAAGCTTAAAGGGGGCATAACACACACAGTTTAACCCAATCTCATTTTAAGTATCTATAGACATAGGCGGAAATCCCGGGGGGCAATACCCCCCCTATCTGAGGGATGTCCCCTCTAAAAATTTATTTTAAATTTAAAAATTTAAAATCCCCTCTATTATTTTAGCAAAGAAATTCCACGTGCTAGGTAAGAGATTCCCGCTTGCGCATTATTTTAAGGCAGGGGCTATTTGCACAAATAGCTACTCTATTTACACTATGTTAAAATAGTTTTCTGCTACTTATACTACTTATTGCAAATAGTGACAATTATCTGCACCTCAGTATTGTAGTACATTATAAAACAGTATTCAATAATAAGTTATTGAGTGTAAATTTTAATATGAATTCAAACTATTAAATGGATGCTACCTTAATGGGACAATAAAGCCCTCCCTACACCTACCCTAACCCTACCCGTTACTTTTTCTTTTTTGTTATCAACATTTTTTTTTTTCACATAACACAACATAGCATCCAAAATATAACAAAACAAAACAACAGACACATACTCAACATCTCAAAGTCCAATCAAAAGGGATGGAGAGAGGGAAGGACAATAAAAACACAAAAGTCACTCCTTTATACAATCACGTATATCCAACAAAAAACATTGCCAAGCATCAATGGTCGAAGGCCTGGCCCCACCGACTCGCGCCGTTGCACATTCACAAGTCACTCGTAGCAGGAGGCTACGGATCCAATATGTTTTTCCACACATGTGTGGTGTAAACCAGTTCTTTATTATTGTCTTCTTCGCAGCTGTAAAACCAGCAAACAACATTCTCTTTTGCATTGAACTAATACAGAGACCAGAATCATCATTAAGAAGACACAAACTTGGGTGAACAGACCAATCAATTCGCAGTAATGATGACAAAACCAGGTTTACATGTGTCCATAGACTGATGACGACAGGACATTCCCAAAACATATGCAGAAAAGTGCCTGATGATGTAGTATTACATATATGGCAGTTCAAAATTGATTGTAGTTTAATTTTAAATCTTTTGTAAGGAGTTATGTATGCTCTATGAATGACTTTGAAGTGAATAAGACGATGAGCCAGATTTTTAGATGTTAAACTGAGATTAGACCACACTCTCTCCCAGTCGACAGATAAATTAAGGTCAGATAATTCCCTATTCCAAATAGTTTTAATAGAAAGAGGTTTTGTAATGCAATCAATACTTTTATTATATATTAAGGAAACAGATGGCCGACCAGCAGATGGTGCAATCCAGTCCTGCATAGGATGAGAGGAAATAGAAGATGCTCACGGAGCGCCATATGCTTTGAGAGCAGAGCGTAATTGAAGAAAGACAAAATATGCGGATGCTGGTAGACAAAATTTGGTTCTTAATTTCTGAAATGAACAGAGGCCCTGGTTATCATATATATCACCGCACGTGTTTACACCTAAAGAAGACCAAGAGGGTTGGACAAATGGACGATTTCCGCATACATTTTTTTTTTTTTAATTTTAACATCATTAAAACATAACATCTCCATGAAACTGTAGATTAAGGATCAACCCAATTATGAAGAGCCTTAAGCTGGAACGACAAATAATATAATTCAAAATTTGGTACAGCCAGTCCTCCTGCGCTATTAGGATGTTGTAATGTGGTAAGTTTAATTCTGGGGCATTTATCATTCCAGATAAACTTAGAAATTATGGAGTTGATCTCCTTAAAGTAACCTGGAGGGGGAGAAAGTGGTAGCATAGAGAACAATTTTTTAAATTGAGGTAACAAATTCATCTCAACAATGGAGATTCTTCCTTGGAGAGAGACTTTAAGATTCTTCCATCTTTGAATGTCATTTTTGACCTTAACTAAAATGTTATTAAAATTGTCTCTGGCAATCTTATGAATGTTTTTATATATGGTAATTCCCAAATAGATGAAAGATTCCTTAATAGGGATAAGTGAGGGAATAGAATAATTAACTTTAACATTGTTAATTGGCATTAAAGCAGATTTGCTCCAATTTATTTTATATCCTGATAGGCTACTAAAATTATCAAATTCCTTAATTATACTAGAGACTGAAACATCAAAGTGATCTAAATATAGAATAATATCATCAGCGTATAATGAAATACTATGATTATGATTGTCACGAATCCTGTCCATGCAATTCCGTTCACTCACCACCAGAGGTCACTCGTTCCCCACATTGACTCTTACACCACATTACTGTTGCCATTCACCATCGAACTGCATTTCCCATCATCCACTGCACTGACACAGCTGTTCGCACTGATCACGCTCACACCTGAGAACTCTCACACAATCACTATCACCCAATCACACACGCTTTATAAGCCGTGGACTTCCTCTTGCTCTGGGCCGAGTATTGTATGCGCATATCGTTGCCCTAGCTGATAGCTACTCTACGGAGCCCACTCAGTTGTTAGTCTTTCCTTGATAGTTTTCTCGTGTTTTGATTCCTGCCCGTGTTTCCTGGATTACCTTTATAGCCTTGCCCTGTGGACTCTGTTTGCATCTCGTTTGGATTATTGCTCGTATACCTGGATTATCTCTCTGCCTAGCCCTTGTTGGATATTGTTTGCTGATCGTCGACCCACGCTTGCCCTAGGACTACTCTTCTGTCTTGCCCTCTATATACCTGTTTGCCAATGTTTGACCCATGCTTGTTTCCTACCACTCATGTTAATAAAGCCTTGCAAATGGATCCCCATGACACACGTGGCGTAACAGAATACTCGGCCACACAAGGATCCAGCGGCTTTCCCAACGGACATTTGCCAGGTATGGACACAGCGATCTTGTTGCTAGCGCTCAAGCAGGGCACACGATCACTCGAGCGTTACATTGCAGAATATTTGGCTCTGGCTAATGACTCAGAATTACCAGACTGCATGCTAATAGACTTTTTCTGTGATGGCCTTAACCAGACTGTAAAATCTAAAGTGATTTCTCAGGGACCTCATTCGTCACTGAGCAATTTTCTGGATTATGTTCTGTTAGCTGTTGGTTCAGCATTCACTGTGGGTGTCACGGAGGAACGCGACACCGCACTCAATTGTATGATCACAGCCGCGCAAGAGCACGCTCACAAAATGGCGGTGACAGCGGAGCCCGTTCACAAAATGGCGGCCACAACAACACCCCGGCATGTCATGAGTCAATTCAAGTCACGGTTGATGTTAAAGAGCCAAGTCAAGTCATGGTGGATGTTAAAGAGCTAAGAAAAGTCTCAGTTGATGTTAATGAACCAAGTCAAGTCACCATTGATCGTCACAAGTCAAGTCATGTCTCTGCTGATCGTCACGAGTCAAACCAAGTCACAGTTGATCGTCGCGAGTCAGGCCAACTCACAGTTGATCGTCGTGAGTCAAGCCAAGTCACATTTGATCGTCGTGAGTCAACCCAAGTCACAGCTGATGTTAAGAGGCCAAGGCAAGTTACAGCCATTGTTAAAGAGCCAAGTCAAGTCACATCTGATGTTAACGAGCCAAGCCAAGCCACAGTTGACCAGCCAGAGTCACACCACGTCACAGCTGACCAGCCAGAGTCACACCACGTCACAGCTGACCAGCCAGAGTCACACCACATCACAGCTGACCAGCCAGAGTCTCTTCACGTCTCAGCTCGTCAGCCAGAGTCTCTTCACGTCTCAGCTCGTCAGCCAGAGTCTCTTCACGTCTCCGCCGAAATACCAGAGTCTGTCACACCCAGAGATTTAAGGTCAGTCCTTCGAGTTCCCTGTCTGGTGTCCAGCATGAGGGATGCACCGCTGGTGTCTGCACGCGCAGCTGGTATTCCCAAACCCACTCACTTTAGCCCTCCTGTCCCTGAACTGATTCCCCTGCCTGTAGTGCTTCCCACAATGGGGATCGCTTTATGGTGTATTTGGGCTGCATACACCACCACTGAAATTCTAGAGACAGCGGCGGCCACTAAGATGTCTCCAGAGGTGGCGGCTGACGCTGCAGAACCTCGTGGTGTAGAGGTGCACGCTGCTGTGTTCCCCGAGGCGACGCCCGCTGCAGTTTCTCCAGAGGTGGCGGCTGATGCTGCAGAACCTACTGAAGCAGCGGTGCTCCCTTTAATTCCTTGCATGGTGGTGGCGCCCAGTAATGCACTCACAGCCTGTCAGGTCACGGTCAAAGGTACCATTACTGAACTCTCTGCATCTGTTGAAACTCAAGATGGTACTGCTGTAGAACCTCTAGAGGTGGCGGCATCCACTGCAGAACCTCCAGAGGTGTCAGTGGTATCCACTTATCAGCTCTCGCCCTGTCCTGTCACGGCTAAGGAGGCCGTCTGTGAACTCTCGCCCTGTCCTGTCACGGCTAAGGAGGCTGTCTGTGAACTCTCGCCCTGTCCTGTCACGGCTAAGGAGGCCGTCTGTGAACTCTTGCCCTGTCCTGTCACGGCTAAGGAGGCCGCCTGTGAACTCTTGCCCTGTCCTGTCACGGCTAAGAAGGCCGTCTGTGAACTCTCGCCCTGTCCTGTCACGGCTAAGGAGGCCGTCTGTGAACTCTCGCCCTGTCCTGTCACGGCTAAGGAGGCCGTCTGTGAACTCTCGCCCTGTCCTGTCACGGCTAAGGAGGCCGTCTGTGAACTCTCGCCCTGTCTTGTCACGGCTATGGAGGCCGTCAGCGAACCCTTGCTTCGCTCTGGGCTGGCTGATAGGGCTGTCCCTGAACTCTCATCCTGTCTTGTCACAGCTACAGAGACCGGTTTTGAACCCTTAAACCCGCCTATTATGAGCCCAGAATTTATTGGTGACTTTTTAGTGTTCTCTGCCATGGATGCTCAGTCTGTCTCATGTGTCTCTGTGTTCCCTAGGTCCCAGTCCCTGCCGTGGTCTTCAGGTCCGTCGGTTACGCCGTGGAGGTCCTCTGCCCTGTCTCCTCCGCCCTGGTGGGCTCCTGTTCCGTCTGCTCCGCCCTAGTGGGCTCCTGTTCCGTCTGCTCCGCCTTGGTGCTCTGGCCTGTCGGCTCTGCCTCAGCCCCCAGTCTCTCTACTTCCACATGGACCTGTCCCTCCGTCCCTCCCCCTGTTCCGCCTCCGCTCCACCGCCATCCTGGATTGTATAAGAGCGTCTGGAAGCCGCTCCTTGGGGGGGGGGCTATGTCACGAATCCTGTCCATGCAATTCCGTTCACTCACCACCAGAGGTCACTCGTTCACCACATTGACTCTTACACCACATTACTGTTGCCATTCACCATCGGACTGCATTTCCCATCATCCACTGCACTGACACAGCTGTTCGCACTGATCACGCTCACACCTGAGAACTCTCACACAATCACTATCACCCAATCACACATGCTTTATAAGCCGTGGACTTCCTCTTGCTCTGGGCTGAGTATTGTATGTGCATATCATTGCCCTAGCTGATAGCTACTCTATGGAGCCCACTCAGTTGTTAGTCTTTCCTTGATAGTTTTCTCACGTTTTGATTCCTGCCCGTGTTTCCTGGATTACCCTTATAGCCTTGCCCTGTGGACTCTGTTTGCATCTCGTTTGGATTATTGCTCGTATACCTGGATTATCTCTCTGCCTAGCCCTTGTTGGATATTGTTTGCTGATCGTCGACCCACGCTTGCCCTAGGACTACTCTTCTGTCTTGCCCTCTATATACCTGTTTGCCAATGTTTGACCCATGCTTGTTTCCGACCACTCATGTTAATAAAGCCTTGCAAATGGATCCCCATGACTCACGTGTCGTAACAATGATCATGAATCTTAATCGATACTTCAGATTTCCTGATGGCTTGCGCTAAGGGTACAAGAGATAGACAAAACAATAAGGGGGAAAGCGGACACCCCTGCCACGTTCCCCGCTGTAAAGGGAATGAGGGGGAAATAATATTACCAGTTATGTCTGATGCTGCAGGTGAGTGGTATAATGTCTTAATCATAGAAATGAAGTGTTCACCGAAGCCAAAACATTGCATAACTGCCCACATATAATTCCACTCTAGCCTGTCAAAGGCTTTTTCTGCATCCAGTGAGAAAATCGCACAAGGGGTCGAGTGGGAGTCCGCAAAGTCAAGAATATGAAGGAGTCGACGCATATTGTCAGACGCATTGCGCCCCTTGATGAAACCGGTTTGGTCCTCCTTGATCAGACTATGAATTACCTTCTCCATACGAGAAGCAAAAACTTTAGCATAGATTTTCAGATCACATGGGATAAGCGAAATCGGTCTGTAGCTGGAACAATCTAATGGATCTTTCCCTTTTTTAAGAAGTAATGATATCAATGAAGTTTTTTGATCTCTATGAAATACCCCATGTTCAATTGCAAAATTAAATGAATTAAGCATAAGTATCCCTACCAAATCCCAAATTTCTAAATATAATTCAGGGGGAGACCATCTAGACCCGGCGATTTGCCCTTTTGAAGGCTTTTTAGAGAGACGTGGAGTTCCTCCAAATTTAATGGGGCCTCCAAAGATTCTTTATCCATCTGTGAGATCCGAGGCAGTTCCAATTTATCTAAATACTGCTTACAAATTGGTTCATCAAAATCTGTTTCGGCTTTATACAGATTTGTGTAAAAACCTTTAAATATTTCATTAATTGCCACAGGGTTCGTGGTGACCTGATCATCCGATGATTTTATTGCGCTAATATATGCCTTGGACTCGCATTCTTTCAACCTAAGGGCCAATAAATGACTAGGTCTCTCTGATTCAAAATAATATTTTTGCTTAGTCCTATGTAAAATAAATTCAGCCTTTGAGTGTGAAAGTAAATCATATTCTTCTTTTAATGAGGACAGCTGTGTAGCCTGTTGCTCAGTAAAACATTGTTTTTGTAGGTTTTGTAATGATTGGATTTTATTTTCTAATTGTGTAAACTGGTGAGTTTTCGCTTTGTCAAGAGTAGAAGAGAAAGATATACAGAAACCTCATATAGCACACTTAGTCGTTTCCCACAGTATTTGAGGATCCACATCAGAGGGCATATTAATTTCAAGAAATTCCTTAATATATTCTTTTAGAGAAGTAATGAAAGTCTGATTACTTAATAATGATATGTTAAAGCGCCATCTAGGGGACTTGGCTTTAACATCGGAAAGAGGAACACTGCACAACACAGCAGAATGATCAGATAATAAAATTGGTAATATAGAGATGGAGGAATTAGACAAAATTAAAGATGGGCTGAGAAATATGGGTAACACTTTAGAATACTGTTTCTTACTTACTGCATAACTAATAAGGAATTATTGAATAACTAACAGGTAATTATTCAATAACACTTAACTCACTACTGTTAACTACTAAAGAAGATGTGTTAACTAATCATTATGTAATACAATTTTATGATTGTGTTAAGTAACAGTTAGCTAATCAATAACTGATGTATTCTTTCATACCTCCTTAAGAACTACTATTAATTATCTGCTATTTAAGGTTCAAGAAAAATAACTATGAAGTAACTACTAATGAACAGTCATACACAATTAAATTGAGTTGTGACCCTCTCATATAAATGTTATTAGCAGTAGTAGTAGTAGTATGAAAATGCAATATTAATAAATGCAGTACATTTTATAGAGGTTTTCCCTGTGTAGTGAATTGTTTTGTGAGTGTGTTTTGTAAGAAATCAGCTTCAGATAGGAACCCCACCACCACTCCAGTGCCTTGCGATAACTTACCTTAGTTTTTATATTTTATATACAGTACTCTATGTGTGCCTCCTCACCATATACCACATTACCATTAATTCAATTCCTGTTTGTAAGGCAAGGACTGAGGGAAAATGAAAATACAGGTAACCCATTAGCAATTAATAAAGAATTATCAAATAATTCTGCAGGACTTATTTTGAACCTGAAACAGTAGGCCTGTTCTAAAGTGAAAATATTAGAAACCCATTAGTAATTAATAAAGAATTATTAGATAATTCCACAAGAATTACTTAGAACCTAAAACAGTATTCTAAAGTGAAAATATAGGGAACTCATTAGTAATTAATGAAGTATTATCAAATGATTCTGCTGTTGAACCGTTGCGTGTCCCAGCGCAACACAGTGGCAAATCAGTATCAGTAATCAGACGCCACACAAACACAGCACGCAGCCAGTCAAAACAGCATTAGACAGAGGACAGACTGGACCGGAAATGCTGTAGGTGACGTCAGATGCTGGAGACTTGGCGGAAAAACTGAATGAACAACGAGGACAGCGAGGAAAATTTAGAAACTCTTCAGGAATACATCGACTGGTGCTTCGACGTTATAGTCATGAAGAAAAACCAAAATGCAGGTTCTCCAGCCAAAAGCGAGACGCCGTCTTCCAAAAGAAGTCGCCCAGCAGACTCGCCTGAAACAACATCGCCGACGGGTAAAAGCTTTACCGACATCCTGGAGTCAATCGACAAGCGGTTGTCCAGCTTCGACGCGAGGTTGTCCCTGGTCGAGATCCTGCACCGTGAATTTAAATCCCTGAGGGAATCACTGGAATTCAGCCAGCAGCAGGTGGAAACACTCGCTGCTGAAAACGCATCTCTACGGGACTCGGTCAAATCTCTAACTGAAAATATGACCCATCTAAGTGAAGAAAATAAAAAAATAAAAGAGACTGTCATCGATCTCCAGGCCCGTAGCATGAGAGATAACCTGGTGTTTTCAGGCATCCCGGAATCTGCCGAAGAGGACCCAGAAGCTACGGTTAAAAACTTTATCAAGTCATACCTGAAGCTTCCGGAAGACACCGTGGAAAACATCTGCTTCGAAAGAGTCCATCGGATGGGAGCGAAGAAACCTGGAGCCCCGAGGCCTCGTCCAATTGTGGCCAAATTCGGATACTTCAAGCAGAAAGAGCAGGTGAAGAGTCGCGGCAGGGAGCTGAAAGGAACAGACTTCGGCGTAAACGACCAGTTCCCCAAAGAAATCCTGGAGCGACGCAAAATTCTGTTCCCAATCCGACGCAGTCTCATCCAAAAGGGCTCCCGAGCTGTCATCGCAGTGGACCGGCTCTACGTGGACGGACTACTCTACCGCAACCTCCGTACCACTCCGTGGTTATATTAACACCACTCCAGATAAGAATCCGTTATATTTATCTTTTCTTTTTCTCTCTTTCCTCGCTTGTTCTTCCATTTACCTCTAAATATTTATGTCATTTCGATAATTTAATACGATATCATAACAAACACGTACAGTCAGTCTCCGCAGCGTTTAAATGATTTTGCAATGTTTTCGTTTCTGTCAAGTTTTTACTTTCATCCCTCTATGCTTGCTTCTTTGTGTGTCTTTCTTACTTCCAACTCCTTTCACGGCACCGATCACCTGCTTTACTACACATATAAACAAAACACACTATATTACACATCTGCTTGGCACGACCATGTACATATACACTCAGCATTAACGCAACCACTCAGACCTTACAGCACACACAGACATGAAGGACATACTCGCATACAAGCGCGTACACGCCCGCTCATATCTTATTCATTTGAGCATCACACGCAGCGAGCAGCATTAGCTACACACACACATCTATGGGTGCATTAAGGTTTGTCACATGGAATGTGAATGGAACTGGCTCCAGAGAAAAAAAGTTAAAAATATTTAGCCAGCTTAAAAAACTACAAGCAGACGTTGTATTATTACAAGAGACTCATAGACCTGCCACAGCTACAGATCAACTTAAAACAACTGAGTTTCCTAATGTGTTCTCAGCCTGCTATAACTCTAGGCAAAGGGGGGTAGCAATTTTAATACATAAAAATGTTAATTTCACAGTACTCAACACAGTTATAGATCCAGAAGGTAGATTTCTAATCATTAAATTATCTATATTTGACAAAAAGTTATGTATTGTTAGTATATATGGTCCAAATGTTGATGACCCCTCTTTCTTTCATGGTTTTTTTACCGCACTTTCTGAACAACTAGATTGTGCACTTATAATTGGGGGAGACCTCAACTTTGGACTAAATAAAGAAATGGACAGGCTAAGTACAGCTGGAACTCAGCGCAATTGGGAATCCACAAATATAGTTAAACAGTACATGAGCGACTATGGACTTTGCGATGCATGGCGTTCTCTCCACACCAACAGTAGGGAATTTACTTTCTTCTCACATGTCCATCACTCTTACTCTCGTCTGGATTATTTCCTAGTCAGCAGCTCACTGCTGAGTGACATTTCAGACACAGAGATACACACTATAGCTGTCAGCGATCATGCTGCTGTTTCTTTAACTCTAGTAAATAAGAAGACCACTCCACCAAGTAATAACTGGAGATTCAATACATCATTGCTTAAAGACGACGATTTTATTAAATATTTTAAAGAAGAGTGGGCTTTATATTTAGACTATAATGACCTGCCTGGAACATCAGCATCTGTTCTCTGGGAAGCAGGCAAAGCTGTGATGAGAGGTAGAATAATCTCATTCTCATCGCATAAAAAGAAAAGAGAAAATAAATGTATTCAGGAATTAGAAGAAACCATAAAAACTTTAGAAGAATCCTACGTATCCTCCCAGGAACAGGAAATGCTGAAAAAAATATGTAAAGCAAAACTAGAATTAAATGAAATTATTAATAAAAAAACTAAATTCTTAGCACAAAGACTTCGCTGGCAAGAATTTGAATATGGTAACAAATCAGGTCAATTCTTAGCGAACCAGTTAAAAATAAATAAAGAAAAAACAACGATATGTGCTGTTAAAGATTTAACTGGGGATACAGTATATGACCCTGAAAGAATAAACAACACTTTCAGAGATTTTTACGAATCTTTATATTCTCCACAGATAAACCCATCTAAAGACGAAGTTGACCAATTTCTTGACAATATAACTCTTCCGAAATTAACAGACAATCAAGCGATGGCATTGGATTCTCCACTGACATCAGATGAACTTCAGGAAGCTTTGAACAGTATGCCCAATAAAAAGGCTCCAGGTCCAGATGGCTTTCCAGCAGAATTCTATAAAGAATTCTGGGCTATTCTGGCACCAACATTCTACAGAATGTTACAGGAAACCAAAGAAAATGGCAGACTTCCACCAAATATGAATTCTGCCAACATTAGTCTCTTACTAAAACCAGGCAAAGACCCTGTATTGCCTACTAGCTATCGTCCAATATCCCTTATTAATGTGGACACTAAAATAATCTGCAAAGCTATCTCAAAAAGAATAGAGAAGATAACCCCTCTCATAATTCATTACGACCAAACTGGTTTCATAAAAGGGAGGCATTCCTCAACAAATACACGTAGGTTATTTAACTTGATAGACTATTCATGCAATAGAAACCTTCAAATTACAATATTGTCTCTAGATGCAGAAAAAGCTTTTGATAGGGTTAACTGGAATTTTCTATTTGCAACTTTACACAAATTTGGTTTTGGAAACTATTTCATAAACTGGTTAAAAATATTATATAACTCTCCAACAGCATGTGTCAGGACAAATGCCCAAACGTCCTCTAGCTTCTGTCTTAAGAGGGGCACCAGGCAGGGATGCCCCCTCTCCCCCTCACTGTTTGCAATTTTTATTGAACCACTAGCAGCAGCAATTAGACAGGCAACAGTGATTAAAGGCATTAAATGCAAGAATGTAGAACATAAAATTAGTCTTTACGCAGATGATGTGTTACTTTTTCTTCAACATTCACAAACCACTCTCTCTGAGGTAATTACATTAATAAACTCTTTCTCAAGAGTCTCAGATTATTCAATAAACTGGTTAAAATCAACAGTTCTTCCAATTAATTGCTCCTTCCAGAATTCCTCCACTCCACTGCAATCTGGAAATATTAAATATTTAGGTATTAATGTTTCTCCTAAGCTGGCAGATTTGATTAAATTAAACCACATCCCACTTTTAAAGAAGGTAGAAGATGATCTAACCAGATGGAGGTCTCTACCCATATCACTCATGGGAAGAGTCACCTCAATAAAAATGATGGTTTTGCCAAGAATTAATTATTTATTTGCAATGATCCCGAGCAAACCACCACCTGACTGGTTTAGAACTTTGGACTCCTCTATCTCTAAATTCCTTTGGAAAGGTAAACCCCCGCGTATTAGCTTAAAAACGCTGCAAAAGACCAAGGATAAAGGAGGACTAGATCTACCTAACTTTTACCACTATTTCTTAGCCAATAGGCTTCAACACATTTCAGGGTGGTTAAAACACACCCTCTTAGATGAGCCTTGGCTAGATGTAGAACAGGCATTATGCAATAATATAGAGATTTCGGATCTGCCATTCATTAGCTCGATCAGTAAACGACACGTATGCTTTAAAAGCATCAGTATCAGCTCTTCTCTGACAGCATGGTGGGAGTTTCTAAAAATGACGGAGTCTTCACTAATCCCATGCAAACGTACCCCTATCTGGAACAATCCTGACATATTGCTAAACAACAATATGATAAACTTCACAGATTGGAGTTGTAAAGGTATTAAATACCTGGAACATATATTCGAAGGGACAGACTTTATTCCCTTTGACAAATTAATTAAACAATATGGGATTAATAAGAACAGATTTTTAGAATATCAACAAATTAAATCTATTGTAAAAAGGAAATTTAAGTCTAATCATATCAATTTACAAATACCACCAAGTGTGGCAGATTTTCTTAATCTCAAAACCCCCAAATTAATGTCTAAAATATACAGGGTACTTTCCAATATAGATGAATCAGTATCACTTCCTATTGCAAAATGGGAAGCAGATCTATCAGTAAGCTGGGACCATAATTTCTGGTCTCAGATATGTTTAAAAACCTTTGAACTGATTAGAAATCCTGGATTACAATTAATACAATACAAAATTCTGCATAGAGTGCACTACACAGGTCATCGGATGTTCAGGATGGGTTTTACAGCTTCTAACAACTGCTCACACTGTAAAGACAATACACCTGACAATTACATCCACGCTCTATGGTTCTGTCCACCTGTTCAGAGGTACTGGTACAGGATTTGTGAAGACTTATCAAAGTGTCTTAAATGCTCTATTCCAGCCTCTCCTTTAGTCTGCTTGTTGGGCGACCTAGATGGTGTCACTACAGAAGATAACACAATCCACATGGCTTTCACTGCACTATGCATTGCTAAGAAGACTGTCCTCATGAACTGGAAAAATAAAAATAATCTTAATATCAACCAATATAGAGATTATTTGTGGGATTATATTAGCCTTGAAACAGCTTCTGCTGACACATTAGATCAATCTCTCTGGGCTCCTTTGATCAGCTCCATCACCTAGTGTGGGTGGGGGTCCCGATTCTGTCCGGCTGTGGTTTTTGTTGTTGGCGTGGGGTGGCAATATGGGCCTGGGGCATCTGGGGGTTCCCTGGGGATGGGTTTCTTGGGGGGTTTGGCGCTGGGGCTGCGGCCTTGACCTGGATGGGGTATTGGTGACTCTTGGATGCTGTTTCTCTGGCGGCGGCATGCGGCGCTGCTGGGGATGCCTGTGCCGGCGGACGTAGGTTGCCAGCCTGGCGGCCGCACTGTTCCGGGGTTGGTCCGGGGGGGGTTTGGGGATCTGGGGACGCTCTGCCTCCGGCTTGGGGTTACGGCTGGGCCTGGGGGGCTTGGGTCCTGGTTGGTGTGCCGCCTGGAGCATGGGTTGGTGCATGCGCTTGGGCCCGGCTCTGGTGTGGGGGTCTTCGATGCATCGGTGCCTCCGCGGGGGGGGGGTCCAATAGAGGCGGGGTATACGGGCTTTACCTGGGTGTCTTATTGTCTTATGTAGTTTGGGAAGTGACTGGATGATGGGGTGGGGTAGTTTTTCCTCTGCTGTGGGGTCTGGTGGGCCGCCCCGGGCTGCCATGGGCCCTGGTCTGGATGGGCCTGGGTCCCCCGCCCTGGGCAGATTTGGGGTAACAGGGGTGCCTATGGGGGTCAGCGGGGGAGCTGGCTCCAGAGGGGGGGGTATTTTGCCCCCTCTGATGTTTTCCTCCCCATCCCTAAGGCTTCACTTCTCCCGCTCCATCACACCAACACATAGGTAGGGTTTTGAGGTGCGGGTGAGTCGCTGGGATGCGGGGGAGGTGGTACTCCTCTGTCTCCTCGTGGCCGCCTGCATCTCGATTACACATTACAGCTTAGACATTCTCATTACTTACTGTCACATGACACATACATATAGGGCCTTGGGGGTGGGCACACTGAATGGCATCCGGAGGGCGGTCTGTTCATTCAGCCTTCCCTCTGGTGCCAGTGCCCACTTCTCAATTTTAAGTTGCACATAGACATTGAGGGCTCTAGGGAGGGGACGAGCTGACACAAGCTTGTGGAGGGTGCCCCTCCCCTGTTTTAAAGCACCCCTGTTTTAAAGCACCTTAGAACAACACACACCAACACTACATTTGAGCGGGTGGGGTGAAGCATGGGGTCTCCTTTTTTTTTTTTTTTTTTTTTTCTCACACCCCTGTTCTCTGTTCTCTGTCTGGGGCCGGGGGATGTGAGGATGAGCTGGCCGCCCGGTCGGGGTCTGGGCTGTTGATTTTCTCTGCTGCTGCGGGGACCGGGGTGGTCTTCCTGTCCCCACGCCGGAGCGAAGGGGGTTTAGCTCCGGGATCGGGCGCTGGCTACCCCTCTGGGGGTGGGGGTGCCTGGACCTAGGAGTATAGAGTGCATATGGGGAGTGTGAGTGTGGGTACCGTGTTCATTTTTGTGTGTCTACATGTGGGGCGAAGGTGTGAATATTTGTTTGCGTGCATGAGGGTGGGAACATATGCTTGTGTATATGTGTGCTTGTCGTCTACGTCTATGTGTCAGGTCGGGCCTTAGACTCCGCTTCACTCATCATCTTAGTCGACCCCCACCCCACCACCATACCCTGCCGGTGGAGGATGCCGCCGGTGCGTTGGTGATTTCTCGCGCCGGGGCAGGATGCTCGGGCGAGCGCCGGCCCACTCTCGGCGGTCGATTGGCGGGGCCTGGCCTTACTGGCCTTGCTGGGCCCCGATTGTGGGGTGGGGGGCCTTTGGGTCTCCGAGCCCAGGGCCCGGTCCGCCCTGGTGTGGTCGGCTGCCGGTGGAGCCTGCGGGCTTGCCGCCACGGCACCCTGGGGCGCCTACACTGTGGCTGTCGGAGGTCCCGCCTTCGGGCTCTCCTCTGCCCTTTTTTTTGGGTGGAGGCCGCGGTTGTCTCTGCGGTGGTTCTCCTGGGGGTCCCGTGCCCTGGGGGGCCTCCGGATGTTTGGGGCCCGGGTCTTTTCCGTGCCTGCTTCATGCCTTGCGGGATGGGGCTGTTGTTCCCCACACACACTATTAAACATTTACATGGAGGAACCTTATGAACACAAGCGCGCTCACACACACAGGTGTACACTCAAGCATTCACATTGGTGTAAAAACAGGTGCTCACAGACACACATTGTCTTGATCTGCTGTTGCTTCAAAACTTATTTTGTAATATTAGTTATGTGTGCTGCTCAATAACATTTAACATTTAGAATTTATTGTGATTTATACAATGTTGGTTGTTGCTGCAGTCTCTTTGATGTTGTGTCTTCGGTTGTTTTCTCTTTTTGTCAGCAGGTATTGAAGCAAATTGTCTGTTTTTTTTTGTTTTTGCTTTTTCTCCCTCTCTCTCTCTATCCCCCATTCTCCTTTTTTTCTCTCTCTCTCTTCCCCTTCTTTGTTGACTTTCCCCACACCCTTTTTTTTTTTTTTTTTTTTTTTTTTTTTTTTTTTTTTTTTTTTTTTTCTTTCTTCTTTCTTCTTTCTCTCTCTTGTTTTCTCTGTCCCCTGGTCTTGTCTGTCACAGTGTGGTTAAGTAAAAGGGTATATAAAATTAAATTAATTAATTAATATAAAAAATAAATAAATAAATAAATAAATAAATTTAATTAAAAAAAAAAAAAAGAAAAAAGGCTGTGAATGATGATAGTATAGCCATGCATATGTACTGTCATGTGTTATCTGTGCTACTGACAGGCCAAAAAAAAAAAAAAAAAAAAAAAAATGATTCTGCTGGACTTATTTCGAACCTGAAACAGTAGGCCTATTTTAAAGTGAAAATATAGTGAAACCTATAATAATTAATTAAGAATTATCAGATAATTCTGCAGGAATTACTTAGAACCTGAAACAGTATTCTAAAGTAAAAATATAGGGAACTCATTAGTAATTAATAAATAATTATCAAATGATTCTGCTGGACTTATTTCGAACCTGAAACAGTAGGCCTATTCTAAAGTGAAAATATAGTGAAACCTATAGTAATTAATAAGGAATTATCAGATAATTCTGCAGGAATTACTTAGAACCTGAAACAGTATTCTAAAGTGAAAATATAGGGAACTCAATAGTAATTAATAAATAATTATCAAATGATTCTGCAGGACTTATTTCGAACCTGAAACAGTAGGCCTATTCTAAAGTGAAAATATAGTGAAACCTATAGTAATTAATTAAGAATTATCAGATAATTCTGCAGGACTTATTTCGAACCTGAAACAGTAGGCCTTCTAAAGTGAAAATATAGTAAAATCTTTAAGTAGGATAGTTATGGCAAGACAGTGGAGTTGGGGTTCCTTTCCGAAGCAGATTTCCTACAGAACATGCACACAATGCAATTATTTAAGATACAGGCAAAAGCATAAGGGGTTAAAACCAGAACGGCGTAAGTGATATTTCACCAACTTTACAGGAGGGCCAAAACAAAAATGTACCATTGGTTGATCTGAATTTGTGCATTGATTTCAATTCAATTCAATTCAAGTTTATTTGTATAGTGCTTTTTACGATACAATCGTTGCAAAGCGCTTTACAGGAAATTAAGTTTCTACAATATATTTATACATTGTAGAAACTTAATATATTAACTTATGGCAAAATTTGTTAATTCTGCATGTTGTTGGGGGATCAGAGGTTGGCATCCTCTGAGGTCCTCCGAGGGGTCGGCATCATCTCTTCTCAGGTGTTTGGTCATCTCAGATCATTTAAAGGCTGGATCCAGACTGAAGCTTGTGTAACTCCTAATTACCACGGGATGTTAATCCCGTGGCAGAAACAGAGAAACAAAGAGACATAATTAGCGTAGCTGTTGTTCCATTCAAGCAAAAAATATTTGTTCAACCCAAGCTAAAGAATAATAATGTGCGTTTTGATCAGATATAACTGCAGTACACGATTATGAGATGCATTATATGAATGCATTATGTGAATGCTTGGCTAAAGAGATGTGTCTTTAATCTAGATTAAAACAGAGAGAGTGTGTCTGAACCCCGAACGCTATCAGGAAGGCTATTCCAGAGTTTGGGAGCTAAATATGAAAAAGCTCTACCTCCTTTAGTGGACTTTGCTATTCTAGGTACTACCAAGAGTCCAGAGTTTTGCGACCTTAGGGAGCGTGATGGATTGTAGCGAGATAGAAGACTAGTTAGGTACGCAGGAGCTAAACCATTTAGGGCCTTATAGGTAAGTAATAATATTTTGTAACTGATACGGTACTTAATAGGTAGCCAGTGCAGAGACTGTAAAATTGGGGTAATATGATCATATTTTCTTGACCTGGTAAGGACTCTAGCCGCTGCATTTTGTACTATCTGTAGCTTGTTTATTGAAGCTGCAGGACAACCACCTAGCAGTGCATTACAATAGTCCAGTCTAGAGGTCATGAATGCATGAACTAGCTTTTCTGCATCAGAAACAGGTAACATGTTCCTTAGCTTGGCAATGTTTCTAAGATGGAAGAATGCTGTTTTTGTAACATTGGAAATATGTTTTTCAAAAGGCAAGTTGCTTTCTAATATAACACCCAGATTTTTGACTGTAGAGGAAGTAACAGGACATCCGTCTAGTTGCAAATTGTAACCCAAGAGATTCTGTGTACTGTTATTTGGTCCAATAAGTAATATCTCTGTCTTATCTGAATTTAATAGGAGAAAATTATTGGTCATCCAATCTTTTACATTTTTAACACACTCAGTTAACTTAGATAATTTAGAAGTTTCATCTGGTCTTGTTGAGATATATAGTTGAGTATCATCAGCATAACAATGGAAACTAATCCCGTATTTTCTAATAATATTACCAAGGGGCAGCATGTATATTGAAAACAGCAGAGGACCTAGGACAGATCCTTGTGGTACTCCATACTTTACTGGTGATAATTGAGATGACTACCCGTTTAAATAAAGTGGTAGCGATCGGACAGGTAGGATCTAAACCATCTTAAAGCCTGCCCTTGAATACCTGTATAGTTTTGTAATCGATCTACGAGTATTTCATGATCTATAGTGTCGAACGCAGCACTAAGATCAAGTAAAACTAGCAATGAGATGCAGCCTTGGTCTGACGCAAGAAGCAAGTCATTTGTAATTTTAACAAGTGCAGTTTCTGTGCTATGGCGGGGCCTGAAACCTGACTGAAATTCTTCACAGAGATCATTTTTTTGCAAGAATGAGCACAATTGAGCAGACACAACTTTTTCTAAAATTTTAGACATAAACGGAAGATTTGAGATGGGTCTGTAATTTGCCAGATCACTAGGATCTAGTTGTGGCTTCTTAATAAGAGGCTTAATAACTGCCAGCTTGAATGGTTTAGGGACGTGACCTAAAGATAACGATGAGTTAATAATATTGAGAAGCGGTTCTTCTGCTACAGGTAACTCTTTCAGTAATTTAGTAGGTACAGGATCTAATAGACATGTTGTTGGTTTAGATGTGTTGATAAGTTTATTTAGCTCTTCCTGTCCTATAGTTGAAAAGCACTGCAGTTTTTCTTTGGGTGCGGTGAATGAGGCTGAAGTACTAGACGCCGTAGAATCTACATTAGTTATTGTATTTCTGATGTTATCTATTTTATCAGTGAAGAAATTCATAAAGTCATTACTATTAAACTGTGAGGGAATATTTAGATCGGGTGACGTCTGGTTATTTGTTAGTCTAGCCACTGTGCTAAATAAAAACCTTGGATTATTTTGGTTATTATCTATGAGTTTGCGGATATGCTCGGTCCTGGCAGCTTTTAGAGCATGTCTATAGCTGGACATACTGTTTTTCCACGCAATTCTAAAAACTTCCAAGTTAGTTTTTCTCCATTTGCGCTCAAGATTACGAGTTTCTTTCTTGAGAGAATGGGTATAACTGTTGTACCATGGCGCAGCACGTTTTCCTCTAACCTTTTTTAATTTGATGGGAGCAACAGTTTCTAACGTATTAGAGAGGATAGTGCCCATGTTGCTAGTCATTTTGTCAAGTTCATTTGTATTTATGGGTACACAGAGCAGCTGAGATAAATCAGGCAGGTTATTTGTGAATCTGTCTTTAGTGGCTGGAACAATTGTTCTGCCCGGACGATAACGTGGGGCCCTACAGTTAATATCAGTTATAAGCAGCATACACGATACAAGGAAATGGTCAGTAACATCATCACTTTGAGGTACGATATCTATATCAGTAAGATCAATTCCATGCGATATAATTAAATCTAGCGTGTGATTATAACGATGAGTGGGCCCGGTGACGTTTTGCTTGACCCCAAAAGAGTTTATTAGGTCGGTAAACGCAAGTCCTAATGCATCATTTGGATTATCAACATGAATGTTAAAATCTCCGACAATTAGCGCTTTATCAGCATTAACCAATAGGTCTGAGAGGAAATCTGCAAATTCTTTTAGGAAATCTGTATATGGCCCTGGCGGTCTATACACAGTAGCCAGAGCAAGAGATAAGACAGATTTCTTTTGCATATCTGACAGTGTAACATTAAGCATAAGTATTTCGAATGAGTTAAACCTGTATCCTGTTTTCTGAGTAACATTGAGAATATCACTATATATTGTTGCGACACCGCCGCCACGACCAGTCTGACGGGGCTCATGCTTATAACAGTAGCTTGGTGGAGTAGACTCATTTAGACCAATATAATCATTTGGTTTAAGCCAGGTTTCAGTCAAACAGAGTACATCAAAACTATTATCTGTGATCATTTCATTTACAATTACTGCTTTAGGTGTGAGTGATCTAATGTTTAGGAGTCCAAGCTTTAAAAATAGTTTTTGTTCATTTATTTTGCATTTTTCTGGTTTAATCGCGATCAGATTTTTTCTAGATCCTGTGTTAAATTTATATTTTGACCTCACTATTCGGGGAACAGACACAGTATGTATAGATTGAACAACGCAATTACTTCTATCATTTAAGTGGGTAGAACAAAAGTCATCATAGCAGTTATTTGAGATTTGGCTTACTAGTCAGATGGAGCGTAGCGTCTTGGAGATGTTGTCCGACAGGAGTTCCGCTCCGACTCTGCTGGGGTGCAGGCCATCAGCACGGAAAAGCCTAGGACGCTCCCAGAAAAGATTCCAATTATTAACAAAGAGCAGTTTCTGTTCTTTACACCATGACAATAACCATTAGTTTAAAGCAAACAGTCTACTGAACCTTTCGTGTCCTCGTCGGTACGTGGGAAGCGGTCCTGAAACGATGATCGTCGTCGCGGGCGATGTGCTGCGTACTGTCTTGATCAGGCTCCTGAAGTCCCTCTTCAGTGTCTCCGTCTGCCGCAGCTTGGTGTCGTTCACGCCCGCGTGCAGCACGACCGCTCCGACGCTCTCCTCATCCTTCAGGATCGCGGGTATCTGCGCAGAAACATCGAGAACACAAGCACCAGGGAAACAGTGTGTGTGCACTTTACCTTCAGCTAACGTAGCACGGACGTGCCGGACGATGGAGTCTCCGACGATCACAGCGTCACGTTCCGTCTCGTGGAGGGGGGCGAAGCGGTTTCGGGTGGAGATCTCGAAGACCGGAAGCGGCAGAGGGGGAGATGATGTAGCCCGATGCCTCGCTCGCGTCTTCCGCTGCTGCCGCACCCAGGGTCCGTGGTGTCCCGGCGCCGGAGTGAAGGACATCTGAGAAGATCGCGTCCTGGGTGCACGGGGCCTGTGCAGAGAAACACACGGAGTAGAGGTGGTGGGAGTGTTAGCAGCGCACTGTATACTTACCCCGGACCTGTGAGCATCAGCCCGGGATGTTTCCAGCGCAGTTTGCCGCTCTCTCAGCTGGGCCTGTCTCTCCAGGAGCTCATTGATCTGCTTCTCCACGGCCTCCAGCTCCAGCTGCACCGAATGCAGCTCGAACGCGTCCTCACCTGCACTCAAAGGTAGACACAAATCCGCCATTAAAGTAAGTAGCAGTGGAACAATGGTTATGTGTGTGAATAGAGTATTAGCAAGCGCGCCTAGCGGCCGCCGCGTTGGTAGTGCTAACGGGCTATAAGCTAATAGCGGACTCGGGAAATCAAAATAGAAATCAAAATAGAACTAGTGATAACAAGGCGCCCTGATTGTTTTTGTTGTAGAATGCGATAGGGGATATATTCACACGTTATAGAAACGAAAAATGATGGTGTATAAAATTGATTTTAAGAGATAAAATAGACGATAAAAAAATAACTTGACGGAGCTCAAACTCAAAACACGCGTCAGCAACAAACAGGAAGTGACGAAAAACCAATCGTTTCAATCGTTTATTATAAAAATTTGTACACATACTCATGGATTACAGTATATTTTTTTGTCAGTAGAAAGAGCTCATCAAGAGTTTTCTTTTGATATATATATATATATATATATATATATATATATATATATATATATATATATATATATATATATATATATATATATATATATATATATATATACACACATACACATACATATATATATATATACATATATATATATACATATATATATATATATATATATATATATATATATATAAGTGTGTGTCTCTTACGCCCTTCTGGTTCAGACCCCTCGTTATGTACAATTATAGTAATGAGTCCTTTTGGGTGTGCATCAAACAAAATGCATATTTCATTTCCATTATAGGCTAATAATAATAGTAGTGGACTGTAACAAAGTTGGTACTGTAGTATTACTTTGTACTTGTCCTTTTACTTAAGTCATTTTGAAAATGAATAGACCTTAGCATTTTACTGGAGTAATATTTTATTGGGGTATCTGTACTTTTACTCAAGTACTTGATTTGTGGGCCACAACCTGATTATTATAGTGATTATTTGCATATAACTGTTCAGTAGTAGTTATTTCATAGTTATTTTTCTTGAACCTTAACTAGTAGATAATTAATAGTAGTTCTTCAGGGGGTATGACAGAATGGGCAGATGGGACTCGTTAGCCTTGGATGGCCGCTCATCTAGGAGAAGGTAAACTCTGATTTCAAACCTCCGCTGCCTTGCGGCTATACCCATCCATGGGAAAGGCTAGGGGAGTCAACCCCGAAATAAAATCAGGAGACGGAGTCCCTAAGGCAGTCTTACATTGTACTCAATGTCATTATGGCAACTCCTCAAGTTTCAAGTTTCAAGTTTTATTTGTCACATACACGACTATACAGAGATTGTATAACCAGCAGTGAAATGTGAATCAGGTCCGCTCCATGGACAGTGCAAATATTGTAGAATACAACAAGGGAAGTATGCATAAAATAAAATGAATAACAAATAAGATATAAAGCACAGAATATAAAATATAAAGTATAAGAGAATGTGCATGACAGTATGCTGTAGAATTAAATATTAAGATAAGCATGACTGAGTGGGGGGGGATGTGCAAACAGGTAGGACATGGTGACATAAGCAGCAATCACAAAAAGAATAAATATAAAATATGATAAGATATCAAGATACAGAAAGTGTTGTGTGCAAATGACAGTATTGTGTGCAAATGACAGTATTGTGTGCAAATGACACTGTCAGTATGAGGTAGATGATAATGAGTGCGAGTATATTACTGATTGTGAGTGATTAGTAAGTGGAGTCATGTTGATGTTAAGAGGCTGGGTTCAGTTCAGTTTGAATTCAGGAGCCTGATGGCCTGGGGGAAGAAGCTCCTCCTGAGTCTCTCAGTTTTTGCCATCAGGCTGCGGAAGCGCTTACCAGATGGCAGCATAGTGAAGAGACAGTTTCCAGGGTGATTTGAGTCCTTGGTGATTTTGACAGCTCTGCTTCTGCAGCGTTTGATGTAGATGTCCTGCAGAGAGGGGAGAGCAGACCCAGAGATACGCTCAGCTAAGCGCACAACTCTCTGCAGGGCCTTGCAGTCCTGACTGGAGCTGTTTCCATACCACACTGAGATGCACTGAGTCAATATACTTTCTATGGTCCCTGCATAGAAAGTTTTCAGGATTGATGGTGAGACCCTGAATTTCCTCAGCTGTCGCAGATGGTGCAGTCTTTGCCTGGCTTTCTTAACCTGTGTTTGGATGTGTGTAGTCCAAGTCAGGTCCTCGGAGATGTTTACACCGAGGTACTTGAAGCTGCTTACTCTCTCCACAGGGGTCCCGCTGATCACAAGAGGAGTGTAGGGCAGCAGGTGTTTCTTTCTGAAGTCTACAATCAGCTCTTTAGTTTTGCTCACATTCAGAGAGAGACAGTTGTCCTGGCACCATGATGTTAGTCTCTCTACCTCATCCAAGTATGCGGTCTCATCATTGTTGGAAATGAGGCCCAGAACCACAGTATCATCAGCAAATTTGATAATAGATGTGGAGCTGTGAGAGGACACGCAGTCGTGTGTGTAGAGAGAGTAGAGCAGGGGACTCAGAACGCAGCCCTGCGGGGCTCCTACATTCAGGGTGATGGAGTTTGAGGTGTACTGGCCTAGCTTCACCACTTGAGGTCTGCCGGTGAGGAAGTCTTGAATCCAGTCACAGAGTGCAGTGTTTAGGCCGAGGCCTGTGAGTTTATTAGTCAGCTTGATGGGGACTATGGTGTTGAAAGCTGAGCTATAGTCTATAAATAGCAGCCTTGCATAGTTACCATTGCTGCTGTCAATGTGTGTGAGGGAGGAGTGAAGTATGTGAGAGATGGCATCATCAGTTGATCTGTTGGGACGATAGGCAAACTGAAGAGGGTCCAAAGTAACAGGGCTGGATGAGCTAATGTGGCTCTTAACAAGTCTCTCAAAAACCTTCATGACTATAGATGTGAGGGCCACTGGACGATAGTCATTCAGGCAAGAGGGTTTATTGTTCTTAGGCACAGGGATGATGATGGATTTTTTAAAGGAGGTGGGAACTACAGAGGTAGCAAGGGACTTGTTGAAGATAGAAGTGAACAAACCAGCAAGCTGATCAGCGCAGGACCTCAGAACCCTGCGACGCTCCTGGTGCCTAGCTGTATCGACTTCTGTCCTTCCCTTGGATACACCAGCTGCGTGGATATGGGGGAATCTGCTGCATGGGCAACAGTTGATTCTCCATATTATCCTGCCCAGGCCTTGTGGCTCTACTGGAGAGGATACTCCAGCGATGCCGCAAGGTGTCGACATAACACGGGAAGTGGCAGTTACCGGTGATAAACTCATCTGATTGGCGTAGGAAACGAGTGCCAGGGGCCAATTCCGATGGTGGGAGAGATCATTGTATCTCATTGGACAGCTACCGCCCGCCCAAGCTGGGCAGCCCCCAGCCAGTAAGGTGCTGTCCCGCCATGCCTGCTTCACTGGGTGCGTGGAGCTTAGAGAGCTATCTCAACAAGCGGGCCACATCTTCTGCACCAGGAAAAAATACTCTAAGAAAGAAGACCCCAGCTCTTCGTTTTGCAAGCTGGAACGTCAGGACCTTGTGTCCTGGATTTACTGCTGATCTGCAGCAGGTTGACAATGCACGCAAGACTGCCGTAATTGATAGGGAACTCTCTCGACTGAACGTCGACATTGCCTGCCTACAGGAGATCCGACTGGCCGACAATGGTAACATCAGGGAAGCAAGCTACACCTTCCTTTGGCAAGGGAAGTCTTCAGATGAACCAAGGCAACACGGTGTCGGCTTCGCTGTCAAGAACACGCTCGTCGCCTTCATTGAACCTCCATCATCAGGAACGGAGAGGATACTTGCACTCCGCCTGTCAACATCCTCTGGCCCAGCAAATATCATCAGTGTGTATGCTCCAACTCTCTGCTCCACCTCAGAGGAGAAAGACCAGTTCTACGAGGCACTGGATGAAACAATATCCAGAATCCCCAGCACTGAAGGACTCTACCTGCTTGGTGACTTCAATGCCAGAGTGGGAGCCGACCTTGAATCCTGGCCTACCTGCCTAGGTCTTCATGGTAGGGGTAAGATCAATGAGAACGGTCAACGTCTGCTGGAGATGTGTTGCTTACATGGCCTCTGCGTGACAAACACTTTCTTCAAATGCAAGGATATCCATCAGGTGTCTTGGAGGCACCCACGGTCCTGCCACTGGCACCAGCTAGACCTCGTCCTCACCAGGCATGTGGAACTTGGTAGTATCCTCCTCACCCGCAGTTACCACAGTGCTGACTGCGACACGGACCATTCCCTTGTGGCCAGCAAGGTGCGAGTTGCACTGAAGAAGCTGTATCACTCCAAGAAAAATGGCCGCCCCCATATCAACACTTGCTGTGCAAGCAACCCAGAGAAGACACAGCAGTTTGTTAGGAACTTACATGAGGCTCTCACCAAGGAGTCACCTATTGATGACACCATTGACTCAAAGTGGTCCCACCTCCGAGACGCTGTGTACAACGCAGCCATCGCAGCCTACGGGAAGAAGGTACGTGGCCCACTGGGAGGAAATGGAGCCCGTGACTGAGGCGAAGAGGAAGGCCCTTCTGGCTTACAAGGTGTCGCCCTGCCGTGGTACACTGGAAGCACTCAGGACAACCAGGAAATATGTCCAGCAAACTGCCCGCCACTGTGCCAACACATATTGGCTAAACCTCTGCAGTAGCATTCAGACAGCTGCCGATACTGGAGACGCAAGGGGCATGTACGAAGGCATAAAGAGGGCGATAGGCCCCAAAACCACCAAGATTGCCCCACTTAAGTCCAGGACAGGCGAAGTCATCATAGATCAAGAGGAGCAGTTGCAGCGCTGGGTTGAGCACTATCTTGAACTGTATGCAACTCAGAACATTGTCACTGATACCGCCATGGATGCCGTCCCAGATCTACCAGTCATGGAAGAGCTGGACATTCCACCTACCCTGGAAGAGCTCAGTAAAGCCATTGACTCCCTTGCTTGTGGGAAGGCCCCCGGGAGCGACGGCATCCCGCCGGAAGCCTTGAAAAATGGCAAACCGGCGCTGCTTCAGCCCCTGCACAAACTCCTTTGCCTATGCTGGGATCAGGGCTACATCCCCCAGGATATGCGTGATGCTAACATCGTCACTGTGTACAAAAACAAAGGAGATCGCAGCGATTGCAACAACTATCGGGGCATCTCCCTCCTCAATATTGTTGGCAAGGCATTCGCCCGTGTCATCCTGTTGCGCCTGCAGATTCTAGCCTCCCACATCTACCCAGAGTCCCAGTGTGGCTTCAGAGCCGGCCGGTCAACTCTAGACATGATCTTCTCATTACGCCAGCTGCAGGAGAAGTGTCGAGAGCAGCAGATGCCACTCTACATTGCTTTCATTGACCTTACGAAGGCGTTCGATCTGGTTAGCAGAAGCGGTCTATTCAGGCTTCTGCAAAAGATTGGCTGCCCCCCACAACTACTGGCTGTGGTCACCTCGTTTCATGATAACATGCGCAGCATGGTTTGTTTCAACGGCGCAACATCTGAGTCCTTCCTCGTCAGTAGCGGAGTCAAACAAGGTTGTGTCCTCGCGCCGACGCTCTTCGGCATCTTCTTCTCCATGCTCCTCCAGTACGCCTTCAAGGACTGCCACGAGGGAGTTTATCCACACTAGAACTGGCGGCAAGCTGTTCAAGATTGCTCGTCTCCGTGCCAAGACTAAAGTCACAGAGGTACTAATCCGTGAGATGCTCTTTGCCGATGACGCAGCCTTGACATTCCATACCGAAGATGGCCTGCAGCAGCTTGTCAGTCGCTTCTCCTACGCCTGCAAGGAGTTTGGACTGACTATCAGCCTGGAAAAAAACAATATCATGGCCCAGGAAAAAGGCTCCCCTCCAACCGTCGCCATTGATGGGTACAACCTGAAAGTTGTTGAGAACTTCACCTACCTCGGGTCTACTATCTCCAGCTCTCTTTCCATAGATGTGGAGATAAATGGCAGAATCGCCAAGGCTGTAGCGGTCATGGCCAGACTGAACCAAAGGGTCTGGAGCAACAACAACCTTACAGTGAAGACCAAGCTGTGCGTCTACAAGGCCTGTGTGCTCAGCACACTCCTCTATAGTAGTGAGACATGGACCACTCACGTGAGGCATGAGAAGAAACTCAACAGCTTTCATCTGAGGTGCCTGCGGCGTATTCTGCACATCCAGTGGCAGGACAAAGTACCCAACACAGAGGTTCTGGAATGCGCCGGCATGAGAAGCATGTCAGCCATACTTAGTGAGAAGCGCCTTCGCTGGCTCGGCCACGTCAGGAGAATGGGCCCTGGCTGTATTCCCAGGGACCTATTGTATGGCGAACTGGCAGAGGGCTCACGACTAATTGGGCGTCCACGACTGCGCTATAAAGATATCTGTAAGAAGGACATGAAGTTGTCCGACATTAACATCGGCACGTGGGAGAGCCGTGCAGAAGATCGCTCCGCCTGGCATTTTGTTGTCAGACAGGGTGTACAGAAAGCCGAGGAAACCAGGATTAAAAACCTTGCCACAAAGAGAGTCAAGAGGAAGGAAAAGCAACTGCAGCCTCAGCTGGCATCATCATCGTTCATCTGCAGAAAATGCAGCAGAGATTGCCATTCAAGTATTGGGCTTATTAGCCACTCGCGAAGGTGCAGATAGATGGAATTTCATCAAACTAGAAGCCACACCATCGTCTCCTGGAGACGGAAGGATGCCGAAGATGACAGAATACATTAGTTATTGATTAGCTAACTGTTACTTAACACAATCATACAATTGTATTACATACTGATTAGTTAACACATCTTCCTTAGTAGTTAAGAGTAGTGAGTTAAGTGTTAATGAATAATTACCTGTTAGTTCTTCAATAATTCCTTATTTGCTATGCAGTAAGTAAGAAACAGTATTCTAAAGTGTTACCGAAATATGTAGTCTATCCTAGAGAAAGTCTTGTGTCTATTAGCTTCAGTCTGAGTCACAGTTCGATTGCTTCAGTCTGTTTCTGTCTGTTGTGCTGCTGTGCGGTTTGTGATTGTAGCTCTGCTTTTTTATTGAATCTTTACCTTACTTTCACTCTGTTGTTTAAAGTGATAATATATAACTTAATTCCCAACATATTTCTGGTATTATCTATCAAACTAATTTGATCGCTCGCTTCTAAAAACCGTGAGTGCAGCGCGTTAGCATTCGTTAGCCGGTTAGCTTGTCACTCGCGGTTGCTATTCGCGTTGCTATTCACGCCTATTATTGTTTTCTTTTTTCTCTCTCCGTTTTCATTTCTCTCTCGCTCCGTTTTTCACAAGTTCATCAAACAACAGTGGTAAGTGGTAAGTGGAGTGGTAAGTGGTAAGTTAAGTTGGTATCATTCATCAATCACGGTGAGTAATGGCTTCTTCTCCTGCTATTGTTATTTGCACAGTTTGCCACATGTACAGTTTATCTATCTCTGTCGGCGATGAGGGATTCACATGTGATAAATGCAGGGAAATAGTTAGGCTGACAGAGAAGGTTTTAGAACTCGAGACATGCATCCAAACTTTAGTTGAGGACAGTAAGAATGTGAGGGCTGTAGATAATGCTTTGGATGTGACTAGCTCAGGGACTCCTGTACATTGTTCGGTTCCGGCATTAGCGCCTGTGCAGCAGGGCAACTGGGTGACTGTGAGGCAGCATAGTCGTGGGTCAAAACACCGCTCTTCCATTCCGATCAGAACATCAAACAGGTTCTCCCCACTCAGTGACGCACCCACTGAGAAACCTGGTGAAAGTGCTCTAGTTATTGGTGATTCTATTGTACGGAACGTGAAAATAGAGACACCAGCCACCATAGTCCATTGTTTACCGGGAGCCAGAGCGCCTGACATCTTGGCAAATTTAAAAGTGCTGGCTAATGCTAAACGTAAATTCAGTAAGATTGTTATCCACGCCGGCGCTAATGATGTTCGACTTCGCCAGTCGGAGATCACTAAAAATAATGTTAAAGAGGTGTGTGAACTTGCAAGTACGATGTCAGACACTGTAATATGCCCTGGCCCCCTCCCTGCTTACCAGGGTGATGAGATTCATAGCAGACTGTCATCATTAAATGACTGGATGTCTAAGTGGTGCCCGCAAAACAACATAGGTTTTATAGACAATTGGACGAGTTTTTGGGGCAGACCTGACCTGTTGAAAAGAGATGGTGTTCATCCCTCCTGGGGTGGTGCTGCTATTCTCTCTAGAAATTTGGCACATAGTCTTAGAGTTCATACTTGACTAACTGGAGCCCAGGTCAGGAAGCAGACAGACTGGCTAAACCGACCGTCTGCCAGCCGCCTCACGTCACAGAAGTCAGTTAATTCTCAGCACATAGAGACTCCTTCACCTAGATATCACACTATAGAGACTGTGTCTGTTCCCCGAACTAGAGAATACAGAAAACGTCCAAACCAATTTAGGAGTAACCATTTAATTGATGTTCAACAAAAAAAAATGTTTACAACACACAGAAACAATTGATAAAACTTGGCTTACTGAATATCAGGTCCATTTCTACAAAAGCACTTTTTGTAAATGATTTGATTAATGATCATAACCTAGATTTGCTCTGTTTGACAGAAACATGGCTAAAACCAGATGAATACATTATTTTAAACGAGTCTACCCCCCAAGATTACTGTTACAAAAATGAGCCGCATCCAAAAGGCAAAGGGGGAGGTGTTGCTACAATTTATAACAATATTCTCAGTATTTCTCAGAAGACAGGCTTTAAGTATAACTCCTTTGAAGTAATGGTGCTTCATATAAAATTATCTAGAGAAAAAAGTATTAATGATAAATCCTCCATGACGTTTGTACTGGCTACTGTATACAGGCCACCAGGGCACCATACAGACTTTATTAAAGAATTTGCTGATTTTCTATCAGAGTTAGTGCTGGCTGCAGATAGAGTCCTAATTGTGGGTGATTTTAATATCCATGTTGATAATGAAAAAGATGCATTAGGATCAGCATTCATAGACATTCTGAACTCTATTGGGGTTAGACAACACGTTTCAGGACCTACTCATAGTCGAAATCATACTCTAGATTTAATACTGTCACATGATGACATTGATGTTAGTGGTGTTGAAATTCTGCAGCAAAGCGATGATATATCAGATCATTATCTAGTCTTGTGTAAACTCCATATAGTTAAAGCTGTAAATTCAACTCCTTCTTACAAATATGGCAGAACCATCACTTCTACCACAAAAGACTGCTTTGTAAGTAATCTTCCTGATTTATCTCAATTCCTTAGCATATCCAACAGCTCAGAACAACTTGATGTAACAGAAACTATGAACTCTCTCTTTTCTAGCACTTTAGATACAGTTGCTCCTTTACGCTTAAGGAAGATTAAGGAAAAGAGTCCAACACCGTGGTATAATGAGCACACTCGCACTCTAAAGAGAGCAGCCCGGAAAATGGAGCGCAGTTGGAGGAAAACAAAACTAGAGGTATTTCGTAAAGCTTGGCGGGAAAGTACCCTATCCTACAGAAAAGCTTTAAAAACTACTAGATCTGATTACTTTTCGTCTCTTTTAAAACAAAACAAACATAACCCCAGGTATTTATTCAATACAGTGGCAAAATTAACAAAAAATAAAGCATCAACAGGTGTTGACATTTCCCAACAGCACAGCAGTAATGACTTTATGAACTATTTTACTTCCAAAATTGACACTATTAGAGATCAAATTGTAACCATGCAGCTGTCAGCTATATTATCACATTAAAATAGTGTACTATAGATCCCCTGAGGAACAATTCCACTCATTCTCTACTATAGGAGAGGGAGAATTGTATAAACTTGTTAAATCATCTAAACCAACAACATGTATGTTAGACCCTATTCCATCTAAACTACTAAAAGAGGTGCTTCCAGAAGTCATAGATCCTCTTTTGGCTATTATTAACTCGTCATTGTCATTAGGATATGTCCCCAAAAACTTTAAATTGGCTGTTATTAAGCCTCTCATTAAAAAACCACAACTTGACCCTAAAGATCTAGTTAATTACAGACCGATCTCGAATCTCCCTTTTCTGTCAAAGATATTAGAAAAGGTTGTATCCTCACAATTATATTCCTTCTTAGAGAAAAATGATATCTGTGAGGATTTCCAGTCAGGATTTAGACCGTATCATAGTACTGAGACTGCTCTCATTAGAGTTACAAATGACCTGCTCTTATCATCTGATCGTGGTTGTATCTCTCTATTAGTTCTACTGGATCTTAGCGCTGCGTTCGACACTATCGATCACAACATTCTTTTGAATAGACTAGAAAACTTTGTTGGCATTAGTGGAAGTGCATTAGCATGGTTCAAATCGTACTTATCTGACCGCCATCAATTCGTAGCAGTGAATGAAGAGGTATCATATCGATCACAAGTGCAGTATGGAGTTCCTCAAGGCTCAGTACTAGGGCCGTTACTTTTCACGCTTTGTATGTTACCCTTGGGAAATATCATTAGGAAACACGGGGTTAGCTTTCACTGTTATGCTGATGATACTCAGCTCTATATTTCTTCACGGCCTGGTAAAACACACCAAATTGAGAAACTTATGGAATGCATAGTCGATATAAAAAACTGGATGACGAGTAATTTCTTACTGCTAAATTCTGAAAAAACAGAGGTGTTAATTATTGGACCTAAAACCCCCACAAGTAAGAACCTAGAACACTTGTCTAACACTTGATGGCTGCTCTGTAAATTCTTCGTCATCAGTCAGGAACCTAGGTGTGCTATTTAATAGTAATCTCTCCTTTGACAGCCACGTTTCTAGCATTTGTAAAACTGCATTTTTTCATCTTAAAAATATATCTAAACTGAGACCGATGCTCTCAATGTCAAATGCAGAAATATTAATTCATGCGTTTATGACCTCAAGGTTAGATTATTGTAATGCTTTATTGGGTGGTTGTTCTGCACGCTTAATAAACAAATTACAGATGGTTCAAAATGCAGCAGCTAGAGTTCTTACTAGAACCAGGAAGTATGAGCACATTAGCCCGGTTCTGTCAACACTGCACTGGCTCCCTACTAAACATCGTATAGATTTTAAAATCTTGTTAATTACTTATAAAGCCCTGAATGGTTTAGATCCTCAGTACTTGAGCGAGCTCTTATCACATTATAGTCCTTCACGTCCGCTGCGTTCTCAAAACTCTGGCCATTTGATAATACCTAGAATATCAAAATCAACTGTGGGCGGCAGATCCTTTTCCTATTTAGCGCCCAAACTCTGGAACAATCTACCTAACACTGTTCGGGAGGCAGACACACTCTGTCAGTTTAAATCTAGATTAAAGACCCATCTCTTTAACCTGGCGTACACATAACACACTAATACACTTCTATTATTCAAATCCGTTAAAGGATTGTTAGGCTGCATTAATTAGATCAACCGGAACCGGGAACACTTCCCATAACACATGATGTACTTGTTACATCGTAAAAAGATTGACATCTACGCTAATATTAGTCTGTTTCTTTCTTATTCCGAGGTCACTGCATTCACCAGATCAGATGGTGGATCAGCACCTAGAGACGACCTTTACAGTCCTGAACGTCAGCGGAGACCAGGACACCTAGATGAGCCCCAGAGACAGACCCCCAGTGAGGACCCCGTCACCTAGACAGCCATCAGGAAAAGACCTTGGCAACCAGTTGAGCCCTCCAATCTGACTTTGCAGCACTTGGAATTGAACTGCTGTGTCGTCTGGCCAGAGGAGAAATGGCCCCCCGACTGAGCCTGGTTTCTCCCAAGGTTTTTTTCTCCGTTCTGTCACCAATGGAGTTTTGGTTCCTTGCCGCTGTCGCCTCTGGCTTGCTTAGTTGGGGGCACTTCTTTTCCAGCAATATCGTCGACTTGATTGAACAGAAACTTTTTGAACTGAACTGAGCTGGACGATGCCATCACTGAATTCAATAATGAAATGCCTTTAACTGAAAATTGAGTGTTTAATCTTGTCATTTTACATTATTGACACTATTTTCCCATTTTGATATTGTGCAGTTGCTTTGTCACAATTTGTATTGTTAAAATCGCTATATAAATAAAGGTGACTTGACTATTAGAAAAAAAGTGAAGTCCTTAGATTTAGTATTCTGAATTCTCCACAGATCGATTAAGTTGAGCTCAGTGATAAATTTATTCAGTAATTTAGAGGATGGATTGGCTGTTGTATCAGATTGAGATTTATCTAAAGCAGGATTTATGACAGCATTAAAATCACCACCCACCACTAGAGGGCAATCAATCTCCTCAAGTAGAGTTTTGGAAATCTGTGTAAGGAATGCACTGTCTGTCTCATTCGGACCATAAATAGAGACCAATGCTAACCTATTATTATATATTTTGCATCGGATAAAAACAAATCTACCCTTCTCATCACTACCAAGGTGTTCAATTGTTAAATTTAACTTCCTTTTAACAAGGATAAGCACCCCCTTAGTTTTGTAAGAGCGCAGCAAAAAGCTGGTAATTTATAATACTTATTCTGGAAACGTGCCACGTCAGATTGTTTTAAATGCATCTCTTGTATTAGGGCACAGGAAATAGATTTACGGTATAAATATTCTAACCCAGGGGTTCGTTTAACAGCTGAATTTAAACCATTCACATTCAGTGATAAAATATTTAGAGTATGCATTGAATATTCATAATCCCAAGATTGTATTCAATAAATGAAAAAAAGCAGAAGCACTTCCATTCTGTAAATAGCATGTAAACGCTGATGTGCATTTTAGATACCAGACCGCCTAGATGAAAAATCCCTTTAGAAATAAGGTAAAATAAATAAAAGTATAAATGTCTGTTGTAAAAAATAAAAACAACATAAAAACATGAACAACCGACAACCATAAACAAGGAACAACTCAGACCGCACATTACCGAGAACATAGGTCTGACTGAGCAACAAAAAATAGTGATGGTTCATGACCGATCCACTCCAACACAAGACATGTCTCCCGAAAGGCTCACACAGCCAAAAAAATATATTTTTTAATTAAACCTACTTTCCATTAGTCCCCTTCAAAAAAGGAAAAAGGGGTGTCAGTCTTACCAGCAACGCGATCGTTGTACCAGATATATAGGGACAATATCCCAGTAGGACAGAGGAGAGAAGAAAAAGCAAAAAATAGGTTTAGCAAGCGTCCATGTCCATCCTGCCATCATCCCCTCCTGGGCAGCTAGGACCATGTCCATCCTGGCCGTCAAGGCCCTCCCGCCGGGCAGGAGAGACAGCGGCCGCTGTTCCCCCGCTGCCCCCCGCAGAGATGCGGCATACGTCTTCTGCTGAGACAGGGAGCTAATAAAATCCTCCGCTTTCTGAGGAGAATCAAAGCTTTTCTGCTTCCCTTTGTGCCGTAGCTTAATTACCGCCGGATAGATGAGGAAGGGCTGTAGACCAAGCGCTGTCATCATCTTCAAAACCGGACCAAACACCTTTCTCCTGATCGCTGTAGCTGGACTAATGTCGGGAAAAAATAGAAGTGTGACATTGTCCTGTGCGCATTTCACTGGATAAGCCTGCCGGGCACCCTTCAGGATTTGCGCGGCTGATCGGAGCCCCTCCCTCCATCATACACGTGGTGCGCCCAGTCAATCTCAATGTCACGGCCCCTCAAGGAAGGAATCCATTTGGAAAGATTAACTCGGGACCCTCCGCCCCCTCTGGCAGCCCCACCAGTCGAACGTTGTTCCTCCTGCTTCTATCCTCAATATCCGTCTTCTTCTCTGTGAGTCGCTCCAGCTGATTTCAGTGACTGCCCTCCTATCCTCACGTGCAGCTGCTTGAACAGAATCAATGCGGTCATGTGTCTGCTTCGCCGCAGTAGCTATGGCCTCAAACTCCTCTCTTAGCTCTTTAACCCTCTGGGGTCTGAGGTGATTTTGGGGCCCTTGAGATGTTTTGACATGCCCTGATATTTGTGCTTATTTCAGCTACTTATAACATACTATTGACCAACATGTATTTGTTTTTGTATTCAGCACAAACTGTGCTACAATAATATGTGACCTAGATGGATGTACATGTTTGCAGTTTTTAGAAAAAAAAATATTATGCGTGGTTAGTAAGTTTTGTGTAAAAAATGTAGCTGAAATAAGGCCATAAAACCCACACTAAATAGTCCTGAATAAGACTTTTGAGTAATCAGTCTTGTAGGCTAGAATATTTACTTCACAATTATGTGAGAATCATTCTGCTTACTCATTCACAGAAAACAATATATTGATTTAAATTTTTAAAGACATGTTTGTGATTGAAAGCCTATATGCGAGGGAGTGGCAATGGCCTTGAATATTAAGTGATTTTCACCTGAGAGACAAAGGGCCCTCCCCTAATGGTCCCTAATGGCCCATCAGTGTGACTGTGACTTTGAGGCAGGTAAGAGAAAATGTGAGGAGATTGAAAAAAAGTTTGTTTTTCTTATTATTTGTGTTTTATTTACAAGACAGTATAATCAAAACATACATAATGAAGGTCAAAGACACATTATTGAGTACACTGATCTAACCACAGAGATGTGAACAGACTTTGAGTCATTCCTGGAACAGATTCTGTTCAACAAGTGAAATAAGTAAATCATACCTGATATTTGCGTGTTATTTAAGTGTTTCTGCTTATTTCCATGGATTCAAGAAGAAAAAAACATAATCAGTAGTCAAGGATCTTGTTTTACCATAGAATATCAGTGTAGTTGAACATCTGATGTTGGTACAGCGCTCTCAGAGGAAAACAGTTTGAAGAAAGTCATCAGGATTCATCATCTGTGGTGCAGGTATCTGATTCAATAAAATACAAACAACCAAAAAAAAAAAAGCATTTTTGAGCATGTTAATATCAGGAGCATCTTTTTATATATAGGTTTTATAGACTCATGCATGCTTTGTACTATCTGTGACGAGTCGGTTGCCTCCCCCTAGTTATCAGCATCTCCCCATCCCTTAATCGCCGCCCTTCACCAGGCTCCCGACGGGAGTGGGTGTGTGAGAGAGGAGGGGCGCTGAAAACGGCCAGGTCTGGCGGCGTGTGATGAGGCACACCTGAAGTGAATGGAGCCTCATCACCGCCGCTGTTATATGTCGAGTGCGCCTCTCCTCGGGAGACCGGTCTCTTCCCCGTGCATGCACGCTGTTGTCCTCGTGGGTCCAGGAAGGGAGCGTTGAGGGATCGAGTGCCGCACCCGTGAGACGGCTGATGGGCCAGGATGCCGGGCCGTTTAATCCCTGGAAGCGCCACGGGCCGAAGGAAGACGAAGCCGCTGAAGAAGCCGCCGCCCCTCGCGCCCCAGACCTCAGAGGGGAGCGCGTGCGGCCGCCGGACCTTACCTGGACCCTTCCTTCCAAAACACTGCCCCTCCTTCACAACCCTTGCAACATGACGAGGACACCAGATCCCCTGTTTGTTTTAGACACTTTATCCCTTTGGACATTTTATTTTATTATTTCTGTTTAATAAAAGCCTCTCCGAGGCCTGACGCCACACCCACTGTGTCTGTCGTATGCTCCTCCCGCCACAGTGGTGGAGAATGCGGGCAAGGCGGAGCTTAGACAGCGCAGTTGGGCAACACCCGATGACGTCATCCCCTCTCGCTCGCAAAAGTTCATGGAAATCCGCACTGGGACGGAGGAACGACGGAGACGGCCTCCCAGCCACCAAATGGGTAAGTGACGTTCCTTTTATTGTCATTTACCCTGTGGTTGGTTGAGGCTGTCGACTAAAACCCGGTTTTCTCTGTCCCGGTTCCGGCGCGGTGCGAGAGGGAGAGTTGCCCGGAGAGGAATCCCTGCCCCACCCACACAGGAGTGCTACCTTCCTCAACCAGGCTCCAGTGGTCGGAGTGGGCGGGGCAGGGATTCCTCTCCGGGCAACTCTCCCTCTCGCACCGCACCGGAACCGGAGTTTTCGCTGAGTTACAGTGACGTATTTCTAAAAGCAGTTCGAGGAGACGGAGAAGACAGAGTAAAAAAACTGTTTGTTTTCTTTTTTTTTTCAAAACCACAAAGTTTTGTTGTTATTGTGAGTGAACACAAAAGTAGACACTTAACAGTTTCGATTGATATATAACACGTATTTGTGTGACCAAAATCAACAGAGTATTTTTAGTGTCTTTTGCACTGATCTTAAAAATACTGAACTGGTATCGCCGGCGATACGGTCGACTTCAGTGAGTTAACAGACTTGTTGGTCGCTTGTATGTCCTCACGCAGTTCGCGCAATGCTGGAATCAGCACAGAGTCCATCGCATCTCTTACTGCCAAATTCACAACCGAATTCAAAGTGCTTTGCTGCTCTTTAAGTGCTAATTTAATGCTGTTAACGCTGTAACGTTGTTAGCAATAGCATCGTCGAGGTCCTCTCTGGAGATGGTGGAATCTCTGAATTTTGTCTTCTTTGGCGATTGCTCAATCTCTCTTTTCCGATCCCCTTTGTCTGCCGAAGCACTCATGATGGGACCAATGCAGAGTGGTTTAACATTTACTGACAGGATCATACAATATGTGGCAAAGTGAGCAGAGCGAAAGACTAAGCCTGCATCGCCGTCGAAGGGTCACGTGATTCCCCCATTACTTTATTTTCAACTTTTTGATTATTTCCTTCTTTTTAATGGAAAATAAATGCTTTTCTGATGTGATGTGAAATTTGAAAAGGGAGAAAAAAAGTTTGCCAAAAGGCAGATTCGAACCCGTGTCGTTCGCGTCAAAAGTGTTACGACACATGTTTTACCATCTGCGCCACTAGAATTGGCGATTGGTAACCGTCTTTTGTAATTCTGACTAGCCCAAGCACACGTTGGTGTGCTTTCGTGCTACAATAATGCGCTCTTGACATTTGACATTAGAATAACGCCTTAGTCTCCCTGCTACACGAACAGTAGTAGCTTTCCTCTGTGTTTACATCCTTACAAGAACAATTTTAGCTGTATTATTTGTGTGCCCTTCAAAAACTGCTCTTGAGAAATTTGATGTATATTGTCCCCCCCTACTGTTAGGCGAAATTTACGCCCCTGCATGTCTCTAGTCTATTTTTTTTGTAAATGTGCTGTGTGATGAAGTGCGTTATCACATCTGTTGATATTTTAAAACTTGATCGTCTCACTTTGTTATGGATTGTTAACATGGCACTGTATTTTTTTTCACAGGTTACATTTTTTTGCAACAGGTTGCAACAATTTCCAGTGTTTTAAAAAGGACCAGATGGCACAGGTTTAATGCACACCTTCCAATTCACTTCAGAAAGGCAGATGCCCATAGAGGTATGAACTTTGTGAGTTATTTGTTAATATACAGTGGCAAGAAATGGTATTTAATAGTAGTCTTTTTGGAAATTGTAGTTTGCCTGCACAATTTGGTAAAACACGCAACCTAACATCAATATGTATTAACAAATGTGGATATTATGTTTGCAGTTAAAGGTTTGCTGTTCATTGATGTTCATTTGCATAATATTCTGCATGTTTCTTTTATATTATGAATTTAAAAAGTTGTTTTTGCATTTTTAGTGGTAATTTTTGCTTTAGAACAATGAAACTTGGCTATCTTACTCTTGGCTATCTTACTTTTTTTATGGTTATAATCATACCAATTGCCAATGGAAGCTGATTGAAAACAAGGTTAGTTTTGTAAGGCTTTCATATTCTATACAGATGGTGTGATGTTATATCGGTCATGTCTTTTCCAGAAATAAATTATTTTGTTTTAGAATGTCCACAACAGCTGGACGGTTCTATTGATTGTGGGATCTTCATGTTGATGGTAAGAAAAAGAATGGTAAAAAAATAATAATCTTGAAATATATCAACTTCTCTTTTCATTAGAATGAGGGCTTTTCACACATGAAATAGTTAACACTGGGTGAATGTAAACCCCAGGTAAACTGAATACTGGTTTATCTTGCTTCATGTTTCACACAGAATATAATTTACCTTGGGTTGACAATTAATCCTGGGTTTTCATATGCTGCTGTTTTACATTGTACATTACTAAATCACCAGGTAAACATCTTTATATGCACATTTCCTGTGTCAGTGTCACTGTTTGGACAGACACTGCATGCGATGTGATACAAAAATGCCCAAGCACTGCACATCCTCATATTGCATACAGCTGACTTTACTATCAAGTTTATCCTGAATGTACTTTTTAGATTATAAAAGAAATATACAGTCTCTTTCTTTTTGACCCTGACTGTTGTGTTTTCTGTCAGCATTTGACATTTTTGACATCCTGTCAAATGCTGAATTTAATTTACTTATTTTTGCAGTGACTGTCCAAAGCACTTGAATATGAGGCAGGCAATTGGTTGTCTGTCTATTGATAAAGGGTTAACAATGCTAAAGCCGTAGAAACCCTTCTCTGGAGTAAGCTTTCATTACACCAAGTAAAAGTGGTGCTAACCTCCATTACAAGTGTGAAATGTTCATTTACTTGGGGTTAAAAGTGGTGTTTACACTACATATTTATTCATTTATTGGGGGGGGCATATATGGACTTGGTTTTAATTGATGATCTGTTAACATTGCATTTTTCCCCTCCATGTGCATGTCCCTTCATACAAATAATTTATCCTGTAAGATAATTTTGCAGTTAGTTAAAAGGTATCTCTTTCTCTCTCTCTCTCTCTCTCTCGCTCTGGTCATTTGACTAATAAATTAACTTTTTCATTTGTACACTTCTCTCAAGAAGAAGCCACAGACACCAGAAGTCCCCTGTCTGCACTGCAGTCGGATGGCTTCGCAACAAACAAAAGTCTTTAAAGATTTAGTGGAAGAGCCGTGCTTTCTAAAATTGAAAGAAGACCAGGAAAAAGGCCTTCTTCAGCTTTCACAGTCTGAAACAGATGATGATCGACAACTGGCCAAAGAGCCTTTAGCTTCCAAATTAAGGATGATTGACTTTTTTTCTCAAGGAGTATTTTTTTTTGGTATATAATGCCTTTGCTACTTAAATGGAAAAGTACATTTTATTAAAATTTAATATTTTGTTTTGATTTTTGGATGCCGTTATCATGACTTTTGGGCACCATTTCGTATGCCAGTGAAACATTTATGGAATGTATTGAATGCACAACCTTGTTTGTTTCTCGTGCAAATAAATCAACAAAACGCAGTCTTTGGATCCATGATCATTATCAGCAAGCATGTCGGGCAAGTTTCCTCTAATCAGCCTCTCGGCGGTGAAATTTATGGTATTTGTCAGCAAAATCGGGCTATACTCTATGTTCAAGGAGAAAAGGAAAGGAAGCCACGCTCATCGAAGGCCGGAGGAAAGGGATCGTTGGCCATTGAGATCATACGTGCAGTCCCGGCTTGATTATTTGGAGAGCTGCAGCCGCCTGATAGTATCGCACAGAATCAGTGGTAGGTAACCTGTGTTTTGTACTGTTATGGCTTGTTTGAACGCAGTTTGAAGGGGTTACTGCCACTTGTTGAGGTTTGGTGTTGCAGTTGATTGCCGCTGATCGGGTATGTGATTGCTGTGGCTATTATTGTTGTTGTTGGCTTTACGTTGGATTCAACGCATTGCGATTGCTGTGGCTATTGACGTTGTTGTTGGCTTTAGTTGGATTTAAAGCGTTGTGATTGCTGTGACTATTGACGTTGTTGTTGGCTTTAAGTTGGATTCAATGCGTTGTGATTGCTGTGGTTATTGACGTTGTTGTTGGCTTTAAGTTGGATTCAACGCGTTGTGATTGCTGTGGCTATTGACATTGTTGTTGGCTTTAAGTTGGATTCAACGTGTTGCGATTGCTGTGGCTATTAACGTTGTTGCTGTCTTTATGATGGATTCAACACGTTGCGATTGCTGTGGCTATTGACGTTGTTGGCTTACGTTGGATTCATACTGTGATGGTTATTTGCATCTGTTTGTATGCACAAAATGAGTGGATCAAGGGCTGGCTCAACTTCATCTAAAATGGAGAAAAGAAAAATCACTCTGACCGCAAAGGCAAGCAAGCAAGCAAGATTGAGTCAATTCAGAAACAGCGTAAAGAGGAAGAAAACAAATTAAAGAGTCAGATATTTTCTCTCAAAGAGCTCATGAGGGATGATCGAAATGTTTCACAAGTTAAAGCACAGTTTGATGTTCTGCTGCAATTGTCTGAAAATGCCACTGCATTGCACAAATCTCTGATGCTTTTAATTCCATCTGATGAACAAGAAAGACAAAATGCTTGATTCGTAAACATCACCGAATACAATCAAGGATTTATTAATGATGCTAAAGTGTGGATTTCAGAAGTCAGCAGGCCTCGTTCAGAGCTAACTCATGACGTTGAGTGTCACCAGGAAGTTCTGTCAAGGGAAAAAAGTGGGATTCATGAGGATGTAAAAAGGGGACAACAGCAACCATCTTCTCAAAATGATGACCAGGATGACATATTGCCATGTGACAGTATATCAAATTTAAGTAGTGGAAAACAAGGTTCAAAATCAAACGTTTTCACTACTTCATCTGCACGTCTTAAAACAGAGGCTGAAATAGCTGCTCTGCTTGCCCGTCAAAGTGTGCTAAAGGAAAAACATTCCCTTGAGGAGCAGGAAGAGAAATTAAGACAACAAAAAGAAGAACTTCAGCTTAAGGCTGATATAGCCGCATCGATGGCAAAAGTGAATGTTTTAAGGACCTCTGGATCTGGTGTGCGGAGTGCTGCTTCTCATCGATCTGATGGCATGGAGTCATATTTTAAGAAAAAAGGAAAAGCAGTTGAAGCTCTTAACTTTGATGCAGAGACTTTTGTTCCACAAAACCTTGGAAAGGATGAAGAGGGAAATCCAGCAACTGGAAATGCTGATTTTCACTTTGGAAGGCCAAAACAGAAAAGGGTAGACAATACCATTCATCCCCAGCAGAGGCCCTCGGAGTTCATGAGACAGAGCACAGTTCCAAATACTACTGTGCCATCGGTGTCTCATCGAAGAGATGTTCATACACTCTTTTCCACGAATATTAATAGTGATCAGAAACACATGTTGTCTATAATGGAAAAACAGAATGAGATAACATCAGTGCTGGTGCATCAGCAATGTCTTGCATCACTGCCTAAAAGAGATATTCAAATATTTGATGGCGACCCTCTACAATACCATGCTTTCATGCGGTCCCTTGAACAAGTAATCGAGGGAAAGACAAACAATGCTGAAGATAGCCTGCATTTTTTGGAACAGTACACCAGGGGCCAACCACAACAACTTGTTAGGAGCTGTCAACATGTGACTGATGGCTCAGGTTATGCAAAGGCAAAGGCTATACTGCATGAAAATTTTGGACATGAACATATGATTGCATCTGCCTATTTGAATAAGGTTTCTTCATGGCCAACAATTAAGTCAGAGGATGGAAAGGCTTTACATGCATACAGTCTGTTCTTGCGTGGATGTTGCAATGCCATGGATGATGTTCATAGTCTGTGTGAATTAAATACTCCTGCCAATATGATTGCTGTGATTAAGAGATTACCCTACAAACTGAGAGACAAGTGGCGAACAGTGTCATGTGACATCCAGGAAAGGCATCACCGAAGAGTTATGTTTGTTGATATTGTGACTTTTATGGAGCGCCAAGTGAAAATCATGACATATCCTGTGTTTGGAAACCTACAGGAGGCACCAGCGTTGGTGGTAATTAAAGAAGGCAGCAGGATAAAATCACCTCGCTTAAGGGCTAAAGGAAGTAGCTTTGCCACTGCTGCTACTACAGTTGAAAAGACAGTAACAGAACACAAGATTAAAGATGGAAATTTAACTGAAAAGACTTGTCTGTACTGCAAAGGTAGACACATGTTGGAGTTTTGTACTCTGTTGGAGAAGAGAGCTCAAAGTGGGAAGATTGATTTCCTAAAAAAGAGTTTGTTTTGGCTGTCTGTGTACTGGTCACATCAGTAAGGAGTGTAGGAAACGTCTCTCTTGCAAAACATGTGGCTTAAGGCACCCTAGTATACTTCACATCCACCACAAGGATGAGGGAGCAGATGTAGAGAAAGGCAAGAGCAATTTAGAGAGTGCAGTGGGCAGTTCTTTGGTTACAGTTCAAACCAGTGGTCTTACTGGGGCCGGTGAACAAGACTTTAAGCTTGCCATCGTACCAGTAAAGGTAAAATCAAAGAGAGGTCAAAGGATAGTGAAGACCTATGCTTTTTTGGACCAGTGCAGTTCAGCATCCTTCTGCACAATGGGTTTGATGGATTGACTGAATCTCTCTGGGAGAAAAACAAAGATTATTTTGCGCACCATGGGCCAAGAGAGAATTGTGGAAAGTTGTATTGTGTCGGACTTGGAAGTGGCTGGATTGGACAGTGGTTGGTACTGTGAAATGCCAGACATCTTCACACAACGTGAGATGCCTGTGAATAGGAGTAACATACCACGACAGGAAGATCTGCATAAATGGCCTCATTTGAAACGTGTACTTGCCTGCGATAGATGCAGATGTGGAGCTTCTAATAGGCATGAACGTGCCCAGAGCCTTGGAACCACTTGAAGTTATTAGGAGTGTGGATAAAGGGCTGTATGCCATCAAGACAATGCTTGGTTGGACGGTAAATGGACCTCTTGGTGAAGGATGTTGTGATGGACCTGACGTGTATCAGTCAGCAGTTACCATCAATATAATTTCTGCTGTAACACTTGATGAACTCTGGAAACAACAGTTCAAGACAGACCTTCCGGAGTGCAGTCAGGAGGAACAGCCAGGACTTTCAAGGGAGGACTGTAGGTTCTTAGAAATGGTTAACAATACTGTGAAATTAGTTGATGGCCATTACAGTATTGCCTTACCTCTGAAGGACAGAAAAATAAGCATGCCTAACAACCGTAACATTGCAGAACAACGCACCTATAATTCGAAGATAAGGTTTGTCCGAGATGCATTATTCCATAAGGATTACACTGCCTTCATGAATAACCTTATATCCAGTGGCTATGCAGAGAGAGTGCCAGCCATAGATCTGGCGCGCAGTGATGGAAAGGTTTGGTATATCCCACACCACGGGGTATACCATCCGAAGAAAGGGAAGATCCGAGTTGTTTTTGATTGCGCAGCATCATTTCAAGGCACATCACTCAATGCACAACTCCTGAGTGGTCCTGATATGACTAGTACGTTGATTGGAGTCTTGACCAGGTTCAGGAAAGAGCCTGTTGTTCTGATGTCTGACATCGACAAGATGTTTCATCAAGTTCAAGTTCCAGAGGAGGATGTGGACCTACTGAGATTTCTTTGGTGGTCCAGTGGAGACTACACTCAGTGTATGGAGGAGTATAGGATGATTGTCCATTTGTTTGGGGCAACGTCTTCTCCAAGTTGCGCTAATTTTGCGCTAAAGAAGGTGCGCAGAAGACAACAAAGACTTCTTCAGCCAGCAAGTGTTTGAGACCATTATGTACAATTTCTATGTGGATGACTGCCTTGCTTCTGTAGCCTCAGAACAGGAAGCTATATCCCTCTATAAAGACCTTACAACCATCTGTACAAAGGGCAGCTTTCATCTAACAAAATGGATAAGCAATTGCCGCAGTGTGTTGGCCTCAATACCTGAGGAGGAGAGAGCAAAGGAAGTTAAAAACCTGGATCTGGACCATGACTCATTACCTGTTGAAAGAGCACTGGGAGTGCGTTGGTGTGTCCAGTCCGACACCTTTAAGTTCAGCATAAACATTCAGGAGAGACCATTGACCCGTAGAGGGATCCTTTCAACTGTCAGCTCTTTCTATGACCCTCTGGGGATCCTAGCTACTGTGTTTTTTTCAGCTAAAAGGATTCTTCAGGATCTGTGTCGGAACTGGCTAGGATGGGATGACGTCATACCAGCAGCGGTTGCTCAGGAGTGGATAGATTGGATGAAGGAACTACGTCAATTGGAAGGTTTCAGCATGAGACAATGTTTAAAACCCCTGAACTTTGGAGAAGCAACCACTGCTCAGTTGCATCATTTTGCTGATGCAAGTGAGGCAGGATATGGTACTGTTACCTATCTACTGCTGCGCAATGAACACTCTCAGATGCACAGCGCCTTCATAATGGGAAAATCTAGGGTAGCACCTTTAAAGCCTGTTACTATCCCAAGTATGGAGTTAACAGCTGCTGTTGTGCAGCTCGTATGGACAAACTGTGGAGAAAGGAGCTAAGACTACAGCTCCAGGATTCTGTTTTCTGGACAGACAGTACTTCGGTATTAAAATACATTAAGAATGAAACTTCAAGATTTCGAGTCTTTGTGGCAAACAGGGTCTCAGAGATTTCTGATGGATCTCAATGGAGATTTGTGAACACTACACAATCCTGCAGACCTTGCCTCCAGAGGTGTGAGGGCGGAGCTATTCCTAAATAACAAAACTTGGATATCTGGTCCCTCATTTATCTTGCAATCAGAAGAAGACTGGCCTGTTAACCCGGATGAATTGCAACAGCTTCCATCTGGAGACCCTGAGGTCAAGGTATCAGCTGCAATTGAAGTTTCTGCAATAATGGATCAAAATGATGCCGTGACTTGTTTGATCAACCGCACCTCATCCTGGACACATCTAATAAGAGTGATGGGTTGGATCCTAAGATTTAATGCTTTGTTGTTGAATCTTAGGAAAATGAAGGAGTTCACTGCACATCTTACTGAGTCTGTGTCAGATGTAACTCAACAGGAAGATGCTCTCACCAAGGACATGCGTGATTTCAAGAACAAGCTCTATGGTGGTTCTCTCTCATTGGGAGAGATTAGAGAAGCTGAAATTGAAGTAGTCATGTTCTGTCAGAGAAGAAGGTCCTCAGAAGAGTTCTCCTGCCTCCAAAAGGGAGAAGGTGTGAAAAGAAACAGCCATATATATAAGCTCAATCCAATACTAGAAGATGGTGTGTTAAGAGTTGGAGGACGGCTAAGTAAGGCTGCTATGCTTGAAGAATCGAAACATCCTGCCATATTAGCTAAAGACCTTCATATCAGTGACCTCATCTTACAACATATTCATCGAGAGGTTGGCCATGGAGGTAGAAATCATATGTTGTCAAGATTACACCAGAGATATTGGATCCCTGGTGTTAGTGGTTCTATAAGGAAGATCTTGGCAAGATGTGTGGTGTGTCAGTTTTAGAGCTTCTTATTGGAAATGTAATTCCTCTCTGCTTAAGCATGATGAATTAAAAAATAAATAAATCCTTTTTGATTCAATACTATTGGGCCAAAGCTTCATCTGACAAAAAGTTTAGTTTTAACTGGGAGTTATTAAAATATGAAATAGGATTGTGTGTTAGGCATTTTAGCAGCAATTTGGCAAAACAGAGAAGGTACAAAGAGGAAAAGGCCAAAGATAATTGGCGGCCTATCTGTCTGCTCAATAACGATTATAAAATATTAGCCTGGATTCTAGCTAAAAGACTTAAGAGTGTTTTAAACTCTGTTATTGACGAGACTCAATCAGGATTCATGCCAAAAAGACACATAGCTAATAATATCCGACTTGTTTTAGATTTATTAGATTATTCTTAGTTAGTTAATGATGACAGTTTTATTCTCTTTTTAGATATTTTACAATGTGTGTGTGTGTGTATATAGGCCTATATATAGTCCTGTGTATATGTGCGTGTGTGTGTCTATAGCGAGAGAGGGAAGGAAGGGGAACTTTATTGTTATTTTGAAAACTAGAAACAGATAGGTAATGGTTTAGTTTTATCTTCAGGACAAAAATGATTGGTATTGAATCCAATCCTGACTTGTTTACCTGAAACTTGTTTCCTAAAGTGAATGACTTAGACTGACAATACACATCCATTACTGCATCTGTCTGCAATGCATCGCTGAAAAATACTCACTCCCAGCCTTCTTTGGAAGAGTTTCTCTTTCCTGTAAACCAAGACTCCTTCTCTGCTCTCAGCTTTATAAATTTTGTTGTAGCTTCACTGGACCCTGCAGGTAGTCATATTTAGCTAGCGTAGCTATATAAATATTTTCCTATAAACTAAAGTTGCTTGCACTAACTCTTAACCTTCTTAAAATATATTAATATAACTGACGATTACATTAAACTATTACATTAAAATGAATATTACATTAAAATAAATAAAGATAAATTGAATATTACTTACATTTGTATGTGAACTCGAATTCCCCCACCATCTTTGCTTCAAAAAAAAAAAAAAAAAAGCCTTGCGAGAACTCGTAACCCAAGATCACGTAGGTTGATCACAAATCACTTCCGTGAAGTGACCATCGAATGTTCCCTTTGCCAACGGACTTCTGGAAGGGCCCTTCGTGAAGGGATTCAATTGTTCACTTTCGTTTGGAACGTCCCAACAAATGGCATCCCCTTCGTAAAGTGCCCCTCAAGGACGCAAAAAAGCCGTTTGGAATTCGCCCAATATTGCTACTATGTAACATAGTTGCCTAGACAACAGATACAACAAAACAATAACAGACATTTCATAACACAGATTATTTTAATTGATTAATGTTCAAAACTCAGCTATTATCAATTCAAATAATATATTTAAAATAATAATAGTAAATGAAGTTAAAACTCACCCATCTTGCAGCTCAGAACTTGATTCGAAATTGAGCTTGCGCATATAGAATGTGCGCGTCTGGTGTGCAATACCTCGAGTTGTCCTAGACGCGGCATGTTGCGCTGCGCTTCTCGTCTGGTGTGCGACCCCCTTTAGTCAGCTACTGATGCACTTTCTCTTTAGAAGGTTCTATGAAGTTTGTTCTATTATTATAATTTTTTTTATGTCTATCTCAGTTGTTTCTCTCAATGCCAGGAGGCTACAGTACGTGATAATGTAAAGCGCAAAGCACTGTTTCTGTATGCTAAATATTTCAAAAATTATTTTTGTTTTTTCAGGAGTCTCACTCTGTTTTCAATGACACTACTTTTTGGAAAAACCAATGAGGCAATGAGTTTTGGATGGCTCATGGTTCCAAGCATTCTGCTGGTGTAATGATAATGAAAAACCATTTTGCTGGTTCAGTCTTACAGAACTATATTGATCCTAAGGGGCATTTTCTTTTACTATTAATTTGTGTTAATAATGTTTTTATATTATTGATTAACATTTATGGGTATAATACCTCCCAAGAAAACGATTTGTTGTTTGAAGAGGTAGGATATTTTTTTTGTTATGGTCTAATACACTTCCAGATGATTTGATTTGTATTGGCAGAGATTTTAATATCGCTCCTGATGACAGGAGCTTGATAGATTTCCTCCCAGACAGGGAGGAAATCTTGATAGATTTCCTCCCAGACAGTCTGCTTCCCCTAATTCAAAATTGAAAATGTTCATGGAGAAGTTCGATTTAATCGATATATGGAGTGAGAAGTTTCCAGATGTTAAATCTTACACATGGAGTAACAAGAATCAATCAAGACTTTCTCGTTTAGATTATTGGCTTGTACCATACTCCTTTAAAAACTTTAATGTTTCAGTTAGTATCCTTCCCTCAACTTTAACAGACCACCACATTATTCTCCTCTCTACTCCTTTATCCACAGGACACTCAAATACTAGTTTTAGAGCTTCTTATTGGAAATGTAATTCCTCTCTGCTTAAGCATGATGAATTAAAAAATAAATAAATCCTTTTTGATTCAATACTATTGGGCCAAAGCTTCATCTGACAAAAAGTTTAGTTTTAACTGGGAGTTATTAAAATATGAAATAGGATTGTGTGTTAGGCATTTTAGCAGCAATTTGGCAAAACAGAGAAGGTACAAAGAGGAAAAGGCCAAAGATAATTGGCGGCCTATCTGTCTGCTCAATAACGATTATAAAATATTAGCCTGGATTCTAGCTAAAAGACTTAAGAGTGTTTTAAACTCTGTTATTGACGAGACTCAATCAGGATTCATGCCAAAAAGACACATAGCTAATAATATCCGACTTGTTTTAGATTTATTAGATTATTCTTAGTTAGTTAATGATGACAGTTTTATTCTCTTTTTAGATATTTTACAAAGCGTTTGACTCTCTCAATCACAAATTTATCTTCTCATCTCTCAAAAAGTTTGGATTTGGTGATCCATTCTGTAAATTTATAAGAAGTCTCTACAATAATGCCAATTGCTCTATCAATCTTAAATGGGGTACCTCTCCTAGATTTCAGTTGTCAAGAGGAGATTATCAGGGTTGCCCTGTCTCGCCTTATTTATTTCTTATAGCTGCACAACTTCTTTCCTTCTCCCTTTCAAGCAGTGATCTACAGGGTATTACTGTTGCCAATAAGCATATACTTATTAGTCAGCTAGCCGATGACACTACTTTGTTTCTTAAAGATAAATCACAAATTCCAGTCGCTATCGAACTCATTAAATGTTTTTCTAAAACTTCCGGTTTAAAGCTAAATCTTGATAATGTGAATTATTAGATATTAAAACTTGTTCTTCTCCTTCTCTTTACAGTATCCCAGTTAAATCACAGGTGACCTAACTTGGTGTGTCTATATGTAAGGATGATAAAGCCAGATGCAGATTAAACTTTGACCCAGTTGTTGGAAAAGCTAAAAGGAAATTCAATTCATGGTTACAGAGAGATTTATCGTTAAGAGGCCGAACCCTCATCACTAAAGCGGAGGGTATTTCAAGAATGACTTACCCCGCTCTTTCTTTATACGTAGATAAACCTGTATGTGCAGACATTGATAGAATGTTATTTGACTTTCTGTGGAAACATAGGAGTCATTATGTCAAGAAATCTTTTGTTATAAATAAATATGAATATGGCGGCTTAAGTTTTTTAGATTTTGCTTCTTTAAATAATACTTTTAAGATAAATTGGTTAAAGCAGTATTTTACAAATCCTGATTCATTTTGGAATATTCTTCCTAATATTGTTTTCTCTAAGGTGGGAGGTCTTCCTTTCTTATTGTTATGTAAGTACAATATCACTAAGTTGCCCCTTAAATTATAAAATTTTCATAAGTCCTTTTGGCGTGGCATCTGATTTATAAACAATTTTAGTCCTCACAGTTATTTTATTTGGAATAATGGTGATATTCTTTCTAAAAGTAAATCGTTATTTTTCCCAAATTGGGTCAATAAGAATATTTTTCTAGTTTCTCAGTTATTAAACTCTGATGGTTACTTATATTCTTATTCAGAATTCCTAATTAAATATAATATTCCTGTCACTCCTCGAGAGTTCGCCATTGTAATGGATGCCATTCCCTGTGGGGCCATAACTCTTCTCAAGGGCTCTGCTAGATCCCAGTTTTCTTTGTCAAAGATTCATCTTTTTGATACAGTGATTGGGAAGATTTGCTTTTTATCTCCCTCTTCCGGTTGGAACAAAAAAATTAGACAACTGTTTCAGGCTGAGATAACTTCTCTCCCATATATTGTATCCCACTGGAATGGCCTATACGATAACATTCCATGGAAGAAAGTGTGGACTTTGTCATCTAACTATTTAATAACTAATAAGGTAAAGGATGTTTCTTACAAATTACTTAATCTTTTTTACCCTGTTAAGCTTTATATGAAAAAAAATGTTTCCAGATATTGATTATTTATGCTCCTTTTGTGAGGCTGAAGATTAATCTATGTCCCATCTTTTTTGGGAATGTACATATACCAATTTATTTTGGAAGGAATTTTGTATTTTTGTACATGCTTTCTCTTCAGAGTTTCTTTTTGTTATATAAAGATGTCTTATTTGGTTGTCAGAACTTTACTAAAGAAGACGAGGACAAATATTATCTGATAAACTTATTTATTTTCATTGCAAAATTCTTTTTACACAAATGTAAGTTTCAAGGTGCTAAGCCCCACTTTCCTGTTTTCTGTAAAGTCCTTAAATCTTAATTATACACTCTTCTTACATCCAACAATTCCAAAGCCCTTAAAACCATCTCATTGTGTCATTTTCATAATAATTTCTTGATTTTGTAACTAATAACTGTATTCCCAATTGCATTCACCCCTGGCATTGGTTATTTCATTTTTTGTATGTTCTTTATGGCAATTAATAATAATAATAAAAAAACCTTTCAGAAACGAACCCGGAAGGAAGATTATTGGCACAGAAATACTCCGTCATACTTCCAAATCGTTTTTTTTTGAGACTTTGGCCATGCTTAGCATGAGAATCCAACTCTTTAACAGTGTAAATAACTCAGTGTAACGAATGCATGAAACAGCATTGTACCCCCTATTTTTTTTTGCAGAGATCTCACGAGAGGTGAAACCTTTCCAATGCAAGTTAAATATTAATAATTAGATATTACAAATAAGTTGGTAGTAAAACAGTGTCGCATGTTTTCTTGATGCAAAGATCTGTTTATTTATTTTGTACATTTGCAACTTCTTTTTATCGCATAATTAAAAGCACCACAAATTAAATAGTGTCATATAGGGACTAGGGACTACTGAACATTTAAGTTTATTTTAAAACGCAAAATATTGAAACTAAAAATAAATCTCTATAAACACTTGCATTTTTTACAACACTATAAGTGTGTCCCATCCGGTAATGAAAAGTTCTACACACACTTGTGGTCTTCATGCTCACTTGGGCCAAATAAAGGAAATACGTCATATAAGTGGTCAAGTGCAAAGAGCGCAAGTGTGGGTATTTATTTGGACAGGGCACAAATCTAAAGAGAACAGTCTTGTCATTTCTGGCCAAACTGTTCAGAAATTATAAATAAAAACAGCCATTTTTCATATCTTTGGCACTGTGCCGAAACTGTGCAGGTAACCTCAGGTCATGGTCAGGTCAAACTCCCAAGTTTGATCTGAAGACAAAGCGTTGAGGAGATATAGCCTCATGTCCACTTTGGTGAGCTCTTCATCAAATTCATGTGAATTATACAATGATTGGGTCTATCAAAACCTTTTGATAACTTTTTTGCCAGGATAGTTTGAAGATGGTCTGTATCAATTTTGGTGAAAATCGGACAAACCATCTAGGACAAGTTTGAAAAAGTAGGCTTAACATGATATCAAATATTTAACAGTTTTGATTGACAGCAGTAGTTCTTGAGAAAAAGTTGTTCAGAATATGGAAATGTAACCGATGATTTCATGATTTTGATATTTTGGATCACTGCAGTGCCCCCTATAGGCCGACTAAAGGGAGTCTTTTGCTGCATCAGAAAGCTGAAAAATGCTGGCTTCGAGAGCATGTCTTCCAAGGTTGGATGGCATCAAGGCATGTCTGATTTCAGTGCTAGCTTCACTTCCAGTCTCCTGAGATACATTCATCTAATGGATTTTTGAAGGCAGCATAGATATCCTTCGCTGCCTTTGATATCCCACAATCTTGTGTGTTCTATTCTGTGACAGCTGAGCTAAAAAATAAAGATGTCACCTGAAAGTTGCGGTTGGTGGCCAATTTGTGTGTAAATGTTTGTTTTTGACCAACTTTTTTCATTTTTAACAAAAAATTAAACAACTCGGACATAAACTGAACAAGTTTCACACAAACAGAAATGGAATAAATAGTCCATGAACTTTACAGACACATCAGTACTGATGACTGGAACAGGTTGACTTAAAACCATAGACTGTTTAAAAAAAAAAAAAAAAGGTGGATGATGCATCTCCACTTCCTTCCACTATAGAAAAGTGAAGCCAGAACATTCTCATTATGGCTGCTGTCATCTTGCGAAAACGGCGTCATTTGGCGTCAGCCAGAGTCTGTGCAGTAGTGGTTCATTTGAAGCCCGAGTCTGCACAGTTGTGATCCTGTGGTGGAGCCACGGTATCAAAGTCCCACCCAAACTCCTGCAGACCAAATCGCAAGAGGCTCGTTTGAGATGCACCTAGCCTCGTCTGAAATTTAGCCGAGAATAGACTGCTGCAGTAAGGGGAGGAGTGGAATAAGTGCAATCAAAACAGACAGTTCTGACCTCTCAAAGTGAAACAGACACCTACCAGCTCAAAGGCAGATATTGCAGTATTCACACTCATGCGCTATATTGCTAATAAACATGATATAATTTCAGCTCTGTTGTTTTTATATGAAAATAGGTACAGTTATGTTCAAAATAATAGCAGTCCAATATCACTAACCAGATCAATCACTGTTTTTGGCAGAAATTATATTTCTACATGGCAAATATTTTACTAGTAGGTGTGGTAGAGTAATAGAAAACCAACAACCCAACAGTCATGACATGCATGCTGTTGATTCTGTGCAACTAAATCATTAATTGAAAAGGGCGTGTTCAAAATAATAGCAGTGTGGAGTTTAATTAGAGAGGTAAACCATTCTGTGAAAAAACTGGTGTCAAACAAGTGGCCCTTATTTAAGGACGAAGGCAGCAAATGTTGTACTGTGCATTTCTCTCTGAAAATCTGAGTAAAATGGGTCATTCCAGACATTGTTCAAAAGAATAGCGTACTTTGATTAAAAAGTTGATTAGAGAGGGGAAAACATTTAAAGAAGTGCAGAAAATGATAGGCTGCTCTGCTAAAATTATATCAAATGCTTTAAAATGGCAAACAAAACCAGAAAGATGAGGAAGAAAACGGAAAACTACCATTCAAATGGATCGAAGAATAGCCAAAATGGCAAAGACTCAGCCAATGATCAGCTCCAGGGTGATCAAAGAAAGTCTAAAGTTACCTGTGAGTACTGTAACAATTAGAAGACGCCTATGAGAAGCCAAGCTATCGGCAAGAAGCCCCCGCAAAGTCCCACTGTTGAAAAAATGAAGAGGTTACAATTTGGCAAAGAACACATTGACTGGCCTAAAGAGAAATGGCGCAATATTTTGTGGACTGATGAAGCAAGATTTTCTTTTTGGGTCTAGGGGCGCAGACAGTTTGTCAGACGACCCCCAAACACTGAACTCAAGCCACAGTACACTGTGAAGACAGTGAAGCATGGTGGCACAAGCATCATGATATGGGAATGTTTCTCATACTACATGTTGGGCCTATTTATCGCATTCCAGGGATCATGGATCAGTTTAAGTACATTAAAATACTTAAAGAGGTTATGTTGCCTTATGCCGAAGAGGAAACGCCCTGGAAATGGGTGTTTCAACAAGACAACGACCCCAAACACACCAGTAAGTGAGCAGCATCTTGGTTCCAGACCAACAAGATTAATGTTATGGAGTGGCCAGCCCAATCTCCAGACCTTAATCCAATAGAAAACTTGTGGGGTGACATCAAAAATGCTTTTTGAGGCAAAACCAAGAAATACAGAGGAATTGTGCTATGTAGTGCAAATCGTCCTGGGCTGGATGACATGTGCCAATCACAACACAGATGTGAAGCAGTTCTCAGAAACCGTGGCATACAACTAAATGTTAGATTCAGCATTCACAAGAAAGCTAAATCTTCAAGCATTTTTCAGTTTAAACAGTAAATGTTTGACTTTGTAAAGAAAAATGCAGACACTGCTATTTTTTTGAACAGCCTAATATTCCTTTTTCTTCACTTTCTGTAAAGTAATAACAAATTTGCAAAATTTTTCTTCATGTTTTGATTTAGAATAGAATGTGCAATGTTCCCAATGCATTTGTGTGTATTGAAGTAAAAGTTATTATAAGGATTTTGAGCTTTACTTGCTTTTTTAAACACACTGCTATTATTTTGAACATAACTGTATGATAAACAAGACACCCAAGTACTTGCTATTTAATTCCATGCGAAAGGTGTATTTATCATCCAATTTTACTTTAATAAAGTGTAAAGTGTTTAATAAAGTGTTCCTGTGGCTCAGTGGTAGAGCATTGCGTTAGCAGCGCAAAAGGTTGTGGGTTCGATTCCCAGGGAACACACATAGTGAAAAAACATGTATAGCCTGAATGCACTGTAAGTCGCTTTGGATAAAAGCAAAAATGTAATGTAAATGTAATACAAAAATTGATTTTCTCTTTTTTTTTTTTTAAATATGATAATCACATATCTCTCACAGAGATAGCACTGCCATAGTGTTTGGTAATATTCACGCATAATTTTAAACAATCACGTGATATCAGATATAAAAATTAAACATTTTAGAGAGAACGCAGCATCACGGTTGTTTGAACCAATGAGCATTAAGCGGTGTTGTCAGCAAGTTGTTTCCCATCGTGCTTTTGGTCAGCACAGTTGGGGGAGAGCAACTGCGCTCGACTGCATGCTGTCACCAGAGATTTTTGACATAAGTCGGCATGACATCAGAGCAAGGCAGACTCCCCTCAGACACATTTCTAACCGGCATGCATCTTGTGGTGTTCTGCACAGATTTTGCGGTTTATTCAGCTTAGTGAAGCCTCTCCTCCATTGACATCCATTAAAAAAAAAAAGGCCTCTGGTCTCCTTTCTGTTAGCATTAGCCTTTATGCTTTTTTGGCTAAAGGTTGCAGACTTGCCTTCTAGTGGCTTTGGTGCGGCATACTTGGTTAAGGGTGAATCCCATTTCTCTGTCTTACCCCTTCCCCTTAGTTTTGCGCGTTCACGTGAGAGTAAGGGCTATCCCAATTCTCGTTTTGATCGAGGGGTAGGGCTAAGGGGAAGTGGTAGATACCCCTTAAAACCAAGCATTTTCACGAGCTTACTTGAAACCAAGGGGTACCCAGAACACACTGCGCAACCGGCAACAATGTCGGCCAGATCATCCAGAGAGTCCCATTTTCGGCTTAAATAATTGATTTAAAAATTACGACAGTCTTGTTTTGTGCTCTACACAGTCCTGTACATATATATTTGCAACCATGTTCTTAATTGAAACGTTTTAAAAAATCGCTAGTTTGCTACGCTTTACATCACTGATTTGCACAACAATCGCAAAAACATCACTAATAAAACCCACGCAATCGACATGCACACACTTGCAGATGGCATCTTGGAAGTTTGTGATCAACACTTGTCGCCTCTGGTGACGTAGCAGCCAGCTAGCGACGATGTACAATGACGTAACCGTAACCAAGTGGTGTCTCATTTCATAGGGGTATGTTTTCACCCCTAGCGCTTACCACTCGGTTTCGAGGGACAAGGGCTAGGGGTAAGACGAAGGGGAAGGGGTAAGACAGAGAAATGGGATTCACCCTAAGACAAAGACCTTGAGGAGAACAAGTCATTTGGTCATTTTATTTACAACCATGATCTAGCATCATGATGTTATTTAAAAATTACAAATCTTAATCTTAATACAAAAGACAGAGGTAAAAGTTTCCATGTTCTTTATGGTCTCATCTTCTCATAAAGTTCTTCTCCAGAGCAGCAGGGGTCCTCTGAATAGAGTGAATGTTTCTCTTCACACGGTCTTCCAGAGAGGAGGTGGCAGCACTCTCTAGTTTCATGTCACTGCAAACAAATTTACAAATTAATTAGTGAGAAATTCATTATCCAAATCATTTTATGGCTGACCAAATACAATGCTAAGTGCTTTGCCCATGTGCACATTGATGGCAGAGCAGAAATAGCAAAACAGACTTAAGAATACCACTGCCATAAATAAAACTACTTGGTATAACAGTAGCATTTATTTCAGGTCAATTCTGGTTTCAGTAATTTAAATACTGACTGTATGAAGCCAGCATGATGGTCCTGTTTGGCATTGTCTCTGGCTTTCTCCTGTTCCTCTTGTCTCTTGTACCTCTGCACATTATTTTGCCTTTCCACTTCTCTTTCACGGGCAAAATCCATCATTTCCCTTCTCTTCTTTTCCAACTCTTCAGTTGAGAGGTGCCTGAGAGCGGGAAAATGTAGTTGAATTCTAGGTAGCTGACAAAACTGAATGTTTTCAACAGTAAAACAAAATAATGAAGCTTTAGATCAACTCATGTTCAGAGTAAATTCATGAAATTCATAAAATTCATGCTTGCTTTATGTGGTAGATTAAATGATCAACTCATGAACATATCATACTTGCTGTAATAAGTGTATTGTCTTTGATAGCGGTCTCTGGGTCTTGATGGGCTGGGGGCTTTGGTTTTAGGTCTCTGCTCTGTCACTCTAAAGGAGTGATTGTCCCTGTCTGTTTCATGAGACAACGGGGATCGACTCCTGTCTCTTGAACCGTGATCTGTGTGGTTAGATACTGAAGAGTGATGGGATCTGTTTGCTGGCAACTAAAACAGTTAAGACAGGAATAAATCAGGCACAATAATTTATTCACAAATTTAAGATGACAAAATCATATTTGATAAAAATTACGGTCACACTTTATTTTAAGGTCCAATTCTCACTGTTAACAAACCATTAACTATGACTTTTGCCTCAGTATACTACTAATTTGCTGCTTATTAATAGTAAGGTAGTTAATTTTAGGTATTGGGTAGGATTAAGGATGTAGAATATGGTCATGCAGTGTGGTTATGCAGTATATGTGCTTTATAAGTATTAATAAACAGCCAATATGTTATTAATAGGCATGCTAATTAGCAGTGAGAACTGGTCCTTATACTAACTAAAGTGTTACCGATATTACAAGATCAATGTTAAGCAGTGGTGTGGATGTCATAAGTAAAAGTAAATTAATTTGGTTATGCAGATCCAGTAACTACTTTAATCATCCATTACTGAGGTCAGCATGACTGAAGGCACTTCATTTAATATAAAAAAAATCAATAAAATGTTTAATAATAAAAATCCAAAAGAAACATGACAGCAGGGTAGCCAGGCAGAAAATTACTCACTTGAAGTCCATAGTCTGATTTGTGATGTCTATTAGAGGTTGTGACATTTGATCGTTTCTCTTTTGACCTGGTTGGCAAAACATACACAATGTTAAATAACTTATTTAACCCTCTAAGCGCCAAAGTCACAAAATTGCGACAAGACGTCATACTTAATCAAAGAGACCTTAGTTCCTTATATGGTGTAATATCTCATTTGTATTCCCTACCACTAGATGGCAGACATATAGTACTTCGATTCTAGACCAAAATTACGTCCTGTTCCTATTCAAAGCGTTCGAGGAAATAGCAGAGAAATGAGCGATCGTGTCATTGATGCGGAAGCAGTTCAGTTCACAGCGTAACGAGTGAATTGTGAGATTTGTGAGAGAAAATCGCCAAATGGCTAATAGAAATTTGTACCGTGAGGATGTGTTGCAAATGTTATTCGCCGATTCTGACTCTGAAGGGGAATATTTGCCTTTTGGAAATGACGATCGGCCGTCTAATGATCGCGCTTCTCCCGGTACATCTTTGCAGCGCAATGGTGCCGCCGTGCAAGGCGAGATAGTTCACGAAGCACAAACAAGTGATCAGTTGACCCTTTGCCCAACGGGGATGGGGGTGGCAGGGGTGGACGCGGTCGTAGTGTCCATAGGAGAGCTGCTGATCTCTGAGCTCACGGAGCGCCGCGGTGCTGATGATCGGCCAGATTGCGTCTTTTTTTCTGATTGCGCGCGCTTTACGGGCTGCCAGTACAGGTGCAGTCAGTGTGGGGTTGGTCTACCATACTCTCAAGAACTATAAACTGTGTCACTTAGATACCTGAATGGGCAGATAGCTGGTCAACTGATCACAAAATAGGCACATGTATTTTACTATGGCACAGTAATATAGTAATAATTTACTACTTTCTCCCGTTTTACTGTTGATTTCCTCTTTTCCTGATCATTTGGAATGAGGATAAAACATGCAAATAAGCTCAAACATCCATTCAATATCTATTATTTCCTGAATATTACTGATGAACTGATCAAAAAGTAGGCTACTGTTCACATGAGTTTTATTACTATATAGGATAGTAATATAGTAATCATTTAGTACTTTCTCCTGTTTTATTGTTGATTTCCTCTTTTCTGATCATTTGGAATGAGGATAAAAAGAGAAAAAAAAACAAACAAACATGCAAATAAGTTCAAACATCAATTTAATATCTACTATTTCCTGAATATTATGAAATTCAAGAGGGCCGCCCCCCTGTTGACGCCATAATATGCAAATTAGATGAGTATATTTACACCCCACATAAACTTTAGGTCATGCCCAACATTTTTCTAATTTACAGTAGATCTCTATCTTTAAGCCCTTTCAAGCCACAAGCTTTTGAAATCTTGATGTCAAAATCCAGCATTTAAAAAAAAAAAACCTGGCGCCTAAAGGGTTAAATTAGGTATGCTATCTCTCAAACAAGGAGCAAAGTGAGATTTGTAACAGCAAATTGAAATAAAAGGAATTTGTTAAAAAAAACATTTTGTACCCATTTTTTGTGTCATCCTCATCAGAGCTTGAACTCCTCTTTCTGTGCTTTTTCTCCTTCCTCCTCTCTTTCTCCTCTCGTTTCTTTTTTTGTTTCCTCTTTTTTTCCTTCTCAAGATTGTGACGCAACTGTTGAAAAAAAGTTAAAAAAAAAATTTAAAATTCAAATTCAACTCCTGAATTTGCATTATTCCAAGTAGAATTAGATTTTAAGTACAATTTTTTGAGTAGAATTTATTTAATAGAAAAGTTCATTAAGACAAAAAAATGTAAGAAGTCTAACATCATATTTAGTAAATTAACTTTAATTTTGTGGACCAAAGTGAAATGCTTATTTCCCAGAATGCCATTAACTAGGGATGGGCATTTTTCACAGTGCCACCCAGTGCATTTAGTTATAACTGATTTCTGGTTACCCTGGAATCCCTGCATTTACGCAGAGCTGTTGAGAAACGGAGTTGCGACACTCCCATATGCTTCCATAGGAACTGAGGAATGTGGAAGTAACGCGTGTCATGGAGCAGACAATAGTTCCAAAAAAACAATTCATAGCTTTCAGTCACGTGACCGGCTCAAAGACTTGGAGGGCAAAACATCCATAGAACTGCAGCACAAGCGTGTCGATTTTGCATCTGTTTCCCAGCCGCAAATATTTAGATCACCTCTCAAAAGAATAAAACAAAGGACAAAATGCAAGTTTTGGCCATTTGCAATCCATATTAAGCACCCATGGCAATATTTCAATCATAAACAGTGTGACAAAATGTTGTAAAAACACTTAAAGTGCCGTAATATATTTAAAACGGTAATATTAAAAGATCAAATTTAGTATTCACCATATTAATGATGCATAGTTTACATAGGCAAGAAGATGAGGCCGGGATATGAACGCAATCCGCTTAACGGTTCAGTGTTTTCCTTATAATGGTTTTCTATGGGAAGCCATTTAACGTGAAACTTTGCACATTGTGTTTATATTCAGGCTTCATCTTCTTGCCTGTACAAAATATACATCATCAATAAGGTGTTTACTAGGGCTGCAACAAATTATTATTTTGATAATCGATTATTCTAACGATTATTAGAACGATTAATCGTCCATTATTTCACTGATTAATCAGTAGACTTTGATTGATTATTCAGCTTTTGCAATTAGTTAAAATATTAAGTTACACATATTCTAACATAAAGGTCACTTCAGCTTTAGAAAAGCATATTATGTAATTACAATTATTATACAATTAATTGGTAACACTTTACAATACGGTTCCTTAGTTAACATTAGTTATTATGAACTAAGAATGAACATTACTTCTACAGCATTTATTAATCTTAGTTTGTTAATTTCAGCATTTACTAATGCATTTATAAAAATCACACGTTGTGTTTTTTAACATTGGTAAATGCACTGAAATAACAATGAACAACACAGAAAATGAGATGAAAGACAGAGACACTCTCTCACCATTTAATTAGCTACATGAAAAAGTAACTGAATGACATCAGTCTGCCTAGCATCTCCTTTTGTAAGTCATATAGATAAGAAACAAAATAAAGGTAAGTGATAAGACGCTTTGGATAAACTATTTTATTCACAACATAATGTCTTAAAATACGTTATAGGGTTATGATAACCAAAACAGTCCTGAGTTAGATCAAGCTTTGATCTCTGTAAATTAACTGTCACTTTAATGAAATTACTTATTTCCAACTAATAAAAATATTTTATCTAGGGATGTTCATTTCGGTTATTTTTCCTAACCGACAACCGACATTCGTTAACCGATTATTAATCGTTAACCGACAAGATTATTTTAAATTAGAACTGAATTAAATTAGAAAGAATAAGTGTCTGTGACCCGTTAAAAAATACTAATTCCGGGGATTCATTTTACATGAGCAAAACACAGCAAACAACAGAACATGAGGATTCACAAGAAAAACCAAAGCACCCCCATAGCACCCCCATAAAAAATGAAATAAAATAAAACATTTGACTCATTAAACATGCATAAATACTGCAATGCAATAACGTGATTTGCAGTATTTAAAAAATGGATCGGTTCCTTGTGCCAAGTGCCTACTGTTGGCCTGCCCCGACTAAAGGTTTTTCTAGTCAACTATTCGCACGTTTATATTAAATTGATAGTATAATAACCATTTAGGTTATTATTTAGGCATTTAGGCGTATTATTCCGCGCTCAAACGCACGCATAACGCTTGCCGCAAAGCACCGGCTAAAGTAATGATTATGAATGCATAGAAAAAGACGACATTTTAATTACTTTTTAATAAACTAGTGCTTTCTCAGACTCGCCATCTCCATAGTTGATGTGTCTTTAATAGAGAAATGCACCTATACGGACTACATAATCAGAGAAGATTTTTTAATTTTTTTTATTTTAATTGGTTTTCAAGCTTTCTGCAGATTTATTTCTTATGTCTGTGAGCTGGTTCATTGTGATGTGCTCCATTCACGGAGACTGCATGATATTTTGGATTCTTGGATTTTGGCCTACATATTTTGGATTCTTAACTTTCTTTTGACAACAATTCTTGTTAAACACACTAGACATGCGTATTCTGTGCATTTTATGCTTGTTCTGTGCGTTTATAGCAGTTTTTGTGTGAAATCATATTTATTTTGTCCATCAAAAGTGTGCTGTCACTTTATTTGAGCGTGAGCAGCGCAGCAAAAATAGACTGGGCGCCGAAACGATCGCTGCTGCAGTGCTGCTCACGCGACGCTCCTGCTCCCGGTGTGAATACACTCATTTGTTAACATTGGCGCCGAAAAAAATACGCGCTGCTCACACGCCGCTCACGCTTGCGATGTGAAACGGGCGTTAAGCTTTACCTTGACAATGCAGCCTGCTCATTATCATTATAAAAACAATCAGTCAAACATATGGGCCAGAAAAAAAAAAAAAAAAAAACAAAAAAAAAAAAAAAACACTGCTCTGTTAAATATGTAGTAAAATCTGTGCCGTTAAGCGTTATCACCGTACCACCGTGAAATTATGCAAAACATTTTGTTTTACGTGGATATTGGAACACGAGTGAAGCAGGCCTACATAAAAGGTAAATAATATTTTGGCATTCAAATACATCGCGAATACGGAAACATTTGATTTTGAGTCGAACGAGAGACCAAGCATTGGTTTCAGTTTCGTTTTATCCTAAATTAATTTGTTTTGGTTTGTCGTTTATATAGCTATAGCTTCTTACATTTTTAATTATTGTTCTTTTCTAACTAGCCTACTGTTAATTGAAAGGATTTGTTGTGGAGTGAGGAGAACTAAAATAGCCTAGCTATATTTACAGTGTTTATTATAATGTTTGTAATTCGCGTCGGCCTATTTCTGAATGAAATAATAAAATGCGATTTATGTTTTTTTTTCTCTCTCTCTCTCTAAGGAACATATATATTTTTTATAGGCATAGCTTATTTTAACCATGCAGCAAACCTTTAATGAATTACTGAAAAAAAAAAAAAGTGACTTTAAACCATTTAACTGATTGTATTAATCGGTCAAAATTCTTATCGGTCGGTTAACGGTTAAAATGAACATCCCTAATTTTATCATTAGCTAGCTCACACTGGAGAGCTGCTTTATAACAGAAAATCAAGTTGTATAAATAAACATGATGTGACCGGACTTTACGGAGTACATTACTGAACTGCAGAGCTCATGCAAACATCCACATCGTTGTAATCAGATGCATTTTTAATTGCTGCTTTCACACTGCTGTCAGTTTTTGTTTTGTTGTGTTATTTCGTTACTGAGAGGAAAGAGCGCAATATATATTTACATATTCATCCAAATGCCGCTCAGGTGCATTTTCTCTGAAGCGCAAGCGCTGTGTGTGTCTTCTTCTCTTGATCTGCATCCAGGAGGGCTGAACTACAGTCTGGTCAAACCGCAGGCTCTTACATTAGCTCATATGAGATCAAACGACTACTCGACAACAAAAATATTTGTCGACAATTTTTTTTTTTATTGTCGACGTTGTCGATAATGTTGACTAATCGTTGCAGCCCTAGTGTTTACTGAATTTCACCTTTTAATATCTGTGTTTTACTACATTATTACTTGATGCAATCTGCGTAAAAATAAATGGCGGTCAGTGGAGCAAAGCTTTGTTTTGCCCGCCAGGTAGGCGTTCCTATAAGGGTGTGATGTCACGTGAAAACTATCAATAGTTCCAACATTAAAGCCCATTCATTTCAGTGTTTCTCAAGCAGACTCGCAGAATGTTGAAGAAATTACATAATTTTAGAATAATTAGAAATCTGGCCAGTAGAGCTATTTTATGATGCGTGTTATAGCTAATGTTTATCAGACAACAGACAGTTATACTCTAATTGCAGTTAAGTGTTATAGTTAATGTTTATCATTAGACAGTTATACTCTAATTGCAGTTAGATAACGAGAACAACTTTAATAGTGACCATAACCAGATGCTAGTTGTCATATTTTTACGTTTTTAGTCTTTCTGCAATCTTTCTCTCCCTAGGAGGTTCGCTGAATGCAATTTGTTGCCTTGTGTTTTTTAAACATTATTTTAAACTTGTAACTTTTTTTATTGGGATAAATTCCGTATTTGCTTTCCTTTTTTAATATTCACTATACATATATGCGAGCAACATATATAGGGGGCAGTCGTGGCCTAATGGATAGGGAGTCGGACTTGTAACCCGACGGTCGTGGGTTCGAGTCTCAGGTCCGACAGGAATTGTCGGTGGGGGGAGTGAATGTCCAGCACTCTCTCCACCCTCAATACCATGACTGAGGTGAGACCCTCGAGCAAGGCACCGAACCCCCAACTGCCCCCCGGGCGCCGCAGCATTGGTTGCCCACTGCTCTGGGTGTGTGTTCACGGTGTGTGTGTGTGTGTTCACTGCTGTGTGTGTGCATTTGGATGGGTTATGCAGAGCACAAATTCCTAGTATGGGTCACCATACTTGACCACACGTCACGTCACTTGTAATCTTTTTTTATATTTATGTATATATGAATATGGGTTGTTGACGTGACATGGCATTTTCACTGTCCCACAAGATAAAAATGAATATAATTAATATTGTCATTATTTAAAATGCAGTAAATGGTTAAACATTTATTTGTCCTACATGGACCTGTTGTTATAAAAGCTGCAGTGTTATTAGATTGTTTTAAAATTTTGAGCTAAATCTCAAAATTGTCCTACGGTGTGACTGTCCCAAGCATGGTTCAATAAATTACAACTTTTATAAATGAAAAAGAAAAGCATAAAAATGTTAATAAACCCCTCTGGCATAATTGCACAAGTGTCTATTTTAGTAAATGGCAATCATTTTTTTCATCCATATATTTCTGAAAGCGAAGGAACTTGATACATTTTGTCTTTGAAAACCATGTCCTATGGTGTGACACCATATCCTGATTGACATCCCCATGACATGTGCACATGGTCAATTTTGTCTCAGAATTGTTCAAATGTTTAACTTTTTTGGAACCACTACAAAAGTGTTACATTTTGTTGTCCTTTGGTGTGACACCCCTAATTATATTTTTTAACCTGTTAACCAGCGCACCCCATATTGGGAATCACAGCTGAAAATGACTAACTTAAAATGGTAACAGTTCCTAACTTCAGTGTGCCACACACACAATTTTGGTGTATTTGGAAAGAAGACCCTTTGGGCTTTACTATCCATCATCCAGAGTTGATAATGCTCAAAAATATAAAAAGTTATAGACACTGAAGTGCCTTGATAAAAATTGTACCACAGTGATTTTTTTTTATTTCATATAAAAATACATGAAATCAGTCCTGAAGCAATCCAGAAAAGTAATGGGTTGAAAGTCACATGTCTCATGAGTTTATATTTCAAATCTGAAGATACCATGAAAAATGAGATTGCTGCAACATTTTTCTAGCCCTTCCCCTCCGTTTGAGGAAAAATATTTACCAAATTATTGAAGGGTTCTACTACAAACTATTTTGTCATTATACATGCCACTGCAGGGAATACATAGGTAATCACATGCTGACGATCATTCATACAGATGGTAATCATACAGATGGCCACCCATATTGTCAATAATCACATTATAATGGCCTTTTATATAGACTGCATTCACACTGATATCTGTGAACAGTCAGTAATTACACGCTGATTATCAGCCATACAGATGGTAATCATACAGATACAGGAACATTCCCCACAAAACACGCAAACATATGAAAGCTGTTAAAAAAAAAAAAAAAAAAAAAAAAAAAAAAAGATTATTTGTGCAAAAAAAGCAGATCGCCAAGTTACGCCCCCATCAGATGACAGGTGCGTCACAGCGTGCGTCACGAGGGAGTGCCAGAATTCAAATAAACAATCTTCTGTGTATCTTTGACTTTCTTTTTTTTTTTGGATGATCTCATTCTGTTTGGGACATTGCCTGCTACAAAATCATGCTGTTTTTTTTACCACCAAGACGCTGTTTTTGAGCGTAATTTGTTCCATAGCGGACACAAACAATAACTCTCCCTGAAGAGATGAGACATAAACAAATGAATAACGATCCAAATTACAAAGTTATTGTTTCTTTGGACTAAAAGTTCTTGATGGAATGTTGTTCCGTGAATCCTTACCTCTCTAACTAAACCGGGATTTACAGCAGTGGATACGTTTGAGTCTCATTATCAGGATGAATCTGGTATGTACTGCGGTTTTTTATACATGTTTTGATGTGTACTGCTTACACAAATTTAGCAAATACATTCCTTATAAGCTTTCTATCGAAAAACAGCGATCTATCGTCGATGCTTGAGGCTTAGACCTTCAAAATGATATATAGTTTGTCAAGATTAATTTTTCCCATTTCATTTTATCTATTTGAAAACAATGACATGTGCAAACAAAGAGCAAACAAAGAGCGTTCAGTGCGCTGGCGTCCTGGTGCATGTTAACAGGTTAATTAAAAACTTCGCTAAACTACATAATCATGGAAAATTATGCAAATGTGTCTTGCTTACCGCTAATGACAGGTTAGCTTTGAATAGCAAGGTCATTAATTGACAGAAAAAGACTGAAATGTCCTATGGTGTGACAGAAAATGTCCTCCGGTGTGACGCCTGTACTGTCACACCAAAGGACAAAGATGTCACACCAGAGGACAAGGTCTCTTTAAAAAGCATTTTAAATAATTAAGATTTATTCAACTACTTTCTATTCTTTTTTGATCATTTCAGTGTTCTTAAATGCAATAATTACATTAAATTATTTCTGTTTTTACAGAAAACTTGTACTGTTATAAAATGTCATGAAAATAAGTATAAAATGTGATACTTTGTCTTTGAAACAGAAAGAATTGAGGGAGAGGAATTAGTGGAAGAGAGAGGACACGGAAATATATATAGAAAATTAACAGGGATCCACGCAGAAAGGAGATCCTAAGAGACCAATGCAGAAAGTAAATAGAATCAAAATGATGCCTTAAAAAGAGTAGCCATAGTTTTTAAAAAAATCATTCACATCTTAATGAATATAGTTTGAATATCAATAATTTTTAGCTGTGCTGCACATGCAGCGGGGGGGGGGGGGGGGGGGGGGGGGGGCTAGAATAGTTTTAGTAACATACTGATTGACGAAGAGACTGAACTTTGTTGATGAAATAATTTTTGTTTTGTTGATATTGTTTGTATCAAAGTTAAACTTTTTTTCTCCTTTGATATGTTTAAAATTAAATTGAAATAATTTAATAAGTACCATTTCTGTCCTTTAGTGTGACGATGTCCTATGGTGTGACACTTAAAAGAACCACAGATTTGTTTTTCTCTCAAAACATCTTAAAAAAAACAGTTGAGTATTGCAATAGGGGAGATACAAATATCACTCAACTTGAAATAGTATAATTTTCAGCAGTTTTGAACAGATGACAGCAAAGTTTGTCTTGTTGTCAAAGTTTGTCTTGAAATTGTCCAACAAGTCATGGGGAAAAAAATATTTTAATTATAATTTCATATTAAATAAATAGCATTACATGAAAATAAGTGTCTAACAATGAAGATAAATCGCTCTCATGCTTATGTATTAAGAGGTTTTTTTTTTCTTAATGTTTGCTATGTCACACCATAGGACAAATTTATGGTACAGTTCAGTTTAAATGTTAAAAAAAGCAGTGAAAGAATTGACGACGTTAGTGACCCTTTATATTTTCTCAAAGATCAGACTTCACACTTCATAAATATATGCATTTCTTTTTCAAAAAAGGTATTTTCCAAAAAAGCATTTTTTACTGCCTATTTGTCAACTACCCATATATATGAGCAATATCACTCGAGTACGAGAGCGATACTGGCTCTATATCAGCATGGCTGTGATTAGGCCAGAGGCACAAGGCCGCAGGCAATCACAGACGCTGATATAGAGCCGGTATCGCTCGAGTACTCGAGTGATATTGCTCATATATATGGGTAGTTGACAATTATAGGGCTGGTCCGAATACCATTTTTTGAGCTTCGGTAGTAATCAACACCGAATATTCGAAACTTCAGAGGGAGGGGCCTGAACATATTTTTCTCTCTAATAAAGGCAGGAATATCTGTGCGTCTGTCTGTCTGCTTGCATTTTTATTATGTTGAGAACCGTTTCATCCTATGACTTCACGCGTGGCGGGTGTGTTGCTGCGGACCCAAGGGAGTGCAGTATCGCATTTTGGTGCAATATGGACACGCGACACGTTCAGAATTAATACACTTTTAATAAACTAAAGAACAGCGCGAGCCGGAAGTGGCGCGCCTCACGCGGGCAGGGCTTATATGCTCCAAGAACGTACACTGCACTAGTGATACAAAACACACAGGTCTGTTAAGAGTAGGGTTGGGAATCGAAAATCGATTCCAGAATCGGATACTTAAGGTCAGGAATCGGATACTTGTCAAATTAAAATTTCGATTCCGCATATCGATTCCTATGTGCTTTTTTTTTCTTCATCTGTGAGGACCAGACCTACAGTGATCTGTCAGGACCTTGCTCGCTATTAAGCGCTCCAAAGTTTGGCTACAGTTGCGATCAGAAGCCAAAAAAGTAAAGTATAATATCTGTGATAGCTAAACATGTTGCAAGAGAGGTGTCACCACCAACATGACAAAGCACTTTAATTTAATAGATCGCGAACACGATTCAAACACCAACGTGATTCTATTCCTAAATTACAAACATCCGTCTGTTTCATTCCTCAACCTTTGACGTACAACGTAAGATCACATCAGTGTGATTTGAACATTTAAATCTGCATTCGCGCTGCCACTGACCTGAAGAGAGCAGCTGTCATCTGTCTGGAATGAAACAGCCTCACAGTCTTTTCAACCACACAGTATCATTATTTCTGTGTTACAAACATTCAAATCACAGAAGTACTGGGATAAAAGTTTATAGTTCAGATATAAACTCTAATGTGTACGGTAGTGATTAAAATAGAGTAAATCACCTTTTGAAAGTAATTTGACACTTCAAATGTAGATTTATCGATTACATTGTTACGCCTGTAGGTGGTGAAATGTGCTGTTAAAATGTATTTGTGTTTGAATCACACAAGAGAATCGTTCAAGAACACTGATTCATCCAGTAATTAACCAAGTTTTCAATCTTGAGTGAGTCACTGAATCATTCATTCATTCATAAATTACATGTGATTTTGTTTAGTTGTCTAATGTTTTTTTCTTCAGAATCATGAGAGAAGCACAACTTCCATTGGGGAAAAAAACAAAAACAAAAACAAAAAAACAACCTTAATTTTTTTTTAATTTATCCAGAATCATGCAGTTCTATTTTGCACACAAACAGCTCTTAAAGAGTCCAGTCTTTATGTAGCCTGTTGATTTTTGTTCATGGTATTCAGCTCCAATAAATGGTTTGCAAAAAAGAGACACAGGATAAATGTTTGATATCATTATTTAATCACATTGTAATCGAAAAGAATCGGAATCGATAAGCAGAATCGGAATCGATAAAATTCAAACGATACCCAACCCTAGTTAAGAGCAATACTTTTAATAAGGTAGCCCAGTGCTTAATTTGTAAATTGAGAGGTCCCGGAATAAAGCAGGGTAACGGATCCGGCATGTGATTAGAGGAGGGAGAGGACCAATCTTTAGTGATTGAAAGCATGCATCAGTTGCTTCTTTAGGGTTCTTACGGTCATGAAAAACCTGGAAAAGCTATGAAATTTTGAAACAGCAATTTCCAGGCCTGGAAAAGATTTGTAAAAGTCATAGAATTTTATTTCACAAATTTCTGTATAAGAGTTATATTTAATCAGGTCCTGAATTTGTGTGTATATCGCATAGTTTTACTCATTCCCGCAGCTTTCGAGTTTATAATGAGGGAAATTCCTGCAAACATTTATTGAATATAGCATGTAGGTAAGACGAGTAAACAAATCCACACAAACTAGCAGATTAAATCAGTCATTTGAAATCAGAGTGAGTGATTCAGCTGTACCGCATCTTCTCTCTTTCACTATCTCAAAGTGGCTTCACATCAGCACATCTCGTCTGCACTACAAGAGCTACTGCACGCCGATCCAAGACTTTCGCTCGCATCTCGGGACAGTTGACAGAAAAAAACGCATGCATTGCATTCGGTTTTGTGATAGCAGAGGGTCGGTTCACATGGTGTGTCTTTTGCGCACTTAAGTTCATTATTTCAAATGTAGATGTGCGGCAAGCGTGCTCATAATAGAAGATTTTTCATGAAATATATGCATGCGATAGGTCAGCACGAACGTCTTTCATTGGCGAACAGTCTGTTGCAGATGTTCAGCCAGGCGGACAAGTTGAGAAACGTTTAGCTGGGGATGCCAGGTGTTCGAAAAAAAAAAAAAAAAGGATATTCGAATCTCAAAATTGAAAATCGAATGCCAACCCACCGAACAAATATTCGAATAATTGAATATTCTGGTCCAGCCCTAGACAATTAGGCAGTAAATTAGACAATTAGGCAGTAAATGTTCAGTTTATACAACAGTTTGACGGAACATGCATGTAATTAAACAGGAAACAACAGAGTGCCTTATAAAACCCTCTTTTGTGTGGAACTACTTCCTTCCGCCTCGGATTCAAAGCTCAAGTTGACAGTTAAACATGTGTCACTTTTAGAATTCGTATCAAGGGCATGTGCTGCTTCAGTTAGATTATTAGTGAGAAATAATGAGGTTATAAAGCTGATGATACACGGGGCAACTTTTTGAGCAATGTTGCCGAGCGATGTTGCTTGGCCACTTTCCCCATTGAGAATGGGCAACAAAATTGTATCTGGATTAGGGTTGTGACGGTGAGGAAATTTTCCCACCGGTTAATCGACATGTGACAACACCGATAATACCGGTATTAGCGTGGTGGGGGGGTCGTTTGAGTTTTCCCTCTTTTCCTAGCTTTCCTTCGGTTTTAAATAGCCTGTAAGCCCATGCACCTGTTACTTTCACTTTTAAATTCACGGCAATTCGGCGTCAAGCAGTTGTTTGTTTTTAGTTCGTTTGAGTTTTCCCACTTTTCCTCACTTTCCTTTGCTTAAATAGCTTATAAAAGCCCCGTGCGCGTTTTACTTTCATTTTTAAATTAGCGGCAGTTGGGCATCAATTGCTTGAATTCAATTCAAGCAACAACAAAATACAACAAAGAACTTTTATTAACAAAACGAATAAAAATACACCATGCTATATGCCTAATATAAAATAACAAATAACTTATAAAGTTTAAATAGGTATACAAAACTAAAAATCAGTAAAGAATGAGGAACAGATAATTATGAAACGTAGAACATTTATTAGTAAAACGAATAAGAAAGTTGGGCGGCTCAGAGTGCATACACCTTTATGTAAAATAATGGGGGGAAATATGCACAGTTTAAATAAAATAAAAATCAGCATACTGTGGAACCAAATAAATGAGAAACGAATGTTTTAAAAAACTTCCATTATCACTTAGAGCAGTGGTTCTAACGAATCCGTCACGAATACAGATGCGGTCCACCATGCTGAATGTTACAGTCTATGTGCTGAACACAATTAAAAAATAACTTTCAGTTTTACAGTTAATTTTAGTTTTTACATTAAAAAATTTACTAAACAAATATAAGCTATAATGTTATGTAAAATAATTTAGTTTTTCAGATATTATTTTCAGACATGAGCAGATCTATGTACTCACGTAATTAATGTTACGCATTTAACGAGCACTTACAAGCGTGCACTTTGGCAGAATTCAATTCAAATAGTCATCAGCAGCCATTAGTTCTGTAAAACTGAGCATCAGAATGAACAAATTTGTTAAGGGAGAAAACAAAATGTGGAAAATGCCAGCGAAGGAACGCATTCAAACAAGAATAGCATCATCATCAGCAGTGAAGAGAGTGCTGGACTTTCGGTTTGCCCCCCCACTCACTTGAAGATGTTCAGGTAAAAAGAAACACTCATAGGCTACTACTTCAGCAATCATCCTTAATTACAGACATGTGGCAAAACATCTCTGGAGAGAACCTCAGATTATTAAATTCGAAAATGCTTTTCATATTTGGATCAACATAGGCTACATTTGTGAACGCACACTTTCTGCAGTGTTGCGCGTCATGTCACGCTTCCGTGCGCGTCTTCTGCAACTTACAATCACAACTTCATTGTGCTGTTACTCCTTTCGAGCAGAATTTCACAAAATTGGTCAGCTCCTGACAGCATCAGGTGTTTTATTAATGGTGAGTAGAATTATTTATTTATTTACTTATTTATTTCAATAAATGTAATCATTTAGATGTCATAATATTTAGGCTATAAATAATATTATATATATTATTAATAATATATATCTGGTTGGTTTGTATTGATGACGTAATATGTAAATGCGTGCAGCCAGTGAGACTTGCACTTGGACCATAGTGCGGCCCGGTGGAAAAAAAGGTTGAGAACCACTGACTTAGATTAATGGCAGAAGTCAACAGGCTTTTCAAAATCCAAAATATTTTTAAAACAGGCACTTTTACATTTCGTTTTGAAACTCTTCTGCTATCGTCTTCTCTGTCTCACCTCACTCTTCTTGTCTGTCTCACCTCACTCTTCTTGTCTGTCTCACCTCACTCTTCGTGTCAGTCAGCTCGACTCACTCTTCTCATGTGTGATAAATGAAATCTGATCTGTGATGCGCGACTGTCGTTCGTTCGGTGTGCTGCATTCAGCAGCCGCGTTCAGTTTAAATTGTAGTGTCCTCTAACTGAACTAAATGATTTTTATTGCTATAAAAAAAATCTAAATGACGGTGAGGGACGGTGCAAGTGACGTAAACGGTGTTGCGGCTTAACACCGGTATCACCGCCAACACCATCTATCGCAGCAAGCCTAATCTGGATCCGTTAAGAGAGAAACAATGCGGCAAGACGTGCATCCGAATGAGAGAGAGAGACCGTGAAGCTAGACCGATTAATGTGCATGTGTTTTTATTTTAAGATTTATAGGTCTGACTTGACACACATTTTTATTAGTTTAGTCAAACCATTGCGTGCAATTACAACAAATAAGTATACATTTGATGGATCACGTGACCCACCGATGGCAATGGTGGTGTAGTTCAGATATTATTCTACCAATAATATTCTACAAAGTTAATATTCTACCAATTCTTTTATCTGATCATTCTCCGATAATTACATCTTTAACCCCTGGATCGCTGGGCACTAAACGCAACCGATGGAGATTTAATACCTCCTTGTTACAGGACTGTACATTTGTGGGTGAGTTACGCAGCTCTTTGACTGAGTTTTTACAGATTAACAGAGATTCAGCCTCTGACCCCCAAGTATTATGGGAAACCACAATGTTTTATTAGTTGTAAATGTATACGTTTTTCATCCTTTAATAAAAAGCGTAGGGAGAGCCGTAAATTTGAATTAGAAAAACAAATTGATCTATTAGAAAAGGAATTAAAAGATAACTTTTGTGAGACCAAAGCCAAAATAGTAAATGTCCTTAAATCGGAATTAAAATCCATATATTTACATAGAGCTGAATTCATCATACATCGTACTAGACAATCATATTATTTCCATGGAGAACGGTCTTCTAAGCTGTTGGCTTTGAGGTTGAAAGATAGTGAATCTAAGTCTAGTATATCAGCTATTAGACATGAGGGCTCAGTATATACTCAACCTAAGGATGTAAATAGGGTATTTGGAAACTATTACCAACATTTGTACACTTCAGAATCCAACTCTGACCCAACAAATTTTGATTTATTCCTTAAACATTTAAATCTACCCAAATTAAATGACTCTCAGCACAACATATTGGATAGCCCGTTGACAATCGAGGAATTAAAATCCGCCTTGGATTGTATGAGTAGTAATAAAGCCCCTGGGCTAGATGGGATTCCCCCAGAGTTACTGAAGACATTATGGGACATAATAGCGCCTTTGATTCTTAATTCTCTTAACTTTGCGTTAGAAAAAGGGGCTTTACACAGGGATCAAACTACAGCTTTAATAACTTTGCTGCTGAAGAAAGGTAAGGATCCACTTGAATGCTCTAGTTACAGGCCAATTAGCCTTCTATCCACAGATTCAAAGCTGTTGGCAAAGGTCCTGGCCTTAAGATTGGATCGATGTGTAGGAGACTTGATTACCTATGATCAATCAGGTTTTCTAAGGGGGAGATTTGCTGCAGACAGACAATATACTGTACGTAGGCTTCTGCATATTATTCAACAAGCAGACTCATATACAGCTTCCTCTGCAATCCTTTCTCTGGATGCAGAGAAAGCATTCGACAGAATTGAGTGGAGATTTTTGTGGTCTGTCCTAGAGCATTTTGAGTTTGGCTCCTTTTTTCTACAAGCAGTCAAAACTATTTATTCTGAATGCTCAGCCAGAGTAATCACTGGTTCTTCTATCTCCCCTTCCTTTTATCTTGGCAGGGGCACTCGTCAAGGCTGTCCCATGTCACCCTTGCTTTTTAATTTATCATTAGAGCCTTTGGCCCAAGCAATCAGACAATGTTCCGCAATAGTTCCAATAAGTTGTATGAATACATCCCATAAAATATCACTCTACGCTGATGATGTTTTGTTGTATATATCAAACATCACAGACTCGGTTAAGGAATGCTTAAAATTATTTGATACATTTGGTAAACTGTCTGGTTACAAGATTAATTGGAACAAATCCATACTTATGCCCCTTAATTTAGCTGTTAAATCAGAGATTCAGAATTTACCCACTACGATTCCTGTCAGTGACCAGTTTAATTATCTTGGAATCAGAGTTTTTCCTTCATTATCTCGCATTTCTAAGTGGAACTATCAGTCTCTTCTGGATAAGATTAAGAGCGATCTTCTGTGTTGGTCTCCACTCTGTTTGGCTCTACATGGAAGGATAGCCACTGTTAAGATGAATATACTTCCGAGGCTAAGTTTCTTATTTTTAGTGTTACCTTTGACACCACCTAGTGGCTATTTTAAAGAGATCAATACAGCAGTATCCAAATTCTTGTGGAATAATAAACGGCCTAGAATTCGTTTTAAATCTATGCACCGGCTAAAACCTCATGGTGGCTTATCCCTACCAGATTTTTGGTCCTATTATTTATCATACCAGATGAGACCACTTAGGACGTGGCTAGATGTTGACTCCCCTGTCCCATGGCGGGCTTTAGAAACTAATATTATTTACCCATTGCGTCTATAGGATTTACCCTTTACGGGAATATCTAAGAAAGTTCTGGAAAAGTTTGGTCCAATTATATGCCATTCTATCAAAACCTGGAAAGCAGCAGAGAAGATTATGGGAGCTTCAGATTCTTACAGTGACTCTACCCCCATTTGGCATAATAATAATAATCTTTGTACTGGTAACAAACCGTTCGTTTCCAAATGCTGGGTTGAATGTGGTATCTACACTTTAAAAGACCTGTACAACGATTATGGGCTCAAGTCCTTTCAGATGCTAAAGGATGAGTTCTCGCTCCCAGGATTTTCCTTTTTTCTGTACTTAAGATTAAGATCTGCACTGAAAGCTTACGGAGTACCCTGGTCGATTAAAATATCTCCTCATCCTATGGTAAATTGGATAGATTCTAGTATGGCTTCTAGAGGTATTGTGAATATAATTTATAAATCACTTGTGGTACGACAGTATTCAAACATTCCGACTGAGGGTTTCTGGGAAAGAGAACTTAACACTGTGATTGACTGGGACAATGTCTGGGGAAATTGTTTTGTTACCTCTAAAAACCCAGCTCACCAAATGATCCATTATAAGTTAATCTATAAGGCATATGCCACTCCTTGTTTATTATATAAAATGAAAAGAAAGTCTGACCCCTTCTGTCACCTGTGTAATAGCTCTAGTCAAGGTACATATATACATATGTTCTGGGACTGTCCCCGAATTGCCTTGCTCTGGTCCTTGGTACAGGACTTATTGTCGGATCCTCTGAAGACTCAGATCCAAAAGGACCCATTGCTTTTTCTTTTGCTGGATGATTCGTCGCTGTCATTGTCTGTCAATCAAAAAAGGATTCTGTCTGCTGCTCTCACTGCTGCCAAAAAGGTTATTCTAAAACTGTGGTTGGATCCATCTACCCCAGTTAGATTGATGTGGATGTCATACTTGCTGGACATTGCCCATTTGGAGTGTACCACAGCCAAAATACATGGTGCCACCAGGAAGACAATACAATTTTGGTTGGACCTTATTGACACTGTATCAGACCTCTCGAAATCCTGAGTGTATTATTATTATTATTATTATTATTTTTTATATGGGCAGATCTCAGGCTCTACTGTAAAAAGTTATAAATCAAAAATGTTTAAAAAATAAAAGAATCAAAAAAAATAATAAGTATACATTTCCAGCATATTCCGTAACATTACCATTTTTACAAAAAGGCTAGTTAATAAGTTAAGCAACTGATATTTTCCCTCAAAAAAGTCATCAGCATATCATAAAATATATTTATATATTTTTTGTTCCTAAGTTTTTTTTTTTAAGTCATTTATTTTACAAAAATAAAAATAAAAAAATATTTTTTTTAAATCATAAAACTTTCGGGTTGCCAGGGTCAAGTGCAGCGGATCGTTTCAGTATTTACTGGTCTTCTGATGAAATCGGAGGGTAGTGTGATGTTCTGTCTGTACCGGATCGTCGGATCTGTTTGACAACTCCTTTAAAAACGTTGTTGGTGGACGTAAACTCAGGGTCTTGCACGAAATTCCATGCACGGCTAAGAGGAGGTTCATTAATGTGGGATTCAGCGCCGATCGAAGACTCAAGTAACTGCTGATACCATACAGTTCTCCTTTACTGGTCCTAATGGAGCCATAGAAATTGTGCAAAACTGAGCTCATTTGTGATTTCTCTATGTGTTTTGAGCTGTTTTTCAGATAACCATGATTTAAAACAGTTCACAGCCCACACTGTTTGCCGCACTGTGTTATTTTCATGTCTTTTTTTTCTAAATTGTCCAAATCTGCAGATGTAATGGCTGCACTTCTTGAATGGCCTGTTAGTGAAGATTACCCTGCATCTTCATCATCTGTTGAGCTTTCGTAGTTAATGGAAGTCGTGGCCTAATGGTTAGAGAGTCGGACTCATAATCCAAAGGTTGCGAGTTCGAATCTCGGGCCGGCAGGAATTGTAGGTGGGGGGAGTGAATGTACAGCGCTCTCTCCACCTTCAATACCACGACTGAGGTGCCCTTGAGCAAGGCACCGAACCCCCAACTGCTCCCCGGGAGCCGCAGCATAAATGGCTGCCCACTGCTCCAGGTGTGTGTTCACGGTGTGTGTGTGTTCACTGCTGTGTTTGTGCACTTTGGATGGGTAAATGCAGAGCACGAATTCAGAGTATGGGTCACCACACTTGGCTGTATGTCACGTCACTTTCACTTTTCACTTTTTAATATCAAATTAAATATTCATAAAAAAATGTGTCGTTTGCCATGTTTCTTCTTGGATTAGCTAACGTACTCTACGATTAGCTCAGTGAATGATAAAAAAAAAAAAAACCTAGACCCGGCTAGAACAAGCGGAGTGATACAAAATTGTTGTTTTATTTATATATAAATAAAACCCGAATTCCAGAAATGTTTGGACATTTTTTAAATTTGAATAAAATGAAAACTGAAAGATTTTCAAATCACATGAGCCAATATTTTATTCACAATAGAACATAGATAACAAATGTTTAAACTGAGAAATTTTACAATTTTATGCACACAATGAGCTCATTTCAAATTTGATGCCTGCTGCAGGTCTCAAAATAGTTGGGACAGGGGCATGTTTACCATGGTGTAGCATCTCCTCTTATTTTCAAAACAGCTTGAAGACGTCTGGGCATCGAGGTTATGAGTTTCTGGATATTTGGTGTTGGAATTTGGTCCTATTCTTGCTTGATATAGGTTTCCAGCTGCTGAAGAGTTTGTGGTCGTCTTTGAAATATTTTTTGTTTAATGATGCGCCATATCTTCTCTATAAGTGAAAGATCTGGACTGCAGGCAGGCCAATTCAGCACCCAGACTCTTCTACTACAAAGCCATGCTGTTGTAATAGCTGCAGTATGTGAATTTGCATTGTATAAAATACACAAGGCCTTCCCTGAAATAGACATCATCTGGAGGGGAGCATATGTTGCTCTAAAACCTTTATATACCTTTCAGCATTCATAGTGCCTTCCAAAACATGCAAGCTGCCCATACCGTATGCACTTATGCACCCCCATACCATCAGAGATGCTGGCTTTTGAACTGAATGCTGATAACACGCTGGAAGGTCTCCCTCCTCTTTAGCCTGGAGGACACGGTGTCCGTGATTTCCAACAATGTCAAATTTGGACTCGTCTGACCATAGAACACTTTTCCACTTTGAAACAGTCCATTTTAAATGAGTCTTGGCCCACAGGACATGACTGCGCTTCTGGACCATGGTCACATATGGCTTCCTTTTTGCATGATAGAGCTTAAGTTGGCATCTGCAGATGGCCCGGCAGAATGTGTTTACCGACAGTGGTTTCTGGAAGTATTCCAGGGCCCATTTAGTAATGTCAATGACAGAATCATGCCAATGAGTGATACAGTGTCGTCTGATGGCCCGAAGACCACGGGCATTGGCCTTGTCCCTGTCCCTTACGCACAGAGATTTCACCAGTTTCTCTGAATCTTTTGATGATGTTATGCACTGTAGAGATTTGCAAAGCCTTTGCAATTTGACGTTGAGGAACGTTGTTTTTAAAGTATTCCACAATCTTTTATGCACTCTTTCACAGATTGAGAGCCTCTGCCCATCTTTACTTCTGCCTCTCTAAGACATCCCTTTTATAGCTAATTATGTTACAGACCTGATGTGAATGAACTTAATTAGTTGATAGATGTTCTCCCAGCTGAATCTTTTCAAAATGTCTTGCTTTTTCAGCCATTTGTTGCCCCCGTGCCAACTTTTTGAGACCTGTAGCAGGCATCAAATTTGAAATGAGCTCATTTAGTGGATAAAAGTGTAAAATTTCTCCGTTTAAACATTTGTTATGTTCTCTATGTTCTATTGTGAATAAAATACTGGCTCATGTGTTATGAAAGTCTTTTAGTTTTCATTTTATTCAAATTTAAAAACATACATATATATATTAATTAGGGGTGTAACGGTTCACAAAATTCCCGGTTCGGTTCGATACGACACAGTGGTGTCACGGTTCGGTACGTTTTCGATACGGGGGGCGGGGTAATTGGTTGCGTTGCAATGTTGGAAATATTTCTGTTTTAAACCATGAAGATAAGCCAATGGATATCACAAGCACACGTGCAAACTTTGCGCAATATTTATGCCGGTGAACATCTTAATCTCAGTATCAAGATATATATATATATATATATATATATATATATATATATATATATATATATATATATATATATATATATCAAGGTTCAAGGTTCTTTATTATTTGTCACATACACAATCATACAGGGTATAATCAGTAGTGAAATGTAGGTCAGGCCAGGTCCGCTCAATAGACAGTGCAAAAAAAAAAAAAGAAACCTAACACAAGAGAATATATTGTGTATATATAGAATATATATAAATATAGGTAAGAGTAAGATAAAAAATATGAAAAAAAGATAAAATAAAATAAAAATAAAATAAGGAGTAAAATGTGCAATGAAATAAAATAAAATGTGCAATACAGTCTACTGTGGATTTAATAAATATTAATATAAACAGGGATGTGCAAGAGGAATGTGCAAAACAGGTTGTACCGGGTATATACACATAGCAGCAATGCGGATGATGGAGAATAATGAATGTTTTTACAGTTTATTAAATTGAGTCCTTTAGATGTTATGAGACTGAGTTTAGGAGCCTGATGGCCTGAGGGAAGAAGCTCCTCCTCAGTCTCTCAGTTTTTGCCATCATGCTCCTGAAGCGCTTGCCAGATGGCAGTGTGATGAAAAGACGGTTAGCGGGGTGATTTGAGTCCTTGATTACTTTTGCAGCTCTGCTTTTGCAGCGTTTGAGGTAGATGTCCTGCAGAGAGGGGAGGGCAGACCCTGAGATGCGCTCAGCTAAGCGCACGACTCTCTGCAGAGCTTTGCAGTCCTGATTTGTGGCGTTACTATACCACACTGAGATGCACTGAGTCAATACACTTTCTATGGCCCCTGAATAGAAAGTTTTCAGGATTGCTGGTGAGACCCTGAATTTCCTCAGCTGTCGTAGATGGTACAGTCTTTGCCTGGCTTTCTTGACCTGTGTTTGAATGTGTGCAGTCCAAGTCAGGTCCTCGGAGATGTTTACACCGAGGTACTTGAAGCTGCTCACCCTCTCCACAGGGGTCCCGCTGATCATAAGAGGAGTGTAGGGCCGCTGCTGTCTCTTCCTGAAGTCTACAATCAGCTCTTTAGTTTTGCTCACGTTCAGAGAGAGACAGTTGTCCTGTCACCATGATGATAGTCTCTCTACCTCACCCAAGTATGCGGTCTCATCATTGTTGGAAATGAGGCCCAGAACCACAGTATCATCAGCAAATTTAACAATAGAAGTGGAGCTGTGAGAGGACACAGTCGTGTGTGTAGAGAGAGTAGAGCAGGGGACTCAGGACACAGCCCTGCGGGGCTCCTACGTTCAGGGTGATGGAGTTGGAGGTGAACTGGCCCATTTTCACCACTTGTGGTCTGCCGGTGAGGAAGTCTTGAATCCAGTCACAAAGTGAAGTGTTTAGGCCGAGGTCTGAGAGTTTGACAGCTAGCTTGGTGAGTACTATAGTGTTGAAAGCTGAGCTATAGTCAATGAATAGCAGTCTGACATAGTTGCCATTTTTGCTGTCAATATGTGTGAGGGAAGAGTGCAGTACCTGAGAGATGGCATCATCAGTAGACCTATTTGGGCGATAGGCAAACTGGAGAGGGTCCAAAGAAGCAGGGATGGCGGAGCATATGTGTTTCTTTAAAAGTCTCTCAAAAACCTTCATGACTGTTGATGTGAGGGCAACTGAGCAATAGTCATTCAGGCAAGAGGGTTTACTGTTCTTAGGCACAGGGATGATGACAGATTTCTTAAATGAGGTGGGAACCACAGAGGTAGCAAGGGACTCATTAAAGATGGAATTAAACAAACCAGCAAGCTGGTCGGCGCAGGATCTCAGAACGCAGCCAGTAATCCCATCAGGTCCGGCGGCTTTCCTGACGTTTACTCTCCTTAGTTCTCTCCGAACCTCGTCCTCCGACACGGTGATAACATGATCATCATCGCTGCTCTGTCTGCTGATTCCTGACGCGCTGATCGGCAGAGTCGCGCCGCCATTACATTCGAAGCGGCCGTAGAAGGTGTTTAACTCTTCGGCCAACAATGGATCTGCACTCACCTCGGCGGAGGAGTTATTTCCAGAGGAACAGATGGTCTTCAGTCCCTGCCACATGAGTCGAGAGTCATTGAGCTGAAAATGTGACTCAATTCTCTCCCTGTATCAGAGTTTAGCAGCTCTAACTGCCCGTCGGAGAGCATAGCACGATGCTTTGTACTCGCTCATGTTTCCTGACAAAAGACCGGCGTTGTATGGGGCAGTGCGTTGGTTAACCGCAGCACGGATTGTTCTGTCCACCCACGGTATCTGATTTGAGAATGTCCTTATTGTTACCGTTTCAGTGGCTTGGTCGGTTAGCATGTTGACAAAGCTTAATGCTACATCCGTGAACTCGCTGATGTCAGTTGAACTCGCCCGGAACATGTCCCAGTCGACGTCATCAAGAGACGCCTGTAGCATAGCTTCAGAGTGGGAGGACCAGCGCGTCACTTCCCTCTCCCCCAGGGGTTCCTGAACGATCCTTTGTTTATATTACGGTGTGAGGAAAATGGCAGCATGGTCCGATTTACCAAAAGCCGGCAGGGAACGAGCTTTGTAGGCATTCTTAAACTGAGTGTAGCAATGATCCAGTGTATTCGGTCCTCTAGTTGGACAGGATACATGCTGATGGAAGTTCGGCATGACCTTCCTGAAGTTGGCTTTGTTAAAGTCCCCCGCGATGATAGAGGCAGCGTCAGGGTGTTTGTTGATGTAGCCGCTGAGCTCGTCGTGTATTTTGGACAAGGCCAAGCCGGTGTCTGCCTGAGGTGGAATGTAAACGGCAGTAGCGATGATCGCTGGGAACTCTCGGGGCAGATAGAATGGGCGGCAGATAATGGAGAGATGTTCCAGATGAGGCGAGCAGGAACGCGACAGAATGGAGATATTCCTGGGGCCACACCATTTCTTGTTAATCATGAAACACACTCCACCACCTTTGGTTTTTCCGGCCTCGGCTGTTCTGTCCATCCGTAAAACAGAAAAGTTATCAGACGGTGTTGCAACGGTGTCCGGGACCGAGGGAGTGAGCCATGTTTCAGTCAAACAAAGGATGTTACAGTCTTTAATGTCCCGTTGGAAACTTATCCTGGCTCCAAGATCGTCCATCTTATTTTCCAAGGATTGGACATTAGCGAGCAGAATACTCGGTAGAGGAGGACTGTGAGCCCTTTTTCTCAGTCTGTCACAAATTCCAGCTCGTCGCCTCCTGTTTCTTTCGCCTCCTGGGATTGTTCAGGCGCCTTTGTTAACCTCGGTGTTCCGAAGTATCTCCAATGGCCACGCTGGATCCGCCGTGGATAAAGTGTCCTGAAGTAGGTTAGTGCAGCGGTGTCCAATGTCCAAAAGTGTTCTTTTGTCGTATATAAATAGTGCAGATGTTATGCGTGTAAAAAGAGAAAGTAAAAATATGTAAAAAAGTATATAAAAGCACAAATTGAGCCGAGCCATCCTTAACGTCGACTGTACAGAGCAGTGCCGGAAGCGGAAGATATATATATATATATATATATATATATACACACACAGTGGGTACGGAAAGTATTCAGACCCCCTTAAATTTTTCACTCTTTGTTATATTGCAGCCATTTGCTAAAATCATTTAAAGTTCATTTTTTTTCCTCATTAATGTACACACAGCACCCCATATTGACAGAAAAACAAAATTGTTGACATTTTTGCAGATTTATTAAAAAAGAAAAACTGAAATATCACATGGTCCTAAGTATTCAGACCCTTTGCTCAGTATTTAGTAGAAGCACCCTTTTGATTTAATACAGCCATGAGTCTTTTTGGGAAAGATGCAAAAAGTTTTTCACACCTGGATTTGGGGATCCTCTGCCATTCCTCCTTGCAGATCCTCTCCAGTTCTGTCAGGTTGGATGGTAAACGTTGGTGGACAGCCATTTTTAGGTCTCTCCAGAGATGCTCAATTGGGTTTAAGTCAGGGCTCTGGCTGGGCCATTCAAGAACAGTCACGGAGTTGTTGTGAAGCCACTCCATTATTTTAGCTGTGTGCTTAGGGTCATTGTCTTGTTGGAAGGTAAACCTTCGGCCCAGTCTGAGGTCCTGAGCACTCTGGAGAAGGTTTTCGTCCAGGATATCCCTGTACTTGGCCGCATTCATCTTTCCCTCGATTGCAACCAGTCGTCCTGTCCCTGCAGCTGAAAAACACCCCCACAGCATGATGCTGCCACCACCATGCTTCACTGTTGGGACTGTATTGGACAGGTGATGAGCAGTGCCTGGTTTTCTCCACACATACCGCTTAGAATTAAGGCCAAAAAGTTCTATCTTGGTCTCATCAGACCAGAGAATCTTATTTGTCACCATCTTGGAGTCCTCCATGCGGGCTTTCATGTGTCTTGCACTGAGGAGAGGCTTCCGTCGGGCCACTCTGCCATAAAGCCCCGACTGGTGGAGGGCTGCAGTGATGGTTGACTTTCTACAACTTTCTCCCATCTCCCGAATGCATCTCTGGAGCTCAGTCACAGTGATCTTTGGGTTCTTCTTTACCTCTCTCACCAAGGCTCTTCTCCCCCGATAGCTCAGTTTGGCCGGACGGCCAGCTCTATGAAGGGTTCTGGTCATCCCAAACGTCTTCCATTTAAGGATTAAGGAGGCCAATGTGCTCTTAGGAACCTTAAGTGCAGCAGAATTTTTTTTGTAACCTTGGCCAGATCTGTGCCTTGCCACAATTCTGTCTCTGAGCTCTTCAGGCAGTTCCTTTGACCTCATGATTCTCATTTGCTCTGACATGCACTGTGAGCTGTAAGGTCTTATATAGACAGGTGTGTGGCTTTCCTAATCAAGTCCAATCGGTATAATCAAACACAGCTGGACTCAAATGAAGGTGTAGAACCATCTCAAGGATGATCAGAAGAAATGGACAGCACCTGAGTTAAATATATGAGTGTCACAGCAAAGGGTCTGAATACTTAGGACCATGTGATATTTCAGTTTTTCTTTTTTAATAAATCTGCAAAAATGTCAACAATTCTGTGTTTTTCTGTCAATATGGGGTGCTGTGTGTACATTGAGGAAAAAAAATGAACTTAAATGATTTTAGCAAATGGCTGCAATATAACAGAGTGAAAAAATTAAGGGGGTCTGAATACTTTCCGTACCCACTGTGTGTGTGTGTACATATATATATATATAATAGATTAAACGTTTTAATCGTGATTAATCGCACCCTTTTTGTGAGATTAATCGTGATTAATCGCACACTTATGAAATTAAGCATATACCATTTATCTTGCTTAATACATTAATTTTGTCATTATTTACTATATCCAGCAAAGTAAACCAAAAGATTAAAGGGTGATTTTCACAAAACTATTTTCTGCAAGCTTATTTCAAGATAAATTTAGATATCCTTTCAAAAAAAGGACACTTGGGAGACTCCAAAAGGACACCAAAGAACCAAATGATATAAGAAGTTCATATAATTGATACATTAGTGCACACTGACTAATCACAGCAACATACACAAGACAAATCAAAACATTATCCTGAATGTATGTGAAAACAACCTGAATGTACTGAAATGTGTCTGTGCATGAATACAACATATGATCTATGCGTCAAAGAGTGTTCAAACACGGTGTATCAGACTCACGCATGCTTAAGACTCCTGTACGTCACCACAATAGTCTTTACCTTGATTGCAATCCTCAACCATCAAAAGAAGATGGTTTGCTTTATCCAGCCGAGAAAACGTAGTTTGCATATACAGTGGTGGGATGTTTTGACGTTACGTTCAGTCTGTATTTCACACTCTTCAGAAACAATCACAGAGATTGTGTTTTAAAGCGAAACACACTGGAATTAATAATTCAATGAAAATGCAATGTGAGTCTCTATTCTCTCTACCATCTCTTATGTAATCAGCCTGGTTTTCTTTACATTAACCCTGTTTTGGACTGATTGCTTGAATGGATTCGCTTGCTGGATCAATGGACTGAAAACTTTCCTGGAGTTTAACGGCTTAAAATGATCTGATTGCAAACAGAGAAGCGAAATCGGGAAAAAAGGTTTAGAACAGAATAAATACATATGTATGTATATAGTTGTGCTCATAAGTTTACATACCCTTTGCAGAATATGCAAATGTTAATAATTTTAACAAAATATGAGAGCTCATGAAAATTGCATGTTATTTTTTATTTAGTACTGTCCTGAACAAGCTATTTCACATAACAGATGTTTATATATACTCCACAAGAATTTTTTTTTTTATAAAAATGACCCCGTTCAAAAGTTTACATACCCTTGAATCTTAATACTGTGTCGTTTCCTGGATGATCCACAACTGTTCTTCTGTTTTTTGATAGTTGTTCATGAGTCCCGTGTTGGTCCTGAGCAGTTCAACTGCCTGCTGTTCTTCAGAAAAATCCCCCAGCTCCTGCACATTCTTTGGTTTTCCAGCATCTTCTGCATATTTGAACCTTTTCCAAAAGTGACTATGATTTTGAGATCCATCTTTTCACACTGAGGACAACTGAGGGTAGAGCTACATGATTAATCGTTAAAAGATCGCGATCTCGATTCAAATACCCACACGATCTAATTTCTGAATGACAACGATTCGCCCGTGTCTATTAAAACTTTGAAAAAATCATACCGGAACATTCAAATCTGCATTTGCGCTGCTGCTGATCCAGAGAGCAGACAGTTAACATGTTTAGGTAAGAAAAAGCTTCACAAACAGTCTTTTCAACTACACAGTATTATTTCTGTCTTACAGTCATTCATAGAAATACTGGGATAAAAGTTTATAGTTCGGCTACAAACACTGATGTCTATGGTAGCGATCAAAATAGAGCCACTCATCTTTTGAAAGCAACTGGCGCTTCAAATAACGTTTGTCGATTGCATCATTTCGCCACTAGGTGGCGACAAGTGACTGTTCAAAAATGTATTTGTTATTGAATCATTCATTCGAGATTCGTTCAAAAACACTGATTCATCCATTAATGAAACAAGTGAGGTATGAGTGAGTCATTGAATCATTAATACAAACCAATTTTTCATCATTTTAATTCTAAAAGTTGGTGTATTAAATACACTATATTTTAAATACATATACCCCGGGTTTCACAGACAAGGCTTAAGCCTAGTCCTAGACAAAAATGTAAATCTGAGCTGTTTCAACTGAAAGAAACTCGCATTGACTGATCTTAAAATATATCAGTGCCTTTGTTTTGTCTCAAGATGCACACCAGTAATGTTTTTTTCTAAGCATGTTTATAAAAATTGCTTAAATGTCTTAATTGAACTATGATCTAATCCTGGCTTAGTCTAAGCCCCGTCTGTGAAATCTGGCCATACTGTATTATATATTAAAATGTTTAATAATTCATTTAAATTAAACACTTTTAAATAGACTGCAGCAATTAATATTTTGTCACACGTTATTTTGTTTAGTTCAGAATCGTGGGAGAATCGTGATCTCTATTTGAGAAAAAAAAATCGTGATTCTCAATTTATCCAGAATCGTGCAGCTCTAACTGAGGGACTTATATGCAACTTACAGAAGGTTCAAACATTCACTGATGCTCGAGAAGGAAAAACCATACATTAAGAGCCGGGGTTGAAAACTTTGAACAATGGAGGTGTACATTTTTCTTATTTTGCCTAAATATCATATTTTTTCCACTTAGTACTGCCCTTCAGAGGCTACAGAAGATAGTTACATGTTTCTCAGAAGACAAAATAAGTTAAATTTACCCTGATCTTCAAATTCAAAAAGTTGTTCGTGGACAGAACGCAGACGGACCCTTCAGGAGGCTTTGTTGATGAGCTGACGTCAGCCCAGCCATCATGTGCCAGAGCCTCCTCTCCTTTATGCCGAGGACAGTTTCCGTCCTCCACCTGAAGCACAGGAACTGGTTCCATTCGGAGCTGAGAAATGGAAACTGTTCGCTTGGCACTACAGAATTTCCTCCCGTTCGTGAAAGACCGTCATGTTCTGATCAGAACGGACAATACAGCGGTGGTGGTGTACATCAATCACCAAGGAGGTGTGTGCTTGCGTGCCCTGCAAAGCCTGGCGAGGCACCTGCTTTTGTGGGTGGATCAGACACTCCTCTCGATTCAAGCAGTGCACGTACCGGGCAGGTTGAATTGCGGCACGGATATGCTATCCAGGGAGGGCATTATACACAGAAAGTGGAGGCTACATCCCCATACAGTGGAGATGATTTGGATTCACTTCGGCGAAGCAGAGATCGACCTCTTCGTGTCAGAGGAGAATACCCACTGCCCTTTATTATTCTCGTTAATGACCGCCCCCTTGGAGGGGGACCTGCTATCGAGCCGCTGGCCCAAGGGTCGGAAATACGCATACATCTGTCTCACGGAGGGCTGGTCGTCATAGAACACTTGTTTTTACAACCTGAACATTCCCTCTTTTACACTGCACGTCCTGTCTTTGCAGGAGAAGGAGGCTGAACAGCCATTGGATGATTGATTCACTTAAAGACATGCCCTGCCCAGGCGCGTGTCTCAACTAGGTCGTTTAAGTGGTGCGAGACTGCGCTTCTGTATGAAAGCCACTGTAGTATGTGCACGGCCACACGCGATCATTGCGATGTTTATACCAATAAGTTTGTTTTTCCCATTTATGTATGCCCACCTATACAGGTCGGCGATATATGTTTGCACCAACATGTTTGTTGCCTTTATTTTACCTCCTATAATATACTAGTCCAGTTCTGCTTGTCGGTGAACGGGGGGAAGCGCCAATGGCGCCGGTTGACTTGGCTCTGTGCCAACCTGCATTTAAGTGTTTCAACTAGGTCCGGTTCCCGGCCTAGGGGCGGGGCAGGCACGCCTCTGAGTGTTTGCTGGTACTGCGTACACGTAGTCTACTTTTTGGCTCTGTTCAAGCTGTGACCAGCCGGAGTTTTCACATGGTGGGTTTTATACGTTCCCCATACGTAATGTTGAGAGACCGACTCGATAAGGGAATGTCTCCGGTTACTCAACATAACCTTGGTTCCCTGAGAGAAGGGAACGAGACATTACGTAAACTGTGGTGTGAAAGAAAACTCCAGAGCCTCAACGTCATTCATACAGTCGAAAGATTCTGAGCTAAATTGCCACCCGACATTGCCTATATAGCGGCTGAGCCTGCCAAACAAGACAGTGGGCCTCATTCATGAAGCACGAGCAGAACAAATTTTTGTGTAAATCGTTCATAAAGCCGTTCTGACAAACTTTTGAATTCATGAAAATGTTCGTATTTTCAAAACGTTAGTTGGTACGAAAGAAATTTACACCTGCTCCTTACCACGTGTAAATGGTGCGTAAAACGTTATGTGTTCTTTTTGGCAAACTGATGACAATAATATTCTACAAGTTAGTTTGCTCTGTTTTTTTTTTTTTTTTTAGCTGAGAGTTGATAAACTGTTTAGCTCCGGTTTAGCTTTGGGTAGGAATGCAGCGCTTGTCACTGTCACTTTTTACCCAGCCGTCCAATCAATGTAGGAAGGGTGGGACAAATACTACACCGACCAATCATCCTACATGTACAACAACTGAACAACAATATAGAAGTTAATATTACTGGTTACTGCATTTTTATATTCCGTAATATTCTTCAAACTGAGATGTTAGTAATGTGTTACTGCCATGGATATTCCTTATAGCAACCAATGCGTCTCAGCTGGAAAAACGCTGTGCCACCAAAGTGTTCTCAAGCGCTGCCAGTTGGCCTTTTTCAGAAGAGCACCTGACATTTTTCAGGAGGCTAAAAACACTTTGGTGGACACACGTTATTGAATATTTATTGTATATGGCCTATTAGTCTTTTTTGCATTTATGCAATATACTGGAGCCAAACCTGAGAAAGTAGACCAGAATATTCCACTGCATTCCTGGAGACGAAATTTGCGTAGCTGTAATTCATAGGCAGGGATTATGCTAATTTGTGTACGAGCATGCACGAGCGCCCTATTTACGAATGATTGGAATTCATTAACATACGCATGTGTAACTATCAAATCGTACGTTTATGAAGCGTTTGAGAATCCGGAGGAGAGTTTTCGGGAAGGTCCATTTTACACAAATTACTCAGAATTTACTCCTATACTTACGAACGTTTCATGAATGAGGCCCAGTGCTCGAACGCTATTGGGTATTGCAAAGCAACAGAGTGATTCAATCAGGCTTCACTATTTTTGAGGAAAGGGATTTCCCCATACGTGATGTCTTGTTCCCTTCTCTCAGAACCAAGGTTACGTTGAGTAACCAGAGATGTTTTATATACCCATTTAAACATTGAGAAGCCCAAGTAATTTGTTATTTTATATTAGGCATATAGCTTGGTGTATTTTTATTTGTTTTGTTAATAAAAGTTCTGAGTTTGACATTGTATTTTACTGTTGCCTGAATTGAATCGACGCTGCTAATTTGAAAGCAAAATGCGCACAGCGCTTTTCCAAGCCATTTAAAATTGAAGGAAAGCAAGGAAAAGAGGGAAAACTCAAACGAACTAGCCCCCCACCCCCCAAACGGTGATACCAGTATTACCGGTGTTGTCACACGTCGATTAACCAGTGGGAAAATTTCCTCACCGTCACAAACCTAACATACATACATATGTCACCACAGGCCAGTTCTTCCATCCTAACGCAGTAGTCTTGCAATTCTACACAAAAAAATACTGAAATGACCAAAATACAGTGTATAAAAATTTAGGCTTAACTCTTTGTCCTGCTTCTGTTATTCCATGCACAAGCACATGGTCTATCACAGTAGCTCTAATTTCATCTGAAATGACTGTTCTTGGTCTTGCTCTTCCTCCACCCTTCGTATATGCACTCTCCCTCTACATCTAGGATTGATGAATGAAAATGTGCCATCCATGCACTTTGAACCGGCTTATATTTTGTACATTTTGATCACATATTTAGAAACAGTTGTGAACAGTTTTGAATTATCTTGTGTAAACGATGACGACTGTGTTGCAGTTGTGCTTAACTTTTGCTTTCTTGTTTAAGGTTTTGCATTACAAGTTCATCACAGTGTAAACTGTGTTGTAGGGAGTAAGAATGTGTTTAGTTTTGCAAAAAGAGTGCATGAGATTTGTAAACAGTGTCTAAACTGCCTGAACTTGTTTAAGGTTTTGCAGAAAGAGTGATGTATTTGACAGATTGGTTTAGGCTATTGAGAATTTGGTTCAGAGAATAGGGTTTAGTTTCTTAGCAGATGTGAAAAACCATAATATTTTAGAACGTTACATCTTAAATGGTCATTCATAGACCACAATTATGTACCAAAACATCTCCTTTAAATATTAACTAAACAGAACTGAAATAAAATATAGTACAATTATTTAATTGATTAAAAGTTACACTTGAAGGTGTTTGGTCACATTTGACTGACAAGGAGTAAGAGAATATATTAACACTGTCTCTTTATCACTTCCCAGAATAAATTGCTATCGTAATACATAGTCAGCGTAGTTATCAATGTACAATCGATGCACATTATGTGTTAATAATTACAAGAAATTGTTGAAAATATAGTGAAACTGCTGTCTGTCCTAAATAAACCCATTCAAACATATTGATGGTGCAAAGTTGTTTGGAACTATTGAGAGCTCCATCAACCACGTGACGGCGAGATCAAAGTATGTTGCAACTTTGTTTCTCAACAGCTCTGCATTTACGGCCAGCAAAGCAACACGTGATAAAGTTTAAAAAAAAAAATTTTTTCCTCGAATAAATGATTACAGATCGAATAATATATCCCCCTCGGTAGAAATCGCGATTGCATTCTTGGGAATGCAATCGCGATTTCTACCGAGGGGGATATATTATCCCCCAGTCTTTCTCAAAAAAGCCAGTCTTTTTTCCCCTTCTCCCAAATCAGATTATACTGTTTCAGCTATTAAAATTGTTCAGTTTTGTATGTAATAGCAAAGTGCATTTATATAACGCTTTTAAAAGCATAGTTTAAAAGCAAAAACAGAATTGACCGACTTCACCTTTGTGAAATTATGCTAAAACATAGCGTGCATTTATATAGTGCTTTATTGTGTATTGCCATACACCCAAAGCGCTTTACAATCATGTGGGGGGTCTCTCCTCAACCACCACCAGTGTGCAGCATCCACTTGGATGTTGGTCTTTTTTTTGATACAGCATTTGATTAATGCATGCTTAAGAACTTTTATCATAGTTTATAGTTATATGGTAACGAAAGTGTTAAACATTCAACCCGTTATTTTTCATCAGTATTATTTGTGATTTAAATTTTGTGACAGGAATTCCTTTTTTTGATTTCACTTTCACTATCTTGGTGTCACGCTTTACAAGAAAAGATAATGGTCTGTTTTGCTCATATCTATACACCTTTCACTTTTGAAGACTAAACAAAAGATGGATTCATTGTTATTCTTAATTAAAAAGCACAACAACAATAAAACAGTAGGTTACAATGACAAACTAGCTTACATAACATTTATTAACAAAAACGAATAAGAGGTATGGCATAGGACACATCACATGCTGTATTATACCAACTAATACATAACAGAATGTTTAGCAAACACTGAGGAATCAAATAATAATAATAATATTTAAAAAAATAAGGAAAGCCTCCATTGTGTAACGTGAGGTAAACAGCAAAGATAAGCTTTTCAAAACGAAAACAAAAAGTAAAACTAAACTGGCTGTCGCTGACAGGACTTGCATGTTTTCTCTACAAGAATACCAACATGTTCACCTTCTCTGTTTTAAGAAGCGATCTTTTACTTTAGTTTGAAAACCAAATCCTCCGTTGTGCTCCGTCCGCTGCGTGCACCTTCGCGCTCGTGCTGACGCGCCGAGTGAAAGCACAATGGGCGCGCTGCTCCCGTTCTGCATACGCACCGCTTCTGCGCTGCCTCTGCTCACGCGTGCGCTGTGAAACCAGGCTCTACTGAAGCGCTCGCACGTGATCAGTGAAATCTTTCTCCTGCTACAATGTGTTGCGGCTGGCAGCGCACGCGCTTTGGAGCAGCGCAGACCATGCACTAGCACAAGTGCAACCACGTCAAATTTTTACTCGCACACTCTCAAAAAATGGTCGCATTTTGGTCGCAGTCTAGAGCCCTGAATATATAAAATAATTTTATGAAATAAAGAAAACAATGATGTGCTGTCTCGTCTTGAACAGGAGCACTTCACAAAAATGAACCGAAAGTCAGCGAATACATGACTCACAGACATGATAAATATATCTATAGAAAGCTTTAAATTACTACTTAACGAAAAAAAAAAACAAGATGGTGCCGAGGATGGCAGCCGTGTTGCGAGCTCCGAGAAAACTCTGCAGGTTTTCGTATGTTTTGTTTGTTTTTTTGTTGTTTTACGTGTTAGATGTTGTTAGTATAACTGTCTACGATAGAGACACGCTTTTAAACATCGGTTCTTACGTCGCGCAACGCAAACCGGACTTTGAGTTCCTGAACGCCGGTGGATTGTTTACAGACACCGCATCAGAGCCCTTTGTCTGGAACGCACGACCACGAAGAAAGAAACGCAGCTGGAAAAGAGGGAAGAGAGCTGGCGTTCTCGTCAGACTGAGACGCCGTGCCTTTCGACCTCCTCTCCCAACCATTTTGCTGGCTAACGTTCAGTCACTGGATAACAAACTCTGTGAACTGCGTGCGCGCATCTCATACCAACGAGAAACAAGGGAATGCTGCGTTATTTGCCTCACAGAAACCTGGATGTCTGCAATGGTTCCAGACTCAGCCATCGAGCTTACAGGGTTCTCCGTACACCGCTCGGACAGAACGAAAGAGCTCACCGGGAAAAGCAAAGGTGGGGGCGTTTGTTTCTACATCAACAACTCGTGGTGTGATGAAAGGAACCTACACTCTATTAAATCCTTCTGCTCCCCTGATCTGGAATTTCATATGCTTCTGTGTAGACCATTCTGGCTACCGAGGGAATTTACAGCGATCATAATCACGGCTGTATACATTCCCCCTCAAGCCAACACAGACCAGGCACTCAGGGAACTGTACGGGAATATAAGTGATCAGGAAACCGCACACCCAGATGCAGCGTTTATTATTACGGGGGACTTTAATAAAGCCAACTTCAGAACAATAGCTCCAAAATACTTTCAACACATCACCATCAACACACGTGGTGATCGTGTACTGGACCACTGCTACTCCCCCTTCCGGGACGCTTACAAATCCCTCCCCCGCCCACCTTTCGGCAAATCGGATCACTCCTCCGTTCTGCTTCTGCCTGCTTATAGGCAGAAACTGAAACGTGAAGCACCCGCCCTCAGGACAGTTCAATGCTGGTCGGACCAATCGGACGCTATACTTCAGGACTGTTTTGATCACGTGGACTGGGACATGTTCCGGGCAGCATCTGATGGTGACATAGAGGAGTACTCAGATTCTGTAACGTGTTTCATACGGACGTGTATAGAGGATGTAATTCAGACCAAAATAATACGCATCTACCCCAACCAAAAACCGTGGATTAACAGCGATGTTCGATCAGCCTTGTCAGCGCGGACATCTGCCTTTAAATCCGGAAACACTGACGATCGGAAACAAGCCAGTTACGATCTCAGGAGATCCATCAAAGCAGCCAAACGACAATATAAAAACAAAGTTGAAGAACAATTCAACACCAACAACCCAAGAAGCATGTGGCAGGGCATCAACAACATCACAGGTTTTAAAGGGAATAAACCAGCTACTGTGAACATTGCCGCCTCTCTACCGGATGAGCTGAACACCTTTTATGCTCGTTTCGAGGCTCATAACCCCGCCCACACACAGAGCGCTCCCACAGCTGCTGCAGAAGAGGTGAGTCCACTATCCCTTTCTGTCGCGGATGTAACTCGATCCTTCAAACGGTTGAACATCCGCAAAGCTGTGGGCCCGGATGGCATCCCAGGCCGTGTGCTCAAAGCATGCGCTTACCAACTAGCCGGGGTTTTTACAGACATCTTCAATCTGTCCCTCTCTCTGTCTGTGGTTCCCTCATGCTTCAAAAAATCCACCATTGTGCCCATACCAAAGAAAAATAAAATCACATGCTTGAACGACTGGAGGCCCGTTGCTCTGACACCCATCTTCAGCAAGTGTTTTGAGAAGCTCATCAGAGACCACATCTGCTCTGTGCTGCCTGCCTCACTGGACCCACTACAATTTGCATACCGCAGAAACCGTTCCACAGACGACGCTATTGCCTTCACCCTGCACACTGCTCTCTCCCACCTGGAAAATAAGAACACCTATGTAAGGATGCTGTTCGTGGATTATAGTTCAGCATTTAACACCATAGTGCCTACCACACTGGTTGAGAAGCTCCAGACTCTGGGACTGAACAGATCTCTGTGCAGCTGGATCCTGGACTTCCTGACAGGCAGAAGTCAGGTGGTCAGAATGGGCAACAACACTTCATCTCCGCTGACCCTCAACACTGGTGCCCCGCAGGGCTGCGTTCTCAGCCCACTCCTGTACTCCCTGTACACACACGACTGTACAGCTACACACAGCTCCAACGTCATCGTCAAATTTGCCGATGACACAACGGTAATAGGCCTGATCACCGACAACGATGAGACGGCCTACAGAGAGGAGGTGAGTACCCTGACTAAATGGTGCCAGGAGAACCACCTCTCACTCAACATCGACAAGACCAAGGAGCTGGTGGTGGATTTCAGGAGACAGAGCAGAGAACACACACCCATCTCCATCGACAAGACACCTGTGGAGAGGGTAAACAGCTTTAAGTTCCTCGGCGTTCACATCACCGAGGATCTCACATGGTCCACTCACACAGACGCAGTGCTGAAGAAGGCACATCAGCGCCTCTTCTTCCTGAGACGGCTGAGGAAGTTTGGAATGAGCCCCAGCATCCTCAGATCCTTCTGCACCTGCACTGTGGAGAGCATCCTGACCGGCTGCATCACCGCCTGGTTTGGAAACAGCACCGCTGGCAACCGCAAAGCTCTACAAAGAGTTGTGCGAACTGCCCGCCACATCGTTGGAGGTGAGCTTCCCTCCCTCCAGGACATCTACACCAGGCGGTGTATAAGGAAAGCCAGGAGGATCATCAAGGACTCCAGCCATCCATCCCACAGACTGCTCTCTCTGCTGCCCTCAGGGAGACGTCTCCGCAGCATCCGATCCCGCACTAGCCGACTGAGGGACAGCTTTTTCCCTCAGGCTATCAGGCAAATGAACAGACAGAACTAATTCACCCTACATCACACTCCCACTCACACAACATGCCACACACTGCACTTTACCGCCGTTCACTGGACTACACGCACACACTGCAATAATACAACCTATCTGCTATCACTGGATACCATACAATGCACATCCACGACATTGCATATGTATAATCTGTTGCACCTTTGCACAACTATCTACTGCACAACTAATCTGTTGTAAATCTATAATCTGTTGCCCTTAACATATCACAATGTTTAGATGTGTACATAATGTAAAATGTGTACATAGTGTATTGATAACTAAGACTGTCTTTATAGTACACTGTGTGTATTGAGTATGTGTATGTGTATTTTGCACATTGTCTTCTGTACAGTCTGTAAATATGTACTGTCTATATGTAAACTGTTTTGTTTTTTGCACTGTTTGGAGCACGCTCTCAAGAATTTCACTCACCAAGGCACTTGTGCTGTGGTGATGTGACAATAAAAGTGATTTGATTTGATTTGAACATGTTCACCTTCTCTGTTTTAAGAAGCGATCTTTTACTTTAGTTTGAAAACCAAATCCTCCGTTGCGCTCCGTCCGCTGCGTGCACCTTCGCGCTCGTGCTGACGTGCCGAGTGAAAGCACAATGGGCGCGCTGCTCCCGTTCTGCATACGCACCGCTTCTGCGCTGCCTCTGCTCACGCGTGCGCTGTGAAACCAGGCTCTACTGAAGCGCTCGCACGTGATCAGTGAAATCTTTCTCCTGCTACAATGTGTTGCGGCTGGCAGCGCACGCGCTTTGGAGCAGCGCAGACCATGCACTAGCACAAGTGCAACCACGTCAAATTTTTACTCGCACACTCTCAAAAAATGGTCGCATTTTGGTCGCAGTCTAGAGCCCTGAATATATAAAATAATTTTATGAAATAAAGAAAACAATGATGTGCTGTCTCGTCTTGAACAGGAGCACTTCACAAAAATGAACCGAAAGTCAGCGAATACATGACTCACAGACATGATAAATATATCTATAGAAAGCTTTAAATTACTACTTAACGAAATAAATCAAATCGAAAACAAAAACTCTTTCATTATAATCCGTGAAGATGCACTTCTCTCTAAAGGCGCGTCTAATGAGGGGATGGCGAGTCAGGATCATCATGTGATTCTTCATCGTTGCAACACTGACACAGAAAACACTAGTTTATTAATAAATAATTCAAATATCTCCTTACCATTTCCCCCTGACACATTCATGGTAATTACTTTTTTTTTTTTACCCGGCCTGTCAGTAACACAGATAACACATGACAGTACGTATGTGTAGCTATGCTATCATCATTCACAGCCTTTTTTTTTTTTTTTTTTTTTAATTAATTTAATTTTATATACCGTTTTATTTAACCACACTATGACAGACAAGACCGGGGGACAGAGAAAACAAGAGCGAGAAAGAAGAAAGAGGAAAAAAAAAAAAAGTTGTGGGGAAAGTCAACAGAGAAGGGGGAGAGAGAGAGAGAAAAAAGGAGAATGGGGGATAGAGAGAAAAAACAGAAAACAAAAACAAAAAAAAAAAACAGACAATTTGCTTCGATACCTGCTGACAAAAAGAGAAAACAACAGAAGAAAACAACAGAAGACACAACATCATAGAGACTGCAACAACAACCAACATCTGTATGAATCACAATAAATTCTAAATGTTAAATGTTATTGAGCAGCACACATAACTAATATTACAAAATAAGTTTTGAAGCAACAGCAGATCAAGACAATGCGTGTCTGTGAGCACCTGTTTTTACACCAATGTGAATGCTTGAGTGTACACCTGTGTGTGTGAGCGCGCTTGTGTTCATAAGGTTCCTCCATGTAAATGTTTAATAGTGTGTGTGGGGCACAACAGCCCCATCCCGCAAGGCATGAAGCAGGCATGGAAAAGACCCGGGCCCCAAACATCCGGGGGCCCCCCAGGAGAACCACTGCAGGGACAACCGCGGCCTCCACCCAGAAAAGGGCAGAGGAGAGCCCGAAGGTGGGACCTCCGACAGTCACAGTGTAGACGCCCCAGGGTGCCGTGGCGGCAAGCCCGCAGGCTCCACCGGCAGCCGACCACACCAGGGCAGACCGGGCCCTGGGCCCGGAGATCCAAAGGCCCCCCACCCCCCAATCGGGGCCCAGCAAGGCCAGTAGGGCCAGGCCCCGCCAAGCGACCGCCGAGAGCGGGCCGGCGCTCACCCGAGCATCCTGCCCCGGCGCGAGAAACCACCAACGCACCGGCGGCATCCTCCACCGACAGGGCATGGTGGTGGGGTGGGGGTCGACTGAGATGATGAGTGAGGCGGAGTCTAAGGCCCGACCTGACACATAGACGTAGACGAACAAGCACACATATACACAAGCATACGTTCCCACCCTCAGGCACGCAAACGAATATTCACACCCTCGCCCCGCATGTAGACACACAAAAATGGACACGGTGCCCACACTCACACTCCCCATATGCACTCTATACTCCTAGATCCAGGCACCACCACCCCCAGAGGGGAAGCCAGCGCCCGATCCCGGAGCTGAACCCCCTTCGCTCCGGCGCGGGGACAGGAAGACCACCCCGGTCCCCGCAGCAGCAGAGAAAACCAACAGCCCAGACCCCGACCGGGCGGCCAGCTCATCCTCACAGCCCCCGGCCCCAGACAGAGAACAGAGAACAGGGGTGTGAGGAAAAAAAAGAAAAAAAAAAAAAAGAGACCCCATGCTTCACCTCACCCGCTCAAATGTAGTGTTGGTGTGTGTTGTTCTAAGGTGCTTTAAAACAGGGGTGCTTTAAAACAGGAGAGGGGCACCCTCCACAAGCTTGTGTCAGCTCGTCCCCTCCCTAGAGCCCTCAATGTCTATGTGCAACTTAAAATTGAGAAGTGGGCACTGGCACCAGAGGGAAGGCTGAATGAACAGACCGCCCTCCGGATGCCATTCAGTGTGCCCACCCCCAAGGCCCTATATGTATGTGTCATGTGACAGTAAGTAATGAGAATGTCTAAGCTGTAATGTGTGATTGAGATGCAGGCGGCCACGAGGAGACAGAGGAGTACCACCTCCCCCGCATCCCAGCGACACACCCGCACCTCAAAACCCTACCTATGTGTTGGTGTGATGGAACGGGAGAAGTGAAGCCCTAGGGATGGGGAGGAAAGCATCAGAGGGGGCAAAATACCCCCCCCTTTGGAGCCAGCTCCCCCGCTGACCCCCATAGGCACCCCCGTTACCCCAAATCTGCCCAGGGCGGGGGGCCCAGGCCCATCCAAACCAGGGCCCATGGCAGCCCGGGGCGGCCCACCAGACCCCACAGCAGAGGAAAAACTACCCCACCCTGGTAATTACTTTTGCTGGGGCTTTATGGCAAGCTTTATTGCGTGTATTTGAACGCAGAACTCTTCAGCTGCACTGACAGCTCTCTGCTGCTGCTGGAAACTAAACACTGTCGAGCCGCTCTTGACAGCCACGGCAGCACGGTCTCGTGTTGTTTCCACCAGCGCAGCAATTTTTTTCATCACTAATTGATGGATGTCTAAAATATAAAAATAAGGAGAAGCCTAAAACAGGCCCGACCCGCGTCTGAATTATGACGTGAAAATTGGCCCGATCGAAGCCCGGTCGGGGCCGGGCTGAAATGCATGGCTCTAGTGTTCCCCTCGGTAGAAATCACGTTTCTCCCTCGGGGGCCCGCTCCCATCGTCGGGCCCTTAGAATCGTCCTAACTTTCCCCCCCCTTACGGCGCACCTGGTGGTGAATATACAGCCCGCAGACAAAACAGGCAGGTTGTCAATGAGTGACAGAGCAGAATAAAGATGGAGCAAAGTGTGGATGCTCTCAACTCGGTTTGGTTTATATTTTGCTTAGCCTATCATTTTAAATGATGTCGAATTTATTTTAGGGATGTTCATTTCAGTTATTTTTCCTAACCGACAACCGATGCTCCTTAACCGATTATTAACCGTTAACCGACAAGATTATTTTAAATTAGAACAGAATTAAATTAGAAATAATAAGTGTCCGTGACAAGTTTAAAATACTAACATTTGTTTTCCGGGGATTAATTTTACATGCGCAAAAAGCAGCAAACAACACGCACCTGCAGCGGAGCAAAACCATAATAAAGCTTGGCTCTAATGTGTGTGTGTGTGTGTGTGTGTGTGTGTGTGTGTGTGTGTGTGTGTGTGTGTGTGTATATATATATATATATATATATATATATATATATATATATATATATAGTGTTTTCCATTCATTAGCTAGTCTGTGGCGGCCACAGTTTCATCATAAACCGAAAATATATTTATACTCTTCATTATAACATAAAAGGTCTTTAACGTTGTGTTTCATGTCATTGCTTTCGCAAAGTGTCCGTCAAACGAACTAAGTGTAACATGGCTTTATCTCTTCATCAAGCCTGTTTGCTCTGCGTGTTTCAAAGCCAAGCGTGCATTCGCAGCTCGTGATCCGGTGTTTTCCGCATCTCAGAGCGACTCCGTTCACAGTGAAGTCTGTTTTTGAATGTGCTGTGAGTTTAGCGCTTTTTAGACCGCAACGGGCACCAGTTACGCTTCGTTTTCACATCAGCATAATTTTCAACATTTTAATGGACAAATGTTGACAGTATTTCGCTAGATTTGAAATGAGACGCATTTGTAAACCTCAATTCACAGAAGCTGGAGTTTTCCGCCAAAATAAAAGCTCAACTGCAGTTTCCGCCAAAATAAAAGTTCATAGGTTTATCTCTTGCAAGCAAGGACTAAAATTAACAGACGCGAACAAAGAAAATATTGTACAGGCAGAGCAAGCTCACTGTTTATTGGATGAAAAATATAAATATTGTGGTGGGGGTTTATATGAATCTATTTCTGAAGGGAACTGACTTAAGAGAAGTTTCGAATGCATTTTTTTCTGTCAGAGAGTGAAATTCAGCCTTTTGCTGCTTTTGTTTTATGCAGGTTTTAGCATAATTTCACAAAGGTGAAGTCAGTCAATTCTGTTTTTGCTTCAAATGTTGACATGATACAATCAAATTTAAATAAATAAAAAAACACTGCTCATGCTACATCTACATGTAGCATCATTGTTTGCATTGTGATTAAAATGCAGTGGTTGGTTCTGATTTCAAATGGCATTTTTTTTTTATTAAATAAGTTTAGTAGTTGTAGTAGCAGCAACTGCAAAAACAGATTAATGGCCAGGAAAAAATATTTGTGGCTGGTAGATTTTCTCAAGTCACCAGAAAATGTTGTTTGTATCGTGAATAAAATGGCAGAAATGGCAAAAAGTTAGTTTTAGGCAGAATCTCTCCAGATCCTTCAGATTCACAGCTCCATGACGGTGCTTCTTCTCTTCAGTTCACCTCACTCATTTTCTGTAGGGTTCAGGTCAGAGGACAGAGACAGCAATGGTAAAATATTCATTTTGTGCTCAGTGACCCATTTTTGTGTTTATTTTGATGTTTGTTTTGGATTGTTGTCCTGGTGGAAGATCCAAACATGGCCCATTATAAGATTTTTAACAGAGGCAGTCAGGTTTTGATTTTTTATCTGTTGATATTTGATAGAATCCATGATGCCATGCATCTGAACAAGATGTTCAGGACCTCCAGCAGAAAAACAGGCCCACAACATTAACGATCCAGCAGTATATTTAACCGTGGACATGGGGTACTTTTTTATCCCTGTTTGTACTAAACTCATCTGGTGGGTTTGCTGCCAAAAAGCTCTTTTTTTAGTTTCATCTGACAATAGAAGCCAGTGCCATTTGAAGTTCCAGTCGTGTCTGACAACTGAATTTGCTGGAGTTTGTTTTTGGATGAGTGAGGACAATTTTTCTTGAAACCCTCCCGAACAACATGTGGTGATATAGGGGATGTTTGATTTTTTTTTTTTTAGGTTTCTGACCCCAAGACTCAACTAATCTCTGCAATTCTCCAGCTGTGATCCTTGGAGAGTCTTTGGCTACTCAAACTCTCCTCCTCACCGTGCATTAGGACGATATAGACACACGTCCTCTTTCAGGCAGATTTTTAACATCTTTAGTTGATTGGAACCTCTTAATTATTACCCTGATGGTGGAAATGGGGATTTTCAATGTTTTAACTCTTTTCTTACAACCACTTTCTATTTTGTGAAGCTCAACAATCTTGTTCTTCACATCAGAAATATATTTTTTGTTTTTTCTCATTGTGATGGATGATTAAGGGAATTTGGCCTTTGTGTTCCTCATATTTATAATCCTGTGGAACAGAAAGTCATGGCTGGACAATTTCATGCTCCTAGTCACCCTGGTGTGCTAAAAAATTTAAATATGAATGGGAATATACTTCAGAGATATTTTACTCAAGAATTTCTAGGGGTGCCAATAATTGTGGCCAACATACATTGGAGAAAAACAGTTATTTCACAATGAGATTTTCTCCCCACTTTCAATTGTTTTACTTCAATGATGGGTTGGAATTTTGTGAATTTTTTGAGTGAAAGATCAAAAGGATAAACAATGCAGATTTATTTTCACAGCCGCCTTTGCTCATATTTATCAAAGGTGCCAATATTAGTGGAGGGCACTGTATATATATATATATATATATATATATATATATATATATATATATATATATATATATATATATATATATATATATATATATATATATATATATATATATATATATATACACACACACATACTATTATAATGAATAAATAGGCCTATACCAGAAATATATTTTCACTTAAATAATAATTTAAGAAAACGAAAGAAAAACTGTGCAAGTAGCCTATAGTTTCGGTTAATTTTTGTGCTGCGCAAAAGGAAACCAGATGGCAGAAAGCGGCATGCAATTTTTTTTAGGCTTATTTTACAAAAGCGCAAAGATTGGTTTTTATTGTGAATGTACATAAAAAGCAAACCTTTTACAATTCCGATTATCTTCATGACTAAAAGGAGTATTTGCTTCCACTGTTAGAAGGAAAAACAAATAAAGTGATTGCTCCAGCGCCGCATGCGCGCACACAGTTAAGCATTCTACCTTGACAATGCAGCCTGTTCATTATCATTATAAAAAACAATCAGTCAGGATCACGTGACCCTTCGACCTCGATGCACGCGTAGTCTTTCGCTCTGCTGACTTTGCCAAACATTTTATTATCCTGTCAGTAAATTTCAAAACATTTTGCATCGGACTCATCATGAATACTTCGACAGTCAAAGGCGATCGGAAAAGAGAGATTGGACAATCGCCAATAAAGAAAAAATTCAGGGATGCCACCATCTCCAGAGAGGATATAGACGAGGCTATTGCTAACGGTATCAAGCTTGCATTTAAAGAACAACAAAGCATTTTGGATTCGATCGTGACTTCGGCAGTGAAAGCTGCTGTGGACTCTGTGCTGATTCCAGCATTACGTGAACTGAGTGAGGACTTACAAGCGACTAACAATTCTGTTAAAGAGCTGAGAGAGGAGTTTGAGGCCATGGCTGCCGCGGCGAAGCAGACACGTGTCCGCGTTGATTCTGTGCAGGCAACTACACGTGAGGATCGGAACTTAAGAAATCAGCTAGAGCGACTCACCGAGAAGATGACGGATATGGAGGATAAAAGCAGGAGAAATAACATACGGCTTGTGGGCTTACCAGAGGGGATGGAGGGATCCGATGTGGCTGGTTTACTGAGAATTAATCTTTCCAAGTGGATTCCTTCTCTGAAGGGTCGTAACATCGAGATTGACCGAGCTCACCGCGTGTATGATGGAAGGAAAAACTCCGATCGGCCGCGTACTCTCATCTTCCGTGTACTAAGGTGGCATGACAGATTGGAAATTCTGAAGGGTGCTCGGCAGGCCTATCTGGTGAAGTGCACGCAGGACAATGTCACGCTACTATTTTTTCCTGACTTTAGTCCAGTTACAGCCGCCAAGAGAAAAAGCTTGTTTCCGGTTTTGAGATCGATGACGGCGCTTGGTCTCCAGCCCTTCCTCGCTTATCCTGCGGTAATTAAACTACGGCACTAGGGTGAACAGAGATGCTTCAACTCTATTCGGAAAGCGGAGGATTTTGTCGGCTCCCTGTCACAGAGTGGGACATTTGCTGCGGTTCCACAGGGCAGCGGGAGGCCGGCGGCTGCCCTTTCTTCGATCCGACGGGAGGGGCTTGATGACCGGTATGGAGGAGATGGTGACGGGAGAGATATGGATAATCGCTAGATCAATTTCTTATTTTTTTTTTCTTTCCTCTCTCCTCATGGGATAGTATTTTTTATTTTTATTCGATACAATCGTCCCTTTGCTGACTAACCCCCTTATTTTTTTGTCTTTCTTTTTTTTATGGAGGGTACTAATGGAGAGTAGGTTTCATTACAATAATGTTTTGGTAATGTGAGCCTTTTGGGAGGCTCGTTGTGGGCTGAGGTGGCTCGGTCACGGATCATCACAAGTTTTTTGTTGTTCAATCAGACCTATGTTCTCGGTAACGTGCGGCCTGAATTGTTTTTTTGTCTATAATTGTCGGTTGGTTATTTCTGTCTCTGTTGTTTTTATTTTTTACAACAGATATTCATACTTTTATTTACTTTACCTTATTTCTAAAAGGATTTTTCCTTTTAGAAATCTAGAACGCACTCTAACGTTTGCATGTCATTTGCAGAGTGGGAGTGCTTTTGCTTTTCTTCGTTTATTGAATACAATTTTGGGTTTGTGAATATTCAATGCATACTCTAGATATTTTGTAACTGAATGAGAATGGTTTGGATTCTGCCGTTGAACGGGCCCAGGTGTTGGAATGTTTGCACCGTGGATCTATTTCCTGTGCCCTGATACAAGAGACATATTTAATATGCGGGATTGGATTGCGCCATCTTCTGGAATTACCTGTTTGGTTTTTCTTTGTCTCTCAGCTCTCTCTATTCCTTTTGAAATATTGAGTATGTGTCTGTTGTTTTGTTTTGTTTGTTTGATGTTGTGTGTGAAAAATAAATAAAAAATGTTAATCACAAAAAAAAAAAAAAAATCAGTCAAACATATGGGAAAAAAAAACACACTGCTCAGTTTAAATATGTAGTAAAATCTGTGCCGTTAAGCGTCATCACTGTACCCCGTGAAGTTATGCAAAACATTTTGTTTTAAGTGGATATTGGAACGCGAGTGAAGCAGGCCTACATAAAAGGTAAATAATATTTTGGCATTCAAATACATCGCGAATACAGAAACATTTGATTTTGTGTCGAACGAGAGACCCAACATTGGTTTCAGTTTTGTTTTAGCCTAAATTAATTTGTTTTGGTTTGTCGTTATTTTTAATTCCTGTTCTTTTCTAAATAGCCTGTTAATTGAAAGGATTTGTTGTGGATTGAGAGGAACTAAAATAGCCTAGCTATGTTTACAGTGTTTATTATAATGTTTGTAATTCGCGTCAGCCTATTGCTGAATTAAATAATAAAATGCACTTATAGGTGACTTGTTCTTTTTTTCTCTCTCTAAAAAACGTATTTTTTTTATACACGTAGCTTATTTTAACCATGCAGCAAACCTTTTAAAATATTTTGATAAATTACTGAAAAAAAACAGAAGTGACTTTAAACCGTTTAACTGATTGTATTAATCGGTCAAACTTCTAAACAACTGTTTACAGCAAGATGTTAAACGAATTTTGTATTTTGACAAGACGAATAAAATAATAGGCCATTTTTGTACAACCTAAAAAAAAAATCCTCTGCGACACTTGTTCCTATTTGTGTTGTAATGTTTAAACGAATTGTGTCCTGAGTATCCTGACAAGACGAATAAAAATAAGGAATACAATTTTTGTACATATTTATTTTCCTACTGTGTTGGCAGCAAAACATTTTGCTGTCAAAAGACTCTTGACGAGACGAATAAAACAACAAATACAATTGTGCAGACTACACTTTTTTATTTGTTAGCCTCTCTCTCTTTCTTTCAGAGGGAATTTAAATGTGTGATTCTGGAAACGAGATCTAAATTTAGCGGGAACGGTCGGGTCGGGAAGAAAATTATTCAAAGCAGACGGCGGGTGAACAAAGAGTGAATATATCGCGGGAGCGGGTGGGTGCGGGATATAACCTCGTGGGAGCGGGACTTAAAAAACAGTCCCGCGCAGACCTCTAACCTCAAGTGTCATTTTGGCATCATGCCTCAAATTCGTTGCTGTGGTATGCAAAAACGGTTTTGTCCAACACAAAATCCATAACTTTTTGTCAGCATGGTCTGAAGATGATATGATTCGATTTTGGTAAAAATCGGACCAACGGTCTAGGAAGTGTTTCATAAGAAAAACAATGGCGGACAGGAAGTTTGGCTGACTATGGCAACAGTTTCAGTTCTGAAAGCACTAAACATACCACAAAATACCAAGCAAAGTACACTACTCACCATCTTTTGGATTTCTTTCATTTTAACAGGATTTGTAAGAACCCCCCTCTTCTTCTCCTCCTCACGTTTTCTGAAAACAAAATGGGGATTACACTTACTGTAAACATTTTATCTTACCAGCCTTTGAAGGTATTTTCACAGATTCAGATGAATATAAATTAAACTCAATCTACATTATTTCTGGCATGAAGTTGACTACCACACACACACAAAAATGACTCATCACTTGTATTTAATAAAAACAATCGTTTAATCTAGTTAATGGGGGTGTACTGTTACACACATTTTACTGAAAATTTTCAGGATAGGTCTTTCAAGTTCAGCATGCATGTGTACCAAATCAACGCAGCATTGTTTTAACAACTGCATAGGTGGATCAAACAGATGGAGTGCAATATTTGTGACTAAAATATATAAAAATATAAAAAAAAAATTCATCCAAAAGTTGAAATTCAAATCTCTTGCCATATTTACAACAGCACTGTAAACTACAGTACGAAGAGTGAGCTGCAGCCAGTATTGACAGATTTATTTAGACAAGTTAAGTGCCACAATTTTCTCAGTAAACCAAAAAAAACAAAAAACAAAGCCATTTTATCAGGGCTGCACAATTTACCTTATTTTAATCATGATACTGGCCCGCTGGTTATTTAGGCTAAGAATTTTTTATTTTTTTTTCTCCACTAGCTTTCATGTGTAAGGTTGAAAGATGTCAATAGTTTAAATCCTCCAATCAGAGTTCTCTCTTAACCATCAGGTTGTGTTCGGGTCATTTAGAGTCAGAGAGGATTTTCTTTCTCCCAAAAATGTTATCGCGTCAGACTAAGATTTACTGACTTTGTTCACACAGGGTATAACTACTTCCACCGCAAAAAAAAGAAGAATTTTCGTAAATTATTTTTTATTTTATTCAACCTTGTTACACTTGTGGTGTTCCCCATCAAAAATGATCAGTCTACAAAAATAGCTTATAAATATCCTTTTATGCTATATTAAATCACCAAATATTGGTATCAATCTTTTTGTCAACTTGTTTTCTTTCAATTAGGACTGGTTTTGTGTTTATATTTAGAACTAGTTTATCGTAGGCCTCATTAATCAGATTATCTACCTTAGTTTTTGAGTGAATAAAGAGCATTATTTGTTGATATTTGTCAATATTAAATAAAATAAAAAAAAATGCAGATTTCACACTAGCATGCTCTAATGTTGAACCAAGAAAATTGTTTTAATATCTTGTAAAAAAAATAATAAAAAGGCACAAAAGAACACTTGTGGTGTTCCCGGTCACAAATGACTGGCTTACAAAAAAATTGCTTATAAATTGATTGTTGTGATATAATATCACCAAAAATGGGATTCAATCTTTTTGTCAACCAGTTTTCTTTCAATTTGGACTGGTTTTGTATTCATTTTTGAAACCGATTTATTGTAGGCCTTATTGATCTTAGCTTTATTGGCCAAAAATGACCGTGCATTGAAAATGAATGGTGGAGATTGGAAATCTGAGAAATATTTAGTGTTCAGAAGCACGGTGATCATGTACATCTTCACATATGTATTTGTGCCTCCAAATACACTGCTCAAAAAAATTAAAGGAACACTTCAATCACACATTGGATCTCAATGAATGAAATATTACATTTGAAAATCTTTATTTATATACATTCTATGTGACAACAGTCGATGGCAGGGCTTAAAGTTTTCTGTCACTACAACAGATTTCCGTCAATTGGAAAAACTGAGGGGAAAAGAAACATGTAGCGCATTGTTGTTGTTGTTGTTGAATGCCAGCTCAGCTATTCATTTCAATTATATTCAGTCATTCCACCGAAACAGCTGTCTCTTAAAGGGTTAGTTAACCCAAAAATGAAAATTAGGCTGTGTTTTAGTCACATTCGAAGCACCCTAGGTGTATGTGACTTTCTTCTTTCAGACGAATCCAATCGGAGTTATATAAAAAATTGTCCTGGCCCCTCCAAGCCTTTCAATCGGGATAAACGGGTGTTTGCTGGATCCAGTTCGGAAGACATGAAATAAAGTATGCGCATCCGTAAAGCCCCTTTCACACAGAGATTCCAGAAAATACACGGGTAATGTGTTCCGGCAATTATTCCCGGATCGTTAGATTTGCTGCATTCACACTGCCAGTGATTTCCCGGAATCTGTGTGTGCGTTCTCACACAACCCGTAAAGGTCCCGGAATGACACGTGACATCATCATGCGACGTATAATGTACGAGTCGGAAACGCTAGACAGCCAAGAAACAGGAAGAACGAGAAGAAGCAAAGCGGAAGTGATTGTATTGCCTCCGGCACTGCAGGGCCATATTATTGAAAACACCAGCTCAAAGAGTCACACGATAACTACGTAATCACTACTACACATCCGTTACGGCATTGGCTCCGGCTTTTGTTCACACAGAGCTCGTTCCGGGACTGAACCCGGCAATGTTACTAGGTCCCCAACCCGGGTTCAATCCCGAAATCAATCCCGGGACGTGTTTGCATTCACACAGAAGCCACTCCGGCAATATTCTGTCAATTTTCCAGGACCAAAGTGCAGTGTGAAAGGGGCTAAATAAAACGTCCCTCACACGGCTCCGGGGGGGTGAATAAAGGCCCCCTGTAGCGAATCCATGCGTTTTTGAAAGATAAATATCCATATTTCAAACGTAATAAACACTTCTCTCTCACTACATCTAACTGTCATAAGCGGAAGCAGTTCCGGTGGAAATGCGCGTACTTTATTTCACGTCTTCCGAACTGGATCCAGCAAGCACCCGTTTATCCACATTGAAAGGCTTGGAGGGGCCAGGACAATTTTTAATATAACTCCGATTGGATTCGTCTGAAAGAAAGTCACATACACCTAGGATGCCTCAAAGGGGAGTAAAACACAGCCTAATTTTCATTTGAGTGAACTAACCCTTTAACAACACATCACGTGTGGTGGCGGGAGAGGGGGGTATTAGCCTTGTTAAAAAAAAAACAAGAGTTTATGTATTAAGCTAGCATGTCAGTTATGGACGCGCTGCATTTGGAGGAAGGTTTGGATGTGTCACTCATCAATAAGTCCATTAAAAACAAATGGAGATGGGCTTGGTATTGATATTATAAACAAATGGAGATGGGCTTGGTATTGATATTATATAGTTTGTGATTAGCTCACTTTGCGGCAAAATTATTCTCTGTTGGCTGTTATTATTTAAGAATTAAAACCTTGTTGAAAAGTTATGCAAATGGTTAATTATTTGTATGACACATTACAGAGTGAAGTCTTGTAAAAGCATTAGATTGAAAACATTAACAATTTCATAAAAGTGTGTAAATTATAGAAATGCAGTTCAAAATTGCATTTCTTTAAATGCAAATGTTCTTGGAGTATTTCATTTGTGTAGGTAAAGCATGTACTCACTATACTCTTAATTACGAGAAGAAAAAAAACAGATAATGAGGAAGAACCAAATTGCCTATCACAGCTATGCTGATGATACCCAGATCTACCTGGCCTTATCTCCAAATGACTATAGCCCCATTGACTCCCTCTGCCAATGCATTGATGAAATTAACAGTTGGATGTGCCAAAACATTCTTCAGCTAAACAAGGAGAAAACTGAAGTCATTGCATTTGGAAACAAAGATGAAGTTCTCAAGGTGAATGCATACCTTGACTCTAGGGGTCAAACAACTAAAAATCAAGTCAGAAATCTTGGGGTGATTCTGGAGACAGACCTTAGCTTCAGTAGTCATGTCAAAGCAGTAACTAAATCAGCATACTATCATCTCAAAAACATTGCAAGAATTAGATGTTTTGTTTCCAGTCACGACTTGGAGAAACTTGTTCATGCCTTTATCACCAGCAGGGTGGATTATTGTAATGGTCTCCTCACCGGCCTTCCAAAGAAACCATTAGACAGCTGCAGCTCATCCAGAACGCTGCTGCCAGGATTCTGACTAGAACCAGAAAATCTGAGCATATCACACCAGTCCTCAGGTCCTTACACTGGCTTCCAGTTACATTTAGGATTGATTTTAAAGTTCTTTTACTCGTTTATAAGTCACTCAATGGCCTAGGACCTAAATACATTGCAGATATGCTCACTGAATATAAACCTAACTGACCACTCAGATCATTAGGATCGAGTCAGTTAGAAATACCAAGGGTTCAGACAAAACAAGGGGAGTCCGCTTTTAGCTATTATGCCGCCCGCAGTTGGAACCAGCTTCCAGAAGAGATCAGATGTGCTAAAACATTAGGCACATTTAAATCCAGACTGAAAACTCATCTGTTTAGCTGTGCATTTGTTGAATGAACACTGTGCTACGTCCGAACTGACTGCACTGTATTTTATGTATAATCATTTTCTATTTAACTGTTTTAAATTTCATTTTAAATCAATTTCTATAACATTTTAAAATTCCTTGTTTTTATTATTTTTAATTCATTGTTTTTATTGCTGTGAATGACTATTTCACTTTATTTTATGTAAAGCACTTTGAATTACCACCGTGTATGAAATGTGCTATATAAATAAACTTGCCTTGCCTAGCTCTTAAACTGGGTGTATGACAGGTAGGGTAAACTTACCTATTAAGCTCACGTACCCATTAAGCACACTTCCATTTTTGAGATCAGATTATAAAAAAATAAATAAAAAAAATTTATTATCCTACTTTATGTCTTAACCAATTGATATGTTTGTTACTATATACGTCAGTGTTTCCGCAACATTCATTCTGCCGTGGCGGGCCGCAGCACCAAAAAATCATCCCCGCCACGGCTGCAGCTTCTCAGTAACATCGTAGTGACAACTCGCATCATTTACAGTTGGGTAATTAGCAGAGAACACAGAGCAGGACTTGAATTTCGGCACCGGTTTGCGGCTATTAATAATAATTCTACTCATTCCCGCAGGTTCCGTGCTTATAACGCGATGACAGATGACGCAATGTATCATTTGCACGTGCTTTTGAGTCTTGCTTATTTAAAGTGAAAGACCATTTTCTGTGAGCACACAGATCGCGATAAACTAAGGAGAGTGACAGCTTTTCATAATTAAGGGAGTTTGCAAATGTGATGATTTAATACAACAGTTCAATAAACAAGAAGTTAAAATTAAATTAAGCGACTAACGTTGTCTGAATATAACACTACTGCCTGATTTTGTGCCATTTCATCAAGGAAAATAGTTCCAAATAAAGTAACAGCTGAGCCGCTGCACATCTCTAAAAGCAAACACAGCGCTGTTTCATTCATGAATGAACTGCATGTTTAAACGAATCTAGTGAGTCAGTGATTCATGATTACCCATTCATAAAGACTGTCACTTGCTTCATTCCTGAATGAATCAGCCGTTCGAACGAATCAATTGAATGAATGATTCAGTGATAAAATCAGTGACTTGCCGCCACCTGCTGGCGGTTTTAGTTTAATTTTTATAGTATAATTTCAGTTATTTAAATCATTTAATATTTCTATATTCAACATTTTATTTAAAACAATCTCAACATGAATTTATGAACTTAATTGCACTCATGCCACCTCTGTAGTACAAATTATTTTTTTATTAATACTCATTTCATATGATTGCCAACTTATTTGTCTTATTCTACTTATTATATACTGTTTAAATTAGAAATTCTAAAAAGCTTATAAAAATAATGTGCAACAGTATATTAGATCAATGCATGACATCTTAAAGAGACAGCAGTCTAAATAAACCTGTGTGTCACTTACTGTCTATTTATACAGTGAAGACTATCCAGTGTTATTTTACAGTTGAATAGATTACAAATTTAATTTGTATCTTGTTTTTGTTTGTGCGATTGATTGTCATTTAATTTATTTATTCATATTTCATTATTTACTATTTACTTATCTTTAAGTTATAATAAATTAAATTCTGAGTGGACGAGATTCTTGGGTGGGGAAGGGGCGTGGCCAGTGTTGATAACTTAGCGACTTTGTCGCTAGATTTAGCGACTTTTCAGACCCCCTAGCGACTTTTTAACAAAAAAGCGACTAGCGACAAATCTAGCTACTTGGACAAACCTTAGCGAGTCTCTTTGACTCGAGCGAGATCTTGCTTTCACAGCGTGCACACACCTCCCTCTCTCTCTTGCGCTCTCTGCTCTGTTCAGCGAGCGGCAGAGAGGAGCAGCACTTTCAGTTAAAATAGATGATGTTGCTTCTCTAATTTTACATGCAAATATAGCCAAACACACGGCACAGGAATTGTCTTTGCTTATGTTATGTGTATTTGATTTCATCAGATGAAGGCTCGATTATAAATCAGGATTTTTTTGCAGATTAACATCTTGGAAGGGAGAGCTGGTTATGTAGTCTTAAAGGTCTTTCATATTTATCCCGTTGACGGACAACAGAAATAGTAAATTATATAAATGAAAACAGTTTTGAGAATTTGGCTAAATTAAAATACAGTATGTGAGCACAGAGAGGCAAACAAATGTAAAAGGCAATAAGACGCGATGACGTCATGAATATGCTAATTAGCTTATGACGTCATCCAGCGACTTTTCAAACTGGCTTTAGCTACTTTCCATTGAAAAAAAGTTGGCAACACTGGGTCCTGAGGATTTGCTTCTGAATATGCTGTTAATTTAGTCAGAGTACAGTAATATGGTATGATAGTTGAGAAGATGTACATTAAAATAATAATTAGGCATTGAGTATGATTAAAAGTAGTGTCATGATATAAAAATGCATGCATGACAATAAATAAGTTCTATTTTTGAAGTTATAATTTTTATTTATTTTTTTACTTGCATCATATCGACCAAATATTGACAAGTTTAGGTTTATGTTCAGTTATTTCGAACAGTGCTGTATGAGGGCTATGATGATTGCAAATGGATCTGTGATGAAAGTAAAACATAAAAGGGCTAAGTAAAATTTAGGAACTATTCTAGGTTTTAGTGGAAATATTGATTGTTTTATTTCTATTTTTAAAGATGGCTTAATCTGGGTCTTACTTATGGTTTAAGTTAGATTACCATTTTGTTTTGAACCCCAACATGGTTTCAAATGGGGGAATGAATGAGTGGAGTTACAATCCCTCTTCTTACACTATATAATGAATTGGAAATAATAGTTTTTGTAAAACCAGTGTATTTATTCTAGCATTTAGGTTATAGACAATGTCTGTATTTGGTATCTGTGAGGTGACTAAGGGTCTGACCCATGTCAGGAATGCAATAACGGGGTTTATTAATTTAGACCAGCTTCCAGAGAATATGTAGTTTTCTTGTTATCAGTTCATTTTCTGATATGACCAAATTAACCAAAATCCATCATAGCTGTATAAGACATGTAAAAACAAACAAGGCAAATTTCTATCTAAAGGGTCATAAAAATGAATTACTTATTGTGCACGCAGTTTTTCTTTCATAATATATTAATGATTTGTTAAATCTGGTTAATGAATATGCAATTTTAGTTTTAAGGCTGTTGTCTAAATGTCTTGTTTAAAAAGTAAGTGTGAAGTAGCTGTAGTAGGAAGAGAGGTATTTACAAATGTGTTGATGAAAGCATATATGGATAGAAGACACTTTTCCAGTTAGAGGGACACAGAATGATTCACTGGGAAGGACAGAACTTTTTATGTGAATAAAGACTAGTGCAAGTAGAAATAGTGGGATTAATTAAGTAGATGAACGTATAAGGGAAGTATTTGTACAAACGAATGTGTTTATTACTAGAAATGTCAGAAATGTACTTTCCGTAGTGACCTCACTTGGTCAAGTCAAGTCAAGTCACCTTTATTTATATAGCGCTTTTAACAATACAGATTGTGTCAAAGCAACTTTCCAATATCAAAATAAGAAAATAGTGTCAATAATGTAAAATGACAAGATTAAACACTCAATTTTCAGTTAAAGGCATTTCATTATTGAATTCAATGATGTCATCGTCCAGCTCAGTTCAGTTTAAATAGTATCTGAGCAATCAAGTCAATGATATCGCTGGAAATTAAGTGTCCCCAACTAAGCAAGCCAGAGGCATCAGCGGCAAGGAACCAAAACTCCATCGGTGACAGAATGGAGAAAAAAACCTTGGGAGAAACCAGGCTCAGTCGGTGGGCCAGTTCTCCTCTTGGGTAGACCAGACGTGGGGTATTGGACCCCACACCGGTCTAAAACGGGGGACTGAAGGAGTGGATTGCAGATCGACAATGGCCCTCATAATAATGTTAATTTTAATATTTCTTGAATAATTATCAAAGTTACATTTATGCATGTTAGAATATGATGAACATTTATGCATGTTAGAAGTTGAATATGGCTTTAGTCTGCCTTTTTACTCTCCAAGAAGCTGATCTCATTGTGTGTGTGTGTAGTCAACCATATTTGATAAAATGCAGGGCAGAGCCCGGCAACCTTTAAGTACAGATAAGTGTTCTCTGTGTATGTGTGTGAATGTCTATCTTTGCAGCTAGATGCAGAGAGAGAGCTCTAGGAGGAAATCATCATTTGCCGTCACCCTGATGTCCAGGGTAACAGATATACATCTCTGGAGAGACCTATTGCGTCTGACCTCCGATCAATTGTCACCAAAATAATCACTAGAAGATATGCTTCAAGTTTTACGTCCATGTGTGTAGATTTTCTAAGTTTATCTACCAACCAGAATCTTGCTTACCTATGTATTGACGTAATTAGTGACCTCTGTTAGAGTATAACTATTGGTGTCTAGAACATGTACGCAGAGCGGCCTACGAACTATCACGAGTGTTGAAGCTGACTTCTGCTGATGAAACTGCAAACTATGTTCTTCAGTAAATGTTTATTTCATTTATCGCATCTCTGACTCCAGGTCTTTGTTCATCATACCTGGTCCTTGGGTTTTAACTAAATTCCCCTACAAAACATTGAATACTGATATTTTAAATAATTTAAAACATGAAAAAAAATAGTCCACATGTGAAAATAAAACCTCCAGTAGGTGACAGCAAGTGACTGTTAATGAGTCAGTCATTGAGATACAACTGATTAATTCAAACAGCTGATTCATTCAGAAACAAAGCATTTGACTGTGTTAATGAGTGAATCACTGAATCATTTATTCAACCGATTCGTTCAAAAAGCTGAATCATTCAATGAGTAAACAACGTCCATTGCTCAGAGACGCAAAACAGTGCTGTGATCTTTGTTTGGAACTATTTTTGTTGGCGAAATTGAGCAAAACAGGCAATATTGTGTCTAAAATGTAAGTCACTTAATGCTAACTTTATTAAAGGGGTCATATGATGCTATTTTAACCTGTTAACCTGCACCCCCCATATTGGGAATCACAGCTGAAAATGACTAACTAACTTAAAATGGTAACAGCTCCTGACTTCAGTGTGCCACACACACAATTGTGGTGTCTTTGGAAAGAAGACCCTTTGGGCTTTACTATCCATCATCCAGAGTTGATGATGCTCAAAAATATAAAAAGTTATAGACACTGAAGTGCCTTGATAAAAATTGTACCACACTGAATTTTTTTTTTATTTCATATAAAAATACATGAAATCAGCCCTGGAGCAATCCAGAAAAGTAATGGGTTGAAAGTCACATGTCTCATGAGTTTATATTTCAAATCTGAAGAAGATACCATGAAAAATGAGATTCCTGCAGACATTTTTCTAGTCCCCCCCCCCCCCTCTGTTTGAGGAAAAATATTTACCAAATTATTGAAGGGTTCCACTACAAACTATTTAGTCTTTATACATGCCACTGCAGTTTTTCAATTATAAAACAGTAGACAGAATCTTAGAAATCGTATAAGTGATTTATTTGAGCACTAGAAAAATACAATAATAATTTTTGAGTGATGAAAAAAAAAACAATAATAATAAAAAAAAATAACTTAATTACATACTGATTTCCTGACATTCAGATGCTCTCCTGCTCATACATTAGTAATCACATGCTGAAGATCATTCATACATATGCTAATCATACTGATGGCCGCCCAATATAGTCAATATTCACATTATAATGGCCTTTTATATAGACTGCATTCACACTGATATCTGTGAACAGTCAGTAATTACATGCTGCTTATCAGCCATAGAGATGTTAATCACACAGATACAGGCACATTCTCCACAAAACACGCAAACATATATGAAAACTGCTGAAGAAGAAAAAAAAGAAATGTTTATTTGTGCTAAAAAGATCGCTAAGTTACGCCCCATCAGATGACAGGTGCGTCACAGCGTGCGTCATGCGCCGTCGCGAGGGAGCGCCAGAATTCAAATAAACAATCTTCCGTGTATCTTTGACTTTTTTTTTTTTGGATGATTTCATTCTGTTTGGGACATTGTCTGCTACAAAATCATGCTGTTTTTTTACCACCAAGACGCTGTTTTTGAGCGTAATTTGTTCCATAACGGACACAAACAATAACTCTCCCTCAAGAGATGAGACGTAAACAAAGGATTAACGATCTAAATTACAACGTTGTTGTTTCTTTGGACTAAAAGTGCTCGATGGAATGTTGTTCACTGGACCCTTATCTCTCAAATGAAACCAGGATTTACAGCAGTGGATACGTTTGAGAGTCGTTATCAGGATGAATATGGTATGTACTGCGGGTTTTTTTTATACATGTTTTGGTGTACTGCTTACACAAATTTAGCAAATACATTCCGTATAAGCTTTCTATCGAAAAACAGCGATCTGTCGTCGATGCTTGAGGCTTAGACCTTCAAAATGATATATAGTTTGTCAAGATTCATTTTGTCCTGTTTTACTTTATCTGTTTGAAAACAATGACGTGTGCAAACAAAGGGCTTTCAGTGCGCCCGCGTCCTGGTGCAGGTTAACAGGTTAAAGATCATTATTTGGTGTATTTGGTGTAACAGAAAATGTTGACATGCTTTAATGTTCAAAAAACATTATTTTTCAAATACTGTACATTATTGTAGTTTCTCTATGCCCCGCCTCTCTCAAACGCGTCATTTTCTACAAAGCCCCTCCTTCCAACAAGTGCAGTCTGCTCTGATTGGCCAGCTGACCCAGTGCATTGTGATTGGCCGAACACCACAAGCACACGTCGGAAATGTAACGCCCCTTACCATAATTGCGAGCTTCAGCTTTCAAGTTAGTTTTATCAGTTCAAGCCGGAGAGGGGAACAGAGTCGCGTGACAGACACAGTGATGATGCTCGTATGTATTTGCAGTAAACAAGCCGCGGTTAAAATGATTTCTGACGGGCTGTACACTCCGCTGTGATGTGACCCTGGTCCCCTCACACACACACGATGCTTTACGCGCAAAACTCCGCATTTGAACAGTCAATAGCAAATACTTGAACTAATAACAAAACATACTTACAGTCGCTGATTCAGAAGCGCCAGATTGTCATAGTAAAGTCAGTATTGACCCTTTTTTTTTTTTTTTTTTAAATAGCCTTTGTGCATAGCCAGCCTTGTACTCTACTAGGTTCACGAAACTGTCGTCCATAAAATGCGTTGCACAAATTCGAACATTTGGGTTGTGCTTTTTAACCAATGATTCCTAATTGCGTCTACTTTCGGAAGGCCAAATAAAGTGCTTTTGCTTTCGCATAGAAACACACAGCGTCTCCCTGACATGGCTGCATCAACACTACTGTGGTAACTGAAACCACGCCTTCTTTCTTTGCATGAACATTTGGGCGGCCTTACACCATCTTGCTGGTCGGCCATCTGTTTCATTAATATATAATAAGATTATTGACTGCATTACAAAACCTCTTTCTATTAAAAATATTTGGAATAGGGAATAATCTGACCTTAATTTATCTGTCGACTGGGAGAGGGTGTGGCCTAATCTCAGTTTAACATCTAAAAATTTGGCTCATCGTCTTATTCACTTCAAAGTCATTCATAGAGCATACATAACTATTTAAAGAGCGCGCGCTACGAGCACAGTATCTTTTCCGCGCTCGTTTGACTCGCGCCTGGCGCGGAGGCGACGTTAGAGCGCGCGTCTGAAACGTCTCCCGTTTGATGTGGTCATAAAGACGTTCTGCATCTAAATAAACGCAATCCTTTTCAAGAAAAAAGAGACAGAGGCAGCAGTTGTGAATGGGGTGGCCAGCCCTAGCCCCGCCCCTGCGTTAAATATTTTTAACGCGTTAATCGGAAAAAATGTATCTCCCGCGATAACGTGCTAATTTTGACACCACTAATAAATATAAATAAATAAATAAATAAATATACACACACACACACACACACACACATATACATACAGGTACATCTCAGAAAATTAGAATATGGTGAAAAAGTACATTTTTCCTTGTGACTCATTTCAAAAAGTGAAACTTTCATATATTTTAGATTCATTGCATGTAAAGTAAAACATTTAAAAAAAAATTTTTTTTAATTTTGATGATTAGAGCTTACAGCTAATGAAAGTCAAAAATCTGTATCTCAAAATATTAGAATATTTACATTTGAGTTTCAATTAATGACCATCCCTACAGTATAAATTCCGGTTATCTCTTGTTCTTTGAAACCACAATAATGGGGAAGACTGCTGAGTTGGCAATGATCCAGAAGATTGATGCCCTCCACAAAGAGGGTAAGTCACAGAGGGTCATTACTGAAAGGTGTGGCTGTTTACAGAGTGCTGTGTCAAAGCATATTGAATGCAAAGTTGACTGGAAGGAGGAATTTGGGTAGGAAAAGGTGCACAAGCAACAGGGATGACTGCAAGCTTGAGAATACTGTCAAGCAAAGCTGATTCAAACACTTGGGAGAGCTTCACAAGGAGTGAACTGAAGCTGGAGTCAGTGCATCAAGAGTCACCACGCTCAGACGTCTTCAGGAAAAGGGCTACCAAGCCACTTCTGAACCAGAGACAACGTCAGAAGCATCTTACCTGGGCTGTGGAGAAAAAGAACTCAGTGGTCCAAAGTCCTCTTTTCAGATGAAAGTAAATTTTGCATTTCATTTGGAAATCAAGGTCCCAGAGTCTGGAGGAAGAGTGGAGAGGCACAAAATCCATGTTGCTTGAAGTCCAGTGTGAAGTTTCCACAGTCAGTGATGATTTGGGCTGCCATGTCATCTGCTGGTGTTGGTCCACTGTGTTTTCTGAGTCCACGGTCAACGCAGCCATCTACCAGGAAATTTTGGAGCACTTCCATGCTTCCTTCTGCTGACAAGCTTTATGGAGATGCTGATTTCATTTTCCAGCAGGACTTGGCACCTGCCCACACTGCCAAAGGTACCAAAATCTGGTTCAATGACCATGGTGTTGGTGTGCTTGATTGGCCAGCAAACTCGCCTGACCTGAACCCCATAGAGAATCTATGGGGTATTGTCAAGAGGAAGATGAGACACCAGACCCAACAATGCAGATGACCTGAAGGCCACTATCAAAGAAACCTGGGCTTCCATACCACCTCAGCAGTGCCACACCGAATTGAGGCAGTAATTAAAGCAAAAGGAGCCCCTACCAAGTATTGAGTACATATACAGTAAATTAACATACTTTCCAGAAGGCCAACAATTCACTAAAAAAAATGATTTTTATTGGTCTTATGAAGTATTCTAATTTGTTGAGATAGTGAATTGGTGGGTTTGTGTTAAATGTGAGCCTAAATCATCACAATTAAAAGAACCAAAGACTTAAACTACTTCAGTCTGTGTGCATTGAATTTATTTAATACACGAGTTTCACAATTTGAGTTGAATTACTGAAATAAATGAACTTTTCTACGACATTCTAATTTATTGAGATGCACCTGTATATATACACATATATATATATTTTAGTGTTGTCACAGTACCAAAATTTCAGTATTCGGTATCAATACCAGTGAAAATCCACGGTTCTCGGTACCAAAGCAAAACACAAAAATATGCTAATTAAAAAACACTTTTATTAATAAAGTTAAACAAAAATAAACTGCATAAAAACCAATGCCATTCTTTATGCTTATTTAAAATCATTTCAAGTTTTTCCACAAGTAATAAAAGTATGAAAAAAGTAAACAAGTTCCACCCAAAATTTTTGGTCATATTTCTGCTGCCGCTGAAATACAATTTAACTGTTAAGGGTTTGCTGGTGCTTCATGATCTTCCTGCAGCTGTAAAAGGAAAATATAATATAAGTAAAGCAGTGGGCTTTAAAATATAACATTTCAGTAAATAACAAACCTCAGCTTTTATAATTAATTTAGATAAGATTACATATATTTTAAGACAAGTGCATATCAAATGGAAGGAAACTGTAGTATTAAAAACACTTTACAATAAGATTCAATTTTTTAGATAACATGACCTATCAAATAAACACTAGTTATATATTGCAATTCTTCTTCTTAGGGTTAACTTCAAAATTTACAAATACATAAAATCAATCAATCAAAGTTCAATCTGTTAAAATGATTTAATGCACAATGAACAAACATGAATGATCAAGTGTTTGTATTAAATAACATTCACAAACATTAATTAATGTTGTAAAAATATATTGTTCACTCACTATAAGTTGATGTTAGATAATAACATTTAATTTTAAAGGGCTTTTAAACCTGCTAGTTATCCAGCCAATAATAACAACTAGCAAAAAAAAAAAAAAAAAAAGTCCAGAACTGTTTTTTTCTGACGGACCGATATGACAAACACTGTTAACTGTTTGTACATTCTCCAACACGCATATTTTAGATTCACAATTCATTTAAAATCCTATGGTGTGTAACAATAGTAATTACCATCATGTCCTCCTGTTGTTTTTACCCTAATAAAAGTTATAGGAGCATTAAATAGTTAATAAAGAAACTTCATTCTAATGCTCATTATATTAGCGATAGCCGCGCTTATGCTAACGATTAACTCCGCTATAACGGCAATGTTTATTTTAATCCGACATTCAAATTAAAATATGGAATAATATTCATAACAGAATATCTAAATATTAAATAGAAACTTACCTACTTGAACTCTTTCATTTGATCCAGGTGTCGGTCTTTAAAGTGTTTTATTAGCTTGATGCATTTCCTCCTTTTGATGTCGGCACGTCTCAGTGCTTTTATGAAGCGAGCACATCTGCGCAGCTTTCAGATAGTGCAGCAAGAACCATGTACCGTTTTCATTTTTTTAGTACTGACTTGGTACCGAAGTACCGGGTCTTTTGACAACAGTAATATATATATATATATATATATATATATATATACATACACACACATATATATACACATACACACATACATATTTAGTAATTTTTTCTCCTGCTGTACCGAAACCATACCGAACCGTGACGTCAAAACAGAGGAATCTCTCAACATGAACAATTGTGATTAATAAATGGCAATTAAAATTAAAGAGCTTGCAGGCCGGCCTACATTTTATGTAGGGATGCAACGATACCATTTTTTCAGATCCGATCCAGAAAATTCTGAGTATCGGCCAATTTCGATCCAATAGCGCAGGTTTTTTTATTTTTTTTATTTTAATCAATGTAGAGTTTCTATACTTCTGTGTTACTCTTTTGTGTGTTAAACACAATCTACTAGACAACTTCATTTTAATGAAAAATAACATGAAAAAAATATATAGGGGCTGTTTACACCTGGTCACTTAATGCTTTTTGTAATATAAATCCGATCGCTCAAAACACTTCAGGAGGTGGTCTGGGCCGCATTCCAGACGAAACTGGGCAAGTGTAAATGCATCTGGTTGTTGAAACCACATGTGAATTTTACTCCTCCCAAAATGTAAAAATAATAAACGTGTGAGACCGTGTTATAGGCTATATGACAATCAGATATGACTGCGCTAATGCAACACACATCGCCGCGGATGAGTAACTGAGCATCTCTTCAGCAAGCAGACACACAAACAGCCACGAATGAAACCGAAAGTAAGACGCAGACGGTCAACACACAATCATCTTCATTAAAAGTATAAGACAACTTATCTTTCCAGTGCTGATGCCGTGTGCGCTCCTGTGCGCTCTTTGATCTTGAAATAAGTTGACAATTAATAAAATGCAGCGCTTTTGATTTCGTTGACGTGAACTTCGTTAAATTGAAATATAGCGTTTTGCTACGAAACATTTATGTGGCCAAGTGTAAATGGAAACGTTTTAACAAATCAGATAGATATCCGATCAGCGAAAATGCATGAAGTGACCAGGTGTAAACAGGCCCATTCATAATCTATGACAAAAATACTATTATAAACTAGGTTAGTGGATAATTTAGCAGCAAAAGTTATTCTAGAAAAATCATGAGTGCACATTTTTATAAAATCTAAACATTTAGTGAAATAACATTATTTAGGGGGGAACAAATAACATTTACATTTATGCATTTAGCAGACGCTTTTATCCAAAGCGACTTACATTGCATTCAAGTTACAGTTTTACATTTGATCAGCTCTTGCTTTCCCTGGGAATCCAACCCATGGTCTTGGAGTTGCTAGTGCCAAGCTCTACCATTTGAGCTACAAGAAAATAAAATAAAATAAAATAAAAGTGAATAAGTGAAGGACTAAATCTGGTAAAATGTTACACATTGCTCTAGAGCGGTCGCGATTCGTCGATTTTAGTCGACTAGTCGATTTTGAAAAATCATCGACTTCATTTTGCTCGCGTCGACTAACCGGCAAAATACCACAAAGTGCCGCATTTCACGGAGAGAATCCATAAAACTCATTATTAGACTATTTCCAAGGCTGCATGACATTAAACCCATTTAAAAATCATAAGCATAATTGTGAATTCACAAATGCTATGATTTAATTAAATAATTATATGCGATGCAGTTCTAACACAGTATATGCCCTTTAATTATTTACATGCATGTAGGTTAAGCACGTGCGTCTCACAGCTGCTCCGTTCACAGTAGTTCCACAGAAACTTATCATTTACATGTGTGGAGCATCTCAAACTCCATCTCTGCATGTTGTTGTGAGTTTGGGTTTATTATAACGTTAATCTGGGAACGCAACTTGCACCATTTCATCAGATTTGTGAACTTGGCCGATGCTCTGCAGGAGGCTCTGCATGACTGGGGGTTAGAAGACAATAAAGTGTCTTGTATCACGACAGACAGTGGAAGCAACATTAAAGCGGCTGTTCGTAATTTAGGCTGGCCCTGGTTAAGCTGCTTTGGGCACAACCTGAACCTAGCTGTGTCCAACACTATTGAGAAGACGGAGAAAGCCCGCACAGACCGTGCCCTAGCGGTTTGTCGTACAATAAACGGCATGTTCTCTCACAGCTGGAGAAGGAAAAGGGAGCTGCAGAAAGCCCAGGTCGAGCTTGGCCTCCCCGAACACTCGCTTGTGACGGTACGTTTATTATTAGTTAAAAAAAAAAAAACGTAAATAAAGTAGGCTATAATAAAATCATAGTCTAGGCCCATAATGCCATATATCATGCAGTTTTCTTAATTATTATTGATAATAATAATAATAATAATTTATTTTCTCCCCGAGGACTGTGCAACTCGCTGGGGCTCCAAGCAGAAAATGATTGATAGGATGCTAGAGCAAAGGACGGACATCAATCCGAGTTCTTGCTGATGACCGTAAAGCCAATGTGAGCATCACATGGCAAGACGAGGACGTGTTGCAATCGTTGAACAAAGCGCTGAAGCCAGTGAGCGAGTTCACCGACATTTTGTCCGGCGAAATTTATGTAACTGCGTCATCTCTTCTCCCTGTGCTGCGTCTCATTAAGGAGGACACATTGGCCCCATAGGATGAGGATGGACAACTGACAGCCAACCTAAAAGCCGGCATAATTTCAATCTTAGACGAAAAATATGGAGCTCTGCCAGAAGCAAGCCGGCAGCTTATGCGAAAGGCAACATTCCTGGACCCGCGGATTCACCCATTAACAGAGCAGGATCCTCTCGTTTGGTGGAAAGATAATGAAAGTCGGTTCCCCCTCTTGGCAAAGGTAGCAAAAAAATATCTTTGCGTGTGCGACATGCTGCGCATCCGAGAGGGTGTTTAGTACGATGGGAAAGATCGTCACCCCCACAAGATCCCACCTTAAGCCAGAGATGGTCAACATGTTGAGTTTCCTGGCAAAGAACATGTAAACTGCAAGCAAGCCAATTTAGTTTTATTTATTTTTTATTTTGAAAAGACTGCTGACTTGCCATTTATTGTAAGGTGATTTTGGAAGTTTTTTTTTTTTTTTTACATTCGTTTATTACTTATTTGGTTTTACCTTATTTAATAAAAAAAAATTATTTAGTCCTATTTTATTTCCGTATTCGTTTTAAAAACGTTCTAATAGGCTACGCGATAAACGTTCTATTATTTAGGCTACTTTGTTCCACACCACAGTTTGCTGATTTTCCGGGGGTTTTTTCAGCCTATATAGCATGGTGTATTTTTATTCGTTATATTAATAAAAGTTTGTTGTTTCATATAAGTGAGTTTGAATTTTTTTCCCCTGTATTGTTGTTTATTCAAGCATTGACGCCGAATTGGCAATTAACCGCTAATTCAAAAGTGAAATGCACAGGCTATTTAAAAGCGAAGGAAAAGAGGGAAACTCCAACGAATGCCTTCATTACTGTGCTATACATTAGATTATTAATAGCCTTGATATGACAGTACAAGAAACGCTATAAATAATATTTCATTCGGCAAAAGTATTATAATACGAAAAGCTTCAATAGAGAGCGGTACAAAGTGCTTATGCGCATCCCGTGCGCAGAATGATGCGCTTGAAGCAGCACGGAGTCACAGCGCGCAGCTCCGGTCAGAGAAGTTCAAAGCACAAATGAAAGAGAGATTGATGCGTAGTTTATCAAATCTGCGCGATAGTTTTTTGAGCCTTTTCTTTTAACTGTTTTAAATCTCAGTTATTGAGCGCTCTTGAAGAGAGTTTCATTGTTTTGACTGTAGTAACCGAACGTAACATGCAGTTTGAGTGCTGAACGGAGGATGACAGACAGCCGCAGCAGAGAGAAGAGTTTGTGAACTTGAATTTAACGACTTAAATATTCATCTGTACCTCACATTAAAATATGGAACGGCTTCAGAACACTTGGACTTTGACTTTATGGTGCTTTATAATGCTTTTGTGGGGCTTAACAATAACACAATAGTATACACACAATATCGGATTTGGATCGGTCTCGTCTCTCCGATACCCGATCAGAGCCGATACCGATCGTGAGTATCGTATCGATGCATCCCTAATTTTATGTTTGACTTTTTCCCCGTTGTACTGAAATTATAAATGAACTACAACTTCAAAACCCAGAAATGCACTGAACCATAATTTTTGTGTACCGTTACAATCCTTTTAGTTAAAAATAATAATACCATTCCAACTTACCGGATCTCAAAAAGAGGGTCTTCTCTGATCTTGGCAGCCATATCATTAGTAGAGACAGAAGTTGTAGGGTTAAATATAGAACCAGGCAGGAGTCCTGTCTCAGCTGATGGACCACTCTCAGGTTCATCATACTGCTGTGTGATCTGCTTGTCAATGGGGCGACCAAGAAGGTATTCCTCCCGAGAGATCTGTCCTGCTGGACCCTGGTACATCCAGTCCAAACGGTCATCTTTCTTCCTGCAATGTTGACAAATTTGATATTACATTATAGGCTTAAACCTGTAAGTCTGTTATTATTACTAAGTCCAAATATACATTATGTGTTATAATGTATTTCTTTCATGAAAAAGCTATGCTCTGGGATTGACTGTGAAAACAGAGAATGTGGCTGAACGTCACACACTTAACAGCGCCTGTCTCTTGTGCATATCTGGTAATCTCTTCTCGGGCTCGCTCCTCTTTAATCTCCTTCTGCAGCTCCTCGATCTTCTTTCTCTCCGCCTCATGTTTCTGCTCCGCTTTCCACACGCGCTCGATGTTTTTCAAAGTTTGCGGATGCCAACTCTTTTTCAAGTTCTGGTGGTATTTGTGGAGATAATACAGATTTTTGTGTTAAAAAAACAGATGTGGAGTTAATCACATTTATTAATTGAATTATTGGTTGCTTAGTTTGGGACACTTGACACTTATCACCAGGGGCGGAGCGGGGGGGTGGCTTCTGGGGCTCGAGCCCCGAATGTTTTTTCAAAAGCCCCGAATCTTTTGGGTTTGTTAATAGTTTTGTCAAAAATATAGTTTATCACATATTATACAGAAATATTTAAAACGGTTCAATGCCGCGTTCCCGCAGGATCGATAAAACGATATCATCAGCTGCGCTTTCTCTCACACACGCCTCCTGTCAATCACTCAGCACGTCACCCCTCTCATCCCATTCACTTCAAGCTGTTTTACCTAGCGGGTTACTTTTTGTAAGTTATGTTCATTAATGTCTTGGGCAAGTTCATGCAAGCCAAATCTGCACATGTTTAGAGCAAATACTGAACTCGTGAGACATCAATTTTATCGAGTATATGGCAAAAACCAAATAAAACACCTAAAGAGTGCACACATGCGTGACTACTTGATGAAGCTAGACTAACTTCGTGCGTTTACGCATTTAAAGCTAGAGTGCGTTCTGTCACTGCATGATTCAGACTATTAATAATATGCATTAAGAATGATCACATAATTCAAGATAAGGGGGCAGAAAATGTATATATTCATATTTCATATTGTTAATAAATATCTCATGAAGAGTGCCATTTTTTTCTTAAAAAATCAGCATGATTACAAATGTGATATTGATTTTATACAACTGTTCAATAAATAATAATTTAATATCAAGACTTATGTTTTAGACACCATATTGGCTGTTCTTGCTCTATTTCACCAGCAAAAAAATCATTTCAAACACAGCCACAGCACTGTTTTGTGTCTCTGAGCAACAGACGGTACTTCGTTCCTGAATGAATCAATCGTTTAAATGATTCGGTTCAATCAGTGACTCACTTATTATTAACAGTGATTTGCTGCCACCTATTAATTTCACATTTAGATTTTTTCATGTTTAACTCAATTCAAATAATAGTATTTAACGTTTTATGTATAATACATAAAACATTATTTATGCATTTGTAATTGCAGTTAAATGCATTCATGTCTTGCATTAAACACATCTAAATGCCACTTCAGACAAGCTTCTGTGTTGATTTGATTTGCTTGGTAACAGCCCAAATGTCTTATTATTCTAATTCACTGATTAAATGTAAGAATTTGACTCAAAAGATAATGGACACTTTTAGAAAAAAAAAAAAAAGGCTTTATAAAGGTAAAAATGCCCATAAAATGTAAGAATCAGTTTAAACTTATTGGAAAAGATGAATTTCTGTTAGTGTGAATTAAACATGTAAAAAATAATATTCATGTTTAATCATTTTAGACACTTGATTTTACTGAAGGCTACCATGATAATTATAACTTGATTTTATTAAATTCATAAACATAAACAAACTATATATTCTCTATTTACAGTTTGTAGTGTGGATCATTCATTGCAACATTTAATCTGATTCTCATGTTTAAGAATCTGTTATCTTGAAAAATAATGTATGCTTCTACTGCCCACTGACTTGGTTTTAAACCTATATTATTATCCAATTTATGAGCCTTAAAACATCTTAAAATGCACACATTTAAGTCAGGAAAATATAAATTTTCTCGGGGGAGCATGCCCCTGAACCCCCCTATCTACATTTTTGGACCTCTATTTATAAAAACCTGCGTACCACCCTGTATGCCAGTGTTTATCTTTTTATGCTACTCCCTTAAGAAATACAGTAAATATTCTTCTGTTGGCCTCATGTATTCACTTAAGAAAACTGAAGCCCATATTTAAATGGTATTGTTGGACATCCTTGACTTGCAGTTAGACCACCCCATTACTGCATGTTTCTACTTAAACACATTTATCAGCTAAAAGGGGTAGTTTACCCACAATTAGGGGGGGGGGGTGTTCTGAAATATTCGGTGTCTGAGATTTTCGGTGACGCTGGGCGGAGCAGACATGAATATTCATGAGTTTCCTGTTTCGCGTTAAAGCGCCACTGAAAATGACTCTGTTTTCAGAATAAGAAATGCTTCAAAGTGTGATGAAGTTCAGCAGGCATTTAGGCTGCTGTTAATTTAGGCACAATAGTTTGTAGATTGTCGTATGGTATGTTTAATTATTACAGCTATTAATTTGTTGATGTGCCTGAGGATACACTCCAAATTACTGAGCCAACAAACATTTTTGTTTATGTACCTAATTTATTTAGACAATCTTTAAAACTGTTAATAACTGATATAAATGTATATTTGCTGTTGTTGACATAAAGTTTCAGTTGTGATCATTCTGTGGTGTTTCTTATTGTTTGCTCAGATGGTAGCTTATATAACATCAACCCAACTTTAGTAATAAATTATTTTTTTTGTAATATATTTAAATTGTAATATAATCATTCTTAACACAGTGTTCCAAATGGTTAGAAACATGGTGTGATGATAAAAGATAAAGTTATTATGTGGCTATTTAGCATTTATGAATACAATAAAGACAGCAGGTTATTTTTGGTGCTAGTTTTAATCGCAAATATGTGTATAGAGAAGAACAACATAACCTGACCCTTTAATCGCCGACGGCGATTTCTATTCTATTCTATTCTATTGACTGAATGGCTAGATGACAGAGCCCAGTGGTGCACAATAACATGTAATGACCAATTATATATAAGACTCATTTATTACATTTTGCACTGTTGTGTTGAAGATGGATGAGGCTAAATTCAAAGCACTGACAGACTTTAAAAGATTTGGAAAGATACCTCAGGGTCTTTCCAGACATGACAAATTCATATTTCTAAGAAGGGCTAAAAGCTTCATTTTTGAAAGTAAGTAATGTCAAATGTACACCTGGATTTAGTGGCTTCACTGGTTGTTTATAATCATTTTTATACTTTTTAGATGAAGCTTTGTATTATATTAAAAAAGAAGGTACTTTGGCAAAAGTGGTCAGCACGAAAAAAAGTGCCCAAGAAATTTTTGAAGAGCTCCACAGCAGCCCAATAGGTGCTCACTGTGGCATTCAAAAAAACTGGATGCCATAAGCAAGCGCTTTTATTGGAGTTTAATATGTGAATCCTTCGTCATGTTTTCATACATCTATTATTCCATCAAAACTGATTTTGATAATATATTTTAGGCCAAACACTGTGCTGCTTGTCAAAAAAAGCAATGTTCTCTGAAGAACCCAACAGAATATACCCCTATCGTGGTAATTCATGTTTTTATGAAAAACACAAGGAATATTTTTGTTACAGCAATTTTATATATTAAACATGAATGTATATTAGGTGGCACAGCCTTGGGATATTGTGGGGATGGATTTAGTGGGAAAGCTCACACCAACGAAAGAAGGCTACCAGTACATCTGTGTGATGGTAGATTACTTCACAAAGTGATGTGAGGCTTTCCCACTGAAAACCAAAAGCGCAGAGGAGGTAGACACTTGGCTATGTTAGATTATTATTATTATATATAAACACTACAGTGTATTTTAAAGTTGCACTACCGTATTCATTCATGTGTTGTAAATCTTATATTGTTTAGATTGCATGTGACTCTTGCAACAGCTGATACCACTGGGACTGCATAAACAGGCCAAGTTTGGAGGCATATTTTATTTGTCCGGGATGTCAAGGCCCTATTTAAACTGTTTTTTGTTTTCTTCCCCCAATATGTCTTGTCCACATACACATTTGTACATAAAACTTAACACCAAATCATTTGATGTCTTTAATGTATTCAGTATTATAACTTCATTTCTTTAACTGTGCAAATTAATATGTGGTATGTTACTTTAGCTACTTAATTCATGTGAAATGATTTTTGCTAACGAAGTACTACAATCTGTTATTTACCAGCTGAACAAGCAAAACTAAATATTGTATCAGATCTTTATGCCACCTTAGATATTTGTATACAAGTTATCAAACACAACTTTAAAAGACACTGGAAAGGGGTTATAACACATGTTAATGGCATATCCTAATGACAGGCAGGCAAATCAACTGCTGTAATCATGAAATCAAACATAACATATACAATCTACAAACTATTGTGCTCAGATGAACAAAACTTCAAAAGCTAAGAAAAAAAAAAAAAAAGCTAAATGAGCTGGATCGCCACTGTCGCTGAAACATAATTACATTACGTGAAACTTTCTGTGCGGTGATGATCCTAGAGTGCACTGATATTTTCAGTGGCGCTTTAACGCAAAACAGGAAACTCATGAATATTCATGTCTGCTCCGCCCAGCGTCACCGAAAATCTCAGACACCGAATATTTCAGAACAGGGGCAACAACATTTTGGCTAAGGCCGGAATGTTTATAATGTCTGGCTCCGCCCCTGCTTATCACTATTATCGACTCTAGCAGCTTTATAGCAGACTTTTGTTTGCGTTACTGAAGCATTATTTTCCTGTTTAACACGGTAAAGCTGCTTTGACACATTTGTACTGTATAAACTAAAGCGCAATATAAATAAAGGTGGCATGACTTGGTAACCGTTGAGTCTGTTTTATTTACGGCCAGTGAGTGAAACTGGTACGTTTTCATAAACAAGCTGAACTGTTAGGCCACGATGGTTATCAACTGCGCTACTAAAAAATATATATATTTAATAAATAAACACTTAAAACAATTTTGTACTTACAAGGTCACCACCTCCCATGTTGTTGAGTCTGTACTGATAATGTTATAAAGTGTTAGAAATTATTATTTCAAACACCCAACCCAAATACACTTCTATTTTGTGTTAATGAACGAAGCAAGAACGTCCGTCCGTCCGTCCTTCCTTCCTTCCTTCCTTCTTCTTCTTCTTCTTGTAACGTTTATTGGCGGTGGGCAAGCCAACTTTTGGTGCATTACCGCCACCAACTGAACTGGAGTGTGGAGAGAAGCCGAGGAGCGTCTCACCATAGACATAATAAATACCTAGACGCCTCATTGGCCGCTCGACCGCACGTCAACGGCGCCGCCATATTGGTGCGGGCAAGACTGAACAGTTGTTTCTGGATGTTTTTTTGGTCATTTTTAACATTATGCTGACAGCTTAATTAGCCACCAGTGTCAGACTATAAATAGCGATATCGCTAGTAAGCTGTGAAAGCTGATACTTTATAAGAAATCAAAGTTTAAATGAATTCTTATTAAGTTTTAACTTATATTGTAGTTTGTATCATAGAGTAAATTGTGTTATGAGCACAATATTTACAGTGAGCACTTTAACAAGACAGTGTCAGACTGTCAGGATTAGAGACGGAGCTAAAGCATCTCTCTTTAATTTCACTGCTCGTTTACAAAGAGTAAGTTTATCATCACTAGATTATAAGGATTGCATGGTTTATCATAAAACTGTGGACTGATTATATATATATATTTTCTTTTTAGCCAACTGTAAACAGGACAACGCAAGCCTTAAGGAAAGCTGAAGAAAGCCTGTTCTCTGCATTTCCAAGAGACTAGACTATACCTCCACAGCCTAATGTTGTATTTGTACTAGTTAAAGCTCAGAATAGCCCTGAATGAATGACCAGAATGACCCTGATCATATTCAAACCACTCTCTCTCCCCGGAACACACTTACAGGATTTTTAACCTTTGTAAGGGTACTTTTTATAACAATATAATTACCTTATTAAATGTTTCTGTCGTTTTTGTCAAATATTTAAATATAACCAGTTTCTTCAGTCAATCACAATACTATAGACTACATTTAAAATTATTTACACAGGCTGTTTAATGCTGATCATGTACTGTATGTGCATTTACACAAAAACTGTATAATGTAAATAGCCTAGAAATTAAAAACACAGGAACTCATTAGTGAGTGAAGCTGCAATATCATGACAAAATCATTGTTGATTATTGCTCTTTATGTTGTAATAATGATTATTAATTTTGATTAATAGAAAGTTTTTTGGGGGGGAGCATGTCATATTCTGGTCTGTGTTAAACATAACTATACTTTGACATTTTGTTGTCCAACGTAAACTGCACACACTCACTGTGAGCACACACTCACCCCAAACATTCCTATGTAGTAACATATATAAAAAAAATAAACAACGGTTTCAAATTGTGTGTTTTCTGCATGGGTGTGTGTAATTTGCATTGTAGAGCAAAATGTCAAGCTTTGTCAAGATGTTTACATTATTTTACTCATTAATTGAAAAAAAAACATTATAAAATATAGGAAAATCTTGAGGGAAGCAGTGGAGAATTAGTCTTTATTAGTCAGGTTTTGGTATTAGTCATACCATTATAAAACTGCACTTTTCACGATTATTTAATTTACTATTAATTTATTCTTCATTATTGTCTATTCTGTATTATTCCACCCATGATATTACATATTCTACTTGCTATTATTCATCTATTGTTATTAATTTATTTATTATGGTAGTACACATACAATTTGTGCTATTATAAACCTATTATATCACTTATGTTATTGTGCTGTTGTACTCGCTTTTTATATTATTCACTTTACTGCAACTTGTACTACATATACTTTTTAATATTACATATCACTTTTACTATATGTTTACTGTGCACTGTATCAGTGCATATTAGTTTACCGCTGTAACTAAGTTTTATTTGATCCATAAAGGATTATCAGTTACACTTGTTATTGTTTGTTGTGGAGTTTATATCTGTATAGAGTGCTTTGAAAATAAAAAGCAGACTACCAGTGTATCACTTTTTGATTTGTATTCGCAGTATTTCAAAGGGAATGAGCTGTGTTCTGACCTGAGGCACAATACAAGCTAAAATGGTGGGGTTGAAGACCAGAGAAAGCAATGAAACAACTTAATTTAATTTAATGTACATTAAAATTACATTACATGTATATGTCACAGTTATACTACATTAATATTAGAATTGTTAACCGAAAAAATCAACCAAATCAACACGAGTGTAAGTGTGAGCTTTCACAATTTCTTAAGAAAATTAATAATTTTCCAAGCCTAACTAAATAACTGGAGGCAGAGTTATTTTTAACTCCATGTAGATCACAAACCACTGAAATCGGTTGATAAATGTAAACGTTATCGTGTTTTTATCCCGAAAAAAACGCAGCTCCCCCGTTTACCTCTATTTGTTTTTAAGGCATTCTTGCCCTCTCAAACATGGCGGACGCGTTGACGTATCGCAGCAACGGCTCAAAGCGGCCAATGAGGCGTCTAGGTATTTATATGTCTATGCGTCTCACAGCCTGCGGTCACAGTTGCCAACTCTCGCGAGACAAATAAGCAACCGCAGCTTCAAAAACAAGCCCAAAACAAGCCCAATATTTTTTTTTATGATTTATTATCAATATTATTTATTATCAATTATTTATTATCAATAAATGAGTCTGCAACATATTACACTGAAACCACTCTTTTATCTGAAAAGTAAAAACAGAAGCTATTTTACAAAAATTAGCAAACTGCAACAAAAGTGGGAACAAAACTCATCTCCAATCAGCTGTGAGCAGAATAGGATTGGAGAGATGGAAAAGGAGAAAAACACAAGAGCTTCAAAGTGGAGCTATAACATAGCCACATATTTATAGCCTAAAATATATAGGGGTCATTCTGTGGAAATGTCAATTTTTCTGTCCCTAGCCTTTACAGAAATATTACACTTGAAAAACACTTGGTTACATTTTTTTATATATATATTTTAAAATTAAACAATGTGTTATTTGAACAATTGCACCTTTTTGAGCCATCAATGTGGCAATATTTGTTTTTAATTAATTATAAATAATTCCAAGCACCACAAAACTGCTCGTCCCCACAGCCATGTACAGAGGGAACGTGCTTTATTTTGAGGTAAAAAACAGGTTTTTCTTCCATTTAAAATAAAATAATGTATTCATAACTATCAAATAAATGACCTAAAAAAATATTATAGAAAAATATATAAAATATTATATTAAATTATAATATATATTATATTAAAACAATATATAATATTATTAAAAAGAGTATAAAAAAGATTTTAAAAAATCATTAAACTGTCATTTATGTGTATCCATGAAGTCAAAAGTTAATCTAATAATGTGGTCTAACTCTAAATGTAAAAATAAGAAACACATTTTAAGACATCTTGCCATATCAGGCTATTCGAACCAAATGTATTTACTCAGTATTAGGATATGACTACTTGTTTTTTATTACAGCCCCTGATAATTAATACATTACAAAAACATTGTAAAAATGAGGCTAAAAGAAAGTCATCCTACTCCTCTACGTCTACTTCTATCATCGCTTGGATTACAGCGTCACGAGCCTTCTTTTTGAATGTGATTTTTCTCCAATAAGGGGCGGAACGTATGGCAAATTACGCTACGGCACTTATATTATTGCACTGGTTGGCTATTAACTGCGAGCAGACAGAGTGTCAATCAATGCATTGGAGAATACGGCGAACATAAATAAAGAAACGAAGTTGCTTGTCAGATTTCCCTAACAAGCAACCATATCTTTTAAAATAAGCCCAAAAAACCGCAACCCGCGACCAGGGATTTTTACCCACAACTTTACAAAAAAAGAAGCCCAAAGTCGCGTATAATAAGCGGCTATGGCTACTGTGCCTGCGGTGGACATCCAACCCGGTGTTGTACCGAAATCCGAACCCCCGTGAAAATCTTACCCTCGCATGCACGCGCCTCACACATTAATACGCAGTGCAGCAACTTTAAATGCATTTCGTCTATTTTTCTTCGTTTTTTACTGAATATTTTTCGATGTTCCACACAGCAAGCACCAACCCACGTAGGAGGGGACGTTCTCGCAACCTTGCGCAACGTTCCCTAAAAGTTCTCTAAAGGTGAGGAAAGTCCTGAACCTCTACAGAACATTAGGGACGTTCCTAAAACGTCCTCTTTTGGTTATGAATGTGCTGGTGCTGAATGTTCCTTACGTGACTTTAGGGGGACGTTCCATTTTGGTTATTTTTTGGTCACATAAGAATGTTACAAAGAGGACATTTGGGACTTTAACAGAACGTTCTCACATGGTCCTCTTTTAGTCATATAATAACATTCCCAATAGGGCGGCTGGAATGGCCTCCGCGGCCACAAAACAAGGAGCCGCCTGCCTCCCTTGTCGCAGATATGAAAGCGGTTGCTGAGGGACCCTGTGAGGGCCCCTGATTCGTCATGCCCAAATGAAGCCTCAGCTTCCTAGCTAGCCCTGGAGGGCTTCCTGTTCCTGTGGGCTGTCCTGTCCTGTCTGTCTGGCCCCGGAGGGCTTTCCTGTCTTGTCTTGTACTGTTCTGTGTGTCCAGCCCCGGAGGGCTCCTGATACCCCCTAACTTCCCCAGGGAAATTTTTTTGGGGGTAGAAGGGTTCCAGCTGGAGTGGCCTGGCCGAGGGACGAGGCCACGGCCATGAATGACCACCTGCCATGGCCTCCTGAGCTCCCTACACCGCCATGGCCTCCTGAGCTCCCTACACCGCCATGGCCTCCAGAGCTCCCAGCTCCGCCATGGCCTCCATTGTCTGTTCCGCTCTGGAGGTCCCCGTCCTGTGTTCCTGTCCGTGTTTGTCCTGAGGGGCCTCCAGAGCGCCCACCCCCCCTCCCCGGTGGAACTGTTACGGCATGGGACACGCCTTCCGGGAGGGGGGAGTTATGTCAGGGTTCTGTTGTGTGTGTCATGTGTTCCCGCCTCTTGTGTCCATATTTGGTTTGTTTCCTGTCCTTGTTTCATGTCATTATGAGTTAAGTATGTTCCAGCTGTGTTTGTCTCATTATGTGTTAATTACCCTGTGTATTTAGTTCCTGTCTTTTGAGTTTGATTTCGTCTGGTCTACTCGTTACTTCCCGGTGTATCTTGTCTGTAAGTCCTGCCTTGTCCTGCCTTGTCCTGCCTTGATGTCATTAAAGACTATTATTTGAGTTTAAGTCCTCGTCTGCGTGTTCCTGTATCCTCCCTTGTGTGTGCACCGTGACACCAATATGGTCCTCTGTTAGTCATATAATAACGTTCCAGATATAACTTTAGGAGGATGTTCCAGTTTGGTTATTTTTTGGTCACATGAGAACATTACAAAGAGGACATTTGAGACGTTAACAGAACGTTCTCACATGGTCCTCTTTTAGTTATATAATAACGTTCCCAATATGACGTTAGGAGGACGTTCTATATTGGTTTTATCTGTGGTCACATAGCAACGCTACAAAGAGGACATTTGGGACGTTAACAGAACGTTCCCATATGGTCCTCTGTTAGTCATATAATAACATTCCAGATATGACTATCGGAGGATGTTCTGTATTATTCTATGGTCACATAACAACGTTACAAAGAGGACGTTTGGGACGTTAACAGAACGCTCCCATATGGTCCTATTTTAATATATAATAACGTTCCATATATGACTTTAGGAGGATGTTCTGTATTGGTTATTTTATGGACACATACAGTAGCAACGATACAAAGAGGACGTTTGGGACGTTAACAGAATGTTCCCATATGGTCCTCTTTTAGTCATATAATAACGTTCCCAATATGACTTTAGGAGGAAGTTCTATATTGGTATTCTATGGTCACATAGCAACGTTAAAAAGAGAACATTTGGGACGTTAACAGAACGCTCCCATATGGTCCTATTTTAATATATAATAACGTTCCATATATGACTTTATACATAGCAACGTTAAAAGGAGAACATTTGGGACGTTAACAGAACATTCCCTTACGGTTCCCTTTTAGTCAGATGGGGACGTTTCATTCACAACTGTGCTGCAACATATCTTCCTGGCCCATTTGGGAATATTGGAAGCACCCATTTCAATTATAGGTGTAATGCTAAATTCTCATTTTACATATAAGTAAATCCTTACTATCTGTAATTTCCCTATATTTGTGGACAATTGGATACCTTGCGTTTTAAACCAATCACAAAGGTCCTGGGAGCAGAGGGGAGGGATCCACCTATGCATGGCAGCATCAGTTAAACCAGACTGAGGCTTTATTTTTTCTTCATCAGCAGAGAGCCAACACGATTCTTCTATGGTGAGTAACCTTATGTCTGCTAATTTAATTATCTATCATGGAAAGTTATTTTAATAATAGTTTTCTGAAAAAGAAGCAAAGTACAATTACTACTTATCTGAACTAAGCTAATGTTGTGAACATACCTTGCTAAACCAAAGTGAGTATTAAAGTTTAGCAACATAAGCTCATGGGAATTCGTATTTATGGGGTTCTACAATTAAACGTACAGTACATGTTTGCATAGACACTGATATAGCTTATTGACAACATAAATCCTTATAAATATTGCAATCGCGGCATTAATATTTTTATTATATTTGTTGTCATACCAAGGCAATATGTTTTCAAGTGCATTTATTAAATTAAGTTTACTCATTTACTTAATATGAAATAATATTTCAGTCTGTTCTGTGTGATTTCTGCTGTCAACTCATTTCGAACAATAACATGTTCAACAAGACTACAAACCCTTAAAATTAATAACATTTCTGTAATTATTTAACCATTTTTATGAAATATTTATTTTGTTTGCCATGGGACATAAAAGCCATTTTCTCCAACATGCTGTGACTGACTATAGAACTATAAAACACACCAAAAACGCAACATAATTACAAAAGGAATCCATTTTATTTGTGCGCTGTAATCCAAGTCTTCTGAATTCATACGACTGGGAAGACCAGACCCAAATTCAACCTTTTATTCAGCGATCTTCATCCATCCTCAGCGACCTTATAAACATCAAAGCCTGTGTGCTGACGCGCTCGTTCCAAATTCAAAATTTGCCACTTCAACGAGAATGAGGTCTCTGCAGAGCAACAAAAGGCGTGCCTCAATTTTGGGGCGTTTTCCAACTGGGTAGGCGTTTTTCAACCTCTGTGCCTGGTTTGCTAAAACTTGAGTGGGCGATTCCTAATATTTGAATACGCTTTTCCCATCAGATATGAGTGATAAAGCGAGAAAGCGGTGAAATGAGGAGAGAGATCACCTGTCCTGCATATGGATGTAAGTGGATTTTTGTAAATTCTCATTTTGTCTAAGTTAACGTTTTAATTAGTTTGTGTAAATTTGCTTGCATGATTACGTTAGACAGAAAAAGCTCCAAGAGGTCTGCCACTTACAATCTATCGCTAACCATTATTAGCAAACATTCGCTAACTTTTTGGTGCATAAGTTTGTTACTTTAGTGTTGATAGTGGTAGTTTGCTTAATTTTTTCCTGTCGGCGCATTCTAATATAAAAATGACTAGTTAGCTTGTCAGACTAGAAAACACTACATAAATAAGTTAATAAATAGTTGTAAACAAATGTTAATGGACTATTCCACCAAATAGGTGCCATTTATGTCCCCAGGACATTATGGCCCGGTTTCACAGACAGGGCTTAGCCTAAACCAGGATTAGTCCATAGTTCAATTAGGACATTTAAATAATTTTCATAAACATGCTTTGAAAAAAACATTACTGGTGTTCATCTTGAGACAAAACAAAGGCACTGATATATTTTAAGATCAGTCAGTGCAAGTTTATTTCAGTTGGAACAGCTCAGACTTACATTTTAGTCTAGGACTAGGCTTTAAAATTGTTTGTGAAACCGGGGGGTATAGGTACTAATATGTACAAAAAATAACTATAAATACATTTTATTAAGGAAAGTGTTGTGCACATTAATCTAACTGCAAATTAGCAGCACCTGATCCACCACGAGAAACTCCTTCACTGCCACCAGCAGCACCTGATCCACCACGAAAAACTCCTCCTCTGCCACCAGCAGCACCTGATCCACCACGAGAAACTCCTTCACTGCCCCCAGCAGCACCTGATTCACCACGAAAAACTCCTTCTCTGCCACCAGCAGCACCTGATCCACCACGAGAAACTCCTTCTCTGCCACCAGCAGCACCTGATCCACCACGAAAAACTCCTTCTCTGCCACCAGCAGCACCTGATCCACCACGAGAAACTCCTCCTCTGCCACCAGCAGCACCTGATCCACCACGAGAAACTCCTTCACTGCCCCCAGCAGCACCTGATCCACCACGAAAAACTCCTTCTCTGCCACCAGCAGCACCTGATCCACCACGAGAAACTCCTTCACTGCCACCAGCAGCACCTGATCCACCACGAGAAACTCCTTCACTGCCACCAGCAGCACCTGATCCACCACGAAAAACTCCTTCTCTGCCACCAGCAGCACCTGATCCACCACGAGAAACTCCTTCACTGCCCCAACCAGCACCTGATCCACCACGAGAAACTCCTTCGCTGCCACCAGCAGCACCTGATCCACCACGAGAAACTCCTTCGCTGCCACCAGCAGCACGTCATCCAGCAGCTCCTCCAGTGATTAAAAGAAAGCAAATCACTGTGAGGTGTCCTCACTGTGGAGTGAGTCTAAATTCTAAAAATTTGAAAAAACACATTGAGCGGAAACATCAACCTATACATCTCGTATCTTCAACTTATCATTTACCAACACAGTGTGTTGATAAAAAGAATGGGATATATGTTGTAGCAAAATCATTTCGTGGGCCCTGTATTCCCATGTTGCAGTATGCTCTCTATGTCATCTTGGGGGGAACATTTGACTTTTCAGAGGTGGGTTTTCCAAGCTCATTAAAAAACATTCTGTAAGTTTAAGAATTGTTTTGATAAACTTGTGCTTTTTCCAACTATAGTCAGACATACCAAGTATAAGAAGATGGTGGTCTGTCCTTTTGCTGGAGAAATTCCCACCAAGGTGTTTGTCTCTTTCTTTTTCATTTCCCTTGTTATTAGTCCTTTTCTAAAAAATAATGACAAGGATGGCAAAATGCCTTTACAGTTAGTGACTTTTTTTTAGTTGTCATATCTTCATGCAATGAAACTTGATATACTGTGTTATTAATGTGTTTTTATGTCATAAATTTATCAAGATCGGTCATGGAAATCCAGCAAAGAAAGAGAAGGCGGACTGACAAGCCACACAAAACTGGTATGATTTATTTTGTTTGAGGTGCTCTATTATTTATAGTAAATGTTGACTGTCATTTACTGATGTTCTTCATTTGGCCCTTCATAGTGGCAACCGTTGACCAACCCCTGAACATACAGGAGGCATGTATTTGCTATTACTCAATTTATAAAATGCAAGGGAATCATTATAACCACAAGAAGTTCAGATTGTTATGTTTTGTTCATGTATAGCTTCCTCCGCTGGTCCTTCGTGAAATCTTACTGGAGGTTGTGCTTCAAGATGGTGATGTTGCAATTGGCTCCCTTGCCCTCACCTGCAGGTGCTTCAACAGCATTGTGAGCATGGAAAGTTTCCGCTGAGAGGCTCACTGTCGGTGGTTGGACAGTAAGTTTTATTAGTGTCACTGTTTGGTTAATCACAGCTCTCTCTGTTTTTTCTCAGTTATGTATGGTTGAATATGTTTAAGACCATGATGAGGTCAGCTGACAACTTTTTTTTTTTTTTTTTTTCTTCAGGTGTCGTGAACTGGAAGGCATTCAGTGAAAATTTCAGAAACCTGTACAGGGTTCCATACAGTCTATCCAGATGTCTCCATTGTGAGACTACATACAAAGACTGTGGTGAAGGCTACAGAGGAAGAGGGCAAAGAGGTGTGATGCAGGGGTTATTTGGCTCTGATGACTTCCAAGGATACTGCGGAAGTGACTGTTTCTATGAGGCTGGAGGAAGCATCTAATGTTTCATGCAATGTGTTCCTCATGTTTGAACTTGCCACATTTATTGCTTATTTTATTTTATTGGATTCTCTCTTTTTTACTATTACATTAAGTAGAGAATGCGGCATTTATTGATATAGTTTTTCATCATATTGGTTACAGTATCTATACGGTCAATAAAGTGATGCTAATGTTTAAAGTTTTCAGAGTCATCATTCTAAGTTAACACATTTTACCTTAATTTAAAGGTTAATACGTTTTATTTTATATATTGTTGTGAACTTGGTTCTTCTAAAGTGTAGAAAACTCAGAAGAGAAGACCAGGAGAAATCGGATTGGATCGTCAGTAGGATTCTTTATTGAGAACACAAGCTGTTGGTCTGTAGTCATCGAAATCTCCAACTCAAGCAACTTTACAAGGTCATTTTATAGGCATTTCTGGAGGAGGGACTCTTGGAGGTGGAGACAAACCCAATAATCAAATGCATAGACACTAATCCAATCAACCTAACGAATCAACGTCTGGGCCAGGGGGCTCCGAAAGATAGACACTAATCCAATCAACCTAACGAATCAACGTCTGGGCCAGGGGTTCTTTGAATCAACGTCTGGGTTCTTTGAATCTCTGCCAATCAACATGACTTGATTGAGACAGAGCACAGTTGATAATGAGAATCTAAGTTAAACATTTAAATATAATTTGTAATCCCACAATATCATTTAATGTAAGCTACAAATATCACTTAAATATCAGTCATTACATATAAATATCATATTTTGAAAAATACAGGTGAGAAAGACCAATACAATCATTTTCACCATTGCTTTACAGTAGGATTTGGTAACTTTATTGAAAATTGCTATTAATTTTCCTTGTTAATCACCGTTACAACTTGATTTATGTTGTGTTGTTCACACACACACACAAAATGAAAATAAAACAGTAATGTAATTATAAATAGTTGAGTAATAAAGTAATTTTTAATACTTTTAGCTTTTATTAAGGTTTACATTTAGAGAAAAATTGCATGCAGGTAGGAGAGAATATTATAAAATATAATACACACTCACGGGCTATTATATACAAGATCTGTATCTTATAACATAAGAACGGGAAATTTGGTTTATGAAAGAATTCCATATTAAAGATCTCTCAGTAGTTTAATGTAACACTTTTTTTTTTTTTTTAAAGAAAATAGGTACTGTAGCCTATATTTTATACACATATTTTATTTTGACATAAATGTTGTCGCGATATCGACATAATAGTAAAAATCAAGAAAAAACGAGAAATAATAATAACGCATTTCCGCTTCTGTACGGGCTTCCATACGGTCTTGATTGGATGGTTGGAAAATGCCTAGACCGGTTGGAAAACGCCCAATAATTGGAAAACACCTTCTTGTTGTTCCGCAGAGACCTATACTTGACTTCAACTGACTACAGCAGTAAAATCGACCGCTCATTGGTCCTCGCCTACTTCGTCACAGATTGCGTCATGCCGTGCTTCTGGTGAGGTACATTTGAATGATGCACGAGAGGATCGGGATGGTAATCTGAATAATATTTTCAGCAATTAACAACTTAAATTCTGCTCTGTACCTCACACAAAACTATTGTATTTCACCTGCGGCTGCAACGCATCATCATTTTGACTACTTTTGGTAATGTTTTTGACATTTTTGCAGTAAATTATTGGAATTGCACTTGTCTGTCCGTCATGCTTTTATTTATAGCATCACTGTAAGAAATGGCTGTGGTTAGGTTTAAAGGTAGGAGTGGGATTAGCGACCCAAAATATTTTTTGTAATGCTATGTTGTTACAAAAATGGTAATTTCCTTGCATATTTCTGTCTATTACGTTTCATATGTTTTATATTCGTTATTAAATGCGTTTGTTTGGGTTTGGGGGTAAGGGGTCTAAAAGTGTAAATTTCTTATCGATAAAATAATTAAAAAAAATAATTTATATTTGATATAAAAGATTTGTACATATTTTACGTTTTTAACTGACCAGGCTCAGATCAAACAAGACGTTTGTGGATCAGAATTTTTTGTTTCTTTTCGGTTGTTTATCTAAGTTATTAACTAATTAATTACATTTTTACAGTAGTCTTTTCTTTTTGCACCCATTTTGGTATTTTCTTTGATTAGAAACGAATACCGTACTGCAGTGTGATAACGACCCGGGCAGTCACAAGGAGGATCGACAACGAAGTTGGAGTCCAAAGGGTTATTTATTTAGAGCAGACGTGCAAATAAATAGGTTTAAGAGTTTAAAACAAAGATTGCAATAAAAACAGTCTAAAACTAGAACTGCAAGTATTAAAAACAGTACCAACTCCCCTCTTCAACGTTGAGGCTGTTGTTTCACATGATTCACAGCCACAGTTGCCAACTCTCGCGAGACAAATAAGCAACCGCAGCTCCCAAAACAAGCCCAATATTTTTTTGATGATTTATTATCATCAATATTATTTATTATCAATTATTTATTACCAATAAATGAGCCTGCAACATATTACACTGAAACCACTCTTTTATCTGAAAAGCAAAAACAGAAGCTATTTTACAAAAATTAGCAAACTGCAACAAAAGTGGGAACAAAACTCGTCTCCATTCACCTGTGAGCAGAATAGGATTAGAGAGATGGAAAAGGAGAAAAGCACAAGAGCTTCAAAGGGGAGCTGTAACATAGCCACATATTTATAGCCTAAAATATATAGGGGTCATTCTATGGAAATGTCAATTTTTCTGTCCCTAGCCTTTACAGAAATATTACACCAGAAAAACAATTGGTTACAATTTTATATATATATATTTTAAAATGAAACAATGTGTTATTTGAACAATTACACATTGAGCCATCAATGTGGCAATATTTATTTTTAATTAATTATAAAGAATTCCAAGCACCACAAAACTGCTCGTTCCCACAGCCATGTACAGAGGAAACGTGCTTTATTTGAGGTCAAAAACAGGTTTTTCTACCATTTAAAATAAAATAATGTATACATAACTATCAAATAAATGACATAAAAAAACTAAATGCCACATAAATATTATAGAAAAATATATTAAATATTATATTAAATTATAATATATATTATATTAAAAAATAAAATATTCTATAATATTATTAAAAAGATTATAAAAAAGTTTTTAAAAATTCATTAAACTGTCATTTATGTGTATTCATGAAGTCAAAAGGTAATCTAATAATGTGGTCTAAGTTTAAATGTTAAAAAAAGAAATACATTTTAAGACATCTTGCCATACCAGGCTATTCGAACCAAATGTATTTACTCTTAGTATTAGGACATGCTACTTGTTTTTTTATTACAGCCCGTGATAATTAATACATTACAAAAACATTGTAAAAATTAGGCTAAAAGAAAGTCACCCCACTCCTCTACGTCTACTTCTATCATCGCTTGGATTACAGCATCACGCGCCTTCTTTTTGAATGTGATTTTTCTCTAATGAGGAGGCGGAACATTTGGCAAATTACTCTACGGCACTTATTTCACTGGTTGGCTATTAACTGCGAGCAGACAGAGTGTCAATCAATGCATTGGAGAATACGTCAAACATAAATAAAGAAACGAAGTTGCTTGTCAGATTTCCCTAACAAGCAACCATATTTTTTAAAATAAGGCCAAAAAACCGCAACCAGGGATTTTTTCCCGCAACTTTACAAAAAAAGAAGCCCAAAGTCGCGTATAATAGCTTACACGGACTTGGCAACTGTGTTCACAGCAATACAATCTTGTCCCAAGTGCCTCTATCCGTCCACTGCCTTACTATTAGTGGCGGCCATCTTAAATACATTTTTTTTCCCCGTTCACCAATTTGGAACATACCATTTTTTATAAGAAACTTTTGACTCCTATGATATACAGGAGATGTAGAAACAAGAGTTTAAGTAGATAGATCCAATTAAAATACAATAGAAAAGAGAATGGATAACCCAAAACTTTTGCTCCAACACTTACATACACTAAGCACTTTTTTTTTTTTTGCTCTTCCTAGAACCACGCCTACTTAGCTAGAAGAGGAAATACAAACAAGCAGAACCAACATTAACAGTGAATACAGTGATGGAAGAAAATTTCCAAGTCTCTCCATCACATGCAGTGAATGCAATGTTTTCATGCTGTGCCCTTTTCTGTGCTTTCCAGACCCTGCCATGTACCCTGCCCTCTTCATACAGGCTGTCATGATGTCATCTCAGAAGGTAGGCTCATCTTGCAAAAAGGGTTATCAAATTTGCAGCAGCATATTGCTGACAGGCCAGAAAAAGGGATCAATGTCATGTTATAATGTCATACATTACCAGTTAAAAGTGTTTGAACAGTAAGATTTTTAAGTTTCTTAAAGAAGTCTCTTCTGCTCACCAAGCCTGCATTTATTTGATCCAAAGTACAGCAAAAACAGTAACATTTTGAAATATTTTTACTATTTAGAATAACTGTTTTCTATTTGAATATATTTTAAAATGTAATGTATTCATGTGATTTGAAAGCATCATTACTCCAGTCACATGATCCTTCAGAAATCATTCTAATATTCTTATTTGCTGCTCAAAACACATTTATTATTATTATTATGATGAAAACATCTGAGTATAATTTTTTTCAGGTTTCGTTGATGAATAGAAAGTTTAGAAGAACAGCATTTATCTAAAACATATATTTTGTAACATTATAAATGTATTTATCATCACTTTTGATCATTTTGAAGCATCTTCTATATTTCTATAATCCCCCCATATATACTGACTCCAAGCTTTTGAAAGGTATAGTGATAAATGCTGATCTTTGGATCTTTCTATTCATCAAAGGATCCTGAAAAAATCTACTAAATACTCAACTGTTTTAAGTATTGATAATAATAATAATAAATGTTTCTTGAACAGCAAATCAGCATATTAGAATGATTTCTGAAGGATCGTGTGACACTGAAGACTGGAGTAATGATGCTGAAAATGTAGCTTTGATCACAGGAATAGATTAAATTTTAAAATATATTCAAATAAGAAGCAGTTATTTTAAATAGTAAAAATATTTCACAATATTACTGCTTTTGCTGTCATTTGGATCAAATAAATGCAGGCTTGGTGAGAAGAGACTTTAAAAACACTAAAAAACATTAATAATCTTACTGTTAAAAAACTTTTGACTGGTTGTGTAAGTTTATAGTTTTAACAAGATGTTTTTCACCTTATAAAAATATTTTTGTTATTAGGATATACAAAAATATTTTATAGCAGGAAACTTTTCTATACAATTGTGTTAAACCGAAGCATGCAATATAGAAATAATCAAATTGTGTATATTGTGTATTAAAAAATAATGTGTATTAAGAAATGTCAATGTTGCACACGGAAAAGTAAAAATAAATAAATCTTGAGATAAATACATGTGGGAATAAATAAATATATACGTATATAAAATAAATGAATGCATAAATAAATAAATAAATAAATTAATTAAATATAAAAAAGATGAAAGAATAAATAAGTTAAAATAAAAATAAATACAGAAAATAATCAATAAATAAAAAAGGTAATAAAATTAATTCAGGATAAAATTTTATTACAAGTGAATTATATTTATTTCATACAATCATTTATTCCTTTATTTATTTTTCTATTACATTTATTTATTTATCTATCTATATTTGGTATTATGCAAAAGACTTAGGCCAGTAGTATTTTCACCAACAAAAAAACTGTTTTAAGTTCGTTATTTCTATCTTTTGCTGTAGTTTGTCAGTGGAAATATCAGTTTACATTTCCAAACATTCATTTTGCCATTAATTGTAATAATCCAGTGAGATTTTTGTTTGCACAAGGAGTCTGACAACAGCCAGTTCTCCACACAGAGATCTGATCTGATCATCATCAGTCTGTCTGGAATGACATGAAGAAACAGAACAAACTGAGACAGACTAAATACAGAAGAACTGTGTCTCCAAGACGCTTCAAGAAAGCTACCTGCAAAGCTACCTGAATAACTATGCGCAAGTGCACCGAGGGCAAAAGCTGCTTTAAACACAAAGGATGGTCACAACAAATGTTGATTTAATTTAATTAATAGAAGTTAATTGATAAATTACATCTATTTATGAGATTATTGTTGACAGCATCCTCAACAGAATTTTCACACAAGTGCCTAGAACTTTTAACAGTACTGTAGCTTTGTAGATAGGTCTTTTGAAGCATCTAAGAGACGTTGCCACAGTTCTTCTGGATTTAGTCTGTCTCAGTTTGTTCTGTTTCTTCACTTCATTCCAGACAGCCTGGATGATGTGATTTTATATATATATACACACAGCTGTGCTGATAAGTTTACATACTACAAATGAATTTATAAAAACTACCCTGTTCAAACGTTTACATACCCTTGAATCTTAATACTGTGTGTTGTTTCCTGAGTGATCCACGATTGTTTTTGTTTTGTGATAGTTGTTCATGAGTCCCTTGTTTGTCTTGAGCAGTTCAACTGCCTGCTGTTCTTCAGAAAAATCCTCCTGCTCCTGCACATTCTTTGTTTTCCAGCATCTTCTGCATATGTGAACTCTTTCCAACAGTGACTGTATGATTTTGAGATCCTTATTCAGGACAGTACTACATACAAAATAACATGCAATTTTCATGATCCCTGGTATTTTGTTAAAATTCTGAACATTTTGCATATTCTGCAAGTGGTATGTGAACTTATGAGCAAAACTGTATATGTGTATACACACACACACACACACACACACATAAATATATATATATATATAATTTATGTTTTTGTTTTGTTTTGTTTTTGCAGGTTTGGTCCTCTATACTTATACACCTAAGTGTAATTAAAAGCAATTAATTGAAGTGATTGCTAAATATTGTTATTTGCTTTTTTTCAGGCAGCGGAAGAACAACTTGGGACAACTCCTGAAGATGGAGACAGTGACTGACAAACGCACAGGCACACACTGAATATATAATAAATATAAATTGTTATTTTCCAATTTTTCCATTATTTGGACACATTTTGGTGCTTTACTGTGGAAATTGTCATGGCAATAAAGCCAATTTGAACTGAATTGAATTGACTGAGTTCCCCCCTCTCTATCTCTCCCACCCTTCCTATGCATGACCATATTTAATAAGAGTAAAGCTCAAGTACATAAAATGTTTCTTTCTCATGAAATGTTATTTGCAATGCAGAAGACAGATTTTCATGTGTTAGAGCTTTATTGCAGAGCAAGTCATGTTAGAGCTTCAATGCACCTAATCACTAGTTTAAAGCTTCTAAGAACACTAATGCTGTGTTTAGTGCAACTAAGCAAATGAAGAGAGTGCAAGGCCACAGATGCTGAAAAGCTTCTTTCTCAGTGAGAGAAAGTTGCTCAAGTACATAAAAGATGTTTCTTTCTCATGAAATGAAATGTTATTTGCAATGCAGAAGAGAGATTTTCATGTGTTAGAGCTTTATTGCAGAGCAAGTCATGTTAGAGCTTCAATGTACAGAATCACTAGTTTAGAGCTTCTAAGAACACTAATGCTGTGTTTAGTGCAACTAAGCAAATGAAGAGAATGCAAGGCCACGGATGCTGAAAAGCGTCTTTTTCAGTGAGAGAAAGTTGCTAAATGCAGTTTTAAGAGTAAAGCTCAAGTACATAAAATATGTTTCTTTCTCATGAAATTAAATGTTATTTGCAATGCAGAAGACAGATTTTCATGTGTTAGAGCTTTTTTGCAGAGCAAGTTATGTAAGAGCTTCAATGCACAGAATCACTATTTTAGAGCTTCTAAGAACACTAATGCTGTGTTTAGTGCAACTAAGCGTATGAAGAGAATGCAAGGCCACATATGCTGAAAAGCTTCTTTCTCAGTGAGAGAAAGTTGCTTAATGCAATTTTAAGAGTAAAGCTCAAGTACATAAAATATGTTTCTTTCTCATGAAATGAAACGTTATTTGCAACGCAGAAGACAGATTTTCATATGTTAGAGCTTTTTTACAGAGCAATAGAGCTTCAATGCATTGAATCACTAGTTTAGAGCTTCTAAGAACACTGATGCTGTGTTTAGAGCAACTAAGCAAATGAAGAGAATGCAAGGCCACAGATGCTGAAAAGCTTCTTTCTCAGTGAGAGAAAGTTGCTTAAAGCAATTTCAAGAGTAAAGCTCAAGTACATAAAATATGTTTTTCTCATGAAATTAAATGTTATTTGCAACGCAGAAGACAGATTTTCATGTGTTAGAGTTTTATTGCAGAGCAAGTCATGTTAGAGCTTCAATGCACCTAATCACTAGTTTAAAGCTTCTAAGAACACTAATGCTGTGTTTAGTGCAACTAAGCAAATGAAGAGAATGCAAGGCCACAGATGCTGAAAAGCATCTTTTTCAGTGAGAGAAAGTTGCTAAATGCAGTTTTAAGAGTGAAGCTCAAGTACATAAAAGATGTTTCTTTCTCATGAAATGAAATGTTATTTGCAATGAAGAAGACAGATTTTCATGTGTTACAGCTTTATTGCAGAGCAAGTCATATTAGAGCTTCAATGCATTGAATCACTAGTTTAGAGCTTCTAAGAACACTAATGTTGTGTTTAGAGCAACTAAGCAAATGAAGAGAATGCAAGGCCACAGATGCTGAAAAGCTTCTTTCTCAGTGAGAGAAAGTTGCTTAATGCAATTTTAAGAGTAAAGCTCAAGCATATAAAAGATGTTTCTTTCTCATGAAATGAAATGTTATTTGCAATGCAGAAGAGAGATTTTCACGTGTTAGAGCTTTATTGCAGAGCAACTCATGTTAGAGCTTCAATCCACAGAATCACTAGTTTAGAGCTTCTAAGGACACTAATGCTGTGTTTAGTGCAACTAAGCAAATGAAGAGAATGCAAGGCCACAGATGCTGAAACGCTTCTTTCTCAGTGAGAAAAAGTTGCTTAAAGCAATTTTAAGAGTAAAGCTCAAGCATATAAAAGATATTTCTTTCTCATGAAATTAAATGTAATTTGCAATGCAGAAGACAGATTTTCATGTGTCAAGTCAAGTCAAGTCACCTTTATTTATATAGCGCTTTTAACAATACAAATTGTGACAAAGCAACTGCACAATATTAAAATGGGAAAATAGTGTCAATAATGTAAAATGACAAGATTAAACACTCAATTTTCAGTTAAAGGCATTTCATTATTGAATTCAGTGATGGCATCGTCCAGCTCAGTTCAGTTCAAAAAGTTTCTGTTCAATCAAGTCGACGATATTGCTGGAAATGAAGTGTCCCCAACTAAGCAAGCCAGAGGCGACAGTGGCAAGGAACCAAAACTCCATTGGTGACAGAACGGAGAAAAAAACCTTGGGAGAAACCAGACTCAGTCGGGGGGGGGGGGGGGGGGGGGGGGTTTCTCCTCTGGCCAGACAACACAGCAGTTCAATTCCAACTGCTGCAAAGTCAGATTGGAGGGCTCAACTGGTTCCCGAGGTATTTTCCTGATGGCTGTCTAGGTGACGGGATCCTCACTGGGTGTCTGTCTCTGGGGCTCATCTAGGTGTCCTGGTCTCCGCTGACGTTCAGGGCTGTAGAGGTCGTCTCTAGGTGCTGATCCACCATCTGATCTGGTGAATGCAGTGACCTCGGAATAAGAAAGAAACAGACTAATATTAGCGTAGATGTCAATCTTTTTACGATGTAACAAGTACATCATGTGTTATGGGAAGTGTTCCCGGTTCCGGTTGATCTAATTAATGCAGCCTAACAATCCTTTAACGGATTTGAATAATAGAAGTGTATTAGTGTGTTATGTGTACGCCAGGTTAAAGAGATGGGTCTTTAATCTAGATTTAAACTGACAGAGTGTGTCTGCCTCCCGAACAGTGTTTGGTAGATTGTTCCAGAGTTTGGGCGCTAAATAGGAAAAAGATCTGCCGCCCGCAGTTGATTTTGATATTCTAGGTATTATCAAATGGCCAGAGTTTTGAGAACGCAGCGGACGTGAAGGACTATAATGCGATAAGAGCTCGCTCAAGTACTGAGGAGCTAAACCATTCAGGGCTTTATAAGTAATTAACAAGATTTTAAAATCTATACAATGTTTAGTAGGGAGCCAGTGCAGTGTTGACAGAACCGGGCTAATGTGCTCATACTTCCTGGTTCTAGTAAGAACTCTAGCTGCTGCATTTTGAACCATCAAATTTGTTTATTAAGCATGCAGAACAACCACCCAATAAAGCATTACAATAATCTAACCTTGAGGTCATAAACGCATGAATTAATATTTCTGCATTTGACATTGAGAGCATAGGTCTCAGTTTAGATATATTTTTAAGATGAAAAAAATGCAGTTTTACAAATGCTAGAAACGTGGCTGTCAAAGGAGAGATTACTATTAAATAGCACACCTAGGTTCCTGACTGATGACGAAGAATTTACAGAGCAGCCATCAAGTGTTAGACAGTGTTCTAGGTTATTACTTGTGGGGGTTTTAGGTCCGATAATTAACACCTCTGTTTTTTCAGAATTTAGCAGTAAGAAATTACTCGTCATCCAGTTTTTTATATCGACTATGCATTCCATAAGTTTCTCAATTTGTTGTGTTTCACCAGGCCGTGAAGAAATATAGAGCTGAGTATCATCAGCATAACAGTGAAAGCTAACCCCGTGTTTCCTAATGATATTTCCCAAGGGTAACATATAAAGTGTGAAAAGTAACGGCCCTAGTACTGAGCCTTGAGGAACTCCATACTGCACTTGTGATCGATATGATACCTCTTCATTTACTGCTACGAATTGATGGCGGTCAGATAAGTACGATTTGAACCATGCTAATGCACTTCCACTAATGCCAACAAAGTTTTCTAGTCTATTCAAAAGAATGTTGTGATCGATAGTGTCGAACACAGCGCTAAGATCCAGTAGAACTAATAGAGAGATACAACCACGATCAGATGATAAGAGCAGGTCATTTGTAACTCTAATGAGAGCAGTCTCAGTACTATGATACGGTCTAAATCCTGACTGGAAATCCTCACAGATATAATTTTTCTCTAAGAAGGAATATAATTGTGAGGATACAACCTTTTCTAATATCTTTGACAGAAAAGGGAGATTCGAGATCGGTCTGTAATTAACTAGATCTTTGGGGTCAAGTTGTGGTTTTTTAATGAGAGGCTTAACCCTCTGGGGTCTGAGGTGATTTTGGGGCCCTTGAGATGTTTTGACATGTCCTGATATTTGTGCTTATTTCAGCTACTTATAACATACTATTGACCAACATGTATTTGTTTTTGTATTCAGCACAAACTTTGCTACAATATTATGTGACCAAGATGGATGTACATGTTTGCATTTTTTTAGAAAAAAAATATTATGCGTGGTTAGTAAGTTTTGGGGGGAAAAATTTAGCTGAAATAAGGCCATAAAACCCACACTAAATAGTCCTGAATAAGACTTTTGAGTAATCAGTCTTGTAGGCTAGAATATTTACTTCACAATTAAGTGAGAATCATTCTGCTTACTCATTTACAGAAAACAATATATTGATTAAAATTTTTTAAGACATGTTTTGTGATTGAAAGCCTATATGCGAGGGAGTGGCAATGGCCTTGAATATTAAGTGATTCTCACCTGAGACACAAAGGGCCCTCCCATAATGGACCCTAATGGCCCATCAGTGTGACTGACTTTGAGGCAGGTAAGAGAGAATGTGAGGAGATTGAACAAATGTTTTTTTTTTATTATTTGTATTTTATTTACAACACCGTATAATCAAAACATACATAATGAAGGTCAAAGACACATTATTGTGCACACTGATCTAACCACAGAGATGTGAACAGACTTTGAGTCATTCCTGCAACAGATTCTGTTCAACAAGTGACACAAGTAAATCATGCCTGATATTTACGTGTGTTATTTGAGTGTTTCTGCTACTTTCCATGGATTCAAGAAGAAAAAAAAACATAATCAGTGGTCAAGGAGCTTGTTTTACCATATAATATCAGTGTAGTTGGACATCTGATGTTGGTACAGCACTCTCAGAGGAAAACAGTTTGAAGAAAGTCATCAGGATTCATCATCTGTGGTGCAGGTATCTGATTCAATAAAATACAAACAACCAAAAAAACCCCCATTTGTGAGCATGTTAATATCAGGAGCATCTTTTTATATATATGTTTTATAGACTCACGCATGCTTTGTACTATCGTAAACAAAAAAATACATTTTATATCTGAGAAACTAATTATTATTGTTTAGAAAAAAACAACTATGATTTTGTAGTCATATAGCCTAGTATGTATGATTTTATAGTAGCTGTTATGATTCCGTATCCATAGACTCACGCATGCTTTGTACTATCGTAAACAAAAAAATACATTTTATATCTGAGAAACTAATTATTATTGTTTAGAAAAAACGAACTATGATTTTGTAGTCATATAGCCTAGTATGTATGGCATTGTACTACAAAAGATGTACTTTGTACTATAAAGAAAGGATATTTTATATCTGAGAAACTAATTATTATAGTTTAGCACGCTATTAAATCCATTTGTGAACATTAAACATTTTTCTAAACATTGTAGCATTCATCATGTTGTCGTTTGGGAAAAAAAAATAAACGCATTCAAGTTTGAGTCACAATAACACGTTAACTAATGCAAAAAAAGAAACATTACTTACTCATCAGATCGCTCTTCTCTTCTGGATGAACTCTTGCTCTTATTTTGAGGCAAATCCAGCTTTTATTCAGCATTTCTTCTTCCAGAAACGAACAGTAATGTTAGCCGCGAGGAACGATCTGGCTTTGTTTGTTGTTGGGTGTCTACATGAGCACGCGGCACACGTGGTTATTTACATATGAACGCGAGGGGGCGGGATCGCATTAGAAATAATGAGTTAGACGGGACAGACTGAACATCGTGTTGGTTTCATACGGATTACTTCATCACAGAATGTTTGTTTTCGATAAGACTTACTTCATTTCAAAGTAGACACTTCCAGCTTTCTATAGATATAACTCCCATGTCCGTGTGTTGAGTTTTTGCCGAGTTACACTTCATTTTAGTGACGTATTTCAAAGAGCAGCTCGCGGAGATAGAGAAGACAAAGAGCGCATCCTGTTTGTTTTCTTTTTTTTCCAAAACCACAAAGTTTTGTTGTATTCGTGAGTGTACACAAAAAAAATAGACACTTCAAAGTTTCAATTGATTTATAACACTTATCTGTACGACCAAAATCGACGGAGTATTTTTAATGTCTTTTGCACTGGTCTTAAAAAAAACGAGTTGGTATCGCCGGCGATACAGCCGTCCCATTAGGGTTAATAACAGCCAATTTAAAGTTTTTGGGGACATATCCTAATGACAATGACGAGTTAATAATAGCCAAAAGAGGATCTATGACTTCTGGAAGCACCTCTTTTAGTAGTTTAGATGGAATAGGGTCTAACACACATGTTGTTGGTTTAGATGATTTAACAAGTTTATACAATTCTTCCTCTCCTATAGTAGAGAATGAGTGGAATTGTTCCTCAGGGGATCTATAGTACACTATTTGATGTGATAATATAGCTGACGGCTGCATGGTTACAATTTGATCTCTAATAGTATCAATTTTGGAAGTAAAATAGTTCATAAAGTCATTACTGCTGTGCTGTTGGGAAATGTCAACACCTGTTGATGCTTTATTTTTTGTTAATTTTGCCACTGTATTGAATAAATACCTGGGGTTATGTTTGTTTTGTTCTAAAAGAGACGAAAAGTAATCAGATCTAGCAGTTTTTAAAGCTTTTCTGTAGGATAGGGTACTTTCCCGCCAAGCTAAACGAAATACCTCTAGTTTTGTTTTCCTCCAACTGCGCTCCATTTTCCGGGCTGCTCTCTTTAGAGTGCGAGTGTGCTCATTATACCACGGTGTTGGACTCTTTTCCTTAATCTTCCTTAAAAGGGGACGGCTGTATCGCCGGCGATACCAACTCGTTTTTTTTAAGACCAGTGCAAAAGACATTAAAAATACTCTGTCGATTTTGGTCGTACAGATAAGTGTTATACATCAATTGAAAGTTTGAAGTGTCTATTTTTTTTGTGTACACTCACAAATATAACAAAACTTTGTGGTTTTGGAAAAAAAAAAGAAAACAAACAGGATGCGCTCTCTGTCTTCTCCATCTCCGCGAGCTGCTCTTCAAAATACGTCGCTAAAATGAACTGTAACTCAGCGAATACTCAACACACGGACATGGGAGTTATATCTATAGAAAGCTGGAAGTGTCTACTTTGAAATGAAGTAAGTCTTATCGAAAACAAACATTCTGTGATGAAGTAATCCGTATGAAATCAACACGATGTTCAGTCTGTCCCGTCTAACTCATTATTTCTAATGCGATCCCGCCCCCTCGCGTTCATATGTAAATAGCCGCGTGAGCCGCGTGCTCAGGGAAACGCCTAATAACAAAGCCAGATCGTTCCTCGCGCTAACATTACTGTTCGTTTTTGGAAGAAGACACGCTGAATAAAAGCTGGATTTGCCTCAAAATAAGAGCAAGAGTTCATCCAGAAGAGAAGAGCGATCTGATGAGTAAGTAATGTTTCTTTTTTGCATTAGTTAACGTGTTATTGTGACTCAAACTTGAACGCGTTTATTTTTTTCCCAAACGACAACATGATGAATGCTACAATGTTTAGAAAAATGTTTAATGTTCACAAATGGATTTAATAGCGTGCTAAACTATAATAATTAGTTTCTCAGATATAAAATATCCTTTTTTTATAGTACAAAGTACATCTTTTGTAGTACAAAGCCATACATACTAGGCTATATGACTACAAAATCATAGTTCGTTTTTTCTAAACAATAATAATTAGTTTCTCAGATATAAAATTTATTTTTTTGTTTACGATAGTACAAAGCATGCGTGAGTCTATAAAACATATATAAAAAGATGCTCCTGATATTAACATGCTCACAAATGTTTTTTTTTTTTTGGTTTGTATTTTATTGAATCAGATACCTGCACCACAGATGATGAATCCTGATGACTTTCTGCAAACTGTTTTCCTCAGAGTGCTGTATCAACATCAGATGTCCAACTACACTGATATTATATGGTAAAACAAGCTCCTTGACCACTGATTATGTTTTTTTTCTTCTTGAATCCATGGAAAGTAGCAGAAACACTCAAATAACACACGTAAATATCAGGCATGATTTACTTGTGTCACTTGTTGAACAGAATCTGTTGCAGGAATGACTCAAAGTCTGTTCACATCTCTGTGGTTAGATCAGTGTGCACAATAATGTGTCTTTGACCTTCATTATGTATGTTTTGATTATACGGTGTTGTAAATAAAATACAAATAATTAAAAAAAACATTTGTTCAATCTCCTCACATTCTCTCTTACCTGCCTCAAAGTCAGTCACACTGATGGGCCATTAGCAGCCTTTAGGGGAGGGCCCTTTGTGTCTCAGGTGAGAATCACTTAATATTCAAGGACATTGTCACTCCCTCGCATACAGGCTTTCAATCACAAAACATGTCTTAAATTTGTTTAATCAATATATTGTTTTCTGTGAATGAGTAAGCAGAATGATTCTCACTTAATTGTGAAGTAAATATTCTAGCCGACAAGACTGATTACTCTAAAGTCTTATTCAGGACTATTTAGTGTGGGTTTTATGGCCTTATTTCAGCTACATTTTTTTTCCCAAAACTTACTAACCACGCATAATATTTTTTTTCTAAAAAAATACAAACATGTACATCCATCTTGGTCACATAATATTGTAGCAAGGTTTGTGTTGAATACAAAAACAAATACATGTTGGTCATTAGTATGTTATAAGTAGCTGAAATAAGCACAAATATCAGGACATGTCAAAACATCTCAAGGTCCCCAAAATCACCTCAGTCCCCAGAGGGTTAAGCGTAAAGGAGCAACTATCTAAAGTGCTAGAAAAGAGAGAGTTCATAGTTTCTGTTACATCATCAAGTTGTTCTGAGCTGTTGGATATGCTAAGGAATTGAGATAAATCAGGAAGATTACTTACAAAGCAGTCTTTTGTGGTAGAAGTGATGGTTCTACCATATTTGTAAGAAGGAGTTGAATTTACAGCTTTAACTATATGGAGTTTACACAAGACTAGATAATGATCTGATATATCATCGCTTTGCTGCAGAATTTCAATACCATTAACATCAATTCCATGTGACAGTATTAAATCTAGAGTATGATTTCGACTATGAGTAGGTCCTGAAATGTGTTGTCTAACCCCAATAGAGTTCAGAATGTCTATGAATGCTGATCCTAATGCATCTTTTTCATTATCAACATGGATATTAAAATCGCCCACAATTAGGACTCTATCTGCAGCCAGCACTAACTCTGATAGAAAATCAGCAAATTCTTTAATAAAGTCTGTATGGTGCCCTGGTGGCCTGTATACAGTAGCCAGTACAAACGTCACGGAGGATTTATCATTAATACTTTTTTCTCTAGATAATTTTATATGAAGCACCATTACTTCAAAGGAGTTATACTTAAAGCCTGTCTTCTGAGAAATACTGAGAATATTGTTATAAATTGTAGCAACACCTCCCCCTTTGCCTTTTGGATGCGGCTCATTTTTGTAACAGTAATCTTGGGGGGTAGACTCGTTTAAAATAATGTATTCATCTGGTTTTAGCCATGTTTCTGTCAAACAGAGCAAATCTAGTTTATGATCATTAATCAAATCATTTACAAAAAGTGCTTTTGTAGAAAGGGACCTGATATTCAGTAAGCCAAGTTTTATCAATTGTTTCTGTGTATTGTAAAAAATTTTTATTTGTTGAACATCACTTAAATAGTTACTCATAAATAGTTTTTGACGTTTTCTGTATTTTCTAGTTAGGGGAACAGACACAGTCTCTATAGTGTGATATCTAGGTGAAGGAGTCTCTATGTGCTGAGAATTAACTGACTTCTGTGACGTGAGGCGGCTAGCAGACGGTCGGTTTAGCCAGTCTGTCTGCTTCCTGACCTGGGCTCCAGTTAGACAAGTATGAACTCTAAGACTATGTGCCAAATTTCTAGAGAGAATAGCAGCACCACCCCAGGAGGGATGAACACCATCTCTTTTCAACAGGTCAGGTCTGCCCCAAAAACTTGTCCAATTGTCTATAAAACCTATGTTGTTTTGCGGGCACCACTTAGACATCCAGTCATTTAATTATGACAGTCTGCTATGAATCTCATCACCCCGGTAAGTAGGGAGGGGGCCAGAGCATATTACAGTGTCTGACATCGTACTTGCAAGTTCACACACCTCTTTAACATTATTTTTAGTGATCTCCGACTGGCGAAGTCGAACATCATTAGCGCCGGCATGGATAACAATCTTACTGAATTTACGTTTAGCATTAGCCAGCACTTTTAAATTTGCCAAGATGTCAGGCGCTCTGGCTCCCGGTAAACAATGGACTATGGTGGCTGGTGTCTCTATTTTCACGTTCCGTACAATAGAATCGCCAATAACTAGAGCACTTTCACCAGGTTTCTCAGTGGGTGCATCACTGAGTGGGGAGAACCTGTTTGATGTTCTGATCGGAACGGAAGAGCGGTGTTTTGACCCGCGACTATGCTGCCTCACAGTCACCCAGTTGCCCTGCTGCACAGGCGCTAATGCCGGAACCGAACAATGTACAGGAGTCCCTGAGCTAGTCACATCCAAAGCAGTATCTACAGCCCTCACATTCTTACTGTCCTCAACTAAAGTTTGGATGCGTGTCTCTAGTTCTAAAACCTTCTCTGTCAGCCTAACTATTTCCCTGCATTTATCACATGTGAATCCCTCATCGCCGACAGAGATAGATAAACTGTACATGTGGCAGACTGTGCAAATAACAATAGCAGGAGAAGAAGCCATTACTCACCGTGATTGATGAATGATACCAACTTAACTTACCACTCCACTTACCACTGTTGTTTGATGAACTCGTGAAAAACGGAGCGAGAGAGAAATGAAAATGGAGCGAGAAAAAAGAAAACAATAATAGGCGCGTGTTATGGGGTTGACGAGACGTGAGACATGCGGATCCAAGTGCAAGCTCTTTATTACAAAACATGGTCAATACAGGCAGGGTCGGTCAGTAGCAAACAGGTATGGCATGGGCAAGACACAAGAATAATCCAAGGGCAAGCGTGGGTCGGCGATCGGCGTACAATATCCAGAGGGCTAGGCAGAGAGAACAATCCAAGAACACGGGCAGGAATCAAAACACAGGAATACTAACTAGGGATGCAGGGAAACGCTTTGTAGGGTAGCTAGGCTAAACAATACTCGGCAGTGTGTGAGAGGAAGTCCATGGTTTATATAGTGTGTGTGTGTGTGTGTGTGTGTGATTGGGTGCTGGTGATTGTGAGATGGGAAACAGGTGTGTGCGTGATCAGTGCAAACAGCTGTGTTGGTGCAGTGGATGATGGGAAATGTAGTCCTTGAGTGATCTGTGACTGACTGTGTGGTGTGAAAGTCCATGTGGTGGGTGAGTGACCTCTAGAGGTGAATGACCGGAAGTTCATGGCTTGGATTTGTGACATAGCCCCCCCCCAAGGAGCGGCTTCCAGACGCTCCTAAATGATTCAGGGTGGAGCGGACGGAGCAGGAGCCCACCAGGGCGGAGCAGACGGAGCAAGAACCCACCAGGGCGGCGCGGACGGACCTGGGGCCCACCGGGGCGGAGCGGACGGACCTGGAGCCCACCGGGGTGGAGCGGACGGACCTGGAGCCCACCGGGGCGGAGCAGACGGGACCCGAGCCCCCCAGGGCGGAGTAGATGGACCTGGGGCCCACCAGGGCGGAACAGAAGGGACCAGAAACCACCGCAGGGAAGCAGACTGGGCAGGTAGCCCTGACAGAACCTGCAGGCAGAGGAGAACAACGACAAACAACACAGGGAGAGCAGAGACAGACAACACTGAGAGAACAGAGACAGACAACACAGGGAAAGCCTTCCCGATCTCAGGGGCCGTGCCAGGGCAGGACAGGAAATCCCAGACGGCCTCCGTAGCCATGACAGGGCCGGACAGGGAATCACCGACGGCCTCCTTAGCCGTGTCAGGACAGGGCGAAAGTTCATAGACGGCCTCCATGGCCGGGGTAGGACAGGGCGTGAGTTCATAGACGGCCTCCGTGGCCGGGACAGGACAGGGCGAGAGTTCATAGACGGCCTCCTTAGCCGTGACAGGATAGGATGAGAGCTCACAGACGGCCTCCATAGCCGTGACAGGACAGGATGAGAGCTCACAGACGGCCTCCATAGCCGTGACAGGACAGGATGAGAGCTCACAGACGGCCTCCATAGCCGTGACAGGACAGGATGGGAGCTCACAGACGGCCTCCATAGCCGTGACAGGACAGGATGAGAGCTCACAGACGGCCTCCATAGCCGTGACAGGACAGGATGAGAGCTCACAGACGGCCTCCATAGCCGTGACAGGACAGGATGAGAGCTCACAGACGGCCTCCATAGCCGTGACAGGACAGGATGGGAACTCACCGTGACAGACGGGTAGCCGTTCCTAGCCGTGACAGGACAGGGCGAGAGTTCACAGACGGCCTCCATAGCCGTGACAGGACAGGATGAGAGCTCATAGGAGGATACCACCGACACCTCTGGAGGTTCTGCAGCTAACGCCGCCACCTCTGGAGGTTCTACGGTGGTACCATCACCGGGTGAGAGTATATTGCTGGGCGCCACCACCTTGCAAGGGACTGAGGCGAGCACCACCGCTTGGGGAGGTTCTGCGGCAGATGCCTTCCCCTGGGGCAGTAACGTGGTGGTGTATGTGGCCCAAATGCAACATAGTGCAATCCCCACCCTGGGAAGCGCTTCAGACAGGGTAATCAGTTCATGCACAGGGGGGTCAGAGTGAGTGGATTTGGGGATACTAGCAGTTCGTACAGACACCAGCTGTGCATCCCTCACGCTGGATATCAACCGGAGAACTTGAAGGACTGACCTTGAATCTCTCGGTGTGACAGAGTCTGGCAGTTCGGCTGAGACTTGAAGAGACTCTGGTTGTTCCACTGTGACGTGGTCTGACTCTGGCTGGTCCACTGTGACGAGGTCTGACTCTGGCTGGTCCGCGGTGACGAGGTCTGACTCTGGCTGGTCCGCGGTGACGAGTTCTGACTCTGGCTGGTCCGCGGTGACGTGGTCTGACTCTGGCTGGTCCGCGGTGACGTGGTCTGACTCTGGCTGGTCCGCGGTGACGTGGTCTGACTCTGGCTGGTCCGCGGTGACGTGGTCTGACTCTGGCTGGTCCGCGGTGACGTGGTCTGACTCTGGCTGGTCCGCGGTGACGTGGTCTGACTCTGGCTGGTCCGCGGTGACGTGGTCTGACTCTGGCTGGTCCGCGGTGACGTGGTCTGACTCTGGCTGGTCCGCGGTGACGTGGTCTGACTCTGGCTGGTCAGCGGTGACGTGGTCTGACTCTGGCTGGTCAGCGGTGACGTGGTCTGACTCTGGCTGGTCAGCGGTGACGTGGTCTGACTCTGGCTGGTCAGCGGTGACGTGGTCTGACTCTGGCTGATGATCTGAGGCGTGTTGTGGATCTGGCTGATGATCTGAGGCGTGTTGTGGATCTGGCTGTTGAGCTGAGGCGTGATGTGGCTCTGGCTGGTCAGCTGTGAGCTGGGTGAGTTCATGATGATCCACAGTGGCTTGGTGTGACTCTGGCTGGAGAGCTGAGACGTGGTGTGACTCGTGACGATCAACTGTGGCTTGGCTTGACTCACGGAGATCACAGGTGGCTTGGCTTGACTTGTGATGATCAACTGTGCTTTGGCTTGACTCGTGACGATCAACTGTGCTTTGGCTTGACTCGTGACGATCAACTGCGGCTTGGCTTGACTCATGACGATCAACTGTGGCTTGGCTTGACTCACGGAGATTACTGGTGGCTTGGCTTGACTTGTGATGATCAACTGTGCTTTGGCTTGACTCACGGAGATCACTGGTGGCTTGGCTTGACTTGTGATGATCAACTGTGCTTTGGTTTGACTTGTGACGATCAACTGTAGCTTGACTTGACCTTTTAACATAGGCTGTGACTTGACTTGGCTTTTTAATATCAGCGGTGACCTGACTTGACTCTTTAACAGCAGCGGTGACTTGACTTGACTCTTTAACAGCAGCGGTGACTTGACTTGACTCTTTAACAGCAGCGGTGACTTGACTTGACTCTTTAACAGCAGCGGTGACTTGACTTGACTCTTTAACAGCAGCGGTGACTTGACTTGGCTTGTGATTGGCAGCAATGAAGCTACGGGGTGTTGTTGTTGCCGCCATTTTGTGAGCGTGCTCTAGCGTGGCTGTGTTCACACAATTGGGTGCGGTGTCTCGTTCCTCCGCGACCCCCACAGTGAACGAAGAGCCAACAGTCAGTAAAGCATAGTCCAAAAACTGAGCGAGTGAAGCACGCGTACCCTCGCGTCTAAACTCAGATTTCAATGGTTGATTAATGCCATCGCAAAAAATCTCAATTAGCAAAATGTCCGGCAAATCTGAATAGTTTGCGATGGCTAAAAACTCTCTGATATGTTGCTCCAGTGATCGAGGACCCTGTTTAAGGGCAAACAGAATTCTTGTCGTGTCCATACCTTCTGAATGACCGTCTGAGAAGCTGCTGGATCCTAGTGGGCCGAGTATTCTGTTATGGGGTTGACGAGACGTAAGACATGCGGATCCAAGTGCAAGCTCTTTATTACAAAACATGGTCAATACAGGCAGGGTCGGTCAGTAGCAAACAGGTATGGCAGGGGCAAGACACAAGAATAATCCAAGGGCAAGCGTGGGTCGGCGATCGGCGTACAATATCCAGAGGGCTAGGCAGAGAGAACAATCCAAGAACACGGGCAGGAATCAAAACACAGGAATACTAACTAGGGATGCAGGGAAACGCTTTGTAGGGTAGCTAGGCTAAACAATACTCGGCAGTGTGTGAGAGGAAGTCCATGGTTTATATAGTGTGTGTGTGTGTGTGTGTGTGTGTGTGTGTGTGTGATTGGGTGCTGGTGATTGTGAGATGGGAAACAGGTGTGTGCGTGATCAGTGCAAACAGCTGTGTTGGTGCAGTGGATGATGGGAAATGTAGTCCTTGAGTGATCTGTGACTGACTGTGTGGTGTGAAAGTCCATGTGGTGGGTGAGTGACCTCTAGAGGTGAATGACCGGAAGTTCATGGCTTGGATTTGTGACAGCGCGAATAGCAACGCGAATGGAACCGCGAGTGACAAGCTAACCGGCTAACGAATGCTAACGCGCTGCACTCGCGGTTTTAGAAGCGAGCGATTAAATTAGTTTGATAGATAATACCAGAAATATGGTGGGAATTAAGTTATATATTATCACTTTAAACAACAGAGTGAAAGTAAGGTAAAGATTCAATAAAAAAGCAGAACTACAATCACAAACCACACAGCTGCACAACAGACAGAAACAATCGAACTGTTCCTGGTTAGGTCTGTCAAGGGGGCGGCTAAGGAGGAAAAGTTGGGGATTAAGCAGCGATATGTGTCAGAGCTTTATTGCAGAGCAAGTCATGTTAGAGCTTCAATGCACAGAATCACTAGTTTAGAGCTTCTAAGAACACTAATGCTGTGTTTAGTGCAACTAAGCAAATTAAGAGATTGCCAGGCCACGGATGCTGAAAAGCATCTTTTTCAGTGAGAGAAAGTTGCTAAATGCAGTTTTAAGAGTAAAGCTCAAGTACATAAAATATGTTTTTCTCATGAAACGAAATGTTATTTGCAACGCAGAAGACAGATTTCCATGTGTTAGAGCTTTTTTGCAGAGCAAGTCATGTTAGAGCTTCAATGCACTGAATCACTAGTTTAGAGCTTCTAAGAACACTAATGCTGTGTTTAGAGCAACTAAGCAAATGGTGAGAATGCAAGGACACAGATGCTGAAAAGCTTCTTTCTCAGTGAGAGAAAGTTGTGTGACGGGGTGGAAGAATCACACGACAAGGAGAGCTCAAATAAATACCCCGGAGGGTGGATTTATTCACACAGAAAGGGTGCAGAGTGAAGAGTGGCTTGCTGAGGAGGTGCGGTGCTCTCCGTGGGTGATTTCCTTGGTGCGGTGAGTCGGAGCTGTGCTCGTGGCAGAGCTGGATCGGTCACTCGCTGGGCTCTGAAATCAAGAAGAGTAGGCACATTAGTTCTCTGCATAGAGGAGACCAGTCTCCCATTACCCAGCCTCGCACGGCTTATCTGGCTGCGGGCAAACGAGCCTCAGGTGTGGCCGATCCAGCCGTGATGAGCGGGTGCAGGTGTTTCGCTCCCAACCCTGCCTCGGACGCGTCCGTCTGCAGCAGAAAGGGGCAGCCGAAATCTGGGGCTCGCAGGACCGGTTCCTCGGTCAGAGCGCGCTTGATTTGGCAGAATGCCTCCTCTGTCTCTGGACTCCAAATAACGCGCTCAGGCTGCCCCTTCCTGGTTAGGTCTGTCAAGGGGGAAAAGTTGGGGATGAAGCAGCGATAGTAACCCGCCAACCCTAGGAACGCTCGTACCTGAGTCTTTGTGCCGGGTCGTGGGGCGGCGCGGACGGCCTCCACCTTCTTTTCCTGCGGCTTGATGAGGCCCCGTCCGACCCGGAAACCCAGGTACTTTGCCTCAAAGAGCGCCAGGTGACACTTGCGAGGGTTGGCCGTGAGTCCAGCCCTTCGAAGCTCCATAAGCACCCTCCGCAGACGGTCTAGGTGGTCCTCCCAACGCTCCGAATGGATAACGACATCGTCGAGGTACGCCGCTGTGTACTGCTGATGTGGGCGAAGGACAATGTCCATGAGCCTCTGGAACGTGGCCGGTGCCCCGTGAAGGCCGAAGGAAAGGGTCCGGTATTGCCAGTGGCCACTTTGGGTCGAAAAAGCTGTCTTCGATTTGACACTGTCAGAGAGGGGTACCTGCCAGTAGCCTTTTGTCAGGTCCAGTGTGGAAATATACCGGGCCCTTCACAGGCGATCCAAAAGCTCATCCACTCGGGGCATTGGGTAGCCGTCGAACTCCGAGACTTCGTTGAGGCGCGCAAAATCATTGCAGAAGCGGAGGGTGCCATCTGGCTTTGGGACCAGAACGATTGGGCTGGACCATGGGCTGCGTGATGGTTCGATCACCCCCAACTTCAGCATCTGTTGAATTTCCTTCTCAATAGCCTGCCGACGAGCCTCTGGGATGCGGTAAGGCCGTTGCTTCACGATGACTCCTGGTGGTATTTTAATGTCGTGGGCAAACGAGCCTCAGGTGTGGCCGATCCAGCCGTGATGAGCGGGTGCAGGTGTTTCGCGTCCGTCTCCCGGGCAACGCTGATGAGTGTTCGGGACGCTCGTCACAGTTGCTTAATGCAATTTTAAGAGTAAAGCTCAAGTACATAAAATGTTTCTTTCTCATGAAATTAAATGTTATTTGCAATGCAGAAGACAGATTTTCATGTGTTAGAGCTTTATTGCAGAGCAAGTCATGTTAGAGCTTCAATGCACCTAATCACTAGTTTAAAGCTTCTAAGAACACTAATGCTGTGTTTAGTGCAACTAAGCAAATGAAGAGAGTGCAAGGCCACAGATGCTGAAAAGCTTCTTTCTCAGTGAGAGAAAGTTGCTTAATGCAATTTTAAGAGTAAAGCTCAAGTACATGAAAGACGTTTCTTTCTCATGAAATGAAATGTTATTTGCAATGCAGAAGAGAGATTTTCATGTCTTAGAGCTTTTTTGCAGAGCAAGTTATGTAAGAGCTTCAATGCACAGAATCACTAGTTTACAGCTTCTAAGAACACTAATGCTGTGTTTAGAGCAACTAAGCAAATGAAGAGAATGCAAGGCCACAGATGCTGAAACGCTTCTTTCTCAGTGAGAGAAAGTTGCTTAATGCAATTTTAAGAGTAAAGCTCAAGTACATAAAAGATGTTTCTTTCTCATGAAATGAAATGTTATTTGCAATGAAGAAGACAGATTTTCATGTGTTAGAGCTTTTTTGCAGAGCAAGTTATGTAAGAGCTTCAATGCACAGAATCACTAGTTTACAGCTTCTAAGAACACTAATGCTGTGTTTAGAGCAACTAAGCAAATGAAGAGAATGCAAGGCCACAGATGCTGAAACGCTTCTTTCTCAGTGAGAGAAAGTTGCTTAATGCAATTTTAAGAGTAAAGCTCAAGTACATAAAAGATGTTTCTTTCTCATGAAATGAAATGTTATTTGCAATGAAGAAGACAGATTTTCATGTCTTAGAGCTTTTTTGCAGAGCAAGTTATGTAAGAGCTTCAATGCACAGAATCACTAGTTTACAGCTTCTAAGAACACTAATGCTGTGTTTAGAGCAACTAAGCAAATGAAGAGAATGCAAGGCCACAGATGCTGAAACGCTTCTTTCTCAGTGAGAGAAAGTTGCTTAATGCAATTTTAAGAGTAAAGCTCAAGTACATAAAAGATGTTTCTTTCTCATGAAATGAAATGTTATTTGCAATGAAGAAGACAGATTTTCATGTGTTAGAGCTTTTTTGCAGAGCAAGTTATGTAAGAGCTTCAATGCACAGAATCACTAGTTTACAGCTTCTAAGAACACTAATGCTGTGTTTAGAGCAACTAAGCAAATGAAGAGAATGCAAGGCCACAGATGCTGAAACGCTTCTTTCTCAGTGAGAGAAAGTTGCTTAATGCAATTTTAAGAGTAAAGCTCAAGTACATAAAAGATGTTTCTTTCTCATGAAATGAAATGTTATTTGCAATGAAGAAGACAGATTTTCATGTCTTAGAGATTTTTTGCAGAGCAAGTTATGTAAGAGCTTCAATGCACAGAATCACTAGTTTACAGCTTCTAAGAACACTAATGCTGTGTTTAGAGCAACTAAGCAAATGAAGAGAATGCAAGGCCACAGATGCTGAAACGCTTCTTTCTCAGTGAGAGAAAGTTGCTTAATGCAATTTTAAGAGTAAAGCTCAAGTACATAAAAGATGTTTCTTTCTCATGAAATGAAATGTTATTTGCAATGAAGAAGACAGATTTTCATGTGTTAGAGCTTTTTTGCAGAGCAAGTTATGTAAGAGCTTCAATGCACAGAATCACTAGTTTACAGCTTCTAAGAACACTAATGCTGTGTTTAGAGCAACTAAGCAAATGAAGAGAATGCAAGGCCACAGATGCTGAAACGCTTCTTTCTCAGTGAGAGAAAGTTGCTTAATGCAATTTTAAGAGTAAAGCTCAAGTACATAAAAGATGTTTCTTTCTCATGAAATGAAATGTTATTTGCAATGAAGAAGACAGATTTTCATGTGTTAGAGCTTTTTTGCAGCGCAATAGAGCTTCAATGCACAGAATCACTACTTTAGAGCTTCTAAGAACACTAATGCTGTGTTTAGTGCAACTAAGCAAATGAAGAGAGTGCAAGGCCACAGATGCTGAAAAGCTTCTTTCTCAGTGAGAGAAAGTTGCTTAATGCAATTTTAAGAGTAAAGCTCAAGTACATAAAAGATGTTTCTTTCTCATGAAACGAAATGTTATTTGCAATGCAAGAAGACAGATTTTCATATGTTAGAGCTTTTTTGCAGAGCAAGTTATGTAAGAGCTTCAATGCACAGAATCACTAGTTTACAGCTTCTAAGAACACTAATGCTGTGTTTAGAGCAACTAAGCAAATGAAGAGAATGCAAGGCCACAGATGCTGAAACGCTTCTTTCTCAGTGAGAGAAAGTTGCTTAATGCAATTTTAAGAGTAAAGCTCAAGTACATAAAAGATGTTTCTTTCTCATGAAATGAAATGTTATTTGCAATGAAGAAGACAGATTTTCATGTGTTAGAGCTTTTTTGCAGCGCAATAGAGCTTCAATGCACAGAATCACTACTTTAGAGCTTCTAAGAACACTAATGCTGTGTTTAGTGCAACTAAGCAAATGAAGAGAGTGCAAGGCCACAGATGCTGAAAAGCTTCTTTCTCAGTGAGAGAAAGTTGCTTAATGCAATTTTAAGAGTAAAGCTCAAGTACATGAAAGATGTTTCTTTCTCATGAAACGAAATGTTATTTGCAATGGAGAAGAGAGATTTTCACGTGTTAGAGCTTTTTTGCAGAGCAAGTTATGTAAGAGCTTCAATGCACAGAATCACTAGTTTACAGCTTCTAAGAACACTAATGCTGTGTTTAGAGCAACTAAGCAAATGAAGAGAATGCAAGGCCACAGATGCTGAAACGCTTCTTTCTCAGTGAGAGAAAGTTGCTTAATGCAATTTTAAGAGTAAAGCTCAAGTACATAAAAGATGTTTCTTTCTCATGAAATGAAATGTTATTTGCAATGAAGAAGACAGATTTTCATGTGTTAGAGCTTTTTTGCAGCGCAATAGAGCTTCAATGCACAGAATCACTACTTTAGAGCTTCTAAGAACACTAATGCTGTGTTTAGTGCAACTAAGCAAATGAAGAGAGTGCAAGGCCACAGATGCTGAAAAGCTTCTTTCTCAGTGAGAGAAAGTTGCTTAATGCAATTTTAAGAGTAAAGCTCAAGTACATGAAAGATGTTTCTTTCTCATGAAATGAAATGTTATTTGCAATGCAGAAGAGAGATTTTCATGTGTTAGAGCTTTTTTGCAGAGCAAGTTATGTAAGAGCTTCAATGCACAGAATCACTAGTTTACAGCTTCTAAGAACACTAATGCTGTGTTTAGAGCAACTAAGCAAATGAAGAGAATGCAAGGCCACAGATGCTGAAACGCTTCTTTCTCAGTGAGAGAAAGTTGCTTAATGCAATTTTAAGAGTAAAGCTCAAGTACATAAAAGATGTTTCTTTCTCATGAAATTAAATGTTATTTGCAATGAAGAAGACAGATTTCCATGTGTTAGAGCTTTTTTGCAGCGCAATAGAGCTTAAATGCACAAAATCACTTCTTTAGAGCTTCTAAGAACACCAATTCTGTGTTTAGTGCAACTAAGCAAATGAAGAGAATGCGAGGCCACAGATGCTGAAAAGATTCTTTCTCAGTGAAAAAATGTTGCTAAATGCAATTTTAAGAGTAAAGCTCAACTACATGAAAAATGTTTCTTTCTCATGAAATTAAAAGTTATTTGCAATGCAGAAGAGAGATTTTCATGTGTTAGAGCTTTTTTGCAGAGCAAGTTATGTAAGAGCTTCAATGCACAGAATCACTAGTTTACAGCTTCTAAGAACACTAATGCTGTGTTTAGTGCAACTAAGCAAATGAAGAGAATGCAAGGCCACAGATGCTGAAACGCTTCTTTCTCAGTGAGAGAAAGTTGCTTAATGCAATTTTAAGAGTAAAGCTCAAGTACATAAAAGATGTTTCTTTCTCATGAAATGAAATGTTATTTGCAATGAAGAAGACAGATTTTCATGTGTTAGAGCTTTTTTGCAGCGCAATAGAGCTTCAATGCACAGAATCACTACTTTAGAGCTTCTAAGAACACTAATGCTGTGTTTAGTGCAACTAAGCAAATGAAGAGAGTGCAAGGCCACAGATGCTGAAAAGCTTCTTTCCTCTTCAGGAACTCGAGCTGCGTCGAAAAACGCCTTGGGAACGCCTTTGTGTTCTCACGCTCTGAAACACGTGTGTAATCGTCCGAGGGAATCCCGGCTGACGTCACCGGCGGAGATGACGTAGCGACCAGGAAGCTATAAAAGCACCTGCGGTGGAGACAGCGACAGCTTCTGTTGTTCAGTAAGCGCTCTATGTGTGCAAAGTCTGTCTTATTTACTGTTGTTTGTCCCGTAGTTATTTTGTTATGGCTTCTGGCAAGCGCGAATCTGACAAGCAGCGTTTCAGGCTGTGTGTTTCTCCCTGCCCTCGCTTCGTTACGGGTGGGGATACACACAGTTTGTGCGTTGCTTGTCTGGGAGCGAAGCACGCTCAGTCAGCTCTCGAGGGAGCTGACTGTCCGCATTGTGAAAGACTTTCTATGCGGACGCTTCGCTCCCGAAGATCGCTCTTTGAGGAGGGCGATCTCGCCAGCGTTCCTCGCGGTTCGGGTCCCGCCTCTGCCGAGGCAGAGCGGCGCCTGAAGTCGTGGGGATCGCAGGTGGATCTGGCACGAAGAGTGGAGACGGGCACGTCCTTTTCTCCTTCTTCCCCTGCCAGATCTAGCGCCCACTCTTTGGGGACGGAGGCACGTTCTGAAACGGTTTCCTCCGCCCCGAGAGAGGGCGCGGCGTTCGCGTTGTCTCCCTCTGAGGAGGAAGATGACGCGAGCGTCGATCGAGACGAGTCTGTGGACTTGCCACCGCAGTCTGTCTTGTTTGAGGAGCTGTTGGAAGTAGTGACTAGAGCTGTGGCCAAGTTAAACATCGATTGGCCAGCAGAGAAAGATCAGCAGGAGCGTTCGAAAAGCAAGTTAGATGAACGCTTCCTGCGCCCTAAGTCACTGCCTCCACGCCGGGGCCTGCCGTTTTTTCCTGATCTGCACACTGAGGTGTCTAGATCATGGGATAAACCACACTCGGCCCGCCTCTTCAGTCCCTATGTTTCTCATTATTCTAATATAGTAGGGCTGAATGAGTACGGTTATGGGAAGATTCCCCAGGTCGAGGATACGCTTGCGGGCTATCTTTCGCCTGGTGGTGTGTCTTCCCTTAAGGCCCCGGTGTTACCCACCAAGCCGCTTCGGACTTCTTCGGCTTTGGTGGGTAAAGCGTACACGGCAGCAGGTCAGGCTGGAGCTTGCTTGCACACTATGGCGGTGTTGCAGGCATACCAGGCTGACCTGCTGAAAGAAATGGATGAGGGGGAGGAAATCAAATATGATGATGTCGCTGAAATGCGTAGAGCCACAGATTTGGCGCTTCGGGCCACAAAGGAGACCGCCAGAGCAATTGGTCGGTCTATGGCAGCCCTTGTGGCCACGGAGAGACATCTGTGGTTGACCCTGTCTAATATTAACGATAAAGACAGGGTCTTTCTACTTGACGCCCCTGTCTCGCCTTCTGGCCTGTTCGGCGACGCGGTAAACACAGTCGTCGACAGGTTTCAGGAGGTTAAGAGACAGGCGGCAGCTTTTCAGCGATTTCTCCCTCGCCGTTCTCAAAGTGGGGCTGATAGGCGGAAAAATCAGCCCCAGCCGTGTACCAGCTCCTCACATCGAGAAGTCCAAAAACGGAGCGTTGCCACTCGTACCCCTCCTCAAAGAGAAAGTCAGGAGGGGGGGCGGCGCTCCAGGTCGAAGTCCTCTAAGGAGATGACGGATCTGAGGACCGTCATTTTCAATAAGAAGGCTTCGGCCAAAAGGTCCTGACGCTTTCGGCCCAGGACGTCTGAGGGCAGGCCCCTCTGGGGAAGAGCGGTACACACCTCATTATACGGTGCCCGTCTCTCCTCAGTGCCCTCAGGAGATCGTTCCGTTACCCCTGCCACCCTTGGTGCTTCAGGGCACAGCGGTCTCCAGCGAGTGTTTCTCTCAGCTTCCGCCCGGAAACGTAGCGGTCCTGAGAGGCTCGCCACCTCCAAAAAAGTGTTTAGAGCAGCTAGATCGGCCGTTCCCTGCCGGTCCTCCGTTTCAGGGCACCGAGCTAGCAGTTCAAAGCACACCAGAGGCCAGTCTCGAGAGACTGGTTCCCTTAGTGCATTTTCTGGCAGCGTGGAAGCTTCTGCCAAATGTATCTCAATGGGTCCTGCACACTGTAGAGAGAGGGTACAAGATTCAGTTCGGATCGCGTCCGCCTCTATTCAACGGGGTGTTTCCCACTCTGGTGGGTCCCGAGCAGGCTCTGGTAATGGAACAAGAAGTAGCTACTCTCTTGAGGAAGGAGGCCATCGAGGTGGTCCCTCCTCTCGACAGGGAGTCCGGGTTCTACAGCCGATACTTCATCGTTCCGAAGAAGGATGGGGGGTTGCGTCCTATTTTAGATCTGCGATTGTTGAACCGCGCAGTCATGAGACTCAAGTTCAAGATGCTTACTATCAAGCAAGTCGTGTCTCAAATCCGGTCCGAGGACTGGTTTGTGACTATAGATCTGAAAGACGCCTACTTCCATATTTCCATCCTTCTTCAACACAGGAAGTTCCTGAGGTTTGCTTTCGGGGGCAAAGCATACCAATATCGGGTTCTCCCATTCGGCCTAGCACTCTCACCCCGCACTTTCACAAAGTGTGTGGATGCTGCTCTGGCTCCCTTGCGATTCCAGGGCATCCGCATACTGAATTACATCGACGATTGGTTGATTCTAGCTCAATCAGAGCAGGTAGCAGTTCGGCATCGAGATGTCGTTCTCGCTCACATGAAAGATTTGGGGTTAAGACTAAACGCAAAGAAAAGTGTGCTTCCTCCAGTACAGAGGACCACTTATCTGGGCGTGGTGTGGGATTCGACCACGATGCAGGCACGTCTGTCTCCTGCTCGTATCGAGTCGATCCTCGCGACAGTCAAGAGAGTGAGAGAAGGCCAGTCACTCACTGTGAAGCAGTTTCAGAGACTCTTGGGTCTGATGGCAGCTGCGTCCAACGTGATACCTTTTGGCCTGCTGTACATGAGACCCTTGCAGTGGTGGCTCAGGACCACAGGGTTTTCCCCGAGGGGCAACCCGTTTCGCATGATCAAGGTCACGCGGCGATGCTTACGTGCCTTAGACATGTGGAAGAAACCGTGGTTCCTGTCACAAGGCCCCGTGTTGGGGGCTCCATGTCGTCGCGAAACGCTAACGACGGACGCCTCCCTCACGGGCTGGGGAGCGGTCATGAGTGGCCGCTCTGCCCAAGGTCTGTGGGGAGCTCCCCAACTCAGTTGGCATATCAACTGCCTGGAGATGCTGGCAGTATTTCAAGCATTGAAGCATTTCTCCCAGACCTGAGAGGCCATCATGTGCTAGTTCGCACAGACAATACGTCGGTGGTCTCTTACATCAACCACCAGGGGGGTCTGCGCTCGCGCCCCCTATACAGGCTGGCGCAGCAGATCCTTCTGTGGGCCCAGGGGAAACTGCTCTCCTTGAGGGCAGTGTACATCCCTGGGTACCTCAATCAGGGGGCAGACATCCTGTCGAGACAGGGGCTGAGGCCCGGGGAATGGATGCTCCACACCGAGGTGATGGAGCAGATTTGGAAGAAGTTTGGGCGAGCCCAGGTGGACTTGTTTGCGTCTCGAGAGACCTCACAATGTCCCCTCTGGTTCTCTCTGACTCGTCCAGCTCCACTGGGGCTGGATGCCATGGTACAGACGTGGCCGAGGCTTCGTCTGTACGCCTTCCCCCGATTGCTCTGCTCCCGGGAGTTCTGGCGAGAGTTCGCCGAGAGGGGGTTCGTCTCTTGTTAGTAGCCCCGTGCTGGCCGGGCCGTCCATGGTTTGCGGACCTGGTAGCCCTTCTAGAAGACTCTCCATGGGAGATTCCCATCCGGCGGGATCTCCTCTCACAGGCAGGGGGCACCATCCTTCACCCCCGCCCAGAGTTGTGGAAACTGTGTGTGTGGCCCCTGAGGGGGCGCAACTCATAGCATCCGGTCTCTCAACCGAAGTGGTTGAGACCATTCTCCAGTCCAGAGCTCCCTCTACGAGGAGATCATACGTCGCTAAATGGCAACTGTTCACTTCTTGGTGTCACAGCCGTCAGCTGGACCCATTAGTCTGCCCTATCGGGTCAGTGTTGGAGTTTCTGCAAGACAGATTTGCCGCAGGGCTATCCTCCTCCACATTGAGTGGCTACATGGCCGCTATTGCGGCTCACCGCGCCCCTGTGGGCGAGCAGTCTCTAGGGAGGAACCCGTTAGTGACACGATTTCTCCGGGGTACCAGGAGGCTGAGGCCGCCGGTACGCCCAAGGATGCCTACTTGGGATTTGGCTGTGGTTCTAGAGGCCCTTTCTAAAGCTCCCTTTGAACCCCTGGGAGAGGTTCCGTTGAGGTTTCTTACAGTCAAGACTGTATTTCTGTTAGCCATCTCTTCCTTGAAGAGAGTCGGTGATCTGCAGGCCCTGTCAGTGGCCCCATCTTGTCTTGAGTTTGCGCCTGGTATGGCTAGAGCATTTCTGTACCCCAGGCCGGGTATGTCCCGAAGGTGCCCTCAGTGGTTCCACGGCCAGTTACCCTTCAGGCATTCTGTCCACCTCCCTTTCGGGATTCTGACCAGGAAAAGCTTAATTGTGTGTGTCCAGTGCGAGCACTGGACACATACGTCCACAGGGCTGCCCTGTGGAGAAGATCGGACCAACTGTTTGTGTGCTACGGTCCTTATAAGAAGGGTTTTCCTGCTAACAAGCAGACCCTCAGCAGGTGGATAGTGGATGCTATCACTACTGCATACGAGTCCTCTGATCTCCCCTCACCTCTGGGGGTCAGGGCTCATTCTACTAGAAGTATGGCGGCCTCCAAGGCCTTCTCTTCTGGGGTATCGATGCACGATATTTGTAACGCTGCGGGATGGTCCACCCCTCTGACCTTTGTCAGGTTCTACAGCCTTGACCTTGAGGCCACTCCTGGCTCCTCAGTTCTCTCTGCCTAAGCTGTGCCATTCCACACTAGGCAGGGATTTGTCAGTATGGTGGCGTGGGCATTGTCGTTCCCAAGGCGTTTTTCGACGCAGCTCGAGTTCCTGAAGAGGAACGTCTCAGGTTACGTATGTAACCCTAGTTCCTCGAGGGAACGAGACGCTGCGTCGCGTACCATACTTCCTGCATCCCTGCGAGCGCTTACTTCTCTTTGAAGCTGTCGCTGTCTCCACCGCAGGTGCTTTTATAGCTTCCTGGTCGCTACGTCATCTCCGCCGGTGACGTCAGCCGGGATTCCCTCGGACGATTACACACGTGTTTCAGAGCGTGAGAACACAAAGGCGTTCCCAAGGCGTTTTTCGACGCAGCGTCTCGTTCCCTCGAGGAACTAGGGTTACATACGTAACCTGAGACGTTCTCAGTGAGAGGAAGTTGCTTAATGCAATTTTAAGAGTAAAGCTCAAGTACATGAAAGATGTTTCTTTCTCATGAAATGAAATGTTATTTGCAATGCAGAAGAGAGATTTTCATGTGTTAGAGCTTTTTTGCAGAGCAAGTTATGTAAGAGCTTCAATGCACAGAATCACTAGTTTACAGCTTCTAAGAACACTAATGCTGTGTTTAGAGCAACTAAGCAAATGAAGAGAATGCAAGGCCACAGATGCTGAAACGCTTCTTTCTCAGTGAGAGAAAGTTGCTTAATGCAATTTTAAGAGTAAAGCTCAAGTACATAAAAGATGTTTCTTTCTCATGAAATTAAATGTTATTTGCAATGAAGAAGACAGATTTCCATGTGTTAGAGCTTTTTTGCAGCGCAATAGAGCTTCAATGCACAGAATCACTACTTTAGAGCTTCTAAGAACACTAATGCTGTGTTTAGTGCAACTAAGCAAATGAAGAGAATGCAAGGCCACAGATGCTGAAAAGCTTCTTTCTCAGTGAGAATGTTGCTTAATGCAATTTTAAGAGTAAAGCTCAAGTACAAGAAAGATGTTTCTTTCTCATGAAATTAAAAGTTATTTGCAATGCAGAAGAGAGATTTTCATGTGTTAGAGCTTTTTTGCAGAGCAAGTTATGTAAGAGCTTCAATGCACAGAATCACTAGTTTACAGCTTCTAAGAACACTAATGCTGTGTTTAGTGCAACTAAGCAAATGAAGAGAATGCAAGGCCACAGATGCTGAAACGCTTCTTTCTCAGTGAGAGAAAGTTGCTTAATGCAATTTTAAGAGTAAAGCTCAAGTACATAAAAGATGTTTCTTTCTCATGAAATGAAATGTTATTTGCAATGAAGAAGACAGATTTTCATGTGTTAGAGCTTTTTTGCAGAGCAAGTTATGTAAGAGCTTCAATGCACAGAATCACTAGTTTACAGCTTCTAAGAACACTAATGCTGTGTTTAGAGCAACTAAGCAAATGAAGAGAATGCAAGGCCACAGATGCTGAAACGCTTCTTTCTCAGTGAGAGAAAGTTGCTTAATGCAATTTTAAGAGTAAAGCTCAAGTACATAAAAGATGTTTCTTTCTCATGAAATGAAATGTTATTTGCAATGCAGAAGACAGATTTTCATGTGTCAGAGCTTTATTGCAGAGCAAGTCATGTTAGAGCTTCAATGCACAGAATCACTAGTTTAGAGCTTCTAAGAACACTAATGCTGTGTTTAGTGCAACTGAGCAAATGAAGAGATTGCCAGGCCACGGATGCTGAAAAGCGTCTTTTTCAGTGAGAGAAAGTTGCTAAATGCAGTTTTAAGAGTAAAGCTCAAGTACATAAAAGATGTTTCTTTCTCATGAAATGAAATGTTATTTGCAATGAAGAAGACAGATTTTCATGTGTTAGAGCTTTTTTGCAGTGCAATAGAGCTTCAATGCACAGAATCACTACTTTAGAGCTTCTAAGAACACTAATGCTGTGTTTAGTGCAACTAAGCAAATGAAGAGATTGCCAGGCCACGGATGCTGAAAAGCGTCTTTTTCAGTGAGAGAAAGTTGCTAAATGCAGTTTTAAGAGTAAAGCTCAAGTACATAAAAGATGTTTCTTTCTCATGAAATGAAATGTTATTTGCAATGCAGAAGACAGATTTTCATGTGTCAGAGCTTTATTCCAAAGCAAGTCATGTTAGAGCTTCAATGCACAGAATCACTAGTTTACAGCTTCTAAGAACACTAATGCTGTGTTTAGAGCAACTAAGCAAATGAAGAGAATGCAAGGCCACAGATGCTGAAACGCTTCTTTCTCAGTGAGAGAAAGTTGCTTAATGCAATTTTAAGAGTAAAGCTCAAGTACATAAAAGATGTTTCTTTCTCATGAAATGAAATGTTATTTGCAATGAAGAAGACAGATTTTCATGTGTTAGAGCTTTTTTGCAGCGCAATAGAGCTTCAATGCACAGAATCACTACTTTAGAGCTTCTAAGAACACTAATGCTGTGTTTAGTGCAACTAAGCACATTAAGAGAGTGCAAGGCCACATATGCTGAAAAGCTTCTTTCTCAGTGAGAGAAAGTTGCTCAATGCAATTTTAAGAGTAAGTTTTACAATTTTAATCTGTTTTTGTTCACAGAATAAATGAATGATGTTTTCCTGCTTTGTATTTTATGTTCGGATGTGTTAAGCGTGAACACAGTGCCTGATTAAGGTTCTTCAGACCAAGAACCAGTTTGAAAGAAGTGCTGCAGTAACATGCTAGTTTGATCCCCTATAGTTTCCTGTAATGTGTTACTAAAGGTTCTGAAAACATTCAGTAAATGTGATGGAAGTACCTAAATAGGACCAAAACAAAAAAAAATGTTGTGACCAATTGGGAACTTCCTGTAGTAATGGTCCCCTTAACGTTCCCAAAACGTCCTGGATGTTCTGTTAAGGTCCTCCAAATAACGTCCCCCATCCCTTTAAAGAACTCTACATCATGACCGTCTCGGAACGTCCTAGGAACGTTACTAGGCGACGTCCTTGACACCAGCGTGGACATTCTGAGAACGTTTTGGGAACGTCAGATTTCCAAGTCCCCTAAACGTCCCGAGAACGTCCTGAATGTTCTGGGAAGGTCCTCCAAATAACGTCCCCTAGCCCTTTAAAGAACTCAACATCATGACCGTCTCGGAACGTCCTGGGAACATTACTAGACGACATCCTTTACACCAGCGTGGACTTTCTGAGGACGTTTTGGGAACGTCACTTTTCAAATAAAATATGGTCCCCTAAACGTCCCGAGAACGTCCTGAATGTTCTGGGAAGGTCCTCCAAATAACGTCCCCCAACCCTTTAAAGAACTCGACATCGTGACCGTCTCAGAACGTTCTGGGGACGTTACAAGGCAACGTCCTTGGCACCAGCGTGGACGTTTTGGGAACGTCAAATTTTCAAATAAAATATGGTCCCCTAAACGTCCCGAGAACGTCCTGAATGTTCTGGGAAGGTCCTTCAAATAACGTCCCCCAACCCTTTAAAGAACTCGACATCGTGACCGTCTCAGAACTTTCTGGGGACGTTACTAGGCAACGTCCTTGACACCAGCAGGGACGTTCTGGGAACGTAAAATTTCTAGCGGGGAAGGAGCCTACATGGAAGCGGTGTCGACATTTAAAGTAATAAGCAGAAATTTAATTTGTGTGTAAAATATGGATGCAAACCGTAAACAGTTGAGACTTCCACAGGGTTAAGAATAAGGATGCCAGTTGGCAAAATAAAGCTGTTTAATTCACATTGCATTGACTATCCTGCTGCATGAAGATCAAGGTCGTATTTGCTGTTGTCATTTCTTATTAGTTCATTCCGTTATTTGAGTAAACACTGTATTACTGCCCATTGAACTTGCATATGAATGTCATGAAGAACAATAATAGTTAATCGCATTTGTTTCTCGCATATGCATTCATATACACAAATAACAGCTATATAATGAGGCAAATAAATGTTTGCAATGTAACACACTTTTTAAGTGGCATGCATCAAACATAAAATAAAATTATGACCAAATTCTTATTATAGCAGTGACAATTGAAAAGGGGATGTAAAAAAAACAAAAGCATTTATATACACACACACACACAGTTGCAATCTAAATTATTCAACCTCCAGTGAGTGCAGTACTTTACAAATACAAGCTTTTCTTAAGATCCAGTACTTTGTAAAAAAAATTGCTTCTATAACAGTGTCACAGAATGGCCCGTATCCTCCGTCACTGATCACTTTCACCTGCACCTGATTTACTCATCATGCACACCTGCTCCTCATCATCACAGCTCATCACCCCTGCTCTACTTAAGCACACTCCTCACTCCACTCACTGTCTGATCTTAAAGTCACTAAGCTGCCAAGACATAGAGATTTGTGGAAGCTACAAGGACTGCTACGCTACTGAATCATCTGCCTGAGTATACTTACCTGAATACCTTACCTGCTATTACTTACCTCCTGTTTGCCTCTCACTTCCAGTTACCTGGGAAGCTGTGGACACTAGAGACCTTCGGGCTCTTCGGGATCTCTGTCTGCAGCGCACCTGCCAAAGACACAGAAGCTCAGTCAGAATCCCAGCACACTCTCCACTAGACGTTCAAGAAGGACCACTCACTGCACTTGAAGTTCACCACTGTTGTTATCTGAGTTTGCTTTTAATAAACACTTACTCTTCAAACACCATCTCTGTGTCAGACAGTTCCGTAACAGAAGATCAGACCCTTACCGAAAACGTAAGCGGACCACACCGATATGGAGGCGGCTTCATTTATTAATTGGGCTTATGCAATCCACGACCCGCTGGACTTTGTGAGGGAATTCGTGCCAGTGCCCTCCAGTGGCTGCTCCACGCCAGTGCCCTCCAGTGGCTGCTCCACGCCAGTGCCCTCCAGTGGCTGCTCCTCGCCAGTGGCTGCTCCTCGCCTGTGCCCTCCAGTGGCTGCTCCTCGCCTGTGCCCTCCAGTGGCTGCTCCACGCAAGAGCCGTCCTGAAGTCCCGCTGGTGCCGTCCTGAAGTCCCGCTGGTTCCGCCCAGCCGTCCTGAAGTCCCGCTGGTTCCGTCCAGCCGTCCTGAATCCGCGCTGCAAGAGCGTCCCCTAGTGCCTGCGCCCCCTAGTGCCTGCGCCTCCAGGGCGCCCCCTAGTGCCTGCGCCTCCAGGGCGCCCCCTAGGGCCTGCGCCTCCAGGGCGCCCCCTAGGGCCTGCACCTCCAGAGCGCCCCCTAGTGCCTGCGCCTCCAGAGCACCTCCAAGACCTCGCTCCTCCTCAAGAGCCTGCTCCTCCAGCATGCCCACCAGAGAGCTTCCCCAAGAAAATTTTGGGGGGGGGCTATATATCCTCAGCCTGGGTGGCCGGGCCCAGAGCCAAGGCCACGGAGATCCCTGACCCACCATAGCCGCCCAAAAGAGATAGGCCATGGTCTCCCGAGCCTCCAGATCCGCCATGGCCTCCCGAGCCCCGGATCCGCCATGGCCTCCCGAGTCCCCGGATCCGCCAGGGCCTCCCGAAGCCCCGGATCCGCCATGGCCTCCCGATTCTCCTGCTCCGCCATGGCCTCCCGAGTCCCCGGATCCGCCAGGGCTTCCTGAATCTCTGGTTCCACCCTGGATGCCTTCCCTGTATCCATGTCCTCCACCGACATCCAGGGCGCCCACCCCCCCTCCCAGGTTTTGTTATTACGTCGCGGGACGCGCCGTCCGGGAGGGGGAGGTACTGTCACAGAATGGCCCGTATCCTCCGTCACTGATCACTTTCACCTGCACCTGATTTACTCATCATGCACACCTGCTCCTCATCATCACAGCTCATCACCCCTGCTCTACTTAAGCACACTCCTCACTACAGTCACTGTCTGATCTTAAAGTCACTAATCTGCCAAGACATAGAGATTTGTGGAAGCTACAAGGACTGCTACGCTACTGAATCATCTGCCTGAGTATACTTACCTGAATACCTTACCTGCTATTACTTACCTCCTGTTTGCCTCTCACTTCCAGTTACCTGGGAAGCTGTGGACACTAGAGACCTTCGGGCTCTTCGGGATCTCTGTCTGCAGCGCACCTGCCAAAGACACAGAAGCTCAGTCAGAATCCCAGCACACTCTCCACTAGACGTTCAAGAAGGACCACTCGCTGCACTTGAAGAAGTTCACCACTGTTGTTATCTGAGTTTGCTTTTAATAAACACTTACTCTTCAAACACCATCTCTGTGTCAGACAGTTCCGTAACAAACAGATTGCTGGCATATTAAAAATGATATTGTCAATATATACTGTATTTTTGAGTTCTAGGATTTTTTTAAATAACACAGCTATGTCATAATTATTCAACCCCAGTTCAACATTGCTGTTTTAGTCACTTATTTGTATGGTGGGGAACAAAATTGTCTTAAAACACAATGAACCCTTTAGAAACTCTATTAGAAAAGAGCTTGGGCTTTTACACACGTACATTTAGCCCATGGATGTTCTCAAGTAGCTAATATGACAAAAGCGCTATTCGGACGGTAATTGTTTCTCAGGGGGACGTAAGTGATTTTCACCATATACAGGGGGTAGTTGGTGATTTAATTGCGTCCGAATCCAGGATGTCAGTGTTTTTCTCTCACCACCCCCGTGAAAATCCCCGGCCGAATTACCTACTGTTTTTTGACAAACACCGAGGTCGTGCCGTCCGAATCCACATCTCTGAGTTTACGAGAAGAAATCGATTCAAAATTCAGTGTTTAATCCCTTTTTGAGCACTCCCGAACACCGTAACGTTGTACTTCGGTGTAATTTACATATTATTTCTGAAATGCTGGAAAGTATTTAAAAGAACAATACTTCATGACTGCTCAACCACAGCGACTGGGAGCAGAAAAAGATGAAAAGCACAAACTTTCAAATGGGTCTTTATTATGGCAGCAGCAGGTATGCAATACAATTTTAAAATGTGTATAAACAGATATATATCGTGTATAATTATATACAGCTATAGCTCGTCTATTTTTTTATTTTTAAACAGAAGATTTAAATAATAAATATTATAAAAAATGCTTGGAATAATAAGAATATATTTTACATAAGTATTTTTAAATAGATTTTACACAATAATAATACATTTGTAAATAAAATTAATTTTATTTTCAGCAGACAATCATGTGATTGGCCACGTGAGCAGCGTGTTCCCGGGTGCAGGATCACAGAACTCGCTCCTCCACTGTGAATAAATCACCATCCGAATCCATGAGTTTTATCACTGAGGTGATATGTAAATTTATTTTTACAGATGTCCCCCTGAGAAACAATTACCGTCCGAATAGGGCTTAAGTCAACAGAGCTCTCACAAAAGCTATAGAGAAGATATACTTTGATTACGTTTAAAGTATACGTTTATGTGCTCCACCGTCTCCCGGCTCCGTTGTTCCCATTGGATCCCCTGGATAAGGGAAAAGGACAGATTACCCTCAGTTAAGCCTCTTGTACACATTCCCAATTCCCTGCTCACCCACCTGGACACTCCACCTCGCTTCATTCCCCTGCCTTTGTTAATAAACCTGCTGTTGATTTCACTTACCTCTGTGTCCCTTGTATATCTGCTGACAGAAGACCAGACCTAACCGAAGACCGGGGATGGAGCTCTGCGATCCCGCGGCGGCGGATCCTCTCGAGGAGCTCGTCAGCGCTCTTCGAGCCGCTCTCTCTCCGGTCCTGAATCCTCCATCTGCCTCAGCCAGTCCCATGGCCCTTCCTGCAACGTACTCGGGTGAGGCAGTTGAATGTGGCGGTTTTTTGCTCCAACTCTCTCTCTTTATAGAGATGCAGCCCCAGCAGTTTGTGTCTGAGCGCTCGAAGGTGGCCTTCCTGATCTCCCTGCTCTCAGGATGAGCGTTGCTCTGGGCACGAGCCATCTGGAACTCCCAGAGCAGTTTGATTAACTCTTTTGATGCCTTCTCAGCTCACTTTAGGGAAGTCTTCGGCCTGTCCACCGGCTCTCTGTCCATCGCCGACCAGCTCATTTGTCTCCGACAAGGCACCTCCTCTGTGAGCATGTATACTCAGCAGTTCCGAACTTTAGCGGCCTCTTGTGGATGGAACGAGACAGCACTGCTCACTGCCTACCGCCAGGGTCTAGATCCCCAGATCAGGACCAAAATGGCTATTTATGACGACAATGTCGGCCTGGAGAGCTTCATGCAAGAGGCAGTGAAGATTTCCCAGCGTCTCTCAGCCTGCCTGCCCGACGAAACCGCTCATTCACAAGCCTCACCCACTGCCTGTCCTCCAGTACCAGAACCCATGCAGCTGGATTCCCACCGACTCACTCGCACAGAACGTGCACGACGTCTTGCCACTGGTCTTTGCCTGTATTGTGGAACATCGGGGCACTTTATCCAAAAGTGCCCCTCTCGTCCCCCACGCCCAACGGTGAGTACGCTCCAGGTTGAACCTGATATATCCATCTTACCATTGTTAACAGTCCAACTACTCACCCTTCATCATTCCATTTCAGTGTCCGCCCTTATTGACTCTGGCTCCTCGGGGAATTTCATCTCCCAAAACCTCCTTAAGTGACTCAACCTACCCCGCAAGCGGCAAGCTCAGGAGCTCAAAATAGAAACTATCCAGGGAAAGCCGCTTGGGCGTGGGCGCATCAAGTACCGATCTCCATCCGTCATTCTCCAAATTGGATGCTTTCACCAGGAAACCCTTTCCTTTCTGGTACTGGAGGGACCCACCGTCGATCTCATCCTGGGACGCCCATGGCTCTCCCAACACTCCCCCGCAGTCAGATGGGAATCCAGCGAGATCCTCCAATGGAGTGAATCCTGTTTCCAGAACTGTCTCTCCAACGTCCCAAAACCCCCTGTCAGTCCTTCCAGCCTCCAAGTGAACTCCACTCTCGTGGAGAGCCCTGAACTCCTTGAGAAACAGTCCATCCCATCTGACTACGTGGCATTCCAGGATGTGTTCAGCAAACGGGCAGCCACACAGTTACCTCTTCACCGGCCATGGGACTGTGCGATTGACCTGCTGCCTAGGGCTACACTCCCCAAGGGTCGAGTGTACCCCCTGTCCATCCCGGAGCGCAAGGCAATGGAGGACTACATCAAGGAGGCTCTCCAACAAAGGTTTATCCGCCCTTCCACCTCTCCGGCAGCCTCGAGCTTCTTCTTCGTGGGCAAGAAAGACGGAGGCTTGCGGCCTTGCATCGATTACCGGACCCTCAATGCCCAAACTGTCAAACTCCCCTATCCACTTCCCCTGGTCCCGGCCGCGCTCGAGGAACTCCGTGGGGCTCGCATCTTCTCGAAGCTGGACCTGCGGAGTGCATACAACCTTGTTCGTATCCGGGAGGGCGACGAGTGGAAGACGGCATTTATAACCCCTCAGGTCACTACGAGTACCGGGTTATGCCGTATGGCCTTTCGAACTCCCCGTCAGTCTTCCAGGGCTTTATGAACGAGGTGTTCCGGGAGTTCCTCCATCAATTCGTCATAGTTTACATCGATGACATCCTGATTTACTCCCGGAACCTGGCCGAACATCGCCACCACGTCACGCAGGTCCTGGAACAACTCAGGAAGCACCACCTCTACCTGAAGCTCGAGAAGTGTGAGTTCCACCGCCCCACGGTGCAGTTCCTCGGATACATCGTCAGTGCGGATGGTATCCAAATGGACCAGGGGAAGGTCCAGGCCATCCGTGACTGGCTCCAGCCACAGTCGGTGAAGGAACTCCAACGATTCCTCGGATTCGCCAACTTCTAACGCCGTTTTATTCAGAACTTCTGCCTCCTCTCAGCTCCCCTCACCTCCATGCTCCGCCAAAAGCCCAAGTCCCTGTCTTGGAACCCCGAAGCTCGGGCTGCCTTCAAGAAGCTCCAGGAGGCCTTCTGCACTGCTCCCATCCTCACCCATCCAGATCCCCAGCTCCCGTTTGTAGTGGAAGTGGACGCCTCCACCACCGGCGTGGGAGCAGTGTTATCCCAACACCACGGAGAGCCTCCTCGTCTCCACCCTTGCGCTTTCTTCTCCAGGATGCTTTCCCCGGCGGAGCGCAACTACGACATAGGAAACAGGGAGTTGCTCGCTATCAAGCTAGCGTTGGAGGAGTGGCGACACTGGCTGGAGGGAGCACAACACCCCTTTTCCGTGATCACCGACCATAAGAACCTCGAATATCTCCGGAGCGCAAAGAGGCTTAATCCCCACCAGGCCCGCTGGGCACTCTTTTTCACTCTGTTCCAATTTACCATCACCTAACGACCAGGAGATAAGAATGTTAAGGCAGACTCTCTTTCCCGTATCCACGCTCCTGAAGAACCCCCCACACCAGAGCCCATTCTCCCTCCAGCCGTTATCGTCAGCCCCATCCAGTGGGCTCTGGAGGAACAGATCCGTGTCGCCACCCTTAGTGAGCCTGCTCCGCCGGGAGGCCCAGAAGGGAAGACTTATGTGCCTACCACCTTGCGATCCACCCTTCTGGGCTCCCTTCATGCTTCCCCGGGCTCTGGACACCCAGGCAGCCAGCGCACTCTCTCGCTCCTCCAGGCTCGGTACTGGTGGCCCCGTATGGCCCAGGATGTCTACCAGTATGTCCGCGGATGCTCAGTCTGTGCCATCTCCAAGTCTCCCCATCACCTACCCGCAGGAAAACTGGTCCCCTTACCTATTCCCCGTCGTCCGTGGTCCCACGTCGGAGTCAATTTTGTCACCGATCTCCCCAACTCCGAGGGTCTCACCTGCATCCTCGTCGCAGTGGATCGGTTCTCTAAGGCCTGCAGCTTAATTCCCCTCAAAGGCCTCCCCACTGCCCTGGAAACCGCCGAAGCCCTGTTTCACAATGTATTCCGCCATTATGGCATCCCCGAAGATATCGTCTCCGATCGTGAGCCACAATTAATCTCTCATGTATGGAAAGCCACGGCGTTCCAGCTGTGGACCACTGGTTCCGGGCGAGCGAGAGAGTCTGGGACTCAGCCCATATCCACCTCCAGCAGGCAGTGTGGAGACATAAGAGCTTCGCAGATGCCCGCCGGTCTCACGCCCCTGTCTATCGCCCAGGAGATCAAGTCTGGCTCTCGACCCGGGATCTGCGTCTCCGCCTGCCCTGCCGTAAGCTGAGTCCTCCGCTACATAGGTCCCTTCACCATCGAGAGGCAGATAAATGAGGTCACCTTCCTCCTCCAGCTCCCAGCATGGTACCGTATTCATCCTGTATTCCACGTTTCCCTCCTCAAACCCTTCTCTCCCTCTGTCCCAAGCACCGAGGAACCGGCAGCACCTCCTCCTCCTGAAGTCCAAGCAGAACCCTCCATCTACCGAGTACGGGACATCCTGGACTCCCGCCGACGGGCCGGCCACCCTGGAATATCTCATCGACTGGGAGGGTTACGGGCCAGAGGAAAGATCCTGGGTGGTCCGTGATGATGTTCTGGATCCCTCCATTCTGGCCGAGTTCCATCAGAACCACCCAGACCTGCCCGCACCCAGAGGCTGTGGCCGGCCCCGTCGCCGTCGTGGGGCGTCAGGAGCCGCCCCTGGAGGAGGGGGTACTGTCAGGGAATCACAATCACCACCAACGACACTCACCAGATCACAATCACCTGATTACTGAGCACCACCACCTGTCTCCACTCATCAAGATCACTATATCAACGCACTCCTCACAAGCAGTCACTGTCTGGTCTCAAACATTACATGTTGCACTTACCTGACCCACTTACCTTTGTCTGCATTCTAGTTGTTCCAGTGTCCCGATCGTCTTTCCCCACCGTTTATGTGCTCCACCGTCTCCCGGCTACGTTGTTCCCATTGGATCCCCTGGATAAGGGAAAAGGACAGATTACCCTCAGTTAAGCCTCTTGTACACATTCCCAATTCCCTGCTCACCCACCTGGACACTCCACCTCGCTTCATTCCCCTGCCTTTGTTAATAAACCTGCTGTTGATTTCACTTACCTCTGTGTCCCTTGTATATCTGCTGACATACGCAGTGTGCTTTCTTGGCCTCCACAAACTATGCGTTAAAGAGACCTAAGGCCTTTAAATATAGTATACTGCCCTAATAAAAGCCACATTTTAAACACTTTTTTTTTACAGTACTTGCCTTTTTTTTTATAAACACTTGAACTTGGCAAATTTTATGGCAGTAGCCCATTTCGTGTCATGGATTCTGTGGTTCTACAGAGGATGTGTATTGGACATTAGGGCTTGATATTAGAGGTACTACGATTAGAAAAGCCAAAATTTGAACAAGTAGATCTCTGTTAATTCATGTGCATCTATGCTCTTGTTTTATTAATAGTAAGATGGCAGTGATGCACAAAGGAAATAGTTTATATAAAACTAGAAATTGTAATGCGTAAGCATGCAAAAAATTCCCATGCGCATGTGAATAGTTTCTCGAGGGCACAAAAATGTATTGTGTGCATACAAAAGTCTGTATTTTTTATTTATTCGTTTTTATTTTATGGACTCTGTATGTTGTCACTTCAAGAAAATCAATGGAAAAAAAAAACCTGAGGAAATAAAAATATTTACAAATAACTGTTTTATATACCAAATATATAGCAGAAAATAATGCTCTATGAACCATTTATGTTAAATACGGTCTCAAAATCTACTGAGAGGTTTGGAAATTTGAGTCTGGAAAAGTATGGAATTTTGAAATGGAAAATGTGTTGGAACCCTGTTAAAGTTCCTATAGACAGCTGGCAGCCTTATTCCTCAGCTTAAAATGTGTTGTACCAGAAAACCTTTGAGGCTGTTGAAGAAGAAGCACAATATCATAAAATGTTTGATCAGAACAAAAACCTGCATTGTACAGCCAAAGACTTTCAAGATGACCCAAATGAAAGGTGGAAAAACATTTCAATGCAGTGTATAAGAAGAACACTAGACAAGCATGGCTTTCATGTTGGGGCATCTTGCCAAATGCCACTCTTGACCAAGAAGAACATAAAAAGCTGACTTGAATATGCTAAAATTATATAATAATAATAATATCCCAATTTGGATAGACCTGTGGAGCGCTGGAAGAATGTTTTATGGAGTGATGTGACCAAACTGGAACATTTTGGACCCATGGATCAGCAGAATGTCTGGGCAAAACTTATAAGCAGAAGAACACCATCACCAGAGTCAAACATTGAGGTGGACAAGTCCTATTGCAGGGGTGTTTTACTGTGCCAGGAAGTGGAAATCATGACTGTATGAAGGACATCATGGATTCTTTAAAGCATTTTGGCAAGAATTGTGATGTCTTTAATGCAAAGACTGAAGCTAATGATCAATGGACTTTCCTGCAGGACAATCATCCCAAAGTATACATCCAAATCTACTTATGCTTGGTTCAGAGATCAGTCATAGAATCTTGAGTGGCCTGTTCAGTCTCCAGATTTAATTTTTATTGAAAATATTTGTTTGAATTTGAAGAAAGTGACAAAATGAAAACCAAAGATTATCAGTGATCTGAAAGCTTTTTCAGGTGAGGATAAGAGTAGAGTGACAGCTTCTAAGCACTTTCAGGCAGCGTTTGGAGGTTATAAAGAATAAAAGAATCTGCACCAAATTTGACTTTTGCGGGTTGAATAATTTTAAACATTTAGAGACAATGAGATTTTTTCATTATTCATCGACTTACGTTCTCAGAATTACTCAAATGTGTATTCAGAAACTTTCTCTAATAGTGTACTGATGCCTTTGTTGAATTGTTTTCACTACATGTTGTTCTCTGCAGCAAATTGTCTTGCAGATCAAGGGGGTTGAATAATTTTGATTGCAATTGTCTGTCCTTATTAGGATATTTTTTTTTGTAGTTCATTCATTCATTCATTTACATTTAGTTTATGTTATGAATATATGTTATGTCTTTTTTTTTATTTTACAGACATGCTATGTGCATATAATAATTGCCATGTAGCGTCAATAACTTACATGGGAGTTATAATTTTCACAGCCTTAACTGCTGTAAAAATTACACCCCCCCTGACCAGCACAAGTTAACAAGGTCACAGACTCACCAAATTGATTTTATTATCACATCATGTCATGGAGGATATGTGCTCAAAAGCATTTGATTGTAGCTTCAACAGAACAGGTTTACATGGGGGGTATAATTTTCACAGCCTTAACTGCTACACCTGTTAAAATTACACCCCCTGACCAGCGCAGGTTAACAAGCTCACAGACCTCAATCAAAAGCTTTTGAGCACACATCCTCCATGACATGATGTGATAACAAAATTAATTTGGTGAGTCTGTGACCTTGGCTGCATCCGAAAACTTAGGCAGCTGACTTGCTGCCTCGCTGCCTTATGAGGCAATGACTTTGCAGGCAGCGTTTTTGCACGAAGGCACCTCACGAAACTCACGAAGCAGACGCCATCTTTATTTTTTAGCTCAACCGGCACAGAATGGAATGCACAGGATTGTGGGATATCAAAGGCAGCGAAGGATACATCTATGCTGCCTTCAAAAATCGATCAGAAGACGGTATCTCATGAGACAGGAAGTGAAGCTAACTTTGGATTCGGACATGCCTTGATGCCTTCCTGCCTTAGAATGCTGCCTCCGAAGGCAGCATTTTTCAGTTTTCGGATGCAGCCCTTGTTAACCTGCGCTGGTAAGGGGGGTGCAATTTTAACAGGTGTAGCAGTTAAGGCTGTGAAAATTATACACCCCCCCATGTAAACCTGTAGAGTTGTGTGTCTAATGGTTTGTTGTTTTGTTTGTTTAAGTGTTTATTTTCATTTTAGGATTTAACCACAGCGTGCTATATTTTTAAATAAATTTTCGCTTGGCATGTGTGAACACGCGAGTATGTCTAGCTCACAGCGACTTTTGTTCCTGCTGACTACTTTTTTGGTCGGAGTGGCGTGCACTTTTCTGCCGGGGCAAGCTAATACCGCAATGCTCTCCAGGGAATACATCTTGAGCCTGCGCTCAGCTGCTGATTCTGCGGACCCAGTGTGTGACATCCCTGTGGAATTGCGGAGAACTACCGGATTGTACAGCCGAGCTAGGCGGAGCCCAGTCTTCGGTGAGGAGGACTAAAAGGAAAAGGGGTAAGCGTGGAGGAGTTAAGCACAGGTTGAAAGCGTATCACAGACATACCCCGCTGCCCAATATTATATTTTTTGTTATCAACATTTTTACAAAATGTTTCCATATGTAAACAACAGACATATACTCAATATCTCAAAGTCCAGTCAAAAGGGAGGGAGAGAGGGAAGGACAATAAAAACACAAAACAAGTCACTCCTTTATACAATCACGTATATCAAAAAGAAAACACTGCTAAGCATCCATGGTCGAAGGCTTGGCCCCACCGACTCGTGCCGTTGCACATTCACAAGTCACTATTTGCAGGAGGCTACGGATCCAATACGTTTTTCCACACATCTGTGGTGTAAACCAGTTCTGGATTATTGTCTTCTTCGCAGCTGTAAAACCAGCAAACAACATTCTCTTTTGCATTGAACTAATACAGAGACCAGAATCATCATTAAGAAGACACAAACTTGGGTCAACAGACCAATCAATTCGCAGTAATGATGACAAAACCAGATTTACATGTGTCCATAGACCGATGACGACAGGACATTCCCAAAACATATGCAGAAAGGTGCCTGATGATGTTACATACAGTATATGGCAGTTCAAATTTGACTGTAGTTTCATTTTAAATCTTTTGTAAGGAGTTATGTATGCTCTATGAATGACTTTGAAGTGAATAAGACGATGAGCCAAATTTTTAGATGTTAAGCTGAGATTAGACCACAATCTCTCCCAATCGACAGATAAATTAAGGTCAGATAATTCCCTATTCCAAATAGTTTTAATAGAAAGAGGTTAAGGAAACAGATGGCCGACAAGCAGATGGTGCAATCCAGTCCCGCATAGGATGAGAGGAAATGGAAGAAGACCAAGGAACGCCATACGCTTTGAGAGCAGAACGTAATTGAAGAAAGACAAAATATGTGGAAGCTGGTAGACAAAATTTGGTTCTTAATGTCTGAAATGAACAGAGGCCCTGGTTATCATATATATCACCGCACGTGTTTACACCTAAAGAGGACCAAGAGGGTTGGACAAATGGATTTCCGCATACAAAATTAAAATTGTGCCATAAAGGTGTACTGTTACAAAATTTGAAGGGTCCTCCTATCTGACGTTCAACCGTTTTCCAGATTTTAAAAGAGTTGGCCACAACCGGACCAAATTTATAATTATCCCCTTTTTTTCCTGTGCCAGTAAATAAAATATCTTGAAGTCTATTTGGTTTAACCTTGTCAGCTTCAATCACTCTCCATGAAACTGTAGATTGAGGATCAACCCAATTATGAAGAGCTTTAAGCTGGAACGACCAATAATACAAGTATAATTCAAAATTTGGTACAGCCAGTCCTCCTGCGCTATTAGGATGTTGTAATGTGGTAAGTTTAATTCTGGGACATTTATCATTCCAGATAAAATTAGAAATTATGGAGTTGATCTCCTTGAAGTAACCTGGAGGGGGAGAAAGTGGTAGCATAGAGAAAAAAAAATTAAATCGAGGTAGCAAATTCATCTTAACAGTGGAGATTCTTCCTTGGAGAGAGACTTTAAGATACTTCCATCTTTGAATGTTATTTTTGACCTTAACTAAAATGTTATTAAAATTGTCTCTGGCAATCTTATGAATGTTTTTATATATGGTAATGCCCAAATAGATGAAAGATTCCTTAATAGGGATAAATGAGGGAATAGAAGAATTAACCTTAACATTGTTAATTGGCATTAAAGCAGATTTGCTCCAATTTATTTTATATCCTGATAGGCTACTAAAATTATCACATTCCTTAATTATACTAGAGACTGAAACATCAAAGTGGTCTAAATATAGAATAATATCATCAGCGTATAATGAAATGCTATGATTATGGTCATGAATCTTAATCGATACTTCAGATTTCCTGATGGCTTGTGCTAAGGGTTCAAGAGATAGACAAAACAATAAGGGGGAAAGCGGACACCCCTGCCTCGTTCCCCGCTGTAAAGGGAATGAGAGGGAAATAGTATTACCAGTTATGACTGATGCTGCAGGTGAGTGGTATAATGTCTTAATCATAGAAACAAAGTGTTCACCGAAGCCGAAACATTGCAGAACTGCCCACATATAATTCCACTCTAGCCTGTCAAAGGCTTTTTCTGCATCAAGTGAAAAGACCGCACAAGGGGTTGGGTGGGAGTCCGCAAAGTCAAGAATATGAAGGAGTCGACGCATATTGTCAGATGCATTGCGCCTCTTGATGAAACCAGTTTGGTCCTCCTTGATCAGACTGTGAATTACCTTCTCCATACGAGAAGCAAAAACTTTAGCATAGATTTTTAGATCACATGGGATAAGCGAAATCGGTCTGTAGCTGGAACAATCTAATGGATCTTTCCCTTTTTAAGAAGTAATGAAATCAGTGATGTTTTTTGATCTCTATGAAAAATTCCATGTTCAATTGCAAAATTAAATGAGTTAAGCATAAGTATCCCTACCAGATCCCAAATTTCTAAATATAATTCAGGGGGGAGACCATCTAGACCCGGCGATTTGCCCTTTTGAAGGCTTTTTAGAGAGACGTGGAGTTCCTCCAAACTTAATGGGGCCTCCAAAGATTCTTTATCCATCTGTGAGATCTGAGGCAGTTCCAATTTATCTAAATACTGCTTACAAATTGGTTCATCAAAATCTGTTTTGGCTTTATACAGATTTGTGTAAAAACCTTTAAATATGTCATTAATTGCCACAGGGTTCGTGGTGACCTGATCATCCGATGATTTTATTGTGCTAATATATGCCTTAGATTCGCATTCTTTTAACCTAAGGGCCAATAAATGACTAGGTCTCTCTGATTCAAAATAATATTTTTGTCTAGTCCTATGTAAAATAAATTCCGCCTTTGAGTGTGAAAGTAAATCATATTCTTCTTTTAAAGAGGACAGCTGTGTAGCCTGTTGCTCAGTAAAATGTTGTTTTTGTAGGTTTTGTAATGATTGGATTTTATTTTCTAATTGTGTAAACTGGTGAGTTTTCGCTTTGGCGAGAGTAGAAGAGAAAGATATACAGAAACCTAGTATAGCACACTTAGTCGTTTCCCACAGTATTTGAGGATCCACATCAGAGGGCATATTAATTTCAAGAAATTCCTTAATATATTCTTTTAGAGAAGTAATGAAAGTCTGATTACTTAATAATGATATGTTAAAGCGCCATCTAGGGGACTTGGCTTTAACATCGGAAAGAGGAACACTGCACAACACAGCAGAATGATCAGATAATAAAATTGGTAATATAGAGATGGAGGAATTAGATGAAATTAAAGATGGGCTGAGAAATATTTAGTCTATCCTAGAGAAAGTCTTGTGTCTATTAGAAAAAAAAGTGAAGTCCTTAGCTTTAGTATTCTGAATTCTCCATAGATCGATTAAGTTGAGCTCAGTGATAAATTTATTCAATAATTTAGAGGATGGATTGGCTATTGTATCAGATTGAGATTTATCTAAAGCAGGATTTATGACAGCATTAAAATCACCACCCACCACTAGAGGGCAATCAATCTCCTCAAGTAGAGTTTTGGAAATCTGTGTAAGGAATGCACTGTCTGTCTAATTCGGACCATAAATAGAGACCAATGCTAACCTATTATTATATATTTTGCATCGGATAAAAACAAATCTACCCTTCTCATCACTACCAAGGTGTTCAATCGTTAAATTTAACTTCCTGTTAACAAGGATAAGCACCCCCTTAGTTTTATTTTGAGCGCTAGAAAAAGCTGCTAATTTGTAATACTTATTCTGGAAACGTGCCACGTCAGATTGTCTCTTGTATTAAGGCACAGGAAATAGATTTACGGTGTAAATATTCTAACACACGGGTTCGTTTAACAGCAGAATTTAAACCATTCACATTCAGTGATAAAATATTTAGAGTATGCATTGAATATTCATAATCCCAAGATTGTACTCAATAAATGAAAAAAGCAGAAGCACTTCCATTCTATAAATAACACGTAAACGCTGATGTGCATTTTAGATACCAAACCTCCTAGATGAAAAATCCCTTTAGAAATAAGGTAAAATGCATAAAAGCATAAATGTCTGCTGTAAAAAACAACATAAAAATATGAACAACCCACAACCATAAACAAGGAACAACTCAGACCGCACATTACTGAGAACATAGGGCTGACTGAGCAACAAAAAACAGTGATAGTTCATGACCGATCCACTCCAACGCAAGACATGTCTCCCGAAAGGCTCACGCAGCCAAAAAAATATATGTTTTTATTAATTAAACCTACTCTCCCATTAGTCCCCTCCAAAAAAGAAAAAAGGAGTGTCAGTTTTACCAGCAAAGAGATCGTTGTACCGGATAAAGAAGGACAATATCCCAGTAGGAGAGAGGAGAGAAGAAAACGCAAAAAAATAGGTTTAGCAAGCGTCCATGTTCATCCTGCTATCATCCCCTCCTGGGCAGCTGGGACCATGTTCATCCCGGCCGTCAAGCCCCTCCCGTCGAGCTGGAGAAACAGCGACCCCTGCTCCCCCGTCATCCCCCCGCAGAGCCGCAGCATACGACTTCTGCTGAGACATGGAGCTGATAAAATCCTCCGCTTTCTGAGGGGATTCGTAGCTTTTCTGTTCCCCTTTGTGCCTTAGCTTAATTACCGCCGGATAGATGAGGAAGGGCTGGAGACCAAGCGCTGTCATCTTCTTCAAAACCGGACCAAATGCCTTTCTCCTGATCGCTGTAGTTGGACTAAAGTTGGGAAAAAATAGCAGTGTGACATTGTTCTGTGCGCATTTCACCGGATAAGCCTGCCGAGCACCTTTTAGGATATCTGATCTGTCGTGCCATCTCAGTACATGGAAGATGAGAGTGCGCGGCCGATCGGAGCCCCTCCCTCCGTCATACACGCGGTGCGCCCGATCAATCTCAATGTTATGACCTTTCAGGGAAGGAATCCACTTGGAAAGATTAGCTCTGAGGAAACCAGCTGCATCTGGACCCTCCATCCCTTCTGGCAGCCCCACCAGTCTTACGTTGTTCCTTCTGCACCTGTCCTCCATATCTGTCATCTTCTCGGTGAGTCGCTCCAGCTGATTTTTTAAGTCAGTGACTGTCCTCCTATCTTCACGTGCATCTGCCTGAACAGAATCAACGCGGTCATGTGTCTGCTTCGTCTCGGTAGCTATGGCCTCAAATTCTTCTCTTAGCTCTTTAACAGACTTGTTGGTCGCTTGTATGTCCTCACGCAGTTCGCACAATGCTGGAATCAGCATAGAGTCCATCACATCTCTTACTGCCAAATTCACAACCGAATTCAAAGTGCTTTGCTGCTCTTTAAATGCTAGTTCAATGCGGTTAGCAATAGCATCGTCGAGGTCTTCACTGGAGATGGCTGAATCTCTGAATTTTTTCTTCATTGGCGATTGCTCAATCTCTCTTTTCCGATCCCCTTTGTCTGCCTTAGAACTCATGATGGGTCCAATAAAGAGTGGTTTAAGTTTTACTTACAGGATCGTAAAATATGTGGCAAAGTGAGCAGAGCGAAAGACTAAGCCTGCATCGCCGTCGAGGGGTCACGTGATCCTCTGCCCAATATTATATTGAGTAATGTGCGCTCCCTTCGACACAAGATGGATGAGTTGCAAGGGAATGTGGCCTTCCTTCACGAGTACAGAAACTAGCACATGGTGGTGCTAACAGAAACGTGGTTGGATGATTCGGTCAATGATGACTATCTACGGCTCAGTGGATACTCTGGACTTTTACGGCTGAATAGAGATAAAGAGACTATGGAGAAAAAGCATGGTGGTGGAGTTTGTGTGTACATTAAGGAGAGCTGGTGCAACAATGTGATTGTGCGGGGAAAAAATGTGCTCTTCCGAATTTGAATTGCTAGTTTTCTCCGCTCGTCCTTTTTATCTACCACGTGAGTTTCCCCAACTTTACTTTCTTGTTGTGTATATTCATCCTCACGCAAAATTGGATATAGCCTCAGATCTGCTGATGAAAACTTTGAACAAACTAGACGCCAAATCTCCAGATTCTCCTAAATTTATTTTGGGTGATTTTAATCAGTGTTTTTTGGACAATGTTTTAAAAGGATACTATCAGTATGTCTCATGTGCAACGCGTGTGGACAAGATTCTGGACAGGTGCTATTGTCCGATTCAAGGCGCTTATAAGTCCGTTCCCCTGCCTCCACTGGGGTCAGCCGATCATAACACAATTCTTCTGGCTTAGGCATACATGCCAGTTGTAAGGCGTGCGGAAAGATAGAAAAAGACCTTTAAGACCTGGACTGACACAAGCATCGGAGAGCTGCAAAGTTGCTTTGAGCTTACAAACTGGGACTTGTTTTTAAGTGATAGTCTGGACTTGAATGATCAGGTTTTTGTGGTATCCAGTTACATCAATTTTTGTGTTGAGTCGATTATACCCACTAAAAGTTTGACTGTGTTTCCAAACAACAAACCGTGGGTAACCAAAGAGCTTAAAAATATTCTCAATATGAAGAAAAGAGTATTTTTATCAGGGTCCAATGAGGAGAAAAGAATGATCAATAAGGAGGTTATAAGAACAATCAGATGTGCTAAACTAAATTACAAAAATAAAATAGAAAATAAATTTGTTCAAGGTGATATGAAGGCTGCCTGGCATGGGATTAAGAACATGGCGGATATTAGTATACCTAAGCAAGGAACAATGTTAAATAAGGACGCTGATGGTAACTTATTGGTCAACGACCTGAATTCGTTTTTTACATGTTTTGAGAAGCATGACACAAGTGCTGTTCTTGATGATTTTAAACAAAAATTAAGTCCCTCCAACTCTTTGAATTTGCATCCTTTCAATGTAATGAAGCAGCTGAAAGCTACACCTGTTAATAAAGCGCCTGGTCCAGATGGTATCTGTGGGAGAACACTTAAATACTGTGCAGAGCAGCTCAGTGTTGTGTTTCACTCTCTGTTTCAGATATCCCTGAATCAAGCTGTAGTTCCTTGCTTATGGAAAACGTTTAATATAATACCTATTCCTAATCGAGAAAAGTCACATTCTTTAAATGATTTTCGGCCCATTGCATTAACTTCTTTAGCCATGAAAGCCTTTGAGAGGGAAGTTAAGTCACAAATTATCACAGTTACGGGTCATAAATTAGATTCTTTGCAGTTTGCATATCGCACTAAAAGAGGTGTGGATGATGCAAAGCTTTTCCTCCTAAATACCATACATCAACATTTAGATAATGGAGGCACATTTGCTAGAATGTCGTTTGTTGATTTCTCCTCTGCCTTCAACACAATGAATCCTATAATTTTAGCGAAGAAACTTGTATGTGAATTTGATGTGAGTCACGGTTTGGTTTTATGGATCTTAGATTTTTTGACATGTGAGTCATGTTGAATGGAGTGCTGTCAGATACGCTTGTTCCATCAATTGGATCTCCTCAGGAATGCGTACTGTCTTCAATTTTCTTTATACTTTATACAAATGAATGTCGCAGCACTAAGGATAACTGTCATGTAGTTAAATATGCTGATGACACAGTTTTTCTATCCCTGTTAACTAGTGCAGAATGTGACGACGGTAATGATCACAATGAGTTCTTTGAGTGGTGCAAAAAAGTTGAACTACAGCTGAATATTACTAAAACGAAAGAGATGGTAATTGATTTTAGGAAAAATGCTTCAAAGGTGAAACCTGTGTACTTTTATGAAAAATAAGTTGAAAGGGTACAGGAATATAAGTATCTTGGAACTATCTTTGATACTACTTTAAAGTTCCAGCAGAACACAGAGGCTATTATTAAGAAAATGAATCAAAGAATGTATGTTCTTAGGAAATTTAATTCTTTCTGTGTACAAAAAAACATACTGAGAACATTTTATACTACCTTTATTGAGAGTATCTTGAGTTTTTCTTTTTTATGCTGGTACTCATCACTCTCTCTTAGGAACAAGAATCGCTTGCAGACCTTAGTTAGGACTTGCTCAAAAATTATTGGTGTACCTTTGCGGAGTCTAACGGAATTCTACGAGCAACAAATGCTAAGGAAAACTCGTAGTATCACGGGAGATGACTCTCATCCCTTGAAGGTTTACTTTGAAGTATTGCCCTCTGGAAGAAGATTTAGAAGCATTAAATGTTCATCTAATAGATATAAATTTACTTTTGTTCCAGAGGCTATTCGTTTTTGCAATTCAAAGTCTTGCGTCTTTTTTTTTTAAGAATTTAATTATGAAGCATGTCGGGTTGTGTTTTTTTTTTTTTTACTTATTTATCTTTTGTATCGTCTATGTGATATTTTGTGTGCTATATGATGCTACTAACCTACTTGAATTGCCCCTTGTGGGACTAATACAATTGTTAACTAACTAACTAACTGTTGAAGCTACAATCACATGCTTTTGAGCACATATCCTCCATGACATGATGTGATAATAAAATAAATTTGGTGTGTCTGTGACCTTGTTAACCTGCGCTGGTCAGGGGGGTGTAATTTTAACAGGTGCAGCAGTTAAGTCCCCCCCCACCCCATGTAAACCCGTCCTGTTGAAGCTACAATCACATGCTTTTAAGCACATATCCTCCATGACATGATGTGATAATAAAATAAATGCGGTAAATGCGTCACTGTAGCGCCACTTTAAGAGATTATCCAATGAACGTAAACTGCGTACGCGCTTCTGTATCAGCCGCAACACAAGGATGCGCTATTCTACGTGTATTTACGCTTTGATTTGAACGAAAATAGAGCATCCTTGTGTTGCGGCTGATACAGAAGAGCATACACACCTCTCTGGCAGGATATAATAGTTTAATGTGAGGAGCAGGGCATAATTAAAGTTGTTAAACGCTGAAAACACTATCGATCCACTCCGTGAGGATATTCAAAACACGCATCACCGGAAACACGGCATGTCGCAATCTATGGCGAAACCGGCGAGAGCCAATGACTGTTTGATATCGCTGCCACAAAACTTGTTGTAAACCTCTTAACGGCAAATTGTTGAATTGTTACTATAGCTACAAAGGAAGAAGATATGGCTGATGAATGGTTTGAATTTGGATCTGTTCCTCACACAAAGCATCACATGGATACGAGGATTTGAATAAAAATAAAATGCTTTTATGATCATTTTATTTAATGCTTGTGCATGACACCATATTAATAAAATGATGCGCCCCATGGTAAACCAAAAAAATATTACATGATAATGGTTAAATGATCTCTCTCTCTCTCTCTCTCTCTCTCTCTCTCTCTCTCATTTCAATTCAATTCAATTCAATTAAGCTTTATTAGCATGACTGTGTAACACAATGTTGCCAAAGCATTAACATGTATATAACAACAACAACATAGATAACAACATAAATAATAATAAATAAAATCTATCTAAATAAATGAAAAGATAAAGTAAGTCAGTTTCAAGTTAAAAATGTTTAACATCTAACATTGTGAATGGTTAATAGGCTACATATTTTGCAGCTAGTGCAACTGTGTTATTGTCAGGGTTCTGTTATGTGTGTCATCTGTTCCTGCCTCTTGTGTCCATATTTGGTTTGTTTCCTGTCCTCATTAAGTGTCATTATGATTTAATCCTTGTCCAGCCCTGTTTGTCTAATTATCTATGCTTTACCTGTGTATTTATAGTCCTGTCTGTTCAGTTTGATTTCGTCTGGTCTACTCGTTACTTCCCCGGTGTATCCTGTCCATGTTAGTCATGCCTTGTCCTGCCTTGATGTCATCATTAAAGACTATAATTTGAGTTTACGTCCTCGTCTGCGTGTTCCTGTTTCTCCCTCGTGTGTGCACCGTGACAGAAGACCAGACCTAAACAGTAAGCGGCGCCCCTTCACCTCGTTTTGTTTTGTTCATTTTTTTTTAAAGTTTTTTATTTTGTTCCTGTGTCTGTCTGTCCCGCGGCAAGGAAGTCGCCGCTCGTCATCCCGCTCGTAGTCTGCGTCAAGATGGCGTGGGAGTTCGCCTCTGACTCAATGCCCGCCGGCCCGCCTCTGACTCAATGCCCGCCGGATCGCCGCTGACTCATGCCCGCTGGCCGCCGCTATCCCTAGCCCCGTGGATAGAGTCCACACGTCACAGCCAGGAGTGCCGTGTGTCTGTCTTGTTGTGCCCACAGGAACATTTTAAATCATCATGTCATGTCTTGTCCATGGAGACTCGTCTGGGCCATTCTAGCCACCTGCCCCCCTGTTGTAGATATGGAGGCGGTCGCTGAGGGACCCTGTGAGGGCCTCTGACTCCTGGTCATGCCCGGAGGAAGCCTCAGCCTCCAAGCCAGCCCAGGAGGGCTTCTGGTTCCTGTGGGCTGTCCTGTCCTGTCTGTCTGGCCCTGGAGGGCGTTCCTGTCTTGTTATGTACTGTCTTGTCTGTTTAGCCCCGGAGGGCTCCTGATACCCCCTAACTTCCCCAGGGAAATTTTTTTTTGGGGGGGTAAAAGGGTTCCGGCTGTAGGGGCCGGGCCGAGGGGACCGAGGCCACGGCCACAAGGACCACCTGCCATGGCCTCCTGAGTCCCTGCATCGCCATGGCCTCCTGAGCTCCCAGCTCCGCCATGGCCTCCTTTGTCTGTCTGTTCCGCTCTGGAGGTCCCCGTCCTGTGTTCCTGTCCGTGTTTGTCCTGAGGGGCCTCCAGAGCGCCCACCCCCCCTCCCCGGTGGAACTGTTATGGCGTGGGACACGCCTTCCGGGAGGGGGGAGTTATGTCAGGGTTCTGTTATGTGTCATCTGTTCCTGCCTCTTGTGTCCATATTTGGTTTGTTTCCTGTCCTCGTTAAGTGCCATTATGATTTAATCCTTGTCCAGCCCTGTTTGTCTAATTATCTATGATTTACCTGTGTATTTATAGTCCTGTCTGTTCAGTTTGATTTCGTCTGGTCTACTCGTTACTTCCCCGGTGTATCCTGTCCATGTCAGTCATGCCTTGTCCTGCCTTGATGTCATCATTAAAGACTATAATTTGAGTTTACGTCCTCGTCTGCGTGTTCCTGTTTCTCCCTCGTGTGTGCACCGTGACAGATATCATCTTCTCCAAGTAAGAAGGGCATTTTCTCAGTATCACTAAGTTCAGTAAATGATGGGATCAGGGCTTCAAATCTGGGGAGAAATGTTTCCCTCACATTGTGATATTTAGGACAAATCAGCATAAAGTGTTTCTCATCCTCTATTTGCTATAGATCACAGTGTCTACAGATCCTCTGCTCTTGCTCTGTCCATGTTCCTCTCTCTATTTCTAAATCATGGTTACTTAATCTGTATTTGGAGAGGATTTGTCTTTCTTTAAATGGTTTAATCAATAAATAATTAGCAAGTTTAGTGGTTCTGTTTAGGGTTGAGTAGCATTGGAGTTTATTTTGAAGGTCAAAGTGTATTTTTAATGATTCATCATGAGTGTCTTTTAGATTTTTGTCAATTTCTTTAATAATGGTTTTGGGGTTGTAGCTGTAGTCTGCGAAGAGTTGGGTTTTATGGACTAGCTGAAGAGCGAGTGTGTTTAGAGGATGAGATTCTGCTGAGGTTTCATTGGTGAGAAGTGCGTTATATCGGACTGAATCAGGATCAGATTGATGGAGGTGATGCCAGAACTGAACACATCTCTTCTGGATCTCAATCTTAAATGGGTATAAGCCTAATTCAGCTCTGCAGGCATCATTGGACGTATACCTCTATGGACCCCTAAAATGTTTTTGTTAATTTCTAGTTGTAGTTTTTCTATTGAAGTTTTATCCCAATTTTTAAAATGTATTGCTGGTCCCCAAATTTCACTCCCGTACAGTAGAATTTGTTTAATGATTGCGTAATATAATTTAATCCATGTTTTAATTAAGTCGGAGCGGAACTCCTGTCGGACAACATCTCCAAGACACTACGCTCCATCTGACTAGTAAGCCAATTCTCAAATAACTGCTATGATGACTTTTGTTCTACCCACTTAAATGATAGAAGTAATTGCGTTGTCCAATCTATACATACTGTGTCTGTTCCCCGAATAGTGAGGTCAAAATATAAATTTAACACAGGATCTAGAAAAAATCTGATCGTGATTAAACCAGAAAAATGCAAAATAAATGAACAAAAACTATTTTTAAAGCTTGGGCTCCTAAACATTAGATCACTCACACCTAAAGCAGTAATTGTAAATGAAATGATCACAGATAATAGTTTTGATGTACTCTGTTTGACTGAAACCTGGCTTAAACCAAATTATTATATTGGTCTAAATGAGTCTACTCCACCAAGCTACTGTTATAAGCATGAGCCCCGTCAGACTGGTCGTGGCGGCGGTGTCGCAACAATATATAGTGATATTCTCAGTGTTACTCAGAAAACAGGATACAGGTTTAACTCATTCGAAATACTTATGCTTAATGTTACACTGTCAGATATGCAAAAGAAATCTGTCTTATCTCTTGCTCTGGCTACTGTGTATAGACCGCCAGGGCCATATACAGATTTCCTCTCAGACCTATTGGTTAATGCTGATAAAGCGCTAATTGTCGGAGATTTTAACATTCATGTTGATAATCCAAATGATGCATTAGGACTTGCGTTTACTGACCTAATAAACTCTTTTGGAGTCAAGCAAAACGTCACCGGGCCCACTCATCGTTATAATCACACGCTAGATTTAATTATATCACACGGAATTGATCTTACTGATATAGATATCGTACCTCAAAGTGATGATGTTACTGACCATTTCCTTGTATCGTGCATGCTGCATATTACTGATATTAACTGTAGGGCCCCACGTTATCGTCCGTGCAGAACTATTGTTCCGGCCACTAAAGACAGATTCACAAATAACCTGCCTGATTTATCTCAGCTGCTCTGTGTACCCATAAATACAAATGAACTTGACAAAATGACTAGCAACATGGGCACTATCCTCTCTAATACGTTAGAAACTGTTGCTCCCATCAAATTAAAAAAGGTTAGAGGAAAACGTGCTGCGCCATGGTACAACAGTTATACCCATTCTCTCAAGAAAGAAACTCGTAATCATGAGCGCAAATGGAGAAAAACTAACTTGGAAGTTTTTAGAATTGCGTGGAAAAACAGTATGTCCAGCTATAGACATGCTCTAAAAGCTGCCAGGACCGAGCATATCCGCAAACTCATAGATAATAACCAAAATAATCCAAGGTTTTTATTTAGCACAGTGGCTAGACTAACAAATAACCAGACGTTACCCGATCTAAATATTCCCTCACAGTTTAATAGTAATGACTTTATGAATTTCTTCACTGATAAAATAGATAACATCAGAAATACAATAACTAATGTAGATTCTACGGCGTCTAGTACTTCAGCCTCATTCACCGCACCCAAAGAAAAACTGCAGTGCTTTTCAACTATAGGGCAGGAAGAGCTAAATAAACTTATCAACACATCTAAACCAACAACATGTCTATTAGATCCTGTACCCACTAAATTACTGAAAGAGTTACCTGTAGCAGAAGAACCGCTTCTCAATATTATTAACTCATCGTTATCTTTAGGTCACGTCCCTAAACCATTCAAGCTGGCAGTTATTAAGCCTCTTATTAAGAAGCCACAACTAGATCCTAGTGATCTGGCAAATTACAGACCCATCTCAAATCTTCCGTTTATGTCTAAAATTTTAGAAAAAGTTGTCTGCTCAATTGTGCTCATTCTTGCAAAAAAATGATCTCTGAAGAATTTCAGTCAGGTTTCAGGCCCCGCCATAGCACAGAAACTGCACTTGTTAAAATTACAAATGACTTGCTTCTTGCATCAGACCAAGGCTGCATCTCATTGCTAGTTTTACTTGATCTTAGTGCTGCGTTCGACACTATAGATCATGAAATACTCGTAGATCGATTACAAAACTATACAGGTATTCAAGGGCAGGCTTTAAGATGGTTTAGATCCTACCTGTCCGATCGCTACCACTTTGTTTATTTAAACGGGGAGTCATCTCAATTATCACCAGTAAAGTATGGAGTACCACAAGGATCTGTCCTAGGTCCTCTGCTGTTTTCAATATACATGCTGCCCCTTGGTAATATTATTAGAAAATACGGGATTAGTTTCCATTGCTATGCTGATGATACTCAACTATATATCTCAACAAGACCAGACGGAACTTCTAAATTATCTAAGTTAACTGAGTGTGTTAAAAATGTAAAAGACTGGATGACCAATAATTTTCTCCTATTAAATTCAGATAAGACAGAGATATTACTTATTGGACCAAATAACAGTACACAGAATCTCTTGGATTACAATTTGCAACTAGACGGATGTCCTGTTACTTCCTCTACAGTCAAAAATCTGGGTGTTATATTAGACAGCAACTTGTCTTTTGAAAAACATATTTCCAATGTTACAAAAACAGCATTCTTCCATCTTAGAAACATTGCCAAGCTAAGGAACATGTTACCTGTTTCTGATGCAGAAAAGCTAGTTCATGCATTCATGACCTCTAGACTGGACTATTGTAATGCACTGCTAGGTGGTTGTCCTGCATCTTCAATAAACAAGCTACAGGTAGTCCAAAATGCAGCGGCTAGAGTCCTTACCAGGTCAAGAAAATGTGATCATATTACCCCAATTTTACAGTCTCTGCACTGGCTACCTATTAAGTACCGTATCAGTTACAAAATAATATTACTTACCTATAAGGCCCTAAATGGTTTAGCTCCTGCGTACCTAACTAGTCTAATATCTCGCTACAATCCATCACGCTCCCTAAGGTCGCAAAACTCTGGACTCTTGGTAGTACCTAGAATAGCAAAGTCCACTAAAGGAGGTAGAGCTTTTTCATATTTGGCTCCCAAACTCTGGAATAGCCTTCCTGATAACGTTCGGGGTTCAGACACACTCTCTCTGTTTAAATCTAGATTAAAGACACATCTCTTTAGCCAAGCATTCACATAATGCATTCATATAATGCATCTCATAATCTTGTACTGCAGTTATATCTGATCAAAACGCACATTATTATTCTTTAGCTTGGGTTGAACAAATAATTTTTGCTTGAATGGAACAACAGCTACGCTAATTATGTCTCTTTGTTTCTCTGTTTCTGCCACGGGATTAACATTCCGTGGTAACTAGGAGTTACACAAGCTTCAGTCTGGATCCAGCCCTTAAATGATCTGAGATGACCAAACACCTGAGAAGAGATGATGCCGACCCCTCGGAGGACCTCAGAGGATGCCAACCTCTGATCCCCCAACAACATGCAGAATTAACAAATTTTGCCATAAGTTAATATATTAAGTTTCTACAATGTATAAATATATTGTAGAAACTTAATTTCCTGTAAAGCGCTTTGCAACGATTGTATCGTAAAAAGCGCTATACAAATAAACTTGAATTGAATTAATTGGTAATTTTAATTGGCCAAACCGTGATTTTATGGCATTAAATGCCCTCCGGGTTTTCTCATTCAAGGCCTTCACAGCCAGACTGAAGCCCCCTGATGCAGAGATCTCGATGCCCAGGTAAGTGTAGCTGGTGCTGTGCTCGAGGACTTCTCCGTAACTGAACTGGTATCTGCTTCCCTGAGACCTGGCCTTCTTCTGGAACACCATGACTCTGGTTTTGTCCAGGTTGACCGTCAGAGCCCATTCCTCACAGTACTGTTCCAGCAGGGCCAGGCTGTGCTGAAGATCCTCGGCTGTGGGGGACAGCAGAACCAGGTCATCCGCATACAGCAGGCATTTGACTTCAGAGTCGTGCAGAGCGAGGCCTGGGATGCTGCCGGAGCAGTCCAGAGCTTCTGCCAGCTCGTTGATGTAGATGTTAAACAGGGTTGGGCTCAGACTGCATCCCTGCCTCACTCCACGACCCTGCTGGAAGAACGCATTTCTGAGATTCCCAATTTTGACCGCACATTTACTGTTTTTATACATGGATTGTATAACATAAAATGTTTTTCCACCAATGCCAATTTGTAATAATTTGTATAGTAAACCATCATGCCAAATAGAGTCGAAAGCTTTTTTTAAATCAACAAAACATGTAAAAAAACATTTTTGTTTGCCCTTTAGATTTTTGTTAATTAGAGTGTGGAGAGAATAGATGTGGTCGGATGTATGTTGTTTTGGTTGCACGTACTTGGTTATACAAAAGCTAAACTCACCATAGAGTAAAAAATCCTGAATCGCATTGACCTGTATGCATTCATCAATAGTGTTATATATTCTCAATAACTAATAAGCTTAGTTTTTTTTTTGTGTGCTGTTGTTTTTCTATTACTTTAAACAGCAAATACACAATGTTGTCATTGCAGCTTGAAAAACTCCATGCCATTGGATACAAGCCAAGTTCTGCTTCTTGGCAAGGAGACCAAAAAGAAAGAAAACAAGTGTGAAATATTAACCCCTCGCTGCACACTCTCCACCTATGCCCAGGACTACCTTCAGAAGATAATTCATTTTTTGAATACCTCTGGGAAGGTAAGATGCATGCACTATATTTTTAAAGTCACAGTTCACAACTTGTGTTTAGTATGCAAAAGATTGTTTATCAATCTTTAGGCCTAAATCTTAAAGGGATGTCCCCCCTCTAAAACATAAATTCAGTCATCAACTCCTGACTTCCTTGACAGTAGAATCTTGGGAGAGGTTTCCATTTGTATATAAACAACAGAGTTTGTTAGCACAATACTGGGTCTGTTCATACAATTAAAGTTTTTAAAGATTAATTTATCCTTAGACACAGCCAAACAGCTCTCCTTCAAAACATTTTGTAAGATTTGGCAAACTAGCCTAAAACTTGTCAGACAACTGTCTCCAAAAACTTTTCTACCTGTTCACTGCCACAGTTTTTCTCTGCATAGTATTGTGAAGTTTGAAAGTAATTGCACACAATTTGGGGATGAGGAACTATGACTGTTTATTTTCCTTTTTTTTATTATTATTTTTTTTTTATTTATCTGTCATTGATGACTGAAATTTAGTTTTAGGGTGAACCATCCCTTAAACAATTGTCTTATTCACTCCCCAAAAGAGAGCAAGCTTTTGGGAATGATGGGAAGAGCACAACACGTATGTCAAATTCCAGCTTACCACATTTGCAGTTTGGCATCTAAAAACCACAAAATTGGATTGTACAATTCAAACATATTAACACTTCAAACATAGAGGTTAACCATGAGTTTGAACTGCACCTGTTTTAAGTAAGCAAAACATAACACTTGTTTAACTTGCACAGGTTGGAACCAGGATTCCAGTGGCAATGATGATCAGCTGATTACGCTGCACCTCACACTCTGTGACTGAGAACACAAGCAGCCGAGAGGAGGTGAGGACCACACAGGTGGAAGAGACAAGGAACATGCTGGTGGAGCAGATGAGCATCATGGAGGGGCAGGTGGAGCAGATGAACACTATGAAGGGACAAGGTAATTAGGACAGATTTAAAGAGTTACAGTTTAAATTTGTAAAGGCTTGAAGTATTTGAACCATGGGTTACCTTAACATTACTCGACCTCTAGTGTTTTTTTATCCCCCCATAGAGCTTTTCCCCATGCAGGTAAGGGCTGCATGATATATCTTTTCAGCATCGACATTGCAATGTGCGCATGTGAAATAGTCACACTGCAGGACGCATAATGCCAAGTAGGGGAAAATAACTCAAACACGTCATGCTATATCTTTTTTGCTGCATGATGTGACACCATGGTTGCTGTATTTATTTATTTATTTTGTTTCAGGGGGAATTTGTTAATAATGTTCGGTGTTTTCATACATGTGAATGAGACATGAGGTAGGAGTTTGATATGGTTTGTGCACCAGCAGTAGTCAGACAGAAACACCAGCAGTAGTCAGACAGACTGACTACTGCTGGTGCACAAACCATATCAAACTCCTACCTCATGTCTCATTCACATGTATGAAAACACCGAACATTATTAACAAATTCCCCCTGAAACAAAATAAATAAATAAATACAGCAACCATGGTGTCACTTCAGGCTCTTCAGCTCCCTAACGTTAGTTCATTGCTGGTTCAGCAGCATACGTCGGTCCCTCGGTGGTGTGTCAAACTTGTATGGACTCACTTGTATTCTACAGGCACACACTCCCGATGGTAGCTGCCAGTGTTAATATTGTGGAAAAGGCCACTGCTTATTACAGACCTTCGACGAGGCTACATTTCAGAATTAACTATATTAGGATCATTTTAATATTTATATCTGGCTATGCCACACCACCATTTACCCACCCCTTGCGTTCCCTGAACAAGTCAGCAAAGGATCAGCACTTGTTAAAACAAATTGTGATTATCACAAACAGTATGGGAATAAGCAAGAAAACAAAATATGTGGGGTTAAAACAAATTGTGATTATCACAAACAGTATGGGCATAAGCAAGAAAACAAAATATGTGGGGTTAATGAATCAACCTTAATTCAATCGCAATAAAAATGCATGTACTTTACACCTGTTAGTACATGTACTGCTGCACTTGTCTGATGTTGTGATCTTGATGTATTTGAAATATGTTTAAGCTTTATTTAGTATAAAAGTAATTTTCTTTCTCCAAACCCACTGCTGTCTTCACAGGGGCAGCCATGGGCACAGTTGATCTCACTAACAAAAAGAAAAAGTCAGGTATGTAAATAATGTTTGTAGGGTAATTATTGGTGGTTCTGGTAACTATGTATTACCATAGCTCATTAGTCAAGCAGATTCTCTTAAGGAATTGAATTAATTAAATTGAATTTAAAGGAGACCTATTATGCTCATTTCAAGTTCTATATTTTTATTCTGATACTCCACTAGAGTAATTTTGCATGATCCACAGTTACAAAAATCCTTGTTTATCTTAAACTGGGCCTTTATGCAGGCACTCAGTTCATCGTTTGTCAGAAAAAAGCCGTTTTAGATGGAGCCTTCTAGAAGCCTACTATGGTTACTATTCTAATGAGCCTGCATGTAATGTAAAATGTGGAGCCAAATATAAACAGTGTGTTTGCACACATATTTACTATAAGACAGAGGATGGCCTTTTAGGATATTATCTACAATAGCATGGGCTGTAAACTTCTTGACAGTGTTGTGCACAGTGGAAACAGGAACATTAAGATGTCTGGAGATGTATTTGAACACCATTTTTGTTCTCAAATGCTCAGACAATATTTCACTCTTCTTTCTTTTCTCCATACTCGGTGTGGTACACATTTCTCCATACACCACACAATATAAATGTTGTCAATTTTTCCACATTTTAACTGGTTGCAAGTGTGATTTCTATATTGCCAGTTCCTATGCATTGCTACAGGTAGTTTAATTACAAATTAAAGGAGCATCACATGCTTGAAATACAATTATTTCTGAAGATTCTGAAAAGCTGCCAATAACTGTGTCCAGTCCATTTTTGGAGATCTGTGTAGAATGTCTCAGATTTGGCTTTTTTCTCATCTTTTTTGTGTTGTTCCAACGCAAACCATTTGTAATTGCAACAAGTTTCAGGGAGAAGTAGTGCATTTATTATCTGACAGAAATTCAGGGATGCCAATATTTTTATTTTTGTCTGTGACTGTATTTCCAGTATGTTGAAAAGACATTACAAAATGCATTTTGTCCCTTTTTTAATTTTTTTGTTTTTTTTTCCTGTGTATATACGACTCAGCTGTAATCTTGTATCCCACAGAGGGACCAAGGCATATGCCTCTGAGGAAAAAGACACAAAAGAGTAAGTGCGTGTAAATGCAATGACCGATGCTTCTATCAGTGTGTTGACTGTTATGTTTGCCCCTGGTTATTTCCTATAGTTCAATTCTTTATTTTGTGTGTCTACTACAGATAATTAGTCCTAACAGACAACGTATAAAATCCAGCTGGCTTAATGTGTCAAATTTGATCAAAATGCATTGCCAAGCAGTAGAGAAAGCAGCAGTGTAGTATTCTCAATCAGAGGTGGACAGTAGTGAAGTATTTTTACTTCACTCAAGTAAATTTAAAAAGTATCTGTAGGTCTGAGTGTTTTTCTTTGCAAAACTTTTTCTTCACTACATCCCAAAGCATGATGTCTTACTTTTTACTTCACTACATTTCATAAATAAAAGTTTTTTAAATACTTTTAATACTTAAGAACATTAAAAATGTAGTACTTTCTTGTACTCAAATGAATATTTGAATTACTGTGACGGAGCTGACGAGACGTGAGACATGCGGATCCAAGTGCAAGCTTTTTATTATGAAACATGGTCAATACAGGCAGGGTCGGGCAGTAGCAAACAGGTATGGCATGGGCAAGACACAAGAATAGTCCTTAGGCAAGCGTGGGTCGGCGATCGGCAAACTTAATCCAGAGGGCTAGGCAGAGAGAATAATCCAGGAGCACGGGCAGGAATCAGAACACGAGAAATCTAACTAGGGATACTGGGAAAACGCTTCGATTGTAGCTAGGCTAAACAATACTCGGCAGTGAGTGGCAGAGAGTCCAGGGTTTATGTAGGGTGTGTGTGTGTGATTGGGTGATGGTGATTGTGAGATGGTGAACAGGTGCAAGCGTGATCATAGTGAACAGCTGTGTGGGTGCAGTGAATGATGGGAAATGCAGTCTATGAGTGATCTGTAACTGTGTGAAAGTCCATGTGATGGGAGAGTGACCTCTAGTGGTGAATGAAGCAAAGTTCATGGCCAGGATTCGTGACAATTACATTTACTTGAGTAAAAGTAAGAAAGTAACAGATTTCTAATGTAATTAAGTACAATATTGTGCTTTGGAATGTTGTGAAGTAAAGTTTTCTAAAGGAAAACACTGATAAAGGACTGACACTTGAAAAGTACTTTTACAACTGAGTAAAAATTCTTAACTACTGTCCGCCTCTCTCAAGTTCGGTTCCATTGTACAAGTTAAACCTGGTTCAACTTGTAATTAGTGATAAACATCACTTGTCATCCTTGCTGGTCTGGTCACTACTGAAGTCTTCAGAGTTGTGTGTATTTTGTTCCTACTCTAAGAAATATGTGAAACATGTTTTTGATGTTCACAGATTGCTCCTACCACACTCGCCTAGAGGCTTTCCCCATCAGGAGTGTAGTAAGAGAAAGAGTGAGAAAGGTTAGACAGTCATAAAAGAAATCCATAGTGTAGACAGTATGCAAAGTGTAATATATGATTTGGAAACTTGCTTGTGTGTTGGCAATACATACAATACATACGGTAACTGTTAGGCAGATACCTTTTTATGTGTTTAGTCTTTTTGAATTACAGATTAGGAAGGAGCTTGTACTGAAAAAATCATGATCACATGCTGTAAATACCAACAATGACCCACTGTATATTGTATCAGTGAAACTCAATGCCTGTAACCAAACATAATAGCCTTGTGTGTGTGTGTGTGTGTGTGTGAGAATCTATTCCTTTTGTATTTTCTTGATAGGGCAAAGCAGAAATATTGGTTGACTGGGAGCCCTGTCCAATATGGTATGTATTTTTCTGTTTTTCTGCTTTATCAATTAATGTACGCATTATTAATGTACTTTATCTTTGTTAATCTTTTTTTATTTGTTTGTTTTGTTTTTGCTACAATAATTTCTTATTAATCTGTGCTTCACACTTGTTAAAATGTTTGTTTATTGGAAACACCCAGTAAATAAAAAAATATATATTTTCTGTTTTTAGTGGCAAGAAGTGGGCCCATTCCTGGCAGCCAAAGGATTCTCTTCAAATTAATGAGAAGAAATAAACTGCAGAATTTGAACTACATTTTGGTTTCTGCCTGTTTATTACATTGTTTTTGCGCTGCTTTTGAAATCATGTCTCATCTTTCTGTAGTGGTGAAAAGGTAAAAATCCCCAATAAATGTGACACATGGAGTTTAGTCCCAAGTAGGATTAAAAATTTAGAAAATTAGAAATTTACTTAATCCAACTCAATTTCCTTTTTAGATGTTATTCGATAACATGTTTTATATTTCATGATTATACATTTCAGTATATGTTATTTTATTACAGACATATAACTTTTTATATGATTTCATGTTCTGTTGTCTGTGCTTTTCAAGTTAACTTCACAGACCACTGTTAAGACATGCACAAATGTTTAAAGCTGTTCCTCTGTCTGCTGCTGACAGTTGTCATTTCAGGCAAATCGATGCGACAAAAATCTTCAGATCTTCCACCCTATTCACCTCCAGTCCTCATCATATTCAGCTCGCAGGAGTCCTTCCACTGTGCTCATCAGGAGCTGAGCTCCACATTCATCCAGATCTCAGCATTACTATTTTTTTTTTAATAGTAATTGAGAACTCCTTCACTCTCCACGGGGGGATATTCATTTTCATATCATGCATTTCTCTTCTACTTTTCAAATGTGTTCTAATTGCCAAAGACTAAATAGTTTCAACTTATGCACCTTGTCAAATTTGTTTGACCGCTCCTTAAGCCTGCAGTCAATAATTAGGCAATAAATTAGCATTTGGTGGTTTTTCACTTGTATTTTTGAGAGAGACCACAAATACACTATGATAAACACTTGCAAAACAGCTATAGGGTTGAGAAAAACAAGCAAAAGAAACAACCTACACTGAGCATATTTATGTGAGGAATTTGTTTAACTTTACATCACTAGTTTTAAGTGGGTTATTTTGAAATGACAATTTGGGGTAGCATATAAATTAATTATAAAGGTACTTATCTGGATCACCATGGTTATAGCTATAGAATTGTTTGAACAATTTTTGTCACTAAAACACAACTTTTGATTTGTTGTGAAGGTCTGGGGAGTAGGCTACACACATTTTGGAAGTCTTCATTATTGGGGTATTGTTTGGCCTACTTATTGCTCGTAATACTTGCATATTTATAAGCACAGAGGCAGTTTATTACATTCCTGAGGGGGCTAAACAAACATATTCAGGCCATAATTACAAATAAATAAAAAAGATTGCATAACTCGAAATAATTTCTGCAATAACTACCCCAGATGAACTGATATCATAATTTTTTTTTTTATAATATCCTGACGATCATCTTAATATGTTTCGGCTGTAGGAGACTGTTGATATATTTAGTAAAGATACGTTTTTACAACCCCATTCCTACTCTGGAGACCGGAAGAACTACAAATATGGTGGCTGATTTGTACGCTTCGTAAGAAGTTCTATCGCCTGTCTCTACTGGGAATTGTAGTTTATATATACATTGGAGAAGGCCCTGATTTGGTTGCTCTACAATAACGGTTAAATATCCCTGATGAACTGACATACTCACAATTTTTTTCATCTTGATCATCTAAATGCAGTATAATTATTTGTTTCAACTGTAGGAGATAGTCGACATATATAGTAAAGATACATTTTTATAACCCTAAACCTAACCCTACTCTGGAACCTTAATGAACTTCAAATATGGACGCTGATTTGTATGCTAGTAGCAAGTTCAATGGCTCGTCTCTACTGGGAATTGTAGTTTTTAAATACATTGGCATATTCCCCATAATTAGAAGATGGCAGTATTAAACGGCAGGTACTCCTAGGGGTTTTAAGGGGTGGGAAAGACATTGGTGTTATCAGATTGTAAAAGTACAATTGTTAAATGGGAGAAAATTGCTTGGGCTACTTTTGACAGCGCCCCCAGTTGGTGCCCAATAGTGACTATGCTCACATGATAGCTGGGGTCCAGAGGTCTCTATAACAGTTTGTCCCATGTCTGTAGACCTTCTTGTTGCTGGATTATAAACCTTCAAACATGGTCTGAGTTTGAGGTTCAAAGGTCAGTATTTATAAAGCAGGAGCCATGTAGAATCTTCATACTGACATATACAGTGGCATGCGAAAGTTTGGGAACCCCTTGTAGAATCTGTGAAAATGTGAATAATTTTAACAAAATAAGAGAGATCATACAAAATGCATGTTATTTTTTATTTAGTACTGTCCTGAGTAAGATATTTTACATAAAATATGTTTACATATAGTCCACAAGACAAAAAAATTGCTGAAATTATTAAAATAACCCCCTTCAAAAGTTTGGGAACCCTTGGTTCTTAATACTGTGTGAGGTTACCTGGATATCATCCACGACTGTTCTTTTGTTTTGTGATGGTTGTTCATGAGTCCCTTGTTTGTTCTGAACAGTTGAACTGAGCACTGTTCTTCAGACAAATCCTCCACGTTCTGTAGATTCTGCAGTTTTCCAGCATTTTTGCATATTTGAACCCTTTCCAGCAGTGACTGTATGATTTTGAGATCCATCTTTTCACACTGAGGACAATTGATGGACTCAAACACAACTATTAAAAAAGGTTCAAACATTCACTGATGCTCCAGAAGGAAACACGATGCATTAAGAGCTGGCTGTTGAAAACTTTTGAACAGGATGAAGATTTCCAACTTTTTTCTTTTGTTGAAATATAATTTATTTTCCATTTATTACTGCCCTTCGGAAGCAACAGAAGATACTTGCATGTTTCCCGGAAGACAAATTAAGTACAATTTACCTTGATCTTCAAATTCAAAAAGTTTACAAGCAAGATCCGGTTGTTTGTAGAGAAGTAAAAAAACATGCCATAAAGTTATGAATTAATAATGCTGTGTGATGTCAAATGAAACAAGATTCCACATATAAGTATGCTTAATTTATATCTCTTTCCATTTTCCTCCAGCTATTACCTTGTGTCAACCATGAAATCACTTTTTATTTTGAAACAACAATGTATGGAAAAGTCAAGTCAACTTTGTTTATATATCTATATCTATATATTTATTTATATAGCACTTTATACAATACAGATTGTGTCAAAGCAGCTTTACAGTATTAAATGGGGACATAGTGTGTCAAAATGCAAAAGGATAATAGTAAACACTAAATTTTCAGTTAAAGGCAGTTCATCATTGATTCAGTGATATCATCATCCAGATCAGTTCAGTCCAAATAGTATCTGTGCAATCAAGTAAAGGATTTCGCTGGGAAATAATTGAAAACAAAAAAATGCTTATCTTTGGAAATACTTTATTTCTTGCCGTTCACAACTATTTCTAGTGAAAATACACCACATTATGAGTATGCATATTGGTAAGACAAGCCATAAGGCTGTATTTATTAACACTGGACCATGTGCTTAATTTCACATGAAAAGCACCAGCAGAACAGGGAATCAAGTTATTTGTCAACTGTAATAACATGCAACATAAAGTAAAATCATAACATAATGTTTCTGTTACATACCATCTAATCCATTATACAAGTACTTAATGTAAGTGTAATGTACAATGTGCTTATAACAGAGCAGGGGCGCAGATGGGATTTTTTAAGCACCTGCCCCTTTTCCCCTTGATGCCCAAAGTGCCCTTTTGTCAAGGCAATATTTTTTTTCAATATTTTGTGATTAAACGCCCTTTTGTGAAGGCCTGCCCAGTCTAACTATTAGTAAAATTAATTAATAATAGTTTAGCGTAAATTAAATTATCCACATGATGACCTTTCACCTGACGATCTCATCCGGGAAGATCCCTTACGTTCAGACACGCCTTTAGGATGCCTTCAATAATGTCCGCGGCTGCGGTAAGTGGAGTTCTCAGCGGAGCGGTGTGCTTGTAAACTTATATTATTGAATTATTATTATTTTACGAGAACGGCGTGAACAGATCATGCACAGCTGTTATATTGCTGTGTGTAGCCTGTGAAAGCAAGGTTAGCTCTGCAGCAAGGGGCTACAATATTTTTGTTCAATGTTTTCCTAATGACAATTTTATGATTGGTTTATAAAGGCTACTACGAACACCCTTTTCCCATTTTATTACAGAATAATTCAGGACATATATTTTATAGTTTCTGTAGTAAATGATATGTCAATCAGTACTGCATTTTTCATATAGTTTATTTATTTATTTATTACCTAAAGATAACTTGGAAAAACACACATAAACCATATATTTTCGCAATCTTTTATTGTCTTCACGTTTCATCAGTAAAAACGTTTCTGCTTTTTTTTCAGCTCAGCTACAGCGATAGCGGTGTGAGTTTGTCCATATGCACTCAAAAGTCTCTGACTTCGAGTATGAATTAAACATGCACTGCACGAGAGTGTTCAGCTCTCCTGATATTCATATCTCCTCATTTTGGATACGAATAAAACGTCAGGTCATGTCTCTTTAATTTAAATCTAGATTTAAATCTAGAAACCTCTATGTGAAAACACCTGCTCGAGCTTGAATAAAGTGCCGGGGACGAATTTACATTTATTAAAATTAATATAAAAAATGCTGCTAACGTAGTTCTACACACAGCAATTCAAACAAATAGGTGCTTGTTCTCTTTCGTTCTTGCTGTTTAATTGGGAAAAGTTTAAAGCGCTTCGAGGTGCCTTGTTTTTTTTAATGTTATCTTACTAAAAACTATTCATACTTTGAACTATTATTATTACAGTATCTATATAAAAAAACGTAGAGTGCCTTAAAAATAATTATCACAACACTGGTAAAACAGGCTTATACTGATTTTCTCAGTATAAAACTATTTTTTTTTTTATTCGTCCTCCGAATTATACTTATCAATCCTGTTTTTATAATCATTATCATTTAAAAAAAATGAATACATTCAGAACCGTATTAGAATAGAATTCTATTTTAAATAAGACAGGAATATTTTTTTTCTACAACAACAACAATAGTGTTTACAACAGCAAAACCACCATACCCTGTTAACACAGTAACAACAACAACAATAATAATAATAATAATAATATAATTCCAGAGTAGTTAAGAGGTGCAAAAAATGTCTTTAACATTTAAACTTAAAATGGTCTTTTCTGTTCTGTTTCTTTTTGAAACCTGCATCATGGCTTTTGCTGCTGTATCAATACAGAAGCATCCATTTCGATACACATATCAGCAAGGAGCACAGCCCTATTAAACGCCGTGTTCCATGTGCCCCTTTTATACTTTGAGCACCTGCCCCTCCAAAGGTCTCTGCATGGCCCTGCATTACAGTACATAAAATTTCACTTACCACATAAACAGAGTAAGGAAAGGTGACTAAGGACGATGGCGAATGGTTTGCAGATCCTCAGCACCACTGGCAATCTAATCTTGTAAAATGTGTGGTAAGTACTGCTGCTCCATATTATAAACAGAGTGGATTAGTGTAATGTGGGACACTGACTAATGTGGGACACCTAAACTTCAGTGCGTTTATCTCTTCTTTTACAACAATAAAGTGAACATGATTGGTGTTGAATTCAAGCAGGGGTTTCAAGTTATTGAAATCACTTGACTTTCTGGAAATTATGTCAGAAATGTGGCCATGAAAATCATCAAACAGGAAATACCTCTTGTAAAGTTCACTCAAAGGTCAGTGACATAGGATTTAGACAAAATTAATGTTAAGGATACAAATCTTTTATAAATAAAACAATGTTCTAAATTGTTATAAAATTATATTGTGATGTATTTATACAACACATTTTGCAATAATATTGTTAAAATGTGTTAATATTTTCTATTTAAAGAAATCTTTGTCATCCCACTTTAGAAAAGGATGTTTCAAAAGTGGGACAGTACGTTTTGACTAATGTGGGACAGTCAAATATTCTATGTTATTCAATTGATAAAATGTGCATTAAGAAAGTTAAATGCCATGCATGTAATTTTGTTAATTTTGGGTCGTATAATGCAGCAATATTATTTGTTTTAAGATCCAGATTAACAATTTTGAGACTAGAGGACGATAAGATCTTGGACCATGATAAGGCCATGACTGGCCAGGACTTCTAATTTCTGTTATGGAGTGTTTTTACATAACAATTACAATTAGATTAACACATGCTTTTGAAAATACATGTTCCATATTCTTACCATATGCAGAGTAAAGTAGTTTAATAACAATTTTAAAGGCATTCCATGTTCCAAAGTTTCAATCTTTTTAAAATAATTTATGAAATTATTTTTAATAATTAAATTATTATCTTTAAGTCCAATTTTATATTTTTGACTTCATTACATGGCTATTATTATTGTTGCTGCCAGAAATCTGACATTTTTTTAAATAAATTCCTTTAAATAGTATAAGATTTCTGTGTTAAAGTTGTATTTAACATTCCACATGAACATATAGGCTACTAGTTTTTTTTAGACAAATTGATGAAGACAGCAAACACACCGTAGGCTTACTAAATTAATTCAGCAAACATGGTTATGCACATTTAACCAGGAGTTTTAAATGTGAAGTTTGCTTTATAAAACTTAAACTATTTCTAACACAAAACATAGTGTCCCAGATTTCAGCATGTACTGTCCCACATTAGAAAATCCACAAATTCTTAAACGATTTGGCACAAGGAGCACTAAAATGTGTGCCATTTCCCCTTTAAGTACAATATCTTAGGTAGGAAACATCTTGGGGATTTCAAAATGGTATAAGATTTACATGATTTTGATTTATTGCTTTGGCTTCATATGGAAATATGATACACAATTCAAAATTGCAAAAAGTGTGCCACATTACACTAAACCAACCTACCTGCCATCGCAAATCTCTAAAGTGAAAGTAAAACTAAAAAGCGATCGTGCATTCAAAAGCAGTTTCAATGCCAGGCATAATAGCGGCTCCCTGATGCCCGCAATTTATATACAGTATAATATACATTTGGCCTATATACAGAGGGGGGGGGGACAAACATCGCGGAAACAAGCGAAGATGACACAAGCATATTCAAGCAAAAGCCAACATGGATAAGTTTCTATCAAGAAGAAACGACGCAACCTCGGCGTCCGATTCGAGCCCTTCCTGCTCCTTGAGTTCTCTCCACTCTTGCCTGATCGTAACCCTTCTTTTTAATGTTTTGTTTCTGATATTTTAATCTTTTTTTATCTGCCATCTCTCTCTATCTATAGTCGATCTGCTAATATCCGTCCTGTACACTCAAATAGAGCGCTCTCTTCTCTCTATCAGTACAAGACACGCCCCCTTACTGCTGATTGGCTACAAGTGTGTTTTGGGTCTCGGTCAGACACTGCGGTCAAAAGCGTTTTTCAAAAATCGCTCAGTGCACGTTTAAGGAGCGGCAGGCTGGCCGTCACTACTTAGGCTAATGTACATTGCGGAAACCCTGATTATCCTCTGTTTACCGATGTCGCCTTTCGTAGAGACAGTGAGGGGGACGGATCAGGTCACTATGAATCTGGGGGGGGGGTCATGTCCCCCCCGTCCCTAGTGCCATCTGCGCGCCTGTATCAGAGTATCTGCTGGATTTTTTAAATCAAATGCATGTTAAAATATTGCGTGTTAAGTAAAAATATTGTTAGATTTATTTTATTTGGTCTGAACAACAATGCCAATTCATTTTCTGTCAGCAGGGTTCCCTGGTAACGGCAGAACACAAAGCAGCACAGCATCTGACTTTAAAACATGCAGGGCTCATTTATTCAATGAAATCACAGCCTTTTGAAGTTGTCGTCACATGAAGCTATCATAAAAATCATTTAAAAAAATCATAATTAGGACTGTCTTATACCATTTAAGACATTTTTATGGCCTTAAATTTGATATAACTGTTTAATATAAGCCGCCAAAACCCTGTAAGGACAAAATTGACAGTGACAGACCAATTATAAACGAAATAATCATCTTTAAGAAAGAATTTGTTATGTTTATCTTCTATGGTGCAGTGATATAAAGTTACACAACAGTTATATCCTATAATACACCCCCATACCCCGTACCCCTATATCCTATAATACCCCTCTGGACAAAAAAAGTCACAGACCCTCTGCTGCTGCTGCATTGCAGAATAAGCGAATGTGGGGAAAATGCAAGTAATGAAGAATGAGCTTTTACATTTCGGCCTAAATGTGGTGATAGAGGAAACATCATGAGGTCACCAAAGTCATCTTCATGAATTTGCTTACCAGATTTCACGGCAAATCTGCCCAATAGACAATATCGAACTTTACATTCTGGTCTGAGGGTTGTGCTACAGGGAATGTCATGAGGTCAACAAAACTGACAGGATTCAATGCCTGGGAAACTTGAGAATGCTCAGCTAATTACTTAGAAATCTGTTCCTAACATTTTTTTGTATACAAGTCAAAAGTTTAGCCTTGAGTTTTACACAAGAGGAAAGGTCACAGGGTCACCGCACTCAAGGGGCGTCTCTCTTAAAGGAGTATGAATACACTACCCAAATATCATGTCATGATATTACATCTGGTAATATCATATGTGCAAAGTAAACATTTTTGGCTGAGATTGGTGCACCTATACTAAGAGGTTTGTGCATCTTCAAGGAACATTCATGTGCTTACTGAATTTCTTGGCAATCTACGGACACAGGTTTAATTTTCAACAATATAGAATGCATCCAGATTTTGATGTGGTAACTCAATCAGCAAACTAAAAACACACAGATACTGGACAAGTCCATTTCCTTCAACACAGTCCTTTGTGCAGCTTCCATCTGGGGAAATAGAGAAAAAGGTAGGATAAGAAGGTGAAGCTCAACTGTTTTAGAATTAACAAGGTGTGTAAAGCATCAATAAATACACAAATAAATTATGAAGAGTAACAGTAATGGGGATATTCCATCAACGCAGCTAATGAAAACTATGCTCTCTTGAAAAAGCCTGGCTTGAATTAACATTGACTTTCACTGCAGGCTCAAGCCATTCCACTTACATAATTTAGCCATGTCTAGTCAACGTTGACTTTAACCAGGCTTGAATAAGCATGTACTGTGCTTGTGCATGGAGTACACAAGCAGCCCTGAAGAGCCGAGTAAATTTTAAGGCTTTTGTCACGCAGACACAGTTGTTCCTCAAACAAATTTATGAATTGATCCCGTCTTTCCTCCATCCAAAACTTCAACCAACCGAAAGTTTAGTAACTTGACCAGCTGACTTTTCTACAAGCTGACTGGCTGTTGAAACAGGTGCCATGCCTTATATTCTAAAATCAGCATCTGGAAAATTGACAAGCTGAGTTGCAGCGACGGCATCAGCCCGCTTTGAGTCGGGCCGGTTGACGTTGCTGCAACTTTTCCCTGCAATGTTCCTAAGCCAGGCTTTTCCTTTATCCACCTCGATGGAACACCCCTGGTCTATTTTTGAGAACAAACATACATACATATGAATAAATTAATTACCTAAATTGTGTTTTCTTCTTCATCCTCACTGGTGTCTGGACTACTGGGGCCACTTTGATCTTCTGCTTCGACATGTAGAAGGGCAGAGGCCTCGGGGCCTAAAGCAGTCTTGTACTGTTGGAGGACCGCTTGCAACCTTTCTGACACCTCTGACAGTAAAGTCCCTCCTTCCCCTTGTCTACATCTCAAAATACAAAAGAGATACCATTAAGGACAAACTACATATTAAGACTGCTTCATGAGGCCAAAGAACTTCAATGGAGTAAAACGATTTCACTTGTTCAAATCTATATATCAGGATGGCTGGCATTTTTATGTGTATCATTGTCATACTACCTGGCTATCTTCAGAATAAATAAATTCTTGTGAAGCATCTGAAAACTGACGTACCACTGCCATGAACCTCCCACGGCCATATTTGAGACTCTCTCCAGTCAGTGAATGCTCCACCACAGCTACATCAATGTTAGTGGCAGAGTCTAGTACAAGACCATTGTATTTCTCTCTCTCCTGAAGAAGGAGCTTTTTGTCTTCTGCCAGCTTCCTTCGAAGGCGGTGGCGAAGCTTGTTGCTGTCTAGAAAGACAGGAGGCACAGGTGTACAGGTTTGTAACAGAACTGTTCAATAAGGAAAGACATATTGCACCCAAAAAAAATTAAAGCAAAGCTGCTGTAATTGAAGTATGTGAAAATGTTAATTTAGATTTACAAACAGATAACTCAAAGGTCCAGTGTGTAACATTTAGGGGATACGCACATTCCTGAATGGGAAGTTTGTATCCAAATATGGTCCCCTTCCACAGAGGCCACCATGTTCCTACGGTAGACCACAATGGACAAACAAACACTGGTTCTAGATAGGACCACTCACTTTTTCTCATCTGTCACAGTAGTTCTACTACAGCTTGGAAAGGGAGAGGTGAGGGGAGCTGGTTGCAATCTACAACCTCACCGCTACTTACCACTAATTCCTACAGACTGGACATTTAAAGCACAAAATTCAATGATTAAGCTTAACTGCTACTAAATTATGCGCTAATTAAATGTATTTTTTGGTGGAGTAGGGTGCATAGAGTAGCTTGAATATATCAACCTATTATATTCTGTAGTTATACCATTCTGACGGTAAAGGGTTTGCTTCCGCTGCCTCACACTAAGGTAAAGCCCCTCAATTGACTGCTGAAGTCCTCTGTGTGTGGTGCCTTGACTGGGATGAGATGTAACTGGTGTCTCTGTAGAAGTAATAGTGAAAGCAAATTTACTGTTAAAACAACACAGAACTGTTTCAGTATTTGAATTTGTATTTGTATATAAAATCCTTTTTAATCCAACTTCATTAAACTTGGTACGTGCACTTCCTGCAGGGAAACTGAAATACCCAACATAAATGTGGCAAAACATCTGATGATGACATGTAGTTTGCTGTAATCCATAGATGATCAGCCTATTATCTTTAGCTGCTCTTTAATATCAAACTTAAAATTTCAGATAGTAGAAGAAAAGGATATTTGCTGTTTTTTTTTATCTGGTCATACTTACCGCCAGCTGCCGTTTCATCCCAGAGTCTCTGACAAGTCTGATAAACAGTGTTATACAATAATCAGGACTTAGTACGATTAAAAACAGGCCAAGTGCACACAACAAAAGGATACACAACACAATTAATAGGAGACTTACCTTCACATATCTTGTTGAAAGTGACTGATGTAGAGAGAGACGTTTTTTTGTGGTTCCACCACATTGCATGCAATGTAAGCATGTCTACCCGTGCTGTTTAAAGCAAATAAGGTTATGATGCTTCATCAAAAAAAATAAAAATAAAAATAAATAGAATAATAATTAAAAAAAAAGAATATTGCAAACAATCTGATTACCTGTTTTGGACATATATTTGGTTGTCAGGGCACAACGTGAGAGGTAGCTGTTCACTTGCTCGACCTCCTCACTGGCGGTTGTCCCTGCTCCTTCCTGGTTTCTACCACTCCAATTAATCTATTAGAAAATGGTGAAAGAAATTCAGTTTAATTAAATGGGCACAATTTGCCTCAAAGGGCTTTACAATCTGTTCAAGAAACGATTAAGCAAAAAGGCTACATAGTATAGTGTAGCCCATCACTTCAATTTCACATTATTAATGTGCTTGTAAACATTACAAATGTACATATGATGCACAAATATTATGCATACTTCACACTTAGTAGCATGGGCTCGAGCATGCATCGCACTGAGGAAAGGTTTCATTGTGGTCAGATCCTGAAGAGCAGGAAGGACACTAGCAGCTTTCTCCAAGTATGGCTAATATTTGTAAGCCACATCCATTGCAAAGAATTGTGCCTTGGCTGGCATGAGCTCCTTCTGAAGATACAGAGGGTAGGCAAATATCTCCCCCCTGTACATATTAAGAGCTTTCAGAAGGAATCCGTGGCGACACACTGCAACCTCCATCCCTTCTTCATCCAATTTGGAAGCCCTCCTTGATGTCTCCCTCGCTGCTGTCCACTGTGAGTCCCCACATGTGCCTTTTCCCTGTGTCTATGACACACATAACAAACACAACAAATCAAATAAAAGCAATGCTGTCATACAATATATGCCATTTATTCTCTCAGTTTGATTTTGGAGTAGTTTTTGATTTTGAAGTGGGGAGGAAATCAAGGTCGGACATATATGGTTCTTTTTGTGACAACTTTTCGGTCAAGTTATGATTGAAACTTGCATTTCTAACTGCTTTCTGTATGGTTTCCACAAATCTAGACACAGCAACATCTTCAGCCACAAAGAGCCCCTCAAAAAAGGCAGGATCATCAGAGCTGAGGAAGAAAGAAAAATAGGAAATACATCCATTAAATATATAAAGTAAATTAAATCAATAAAAAGACTGAAACAAAAGACCACCTTGTTTCTCGGCGAAAGCGATATAGCTTTCTGTTTCCATCGGCTGAAACAGCCAACATTTCCGGGCTCCAGGCTGGGCAGGCGAAAGGAGCACCACAGCAGAGATGGTCTTCCTCAAATAAAGCATATGAAAACTGTAAGAAGCTGTGCTGTAGTGTATCGCACTATTGATTTGTCCAGACTGGAAGATATATAGAATGAAATAGTATACTGTATGAAACAATGTCTGATAATGGAAATACATTTTTTAATGTGGTAATAACAATTACACTTACTCTTCCTCCAATCTTAGTGCGATGCTGCAGCAGCTTTGCAAAGGCTTGTCTGGAGAATCCTGGAGAGATGACCTTGAGTTCCTGAAAGGAGTTCAGGAGGTCCAGTGTATAAAGCGTGGAACTGGTGACAGAGGCTGGCCAATATCCACTCCTAAGGAGGTCCTTCAAGCAAGGGGTCCACTGATGCTGGCACGTTTGACATACATGTAGTGGCTGATGCAAGTCAAAATGCCCTTTGAACACAGTTAGGTAATTCTGCACATTGTGAATGGTTGAGAGACATTGCACAAGTTCCTATAATCCCAAACCAGACTTCTTGAGTAGTATCACACATTGTTTACATTTGTCTAAATCATCAAATTACAAACAGCCGCGTTGACTGGACTTCATGCTGGAAGGACGCAAAGGATGTCACTGTTTTGCAACGGCTAACAAAAATAAAAGATGTCTGTCCTATGTTTCGGCTACTGACAATACCATGCGCTATACCATAGATTTTGACAAGACTGCAATTGTAAGCACAATGCCACAGCCCACTAGTATGAAAAACATCAAATCTACAATAGCAATCTAAATAGTGAATTGTTCTTAACATTAGTGTTGTCACGATACTGGAATTTCTAACTTCGATACGATACCTTGAAAAATATCGATATTCGATACCATTTTCGATACCACGGAGAAAAAAACTGCCACAATATTAAAGGGGTATTTTTTATTTATTTTTTATTTAAAGATAAATATAGCAAGTCTAGAACATGACAATGAGGTATATTTTACATGAACAAAAATGTCTTGAGGTAGTGCACTAAATACACACTCTGAAGCTGAACTTGAAGCAGAGATGCACAGATACTTCTTAGCAAACTGGACAAGGTGGAGTAAAGTTGTCTCATGTGTCCTCCACCATGTGAGTGGGTCCTCTTCTGCACTGATTTCAGGCATCTTTTCACATATAATCACCGATCCACGCACGCAAATGTGCGTCATCACATGCAAAAACAATGCTCACTGGATCGATATGAAGACAAATTGCAGAATTTAAGTAATAATTTTTTGAATAAAGTTAAATAAGCACAAGTTAATTTACATTTGACCACAGTTAAAGTATTTACTTGTCTAAGATTCCTCAGTCAGATTATATTAACTTTAAGAATTACGGTGAAAAAACGAGACAACACTCATATCAGCAACAATAGGCAGGGCTCTACGCTTTCTTTTCTTTTTAGGAGCGCTTGTGCTCCTAATTTAAAACATTTAGGAGCACCTTCAAATCAATAATCAAAAATTCTGATAAAAAATTATCCTTCCCATTACGAGGTGATATTTGATTTCTTAAAGTGATTTACAGGGAATTTTGTTTTTACCTTTGTAATGGCATTTTTCTAACTTTATTAAAAGTATGTCATCTTTTGTCAAATTCAAAAAAAATATATTAATAAGCTTTTTATCATTTCTAATTAAAACAACAGAATAAAAACAAGTATAACAAGTAGTAGAATAAGACCAATCAATCAAATGAAATCAGTATTTAAGAAATAAACGTACTAGAGGTGGCACAGAAGAACACACAAGTGGCTTGTAGGTGTATTTTCAGATGTTTAATGAGGCTCAGAGGTTGCATAAATGCAATTAAATTCATAAATTCATTTTGAGGTTAATATTTTAAATATACAATTTTGAATGTAGAAATATTAAATGATTTAAATAACAGAAAAGATACTTTAAAAATGTACCTAAAACTGCCAGTAGGAGGCGGTATGTCACTGATTTTATCACTGAATCATTTATTCAATTGATTCGTTTGAACGACTGAATCATTCAGGAATGAAGTACGTGACTGTCTTTATGAATGGGTAATTGAATCATTGACTCACTAGATTCGTTTAAAAACGAATCGTTCATTCATAAATGAAACACTGCTGTGTTTGAATGGAGATGTGCAGCGGCCTGGCTGGGACTTTGTTTGAAACGATTTTCGTTGAAGAAATAGAGCAAAATAAGGCAATAGTGTTGCAGTAAGACAATATAAGTCACTTAATATTAACTTCTTGTTTAATGAACTGTTGTGTTAAATCAATATCACATTTGCAAACTCCCTTAATAATCATTAAAACTCACTCATCTTAGTTCATCGCGATCTAACAAAACTCCATTATAAATCAACGAAGCTCCTTACACTGCACAATGAATCTCTTGTTTACACTCTGTCTACACTTTTTTTGTTATAATGAGAGAATACTTCTGTGATGCATAACTCAATGCTGCAAAACATTAGAAACCTAAAGCTCCCTCAGCACAAACACAAATATGCTGATCGGGTCGCACGCATAGTCGCACGCAGTAGAAATGGTCGCACTGTAGAGCTCTGCTAGGCCATCTTGGTTAATGTTTCAGTAATGTTAAAATGAGAACAGAACGCACTCGCCATCTTTCTATTCACTTCACTTCTGCTATTTAACCAGAGCGAATGAGACGAGACAGGCACTGCGGTCACTTGTGGTGTTTGTCAACACGCCTTTGGAGAGAAGTGAAAGTGACAGCTCGGCTTGTATCGGTGTATCGATACTTCGGGAAATTAGTATTGGTACCGTTCAGATATTTCAGTATCGATATTTATTGAAATATCGATATTTTTGACAACACTACTTAACATAATTAAAATCACTGATTTGCCCGGTAATATGGTGAAGTTTTGCCTTCACAGGAGCAGTCTGGCGCCTTCACTGTTGGCAAAATGCAAGCTGGCAAAAAGAAAGAAAACCACTAATTTAGATGATCTGTAACTGGCTGCAGACACTCATGAACAGCAAAATGAGGGCTTTTGTGAGAACATACCTTGTTCATGGATGCAATATCCATCTTGCCCTTTAATGACGCATGAGGTTGGAGGAATGGCTTCAAAAAACACATTCCCTGTTGTGGAGTGGCTGTTTTTTGTGACGCAATACATCACAGTCCCCACAGAACAACTCCTCGGGAAGACACTCTCTGCACCTAGGGAGAAAATATATATATATATATATAATATATTATTTCAGGTGAATAACTCATAAAGTATAACACACTTAATTTAAGCTATTCCAAATTTAGTTAGACACTAGGTTTGATTTTATTGTGGACTGAATAGTGGCTCAGTGTTTAGCACTGTCACCTTACAGCAAGAAGGTCCTAGATTTACTTTTCTCATAAATGTGGTTTTCATCTGGGTGTCCCCCAAAACACATGCACCTTAGCCTATAAAGCAGGGCACTAAACATGAAAACCAACCTAATAACAGCAGGCTCATGGCAAAGCCAACACAATGGCTGACCAACAGCCAATAAGGCATTTTAGGTGGTATGGTCTTGCTTCTTTCCAGTGCTGTGAGGCTTTCTGCTGCCGAAAAGACCATGATGATGCAGAGCTTTTCTGAGGCTCAGCAGAAGGATAAGACGTCAAAATATCAGAGCGCCTCTCCATATTCTTTTCTGTGAAGAAAATGTGAAATAAAGCTGTAAGGGACAATTTAGATGAGGACCATTTAAAAGTCAATTGATCAATATTTAGAATAAACACCATTTCATGATTCAGTATCAAACTAACTAGCCTTCATCTTTACTAAATTGTGTTCTTAGTCCATTTACTGCACTGCCAGTTTTGTCTAAGGGTTTTTTCTTTAATCACACATGTATTTTAGATTTAAACTTAAATTCATCACTTTGATTTACCAAATTGCTCTTGAGGATTTAGCTCTGCTGAGGATAAAGTAAGTGGAACCTCCACACTGGATTCGACCGGGGTGTGTGTGACTGTAAAACAGTACATAGAAGAATAAAAACATGTTAGGTTATCACTGCATGTTTTTGTTTTTGTTTTTTTTTACCCAAAACTGAACAATTTATGAAATCAGACATATTTCTGTTAAGTACTTGGTAATGTCTTCTACTATAGTGCCACTGAAAGGTTTATGTACTTTTTAAAGGTCTTTTTAGATATAGGAATATTTTAAACTTTCAACAATCAATTACAGTGTTCTAATTTGATTTGGTCCAACATTTACATAGTAAATCCATACAAATGTAAAATAATTCAGATATAACCTGTAGCTGAAGCTTGCCTCCCCCTCGGCTTGCCATGTCCTAAAAACTCCCTTTTAGAGGTCTGTGGCGGGTCTCCTACAGAGCGTGCACGTTTCCTCTCCACAGCTGCTGTCTGTGTGTTAGAAGGAATATTTCTTGTAAGACTGATGTTGTTAGTAGTGCTGGATCCAAAAGACAGGTGATTAGTGAAAGGAAAACACAACATAGTGTGTTAGTAAGGTGTTGAATGGCTTAAATTAACCTTGCCATAGACTCTCCAAGTCTCTGTATCTCGGGGGGATGGAGCTCCGTTTTTCCTAAATATATTCCCTCAGTTACACAAGCCAAAGAGCATTATAGGATGCAATCAATTATACAATGCATCATGCAATGTACCTGCATGTAACACTCATCCTTCTACATTCAGCACATTTTTACTTTAATTTGTCACCCATCCACGTGTCCAAGTCTAAAATGATTGCGGTATATAAAATGATTGCGGTATATAAAAACTCTTACCCTGGCTTCAGCTAGAACACGGTCTAGTTTCAGTTCAAGAGCCATGCGTATCCCCTCTTGGTAGTGAGGATCCTGTGAGTCAAGTTTATGTTTGGAGGCCATTGCAAAACAAACAGATACAGACAGACACATGAACACACAGCCAGACACAAACAGACAGATGTTCTGTATACAGAGAGGTCGTGAGATAGATAGATAGATAGAGATAGGCTCTTAAAAGTGCCTTTGGGTTGGGTAAATCAGGTGTATCTATGTTCGGACAGGTGACTCGTTTGACAGGATCTGCAAGGGAGAACAGAAAATATTAATTATGTAGTGAAGAGTAGTTATGTTAAAATAAGGTTTAAAAAGGGTACCCCAATAGTGAGAGGTTCCCATTTTCTTATAAATACTTGAGGTAAATTAATAAAAATTCAAGATTTTCCAGTTTCCTGTATGACAGTTAAAAGGCATGTAACATGCGTCTGGGAAAAATATGTTCCTCATCCCAGATTTAAAGGAGACTTAAGTGCAGTAACTTTAGGCAAAGTTATATTGTTATTACTGACACATTACAGTGAAGTTGTGGGTAAACCACGATGATCGAGAGAAAATGCCATCGTCTAGAGCTCACACAATAATGCATCAGAGTGCAGTGTTTTAGTTATGTTTCTATTAATAGTGATGATGGCCAAGAGGTAAATAAAGGCTTTTTAACTTTTTTGGACCGGAAGAAGTGCCTTGGATGTTTTCTATTAATAGAGTTAGCTTATATTGAAGTTAGCTAGCCCCGTTTAGCAAGCCTAATTTCACGAGTGTTTTATTATTATTATTTTACTTATTTATTTATTTATTTATTTTTCGCTGATAAGGAGCAAACAATTGGTCGGGTTTTAATTGTTGCTCTAACATTTAAACCATGTTAGGTTAATGGCAAAGCAAGTCATCAATTACAACATTTAAACAAAACGTGATTGTTAGTAATTAGCTCGTGTCTTACCTGGACAGTGGTTTGAGCGCAATGAGAAGAATTCACCTGCGGCTGCGGCCTGGCTCCAGAGGCGGAGGATCATGGGTAATGCTGACAGGAATGCCAAATTTAATCTTTTTCCTCATTTTTTTTAATTTTTTTTTATCAGAGAATAAGGCAGAAAATATATTTTATAATTTCTATACTGCAATAAATGTGCGTGTCTCTAATTAACGCAGTCTCCTATATTATGTGACTGCTTGGAAACACTGACGATGGTTTATTATAGCGAATAGCTTACAGAATATAAAGCAATAAAAAGAAGGATAAAATCTCCTGATTAAATGTTGAGTAATAGTGCTTGAAATATATATATACATATATATATATATATATATATATATATATATATATATATAATGAATAACAAATCAGAAAAAATAAAATAAAAAAACGTACAGCGTCTGTGGTACCCAGTGGCAAAAAAGAAAAACGTGGTGGAGGGCACGGAAGATATTTCTTATTGCTTTTTTTATTCAAACACGTTTTGAAAGTCTTTTTAAATCCTATAACGCAATGCGCGGTCCATATACGATGATCACCGAATTACCAGTTTACCCACCTCTTATTTTACCACTACACACCTGATTATGACAATGAAAACCGAAACTTTCCAGCGCACCCATATCTCTCGTTGGTTGACCCTCCTGCGTCAGAATCCGAAGGTGAGGGATTTACATTGAAGTGTATCAGACGGCCCTCTACGTTGAAAAGCGACGAAAAAAGGGGGTACCTTCTGCCTCAGATGTCGACGCTAGGGGGCAATGACCAAACGTCGATATGTGACGATGAGGGGTGAGACTGTGTTGAGAAACCAGGCTCAGTCGGGGGCCATTAGTGATGGGAAGTTCGGATCATTTTACTGACTCGGACCTTTGAGTCTCGTTCAGCAAAATGAACGAATCTTTTTTCGAGTCATTTCGTTCATTTCGTTCATTTTAGCAAAATATAATTAAAATGTTACGTGCTACTTCCCTAACACATCTACTACTTGTGCAAACGTTGAACACACTACAAACAATACAAAACTATAATGGTATAAGAAACAGAGAAAAAATATTCATTGTTTACCTGGGTCTTTAGTCTATGATTAGCTCACCTCACCTCTTATCTGACAAGATCGGGTTTGAGTCGCTCGTTCATCACGTGACAGCCTCATAAGCTAAACATATGAGAGCCGGAAAAAGAATTGATTAGTTCACTTCCCGAGTCTTCGGGTTTGAGTCGTTCGTTCATCACGTGACAGCCTCATAAGCTAAACATATGAGAGCCGGAAAGAGAATTGATTAGTTCACCTCCCAATAACAGTTACAATTATACACATATATATATAAAAAAAAAAAAATATTCAAGAATATACACTCAGACTTGCCAGGGTTAACAAAAAATAAATAACAATAAGGTAATAAAATAACATTTTAAGCAGACACAAAGGATGAGTACAGAGATACAGTTTTCATAGCTTTCAAGTTAGCAGAATTTTGGATAGTTTCCACATACTTATCTAAATCAACTTTGAACAAAGAAAATAGAGGTTTAGAGCCAGTAAACTTTTGTTTATGAATATGAAATTTAGCTAACAGAAAACATAAATTAATTACGTAATATTTTCCTGTATTTTCTTTTGAATAGTCAAACAATCCAAAGAAAGCATCCTTAAAACAGAAAGAAAAGTCACTTACAAAATAAGATTGGATAAACACTAAAAAGTCTGCCCAAAATTTTCCAGTGTAGGTGCATTGCCAATACAAATGAATGAAGTCTTCTTCAGATGAATGATAATAACTGCAGTTCACTTCAATGTCTGACTTATATTTCCTAAGAAAGATTTTAGTTGGGTAACATTTGTGAATCAGTTTAAATGTTATTTCTTTTATTTTATTGGTAAGCAGATACTTATGAGGCAAAGTCCATACTTTCTCCCAAGGTATATTCTCCACAATATTATTCCAATATGGTATTACATAAGGAATTGTTGTTATCTCTTTCTGGAAGAGAGCTCTGATTTTATAGTTATTTCTTTGTTGGTCTACAGAAAAGCACACACTTCCGATCATTGTGTCAGTTGAAGATAGAGAGTAAGTACATGGCCATGGAAATGTGGTACCTTGCAAAAGAAAAGACACACCAGAAGGAATGGCATTGTAAACAACAGCATATTCATTAGCAGATACAGGAATATTATATTTCTGTAAGAAATCTGAATAGTTATAAAGTCTGCCTTTTGAGTTAAAAAGCTGTCCAACTAACAGAAGGTTGTTTTCAAACCAGCTGTCAAAGAAAAGGGATTTATTCTTATAAAGAATATCCTTATTATTCCATAAATAATATCGGTGCGGAGAAAAGTTTTGTTTGTATATGAGGGACCAGGCTAAGAGCATCTGCTTATGAAAATTTGAAAGTTTGACAGGGATCTTCAAAACATTATAATTACAAAGCAGGAGAAAATTCAGGCCACCAACTTTAGAGAAAATATAATTGGGGATAATATTCCAGAGTGAAAAGGGATTTTTAAGAAAATTCTTCAGCCAATTAATTTTAAAAGTGTTGTTTAAGGTAGTAAAATCTAAAAAATCCAACCCCCCTGTTTTGTTGGATTCATTAAAACTGATTTCCTAATATAATAGTTTTATTTTTCCAAACAAACTTGTTTAACATGCTATCAACCTTTTTTAATGTTCCTTTATCAACCTCCAAGGAAAGAGCTGCATAAGTCAATCGAGACAAACCTTCGGCTTTAGAGAGCAGAATTCTTCCTCTTACTGATAAGTCTCTCTGCAACCAAGAGTTGAACTTCTTTTGAGATTTCACTATTAAAGGGTCAAAATTTAGTTTACATCTTGTTTTTTGGTCTTTATTAATTACAATTCCTAAATATGTAACTTGATCTTTCACAGGAATGTTGCATATAGAGGGAACTCCACAGTGTTTAATTGACATTAATTCACATTTGTTGATATTTAGACAAAGCCCCGAAGCTCTGGAAAAGGACTCAATCAATCTCAAAGCTAAAGGGACTTGGGAGGCATCATTCAGAAATAAAGTAGTGTCGTCAGCCAGCTGGCTAATAATAATTTGTCTGTCATCAATTGTGATACTGTCAGACCTCTGTCGTGTGTGTCTTGTGTTCCCGCCTCTTGTTTCCTTATGGTTAGTTCCCTCTCGAGCTTTCAGGAGACACCACGGAGAATTCTCCGTTATGGGAACTCCTTCCTTCCAACCTTTCCTGAAGTCCTATTGGCTCACGCCAGTCAAATGACTGGCCAATTGTCGCGAAGTATACACATCGCATGCAAATACTGACAAGCTAAGAGGCAGTATAAAATGCGGTGCACGCGACAATTACGTCAGAATCTTCTTCTTCACTTTGCTGAACAACCTAGATTTATGGCTTATAAACTATTACAGCTCACAGTTGAGGTTCGCTCATCAGAGGGCGGTCTCTGTATGGCCGCCCCTCTGCAGCGTTCAGGTGAGTATGATGTTTTTCTTAAGATGAGTCCGTCTGCCCTCGATCAGCGGTGGACCTGGACTCTGGTGATGAGCTCATGCCGACTAAATGTCCGCATTCCTCTCACCCATCGAACCTGCAGGACAGGACATCAGCCCGGCTTCTCACGTCCCCCTTCCATGGCGGAGCGGAGAGCCGAGAGCAGATACCGGAGCTAAGGGTTCCTATGTCGCCGCAGATGCCGCACGGCCCACTGTCTAAGCATGCAGCCCCCCGCCTTAGAGCGGCGCTCTGCCGTGTACAAAGCACAATCACTTGGCTCCTCACTCATTCACACGATACCAGCCCCTCATCAGCGGTCTGCCGTGTGTAGAGGACACTCTCTCATTCACATGATACCAGCCCCACATCAGCGGCTGCCGTGTTTTGGAAGACACTGATCTTTTATTCACACGATACCAGCCCCACATCAGCGGCTGCCGTGTGTAGAGGACACTCTCTCATTCACATGATACCAGCCCCACATCAGCGGCTGCCGTGTGTAGAGGACACTCTCTCATTCACATGATACTAGCCCCACATCAGCGGCTGCCGTGTTTTGGAAGACACTGCTCTTCTATTCACACGATACCAGCCTCACATCAGCGGCTGCCGTGTGTAGAGGACTCCGCTCTCTCACTCATTCAAGGTGACATGGAGCCCCTGCTTCAGTCGCTCACCCACTCGCCAGTAGTGAAGCGGCCCCTGCCTCAGAGCGGCAGTGAGTCATATTATGAAACGGCGTGCAAAAGCGAGGAGTCACCTGATGCCCCTGCGCAGAAAAGCGCGCGAAGGTGAGGAGTCACCTGATGCCCCTTCGCGGAAAAGCGTGCGAAGGCGAGGAGTCACCTGATGCCCCTGCGCGGAAAAGCACGCGAAGGTGGGGAGTCACCTGATGCCCCTGCGCAGAAAAGCGCTTGAAGGCGATTAGTCACCTGGTGCCCCTGCGCGGAAAAGCGTGCGAAGGCGGGGAGTCACCTGATGCCCCTACACAGAAAAGCGCGCGAAGGCGAGGAGTCACCTGATGCCCCGGCGCACACCCTATCAGCCTTCAAGTTTTCGCTGGACTATTACGTCAGTTGTTCATGCCCCTACGAAGTGGTGTTCAACTAGGTCGTATAGCATAGTCGCAGTGTGTAGTGACAGGTGCTGATGCATATCTGCACAAAGATCGGGCGCCGCTCACAGTCGTCTGCCACCCTCACCGGTTAAAAAGCAGCAGACCGTGAGATCGAGGTCTTCTTTAGCGCACGGCTCATCGCAGTGCAGGGACACAGTGGCCCGCGACCGCTCCTGCCAAGAGCCGGATGTGCGGGGAAAAGAGTAAAGAGGCCCGGGAAGAGCCCGCAAGCTGTCTCAAATTGTTCAAATTTGTGTGATAGTGTATGTTCATTAAAGTGCATATATTTGCGCAAAAGTGCTCTTTCCTCCTCTCTCAGTCAATACATCGCCGCTCGCCCCGCCTCAGAGCGGTACAGAGCCACTGCTCACGTGGGTTATAGCTGCCCAGCACTCGCCAGCGCATCCAACGACCAAGCCGCTAAAGCCGCTATGTCAGTTCTTGAGCGCGTGGGAAAACTATTCCGAGAATCTCAAGCTGGTTACTCGGCGTGATAGAGCGTGGGTACGCCCCTCAATTCAGATGCAGACCACCCTGTTTCAACGGCGTGGTGCAGTCTGAAACATTGCCCCGAAATGCCCTGGTCCTGAGACAAGAGCTATACAACCTGCTCGAAAAAGGAGCGATAGAACGAATCCCGGCGAACGAGCTGGAAAGTAGCTTTTACAGCCGCTATTTTGTAGTGGCCAAGAGGGATGGAGGACTCCGCTCGATTCTAGATCTCAGGCCCATCAACAGAGCGCTCTGCAAGCGTCCGTTCAGAATGATATCGCTGGAACAGATCCTGGCGCAAATTCGCCCCGGGGACTGGTTGCGTCCGTGGATTTAAAGGACACGTACTTTCACATTCAGATAGCACCGCATCACAGACGTGTTCTGAAGTTTGCTCTCGAGGGCATAGCGTACCAGTACCCTGTCTGTTCTCCTGTTTGGGCTGGCTTTGGCCCCCACGCACTTTCTCGAAGTGCATGGACGCAGCTCCTCCCATCCCCTCAGAGCGAGCGGAATGCGCATTCTCAATTATTTAGATGACTGGCTGATATTAGCTCAGTCACGGGACACGCCAGCCATCCATATAGACAAACTGCTTCGTCACTTGGAGTTCTTGAGGCTATGCGTGTATATGCGTAAGAGCATTCTTGCCCCGAGTCAGTCTAACGTATCTGGGAGTGTGCTTCGACTAAAAGCAGTGGAGACGCGCGCTCGGCCGCCAGTTTGTCTTCCCTGTGCCTTTTCAAACTGGACAGTTTACTACACATGCGCCCGCTGCAGTTTTGGCTGAAATCTCGAGTCACTTGGACGGCGTGGACTTCGGGCCGTTTGTGCATCGTGGTCCCCCGCGGCTGCATCGAAGCTTTGAGGCCGTGCCGCTAAAGTCTCTTCAGCCAGGGGTTCCCCTGGGCTTGGTGACATCACGTGTCGTGGTCACGACTGACACATCGACTGGAGGCCAGTGAGCAGTGTGCGAGGGCATGCCGACTTTAGGGCTGTGGTCAGAACCTCAGAGCCCTTGGCACATAAACCGCTTGGAGCTGGAAGCAGTGTTCTTAGCTCTAAGGATTTTCAGCCGCAGCTGGAACTGCAGCATGTATTGATTCGCACCGACAACATGTCTGTGGTTTCGTACATAAATCACCAAGGAGGCGTACGATCCAACAAGCATGCAGCGAATCTCCTGCTATGTGCGGACCATCACTTTCTCTCAATCAGAGCAGCGCACATCCCCAGTCTTCTGAACCACAGGGAGAACATGCTTTCGAGGAAGGGGATTCCTCAAGGAGAGTGGAGGTTGCACCCTGAGTCGGTTCGAATGATTTGGACTCGCTATGGGGCAGCGGAGGTGGATCTGTTCACCACGAGCTCGAGAATGCACATTGCCTGCTGTTCTTCTCCCCGTCTCACTCCCCGCTCACGCCCTCCTTCAGTCCGGCCCTGGGTCCTAGAGGTGGTGTTAATAGCTCTTTCACAGCTACAACACGAGCCTTTAGCATCCGTTGATATGAAGGACTCTCAAAGTGCACTTCTTCTTGCCCTTGCTTCGGCTAAGCGCATAGGGGATTTACATGCGTTTTCTGTGGACAGCGACTGTATTCACTGTGGACCCGGTGACTGCGGCGTCACTCTCTGGCCGAGAATCACGTGCTTAAAATGATACTTGTTATTCCCGGTGTTTCTATGTGTCTGCATTGCCCTGTCTTACCTTGATGTCGTCATTAAAGACTATTATTTTGAAGTATCTCCTCGTCTGCGTGTTCCTCGTCTCTCCCTGCTGTGTGCACCATGACAGAAGACGAGACCAAACAGTAAGCGTCGTCCCTTCACCTCGTTTTGTTTTGTTCGTTATTTCAAGTCTTTTGTTGTTCCCGTGTTTTGCCCTCATGCCCGCCGTTCGCGGGAGATCTCGCCGCCATTGGTGGCTCAGCCATCCCGCCGTTCGCGGGAGTTCACGCCGCCGTTCGCGGGAGTTCACGCCGCCGTTCGCGGCTCAGCCATCCCGCCGTTCGCGGGAGTTGACGCCGCCATTCGCGGCTCAGCCATCCCGCCGTTCGCGGGAGTTCACGCCACCGTTCGCGGATCAACCAGCCCACCGTTCGCAGGAGATGACGACGCCGCCGTCCATGGCTAACCCTAGCCCACCGGCCCACCGCTGAATCAATGCCCGCCGGCCTGCCTCTGACTCAATGCCCGCCGGCCTGCCTCTGACTCAAGCCCGCCGGATTGCCGCTGACTCAAGCTTGCCGGATTGCCGCTGACTCATGCCCGCTGGCCGTCGTTGGCGGGGAAAGCCAACTCGCCACTTCAGTTCACGCCGCCGTCCGTAGCTCACCGACCACGCCATTCGCGGGAGATCTCGCCGCCGTCCGTGGGGAAAGCCAACCCACCGTCGGCGGCTGCCTCTAGTTCGCGGGAAAGGCCAACCCGCCGTCCGCGGTCACTCGGCCCGCCGCCGGCTGTGGCTTCCTCCAGCCCGCCCGCCCCCGCCGTTGGGTGGTCAAGCCAGCCGGTTATGGTTTCGCCAGCCGGTCATGGCCGTATATTGACCAGACTGTGACCAAGGTCTTTTTAAGTATTGTTTTGTGTGTTTAGCCCCGGAGGGCTCCTGATACCCCTGAGCTGCCCCATGGATTTTTTTTGGGGGGGTACAAAGGTCCCGGCTGTAGTGGCCGGGACGAGGCCACGGCCACCATGGACCACCTGCCTTGGCCTCCTGAGCTCCCTGCTCCACCTGGGCCTCCGTCTGTCGGTTCCGCTCTGGAGGCCCCGTCTTGTGTATGTCTCTGTGTCGGTCTTGAGGGGTCTCCAGAGTGCCCCCCCCCTCCCTGGTAGTACTGTTACGGCACGGGACGTGCCTTCCGGGAGGGGGGAGTTATGTCAGACCTCTGTCGTGTGTGTCTTGTGTTCCCGCCTCTTGTTTCCTTATATGGTTAGTTTCCTGTCCTCATTTCATGTCATTATTAGTTAATTCAGTTCCAGGTGTGTGTGTGTGATTATGAGTTTATTACCATGTGTATTTAAGTCCTGTCTGTTGAGTTCCATGTCGTCTGGTCTACTTGTTATTCCCGGTGTTTCTATGTGTCTGCATTGCCCTGTCTTACCTTGATGTCGTCATTAAAGACTATTATTTTGAAGTATCTCCTCGTCTGCGTGTTCCTCGTCTCTCCCTGCTGTGTGCACCGTGACAGATACCTTGCAAATTACTACTGGAAATTTGAAGAGCTAAAAATTGAGAGGCAAGTGAAAATAAGTATGGAGATATAGGACAGCCTTGTCTTACTCCGCGTGACAAATTGAATCTATTGAACTATTGCCGGAAAGAGAATTGATTAGTTAATCTCGAGTCTTTCGAGTCGTTCGTTCTTTTGTCACGTGACGTGACAGCATTGGATAGAGAAATTAGTTAATTTACAACCTTCCTTACAAACGGCTGCATAGTTATTATTATTATTATTATTATTATTATTTACTCTTACAGTTATGTGATGCGTTTCTGGTCTCAAATTGTAGCTTTTTATTTCTTACAGTTTATAAATGTGTGAATTTCTGTCATGATGGTTCTTTTCCATAACAATGAATGTGGTAACAAAGGTAATACACTAAAGAGTTGGTTATTATTATCATTATTAAGTCTTTTTCCCTCAGACTGCATAGGTTTAGCTTATGAGGCTGTCACGTGATGAACGAACGACTCAAACCCGAAGACTCGAGATGAACTAATCAATTCTCTTTCCGGCTCAAACTCCATAGGTTACGCATATGGGGCTGTCACGTGATGAACGAACGACTCGAAAAACCCGAAGACTCGAAACAGGTGAACTAATTCAGTGCAGAACCTATATGTTGCGCATGCGCGACTGAACGAATCACTCCCCGAGACGACTCGTTCTTCCCGAGTCACATTAAAGATTCGTTCAAAATGAACGAATCGTTCAAGACCGACCCATCACTAGGGGCCATTTCTCCTCTGGCCAGACGACACAGCAGTTTAATTCCAACTGCTGCAAAGTCAGATTGTAAGGGCTCAACTGGTTCCCGAGGTCTTGTCCTGATGGCTGTCTAGGTGACGGGGTCCTCACTGGGGGTCTGTCTCTGGGGCTCATCTAGGTGTCCTGGTCTCCGCTGACGTTCAGGGCTGTAGAGGTCGTCTCTAGGTGCTGATCCACCATCTGATCTGGTGACTGCAGTGACCTCGGAATAAGAAAGAAACAGACTAATATTAGTGTAGATGTCAATCTTTTTACGATGTAACAAGTACATCGTGTGTTATGGGAAGTGTTCCCGGTTCCGGTTGATCTAATTAATGCAGCCTAACAATCCTTTAACGGATTTGAATAATAGAAGTGTATTAGTGTGTTATGTGTAAGCCAGGTTAAAGAGATGGGTCTTTAATCTAGATTTAAACTGACAGAGTGTGTCTGTCTCCCGAACAGTGTTTGGTAGATTGTTCCAGAGTTTGGGCGCTAAATAGGAAAAAGATCTGCCGCCCGCAGTTGATTTTGATATTCTAGATATTATCAAATGGCCAGAGTTTTGAGAACGCAGCGGACGTGAAGGACTATAATGTGATAAGAGCTCGCTCAAGTACTGAGGAGCTAAACCATTCAGGGCTTTATAAGTAATTAACAAGATTTTAAAATCTATACGATGTTTAGTAGGGAGCCAGTGCAGTGTTGACAGAACCGGGCTAATGCGGCCATACTTCCTGGTTCTATATATATTTCTGCATTTGACATTGAGAGCATAGGTCTCAGTTTAGATATATTTTTAAGATGAAAAAATCCAGTTTTACAAATGCTAGAAACGTGTCTGTCAAAGGAGAGATTGCTATCAAATAGCACACCTAGGTTCCTGACTGATGACGAAGAATCGACAGAGCAGCCATCAAGAGTTAGACAGTGTTCTAGGTTATTACTTGTGGGGGTTTTAGGTCCGATAATTAACACCTCTGTTTTTTTCAGTATTTAGCAGTAAGAAATTACTCGTCATCCAGTTTTTTATATCGACTATACATTCCATAAGTTTCTCAATTTGGTGTGTTTCACCAGGCCGTGAAGAAATATAGAGCTGAGTATCATCAGCATAACAGTGAAAGCTAACCCTGTGTTTCCTAATGATATTTCCCAAGGGTAACATATAAAGCGTGAAAAGTAACGGCCCTAGTACTGAGCCTTGAGGAATTCCATACTGCACTTGTGATCGATATGATACCTCTTCATTCACTGCTACGAATTGATGGCAGTCAGATAAGTACGATTTGAACCATGCTAATGCACTTCCACTAATGCCAACAAAGTTTTCTAGTCTATTCAAACGAATGTTGTGATCGATAGTGTCGAACGCAGCGCTAAGATCCAGTAGAACTAATAGAGAGATACAACCACGATCAGATGATAAGAGCAGGTCATTTGTAACTCTAATGAGAGCAGTCTCAGTACTATGATACGGTCTAAATCCTGACTGGAAATCCTCACAGATATCATTTTTCTCTAAGAAGGAATATAATTGTGAGGATACAACCTTTTCTAATATCTTTGACAGAAAAGGGAGATTCGAGATCGGTCTGTAATTAACCAGATCTTTGGGGTCAAGGTGTGGTTTTTTAATGAGAGGCTTAATAACAGCCAATTTAAAGTTTTTGGGGACATATCCTAATGACAATGACGAATGAATAATAGCCAAAAGAGGATCTATGACTTCTGTAAGCACCTCTTTTAGTAGTTTAGATGGAATAGGGTCAACATACATGTTGTTGGTTTAGATGATTTAACAAGTTTATACAATTCTTCCTCTCCTATAGTAGAGAATGAGTGGAATTGTTCCTCAGGGGATCTATAGTGCACTATTTGATGTGATAATATAGCTGACGGCTGCATGGTTACAATTTGATCTCTAATGTCAACACCTGTTGATGATTTATTTTTTGTTAATTTTGCCACTGTATTGAATAAATACCTGGGGTTATGTTTGTTTTCTTCTAAAAGCTATACGAAATACCTCTAGTTTTTGTTTTCCTCCAGCTGCGCTCCATTTTCCGGGCTGCTCTCTTTAGAGTGCGAGTGTGCTCATTATACCACGGTGTTGGACTCTTTTCCTTAATCTTCCTTAAGCGTAAAGGAGCAATCATATCTAAAGTGCTAGAAAAGAGAGAGTCCATAGTTTCTGTTACATCATCAAGTTGTTCTGAGCTGTTGGATATGCTGAGGAATTGAGATAAATCAGGAAGATTACTTACAAAGCAGTCTTTTGTGGTAGAAGTGATGGTTCTAACATATTTGTAAGAAGGAGTTGAATTTACAGCTTTAACTATATCATCGCTTTGCTGCAAAATTTCAACACCATTAACATCAATTCCATGTGACAGTATTAAATCTAGAGTATGATTTCGACTATGGGTAGGTCCTGAAACGTGTTGTCTAACCCCAATAGAGTTCAGAATATCTATGAATGCTGATCCTAATGCATCTTTTTCATTATCAACGTGGATATTAAAATCACCCACAATTAAGACTTTATCTGCAGCCAGCACTAACTCTGATAGAAAATCAGCAAATTCTTTAATAAAGTCTGTATGGTTCCCTGGTGGCCTGTTTACAGTAGCCAGTACAAACGTCACGGGGGATTTATCATTAATACTTTTTTCTCTAGATAATGTTATATGAAGCACCATTACTTCAAAGGAGTTATACTTAAAGCCTGTCTTCTGAGAAATACTGAGAATATTGTTATAAATTATAGCAACACCTCCCCCTTTGCCTTTTGGACGCGGCTCATTTTTGTAACAGTAATCTTGGGGGGTAGACTCCAAATAATGTATTAATCTGGTTTTAAAATAATGTATTCATCTGATTTTAGCCATGTTTCTGTCAAACAGAGCAAATCTAGGTTATGATCATTAATCAAATCATTTACAAAAAGTGCTTTTGTAGAAAGGGACCTGATATTCAGTAAGCCAAGTTTTATCAATTGTTTCTGTGTATTGTAAACATTTTTTATTTGTTGAACATCAATTAAATGGTTACTCATAAATTGGTTTTGACGTTTTCTGTATTTTCTAGTTCGGGGAACAGACACAGTCTCTATAGTGTGATATCTAGTTGAAGGAGTCTCTATGTGCTGAGAATTAACTGACTTCTGTGATGTGAGGCGGCTAGCAGACGGTCGGTTTAGCCAGTCTGTCTGCTTCCTGACCTGGGCTGCAGTTAGTCAAGTATGAACTCTAAGACTATGTGCCATATTTCTAGAGAGAAGAGCGGCACCACCCCAGGAGGGATGAACACCATCTCTTTTCAACAGGTCAGGTCTCTCAGGAGGAGAGAGGAAAGAAAAAAATAAAAAAATAAAAAGAGATTTAGCAAGTATCCATCTCCACCCTGCCACCATCTTCTCCCGGGCAGTTGGGATCGCCTCCATCCCGGCCTTCAAGCCTCTCCCGCCGGGTCGAAGAGATGATGGCCGCCGATTTCCCATTGCCTTGTAGAGCCTCAGCATATGTCTTCCTCTGCGACAGGGAGCTGATAAAATCCTCCGCTTTCTGAGGAGAGTCAAAACTTCTCTGCTCACCCTTGTGCCGTAGTTTAATTGCCGCTGGATAGGTGAGGAAGGGCTGGAGACCAAGCGCTGTCATCTTCTTCAAAACCGGATTAAAGGCCTTTCTCGTGATGGTTGTGGCTGGCCTAAAGTCGGGAAAAAATAGTAGTGTGACATTGTCCTGCGTGCATTTCACCGGATAAGCCTGCCGAGCACCTTTCAGGATCTCCGATCTGTCATGCCATCTTAGTACACGGAAGATGAGAGTGCACGGCCGATCAGAGTTTTTCCTTCCGTCATATACGCGATGTGCCCGTTCAATCTCGATGTCACGGTCCCTCAAGGAAGGGATCCACTTGGAAAGATTAACTCTGAGGAAACCAGCCGCGTCGGAGCCATCCGCCCCCTCTGGCAAACCCACCAGCCGCACGTTGTTTCTCCTGCTCCTATCCTCCATATCCGTCATCTTCTCGGTGAGTCGCTCCAGTTGATTTCTTAAGTCCGTGACTGTCCTCCTATCCTCACGTGCAATGCAGCTGCTTGAACGGAATCAACCCAGTCACGTGTCTGCTTCGCTGCGCTAGCTAGCGCCTCAAGCTCCGCTCTCAGCTCTTTAACAGAATTGTTAGTCGCTTGTATGTCCGCACGCAGTTCACGCAATGCTGGAATCAGCACAGAGTCCACCGCATCTTTTACTGCCGAAGCCACAACTGAATCCAAAGTGCTTTGCTGCTCTTTAAGTGCTAGCTTGATACCGTTAGCGATAGCATCGTCGAGATCCTTTCTGGAGATGGTGGAATCTTTGAATTTTTTCTTCTTTGGCGATTGCTCAATCTCTCCTTTCCGATCGCCCTTGACTGCTGAAATACTCATGATGGGTCCAATGCAGAGTGGTTCGAAATTTACTGACAGGATAATATAATATTTGACAAAGTGAGCAGAGCGAAAGACTACGCGTGCATCGCTGTCGATGGGTCACGTGATCCCCCCCTCAAGCACCATTTTGAATAGTTCACAGTTCCCGGTTTCAATCGCCGCTCAATGTTGTGTGAACATACTCAGACAAAACCCTCCAGTTTTAAAATAACACATTCCAGTCAGTTTCAAAAATCTCTCTCCACCTTCAATTCAATTAGTTTTCTTTTATTTTTGACACATATTCCTGTCAAATATAAGCTTGCAAATATAAGATTGTTGCATAGCCTACATATCACATAATATTAGAATAGGTACTCCTTAGTTTCAAAATACTTACAGTAGAAATAATTTGTAATTTTACATGTTATTACCCTTTTATTCCCCAAACTTCACATATTAGCCTATTCCCTTATACCTACATGGAGATACTGAATAGGTACACTATAATTACAAAAAAAGTTACACTGTAAATTCTGTTTACTTACGCAGTACGTTGCGGCTTGTAATCTAAAGCGTTACAAAGTTTTTCCACTGCAGTTATACCGGGACACTGTTAGCACCATTAGGCTGTACTGCTGCTTGCGATACTGCTTTGTTAGCTCATGTCCACGCCCAAGGAAGCTAAGCAGGGTTGAGCCTGGTCAGCACCTGGATGGGAGACCTCCTGGGAAAACTAGGTTGCTGTTGGAAGAGGTGTTAGTGAGGCCAGCAGGGGGTGCTCACCCTGCAGTCTGTGTGGGTCCTAATGCCCCAGTATAGTGATGGGGACACTATACTTTAAAAAGCACCGTCCTTCAGATGAGACGTTAAACCGAGGTCCTGACTCTCTGTGGTCACTAAAAATCCCAGGGCACTTCTCATAAAAGAGTAGGGTTGTAACCCTGGTGTCCTGGCCAAATTCCCTCCACTGGCCCTTGTCTATCATGGCCTCCTAATAATCCCCATTCACTTGATTGGCTCTATGACTCTCTCTCCTCTCCACCTGTAGCTGGTGTGTGGTGAGCGCACTGGCGCCGTTGTCCTGTGGCTGCCGTCGCATCATCCAAGTGGATGCTGCACACTGGTGGTGGTTGAGAAGAGACCCCCTATATGATTGTAAAGCGCTTTGGGTGTATGGCAATACACAATAAAAGCGCTATATAAATGCATCATTCATTCATTCATGTCATGTCTGCTGTCACCATGTGTGTTAAATGTTCCTGTGGACTGGGAATATTGTGTAATTCTTTGTGTAGGTGTCCCCTCAGCAAACCTCCATTGTTTATTTATTCTAGCACATCCCACTCACAAACATATGCCTCAATATTATAGGGATGATATTAAGCTGAAATAGATTTCTGTGGGTGGTTTGATGAAATAGGCATGAAATGTGGAGTGACAAAGTAATTTGTTTAAACATGTCCTTCCAGTGTGTTAATGTGGGTGTAAAAGTAACAAAATACTTAATTGTCTTTGTAACGAGTGAATCACTTAAATAAAACACAATATCAATGAAAAAATAAAAAAAAGAATAATCATTCATAGAATAAATGAAAACACCAAACATCATTTACAAGCTAAAACGCCAGAGCTGTGTAAAATGGGCTACTAAACGATACACAGAAAGCATTTACAGTAACATGGATATGTACATAATAGTCCATACGTCAGATTAACACTATAAAATCGTATGTCTTATAAAATGGAAGTAGCCACATTTAATTGTCAGTTAGGTCAACTAATTATGTGATTGTTTGTGTGTTAAATAAATAAATGCATTAACATTTATATTGCATATTGTAATCACACTTTGTTAATACAAGGAACAATTTTTCTTGCAGCATTTATTATTCTAAATTAATACTTTACTAAAATGTTTCATGTTTGTTCATAATGAATAAAATAATGTATTTTTAACTTACTAAATAAAAATACATCATATGTATGTAGAAACTAATATAAAACCTAGAAAACAAACAAAAACTGTGAAATCATTGTTCATTGTTAGGTCATGATAGCTAATGTGTTAACTAATGTTAATAAACTTTACTTCATTGTTGCCAAATTTATTATTATAGTAGTGGAGGTAAATCTATTGTATACAAAATTAGCTTCTGGGTTTATGTAGGCTGTTTCTGATAGCCCTTTGAATGTTTCTTGTCTCACATGTCCTATAGCCTACTCCACAGACAGTGTTTGGTTTATTGAAGGTTTCAGTCACTCCACTGTTTCACAGTTTATTGCATTAGACAAACAGTTTTACAGTTTCTTCATTAGTCGTTCTATTAGAGAAAATAAGCTCACATGGCAAGACTTACTGTTAGGTCAAAAATGCCTGCATGAACCAAAATAAAGAACACACCTTACAATAAATACCCCCTATCCTATTAGGAAGGACACAGACTTTGTCCTTATAGAACAGGTAATGCATCAGTTTGCTTTGCTCTTTGCTTTTGAATGTTGCACATTCTCTTGGTGCAGTGAGATGAGGGATACATTTATGTGAGATTCAAGCATTTAACAACTGGCAACTGAACTGCAGCAGATTTGCATAGCTAATGCTGTCATTATGAATATTAGTGGTCTTGACATGTGAGTGTATATATGTTTGTATTTATTTGTGTTACTATTTTCTTTTTTTGTGTGTGGATGGAGTAAAACATTGCAGCTCTGCACAGGGGCGCCATGAAGAGTTTTAAGGGGGTATGCAAGACAGAAATTTGGGCCCCCTTCTTCCAGATGATTTTTTTTTTCTTTTAACGTTTAGTAAGAAATTGAGAGAAACGGAATAAGTATAATAAATTTAAATAATTTATCTGTTAATGTTTATGTAATTTCAAGTAACATCGAAATATTTTATTTCAAGTAGCCTATAACTTTGTTGTAAAAAATTATCTTGTATTATAATAAATAAGCTTAAATAACACCAAAATTAGATACCAGTTCAATTTTACAATTCACGATTCCAATTTCAGTACCACAGCAAAAACTACTAGCCTAACAAATATAAAGTTCAAACATTAAAGACAAAGTGAACAGTCAGTATATTAAGAAGAATAAATGAACAAATTACAAGCAATAGCACAAATAAATGAATAGAACAAAGAAACAAATTAAATATGTTTTGGGTTTTTAGATTTGTAGGTATTCAAGTACAGAAATGAAATAATCAAATGTAAAATAACATTGCATTTTCTTCACTATATAAATGGAATAGATTAATCATAAGTTGTTCAGTCAAGAGCAGTGAGTTCGTTTCAATAGGACACGGTGGTGTTACGGTTCAGTAGCCTACGGTTTCCATACAGCAAAAAGAACGAAATGCCAGAGAAATGTCCTTGTTTTTACCATTTTTTATTTATTAAAACTAAGATCATAAAGTTTTTTTTTTTTTAACTTTGAACAATGCTGTGCATCTCAGATCAGCTGCAGGAGTCGGATTTCATTTATCACGTTTAGTTTCGAAACGAAATACAAAAGGCCTTTTGACTTTCGCCTTTTATCTAAGATGATTTTGGAAGCTTTTTTAACATTTGTTTCTTATTTATTTGGTTCCACCAAATAAATTTGTTGTTAATGTTTGCTGATTTTCAGTGTTTTATATTTAAACTTTGTTTAAGTTATTTATTTTATATTAGGCCTGATAGCATGGTGTTTGTATTCGCTTTGTTAATATATTAAACATTCTATGTTTATCGTACTGTTTTGTTGTTGTCATTTCATTCAATTGATGCCGAATTGCCGATAATTTGAAAGTGAAAGTAAAATGCGCACATGCATTTAAAGCAAATGAAAGAGAGGAAAATAGGGAGAAAACTAATTAACTTTTGGGGGTGGGAGGGCCAGACATCACGTCACCTGTTACATCGTTTGGGTGCCTTGAGGATTTTAAATTGTCAGATAATAAATTGTTTTTGAGGCCACCAAGACAGGTTTTTTTTACATACTTTTGTATTCCACGCTGTCGGGAGTCACACCAAAGATTTTACATATCAGTAGTTCTTTGGTCACTGGCTAAACATGACAGAAAGTTGCAGAAGGGAGTCAGGGAGAGGCAGTGGTGTTGTTTTACAGTGTATTACAGAGACAGCTTTGCAAGCTAAACATAGGGGTCGTAGGCTACTGTATATAAAAACGTAGCTCTCTTTCTCCTCATCTTCGTCCTCCTTATAGCCTGCTAGCGAATTTGCTGGCTTTCGTGGCACATCAGCTTATAAATGTAAGAGTAAACGCGTAAAATTTGGGTAAACTTTTAAAATTCAGTGGACTCCATGCAGGACTGGACTGGGACAAAAAAATTGGCCCTGGCATTTTTTGGTCCAGGCGGCCAACCACCGCATATGATATAGCCTACACTACCATTCAAAAGTTTTTGAACAGTAAGATTTTTAATATTTTTTTTAACAAAGTCTCTTCTGCTCACCAACCTTGCATTTATTTGATCCAAAATACAGCAAAAGCAGTAATGTTGTGAAATATTTTTGCTATTTAAAATAACTGTTTTTTGTTTTTGTTTAACTAATTTATTCCTGTGATCAAAGCTGAATTTTCAGCGTCATTACTCCAGTCATGATCGTTCAGAAATCATTAAAATATTCTGATTTGCTGCTCAAAATACATTTATTATTATTATTATGTTGAAAACAGCTGAGTAGATTTTTTCAGGTTTCTTTGATGAATAGAAAGTTCAGAAGAACAGCATTTATCTGAAATATAAATATTTTGTAACATTATAAATGTCTTTATCATCATTTTTGATCAAGTTAAAGCATATTTGCTAAATAAAAGTATTAATTTCTATAATTTCTTTCCCAAAAAAACAAAAAAATTATACTGACTCCAATCTTTTGAATGGTATATTGTATAATGTTACAAAAGCTTTTTTTTTTTTTTTTTAGATAAATGCTGATCTTTGGATCTTTCTATTCATCAAATAATCCAGAAAAAAATTTACTCGACTGTTTTTAAATATAATAATAATAAATGTTTCATGAGCAGCAAATCAGCATATTAGAATGATTTCTGAGGGATCATGTGACACTGAAGACTGGAGTAATGATGCTGAAAATACAGCTTTGATCACAGAAATAAATTACATTTTAACATATATTCAAATAGAAAGCAGTTATTTTAAATAGTAAAAATATTTCACAATATTACTGCTTTTGCTGTATTTTGGATCAAATAAATGCAGGTTTGGTGAGCAGAAGAGAAATCTTTTAAAAAAACATTCAAAATCTTACTGTTTAAAAACTCTTGACTGGTAGTGTGTGTATATATATATATATATGCAGGTGCATCTCAATAAATTAGAATGTCGTGGAAAAGTTCATTTATTGTAGATATGTATCATTGCATCTAGTTGTTTTGGATAAGAATAAAACGTCAGGTCCGACAATATCGTGTCTTTTCGAATTTAAATCTAGATTTATTCGCATTGTCCCATGGAAACCTCTATGAACATACTTGACTTGGACAAAAAATCACGGGGGACGACTTTACGATTTATTAAAAAGTGTTTGCGTATTCTACACTCATGGCACGCGCACACATTAGGATAGATTAGATGCCTGTCTCTGTTGCGAGTCCCTATCAAGCACTTTACCGATTTAACTAGTCTCCTCCTCCTGCCAGAAGTTGGGGTGAAGCGATCTTTGTGTAGGCGGAGCAAAATACTTCATCGCTCCGTCTATAGCGCTTTATGATTAGGTGTTTACGCTGTCAATATAGGAGACAAACCAATTGGCCACTGGCTGCTCGCTGTCCCTGCGTGATGGTCCTTGGCAAAGAAAAAAAAAATTCTGTCGGCCCCTTCAGTGCGTCGGCCCACCGGGAAAATGCCCGGTATGCCCGATTACCAATCTAGCCCTGCCTCCATGTTTACTTCTGACAGCGCGCTTCATGCCGTCTTGTTGTTGTTCTTTTGCGCATGTGGGTCAGTTCATGAATGTCATTCATTCACAATGAAATTTGGTCACATTTAATAAAAAATATTATGAATAGCCATATAAAAAAATTGGCAAGGTTTATCTGTCCTTTAAAGAGCTTGAAGACGCGCTCAAATAAAAAGAAAACCAAAGTCGTAATTTGGGGCCCCCTCGTGGCCTGGGCCCATATGCCTGGCATACTCTGCATCCCCCCTAACGGCGCCCCTGGCTCTGCATAATACAAATGCACTGGCTCTGTTCAGTTCTGTTTTAGTTTCTATGGACATTTGGTTAGTTTTACCTGGTTTTCTCTGTTTTGTTTTGTTTTCATTAATTCATATTGCTTATTTGTTTCCATGGTTATTGAATTCATTGTGCACTTTTTATTATTATCATGTGTATTTAAGCCTTCAGTACTGGACTATTTTTGTTCAGTGTTGTCTTTGTTGTTATGAAGCTGTTGTGTTTCTTACCTGTGAATGATAACTTTGTTGTTGTTTATTAGTATTTAAAGCTGTAATTAGATCTGGCTTCCCCTGTTTCCCTGACTTGCTGTGACAACAAAGCTATAGCACAAATTAATGCCATGAAATGTTTTTCATCTGACATTATTTCTAATTAATTCTTTAACTTTTTAACTTTTTAACTTTATTAACTTTTTCTTATAGCTTTATCATTGAAAAACATAATCCAACATAATCAAATCAAAAAATGATGTTTTGTAGCATTGAAGATCTAAGAGAGCAGGCCAGTCACATTATTTGAAAGGAGACCAATTATTTCATAATGATGACCTTGATGTTCCAAGTCTGTAAGGGCGTTCTTGTCCCTCCCGAGAGAGGAAGGAAGAGAATAAACAAAACCAGGCAATCTCTTAAAATGAAGATCTCTAATCAAACAACAGAATCAGTGTAGATGAGAGCAAAACTGAAAATATAGAATAATGGAATAACAGAGATACGAAAAAAATGTTTACAGCTGTAGATTTATCAAGTCAATATTCTGTTAAGAAAAGAGGAGATTTGCAGGCAGGCAGGAGTTTTTTACACAAGTCAGTGGGCTTTAGGGCAGTGGTTTTCAAACCCTGGGTCGCGACCCTCGGGTGGGTCGCGAGCCTTAAAAAATGGGTCGCCAGGATGATTTAAGGAAAACGTATGTAACCAAGTTCAAGACTCAGGAAAGAAGCAACTAAATAAACATAAACAACAAAACGAAAGTAACCGTCAGCCGCCTCAGGTCAGAATCAAATGTGTATTTGTGTTTGCGCTCTGTTTTTGCAGCGTCGTACATTGTAGCAAATCAGAGACATATCTGTTGATTTCTATAACACAGTGGCCAATCAGAGGAGTTTTAGTGAGTCAGAATCCACTCACCGCTCAGAACGCAAGTGTTCTTGTTCAGTCCAGAGTTCTGGAAGCTTGCGACGCGAATACTCTGATTATAACGAACAAAGTGTAGAGGTGATATAATAAGATATGACATCCGCATATTCTCTCGAAATCGCAATGACATTGTGATAATTATTCATAACTATGGACTGACAAAACATGATATGTCAGAATAGATGTACATGAAGGCAAAGCACCCTCACTAATTTCAGAAACACCGACAGTGATTTGATTTTGGAACAGAGCATCTTTCCGGAGCTCTACGGTGGGACTCGAGATCGGCGCAGTTATCTCTCTCTCTCTCTCTCTCTCTCTGTATATATATATATATATATATATATATATATATATATATATACTGTATATATATATATTTAAATAAAAATGGAAATGGAAAATAAGTGAATGACAACTATTCATAACAACATTAATGCCAACAAATGTTTAATACAAGGATTACAGAAAAATGATCAGCCAGCTTCTTTACCAGATATATATATGGGTCGCGTCAATTTAAAAAGAAAAAAATAGGGTCGCTCTGAAAAAAGTTTGAAAACCACTGCTTTAGGGTACACAGGATCCTATGTGTTACTATGGCACTGACAGAATCAGTTCAACTTGGCTCAGCATGGCTTTGCAGTTATGTAACACAAGTATCATGGATCAAAAATGTCAAAGCTTTATAGACTGTTTTCAGATTTCTGTAAGGAGCATACAGGACTAAATAAAAAAAAAGTGTCTTTTAATAAAAGTTGGGGTTTGTTACTGATATAAATGTCTTTGATCAGACAGTTTAATTTTTGTTGTATGTGGAGGCCAAATTAAGATGTTTCTCTCCATTTCTTTCACATGGCAGCATGCACGCACGCACGCGCGCACACACACACACACACACACACACACACACACACACACACACACACACACACACACACACACAGACATGCTGTCATTCTTCTCAGATACTTGTAATTGTACATCAATTCCATTGGGTGTCCATATGTACATAGTGTGACTTTGAAAAGAGAAGGAGAGAAACAATCACAAACACAATCTCAATCTCTTTGCCACAAAAAGAAAAGAACAGATAATTTGCCTGAAAGCAGCCCTCCTCCCCGTCGATCTCCTCCTCTTCTTTCTCCTTACAGACAATAGGGAAAGTATGTTTCCATGACAACAAGGAGAATTAAGGGCAGAGAAGTGCAATTCTAAAATGTCAAGTTGGATTGCTGCTTGAGTGCTTTAACTTTTAGGATGATATCACTGGACTTACCTAAACCTGGGATAAAACATTTTTCAGTCATTTGAATTTTGCATAGAATTTTAAAAACAAGGTATTAAGATTGCCCTGAGGAGACTCTGTGCTGCCACCAAATTTTGTGTAGAAATGCAATGCCACATTAAAAGTTGTACAAAATTATTTATATCTCTGACTCGCCTCAGAGGCAGTTGAGATCAGTCATTGTCATAGCAGAGTTAAACATTTATCATTTATAATTTTTCTTTTTTTTTTCTCCTACAAATTGGTTTCCCATTACTGCTTAGTATTGAGGCACAAATCTGGGTCTTGTTTATATCAATTCTTTATCAAATGTACCAGAAATAATAGTTCATCTTCTCGACTATATCCAACATTAATTATAGACTTATTATGTTAATGCATATAATGATAATTTTTATTTAATTGTAGTAAGAACTATATTTTAGTTATTACCTAATTAATGTTACCTAAGAACAATTTTGTCTCTCTAACAGTGACACCCAAGAAGGACCATGACCAGTAGTATTAGTTTTACTTAGTTTTGTATTAGTTTGACCTCCTGAAGTTGACAGTCAAATTTTGAAGTTAAGCATGTCTATTTTGTGACAATGAACCCTGTGGGGAGTGTCATTAGTAATCCAATGTTTAAAATATTTAATTTCTTATTTCTGCAAGTTTGATTTCTGTGTAAATGCATTTTAAATGCTGCCTGTGCTGCATTAAATGCAATTACTGTATATAATAGTAAAATTGCTCAAGGGAATACTTGGAAAATAAGCTATGCACACAGGGATTAAAGCTTTAAGTATCATACTTTTATTCTTAATCCTAATTTCATTCTGTTTATAATATCAATGCATGTTTTATATATCTTATTATTCATAATGCATATATGATTGTATTTCTTTAAGGTGAAAACATCTGCAAACATGAAAAATAATGAGTTTTGTTTGTACATAGCAAAAGGAAACACTCCCATTACAGTGTTTTCTTTTCTGGAAACCCAGTTTATCTGGACAGTCTTTGCATTGCGTGCCTGTTTTTATACTCTTTGTACACGTGTTATTCATTTGATAATTTCTCAGTTAACTACAAACACACTTTCTGATGACTTATGCATTTAAAGTCTCTTTGTTTTGTTGCACCTCATTGCTGCATACTTGGACACAGCTCACATGGCATTTGTATTGGAAGACTTATGAATGCCAGAGTTCCTGGAAACCCTGTACAGGGGCAACACAACTGGCCTTCTTTGTGCTTTTGACTGGACAGGGTTGGTGTCAGCATCACACTTTTAGGACTAAGGAATCCTGAGTTGTTTGTTAGATTTTGTAAGTTTGCTTGAGTGCAAGGGAATTTGTGGATAATTCACAGGGAATCATCTACTTATTATCCAAAGTTTAGCTGTTCATTGTAACAAAGAGTGTCACACTCCAACTGAAACCAAGATGCAGTTTGGAGGTGTTGAGCATACACACATACAGTGTACTTGTGCTGGACATATGTGCATCAAGGTGGGCAAGATTTTTGAAGAAGTGTTAAAATGGATATAATCTCATACCAAAACGAATAAGCAGTGGCATGCTCTAAGATCCAAAAAGCTTCTACAATAACTGAGCATACATTCACCCTCCTGATATTTCAATAATTTGGATTCACAAAGTGCATTTACCTTTACCTCTCAGGTAATACCAAAAAGTAAAATAAAATAATATAAGCCCCAAAACACTTGGTCAAATCTGCATAATATTCACAAACAGGAATAATGACATTGAGCGAAAAGAGAAACATTCCCAATTTGACAGTAAATGCATAAATAGGTGCTAGAGCATTCACATGAAAATGAAAACATACAAATGTTTTAAAGCTCATTTCTCACAACATGAAGCCCAACTAATATTAATATTTTTGAAAAAATGACTGTCCATTGAACTTTTTTTGCATAAAATGTGAGTTCAGCTCCTTATTGGAACGGTAACATTTATTTCTCTTATTTCTCTTTCCCCCCTCTGTGTTCTTCTAAAAGTTTTCTCAGGCAAGAGTTCAGTTTGTTATCTTATTGTAGCGTGTTGTTCTATTCCCGTGGTTGGAGGCGCGAGGGCAAGGGGAAGGGGTTACTCTTTTGCAGTAGCCTCCTGCGTTTGGGCCCTGCTATGTGGAGTCCTGGTTGACCACTTTGCCTCCGTTCATTGTTGGGGTTCCTGAGCTTTTCCTGGACCGTTGCTTCTCTTCAATCTCATGCAGTGAAGGCTCTCTGTACATGCAAACTGCAATATGCAAACATATCAATACATTAATATTCATTACTTTTGACTGCATTCAATGGGCTTCATTCATGAAACATTCGTAAAATATAGGAGTAAATTCTGAGTAATCTGCGCAAAACGGTCCTTCCCGAAAACTCTCCTCCGGATTCACAAACGCTTCGTAAACGTCTGACTTGATAGTTAAACATGCGTATGATAATGAATTTCAATCATTCGTAAATAGGGCGCTTGTGAACGCTCATACACAATTAGCATAATCCCCGCCTATGAATTACAGCTACGCAAATTGCGTGTCCAGGAATGCAGTGGAATCAGGGCCGTGCAGAGACCTTTGGAGGGGCAGGTGCTCAAAGTATAAAAGGGGCACATGGAACACGGCGTTTAATAGGGCTGTGCTCCTTGCTGATATGTGTATCGAAATGGATGCTTCTGTATTGATACAGCATCAAATGCCATGACGCAGGTTTCTAAAAAGAAACAGAACAGAAAAGACCATTTTAAGTTTAAATGTTAAAGACATTTTTTGCACCTCTTAACTACTCTGGAATTATATTATTATTATTGTTGTTGTTGTTGTGTTAACAGGGTATGGTGGTTTTGCTGTTGTAAACACTATTGTTGTTGTTGTAGAAAAAAAATATTCCTGTCTTATTTAAAATAGAATTCTATTCTAATACGGTTCTGAATGTATTCATTTTTTTAAATGATAATGATTATAAAAACAGGATTGATAAGTATAATTCGGAGGACGAATAAAAAAAAATAGTTTTATACTGAGAAAATCAGTATAAGCCTGTTTTACCAGTGTTGTGATAATTATTTTTAAGGCACTCTACGTTTTTTTATATAAATACTGTAATAATAATAGTTCAAAGTATGAATAGTTTTTAGTAAGATAACATTAAAAAAAACAAGGCACCTCGAAGCGCTTTAAACTTTTCCCAATTAAACAGCAAGAACGAAAGAGAACAAGCACCTTTGTTTGAATTGCTGTGTGTAGAACTACGTCTGCATTTTTAATATTAATTTTAATAAATGTAAATTCGTCCCCGGCACTTTATTCAAGCGCGAGCAGGTGTTTTCACATAGAGGTTTCTAGATTTAAATCTAGATTTAAATTAAAGAGACATGACCTGACGTTTTATTCGTATCCAAAATGAGGAGATATGAATATCAGGAGAGCTGAACACTCTCGTGCAGTGCATGTTTAATTCATACTCGAAGTCAGAGACTTTTGACGTGCATATGGACAAACTCACACCGCTATCGCTGTAGCTGAGCTGAAAAAAAAGCAGAAACGTTTTTACTGATGAAACGTGAAGACAATAAAAGATTGCGAAAATATATGGTTTATGTGTTTTTCCAAGTTATCTTCAAGTAATAAATAAATAAATAAACTATATGAAAAATGCAGTAGCCTACTGATTGACATATAATTTAGTACAGAAACTATAAAATATATTTCCTGAATTATTCTGTGATAAAATGGGAAAAGGGTGTTCGTAGTAGCCTTTATAAACCAATCATAAAATTGTCATTAGGAAAACATTGAACAAAAATATTGTAGCCCCTTGCTGCAGAGCTAACCTTGCTTTCACAGGCTACACACAGCAATATAACAGCTGTGCATGATCTGTTCACGCCGTTCTCGTAAAATAATAATAATTCAATAATATAAGTTTACAAGCACACCGCTTCGCTGAGAACTCCACTTACCGCAGCCGCGGACATTATTGAAGGCATCCTAAAGGCGTGTCTGAACGTGAGGGATCTTCCCGGATGAGATCGTCAGGTGAAAGGTCATCATGTGGATAATTTAATTTACGCTAAACTATTATTAATTAATTTTACTAATAGTTAGACTGGGCAGGCCTTCACAAAAGGGCGTTTAATCACACACAAAAAAAAAAAATATTGCCTTGACAAAAGGGCACTTTGGGCATCAAGGGGAAAAGGGGCAGGTGCTCAAGCACGCCCCCCCCCCCCCCCCCCCCCCCCCCAAAAAAAAAGAAGATTAATAGGCCATATGGCTAACAATAAATATTCAATAACGTGTGTCCACCAAAGCGTTTTTAGTCACCTAAAAAACGTCAGGTGCTCTTCTGAAAACGGCCAGCTGGCGGCGCTTGAGAAAACTTTGGTGGAACAGCGTTTTTCCAGCTGAGACGCTTTGGTTGCTATGATAAGGAATATCCACGGCAGTAACATATTACTAGTATCTCATTTTGAAGAATATTACTGAATATAAAAATGCAGTAACCAGTAATATTAACTCCTCTATTGTTCTTCAGTTGTTGTACAAGTAGGATGATTGGTCAGTGTGGTATTTGTCCTGCCCCTCCTCCATTGATTGGAGGGCTGGGTAAAAAGTGACAAGTGCTGCGTTCTACCCAAATCTAAACCGGAGCTAAACAGTTTATCAACTCTCAACTCTCAGCTACAATTTGTAGCCTACAAAAACAACAACAACAAAAAAAGAAACAGAGCAAACGAACTTGTAAAATATTATAAAGGCAATGCATTAAAATTCAGTGTCATCAGTTTGCCAAAAAGAACAGAGAAGGTTTTACGCACCATTTACACGTGGTAGGGAACAGGTGTACATTTCTTTCGTACCAACTAACGTTTTGAAAATACGAACATTTTCATGAATTCAAAAGTTTACTCAGAGCGGCTTTACGAACGATTTACACAAAAATTCGTTCTGCTCGTGTTTCATGAATGAGGCCCATTAAGAGTTATGATATTTATGGTGGACCATACTTGAGTTCTGCATTTTGGATTTTTATTTAAAAAATGAAAAATAAAAAATACAGCTTTCCTGTAGCTCAAATGGTAGAGCATGGCGCTATCAACGCCAAGATCATGGGTTTGATTCCCAGGGAAAGCAAGAGCTGATAAAATGAAAAACTGTAACTTGAATGCAATGTAAGTCGCTTTGGATAAAAGCGTCTGCTAAATGCATAAATGTAAATGTAAAAAAAGTTAAAGTCAACATGAAATTAAAATCAAACATATTTTCAATATACACACTCTTGGTAGGCTACTGTGTGCGATTTATCAGTGTATCTTATTCCAAAGGAAAAATGTTTGACTTCTTGCATAACTTGCAGTGATATTTTTCTTTTTGTCTTACATATAAGCCCTCTTATTTTTTTTAAATAATCGCAGACCACCAAGGCAAAGCATCACGCAACCATTTAGAGTACCCTAGCAACCGTATAGTAATTTGAGCCACCCATATCTTGGCACCTGAACAACATAGAATCACAGGGTTGGACTCTTTTGATTCAGGCTGGCAGATAGTCTTTAAATATCACTATATAAACTGTGAAAATCAGCCTAGCAATGTTTTAGAGCACCCTAGCAACAACATGAAGCCATATCCCAGCACCAGAACATTGCACAAACATATGCGTTGGCTCTCTTGCAATCACGCTGAAGACCCTAGGTTTGCTACAGCAAGCACCACTCACATTTTCTTCAGAAAATGTACATATCTTGTTATTATTATTTCTATTATTATTAGTGGTGCTTGCAAAGCAAAGTGTCACTATTAATTTCTTGCAAACTTAACTATTACTATAGCCTGGTAATACCAAACTCTGCTACTTCGCTTTGCTTCGTAGACAGAGTATGGAAGGGCATAATTGACAAGCGTTTACTTTCTCGTGGGGGGGCACTTGCCTGAAGTTTAAAATCATTGGTGTACCTGTAAGCCAATCACATAATGTTTGGTTATGACGTATGTTATGCGCCGGCTCAGCCGCCTCGAACTTCCGCTGTAAACACAGGTATGCGGCGAAAACAAAACCATCGAAATACCGGAGTGAAGATGGCTGTGAACGACGAATAGCATCCCGTGTCTCCATGTCCGCTGTCGTTTTAGATTTCCCTAACCTAAACTACAATCTTAAATTCGGCGCTTAGCGTCTACGTCACGGCTCTCAGCCCGCCCTCTGTTCGTTGGTTGGATGGCTGGTGCGGAGCCGGAGATAATCTGGGAGCTGGTTTGCTATATCAGACTGAGTACAGAAGCTAACTGAAATTGAGCGGAAGTACGAAGTTTGACGTAGTCAGGCTACTATTACTATTTCACATATATGAGAGAGTATGTGACAGACATGAGAGTTGGCTCTCTTGCAATCACGCAAAAGACCCCAGGTTTGCTACAGCTAGCACCACTCACATTTTCTTCAGAAAATGTACATATCTTGTTATTATTATTACTAGTTATTATTATTACTATTATTATAAGTGGTGCTTGCAAAGCAAAGTGTCACTATTACTTTCTTGCAAACTTAGCTATTACTATCTCACATACAGTATGTCGTCTTCTTTCCATATCAATTTTGGCACCTAAAGGCCTTTTCACACTAAGCGTGAAAAAGCGAAACAAATTTTGGACGCGATGACGCACTGGAATAAAACAACAGCTTCCTATGGATGCTTTCACACCGAAAATGCAAATGTTTTTTTTTCCGTCCAATCCGACGAATCTTTTCAGTTTCGCAAAGCGAAAACACAGAACGTCCAATCAGATTTGAGTATTACATCACATGGCCAGAGCAACTGCTGTTACCCAAAAGTTCGACGTGGTGGCGCTAAAAGATCAGAGGACTGTATTGAGCACAAGCGTAAAAACACTGAAGTAGAGGACTTTTTCCACAAGAGAGAAGAGTGAATGCCAAGTTCTTGTTATTGTTGGTATTTAAGAACAGACTATTCTCATATGTTCTTTATACAGAATAACATTTCTATTAATTCTCCACTGAATTATGTGATCTGAAGAGCACCGTCCATTTTCTTCCACGAGCGCAAGTGTTTATGAGTCAGAGCTCGTTCACTCTAGACCTGTCAATCATGTAATAATATCTCTTGCCCTTCCGTATATACAGTATATAAAAAAGATAAACATTTTTCTACACATGAAATATGAAAGCAAATAGACCTATAATTATGAAGATATATGTTTTTATGCAGCTCATGGTTTTTTTTTACAATAAAGGATGCTTATGACACATGACAAGCAGGTATCGATCAGTCCATTATAAAACATACAAAGAGTGCATGTCTGCCTATTATAGAATCAAAATCCATTTTAGATCACAATCGGAAGTTATTACAAGCACTCGATGATGATTTAAAGTGTGTTTTGAGCAAAAACGTTAACATTAACATACATTTTAAATGTAGCTTGATGCTAATTGTACCTCTAATTATTTCAGATGTATTCTTGTAAGCATTATGTATATTTTGTGTTTCTGATGAAGAAACAAGTTATTTCCTTAATTTAATGATATTGAGCAGTGAACGATGTAAACCATACTAGATATACACTACATGAAGAAAAAAATCCATTGTTGGTCAGCGCCACCTAGCGTGCAGTCATGAATTAGCAGAAGGCAAACATTCGTTTCGCACTCGGTGTGAAAGCAACATTCAAGGGCGATTTGCCTCGCTTTTTCACATCGCGCTCAGTGTGGAAAGGCCTAAGGCCTTGACAATAGATTTCTATGAATGCTTCCACATAGACCGTGAACATTCGTGCACCGAAAATGCGAATGTTTTTTTTTTCAAACCAGTCCGACAAATCTTTTCAGTTTTGCATAGCGATAACACGGGCCGTCCAATAAGATTTGAGCTAGGATCACGTGCCCGGAGCAGCTGCTGTTGTACAAAAGGGTGAGAGTGGTGGCGCTGTTTCTTAAACCAGTGTAAACAAACACCGAAGAAGAGAATCCTGGATAAGAGAAGAGAGTGGATGCTGAGTTCTTGTTATCGTTGGTATTTGAGAACAGATTTCTCAATGTTCTTTCAGAATAACATTTCTATTAATTCTCCACTGAATTATGTGATCTGTAGAGCACCGTCCGTTTTCTTCCAGGTGCGCGAGTGTTATGAGTCAGAACGAGTTAACTCTCTAGATCTTCCGTATTAAAAAAAATCTAGTGAAACATTTTTCTACACATGAAATATGAAAGCAAATAGACATATGATTATGACGATATATTTTCTGTATGTGTTTTGTATGCAGCTCATGGTATTTTTATAGCAATAAAGGATGTTTATGACAAATATTAGCAGTGTAGCATTGTCTGCTTAATATAGAATCAAAATCAACTATAGATCACCATCGGAAGTTATTACAAGCAGTTGATGATGGTTTAAAGTGGGTAAGCAAATACATTTTCAAGTGTAGCTTGATGCTATACTTCTAATTAATTATATTTTAGGATGTAGCCTATTTTTGTAAGCATTATAGATAGTTTGTGTTTCTGGTGTAGAACCAAACTTTCTTTATCTTAATTTAATGCTGTATATTGAGCAGTGGACGATGTTAAAGGTGCTGTATGTAAGTTTTTGACTCTACTAAAAATACCATAATATGTTATGAAACATGCTAAGTTAACATACTTGTTTATCTGAAAAACAATGCTACAGTCAGTTATTCTATTTTGAAAATGTGCGTTCCGGGCCTGAATGTCGGTCTCTGTTTTGGTTTGTGAAACCCGCCCACTGCCAGTTTACTCAATTGTATTTCGGCACCCCGGATTGCCAGTTGGCGGAAAACACAGCGTATTTCATTTCATTCATCGTCATGTGCGCTCCTTCCTGTTGGTGTCATTAATCTGCCAACCTGCGTGTGCGTCGATTCTGAGGAGGAGGGAGGATCACGTGACCCCTCGACGGCGATGCAGGCTTAGTCTTTCGCTCCGCTCACTTTGCCACATATTTTACGATCCTGTCAGTAAAATTTAAACCACTCTGCATTGGACCCATCATGAGTGCTAAGGCAGACAAAGGGGATCGGAAAAGAGAGATTGAGCAATTGCCAATGAAGAAAAAAATTCAGAGATTCAGCCATCTCCAGAGAAGACCTCGACGAGGCTATTGCTAACCGCATTGAACTAGCATTTAAAGAGCAGCAAAGCACTTTGAATTCGGTTGTGAATTCGGCAGTAAGAGATGCTATGGACTCGGTGCTGATTCCAGGATTGCGCGAACTGCGTGAGGACATACAAGCGACCAACAAGTCTGTTAAAGAGCTAAGAGAGGAGTTTGAGGCCATAGTTACCACGGCGAAGCAGACACGTGACCGCATTGATTCTGTTCAGGCAGCGGCGCGTGAAGATAAGAGGACAGTCACGGACTTAAAGGATCAGCTGGAACGACTCACCGAGATGATGACAGATATGGAGGACAGGTGCAGGAGGAACAACGTAAGACTGGTGGGGCTCCCAGAAGGGATGGAGGGTCCCGACACAGCTGGTTTCCTCAGAGCTAATCTTTCCAAGTGCATTCCTTCCTTGAGGGGCCGTGACATTGAGATTGATCGGGCGCATCGCGTGTATGACGGAGGGAGGGTCTCCGATCGGCCGCGCACTCTCATCTTCCGTGTACTGAGATGGCATGACAGATCAGATATCCTAAAAGGTGCTCGGCAGGCTTATCCGGTGAAATGCTCACAGAGCAATGTCACACTGCTATTTTTTCCCGACTTTAGTCCGGCTAAAGTGATCAGGAGAAAGGCATTTGGTCCGGTTTTGAAGAAGATGACAGCGCTTGGTCTCCAGCCCTTCCTCATCTATCCGGCGGTAATTAAGCTACGGCACAAAGGGGAACAGAGAAGCTACGATTCCCCTCAGAAAGCGGAGGATTTTATCAGCTCCATGTCTCAGCAGAAGTCGTATGCCGCAGCTCTGCGGGGGGACGACGGGGGAGCAGCGGCCGTTGTTTCTCCAGCTCGACGGGAGGGGCGTGACGGCCGGGATGGACTTGGCCCTAGCTGCCCAGGAGGGGATGATGGCAGGATGAACATGGACGCTTGCTAAACCTATTTTTTGCATTTTCCTCTCTCCTCTCTCCTACTGGGATATTGTCCTTATTTATCCGGTACAACAATCTCTTTGCTGGTAAGACTGACACTCCTTTTTTCTTTTTTGGAGGGGACTAATGGAGAGTAGGTTTAATTAATAAAAACAAATTTTCTTTTGGGAGACATGTCTTGCGTTGGAGTGGATCGGTCACGAACTATCACTGTTTTTTGTTGCTCAGTCAGACCTATGTTCTCGGTAATGTGCGGTCTGAGTTGTTCTTTGTTTATGGTTGTGGGTTGTTCATATTTTTATGTTGTTTTTGTTTTTTACAGCAGACATTTATACTTTTATGTATTTTACCTTATTTCTAAAGGGATTTTTCATCTAGGAGGTTTGGTATCTAAAATGCACATCAGCGTTTACATGTTATTTACAGAATGGAAGTGCTTCTGCTTTTTTTCATTTATTGAGTACAATCTTGGGATTATGAATATTCAATGCATACTCTAAATATTTTATCACTGAATGTGAATGGTTTAAATTCTGCTGTTAAACGAACCCGTGTGTTAGAATATTTAAAATATATTCTACGCAATATATATTCGCGCACTCGCGGCCGATCTCCCACGCCGACGTGAGCGGGATGACGAGCGGCGACTTCCTTGCCGCGGGACAGACAGACAAAAACACAGGAACAAAATAAAAACTTTTCAAAAAACGAACAAAACAAAACGAGGTGAATGGGCGCCGCTTACGGTTAGGTCTGGTCTTCTGTCACGGTTCACAGTTTACGTCCTCGTCTGCGTGTCCTTGTTCCTCCCTCGTGTGTGCACCGTGACAGAAGACCAGACCTAACCGTAAGCGGCACCCCTTCACCTTGTTTGTTTTTTCGTTTTGAAAAGTTTATTTGTTCCAGTTAGTTTGTTCCTGTCTGTCCCGCGGCATGGAAGTCGCCGCTCGTTATATCCCGCCATAGCCCACTGTAAGACGGCGTGGGAGTTCGGCGGGATCGCCGCGAGTGCCGCGAGTCCGCTGGCCGCGAGCCCTCATGCCCGCCGATCGCGGGAGATATCCGCCGCCGGCGGTGGCTCTCTAAAGCCCGCCGGCGGGTTGCCTAGTTCCCGGGTTGCCGCTCCCCCAGGCGCGCCGTTCGCGGGAGATCACGCCACCGGAACGCCTCTGACTTAATGCCCGCCGGCCCGCCTCTGACTCAATGCCCACCGGATCGCAGCTGACTCAGGCCCGCCGGATCGCCGCTGACTCAATGCCCGCCGGCCCGCCTCTGACTCAATGCCCACCGGATCGCAGCTGACTCAGGCCCGCCGGATCGCCGCTGACTCATGCCCGCCGGATCGCCGCTGACTCATGCCCGCCGGATTGCCGCTGACTCAAGCCCGCCGGGTTGGCGCTGACTCATGCCCGCTGGCCGCTGCTATCCCTAGCCCCGTGGATCAAGTCCACATGTCATGGCCAGGAGTGCCGTGTGTCTGTTTTGTCGTGCCCACAGGAACATTTTAACTATCTTGTCATGTTTTGTCCACAGAGACTCGTCTGGGGCAGGCGGCTCCTTTTGTTGTGGCCAGGGAGGCCATTCTAGCCGCCTGCCCCCCTGTCGCCGAAGTGGAAGCGGTTGCTGAGGGACCCTGTGAGGGCCCCTGACTCTGTCATGCCCAGAGGAAGCCTCAGCTTCCAAGCCAGCCCAGGAGGGCTTCTGGTTCCTGTGGGCTGTCCTGTCCTGTCTGTCTGGCCCTGGAGGGCTTTCCTGTCATGTTTTGTACTGTCCTGTCTGTTTAGCCCCGGAGGGCTCCTGATACACCCTCACTTCCCCAGGGAAATTTTTTTTAGGGGGGTAGTAAGAGTTCCGGCTGTAGGGGCCAGGCCGAGGGGACCGATGCCAAGGCCCCCGAAGACCATCTGCCATGGCCTGCAGAGCTCTCAGCTCCGCCATGGCCTCCAGAGCTCCCAGCTCCACCATGGCCTCCTGAGCTCCCTGCACCGCCATGGCTTCCAGAGCTCCCAGCTCCGCCATGGTCCCTGTCTGTCTGTTCCACTCTGGAGGTCCCCGTCCTGTGTTCCTGTCCGTGTTTGTCCTGAGGGGCCTCCAGAGCGCCCACCCCCCCTCCCCGATGGAACTGTTCGGGAGGGGGGAGTAATGTCAGTCCTCTGTCGTGTGTGTCATGTGTTCCCGCCTCTTGTGTCCATATTTGGTTTGTTTCCTGTCCTTGTTTCATGTCATTATGAGTTAAGTATGTTCCAGCTGTGTCTGTCTCGTTATGTGTATATTAGTCCTGTCTTTTGAGTTTGATTTCGTCTGGTCTACTCGTTATTCCCCGGTGTTTCTGTCCATGTCAGTCCTGCCTTGATGTCTACATTAAAGACTATTATTTGAGTTTACGTCCTTGTCTGCGTGTCCTTGTTCCTCCCTCGTGTGTGCACCATGACAGTTGCTCAGTAAAATGTTGTTTTTGTAGGTTTTGTAATGATTGGATTTTATTTTCTAATTGTGTAAACTGGTGAGTTTTCGCTTTAGCGAGAGTAGAAGAGAAAGATATACAGAAACCTAGTATAGCACACTTAGTCGTTTCCCACAGTATTTGAGGATCCACATCAGAGGGCATATTAATTTCAAGAAATTCCTTAATATATTCTTTTAGAGAAGTAATGAAAGTCTGATTACTTAATAATGATACGTTTCAGCGCCATCTAGGGGATTTGGCTTTAACATCGGAAAGAGGAACACTGCACAACACAGCAGAATGATCAGATAATAAAATTGGTAATATAGAGATGGAGGAATTAGATGAAATTAAAGATGGGCTGAGAAATATGTAGTCTATCCTAGAGAAAGTCTTGTGTCTATTAGAAAAAAAAGTGAAGTCCTTAGCTTTAGTATTCTGAATTCTCCATAGATCGATTAAGTTGAGCTCAGTGATAAATTTATTAAATAATTTAGAGGATGGATTGGCTGTTGTATCAGATTGAGATTTAGCAAAAGCAGGATTTATGACAGCATTAAAATCACCACCCACCACTAGAGGGCAATCAATCTCCTCAAGTAGAGTTTTGGAAATCTGTGTAAGGAATGCACTGTCTGTCTCATTCGGACCATAAATAGAGACCAATGCTAATCTATTATTATATATTTTGCATCGGATAAAAACAAATCTACCCTTCTCATCACTACCAAGGTGTTCAATCGTTAAATTTAACTTCCTGTTAACAAGGATAAGCACCCCCTTAGTTTTATTTTGAGCGCTAGAAAAAGCTGCTAATTTGTAATACTTATTCTGGAAACGTGCCACGTCAGATTGTTTTAAATGCGTCTTAGTGCCGCGAGTCCGCTGGCTCTAAGAGACCGCTGACTCTAAGCCAGCCCGCCGGATCGCCGCTGACTCAAGCCCACCGGCTACCGCAATCCCTAGCTCCATGGATTCAGTCCACTCGTCACGGCCAGGAGTGCCGTGTTTGTCTTGTTGTGCCCACAGGAACATTTTAATCATCATGTCGGTCTTGTTCATGGAGACTCGTCTGGGCCTCCCTTGTCGCTGAGATGGAAGCGGTTGCTGAGGGACCCTGTAAGGGCCCCTGACTCCTCGTCATGCCCAGAGGAAGCCTCAGCTTCCGAGCTTAGCCCAGGAGGGCTTCCTGTTCCTGTGGGTTGTCCTGTCCCTGTCTTGTCCTGTCTGTTTAGCACCGGAGGGCTCCTGATACCCCCTAACATCCCCAGGGAAATTTTTTTTGGGGGTAGAAAGGGTTCCGGCTGTGGGGGCCGGGCCGAGGGGACCAAGGCCAAGGCCCCGAATACCATCTGCCATGGCCTCCTGAGCTCCCTGCACCGCCATGGCCTCCTGAGCTCCCTGCACCGCCATGGCCTCCAGAGCTCCCAGAGCTCCCAGCTCCGCCATGGCCTCCAGAGCTCCCAGCTCTGCCATGGTCTCCGTTGTCTGTTCCGCTCTGGAGGTCCCCGTCCTGTGTTCCTGTCCGTGTTTGTCCTGAGGGGCCTCCAGAGAGCCCACCCCCCCTCCCCGGTGGAACTGTTACGGCGTGGGACACGCCTTCCGGGAGGGGGGAGTTATGTCAGGGTTCTGTTGTGTGTCATGTGTTCCCGCCTCCTGTGTCCATATTTGGTTTGCTTCCTGTCTTCGTCTGATGTCATTATGAGTTAAGTCTGTTCCAGCTGTGTTTGTCTAATTAGCCTGTGTATATTAGTTCCTGCCTCTTTGAGTTTGATTTCGTCTGGTCTACTCGTTACTTCCCCAGTGTATCCTGTCTCTGAGTCCTGCCTTGTCCTGCCTTGTCCTCCCTTGATGTCTCATTAAAGACTATTATTTGAGTTTATGTCCTCGTCTGCGTGTTCCTGTATCCTCCCTCGTGTGTGCACCGTGACAATCATAGTATTTCATTATACGCTGATGATATTATTCTATATTTAGACCACTTTGATGTTTCAGTCTCTAGTATAATTAAGGAATTTGATAATTTTAGTAGCCTATCAGGATATAAAATAAATTGGAGCAAATCTGCTTTAATGCCAATTAACAATGTTAAGGTTTCCTGTAGTTAAGACTTTCCTGTAGCTCAAATGGTAGAGCATGGCGCTAGCAACGCCAAGATCATGGGTTCAATTCCCAGGGAAAGCACGAGCTGATAAAATGTAAAAAAAAAAAACTAACTTGAATGCAATGTAAGTCCCTTTGGATAAAAGCGTCTGCTAAATGCATAAATGTAAATGTAATTATTCTATTCCCTCATTTATCCATATTAAGGAATCTTTCATCTATTTGGGCATTACCATATATAAAAACATTCATAAGATTGCCAGAGACAATTTTAATAACATTTTAGTTAAGGTCAAAAATGACATTCAAAGATGGAAGAATCTTAAAGTCTCTCTCTAAGGAAGAATCTCCACTGTTAAGATGAATTTGTTACCTCGATTTAATTTTTTTTTCTCTATGCTACCACTATCTCCCCCTCCAGGTTACTTCAAGGAGATCAACTCCATAATTTCTAAGTTTATCTGGAATGATAAATGTCCCAGAATTAAACTTACCACATTACAACATCCTAATAGCGCAGGAGGACTGGCTGTACCAAATTTTGAATTATATTATTGGTCGTTCCAGCTTAAAGCTCTTCATAATTGGGTTGATCCTCAATCTACAGTTTCATGGAGAGTGATTGAAGCTGACAAGGTTAAACCAAATAGACTTCAAGATATTTTATTTACTGGCACAGGAAAAAAAGGGGATAATTATAAATTTGGTCCGGTTGTGGCCAACTCTATTAAAATCTGGAAAACGGTTGAACATCGGATAGGAGGACCCTTCAAATTTTGTAACAGTACCCCTTTATGGCACAATTTTAATTTTGTATGCGGAAATCGTCCATTTGTCCAACCCTCTTGGTCCTCTTTAGGTGTAAACACGTGCGGTGATATATATGATAACCAGGGCCTCTGTTCATTTCAGACATTAAGAACCAAATTTTGTCTACCAGCTTCCGCATATTTTGTCTTTCTTCAATTACGTTCTGCTCTCAAAGCGTATGGCGTTCCTTGGTCTTCTTCCATTTCCTCTCATCCTATGCGGGACTGGATTGCACCATCTGCTTGTCGGCCATCTGTTTCCTTAATATATACTAAAATTATTGATTGCATTACAAAACCTCTTTCTATTAAAACTATTTGGAATAGGGAATTATCTGACCTTAATTTATCTGTCGACTGGGAGAGAGTGTGGTCTAATCTCAGTTTAACATCTAAAAATCTGGCTCATCGTCTTATTCACTTCAAAGTCAATCATAGAGCATACATAACTCCTTACAAAAGATTTAAAATGAAACTACAGTCAAATTTGAACTGCCATATATGTAACACTGCATCATCAGGCAATAATCTGCATATGTTTTGGGAATGTCCTGTCGTCATCAGTCTATGGACACATGTAATCCTGGTTTTGTCATTATTACTGCGAATTGATTGGTCTGTTAACCCAAGTTTGTGTCTTCTTAATGATGATTCTGGTCTCTGTATTAGTTCAATGCAAAAGATAATGTTGTTTGCTGGTTTTACAGCTGCGAAGACAATAATCCAGAACTGGTTTACACCACACGTGTAGAAAAACATATTGGATCCGTAGCCTCCTGCAAATAGTGACGTGTGAATGTGCAACGGCGCGAGTCGGTGGGGCCAAGCCTTCGACCATTGATGCTTGGCAGTGTTTTCTTTTTGATATACGTGATTGTATAAAGGAGTGACTTGTTTTGTGTTTTTATTGTCCTTCCCTCTCTCCCTCCCTTTTGACTGGACTTTGAGATATTGAGTATATGTCTGTTGTTTTGTTATATTTTGGATGTTATGTTATGTTATGTGTAAAAAAAAATAAAAAATGTTGATAACAAAAAAAAAAAATCTGAGGAGGAGGGGCCGGATGAAAAAAACCCTCTCCAATATTTTGAATTTGGACTGCAATACCTAGTTCAATCCTACATACAGCACCTTTAAATCCATATACGAGATACATATCTAAGGAAAAATGCATTGTTGGTCGGCGCCACATGCAGGCATGAATTAGCAGAAGGCGAACAATTGTTTCGCGCTCAGTGTGAAAGCACCATTCATCTGCAATTCGCCTCGCTTTATCGCATCGCGCTCAGTGTGGAAAGGCCTTAACTTGTGTTAGGTGCATCGTCACTAGTTTCACGATTCAATTCGATTACGATTATCATGTAAACGATTCGATTCAATTCAATATCATGATGCATCATGATTATATAAAATTTATTTTGTGCATTTTTTAAATTATATAAGCAGGCTACTTTTTAAAATAATTACAAATTAATAATAAATCAAAACAATTGTTAAGAATTAAATCAACTAGATATAGATTTAAAACATACAAGCAAATATAAAATAATAAAGGGGGGGGAGACAATTACAAGTGATAAACAAAAAGTACTTTCAGTATCTGACAGTGCTTTAAGTATCCAAAAGTTTACAGACAACCATAGTTATGGGTTTTTCTTTTTTCCTCTGCATTATTGCTGTTTGATTATTACTGATGACATCATAGACAGTGGCAGCTTTAAAAGGCTGCATTCACATTAATCACATATCTATCTTGACATAGCAGATGTTTTGTCCTGTTCTGAAAACATAACTGACTATGTTTACATCAATTTCGTATCATAAAAGTATTTGGAGATGCAAGTACATTTAACCGCAGCCGTGATCGAGCTTCAGGAAATCAAACACAAATCATACGTGAAAGTCTGACAGTATGTGAGTTTCATCCATCTAATACTGCATTGCAAACGGCTTGAATGAAAGCATATCTAAATTAAAACACTGAAATAATGGCGGGTGGAAGCACAGGCAGAGTTTCCCCCAGACGAGAACCAATCATGATTTTGTCTATGAATAAAATATCAAAACTAAAGAATTCCTATTTTCTAACTTTATTTGCATTATCTTATTATTTTAGTGGATAGAATAAGTTCATTTTGGGCTAAATTAATTTCAATTATATTTGAGCCTCATATTCTCGCGACTCATGATTCTCAACTTGTCGCAATACATGAGAGGACTCTCTTTTCATTATTTTCCCTCTTTAGCAAGTTAACTGAAAAATGAATATTCATTGTTTTTTTATTAATATTTATTTTTAAAATGTATTCATTAATAAACCCGCTAATAAACATGTTGTGGACTGAGTCACTGCTGGCTGAATTGGACAGGCGATTTTCACATAAAGCGATGGCCTTGAGTGTGGCGTGTGATGCAGTTCTTGGAAAAAAGGTGGCTTTTCTGCATTAGGTATGTTTTTTTACTCTTTGTGTTAATGTTGAATATATGTTACATAAATATATGAAATGTAGAACATATTAAAAAGTGCTCGTGGCTCGTCTGCCAGTGGTTGCCCCCCACGCATAAAAGTGAAACTTTTCCACCTATAGGTGGAAGCGCACACTGTCAAGCAATGCACACCTGTCTCACAGTGCATATTCTGTGTGCAATGAAGCCCAACGCGATTGTCTCTAGCGCACACATGTGCCATATGCAGGAAAAAAAAGGTTTGTTCCATTCAACCATAAGTGCCCTGTGAAGTGGACAAAACAGGATATTCTGCCATGATTTCATTTCGAAAGGAGCGTATATACCATTTCATTGGGCGCACGCGACTGGCCCAAAGGTCAGCACAATTCCAGTCTGTGTGTGTTTTTCGGTCTGGCAGGTGGGGCCCCCTGTCGCCGAAGTGGAAGCGGTTGCTGAGGGACCCTGTGAGGGCCCCTGACTCTGTCATGCCCAGAGGAAGCCTCAGCTTCCAAGCCAGCCCAGGAGGGCTTCTGGTTCCTGTGGGCTGTCCTGTCCTGTCTGTCTGGCCCTGGAGTGCTTTCCTGTCGTGTTTTGTACTGTCCTGTCTGTTTAGCCCCGGAGGGCTCCTGATACCCCCTCACTTCCCCAGGGACATTTTTTTTTGGGGGGGGGGGTAAGAGTTCCGGCTGTAGGAGCCAGGCCGAGGGGACCGATGCCAAGGCCCCCGAAGACCATCTGCCATGGCCTGCAGAGCTCCCAGCTCCGCCATGGCCTCCAGAGCTCCCAGAGCTCCCAACTCCGCCATGGCCTCCAGAGCTCCCAGCTCTGCCATGGTCTCCGTTGTCTGTTCCGCTCTGGAGGTCCCCATCCTGTGTTCCTGTCCGTGTTTTTCCTGAGGGGCCTCCAGAGCGCCCACCCCCCCTCCCCGGTGGAACTGTTACGGCGTGGGACACGCCTTCTGGGAGGGGGGAGTTATGTCAGGGTTCTGTTGTGTGTGTCATGTGTTCCCGCCTCCTGTGTCCATATTTGGTTTGCTTCCTGTCCTCGTCTGATGTCATTATGAGTTAAGTCTGTTCCAGCTGTGTTTGTCTAATTAGTCTGTGTATATTAGTTCCTGCCTCTTTGAGTTTGATTTCGTCTGGTCTACTCGTTACTTCCCCGGTGTATCCTGTCTCTGAGTCCTGCCTTGTCCTCCCTTGATGTCTCATTAAAGACTATTATTTGAGTTTATGTCCTTGTCTGCATGTTCCTGTATCCTCAGTCATCATAGTATTTCTTTATACGCTGATGATATTATTCTATATTTAGACCACTTTGATGTTTCAGTCTCTAGTATAATTAAGGAATTTGATAATTTTAGTAGCCTATCAGGATATAAAATAAATTGGAGCAAATCTGCTTTAATGCCAATTAACAATGTTAAGGTTTCCTGTAGTTAAGACGTTCCTGTAGCTCAAATGGTAGAGCATGGCGCTAGCAACGCCAAGATCATGGGTTCGATTCCCAGGGAAAGCACGAGCTGATAAAATGTAAAAAAAAAAAACTAACTTGAATGCAATGGAAGTCGCTTTGGATAAAAGCGTCTGATAAATGTAAATGTAATTATTCTATTCCCTCATTTATCCCTATTAAGGAATCTTTCATCTATTTGGGCATTACCATATATAAAAACATTCATAAGATTGCCAGAGACAATTTTAATAACATTTTAGTTAAGGTCAAAAATGACATTCAAAGATGGAATAATCTTAAATTCTCTCTCCAAGGAAGAATCTCCACTGTTAAGATGAATTTGTTACCTCGATTTAAAAAAAAATTTCTCTATGCTACCACTATCTCCCCCTCCAGGTTACTTTAAGGAGATCAACTCCATAATTTCTAAGTTTATCTGGAATGATAAATGTCCCAGAATTAAACTTACCACATTACAACATCCTAATAGCGCAGGAGGACTGGCTGTACCAAATTTTGAATTATATTATTGGTCGTTCCAGCTTAAAGCTCTTCATAATTGGGTTGATCCTCAATCTACAGTTTCATGGAGAGTGATTGAAGCTGACAAGGTTAAACCAAATAGACTTCAAGATATTTTATTTACTGGCACAGGAAAAAAAGGGGATAATTATAAATTTGGTACGGTTGTGGCCAACTCTATTAAAATCTGGAAAACTGGTGAACATCGGATAGGAGGACCCTTCAAATTTTGTAACAGTACACCTTTATGGCACAATTTTAATTTTGTATGCGGAAATCGTCCATTTGTCCAACCCTCTTGGTCCTCTTTAAGTGTAAACACGTGCGGTGATATATATGATAACCAGGGCCTCTGTTCATTTCAGACATTAAGAACCAAATTTTGTCTACCAGCTTCCGCATATTTTGTCTTTCTTCAATTACGTTCTGCTCTCAAAGCGTATGGCGTTCCTTGGTCTTCTTCCATTTCCTCTCATCCTATGCGGGACTGGATTGCACCATCTGCTTGTCGGCCATCTGTTTCCTTAATATATACTAAAATTATTGATTGAATTAAAAAACCTCTTTCTATTAAAACTATTTGGAATAGGGAATTATCTGACCTTAATTTATCTGTCGACTGGGAGAGAGTGTGGTCTAATCTCAGTTTAACATCTAAAAATCTGGCTCATCGTCTTATTCACTTCAAAGTCAATCATAGAGCATACATAACTCCTTACAAAAGATTTAAAATGAAACTACAGTCAAATTTGAACTGCCATATATGTAACACTGCATCATCAGGCAATTTTCTGCATATGTTTTGGGAATGTCCTGTCGTCATCAGTCTATGGACACATGTAAACCTGGTTTTGTCATCATTACTGCGAATTGATTGGTCTGTTAACCCAAGTTTGTGTCTTCTTAATGATGATTCAGGTGTCTGTATTAGTTCAATGCAAAAGAGAATGTTGTTTGCTGGTTTTACAGCTGCGAAGAAGACAATAATCCAGAACTGGTTTACACCACACATGTGTAGAAAAACATATTGGATCCGTAGCCTCCTGCAAATAGTGACGTGTGAATGTGCAACGGCGCGAGTCGGTGGGGCCAAGCCTTCGACCATTGATGCTTGGCAGTGTTTTCTTTTTGATATACGTGATTGTATAAAGGAGTGACTTGTTTTGTGTTTTTATTGTCCTTCCCTCTCTCCCTCCCTTTTGACTGGACTTTGAGATATTGAGTATATGTCTGTTGTTTTGTTTTGTTATATTTTGGATGTTATGTTATGTTATGTGTGAAAAAAAATAAAAAATGTTGATAACAAAAAAAAAAAATCTGAGGAGGAGGGGCCGGGTGAAAAAAACCCTCTCCAATATTTTGAATTTGGACTGCAATACCTAGTTCAACCGCTTGGTGTCAATCCTACATACAGCACCTTTAAATCCATATACGAGATACATATCTGAGGAAAAATGCATTGTTGGTCGGCGCCACGTGCAGGCGTGAATTAGCAGAAGGCGAACAATTGTTTCGTGCTCAGTGTGAAAGCACCATTCATCTGCAATTCGCATAGCTTTATCGCATCGCGCTCAGTGTGGAAAGGCCTTAACTTGTGTTAGGTGCATTGTCACTAGTTTCAGATTCAATTTGATTACGATTATCATGTAAACGATTCGATTCAATTCAATATCATGATGCATCATGATTATATAAAATTTATTTTGTGCATTTTTTAAATTATATAAGCAGGCTACTTTTTAAAATAATTACAAATTAATAATAAATCAAAACAATTGTTAAGAATTAAATCAACTAGATATAGATTTAAAACATACAAGCAAATATAAAATAATAAAGGGGGGGGGGAGACAATTACAAGTGATAAACAAAAAGTACTTGCAGTATCTGACAGTGCTTTAAGTATCCAAAAGTTTACAGACAACCATAGTTATGGGTTTTTCTTTTTTCCTCTGCATTATTGCTGTTTGATTATTACTGATGACATCATAGACAGTGGCAGCTTTAAAAGGCTGCATTCACATTAATCACATATCTATCTTGACATAGCAGATGTTTTGTCCTGTTCTGAAAACATAACTGACTATGTTTACATCAATTTCGTATCATAAAAGTATTTGGAGATGCAAGTACATTTAACCGCAGCCGTGATCGAGCTTCAGGAAATCAAACACAAATCATACGTGAAAGTCTGACAGTATGAGAGTTTCATCCATCTAATACTGCATTGCAAACGGCTTGAATGAAAGCATATCTAAATTAAAACACTGAAATAATGGCGGGTGGAAGCATAGGCAGAGTTTCCCCCAGACGAGAACCAATCATGGTTTTGTCTATGAATAAAATATCAAAACTAAAGAATTCCTATTTTCTAACTTTATTTGCATTATCTTATTATTTTAGTGGATAGAATAAGTTCATTTTGGGCTAAATTAATTTCAATTATATTTGAGCCTCATATTCTCGCGACTCATGCATGATTCTCAACTTGTCGCAATACATGAGAGGACTCTCTTTTCATTATTTTCCCTCTTTAGCAAGTTAACTGAAAAATGAATATTCATTGTTTTTTTATTAATATTTATTTTTAAAATGTATTCATTAATAAACCCGCTAATAAACATGTTGTGGACTGAGTCACTGCTGGCTGAATTGGACAGGCGATTTTCACATAAAGCGATGGCCTTGAGTGTGGCGTGTGATGCAGTTCTTGGAAAAAAGGTGGCTTTTCTGCATTAGGTATGTTTTTTTACTCTTTGTGTTAATGTTGAATATATGTTACATAAATATATGAAATGTAGAACATATTAAAAAGTGCTCGTGGCTCGTCTGCCAGTGGTTGCCCCCCACGCATAAAAGTGAAACTTTTCCACCTATAGGTGGAAGCGCAAACTGTCAAGCAATGCACACCTGTCTCACAGTGCATATTCTGTGTGCAATGAAGCCCAACGCGATCGTTGAAGAGATCGTTTATCTCAGGATCGATTCTAGCATCGTTGAAGAGAGAATCGCGATGCATCATCGATTATTTCCAATACCCCTACCTAACTTGTCCTACACTGTTTGTCACAAACCCATGAATAAGGTGTCAAATCATGCAGCTTATCAAGGACAACACTGCTATGACTTTTATAAGTGATTGGAGGTAGGATGTCTGCACAGAGGGTTAAAAAACGGGCGAAAAATCCCACAGACTTAACATTGGACAGAAATTTGTGACATATCTCCACATCAGAATGTCATAGAGACTTGGAGGGTAGTCTAATTTCTCTTGGCCTAACTGCCAATAAATTGTGACATTCCTAGCCATGCCCTAGCAATTGTTTCCTAGCCATGCCCTAGCAATCAGCTTCAGCACCCTAGAAACCCCCATAGACTTTCATTGAAAATGAATGAGGTGGATATCCCTGGATAAGAGCATTGTAGAGACAATAAAATAGATGGGGGTGGGCTCTTTTGACTGCTAGTCAGTCTTTAATCTAGCATCAATCTAGCAATGCTCAAGCAACCAATATTACCATCATAGCAATCATATAATAAATTGAACCAGCTGTATGTCTGAACCAGAATAACTAGCAACAACCTAGCACATCACCAATAACACACTAGCAATGACTAGCAACACCCTAGCAGCGACTAGCAACACCCTAGCAGCCAACCAGAACACCCTAGCAACTATATTGCAACACCCTAGCTACCACCCAGAATACCCTAAAAACACCCTAGCAACTTCCTAGCAACTCCATAACAACACCCTAGCAACCACCCAGAATACCATAGCAACTGCCTAGCAACACCTTAGCAACAAACCTTAAAACCCTAGCAATTGCATAGCAATCACATAACACCCCAGCAACCCCATAGACTTATCATTGGCACATATTTTGTGAGAATATATCCCTGGATCAGAAAATCAGTTGGGAGGTGGGGGTGGGCTCATTTGACTCAGCGAAGCAAGCAGCCAATAAGTAATGACATACCAACCTCTTAGACACATACTAGCCACCAGTTACGGGACCCCAGCAACCACCCATAGACTTCCACTGAAAAAGGATGAGAGAGGGATCTCTAAGGATCGGAACATCATAGAAAAAAGAAGATGGGCTCATTTTAATGGTGCTTGCAAAGCAAGGCATGCATCTTCTTCCATATACATTTACATTTAGTCATCTACATTTAATCATGTGGCAGATGATTTGATCCAAAGCAAATTACAAATGAGGATAATAGAAGCAATCAAACCAACAAAAGAGCAATAATATGTAAGTGCTGTGACAAGTTCCGATTAGTCTAATGGAGTACACATAGATTTTATTTAATAATAAATAAAAAGAAAACAAATAGATAGAACAGAAAAAGAATAAAGAACACTAGTGTTAGAGGGTAATTTTTTATAATTTATAAAAATAAAACAAGTAGAATAGAAAAATAATAGAGAATGCTAGTGTTAGAGTATTTTTTTTATAGTAAATAAATAGAAAACAAGAGAGTGCAGGTGTTAGAGGGTCATTTATTTATTTATTTATTTTTAATAAATAAAACAAAAACAAGTAGACAGTATAGAAATCGAATAGAGAGTGGTAGTGTTAAGCCTGTGTTATACTTTCTTCATGAGCAATCCGGACGCGTACACGGACAGCGCGGACGCGGACTGCTTGTATTTATACTACCGAAAGCATGCGCTGGTGGTCCGCTCCGCGGACGTGTTCCATACATGCGCAGTAGATCGGCTTGAACAGTAAACAAACATGTGAACAAACAATTGCCCAGAGTTATTGCACATCTGGCTGTCTTTATATTGTTTTATCGACGGATTGTACCGGTTCGAGTAGCAACGGGCTTCTTCACACAGCCTGCGCATGCGCAGTTGGTGCTTGTAGCCTACTGACCGCGCATACTTGTCCGCGCGATCACAAAAAATGAGAGGCATGCGGATGTCCGCGCGGACCGTCCGCGCACACCCTCCGATGACGATTTTTACGTCACGCATACCATAGCGGACCCTCGCTGACTCGCGGACGCGGAAAGTATAACACAGGCTTTAGAGGGTCAAGTTTAAATGGAAGAGATGTGTCTTTAGATGCTTCTTGAAGATGGCCAAAGACTCAGCTGCTTGGATTGACTTGGGCAGGACATTCCGCCATTACTGCCACCTATCTCTCAAATGGACCATTGACACTCTATCTACAATCTCAATTAGGAGTGTCAATGGTCCATTTGAGAGATAGGTGGCAGTAATGCACTTATAAGTCTGCGATCTGCCATAAAGCAAGAAGAAGAAGAAGATGCATCACTGTTGTGTGAACGCGCTCAGGACAGTTGGACCGGGCGGCAGATCAGAGGTAAAATACGATATAAATACTGTTCAGTTTCTTGCACAGACCGATCGTTTCGTGTCTAAAGACCTCAATGTATCGTCACGAGCCGCAGGGTTTAATTCGGTTTTGTCTGTGTATGGTTTTTTCTCTCTCTCAAAGCTGTGGGTACCATTGACTGACATTATATTACTGACAGACTGCAATGGTTTGAGTTAAAAATCTTCGTTTGTGTTCTACTGAAGAAACAAAGTAACCTACATCTTGGATGCCCTAGGGGTAAGCAGATAAACATCAAATTTTCATTTTTGGGTGAACTATCCCTTTAAACCTAGTCCTTGCGACCCCCCGCTATTTTGTATGTTTCTCTTATTGCTAAAGAGGTTTGTTCCATTCAACCATTTAGTGCCCTGTGAAGTGGACATCACAGGATATTCTGACATGATTTCAGTTCGAAAGGAGCGTATATACCATTTCATTGGGCGCACGCGCCTGGCCCAAAGGTCAGCACAATTCCAGTCTGTGTGTGTTTTTCGGTCTGGCAGGTGGGGCCGACTACGAACACATTTAAAGTTAAGGTGATGAGTAGACTGAAGTTGGGCTCATGTTGTTGCGCTGTGGGATGCAATGTTTCCCATACATTGATTTATTTGTGGCGGCCTGCCACAATATCAAAACTGACCGCCACAAATAGATTTTCCAAAAGGCTTTGACTTTGTTGAATAAACAGGAGCAATGCACGTTTCAAAATCAAAACGCGGCACGGGTGTTTTTATATCACTCTATCTCTGAAGGAAACCGACTGTCTTTAGAAAATTCTCAATGTTATTTTCATTTCATCTTGCCTGATAAAGCAGCTTTTGTGAGCGGAGCGCTGCTTTGTATACTGCAGTTACCGGGGAAACCTCTATCTCTGCCGCTCCAAAGCACCTCCTGCTAGCAGAGAATTAATTTGCATTTTCAATAAGCCTGTCTGATTTATGCAGCAAACATATTTAGCTTGTTATCAGAAATAATCTACTCTACATTGTCTTTGCTGTTGTTATTGATTATCTGTGGAAGTCTACTGGAAGTTAAGTTTGGGCCACAAAAGCGCACATGCGCAGTAACGTTTGTTTATGTTGTTGCCGTTGAAACAGTCTATATATTCCATTCAAGAGGCATTAAAGTGCCTAAGATGTGACTACCAATGTTCCCTCTAAGCTGTTCGCGCGCGCAGCGGCGCAGAAGAAATAATGTGCCGCGCAGATGCAAAAATGAGTTGGGAAAGCCATTTGATTGAATTCTAGTAAAAGAGAAAGAATGCTCGGGCAAACCGCTATAGAGTTGATATCGCTATAAAGTTAGAGCCGGTGAATGTGGTTTACAGGTTTCATAGAACTAGAACGATGTGCGCCAAATGAGGCGCTGTAGAAACCGAATACTTCAATGGCTGTGGACGAAAGAGCTCAAAGCGAGAACCAACGCAAACTCAGTGAAATAAAACGTCCTCATATATTAAAGAAGAGTGGCTTGATTAAGTGCTAGAAATAGTGGAGGATGGGCAAAGAACGGTAACAAAACTCTGAGACATTTAAAAGTCACACACAGGCGTATTGTGCAAACTGTAACGTTACTTCATAGCGATGTTCAGATAAGATATATATATATATAAGAATTCACGTTTTTTGAAAATATTTAGCTTACAGTTCTGTTTAAATGTTTCAGTTTGTTTTCTATTCTAATCTATTTGTTTACATGCTTCAGTTTGTTTTGATATTATATTATATTATATTATATCATATTATATTATGTTAGGCCTATACTATAAACCTAATAAATAATTGACCATGTTTTTAGTGGAGTCTCTTATACTCATCTGTATTTATTTGATAAAAATACAGAAAAAACAGTAATATTGTGAAATATTATTGCAATTTCTAATATTGGTTTCCTATTTTAAGATACTTTAAAGTTTAAACCATAATTCATTCCTGTGAAGCAAAGCTGAATTTTTAGCATCATTACTCCAGTCTTCAGTGTCATATGATCCTTCAGAAATCATTCTAATATGCTGATTTATTATGAATGTTGAAACTGTTGTGCTGCTTAATATTTTTTGGAACCTGTGATACTTCTTTCTTTAGCCCTATTCGGACGGTAATTGTTTCTCAGGGGGACGTAATAAAGTGATTTTCACCATACAGGGGGTAGTTGGTGATTTAATTGCCGTCCGAATCCAGGATGTCGGTGTTTTTCTCTCACCACCCCCGTAAAAATCCCCGGCCGAATTACCTACTGTTTTTTGACAAACACCGAGGTCGTGTGGTAATTTAATTGCCGTCCGAATCCTCATCCCTGAGTTTACGAGAAGAAATCGATTCAAAATTCAGTGTTTAGCCCGATTCGGACGGTAATTGTTTCTCATAAGGACGTCTGTAAAAAATAAATTTACATATCACCTCAGTGATAAAACTCATGGATTCGGACGGCGATTTATTCACAGTGGAGGAGCGAGTTCTGTGATCCTGCGCACTGGGAACAAGCTGCTCACATGGCCAATCACATGATTGTCTGCTGTAAATAAAATGAATTTTATTTACAAATGTATTCTTATTATTGTGTAAAATGTATTTAAAAATACTTATTATTATGTAAAATGTATTATTATTATTCCAAGCATATAATATTTATTATTTGATTATTTAAATCTCCTGTTTAAAAATATGAAAATAGACACGCTATAGTTGTATATAATTATACGCGATATATATCTGTTTATAATACACATTTTAAAATTGTATTGCATACCTGCTGCTGCCATAATAAAGACCCATTTGAAAGTTGATGTGCTTTTCTTCTTTTTCTGTTCCCAGTCGCTGTGGTTGAGCAGTCATGAAGTATTGTTCTTTTAAATACTTTCCAGCATTTCAGAAATAATATGTAAATTACACCGAAGTACAACATTACGGTGTTCGGGAGTGCTCAAAAATATATATTTTTCTGAAGGATCATGTGACAGTGAAGACTGGAATAATGATGCTAAAAATGCAGCTTTGCTTCACAGGAATAAAGTATATTAAAATAGAAAACTTTTGTTTTAAATTCCAATAATATTTCAAATAGATACAGCCTTGATGAGCATACAGTATACTTTTTTAAACTGATCCCTTTACTGATCCCAAACGTTTGCACAGCAGTGTATTATTGTCACGCCCCTGGACTGTTTTTATTGTGTTTTTGCTCCACGTGTGTTCTGTGACCCAGTTTCTCCCTTGTGTGATTTGTTGATTTGATTCCAGGTCAAAAATACATCAAAAATATATTATTTGGTTTATCTCATTGTGATGGGTGATTAATTTGGAATTTGGCCTTTGCTTTGGCAGGATAATTTCATGTTCATAATCACGCTGGTGTGCTCAAAATTGTGAATATGTATGGGAATATATTTCAGATATATTTTATTCATAAGACTTTCTAGGGGTATACCAGTAATTGTGTCCAACATGTATTTGAGAAAAAAAACATTTATTTCATAATGATACCCCCCCCCCCCCTTCCCCATTTTAAATTATTATTCTCCAATGAAAGGTTAGATTTTTGTGATTTTTTTTTTTTTTAAAATAAAAGATCAAAAGGATTTACAATGCACATTTATTTTCACAGCCTTCTTTGATCATATTTACCAAGGGTACCAAAAATTCTGACCATGTGTGTAAATAGCACATTAAAGTTAAAAGTCACACACTTTTTTTGTGTGTGTGCTGTACAGGGTATAAAGAATGTTTTTGCTCAGGTGGCCGAAATGTCCGCCCAATAGAGAAAAGTTTTGCTCAGCAAGTAAAAACATTAGAGGGAACATTGGTGACTACTATACAAATCTCATTATTACGGTTAAATAACCCTTCACACTTCTATAGTAAGTTTTGTCTGTGTGTAAATATGCTGCAGGCAAATGCTATCTCTTCCTGTTTTAGCCCTTAAATTTAATTTTATTAATTTAACCCAATGTATAGGTTGATTAAGTTCATATTTTTGGGTTGAATAATAACATCAAATAAATTGTTACCACATAAGAAATTGTACATATTCAATTAAGACAAACACTTAAAATGACTTCAAGGCTTTACTCAAGTGAAAACACTTTCATCACCATCATGAATGTATGCTGGTTTTGTCTCATACCTAAAGGCTGCAACACACCAGTTTTTGTTCCGTGCTGAGCTATTGGGCCTATTTACACCTGGTCACTTCATGCATTTTCTCTGATCAGATATCTATCTGATTTGTTAAAACATTTCCATTTACAATTGGCCACATAAATGTGTCTTTGCAAAACGGATATAAATCTGGTCTTCAATTCCCACGCTTTATGCAAATTTAACGGAGTTCACGTTAACGAAAGCAACATTTAAGCACTGCATTTTATTCATTATCAGCTCATTTCAAGATCAAAGACAGCAACAGGAGAGAGAGCGGCATCAGCACTGGAAAGATAGGTTGGTCCTAATAGTTTTAATGGAGATGATTGTGTGTTGAGTGTCTGCGACTTACTTTCAGTTTCATTTGTGGCAGTTTGCATGTCGGCTTGCTGAATAGATACTCAGCTACAACCCGTGGCAAAAATTATGGAATGACCACACTTCGAAGATGTTCACCCAAAGTTTTAACTTCATATCAAATAAACAAATCACAGATATAACACAAAATAATTTTTGCTTGATAATTCAACACTTTGTTTATGTGAAACATACACTATATTGCCAAAAGTATTGGGTCGCCCCCTTCTAATGAACAACTTTAGTAATTTCTATGAGTACAAATCTTAATGTTAAAGCATATAATGATATTCTAGGAAATTGTGTGCTTCTAATATTATAGCAACAGATTGGACAGGACCCTTTTCTATTCGAACATGACAATGCCTCTGTGTATAAGGCAAGGTTCAAAAAGAAAATTAAGAACTTGACTGGTCTGCATAAAACCAAGTCCTAATCCCAGTTTAACACCTCTGGTGTGAGTGTAAATGCAGACCTTGAGCCAAAAACTCATCACCAAACACCAATGACTTGTACATATGGGTACAGTCATTTTAGACACTTCCAAAACTGTTGCAACAGAGATGGAAATACATTTTTTAAATACATGAATTATGTTCCCATCGTTGTTGCCACATATTTGGAAGTGCATTTTTCTGTTCTAAAGAAGGGGGTGTCCCAATACTTTTGTCTATATAGTTTATGTACAAGTCATTGGTGTTTGGTGGAGTTTTTGGCTCAAGGTCTGCATTTACAGTCACACCAGAGGTGTTAAACTGGGATTAGGACTTGGTTTTATGCAGACCAGTCAAGTCTCTGAAGTATATTCCCAATTATATTAGCATTTTTCTTTTTGTTATTATTATACCAGGGTGACTAGGAACATGAAATTGTCCAGCCTTGGCTTCCTGTTTTACAGGATTATAAATATGAGGAACACAAAGGCCAAATTCCCTTAATCATTGATCACAAGGATTAAAACCAAATAATATATTTCTGATGTGCAGCAAAAGATTGTTGAACTTCACAAATTTAGAAAGTGGTTGTAAGAAAAGAGCTAAAGCTAATAATTAAGAGGTTACAATCAACTAAAGATATTACAAATCTGTCAGGAAGATGATGTTTGTCTATATCATCCTAATGCATGGTGAGGAGGAGAGTTTGAGAGGCCAAATACTGGAGATTTGCAGAGATTAGTTGCGTCTTGGGGTCAGAATGCCTCAAAAAAAAAAATCAAATAGCCCCTACATCACCACATCTTGTTTGGGAGGGTTTCAAGAAAAATTCTCCTCGCTCATCCAGAAACAAACTCCAGGATATTCAGTTGTCAGACACGACTGGAACTTCAAATAGCACTGGCTTCTATGGTCAGATAAAACTAAAAGAAGAGCTTTTTAGCAGCAAACCCTCAAGATGGATTTGGTGCACACAGGGATAAAAAAAGTACCCCATGTGTACAACCCCAAATCAGAAAAAGTTTGGACAGTATGGAAAACGCAAATAAAAAAAGAAAGTAGTGATTTCTAAATTTACTTTGACTTGTATTTCATTGCAGACAATATGAACACAAAATATTTCATGTTTTGTCTGGTCAACTTCATGTAATTTGTAAATATACATCCTTTCCTGTCATTCAGACCTGCAACACATTCCAAAAAAAGTTGGGACAGGAGCAATTTAGGGCTAGTAATGAGGTAAATTGGTTAAATAATGATGTGATTTGAAATAGTTGATGTCAACAGGTGATTGTAATTATGATTTGGTACAAAAGCAGCATCCAAGAAAGGTCTAGTCCTTTAGGAGCAAAGATGGACCGAGGATCGCCAGTTTGCCAACAAATACGTGAGAAAATTATTGAAATGTTTAAAAACAATGTTCCTCAAAGAAAGATAGGAAGAGATTTGGATATTTCACCTTCAACAGTGCATAACATAATTAAAAGATTCAAGGAATCTGGAGGAATTTCAGTGCGTAAAGGACAAGGGCGCAAGCCTAAGCTGAACAACCATGATCTCCGATCCCTCAGGCGGCACTGCATCAAGAATCATCATTCATCTATAAGCGATATCACCACATGGGCTCAGGACTACTTTGGCAAACCCTTGTCAAGTACCACAATACGTAATTACATCCACAAATGCCAGTTAAAACTGTACTGTGCCAAAAGGTAGCCCTATGTTAACAGTGTCCAGAAGTGCCGTCGACTTCTCTGGGCTCGGAGGCATCTGGGATGGACCATCACACAGTGGAAACGTGTACTGTGGTCAGATGAATCAGTATTTCAGGTATTGTTTGGGAGGAATGGATGCCGTGTGCTCCGGACCAACGAAGAAAAGGATCATCCAGACTGTTACCAGCAACAAGTCCAAAAGCCAGGGTCTGTCATGGTATGGGGTTGTGTCAGTGCCCTTGGCAAAGGTAACTTGCACTTCTGTGATGGCACCATTAATGCTGAAAAGTACATAGAGATTTTGGAGCACAATATGCTGCCTTCAAGAAGACATCTTTTCCAGGGATGTCCATGCATATTTCAACAAGACAATGCAAAACCACATTCTGCACACATTACAAAGTCCTGGCTGCGGAGGAAGAGGGTACGGGTACTTGACTGGCCTGCCTGCAGTCCCGACCTGTCTCCAATAGAGAATGTGTGGCGCATTTTGAAGCACAAAATGATCATATTTACCAAGGGTATGAATAATTTTGAGCACAACTGTATGTGGTTTCAACAACCATTTACACTTGTCCAGTTTCATCAGGATTGCAGCCCAGACCACCTCCTGAAGTGGTTTGAGCAATCGGATTTAAATGCGTCTCGAAAGCGTTTCGGAGGGCATTTACACCAGGTCTTTTCATGATCGGATAGCTATCTGATCAGAGAAAACCCATGAAGTGACCAGGTGTAAACAGGCCCTTAGAGTTGAATACTTGCATTATAACATACAGAGTATATACACAATGCTAATAATATATGAACTGTGCAGGGTGAGATTCATTGGTCATAACAGAACTTTGTGAGATCGCGATGAACAAAGAGTGACAGGTTTTTAGTGGTTATGAAAGGAGCGCTCTTTGCGAGCTTATAGGCAATAATTCATTTAAAATGTAGAACTTTGTTTTTCGGCCACACACACATTGCAAAGTTTCAGGAATTACATCCGCATATTTATGGGGCAGCCGTGGCCTAATGGTTAGAGAGTTGGACTTGTAACCCAAAGGTTGCAGGTTCGATTCCCAGGTCCGGCAGGGATTGTCGGTGGGGGGAGTGAATAACAAGCGCTCTCTCCACCTTCAATACCACGACTGAGGTGAGACCCTTGAGCAAGGCATCGATCCCCCAACTGCTCCCCGGGCGCCGCAGCATGGCTGCCCACTGCTCCAGGTGTATGTTCACTACTGTGTGTGTGCACTTGGATGGGTTAAATGCAGAGGACAAATTCTGAGTATGGGTCACCATACTTGGCCACACACCACTTCCCTTTCCCTTTCCCTTATGCGGGATTCACTCTCGAAGTAGCAGTGATTGACATAGTGATAGCCATAGCAATAGACAGGACAAAATATGTGAAAATGTGCATTAAGACTAGAGCACCCTCACTAATTTCAAAAGCACCCTCAGTGATTATTTCTGGAACCAGGCCTGGTTGATACACTTTTATTGCATAACTATATACAAAAACAACAAAATACAAATGCACTAAATAAAATAATTTAATAAATGCATATAAACAATTTAAGCACTTAACTAAAATAAGTATTAAATAATAAAAAATAAAAAATAAAATAGAGAAGGCTGACTATAATCAGCTTGCTTCCATTTAGTGAGAAAAGCCTACTCTTCACCTATATTAGAAAAAAAAGGTCTTCTGGTCTTCAGTGATGCAAGGACAACATTTGAGGGTGTACACGCAATATCTGAGCGAGAGCAGAGCCAATTCATAAAAGAACAATGTATATAAAAAGCACACATCCAGTTTTGTGCGAGTGAAGGAAATCCGCTTGCGAGTGGAGAGATTCGTGCTCGCGCATTACATGGATTGCATAACATTATGCGCTCTCGACATTTGTCATTAAGACCTATAGAAACTGCCTAAAATTAAGTATAAAGAAGAGAAGAAAGCGGCCCTAGGCAGCCTCCTACACATGCCAGGATCCGCCACTGCCAGATGCAGTTAGACATTTACTAAAAACAAGCCTATCGCAAGACATCTGGTAGAGGGGGCACCTGGGGTGGCCAACCAGATTTGCCACCCCTGGTCACCACGTAGACACACCCCTCTAAAAGTGCACATGAAGTGTGCCATTTGGGACAGGGCCATCGTAAATACGAGTTTCCTAATCGGAAATTAGACGTGAACGCCTTTCAAATTGTATTTACTACAGGGAAACTCGGAGATAAAGGTGCGTTCACACCATATCGTAATTACCGTAATTATGAGATACCAAATTGAAAAAAAGCGTTCACGTCCTTGTAGAACTCGTAATCACAACTTGTGAACTGGGATTTTTCTGAGAGCTACTGCTTGTACCACGTGACCGCTGCACCTCACGTGGAAACAGAAAAATGGTGGTGCTTCCAGTAGTAAAATGTAATTAAGCAGTAATTTCATAATATTTGTTTTAAAATTTGTGTAATTGACTTTTGCCAGTGCAGATGTAGAATGTATAATGTTGTGATGATAGCATAAAGCATCCGAAAGTTACAGTATTTTGGAACAAAATTGGCCTTTTTGTTTAGCTCTTGACTCCCTGAAGGCATTTTAAAAACTGTTGTTTTCTGAGCGCCATACACAAAAATAATGACTCATAAATCCACGACTGTAGCAAGGAGAGTCAAAAGTAGTTTGATAGAAATATTTCTATATTTTTAGGGGGAAAAAATCTTTGCATTTGATTATTTTCATGTTGAGAAATAGGTTATAAAATGTAAGAAAAATTAGTGTGGTCAAGGGAATTTTTTCATATTCTTATTTGACATTCAATATCTCACGAAAGAAATAAGGTAGGAGAAAAGTTCTTTTTTGGTGACATTCACCAACATGTGTGCTGTATGTGTATTAACTTTTGTGGTGATATCATGTATGTGTATTAACTTTTGTGGTGATATCATGAAGTAATCAAAAGTTACAGCATTTGGAACCAAGGTAGCTTTTCTCTCAGCCCTTGAGAGGTTTGAAACTGTTGTTTTGAATAAGTAATGCCTCACTCAACTTTTGTCAAAGCCCCAAACAATTATACTTGTTTTATTCTAGATCCAACATGGCGGCGCGCACGGACGCAGCGGCTTCTCTCTCTCCCGACAGAACGGTGTTTTCGTGTTTTTTATCTTGTAAGTCGCAATGTTTTTGTACATCTTCGTCTCGTCTACCTGTCTTTAAGCGCGCATACAGTCGTGAGTTTCTGCTCGATGTCAGCAGAACCACATTTTTAGAGTTAAACTCCGCGCACGCCGAAGAGCTGCGCGACCTCGGTCTGCTCCGGAGGCCTACACCATCACCGACCCCCACTACTGCATCTCGCCCACAGCGGAGGCGCTACAAGCGGCGTGAGAGGAAGCAGAAGAGGGGTAAGCGCGGAGGTATCCGAGCTAGGCTAGCAGCTAACCCACACAAGCCAGCTATCCCCACCATCGTACTGGCGAACGTACGCTCTTTGGACAATAAACTGGACTACATCCGACTACTTCGCTCTACTCAGAGGACTGTAAGAGACTGTTGTGTTTTTGTGTTTACGGAAACATGGCTTAACAACAGCGTTCAGGACTGCGCCATTCAGCTTGACCAGCTAACATGCTATCGAGCAGACAGAGCTCTCGTCGAGGGAGGTAAGAGATGCGGCGTCAGGCTTTGTATTTACATCAATGATGCATGGTGCCGCGACATTGTTGTGGTCTGCAAACACTGCTCACCCCTGGTGGAGTTTATGATTATTAAGTGCCGGCCGTTCTATCTACCAAGGGAATTTACAGCCATACTGCTCGTTGCTGTATACATCCCTCCCAGCTCCAACAACAACAACAACAGGAGTGAGGCACTAAATGATCTGTACCAGCACATCAGTGGGCAGCAGACAGCCCACCCAGATGCTTTTCTCATCTTGGCTGGGGATTTCAACCACGCAGACTTAAGGAGTGTGTTCCCAAAAATTCACCAACATATAGACTTTCCAACAAGGGGAAAAAATACCCTGGACTTTGTTTACACCACACAGAGAGGAGCTTACAAGGCCCTACCCCTCCCCCACCTCGGAGCCTCAGACCACATCACTGTCATGCTAATGCCTGCATACAGACCGCTCGTTAAAGCCATCAAACCAGTACACAAACAGATACAAGTGTGGCTGGAAGGGTCATCAGAGGCACTTCAAGACTGTTTTGACACTACTGACTGGGATATGTTTAAGCAGGCTGCCACATACAACAATACTACAGACCTCCAAGAGTACTCAGAGACTGTCACTGCCTACATCACCAAGTGTATTGATGATGTAACGGTCACAAAGACTATCACTGTCCAGGCCAACCAGAAGCCGTGGCTGACAGGGGAGGTCTACAGACTTCTGAAGGCTCGGAACGCTGCCTTTAGAGCTGGAGATGAGGAGGGCCTGAAGACAGCTAGGGCCAACCTATCCCGCGGCATCAGAGAGGCCAAGAGACAGTACTCCAGGAGGATAGCCCATCGTTTCAGCGACAGCAGAGACACTCGGAGCCTGTGGCAGGGGATTCAGACCATTACGGACTACAAGCCCCCACCACAGACCTGTGACAGCACCATCCCCCTGCTGAACGAGCTGAATGCCTTCTTTGCTCGCTTTGAGGCACAAAACAGCACCACTGCACAGAAGACTCCACCTCCTCCCGGCGACCAGGTGATGACGCTGTCCCCAGACAGCGTGAGGAGATCCCTCAGCAGGATCAATGCACTCAAAGCTCCGGGTCCTGACAACATTCCTGGGCGTGTACTGAGAGACTGTGCAGTGGAACTCACTGATGTCTTCACAGACATTTTCAACATCTCACTAAGTCAGGCTGTTGTCCCCACATGCTTCAAAGCTACCACCATCATTCCAGTCCCGAAGAAGTCATCTCCATCCTGCTTCAATGACTACCGTCCAGTAGCACTCACTCCTATTCTCATGAAGTGCTTTGAACGGCTAGTCATGCAACACATCAAATCTGTCCTCCCCCCCTCCCTGGACCCCTTCCAGTTTGCATATAGGTCCAATCGCTCGACCGATGATGCCATCGCCACTGCCCTCCACCCAGCCCTCACACATCTGGACAAAACGGACACGTATGTCAGATTGCTGTTCATAGACTTCAGTTCAGTATTCAACACAATCATCCCTCAACAGCTCATTCATAAACTGGTCCAGCTGGGGCTCAACACGTTGCTGTGCAACTGGCTGTTGGACTTTCTGACGGGGAGACCTCAGGCAATACGGGTCGGCAGTAACACATCCAGCACCATCACACTGAACACAGGGGCCACCCAAGGATGTGTGCTGAGCCCCCTCCTCTTCACTCTGCTGACCCACGACTGCACACCGTCACACAACTTCAACCTCTTCATTAAATTTGCGGATGACACGACTGTGGTGGGTCTCATCTGCAACAGAGATGAGACAAACTACAGGAGCGAGGTGAGCCGCCTGGCCGAGTGGTGCAGTGACAACAATCTCTCTCTGAATGTGGAGAAGACGAAGGAGATTGTCATTGACTTCAGGAGAGTGCACTCTCTGCATGCTCCTCTGACCATCAATGGTGCGACCGTGGAGAGAGTGAGCAGCACCAAGTTCCTGGGTGTACACATCACAGAGGACCTCTCCTGGACCAACAACAATGCAGCACTAGCCAAGAAAGCACAACAGCGTCTCTACTTCCTCCGCAAACTCAGAAGAGCCAGAGCCCCGGCCCCCATCATGTGCACCTTCTACAGAGGCACCATCGAGACAACCTGATCTCACAGAATTCCGTGTAATGACCACGGACCCTTAACTCCGAATCTGTGGTGGCATCACGGAATCGCCGAAAATTCCGTGATGGACTCACAGAAGTGATACCAATGCAAGTCAGTGACAGGCATCAGCCGTGGTCCACGCACGGATCCACTGGTTGTCACCAACGCGATACTGGGAATTTTATCGTCATAATTAAATTATATATTGGGTATCAACATTGCCATTATTGCATATATGTTGGGGTGTGCCACAACAGTTTTATTTATATTACATTACACATTTATGAGCACGTAACCCAACCCCTGCCCCTAAACCTACCATTTGTCAATAAAACAGAAGATATAACAGACAGACACAACTACCGTCATAATTTATTCAAAAAGTATTAATGTTCCAAGCCTTCCTAGGCAAAACGATTGATTTGTGAGTGGAATAGATGCGATCGCTGTCTCCGTCCGCCGTAAAGCTCTTCCTATGTGCTGCAGTCTCTGTGCGTAAATTCAAAAAATGCCTTACGTCAGCTTTGGTTGTGAAATTCCATTGGCTCTTGCGTGTCTCATGATCGATTGCGTCATGCTGCTGTGACAGTCTATTGGCTCTTGTATGTCTCGTGACCGATTGCGTCATGCTACGGGACGGGAGTATGATGTGAGCGTGTTAACGCCGGAGCGGGATCATTTTCAGGATTAAAACCTTGTGTTTTACTATCTTCTTCGCATAAGGACTTCGTATGGCTTCAGAAGACTTGGAATGCAACACAAATTGTTTGTAATGCTTTTATACTGCTTGTTTATGGTCAGTTTTTGCAATAAATACCTGTGACTGCATTTATCTTTGCCTGTTACGTGTTTTATATTGTTCAGAGGTGGGTAGGTTTAGGGTAGGGGTGGGTTAGGTACTCCAGTGAAAGTATAAATTTATATACAAATATAACTGCACCGGAGTCACTCTTTTTACGTGGTCCACACACGTCAATTGAGGCAGCGCTGGTGTTGAACCAGTGGATCCGTGCGTGGACCACGGCTGATGCCTGTCACTGACTTGCATTGGTATCACTTCTGTGAGCCCATCACGGAATTTTCGGCGATTCCGTGATGCCACCACAGATTCGGAGTTAAGGGTCCGTGGTCATTACACGTAATTCTGTGAGATCAGGTTGATCGAGAGCATTCTGACTAGCTGCATCACTGTGTGGTATGGCGCCTGCAACGCATCCTGCCGCAAGTCCTTTCAACGGATAGTGAGAGCAGCTGAGAAGATCGTTGGTGTCTCTCTCTCCCCTCCCTCCAGGACATCTACAGCACCTGTCTCACTCGTAAAGCCCTCTGCATTGCAGGTGATCCCACCCACCCGACACACAGCTTCTTCAGTCTGCTACCATCAGGGAGGAGACTGCGGAGTCTCCAGGCCAGGACCAACAGACTGAAGGACAGCTTCATCCACCAGGCTGTCAGAAAGCTAAACTCCCTCCCGTCCTTGCCCCCCCCTCCCCTCTCTTACACCACGCACCACTGAACTCTGATAATAATATCTTTTTTATTATTATTATTTTTATTTTTTCCACATGTCCTTATTTGTATATTTGTAATAGTAGCATTTTGTGTATGTATGTATATATGTGTATGTATGTATGTATGTATATGTGTATATATGTATATACATGTGTATGTATATATATATATATGTATGTATGTATGTATGTATGTATGTGTATATATGTATATACATGTGTATGTATGTGTATATATGTATGTGTATATATATGTATGTGTATACATGTGTATATGTGTGTGTGTATATATATATATATATATATATATTTTTTTTTTTTTTTTTTTTTTTAATTTATTTATTTGATTTGTACTTATCTGTATTTTTGCGTTCTACTGTTAGTGTTTAGTGTTATCTGTATGCACCAGGGAGTAAGAGAGTAACGCAATTTCAATTCTCTGTACATGTGGCAGAATTGACAATAAAGCTGACTTTGACTTTGACTTTGATTCTACTCGATGATAAAATGTGTCCTGATCTGACACATAAGGCAAACAACTGAAAGCAATTTTAAATGTAAAAAAATAAATATAATTACCTTCAATGGGTCTTGGTACAAAGTGTGAAGAGGGTTTGGTTTTCTTCACCCGGTTGCCTTTCATGACCTGACCCTCCTTGGTGAGGCCCAGGAACCAGGCTCGACCCGACTCCTGTTGACGGTACATGGTGGATGAGTAGATAACGTAATAGTTCTCAAACACGGACTCCTTGAATTTACATTCAGGTGTGAACATCTCCTGAGGATTAAAAAAATATATATAAATGAATAAAATAAATAAACCCACATGTGAATGAACTCATCCCGTGATAGGTGGGAAAAGGAGAAAGAGAGGTCAAATAGTCATATTAGGGAGTCCCCAGGGAGGCTGCCGGGATTTGTATTTGTGGCTTGAAGGACTATGAAAAGTGTGTAACTTTATATGTCTGTGTACAAAACAGTCACAGTGGGGGTTAGAGAGAGAGTCAGCAGGAGTTAGCATCTCTTATCTGCATCTGTTGACATACTGTCATGCAGCAGACGCTATCTTGCTAGGGATGCTACAAAGGTAAATGTGGCTTGGAGGACTCTAGCCAAAATTTATGAACTTTAGACCTCGACCTGTCCACAATGCACAGACTGTCCCTGCACCTGGCTTCAAGAAGACTACACTTTTAAATGCAGTTTGACAGTCCTAAAGAAAAGGTTGGCGAGAGTATTTATATCAGTAGTGTGAAATAAGAACCTGCACAAATGGTGATCTGTTGTAACTGTTTAACTGACATAACACATCCAGTATATGTTTTTTTCTACATTGAAAAAGTTTTTTGTTATTGTTGTTTTTTTAAATCTTGCTGTAGGTTTTTACAGTGTATTTACATAATCCTTATTTACACATTTACATTTTTTCTTATTTTAAAATGCATTTAGTAAAATTGTATGGTTACACACTATATGTCTGATCATCTGATGAAGAGCGTCTAAGCTCGAAATGTCACCTGTGGTGAGAACATAAATAAATATGGTGTGCCCACTTTTTTTGGTTCATACACACTATATGTACACAATAATATGAAAAAGTAAGAATATTTTCAGCTTGTTACAATGCTTATTTAGCTGAAAATCAGGTTCAGAACAGGATTTAGAAAATTATATAGCCTAAATCTAACAAGTGATAAGAAAAAAATGAATAGTTAATTAATAGTATTTATTCTCCTGGCATTTTCAGGAAAAGGAAAATCCTCTCTGGGTTAAAATGACCCGAACACCACGTGAAGGTTTCTAAAAAAGAGATGAATGAGTTATTGGGGAAATCAGGCATGACTCAATTCTTTCTTACATATTAGTATGCTACACGTAGAATCAATAAAATAAATGCAGACAGATAGATAGACAGACACCTCCGTCATTTAAACCACGTTGGTTCATCATTATATCACTGACTTTAATGATGTAAAGAGCAGGTGGTGGTTTAATAACGTTTGCTAATTAATCAACTCAAGATCACAATTTTTTTTTAAACAATGTTAACATGTAGTATGTACACTTTACTCTATGCATTTCATTCAGTCAGCAGCTTTCTCAACAACTCTTAGATGCCACTTTTTGCTGCAGCTCTGCCCTGGCCTCCAGGACCGTCAGTGTCGCCCGGTCCAGCCAGCTCTTCAGCTCTGCCTGTGTCTCCACCACCATTGGCTCTGTCTCATTCACTCGTTGCCGTGGTTCTGCCAGCCAAGCTTTTGCCCTTTCTCCTCCCTCCTTTGCTTTCATCCTGGGACTAGGGTTCCACCATGTCTTCTCCCACCACCTTCTCTGCCATAGCTGCTCCTGCCTCTGTCTTTTCCCTAGTTTATCCTGCCTATGACTCATCCCTGGCCCCGTCTGACCTGTATCCCTGCTCTACATTCTCCTCCAGAGCCCCCACCCTCCCATCTCATTTGGACTATGAAGGTTTTAACAAACCTTCACTCCCTGTGAATAGATCCAGCACCTTTTATTCAACATTTGCAACCGAGCTGTGACACCTACATCATATTCTGGGGTTCCCTTACACATTAATGCACTCTTCAAAAACAGCACTGACCACATGCTTCTAACCATAGGTCAAGAGCTGTAGTTCTAGTCACACAAGTTTGAGATGCTGTTTGCAAATGTTTGTTGGAACTATGATTTTTGGAAACAACAAATCTTTGTAATATGTTGGTACTGACGGTGAGAGGTTTGGAAGGATCTGGGACTGTGTATGTTCTGTGTATGTTCTTTTGTTCTGTGGTTCCATAAGCAAAAATGACATATTTTAAATTACATACTGTACTTCCAGGAGTCTAGTGCCAACGACTACCATTGCGATTAATGGACGTGCTCTCCAGGTAGTATAGACCACCTTAGTTTGAATTCAGCAGTTGAAAGCACTTAGTAAAATCAACTCATTTCATTCTTTAGCAGAGTTAAGAAGTGTAATACAATCAATGAAATGAAGTCAACAAGGACCAATAAGGCAAAACAGCAGAATGAAGCAGAAGGCAGTTAAAATAATGTTAAAATAAATAAATAAAAAAACTGAATAAATGCACCACAAACACAGAAGACAGACATTTAAATAACCAAAGGGCAGACATGTTGTTGTGTTTGCAGAATGACTACAGATATGGAGAAAAAGCCTAATACCTTGATGAATGTGAGACTATTAATGCTGGAGTGCATGTGTAATATAACAAAGGCCTTGTGAGAAAAGACCTGACACATCTGGTGTAAAAGAATATAAAGGAAGATGAATTTATGTGAGTCTAGATTAGGCAGCTGCTTAAACTAGATTCATTTTTATTCCTGAGTTGTCTATCTGACAGGTCATTACTATTCAAAGGATAAGGTCAGTAGCGTCTAGACAGCTGCCTCATTCACATTGGGAGTCTGGAAAGGACACAGTTCCATCTCAGTGAGTGAAGGAAAAGTAAAGTATCCAAAATCGTAAATTAATTACACAAGTGACGTCATTGGTTCAACCTTTACATTATGAAGCTACAAAAAATACTTTTTGTGCGCAAAGAAAACAAAAATGACTTAATTCAACAATTTGGTAGCTCCATTGCTGTATATTTAGGGTCAGAAAGCTCTCAGATTTCATCCAAAATATCTTAATTTGTGTCTTAGACCTTCTGCACCTACTCCAGGGCCGCATCTGCGTGTGCCGGATTTTAGGACCCTTTGGTGTTCCAGGAGATCAGCATCCTCCAGCGCTTCGTGTTCAAGGCTGTCGAAACGGATTCCTGCTCCTTTCCCCACTGCATTGCTACCAGGACAACCAGTGGATGATGTCACCACCACCGGACTGCTCACTCGACCACAGAGAACGTAAATATCACTTATCCAAACCTCTTCCAGAGACCTTGGCATTGTTGTATATTATTAGTATATTCTTTTTCTACATTAGATATTATATAGCTGATTGGAGTTGATAACAAATTACCTTTCACATATTTGATGCATAATAAGGTTCTTCACATTATTTGTTTCAGAGTAGCAACAGTTTATCTTTCCAGATAACGTAGCTCTGACATAACAACACCCAACATAATTACTTAATTTCATTTTTTGGTATTCATTTAGTAGTTGTTGATTACTCTTGTCTATCTTTTGTTAATAAAATTTATTTTATTACACTTGTGTCTTCCTTGTGTTGATGATACAGAAAGAGGTTCTACAAGTTAGAGATCCCACCAATCTTTCTTATGTGATGTACTCATAACCACACCTTAAGTGACACGTGATCCAAATATAATGTCATTGGCGACGCGAGTACCCATCACTACACTATTTCACCTCCCTAGGTTGGCGAAAGCAAATTCACTACAAAGCATTGGGCATAACAACCTAATTGCTTTATCTATGTGTACACATAGTGGAACATTACTGGTACAGAACAAGGGATTGTTAGTGTTTTTTTCTCTCGTTTTTTTTTTTTTTCTCATTGGGCAAGTGGTAAATTATTGTATGAATTGGCAACATAGGCTCATTGGGAATACGTGCCTCTATATAGATTTCTGCAAAACTGAAAAAACGTACTAGAGGCAGTAAAACTGACAACTTTTATTCCTATTCACATGAAGTATGATTTACAGGTACAGAGCTTTGATTTAAAAAGGCAAATTTTCACACAATTGCTTGCAGAATATTATGTTATGACTTAAAAACAATTTTAACATCCTGCGCTATTTGAAAACTGATACTTTTTTAGCATTAGCGTCACATATACAGCTTCATATGCATGAGTTTTCCAATTCAGCAGGTTTACTCGGTAGCTCACGTGATACGGTCGTTGCACTTGAGAGATGAAGAGCTCCGGAACGAACCCCGTGAATCTACGGTTCGACAAATCAGCTCAAATATGCATAAGGAAGTTACAATTGCATGGCTGCATCAACAAATTCGTTTTCGTATCACTTTTGCATTTGTTAACACTATCGGGTAGGTTTAGGGTTGGGTTTGGTGTAGGGGATATTGCCAACACGATAGAGCATTAACCTTTAGCGACACTTCCCGGATTTTTGAATTCTGAACAGCCATAATACGTACCTCAAACAGCGTAATAAAAATGGTGTTGCAGAAATGTATTTACAGGCACATATTTCCAATGAGCCTGGGTTGCATTATTTAAAGACCCATGTATTTGAAGTACAGAGAGAGTTGCGGTTACTGCTGTGTTGTCAAGTAGGTCACAGTGAAAGCATGATAAATAATGGAGAATGACTCCTTACTATAGAGCTAGACCCAAACTCCCACACAAACCAGCAGTTAACATTACAAACCAAAGTCCTTCAGGATGACTAACACAAAAGCTATGAGCTAAAATGTCTCTTTGAATGCACTAAATGCCTTCAGCAAATATTGACCACTTGTTAACTTTTTTGTTTATATGACCTTTCTACAGTACAGTACAGTACAGATCTTATCTACAGTAGCAGTATTAATTACATTTGCTTTCAAGCACAGTTGAGTACACCTGGCAAAACACTGCCTAAGGATATTTTTACACTTGGTCCTTTTTAGGGGTTTGAATGCGATTCACTAATTTTTTTTGGACCATATGTAAAGTCTTCAAAAAATAGAGAAAAAAAAAACATTTTAAACCTTTTAAAAACCTTTTAAAGTGAACCTTGAGAGGTCTGAGTACTAAAATGTACGCTGTGAATGCAATTTACTTTGGGCTTACTTGATTTTTCCATTCACAAATTCCCATTTAGTACTGTATGGTCATCAGATCTATAAATTGGTTATTCTGTATCTGCTGATCTCTCCAAATTTTCAATCACCGGATCTATAAATTGGTTATTCTGTATCTGCTGATCTCTCCAAATTACCAATCACAATATAGACTTGTCTACTGTCATATGTCTATTGTCCAACCACTTCCAAACTTTTTGAGAGATAAGCGGCTGCAATAACAACTTTAGAATCAGAATCAGAATTAGCTTTATTGCCAGATATGTTTCCACATACGAGGAATTTGTTTTGGTGGCAGAAGCTCCACAGTGCAACAGAATGACAGTGACAAGACAGTCACAGATAATAAAAAATAATAATATACAAATATACAAAATAGACAATGTGCAAAATAGCACAAACACAATATACAAAATAAACAATTTAGTATGTACAGGTATGTTAGGTGCAAATTTGAAATGTAATAAGTATGTGTGTTAAATAAATAAATGTATGAAAGTGTTGTGTGTTTCATGTTTATTGTTAAGTGTTCAAATGTTCATGAGATGGATTGCCTGAGGGAAGAAACTGTTCCTATGCCTGGCCGTTCTGGTGCTCAGAGCTCTGTAGCGTCGACCAGGTGGCAGCAGTTCAAAGAGGGAGTGTGCTGGATGTGAGGGGTCCAGAGTGATTTTGCCAGCCCTTTTGCTCACTCTGGATAAGTGCAGTTCTTGGAGAGTAGGGAGGGTTGTACCAATGATTCGCTCAGCAGTTCGGACTACTTTATAGTTTCTTATTGTGCATGCACAATGATATTGTTAAACTACTGTAATATTGAACATGATGTATGTTCAATAATGTAATGGAGTAAATAAAGTTCTCTTGCTTGTTCTCATAAAAGTGCATCATAAGAACTTTGTTAATATTTGGAATATATAGTTTTGTATAGTATAGAATGCATAGTTATAGTATAGTTCTGTGCAACTTAAAGGAATATTCATTGTTCAAAGTCGAGCTCCATCAACAACACCTTTGCAGCAGAGGTAGAACCAAAGACAAACAGGAGTGAACAAAAACACTGGGGGGAAAAATACGTTCCAAAATAACAGTACGACACACAAGACAGGGGAACACAGGCTGGGATCATGACTTTAATACTACTAGAGAATTTAAGTTAAAATTGAAGATGTTCTTCATTCATAATTGTCCTCTCCAGTGAGCCCTTAACCACTGCAATCATCTGCATCACTGAGCAGGTGATCTTGAGAACCAGATGAGTCTGATATTTGAATGAATTCACTCAACTTTGAAAATGAATTGATTCAGATCCAGTTTAAAAGAATGATTCATACTTGATTCAGGCAGGAACTCTCATGAATTCTCCAAGAAAAAGCTGTTCTACTTAAAAAAAACTATAGAATGGCTTAGGGCTTAGCTCTAATCCTCATTAAACACCTGAACCAGCGTCTTCAGTCTTCAACATTACTAGAAACTCCATTGGGCCACCAGGAGCAGGATTAGACACCCCTGCTGTATGAGCCTGTTTTAAGGTGCTAAAAAAAAAAAAGAAAAAAATTGTAGATTATATTTACTAAAAGGTTCGGTCACACTTTATATTAGGTGGCCTTAACTACTATGTACGTACATAAAAAAAAGAAGTACAATGTACTTATCGTGGTCATATTGTATTGCAAAACACTTTTGCTGCTATTGAGGTGGGATATGGGTAAGGTTAGGGACAGGTTTAGTGGTATGGGAAGGTTTAAGTGTGGGTGAAGGTGTATGGAGTTTATTTTGTGTCTTTTTTATTCAATCAAACATACTGTGTTTGAGAGCAAAACTAATTATTTTGTAATTAAAAATAAAAGTTTGCAAAAAAATTCTTCTAAAGGCTCAAAAATAAAGAAATTGAAAACAAAATAATTTGCAGTGCATGTAAATCTTTGAAAAAATCATATTTTTCTTTGTGCACTTCAAACACTTTTCATCACGAATCCACAAATGTTGCTCTCTTTTCTGCCGTCTTTTTTTGCGGGTCTAAAACTTTTGTTTGCGAGTTGAAAAGTTTTGCTTGTGAGTGAAGCTGTCTCTCAGTGTGCGGTCTCTACCAACCAGGATGAAAGGCCTTTTTCTATTGGTCACTCTCGATTGAAGTCACAGGTGGACCACGCCCACTACGTTTCCCCGGAATCGCCGCCAGTCTGACAGAAGAGCGAGCGAGGTCGGATCATGGCGAGCAACAGGTCGTTTACTGGGTAAGATAGCTAATTTAACATCTTAAACTCAGTGACAAGTGATCTTAATTATTCTCTCTTCTCATGCTCTCCCATCTGAACATGCAACGTTAGCTAAGCCCGTCTGAATAGATTTGATTAGCCAACAGTATAGCTAGCTGACAGAGCCCCCTATAGTAAAGCGTCAGGCCAATATTTTCAGAGATTATAGATTATTATAGCTCCAGTGAAGTCAGGTGGGTAACGCACATCAAATCACTAGCCCATTTGGCGAGTTATGATTCATAAATTATGACCGTATGCACACTCAAGTCTATTCTCGGCACCCAACAGCTAGCTGTTCAAAATCATGCCGCCGCCACCTAACGTTACAGTTTGCCATTCAAAGTTTGCTAAAATACCAAGATTTGTGACCGATGTCTGTACATTCTGACTTCACCCTAGTCTGCAAGACTGTGTATTGTGCATTTTAATAACAGGTTAAGACCTGTGTACTGATAATTGCAAAACTTTTTAATACTTCAATAGTATTATTTACTTCAGTTACTTCAATAGTAACTTTTGATAATCAGGACTTGTCAGCCAGTACCACTGTAGCCTTGCAGAGACTTTGCTTTGAAGACCTTTTAATTAACTAACTTCCACATTTCAATATGCCCCTGACTTCTAAGGGTTGTTTTTATTTGTGACTACTCCCAACAGCCTAGAATTCTATCAGTACATCACATTTTTCTTCTCTGTTTGCAGGAAAAGATTTGGTGTTGATAGAGGAGGCGACATCTTCAAGGCAAAACCTTAGACCTCATTCAACATCATCCAATGTTGCAATCACCTTCAGGTGGTACACAAGCAAAAGCTAAAGCGAACATTGTCAATTATCAATTCCTATTTTACAAAAATTGCCCTGCATACATTTTTGTCTTTAATGTGTAGGCACTTGAAGCCCAGTGCCCGATATGCACAGGAATATTTCCAGTGTCAGAAGTAGAACTGCCATGCCAGCTTTTGTGGAGAAAGGTAATGGTAATAGTGACTCACATTAAAAATCTTAAAAAAATAAAATAAATAAACACCTTAAAAATAAAGAACATTTTGCTTTATTGTTTTTAACTTTATATACAAATAATTGTATTTATTTGTTTTTACAGGCTCTCCAAGGAAGGTGATTTTCAAGGGACTGACAGGGCTTCCTGTTTTTGATGTTTCCACAACTTCAGATGTTATCTCGTGACAGATTTCAAATGACTTTGTGGTGTTTATCTGTGCTGCTGCATGACGAATCACATCCTTCTCACTGTAAAAATAAATAAATAATTATATGTGTATGTAAAGCAAAATTTTCAGCATCATTACTCCAGTCTTAAGTGTCACAATGTAGCAATATGCTTATTTTTTTGGCTCAAAAAACATTATCAGTGTTGAACAGTTGTGTAAAAAAAATGTTTTCAGGATTCAATAATGAATAGAAACTTAAAACAACAGCATTTATCTGAAATATAAAGATTTTGTAACAAATACTGTTCAAAAGTTTGGAGTCAGTAAGACTTTTTTTTTTGGAAAGAAATTAAAGAAATTAATACTTTTATTCAGCAAGGATGCATTAAATTGATCAAAAGTGACAGTAAAGACATTTATACTGTTAGAAACAATTTCTACTTCATATAAATTTCTATTCAAAGAATCCCCAAAAAAATTTTCAACATTGACAGTAATGTTTTTTGAGCAGCAAATCAACATATTAGAATGATTTCTGAAGGATCATGTGACACTGAAGACTGGAGTGATGATGCTGAAAATAGCTTTGATCACAGCAAAAAAATATATATTTTTAACATGTATTCAAATAGAAAACAGTTATGTAATAATATTTCACAATAATGCTGCTTTTACTGTATATTTGTTCAAACAAATGCAGCTTTGATAAGCAGAAGAGACTTGTCAAAAAACATTAAAAAACCTTAATGTTTCCAAACAACTTTGGGTGTGTTTATATATACATTTCATATGATATTTTTATGACCTTTGCAATGTACTGATTTGAACCAATGTAATGAACATAGTCAGGTAGGTTACCATGAGATATGATCCAAATCAGAGCATGGTTCCTTTTTCTGTGTTTTTTAAGCTTTAATGTGAGTCACTATTATCATTACCTTTTTCCACAAAAGCTGGCATGGCAGTTCTACTTCTGACACTGGAAATATTCCTGTGCATATCGGGCACTGGGCTTCAAGTGCCTACACATTAAAGACAAAAATGTATGCAGGGCAATTTTTGTAAAATAGGAATTGATAATTGACAATGTTCGCTTTAGCTTTTGCTTGTGTACCACCTGAAGGTGATTGCAACATTGGATGATGTTGAATGAGGTCTAAGGTTTTGCCTTGAAGATGTCGCCTCCTCTATCAACACCAAATCTTTTCCTGCAAACAGAGAAGAAAAATGTGATGATGTACTGATAGAATTCTAGGCTGTTGGGAGTAGTCACAAATAAAAACAACCCTTAGAAGTCAGGGGCATATTGAAATGTGGAAGTTAGTTAATTAAAAGGTCTTCAAAGCAAAGTCTCTGCAAGGCTACAGTGGTACTGGCTGACAAGTCCTGATTATCAATCGTTACTAGTGAAGTAACTGAAGTAAATAATACTATTGAAGTATTAAAAAGTTTTGCAATTATCAGTACACAGGTCTTAACCTGTTATTAAAATGCACAATACACAGTCTTGCAGACTAGGGTGAAGTCAGAATGTACAGACATCGGTCCCAAATCGTGGTATTTTAGCAAACTTTGAATGGCAAACTGTAACGATAGGTGGCGGCGGCATGATTTTGAACAGCTGTTGGGTGCCGAGAATAGACTTGAGTGTGCATACGGTCATAATTTATGAATCATAACCCGCCAAATGGGCTAGTGATTTGATGTGCGTTACCCACCTGACTTCACTGGAGCTATAATAATCTATAATCTCTGAAAATATTGGCCTGACGCTTTACTATAGGGGGCTCTGTCAGCTAGCTATACTGTTGGCTAATCAAATCTATTCAGACGGGCTTAGCTAACGTTACATGTTCAGATGGGAGAGCATGAGAAGAGAGAACAATTAAGATCACTTGTCACTGAGTTTAAGATGTTAAATTAGTTATCTTTCCCAGTAAACGACCGGTTGCTCGCCATGATCCGACCTCGCTCGCTCTTCTGTCAGACTGGCGGCGATTCCGGGGAAACGTAGTGGGCGTGGTCCACCTGTGACTTCAATCGAGAGTGACCAATAGAAAAGGGCCTTTCATCCTGGTTGGTAGAGACCGCCCACTGAGAGACAGCTTCACTCGCAAGCAAAACTTCTCAACTCACAAACAAAAGTTTTAGACCCGCAAAAAAAGACGGCAGAAAAGAGAGCAACATTTGTGGATTCGTGATGAAAAGTGTTTGAAGTGCACAAAGAAAAATATGATTTTTTCAAAGATTTACATGCACTGCAAATTATTTTGTTTTCAATTTCTTTATTTTTGAGCCTTTAGAATAATTTTTTTGCAAACTTTTATTTTTTAATTACAAAATAATTAGTTTTGCTCTCAAACACAGTATGTTTGATTGAATAAAAAAGAAACAAAATAAACTCCATAAAGGTGTAAGTGATGGGTCAACAGTGTAATTATAAATGTAATTACAGGAATTATACAGATGTAATTACATAAAGTTATTTTTAAAATTATAAGTACAATGTAAAAACATGTATGTACACAATAAGTGCATTGGGTCAAATGATTAATTTAAATGTAAGTACATAGTAGTTAAGGCCACCTAATATAAAATGGTTCAAAATGTTCTGACTATCCAATTCTCACATCAGTGAGAGTCAGTGTGGAATAACTAGATTTATTGTAACTAGGGATACATCAATATAATTTTTTAAAGACTGAGTATGAGTACTGATATATTTTCTGGTACTCGCCAATACCTGTACTTGTATCTGTACTTTTTTGTGATGTGGCAGTTTTCCAACTACAACACAATGAGACTAATGATTTTAGTTATAAATATGAACAATAGTAACAGACAACATTGTGAAAAAATATATAGTTTTGGAACAAATGTGTCAAAGCACAAACAAATTAAAATAAATCACAATATCTGATAAAAAGCATAAACAAATTAAAATAGATCACAATATCTGATAACCTCCACTACCAAACCAAGGGCATGATAAAAAAAAGTCTCAAAAAGCCACAAACAAATTTCACTTTCCATACTGCTGCATGTGGCTAAAATATATTTTTGTTCCATTTGAGCCACAGATGAAAACTGCAGATTATTAACTGCCCAGTATTTGAAGGGTTTGTCTGAACAATGCACAGTGGTCACTTCAAGGTATGCTTCCAGCTATATGGTAGCAGTTGTTGGAGTTCTGCTTTCAGATGCAGATACATCTGCAAATTCTTCAAAAACACTGTCCTGACTGGTGTCTGACTGGTCATTGTGAGGCATTTTAAAAGCTGGTTCTCCATGCTCCTCAGGTGTGACTGTCACTCTAACAGATATTTTATGCAGCTCCATTTCTTTGACCTGCCTAGCACCCAACATTTAATCTTTTTTATATTTTATTCATTATTATTTTTATTCATTATTATAACTCAATCTGAGGCTAAAGCAACTGAAGAACTTCAAAGGGAAGCCAAGATATTTACAATATTTTCCAAAAGATTCCACTGGTTTGCAGTTTGAGTGGCATGAGACCATGTAAAGTGCAGCATGTGGAATCTGCTGTTCCAATGATTCTGCATGTCTTGTTGGAGCCTTTTAATTGGTTGACTGAGCTGTATCTGAATATCCTATAACGAAAGTATGCCAGGTTGGAATGTTTGGGTTGGAATGTTGGAAGGTCTGAAGGAGATGTAAACAGGCAGGCCGAAGGCATAACGAGGGGACGCAGCGTCTCGTTCCCTCTTGGGGAACCATGGTTACATGCGTAACCCTAGACATTCCCCTTCTAGGGAACTCAACGCTGCATCCCTCTAGTAGACACAATGGGGAATGAAATCCAATCACGCCATGCCGAGGCACACGCCTTTCCACCTGGTGAGAGAGCACCAAGGAAGTGACAGACATACACCAAGCCTTTCCTCAGAAAGGGGCCAAGCCACTGACACCTCGGGTTGCTCACATAACCTGGCAGAAAATGAGGGAACCGATTCCAGATAAAGGGGAACATCCCAACCAAGTTATCAACACAGCTATCCTCAGATAGCTATGCTATGTGAGCAATATTAGCCTAGATACACAAGACCACTGAATAGGCTAAACTAGAAACCTGAAAAGGGGCTAAAAGAGATTGCTACTAACAATCCCAGGGTAAGGAGAGTAGCTGCTGAGCTAGAACACAGCTATCCTCAGATAGCTATATCCTAATGGTCTTATGATGGCTTGTAGACCAAGAATAAACAATACACAGCTAGCCTAGATAACCAGGTAATGCCTTCATACAAAGCTGCCGAGACCACAGAGAGTGGGCTATCTAATTACAACCCTAGCAGGGGAGTTAGCACGGTCTAAGCAAGGGCTCAAGGAAGCCACTACTTAAAGACCCCAAGAAAGGGAGCAGTCACTGGGCTAGCACATAGATATTCTCAGATAGCTATGTACCTAGGAAGAGGCTACCAGAAGGGGGACTGACTGAAACTACCCAGACAACAGAGAGTGAGCTGTTTACTTACAACCCAAAGAGGGGAGACAGCACTGTCTAGGTAAGAGGTCAAGTAGACGGCTACTTAAAATCCTAAGCAGGGGAGCAGTCACTGAACTAGCACAGACCTCAGACAGTCTCAGATCCTCAGACAGCTAGGCTCTAGGAAAGGGGACTGCTGCAATTGCCAAGATCACCAGCAGTGGGCTGTCTAATTAACATTCTGGGGTCAAAGCCTGCACCAGTGTGGTCTGTCTTGTATTTTCTTGATGACCGCGAAAATAACTAAAAATACTCCGTCATCTTTGATCGTACAGATAAGAATAAGTTATCGTTTGAAACTATTTTTATTTGTGTATAGTCATTATAACAGCAAAACAATGTGTTTTTGTAAAATAAAGAAAATAAACAGGGTGCGCTCTCTGCTGTATCGGTCTCTGTCACCTCTCTTCACAGACACGTAAATAAAACAACCTGAATCTCAGCAAATACTTGCCTCAAAGACATGAGAAATACATGTATAGAAGGCTTGAAATGTCTACTTTTAATTGAAGTAAGTCACATCCAAAACAAATATTCTCTGATAAAGTAATTCGTATGGAACCAATGTGATGTCAAGTTTTTCCCGTCTCAACTCATTATCTCTAATGCGGTCACGCCCACGAGCCGATCGTGCTTTTAAACTTCTAAACATCCACGAGAAGCGGGATTTATACTTTCGCCTAGCTCCGCTCCGTGAGTCTCCGCTGACTGCGCGTGCACCTTCCCAAACAGACGAGGATTTTATACTTGTTGCATTCGGCGCTGTACTATTTGAAACGACAGGGGTTGACGAGGAGTAATTGTCCTCTAAAATCATCAAAAATTACCGGTAAGAAGAAGTAATTTGCCGGTAAAAGAATTCTCACGTGATGAATGAGTTAATTAATTAATAATTTCCTTATGTGCAAACTGATTAAAATAATCTTAAGCTTTTTGGTTTATTTCACATCAAACACAAGACAACTTTAAGCAAATAGTGTATAAATAGTATCTAAATGAATTCTAATTCTATTTTTATACAAAACAATAAGATGTAAGGTAAGGCTGTCACGGTGCACACACGAGGGAGGAACAGGAACACGCAGACGAGGACATAAACTCAAATAATATTCTTTAATGAGACATCAAGGTAGGACAAGGTAGGACAAGGACAAGGCAGGACTCAGAGACAGGATACACCAGGGAATTAACGAGTAGACCAGACGAAATCAAACTCAAAAGACAGGAACTAAATACACAGGGTAATTAACACATAATCACATAAACACAGCTGGAACATACTTAACTCATAATGACATGAAACAAGGACAGGAAACAAACCAAATATGGACACAAGAGGCAGGAACAGATGACACACACAACAGAACCCTGACAAACTCCCCCCTCTTGGCAAACAGTTCCACCGCGCTCTGGAGGCCCCTCAGTCCAGAGCGGAACAGACAACGGAGGCCATTATTGGAGGCCATGGCGGTGTAGGGAGCTCAGGAGGCCATGGCACAGGAGGCCATGGCAGGTGGTCATTTATGGCACACTCCATTCTACCCCCCAAAAAATGTCCCTGGGGAAGTTAGGGGGTATCAGGAGCCCTTCAACAGAACAGTGCTCCGGGGCCAGACAGACAGGGCAGGACAGCCCACCATGGCCAGACAGACAGGACAGGACAGCCCACAGGAACAGGAAGCCCTACATCGGAGGCTGAATGACTAGGAGTCAGAGGCCCTACAGGGTCCCTCAGCGACCCCCTAATCAGCGACAAGGGGGCAAGAATGGCAACAACAAGAGGAGCCGCCTAGATCACACATGACAAGACAAGACTATTAAAATGTTCCTGTGGGCAAACATGACTTAAAAACGGCACTCCTGGCCGTAACAGGTGGACTAGATCCACGGGGCTAGGCTTAGCAACGGGCATGAGTCAGCGCCAATCCGGTGGGCTTGAGTCAATCCCGCGGGCATGAGTCAGCGGCGATCCGGCGGGCTTGAAGCGGCGATCCGGCGGGCATTAAGAGGTTGGCGTGATCTCCCGCGAATCTTCCGCCTGGGGGAGTGGCAACCCGGGAACTAGGCAACCCGCGGATTTCCAACGGATACAATGGATATCTCCCGCGAATGAGGGCATCACGGCCAGCGGACTCGCGGCAAAAACTGCCGGCTTGCAGTGGGCTATATTACAGCGGCGAACAGGGAAGTGAAGGGGTGCAACGGTGCACACACGAGGGAGGAACAGGAACACGCAGACGAGGACATAAACTCAAATAATAGTCTTTACATCAAGGTAGGACAAGGTAGGACAAGGCAGGACTGCTACACCGGAATTAACAGTAGACCAGACGAAATAAACTCAAAAGCAGGAACTAAATACACAGGGTAATTAACACATAATCACATAAACACAGCTGGATACTTAACTCATAATGACATGAAACAAGGACAGGAAACAAACCAAATATTGACACACACAACAGAACCCTGACAAAGGCAAGGCAAGTTTATTTATACAGCACATTTCATACACAATGGTATTTAAAAAAGGAAGTGGAATTTTAAAACTTTTAAAATTATTTAAAAATTAATTTAAAATTAATTTAAAACAGTTAAAAATGTAAAATGATTATACATAAAATACAGTGCAATCAGTTCAGACATAGCACAGTGCTCATTCAATAAATGCACAGCTAAACAGATGAGTTTTGAGTCTGGATTTAAATGTGGCTAATGTTTTAGCACATATGATCTCTTCTGGAAACTGATTCCAACTGCGGGTGGCATAATAGCTAAAAGCGGACTCCCCTTGTTTTGTGTGAACCCTCAGTATTTCTAACTGACTCGATCCTAATGATCTGAGTGGTCTGTTAGGTTTATATTCAGTGAGCATATCTGCAATATATTTAGGTCCTAGGCCATTGAGTGATTTATAAACGAGTAAAAGTACTTTAAAATCAATCCTGAAAATATAACTGGAAGCCAGTGTAAGGACCTGAGGACTGGTGTGATATGCTCAGATTTTCTGGTTCTTGTCAGAATCCTGGCAGCAGCGTTCTGGATGAGCTGCAGCTGTCTAATGGTCTTCTTGGGAAGGCCGGTAAGGAGACCATTACAATAGTCCACCCTGCTTGTGATAAAGGCATGAACAAGTTTCTCCAAGTCTTGACTGGAAACAAAACATCTAATTCTTGCAATGTTTTTGAGATGATAATATGCTGATTTAGTTACTGCTTTGACATGACTACTGAAACTAAGGTCTGTCTCCAGAATCACACCAAGATTCTTGACTTGATTTTTAGTTGTTTGACCCCTAGAGTCAAGGTATACATTCACCTTGAGAACTTCATCTTTGTTTCCAAAAATACTCTGTTGATTTTGGTCACACAAATAAGTGTTATACATCAATCGAAACTGTTAAGTGTCTACTTTTATTTGTGTACACTCACAATAACAAGAAAACTTTGTGCTTTTGGAAAATAAAGAAAACAAACAGGGTACACTCTCTGTCTTCTCCGTCTCTGCGAAACTGCTTTTAGAAACACGTCAATAAAATGAACTGTAACTCAGTGAATACTCAGCACACAGACATGGGAGTTATATCTATAGAAAGCTTGAAGTGGGCTACTTTTAAATGATGTAATGACGTAAAAGTAAATATTCTGTGATAAAGTAATCCGTATGAAACCAACACTATGTTAAGTCTTTCTCATCTAAAATCATTATCTCTAATGAAATCCCGCCCATGCATGGCTCGTGCCCTTCATATGTAAACATCCACGTGAGAATGCCCAAAGCTGTAAACGCCCAATGTAAACAAAGCGTGAGGAGATCGTTCATCACGGCTACTGTTTGTTTCAGGAAGAAGACGTGCTGAGTAAGGCAGAATTTCCCTCAAAAGAAGAACAATATTTCATCCAGTAGATGAGATCAATCTGATGAGTAAGTAATGTTTATTTTTTGCATTAGTTAAGGTGTTATTGTGACATAAACTTGAATACATTTACTAGTTGGGTTTTTCCCAAACTACAACATGTGAATGCTATAAGAGTCTAATAATGTTTAGACTATGTTTATTATTAATACTCTGTTCACAAATAGATTTTAATAGTGTGCTAAACAATAATAATTAGTTTCTCAGATATAAAATATCATTTTTTTATGATAGTACAAAGCATGTGTGAGTCTATGGCTACAAAATCATATCATAGGCTACTATAAAATCATACATACTAGGCTATATGAATACAAAATCATAGTTGTTTTTTTCCCAAACTATAATTCCTGACTAAAATGTTTGAAATCGAGTAAAACATTTTGAATATGATAGGCAATTCATTGTATTTAAATTTCTTACGGCGCAATGATGTTTTCATGCTCTATATACAGTAAAACAATAAAAGTAATATGAGTGTACACTGTAACATGATGAATGCTACGAGTCTAAGTATGTGTAGAACATGTTTATTATTAATAGCCTACTCTGTTCAAAAATAGATTTTAGTGTTAAACAATAATAAATAGTTTCTCAGATATAAAATGTATTTTTTTAAGATAGTACAAAACATGCTTGAGGCTACAAAACTTTTTTTGGTGCAGGCTGTTCTGTATTTTATTGAATCAGATGCACTCTGCTTTGGGTTCTTCTTTACCTCTCTCACCAAGTGATGCTCACTTTCTGGTTACCCAAACGTTTCCATTTAAGATTATGTAGGCTGTGCTTCAAAGCTGTAACCTTGGCCAGATCCCTCCACAATGAGAGCAGCCTTTGGATACCTGAATGCACTCTGTAGGTCTTATGTTCAACTCCACACAAACACAGCTGATATTCCATATGGTAAAAAAATATATGAGTGTAACAAGCTCTTAAGACTTGACTAATAAATCTGCATGTATGTTTTTTTTCTTCTTGAATCCATGGAAATAACAAAGAAGCAGTAAACAATAAAAGTAATATGAGTGTACTGTAATGAAATGCACAGTCAAGTATGTGTAAACATATCCTAGTTCAAAAATAGTTTTATGAAACAATTAAATACTTATAAAATGTATTTTTTTAAGAGTACAAAACATTTGAGGCTTTTTTTTGATTTTACAGAACCTCACCGTGATGACATTACTCCAGAAGGTGATGTTCATTACTCCTCCTTGAACTGTCTTCTTGTCCATCACATTAATAACTAAATATCTATGTTTACTTGGTTGAGATCATTACTCCAGTGCATTACTCCAAGCTGTTCACAAGATAGTTTGCATAATGTGTCTTTGACCTTCATTATGTATGTTTTGATTATACTGTGTTGTAAATAAAATACAAATAATAATATATTTTTTTTTTTTTTTTCAATCTCCTCACATTCTCTCTTACCTGCCTCAAAGTCACAATCACACTGATGGGCCATTAGGGCCCTTTGTCTCTCAGATGTGAATCACTAAATATTCAAGGCCATTGTCACTCCCTCACATACAGGCTTTCGATCACAAAACATGCCTTTAAAAATTTAAATCAATATATTATTTTCTGTGAAGGAGTAAGCAAGATGATTTTCACATCATTTTGGCATGAATATTCTAGCCCACAAGACTGATTACTCAAAAGTCTTATTCAGAAGTATTCAGTATGTGTTTTATGGCCTTATTTCAGCTACATTTCTCCCCCAAAAACTTACTAAACACGCATAATATTTTTTTTTCTAAAAAAATGCAAACATATACATCAATCTTGCTCACATATTATTGTAGCACAGTTTGTGCTGAACACAAAAAAATACATGTTGGCCAATAGTATGTTATAAGTAGCTGAAATAAGCACAAATGTCAGGGCATGTCAAAACATCTCAAGGGCCCCAAAATCACCTCAGACCCCAGAGGGTTAAACTGTTGTCTATGGCCCCAGAAATGATTTAAGTTGTCGATGAAGTTGACCCTTTTATACTGCAGGTTCTTTGTAGCCATGTAAGTAGTCATTAAGGAGTACACTGTGTCAACTTTGATTGATTGCTTTGACCTTTGTGACCTCATAATAATATTAATAATATCCATATGTGACCTTTGATCTCATAACGAGTTTCAGATGCGGAAATCGGGCAAGTGTGAAGCTCCGGCGTCATCCGGGATGTTATCCTGCAGGTGTTAAAACCATAAATGATCTGTTGAGGAATGTTTTGAAGATTTTTATGGTGCGTTTTGAATTATTCTCATGGGAACATCTGTGTGGATCGACCCCTCCCATCTGCGGAGCGCGTGGTGTCTGGTTGCGTTTCAAGGCGCTCTCTCTCGCCCTCTCCCTCTCCCTCTCCCTCTCTATCTCTATGGGATTCCTGAGAAAAAACAATAATGAACAAGCAATATTAAAAAGTCACGAGAACATATCACAATATGCGTACCCGCAATATACTCTGTTGATTGTATAAAAATAATTTAAATAAAATAGGCTATCAATGAGAAGGGGTAAAAAATGTTTAGCTTAACGAATAAAATGGTTAAAATATAAATTGCCTTACATTTTCCAAGAGCAAAAGATGTCCTCCTTTTGCAAGGATGACCATTCTTTGAATGAGATGTTTAAGTTGGAAGAAGTTGGAAAAAGCTCTCTCACACATTACACAGAATCCTGATGTTTTTATCTACAGATGTTACAACCCATCACAGAAAACTTTACATCTAAGAAAATAAATAAATAATTCATGTGCTTTATAAGTAATTTACTCATTGGGTGTACGCAATTCTGCATACACCCCTTTTTAAATAAGATATTGATTGCAATCTTAATTACGAGGACTCAGGAAGTTTCATCATAAACTGCATTTACGTTGTTATATCAGAGTAATACCCATGTCATTATACAAATTTGTGTTCTGATAAATCATATAAACATTTCAAGCTAAAGAGAGACTTGCCTCTATTTTAAAGAATGTGGAAATATTTAATTATATGACAGCATGTTACTACCATGTTACTAAAGCAAATCATTCATCATTATTTTAAAACAAGTATTCGATATGTAGTTTATTGAACTTATAAAACACATCCTAGTAACAAACATGCTACAGCAAAGCAAACCATTTATCACACATTTTAAACAAGTGTTTTCGTTTTTCACTAACCACACATAAATGCTGTTTTCTTAAAACCACAAACATGTGTGTTCAAGCTACTGGCATATTATTGTAACCCAGTTTGTGCTGAATACAGTTTAATCAGACTTTAACCTATTAATATGCTTTTTAAGATTCTGAAAAACACCAATGTCAGGGACATGACAACATTTCTACAGGGGACCCCAAAACCCTTCTGATCCAGAGGGTTAAAGAAGGTGGTAATACATATATAATTATATATGACAGCATGTTACAAAGGCAATTCATTCATCATACATTTTAAACACACATTCAACATTTATTTAAGTTTATTGAAACTTATAAAACACATAATTATCTTCTTTTAAAGATGTTAATAAATAAGTTTGATTATATGTAACATACTATATAAACATTTACAAGTCTTAGGCGATAATAAAATGTCTTACATTTTTTCTGTGAACAATGATGTCCATTCTGTGAATTAAAGATTTCCAAAATAAAATAAAAAAAGTTTAAGTTATAAACATTATTAAATATAAACAAAACTCACAGCTCCTCTTTGGGAATCTCCAATGTGAAACTGCAGGGTCTGCCTCAGACCCTGACAGACAAGGGGGGATGAGGGGTCGAGTTACAGACCAGATGATCTGAGATGTTATTCTTTTAACTTTTGTTTTCTAAGTGAATGTTATGGCCGTGTTAATAATTATTTCAAAGCCTAATCTTAAGACTTTAAATAAACATTTGGTAGAATCCTGTGGTTTTTGCTTAAATTTCAACTAAAGTATAATTTATATCAGATTTATTCCACATTAAACACTTCAGCATCTTTAAAAGTTTCTTATTTTAAGTATCATCTCCAATGTTTTAATCCCCTCACACATGCGATAAAACATTTCGCCAAAGTCTTTCTGTATGTTTTAAAAAAATAAACTAGCAATATTTTAAAAAGGTTCCATATGTGAAGGCGTCTGGGTCTTATTTAAGTTTTATCTTTTAGAAAATTTTATATTGAATTTATTTCAAGGCATATTACTGCCTACTGGGGTGAGCCTGTAGCTATGATCTAGTTCTTCACTTATATAGTTGTATATGGTCGTACTTTTTCTGAACGCTCTTTATCAGTAGGGTGAAACATACCCTTAGCTGAAAATATACTATTGGTTGTCTACTCAGAAATATATGTAGACAGACCATATGACGATGTAACATCTTGCCTGATGGTCACGTGATCAGTCTTTGAAGAGCGAGTTTATGGCTTTTGCAGGCACCAACCCTTTTACCCATAATGTTACGGTTCATTTAAAATGTTTGTTTAAACAACAACTTGTCGAGCATAAGGTTGCTTACAGATACGAGAAAAGACTTTCCAAAAATGTCCATGTCATCACTATGCGCATTCTTCGAATACCTGCTGAGTCGTAAACCGCGCTCGAATGAAACATCAACATGCGAGGAGCGTCTTCTGGGGGGTCAATGGTCTCCTGAGAATATTTAATTGTGCTTAAAAAAAAAACATTACAGGCTAAATGAATGTGCGACGGTATGAAAAAAACCTACGTTGTTAAAACCTATATACAATATGTATTAAACATACGCTTTTGTTGTTAAGACTGCTTATTAATAGTGTTAATACGGTTGTTAGGGAATACCAACTGCAGACAGATCCACACACACACACACACACACACACACACACAGGAAGGTCAGCAGTTCAGGTCGTCAAAAGGAAGTTTTCAAATCAAGTATTGTGCATTTGTATAAGACTTACTGTTTTAAAGCATAAACTTCCTTTAAAGCTTGAATAAAAGGTTACCAAATATAGTTTCATATCCGTTGTGTTCTAACAAAGTCATTAATCTATTCTCTTTGTTTTATACGATTTACTTTTACGAAGGATCATGATACTTTTATAAGTCTGATAAATATGTGATGAATGCAGATGAAACAAGAATTGATCTACCAATGAAGTTTGATGCAATGTTTTTAAGAAAGGGCTTTTATTTATTTTATTTATTTTTAAACACAACTAAACCAGATAAAAGATGATTCTTTCTTTTTGACAAACCTACATTTAAAAAGTATTTGATTTTAAAATTATTTGCTCTTATTTTCTAAGTTCCAATAGACGAACCTTCTTACACCATCAAAGAAAACAATTTACATTCATTCAACACATGTTATTCAATATTTTTGCACGAGTATCGGGGCTTCATGTTCTTTTTTAAGGGCTTGTTTAATAATTTAGATGCACAGAATGTGGATTTTTCACCATCCAACATGAAATTAAAAGAGATGTATCCGCTGAGCTTGTTTCAACTGTTTATTATTATTATTATTATTATTAGTGTGTACTCGCATAGATATAGAGTAGATAATAGATCAAATCTTATTGTACATGTACCACTAAGAAAATTGCCATATGAATACAGACAATTCCGCTCGTGGGCATTTGTGTATATTTTTGCAAACGTTGAAATATAAATGACTTTTTTCTTTACGTCACTAGATTTAGACCTCTTGTTCAAGATAGCTGATGACGATATTCACATTTTATTTGTCATACCAACGACTCGTTTCTTTCAAAAAAATTTTTTGATTTGATAGAGGGACTATGTCGACTTCTTGTAATGCGATCGCAATAAAGAACCATAACATTAAACTACATGCCCATGAAAAGGTCACAGACGTAGTCTTTTATACAGGAAATATGTTTGCACATCAGAAATATGTATCAGTATAACAAATACCTAATGCTGAAATACTCTCTTCTAAATATATTTAATGTTTTTAGTTTCAGTGTTGATTTTGACGGCTTACCCCAATAGCTGATACCACTCTATACTTTTTTCATTGTTTTTGTACAGTATTTAGATGAAGACCATCCTCAGAGTTTGGTCAATCATGCAGCGAGTGAAAACGAGAACAAATGCAGTATAAGATAATTAAAGGAAAGTCAAGAGAGTGTTTAAACTGAGATTGTGGTGTACAGATTACTGGTCTGTCTACAAAGAGGCCACGCGACACAAGGCATCGATCTTACTATTTCACTGTTACATGTACATCTATTTCATTTAGAGTGCATAAAGTTGCACATTACAAGTTGAAGATGGCGTGGAAACACAATTTTCTGTGTACGCGTCTCTAAATGTGACTTTAATAAATCACTGTTGTTTTTAAGCAAAATATATGATTCAGTCCGTTTTATTCAGTCGTTGTGTTTTAGGCGTCCGCCTTTTTAGTTTTGTTCCAGGAAACAGGTACGACTGTAACTGTCTGTTCTACTTTAAGAAAACAGGCGGCCGGCAGTTTTTAACATCTCTTAATTTTTCACAATCGCAAATGCCTAAATATTAGTTTTTAGCAACAGTGTCAGGCATGATGCTTATATGTCTTTTTAAATAATTACGACAAAGTTACAGGTTTTACCATCTCATGATGGTAAATAAACGTCGGGAGGAATCTGAAAAAAACGTTTTGTCTCAAAGCAGCGACGAGTCAGACAATGAATCAGACGATGAATCAGACTCTGATGAGACTGACTCTGAGTATGATCGTGACTTCCCTATTCCTGAGGACAACCCTTTTGGGTGCTGCAAAACAAATCTATATTTCGATCGGAGCGACGTGCCTGTGTTAAACACCATTTTTTCAACGATAGACGAGCTGTTTCAGTCAAGTTAAATGATCAGTCTGTGTATCCGGTATAACAAACCTGATCAACGGGTGTTTTGTCTGAACAACAAGTTTTCCCGAGCCACGATACTTGAAACAACTTGCCAAAGTCTTAACAAAAACCCTAATGAGCGACCGAGTTACCTCGTAATAGTTAACCAAAATATCTTTCTATGAGAACTATTTCTCTTTGACCAAAGCACGTTCCGCAGGCCCGCCGCCTCCGGCAACACCCTTTTCTCAACAACCAACCAACAGCCGACACGTAGAAACAAGACCTCAACAATTTACTTTTGCTCGAATGTACAAAAGATCCATCACTACTTGCGTACGGCTACGCTACATCCTCTGTGTGCAAAGAGTGGCTGTTCCGGATAAACTCTGCCATTATTGCGTACTTTCCTAGATCTGCAAAGAATACCGACAGCACGACGGAACTACCGCAACATCTTGCAGATCAAAACATTATCTAAATGGACCGACAAAATCAGCTTCAACAATCCAGTTGCTGCGGATGAGCAACTGGAGTGCGATTGTGGTGCGGGAAAAACGTGTCCTGTAAAAGGCATTAAAAGGCGTAAAAAATCTCAAGAACGAAATGGATGTTGTAAGAAATCTGACCGATTCATGGCCTGATAGGTCTCGTATATGATATCTAAACTAGGATAGTGTTAATAATATAACGTAAATGTCTCGAATGAAGACGACGGGTTGAAGCCATATTTTATTAAATCAAGCAAATTCACAGAAATATGGACGAAGAGCCCGCTAACATGACAGCAAAAACTAGGAAGCAAAGCGTAAGGCCTGACAATTACCATTAGATGGGAAATACAACAAGAACTGTAAACAAATTAAAACGGAAAGAATGCGCAAACTATGAAAAACTTTGCGGTTTATATCTCACAATGGCGTGGCAAGGCCTAGCGCCGTTAAACACACGGATAAAGTCAAGATAGCTAAGTTTTAGGCGTAGTTAGCAAGGATCAGTCTGGTGTGTGAAAGAGTTAGAACAAGCATGTGTGTTTGTGTTGTTAGACCATATTTTTCTTATTGTCTCTATAAAGATTTGTACGTTTATATTCATTTATGAACGCTGTTACAGAATTTGTCTTAGTGACATTCAATGGAATATTTTATTAAAAGATAACGCAGAGACTTATTGAGCAACGCTCTGGCAAACGTTCGCCCAAGAAACCTGTAACTTTGTCGTAATTATTTAAAAAGACATATAAGCATCATGCCTGACACTGTTGCTAAAAACTAATATTTAGGCATTTGCGATTGTGAAAAATTAAGAGATGTTAAAAACTGCCGGCCACCTGTTTTCTTAAAGAAGAACAGACAGTTACAGTCGTACCTGTTTCCTGGAACAAAACTAAAAAGGCGGACGCCTAAAACACAACGACTGAATAAAACGGACTGAATCATAGCTTTTGCTTAAAAACAACAGTGATTTATTAAAGTCACATTTAGAGACGCGTACACAGAAAATTGTGTTTCCACGCCATCTTCAACTTGTAATGTGCAACTTTATGCGCTCTAAATGAAATAGATGTACATGTAACAGTGAAATTGTAAGATCGATGCCTTGTGTCGCGTGGCCTCTTTGTAAACAGACCAGTAATCTGTACACCACAATCTCAGTTTAAACACTCTCTTGACTTTCCTTTAATTATCTTATACTGCATTTGTTCTCATTTTCACTCGCTGCATGATTGACCAAACTCTGAGGATGGTTTTCATTTAAATACTGTACAAAAACAATGAAAAAAGTATAGAGTGGTATCAGCTATTGGGGTAAGCCGTCAAAATCAACACAGAAACTAAAAACATGAAATATATTTAGAAGAGAGTATTTCAGCATTAGGTATTTGTTATACCGATACATATTTCTGATGTGCAAACATATTTCCTGTATAAAAGACTACGTCTGTGACCTTTTCATGGGCATGTAGTTTAATGTTATGGTTCTTTATTGCGATCACATTACAAGAAGTCGACATAGTCCCTCTATCAAATCGGCCAAAAGTGGACAAAACTGAAATTTTTGAAAGAAACGAGTCGTATGGTAAAAAATTGGTAATAATAATAATAAACAGTTGAAACAAGCTCAGCGGATACATGTCTTTTAATTTCATGTTGGATGGTGAAAAAATCCACATTCTGTGCATCTAAATTATTAAACAAGCCCTTAAAAAAGAACATGAAGCCCCGATACTCGTGCAAAAATATTGAATAACATGTGTTGAATGAATGTAAATTGTTTTCTTTGAATGGTGTAAGAAGGTTCGTCTATTGGAACTTAGAAAATAAGAGCAAATAATTTTAAAATCAAATACTTTTTAAATGTAGGTTTGTCAAAAAGAAAGAATCATCTTTTAGCTGGTTTAGTTGTGTTTAAAAATAAATAAAATAAATAAAATCCCTTTTTTAAAAACATTGCATCAAACTTCATTGGTAGCTCAATTCTCGTTTCATCTGCATTCATCACATATTTATCAGACTTATAAAAGTATCATGATCCTTCGTAGAAGTAAATCGTATAAAACAAAGAGAATAGATTAATGACTTTGTTAGAACACAACGGATATGAAACTATATTTGGTAACCTTTTATTCAAGCTTTAAAGGAAGTTTATGCTTTAAAACAGTAAGTCTTATACAAATGCACAATACTTGGTTTGAAAACTTCCTTTTGACGACCTGAACTGCTGACCTTCCTGTGTGTGTGTGTGTGTGTGTGTGTGGATCTGTCTGCAGTTGGTATTCCCTAACAACAGTATTAACACTATTAATATGCAGTCTTAACAACAAAAGCATATGTTTAATACATATTGTATATAGGTTTTAACAACGTAGGTTTTTTTATACCGTCGGACATTCATTTAGCTTGTACTGTGTTTTTTTTTTTTAAGCACAATTAAATATTCTCAGGAGACCATTAACCCCCAGAAGACGCTCCTCGCATGTTGATGTTTCATTCGAGCGTGGTTTACGACTCAGCAGGTATTCGAAGAATGCGCATAGTGATGACATAGACGTTTTTTGAAAGTCTTTTCTCGTATCTGTAAGCAACCTTATGCTCGACAAGTTGTTGTTTAAACAAACATTTTAAATGAACCGTAACATTATGGGTAAAAGGGTCGGTGCCTGCAAAAGCCATAAACTCGCTCTTCAAAGACTGATCACGTGACCATCAGGCAAGATCATATGATCATATTACATAGTCATATGGTCTGTCTACATATATTTCTGAGTAGACAACCAATAGTATATCTTCAGCTAAGGGTATGTTTCACCCTACTTATAAAGAGCGTTCAGAAAAAGTATGACCATATACAACTATATAAGTGTAGAACTAGATCATAGCTACAGGCTCATCCCAGTAGGCAGTAATATGCCTTGAAATAAATTCAATATAACATTTTCTAAAAGATAAAACTTAAATAAGACCCAGACGCCTTCACATATGGAACCTTTTGAAAATATTGGTAGTTTATTTTTTAAAACATACAGAAAGACTTTGGCAAAATGTTTTATAGCATGTGTGAGGGGATTAAAACATTGGAGATGATACTTAAAATAAGAACCTTTTAAAGATGCTGAAGTGTTTAATGTGGAATAAATCTGATATAAATTATACTTTAGTTGAAATTTAAGCAAAAACCACAGGATTCTACCAAATGTTTATTTAAAGTCTTAAGATTAGGCTTTGAAATAATTATTAACACGGCCATAACATTCACTTAGAGAACAAAAGTTAAAAGAATAACATCTCAGATCATCTGGTCTGTAACTCGACCCCTCATCCTCCCTTGTCTGTCAGGGTCTGAGGCAGACCCTGCAGTTTCACATTGGAGCTGTGAATTTTGTTTATATTTAATAATGTTTATAACTTAAACTTTTTTTATTTTATTTTTATTTTATTTTGGAAATCTTTAATTCACAGAAAGGACATCATTGTTCACAGAAAAAATGTAAGACATTTTATTATCGCCTAAGACTTGTAAATGTTTATATAGTATGTTACATATAATCAAACTTATTTATTAACATCTTTAAAAGAAGATAATTATGTGTTTTATAAGTTTCAATTAACTTAAATAAATTTTGAATGTGTGTTTATAATGTATGATGTATGAATTGCCTTTGTAACATGTTGTCATATATAATTATACATGTATTACCACCTTCTTTAACCCTCTGGATCAGAAGGGTTTTGGGGTCCCCTGTAGAAATTTTGTCATGTCCCTGACATTGGTGTTTTTCAGAATCTTAAAAAGCATATTAATAGGTTAAAGTCTGATTATACTGTATTCAGCACAAACTGGGTTACAATAATATGCCAGTAGCTTGAACACACTTTTGTGGTTTTAAGAAAACAGCAGTTATGTGTGGTTAGTTAAAAAACGAAAACACTTGTTTAAAATGTGTGATAAATGGTTTGCTTTGCTGTAACATGTTTGTTACTAGGATGTGTTTTATAAGTTCAATAAACTACATATCGAATACTTGTTTTAAAATAATGATGAATGATTTGCTTTAGTAACATGGTAGTAACATGCTGTCATATAATTAAATATTTCCACATTCTTTAAAAAAGAGGCAAGTCTCTCTTTAGCTTGAAATGTTTATATGATTTATCAGAACACAAATTTGTATAATGACATGGGTATTATTACCCTCCAGGACATCTACACCAGGCGGTGTATAAGGAAAGCCAGGAGGATCATCAAGGACTCCAGCCATCCATCCCACAGACTGCTCTCTCTGCTGCCCTCAGGGAGACTTCTCCGCAGCATCCGATCCCGCACTAGCCGACTGAGGGACAGCTTTTTCCCTCAGGCTATCAGGCTAATGAACAGTCAGAACTAATTCACCCTACATCACACTCACACTCACACAACATGCCATGCACTGCACTTTAACACCGTTCTACTGGACTACACGCACACACTGCAATAATACAACCTATCTGCTATCACTGGATACCATACAATGCACATCCACGACATTGCATATATATAATCTGTTGCACCTTTGCACAACTATCTATTGCACAACTAATCTGTTGTAAATGTATAATCTGTTGCACCTTCACATATTACCATGTATAGATGTGTACATAATGTAGAATGTGTACATACGGTGTATTGGTAACTAAGTATGTCTTTATAAGTACACTGTGTGTATTGAGTATGTGTATGTGTATTTTGCACATTGTCTTCTGTACAGTCTGTAAATATGTACTGTCTATATGTAAATTGTTTTTGGTTTTTTTGCACTGTCTGGAGCACGCTCTCAAGAATTTCACTCACCAAGGCACTTGTGCTGTGGTGATGTGACAATAAAAGTGATTTGATTTGATTTGATTACTCTGATATAACAACGTAAATGCAGTTTATGATGAAATTTCCTGAGTCCTCGTAATTAAGATTGCAATCAATATCTTATTTAAAAAGGGGTGTATGCAGAATTTTGGTAGACGTTGTCACAGATCAGCCAGGCTCCACCACCAATCCGTCACTACGATCTCTATCACCTGAGTTCTGATTCACGTCATCTGCACCTCATTAATCACCCAATCTACCCAGCACTATAAAGGCACACACCCAACTCCAGCACTCTGTCCGATCTCGATTATACAAAGTGGACTCTCACCAGCTACACGCTACGACCTACCTGATACTTACCTGTTCAGAGACTTACATCCTGTTCCTCCTCCTTGTGGGTTCCTGTGTCTTCCTCGTCTGTCTCCCCTCGTCTGTCAGCTGGCTGCCATTGATCTGGGGTGTGTGCTTCTCCTCGTCATCCACGAGTTCCTGGCAAGACAAGTACCTTCAGTATATCCTTTACTCACTCGTCAAACTACAATAGTTCATATTCACCATTCCTCCCTGCTCCTACAATTGCTGAATCAATAAATATACAGCATTGTTTTAACATTCATCTGTGTCCAGTCTGCTTACCATAACAGAAGATCAGACCTAAACAGAGTGATTCAGCATGAGCCGGCCAGATCCATTCCAGGAACTCGTGGATAATCTACGACGAGTTCTCATGCCAGCCACCTCATCCACTACATCAACCACTTTCGTATCAACCATCACCACTTCTTCGCCGTCTATGATCGCCAGTCCCATGGCCAAACCAACGCCCTTCTCTGGTGTGGCGGAGGAGTGCAATGGTTTTCTTCTGCAATGTTCCCTCTACATTGAAATGCAACCACATCTCTATTCAACGGAGAGATCAAAAGTTTCGTTCATCATCTCACTCCTCTCTGGCAAGGCTTTACAGTGGGCTGAAACGATCTGGGCTCAATCCAGTAATATAACTCAGTCATTTGATAACTTTGTCGCTCATTTCAGGGAAGTTTTCGGACGTCCGTATGGTGATCCATCCGCCAGCGACCAGTTGTACCATCTACGGCAGGGGTCCTTACCCATCAAGGAATTTGCGCTGAGATTCAGAACCCTTGCCGCGGCTAGCGGCTGGAATGAACAGTCACTACTCACCACATATCGACAGGGATTAGAGCCCAGGCTTCGACTACAGCTGGCTGGATATGATGACAAATGTGGCTTAGAAAATCTGATTCAACATTCCATCCGGTGTTCGTCCCGCATGCAATCCTGTTTTAATGAATCACCTTTTTGTAACCATTGCACTCCTTCTCAACAGCCCCCAGTGAGTTATACCCCTCCAGAACCAGAACCAGAACCCATGGTGACAGAAAATATGCGTTTGTCATTCGCTGAGCGGCAGAGGCGAATCTCTAAGGGGTTATGTCTTTACTGTGGAGGCGGAGGGCATGTGATCACAACATGCCCCACTCGACCACCTCGTCTATGGGTGAGTGCTATTCGACATCCTCCTCAGAACATGCAACCTCTCACTATAGTGATAACGCTGATTGTACCCAATTTTTCAATTCCAGTCCATGCCCTCCTTGACTCGGGATCAGCCGGGAACTTCATATCGGGGAACCTCTGCCGCCAGCTCAAGATCCACACCACAGCTAACTCCAAGGTTTACCAAGTCCAATCCATAACTGAAAGAGCACTTAGCCGTCATGATGTCAGACTCATTACTGAACCTATAACACTTCGCATTGGTAATCTACATGAAGAGGACATCAAATTGCTGGTTCTGGAGGAGGCAAACACGGATATCATCCTTGGCCGACCCTGGTTCGTCCTTCATGAACCCCAAATATCCTGGCGTACAGGAGAAGTCCTGAAGTGGGGTGACCAATGCTTTCCAGATTGTTTCCCAAATCTGCCTCGACCATCAATGCCAGTCTCCCAGACCCTGTCTATAAATTCCACTTCCATCGAAAGTCCCATTGAGAAACAATCTGTTGAAATTCCCGAATGCTATTCTCACTTCAGTGACGTCTTTTGCCCTACGAAAGCCTCACAACTTCCACCTCATCGGCCATGGGACTGCGCTATCGATCTGCTACCGGGTGAGTCAGTGCCCAAAGGAAAGATTTATCCACTTTCACTCCCAGAACAGAAGGCCATGGAGAAGTACATTGAGGAAGCTCTCCAACAGGGATACATCCGCCCTTCCACGTCCCCTGCTGCTTCCAGCTTCTTTTTCGTCGCCAAAAAGGACGGAGGTTTGAGGCCTTGTATAGATTACCGGGCATTGAATAACATCACTGTGAAGTTCCGTTATCCCCTTCCTCTCGTTCCAGCAGCCCTGGAACATCTCCGTGGTGCCACCATCTTCACCAAGCTGGACCTCCGCAGCACCTACAACCTCATCCGGATACGTGAGGGGGATGAATGGAAAACAGCCTTCGTGACCCCTACCGGCCATTATGAATATCTGGTCATGCCATATGGCCTAGTCAACGCCCCCTCCATATTCCAGGATTGCATGCATGAGGTGCTCCGAGAGTACCTCCATCGCTTCGTCCTGGTCTACATCGATGACATCCTGATCTACTCTCGGAGCTTGGCCGAACATCGCCACCACGTTGCGGAGGTCCTTCAACGTCTCCGTCAATATCAACTATTTCTCAAGGCAGAGAAGTGTTCCTTCCACCAATCCTCCGTACAGTTCCTAGGCTATCATATTGACAGTAGTGGCATCCGGATGGACGAGGGGAAGGTGGAGGCAATCAAGACCTGGCCCAAACCTTCCATCATCAAGGAACTCCAGCGATTCTTGGGATTCTCTAACTTCTACCGTCGATTCATTCAGAACTACAGCACCCTTACCAGTCCACTCACCAACTTTCTCCGTAACAAGCCCAAGTCTCTGTCCTGGTCCCCAGCAGCTGAAGAGGCCTTCGAGAAGCTGAAAGAAGCTTTCACCCGAGCTCCAATCCTCGTACATCCCGAGCCAGAAAGACCATTCATAGTTGAAGTAGATGCTTCGACCACGGGGGTAGGAGCGATCCTTTCACAGCAGCAGGGGAACCCCGCGAAACTCCATCCATGTGCCTTCTTTCACGTAAGCTCAGCCCAGCGGAGCACAACTATGACATCGGGAATAGGGAGCTCCTCGCTATCAAATTGGCCCTAGAGGAATGGAGACATTGGCTTGAGAGAGCTCAACATCCTTTTACAGTATTGACGGATCACAAGAACTTGCAATATCTGAGAGAGGCAAAGAGGCTAAACCCACGCCAGGCACGCTGGGCATTATTCTTTACTCATTTCAATTTCACCATCACGTACAATCCAGGCCATAAGAATATCAAAGCAGATGCACTGTCTCGCCTTCACGCTCCAGTTGAGGAGGAAGACCCACCTGAATCCATCATCCCCGAAAGTATATTCGTCTGTCCCATTCAATGGAACCCCGAATCCGCTCCCTCTTCCAATGCCTCCAAGGCCACTACGCCGGGCTGTCCACCTGGAGCACAGTACGTTACTAGGACTCAACGCACCCCTCTCATCCACTCCGCTCACTCATCACTGGGCAATGGCCACCCTGGGGCCAACGCTACCCTCTCGCTACTGAAAGATCGTTACTGGTGGCCGAACATGGCTAGGGACGTGAGAAGGTTCGTCCAGGGTTGTGAAGAGTGTGCAAAATCCAAGAGTCCTCGCCACCTTCCTGCAGGGAAACTCTTTCCGCTGCCCATCCCCAACAGACCGTGGTCACACCTAGGAGTAGACTTCATCACAGATTTACCAGCCTCTGATGGTAACACTTGCATCCTGGTAGTGGTGGATAGATTCTCCAAGTCCTGCCGTCTGATTCCTCTCAAGCGCCTACCCACAGCTATGGAGTCAGCAGAGCTTATGTTTAACCACGTGTTCAGATATTTTGGTATTTCCGAAGACATTGTTTCTGACCGTGGCCCTCAGTTTATCTCACGGCTCTGGAAGAGCTTCTTCAAACTCCTAGGTGTGACCGTAAGTTTATCGTCTGGTTACCATCCTCAGACCAATGGGCAGACGGAAAGAAAGATTCAAGAAATTGGACGTTTCCTGCGAACCTTCTGCCACGGCCACCAGCACTGTTGGAACCAGTTCATTGGCTGGGCCGAGTACGCTCAGAATTCCCTCCGGCAATCATCTACTGGACTCACTCCCTTCCAGTGCGTACTCGGGTACCAGCCACCCATGTTCCCCTGGGATGGGGAGCCATCGGATGTTCCTGCGGTGGACTACTGGTTCCGAGAGAGCGAGAGGGTCTGGGACGAAGCACACCATCACCTTCAACGAGCTCTACGCAGGCGCAAGATGACAGCAGACCTTCGAAGGTCCGATGCTCCATCATACCAACCTGGACAGAAGGTCTGGCTGTCAACACGTGACATACGATTGCGCCTGCCCTGCAAGAAGCTCGCTCCCAGATTCGTTGGCCCCTTCACCATCCAAAAGCAGATTAACCCGGTCACCTTCCAGCTAAACCTACCTCCACAATACAGAATTCACTCCACATTGCATGTCTCACTCCTCAAACCTTACCATTCTCCTGTTTCTCCCTCCACAGAGCCTGGCTTGATCACGGAAACTCCCCTCCCGCTGATCCAGGAGGATGGAGCCATCTACGAGGTCAGAGCGATCCTGGATTCCCGACGTCGTGGTGGTAAGCTGGACTACCTCGTAGATTGGGAAGGGTATGGTCCTGAGGAAAGATCGTGGATTCCCAGGGACGACATTCTGGATCCGGCTCTCACGGAGGAGTTCCATTCCCAGTTCCCTGATCGTCCAGCACCTAGAGCCAGGGGTAGACCACCACGTCGTCGGGCCCCTTGGCCCTCTGGAGCGGGCCGTGGAGAGGGGGGTAGTGTCACAGATCAGTCAGGCTCCACCACCAATCCGTCACTACAATCTCTATCACCTGAGTTCTGATTCACGTCACCTGCACCTCAACGTGTGCGTGTGCGTGTGCGTGTGCGTGTGTCAGCTCGTCCAACTCAGACCGACGTTTTACTCTTGTGAGTTAGAAGAGCTCAAAAGCAGGACTTAATTTCCCAACTTAGGTACATTTTGTAAACATTTAATTTGAGGTATGAACATCATTGCCCCCAGAATAACGTATGTTATATATAATCACAGTTTTTAACTACCTTCTTTAAAAGAAGAGAGTTATGTGTTTTATAAGTTCAATAAACTTAAATGTTGAATATGAGTTTAAAATGTACGATAAAATATTTGCTTTGCTTTAGTAACATGTTTGTTACTATGACATACATTTTGTTTATTACCATATTCTTTAAATGAAGAGAATGATGTGTTAAATAAATGTTGAATACTTGTTTAAAATTAATGATGAATGATTTGCTTTAGTAACATGGTAGTAACATGCCGTCATATATAATTATATATTTCCATATTCTTTAAAATAGAGATAAGTCTCTCTTTAGCTTGAAATGTTTATGTGCGTGCTTGTTTATATAACTTATCATGATACAAAATTGTATAATGACATAGGTATTACACTGATATGACAATGTGGTTTATGATTAAACTTCTTGAGTCCTCATAATTTAGATCACTTAAAAACAATATTTATTAAAAATGGTTGTATGCTGAATTTTGGAAGGTGTACAGTAAAAAAAATATTTTTGTCTATGGAGTGTCATGGAGTGTCTATGGAGTGTAGTTATACTCCAAATAATTGTCCCACGATCATAACAGCTTTTTACATTATACTAAACGATTTCTATGAAAATATAAAATGCAGAAAGTTTACTGTGATGGGGTGGGTTAAGGGGATGATACTGTATAAAATGCATTAATATAATGGTAATATAAATATTAAAGGTTCTAAATATAATGTAGAAACTCACATTTCTGTGATACAAATACAAATAAACGTGAACTGAACTGAAATATGTATATGGAAATACTCCATAAAACATGCCCGGACATGTTGAGTCCACTATATCCCTTACCATTTGCCTGTTAAAATATTTATTTTAAAAGACGAGAGTAAGACTCTGTCAATTGAATGTGTGTCTGTGTAGCCTACTTGTTTAACCTATGGTGTGGGGGCAAGTGTCCTCTCAGAGAGAGAGAGGGAACATTTTATTGAGCCCATGAGTAAATTACTTATAAAGCACATGAATTATTTATTTATTTTCTAAGATGTAATGTTTTCTGTGATGGTTGTAACATGTATAATTATCTGTAGATAAAAACATCAGGATTCTGTGTAATATCACCGTTTTAGATGACTACGCAAACATGTGTGTGTGTGTGTGTGTGTGTGTGTGAGAGAGAGAGAGAGAAAGAGAGAGGGAACATTTTATTGAGCCCATGAGTAAATTACTTATAAAGCACATGAGTTATTTATTTATTTTCTTAGATGTAAAGTTTTCTGTGATGGGTTGTAACATCTGTAGATAAAAACATCAGGATTCTGTGTAATATCGCCGTTTTAGATGGCTACGCAAACGTGTGTGTGTGTGTGTGTGTGTGTGTGTGTGTGTGTGTGTGAGAGAGAGCTTTTTCCAACTTCTTCCAACTTAAACATCTCATTCAAAGAATGGTCATCCTCGCAAAAGGAGGAAATCTTTTGCTCTTGGAAAATGTAAGGCAATTTATATTTTAACCATTTTATTCGTTAAGCTAAACATTTTTTACCCCTTCTCATTGATAGCCTATTTTATTTAAATTATTTTTATACAATCAACAGAGTATATTGCGGGTACGCATATTGTGATATGTTCTCATGACTTTTTAATATTGCTTGTTCATTATTGTTTTTTTCTCAGGAATCCCATAGAGATAGAGAGGGAGAGGGAGAGGGAGAGGGAGAGGGAGAGAGAGCGCCTTGAAACGCAACCAGACACCACGTGCTCCACAGATGGGAGGGGTCGATCCACACAGATGTTCCCATGAGAATAATTCAAAACGCACCATACAAATCTTCAAAACATTCCTCAACAGATCATTTATGGTTTTAACACCGGCAGGATAACATCCCGGATGACGCCAGAGCTTCACGCTTGCCCGATTTCCGCATCTGAAACTCGTTATGAGATCAAAGGTCACATATGGATATTATTAATATTATTATGAGGTCACAAAGGTCAAAGCAATCAATCAAAGTTGACACAGTGTACTCCTTAATGACTACTCATGTATTCAGCCCAAGCAACCGTGAAAACATGTTAGTTCCCCTTGCTGGGAGGGTCCACTAATGAACGACTGAACTTCAAGTCTTTGAAGTGTTTCAAAGAGTTCACTAAAATCCTTCTTAAGGAGTTCTGACTGGTCTTTCCGAATATCATTCTTCCTCACATGGATGATTATTTGATTTGCAGTCTTGTGCTTCATTAGAATGTTCCGAAGTGCCTTGTTCACATCTGAGATGGTTGCTTGAGGAAAGCAGCATGTAGTTGTTGTCCTGCTACTGATGTTTCTGATAATGAAGTCACCCACTATCAGAGTCCTGGGCTAGGCTGCGCTCTGAGCGGAATGCCGCTCTCTGTTCGACTTTAAGCGCCCGTTAGTAGCGATGTTAGCTGCTGGCTGATACAATCCATGTTAAGTCACATTTGGGGGATTCCTCACCCACATTCATTAACGCTTCAAATCTGTTCTCAAGATGTATAGAGGGTGATAGAATACCAGTGTTTGCAAGCCTTGTCATAGCTGTATCTGGGGTAGAGGATGCTACGGCAGCAATAAGAGATACTTGTGACAATCTGATGGCTCGAGTGCCTTTAGGTCTCTCTCCTTGTTTGTGCCATCGATTAGTCTGTCAATAAGTTTCAGCTTGTTCCTCTACACTTGGTATAAACTGTTGAGATTCACTAGATTCATGGGACTCACCGGCTGTATGCTGAGGGGGTCCATGATGACGATCTGCTGTGTGTTCCACCTGTTTTGGAAGTCCAGCAAGTAACTTTGTTTCAAGAACCGCAATCCTTTGTAGAAGTCTGTGGCAGTTCATGTAGCCAGTAGATTCCACAAGAGGCATTTTCTTTCTCATCTGTTTGAATGTAGGCAGCTGTGTCATTTTGGAATGTAAGCTGCTGGCAGTGGGAGGCAAAGAGTCTTCTTTTTCGTAGTATTATTCCAGTCCCGAAAAGTTTTTAGTTTAGTGTTTTTGCCAAAAATGTGTTGTTTGAGCACTGTGCTGATCTGCTGAAGTTAAAGTCTTAGAAAAATCTGAGAAAACTACATAAACAGGGAGCAAAGCGTGGAGCAGTAAGCAAGATCGTCCGAACAGTAGCGAAGCCGGAAGCAATTTCGTACTTCAATTAAAAAGCCTTGTAATAACTATGCAAAAATCTATGCATTGTTTTCCCTCAAAACATCAAAAAGCACCTGATGGAATTTGAACTTCACATCAAACTGCTTCTGTTTCACACAAATGCCGGCACAGACGTGCATGTTTGACTAGAATCACCCAAAGTCGTGCATCTTCGGAAGCTGAGCTGTGCAGAAAGTTACAAAAAATGCCGTGCACACCGTGACGCGAAATGAGGTCGTGCGCACACAAAGTGAATTTCCACCAACACTGCGATGACGTCATATTTGCCACAAGCACCCAAGTGAATGCATCGAGTATAAATCAGCTTTGAGACGCAAGGACATTTAAACGCCCACAACACCTCCGTAAACAAACGTGAAGAGTTCATCCCAGCTACTTTTTGTTTCTGGAAGAAACTGAGAGGAATAACCCAGAATAGAGTGGGGGAACTATGACGTCAGAACCCGGAAGAGTAATTCGCCGCGGGTTCCTTCGAGATTTTCCTATGGGGTTTTATAATGGGTTTTTTCAATTTATGAGTAAAATAAAGCCTGTGGTAAGCACAACTTGACGATACTTTTACGTTTTGTTCTACAATGTAAACTGCACCCACTCACAGCACAAACGTTCTTATCTAGTTACTTATTAAAAACATACGTTTTCAAAAATGAACATAACTGCTTCAAATTTTTAGTTTTGGGTATGGATATGTGTAATTTACATTGTAGAACAAAACGTAAAAGTATCGTCAAGTTGTATTTACCACAGGCTTTATTTTACTCATAAATTGAAAAACCCCATTATAAAACCCCATAGGAAAATCTCGAAGGAACCCACGGCGAATTACTCTTCCGGGTTCTGACGTCATAGTTCCCCCACTCTATTTACCTCAGAAGAAGAACACAACGCGATGTGTCGCACAGCTTGATCCAGTGGAGGATATCGTTCTAATGAGTAGCCTAAGATTACTTGCATCTGTTGTTTATTGTGTTATTGTGACATAACTTGAACACATTTTACTAGTTAGACATTTCCTAAACTATAATTCCTGACTACATGTATGAAATCAAGTGAAACATTTTGAAATATGTGTCATTTCATTGTCTAAATGTCTCAAAACGCCAGAATGTTTGTTTAATGTTTTATAACATATAACACCACAAGATATAAAAGCAGTACGAGTGTTTACACTATGAATGTTATTAGAGTCTATGAATGTTTGGCACAAAGGTGCATTACTTTTCAAGTCTCAGTGTTCAGATCGATATGTTCAATCATGTGTCCTTGACCTTCACTGTATATATTTTTTTATTATACTGTGTTGTAAATAAAATGCAAATAATACAATAATAATACAAATAAAAATAATTAAAAAACCTGCATTATTTTACTCTCCTCACACTCTTCCTTACCTGCCTCAGTCACTTTCATATTGATGGCCCATTATGGGAGGCCCTTTGTCTCTCAGGTGTGAATCACTAAATATTCATGGCCATTGTCACTCCCTCGCATAAACCTTTCTAACACAAATCATGTCTTATAAAAGGTAAATCAATATATTGTTTTCTGTGGACGAGTGTATTTTGTAGCAAAAACTCTAGTCTACCACATCCAGTTCTCAAAATTCTTGTGAACAAATATTCAGTATGTGTTTTATGGCCTTATTTCAGTGACTTGATTTTTTTTGTTTTTCACTAACCACACATAAACTTGGTTTTCTCAAAAACACAAACATGTACATTCATGCTGCTCGCATATTGTATTGCAGCCCGTGTTGTGCTGAATACAGTGTTATCAGACTTTAGCCATTAATATTTTTTTAAGATATTGAAAAAAACACAAATGTCAGGGCATGTCATAACTTCTCCAGGGCCCCAAAACACCCTCAGACCCCAGAGGGTTAAAAACCCTGTAAGGGGAGACAGCACTATCTAGGCAGGGCTCAAGGAGACTGCTACTTAAAAACCCCATGCAGGGGAGCAATCACAGAGCTAGCACATAGCTATCCTCAGATAGCTACATTTCCAGGAGAGGGCTCACTGCAACTAATTTAAAACACAGCTAGCCTCAGATAGCTGTATTCAAATAAGCCTGTCCTGCCATAACAATGGCTGGAGTATAAACACCCTCAGATGGTCCCCAATCAGTGTCAGTCCTACAGTAGGCTAGTGAAGCACTGCATTGTTGACCAGAAGAGGGCTGGACACAGCTATCCTTGAATAGCATTTCCCTCAGATAAGGCTGAAGAATGCCCAGGCCACAAAAGTGGGCCATCCACTTAAAACCCTGAAAGCGGAGACAGCACAGTCCAGGCAAGGGGCTCAAGGAGACCACTACTTTAAAACCCTAAAAGGGGAGCAGTATCCAAGCTGGAACACAGCTATCCTCAAATATCAGATTCCTAGACAGAGACTTCAGCACTTACTTGAGAGAGCTTGTGCCTAGGGGAACCCAACCTAGTTATAGAAGCCAGACAAGAACATAGCTGCACTCAGACCACTATATTGCAGAGCAAAGTAAGCTTGAGCATAAACATCCACAGACAGCTACACTCCAAGCAGGGGCTGTTCACTTAAAGCCCTGAAGAGGGAGAACAGTCTACTCAGCCCAAACTTAATAAGCAGGATTCAGAGGGACCACCCGTTTAAAAAATACCCAGAAACCTGGGGAGGCCAGTCGCGTAGCTACGGGTGCCCACCCACTTTCATCTATTTATTATAAAATATTAAGCTTGGTCAATTACAGGTCGTTTCTTAGTTTTCCCTCTTCCTATATGTGCATCACGCTTGTCAAAATGATGAATCGTCCGTTTCTGTTAGTCCCACCCACAATGTTATGTTTACGGCATAAAGATATAATAGTAAAATGCGCGCGTTTGTGAAGTTAATTTTGAAAATAGCCGAGTTAAGCAAACATAAATCAGATCAATTCTTTAAAAAGTAAAAGTCTAAGCAATAAATCCGGACCGTCTACAAATGAAACCCGACAGACCACCTGCGGGTGCTGGATTTATCGATCGGAAATTTCTGAACCAAGTATGTTTGAAGCATCATATTAGCATAGGTACAGTGTTTATCCGTTAAAAGATGCGTCCTTTGTGGAAAGAAACACAAACTTTGTGCTAGATCCTTGTCGCCACAACAAACTGCATAATTTGCTGCGGTCCTCGATGTGCGTGAACTGACAGAGACGCTTGATTATAAAATCATCTGCGAAGCCCCGTTGTTTCACACTGACTGAGGTTCACACTGCTTTTTAATAAACTTCCTTTGGTTAACGTTAGTTAATGCATTAGCTAACATTAGAAATACATTTGTTACCGTGTTTATTCATCTTTGTTAACCAGCTCAGGCAAATGTTAACAGATACTACTTTTAATTTTAATAATGTCCTAAATTTTGAAATGAACATTAACATAACAAATTACTAATGTTAATGCATGCTTTAGAAGTACTGTGTAATGAACCTTGGTGCTGTATTTTTTGATGTCAATTTGACATGCTATTTTCATATTGTCACAAATTCTGGCCATGAACTTCTTTTTACTCACCACCAGAGGTCACTCACTCACCACATGGTCTCTTGCACTACACTAACTGTTGCACATCACCTAAGACTACATTTCCCATAATCCATTGCACTGACGACACACAGCTGATTTCACTGATCACTCATCACACACGCTTTATAAGCCTTGGACTTCCTCTCTGTGATCGCCGAGTATTGTATGCGCATATCACTACCCTAGCCGATAGCTACCTTACAGAGCCTTTTGTAGTTTTCATAGTCTTAGTCTTAGTCTTGCCTTGCTTGTTTCGGATTGTGTTTTCCCCTGCCTGGATTATAGCCGTGTACCTGGATTGTCTCTCTTTGCCTTGCCCTGTTGGATACTGTTCGCCGATCGTCGACTCACGCTACCCCTAGGATTACTCTGTGTCTTGCCCGTACCATACCTGTTTGCCGTTGTTTGACCCTGCCTGTTTATTGACTATGCTTATAAATACAAGTCTGCAAATGGATCCGCATGCCTCACGTTTCGTCGGCTCTGTAACACATATGCTACACACTTGGCCCACCCAGTTTTATGTAGGCCCACCTACTTAAACATTTCTGGCTACACTAGTGGGGGAGGCAGCCCACTCCTAAACACATCTGGCTTAACACAGGAAGGAACATTCCCCATAACCACTCTAGGTCACCGAAACGCTCTGGGAGAGAAAGCTTGCAAGCGTCACAGAGCATTCAATATATCCACGCCCAGCGAGGCTCTGCACACTAGGGGTGTGCCTGAACCTTATTCGGAGAGGCACGGATAATGGCTTCAAAAATTAATAACGGATAACAAATAATTCTGCCCTACTATTTGGCCCAGGCACAGTCTGGTGTTTGCTAGATAACAGGTGAGCAAGGGATCAGCGCGATATTTTACACAAATCTCTAAAGTCACCCAAAAATGAGTGTGTGAAGTGAATGAACGTAAACTTTATGAATGAAAAGAGTGCAAATCAAACACCGCATTGCTTGCCTCTCCGTGCATCTCTCAGAAATCAGAGCTTGGCAAGAGTAATATCAACTAAAACAATACAACATACACATTCTACTGTTTGTGTATATTTAAAAGGCAATGATTTAAAACTTATAGGCTACGATATGATACACGAATGAATGGAATAAGCACAGTGTGATCACCAATCAAACAGCCACGTTGCCGTCTCTGCGCATCTCCGTCCCTCAAAAACCAAACCAGCTCTCTGTCAAGAGTAGGCTAATAATCAACTTAGATACACATACATTTTCTACTAGGCCTACATGTTTGCTTCTTTATCTTTTGCTGGTTTGCATGGCACATGCACGTTTGTTAAGTGAAGTAAAAAAAAAAGACTCGCTTAAAGAGTTCTGCGTAATGAAAATGTGCACCTTGAATTAATTCAGTCATGTTCAAATGATCACTAAACGTTTGTCATGAAATCTCTCTACTTGTATGATAAATTTATTTTTAGAAATTATTCATTTTATATTTTAGAAAAATTAATAGGGCAAATAGTCGAAACACAAATACTTTTTCCATACTCTGTTTTCTTTTTTCCATACTTTTCCAGACATGCAAATTACTTAAGTTAAATACTTTTTTAAACTGCGCAGTAACTTGTAAGCCGAAGGAAATCATGCTGTTTTACATAAACCTCTAAAATTACAATGCAGTAACAAATGTGTGAAGTAAATGAATGTAAACTATATGAACGAATTAAGCACAAATACAATAGCAGTTTTGTAGTTGTCTTTTTCCATGCATTTCCTGGAAATTACTTAAATCAATTTCCATATTTCTAAACTGCGTAGGAACCCTTACTGTTTTAATTAGAATATATTTAAATATCTATTTATCAGATCACGAAAGGTCCCTAAGCTGGGACTCGAAACTCTTGTTCCCCGAAGCACAACTGCACTGCATCTCCAAACACTGCCTATACAAGGGTATTGACTCCAACTGTTAGAAGATATTTAAATAAATGTTATAATCATAAAAATAATTATTTTTGTTAAACATGGTATATTTGTTCAGTGATAACTACGAAAAAAAGATGTAGAAATGCTGTAAAACCATAGACAATGGTCTTACAATTAACTGTATGAAGTTCCAGTTTAAGCTCCGCCTACTTCTGATTTTATCCGAATACAGATACAGATATGAATAATTTTGTGATTGTTATAGATAAAAATACTGGCTTCGCTGCACACCCCTACTTCACACACAATAACATGCATATTAGAGAGGCACAGCTGAGCTGAATATAGCTACACCCACGATCTTGCATGCTCGGAGCTAAAAACCAGAGTATGTGAGCGGAGCGCAGTGGGAGGGAAGTGCAGAGTGGAGTGGTGCCATTTTGAATGGAGGGAGGAGCATTTTTTTTTTTTTTTAATTCATGCCAACGGCTCGTAATATAATTGCATATTTAGCAAGAATTCACATGTTAAACATAGCCTATTTAGCTAGCTTGATAGAGATGGATCACTCAAATCAGAAAGAATGTGAAGACTAGGATGACGGCAATGGACATGAGCGAAGTATTTAGTTCTCAAGGAATTAGTTTGTTCCTTTTAGATACTGAATATTTTCAGGTGAAAGCATGATTTAAACAGGTACAACACATTCACATGCAATCGCTCTCTCAATAATGCATTCAAACAAATGTAACCTTACTGTGCTACTTCATCTGTATCCGTTTACGAATGAGACGAAATCTGTAAGAAATGCAGCGATCCGTAGGTAAAATAACTGACAAAATGTACTGTTATTTTCATCACAAACATTTGCACTGCAAAAAGCAGAAATTATACCTTTTAATGCTGACAACCATGTTAGCTTGGCATGAGGTAGGAAAAATGTTTGCACACTAGTGTTCCAATAAGCCACTTTGAAACTCAACTGTTACTTAATTTATTTTTTCTTTTAATATACGTTATGAACAGAAGTGTGGTATTTCAAATATACTGCAATACTTCAGATGTGGAGCGAAGGCGGAGCAGTGTTTCTGATATCAGTGAGTGAGGAGCTCCGCTCACATACTCTGGTGCTCACACTTCATCATTATATCAACATGAGCATTATCCGATTATAGAGGGTATAACCGTTCCAGCTATTTAAACTGGTATTTTTATAAGAGGATAAGGGGGAATCAGTCTTGCAATAATCTTTTGGATAGTGTTAAGAGTCAGGTCAAAATGCAAAAGAAAACAAATAGCAGCAGAAATCTTTTGCCAGCATATATTGAGTCTCTACACAAATACAAAACACAAAATCCCATCACATAAAATGTTCACAATAGATATGGTCAATGTCCAAAATAAAAGTGTGGTTCTATAAAAAGGAAACGTCGACCAAATATGTTGAGAGAAGAAACCATTTGGTAAAGGAGAACAGCCAATGTCTTATCAGAAAGTCTTATCTGTTGAAGGGTAGATTGATGAAATGACAAAATTAAATAGATGTCCTTGTTGGGGTAGGCCAGGAGTCCTTTGAAAAAAGTCCTTGGGCAGCTGCAATACTGCACCCAAACTCCAAAGTTCTGCACTCCACACGGTAGCATAAATTTGCAGGTTAAACAAAATCCTGGTTGAGCAGCAAAACAAATGTTTCTCAAACCAGGACGCCTCTAGAGAAACAGCAGAAGCCATGAGGTGACTCAAACTGAATCTGCCTCAGTCTACTACTTCCTCTTTTATTCAAAAATGGGGATATGCTAACCAACTTTTGTCTACCAGCATCCGCATATTTTGTCTTTCTTCAATTACGTTCTGCTCTCAAAGCGTATGGAGTTCCGTGGACTTTTCCCATTTCCTCTCATCCTATGCGGGACTGGACTGGATCTGCTGGTCGGTCATCTGTTTCCTTAATATATACTAAAATTATTGATTGCATTACAAAACCTCTTTCTATTAAAACTATTTGGAATAGGGAATTATCTGACCTTAATTTATCTGTCGACTGGGAGAGAGTGTGGTCTAATCTCAGTTTAACATCTAAAAATTTGGCTCATCGTCTTATTCACTTGAAAGTCATTCATAGAGCATACACAACTCCTTACAAAAGATTTCAAATGAAACTACAATCAAATTTCAACTGCCATATACAGTGCCCTCCACTAATATTGGCACCCTTGATAAATATGAGCAAAGGCGGCTGTGAAAATAAATCTGCATTGTAGGGGTGCCAATAATTGTGGCCAACATTCATTGGAGAAAAACAGTTATTTCACAATGAGATCCCCCGCCCCACTTTCAATTGTTTTACCTCAATGATAGGTTGGAATTTTGTGAATTTTTTGAGTAAAAGATAAAAGGGATAAACAATGCAGATTTATTTTCACAGCTGCCTTTGCTCATATTTACCAAGGTTGCCAATATTAGTGGAGGACACTGTATGTAATACTGCATCAGCAGGCACTTTTCTTCATATGTTTTGGGAATGTCCTATAGTCATTAGTCTATGGACACATGTAAACCTGGTTTTGTCATCCTTACTGCGAATTGATTGGTCTGTTAACCCAAGTTTCTTAATGATGATTCTGGTCTCTGTATAAGTTTAATGCAAAAGAGAATGTTGTTTGCTGGTTTTGCAGCTGCAAAGAAGACAATAATACAGAACTGGTTTACACCGCACATGTGTGGAAAAATATATTGGATCCGTAGCCTCCCGCAAATAGTGACTTGTGAATGTACAATGGCGTGAGTCGGTGGGGCCATGCCTTCGACCATTGATGCTTGGCAGTGTTTTTTGTTTGTGACTTTTGTGTTTTTGTTGTCCTTCCCTCTCTCCCTCCCTTTTGACTGGACTTTGAGATGTTGAGTATGTGTCTGTTGTTTTGTTTTGTTATATTTTGGATGCTGTGTTGTATTATGTGTGAAAAAAAAAAATGTTGATAACAAAAAAAAAAGAGTAAGCCCTGCTTTGAAGATACAGTGAAATGTTGCCTGCAAGTGGGTTAAATGTTCTTATTCTGTCTTTAACTATACCACAATGTCATCGATGTACACAAAACAACTCTTTCCCTTTACATCCTTCAACACTAATTCCATCAATCGTTGAAACGAAGCAGCAGCATTTCTGAGCCCGAAAGGTAAATGAAGAAATTCAAACAAACCTGATGATGTAACGAAAGCAGTCTTGGGAAAGCTTTCAGGTTCCAGTTCAGCCTGTCAATACCTGCTTTTTAGATCTAAGGTACTCAAAATTGCAGTTCCATGAAGAGACTCGAGGATATCCTGTATTTGCGGCAGAGGATATTCGTCTAGGAGGGTCTTTGAGTTCAGTCCTCTAAAGTCAACACAGAATCTTTGTCCTCCTCCTTTTTTGGGTACAAGGACAATTGGAGCAGCCCAGGGAGATGTTGAGGGCTGAATTATTTTCTTATCAAGCATCACTTTTATCTCTTGATCGATTAAAAGTTGTTTCTCAGGAGATACTCGATAGGCTTTCCAGCGAATGGATATTTCATTAGTGGTTATGATGCGATGTTTGACTACATTGGTGTGGCCTGTCTCGTTGGTGCACACTGTAGGCCAATCTTTCATGAGCTGCTCAAGTCATGACTTTAGTTCCAGAGATGTGTCTGCATTGGTAACTAACTGATGAATAAGTGAGTGGGTCTCAGATGACTCTTCTGGTATGGGTATGGGTAAGGCCAAGTAGAAGGACAATTAAGCATTGGTAGAACAGACAGGGATGAATGAAAATGCTTCTTCTTGGAATCCATTTGTGGCAGACAGGATATACTGAGCCTTATGAAAATCCAAACAAATTTCAGACGACATAAGGAAATTCGTTCCCAAAATTATAGGCAGAGTGGCAGTGCACAGGCAACATCCCTCATTATATATAAGGTCAGTGCAAACTTACTCTGCTGTAACTCACAGTCACATCTCCACAATCCTAAGGCACTTAAAACTTGTCCATTGGCCTGCTGGAAAGTCTGCCCACGACTAGACTCCAACTGTTCCCTGTGCTTCAACTGATTCCAACAAGATTATTGCATTAGAGTTAGTAAAACTCCCTGTGTCAATCATAGTCTGGAAATATCTTCCACGGATCACCAACGGTAGGGTCACCATCTTCAAATTGTTCTGAGCAGGGGTATGAACAGGCTGAATGATACGTGTGGTTGAGGGGTTTGACTTGGTTTGAATGTCTCTGTCAGTTTGGGCTTTTCGTTTCTGTATATCTGCGTTGGCCTGACTCCAATATTTCTTGGCTTCTTCCAGATCTCTTTCGATTTGAGTTCCAATCCTTACCAACTCACCGACTTCCTTGACAGTTCCCCTCAAGAGACTGGCGAGGCATGGGCTGCAGTTTCTTAAAATGGACTGGACAATCTCCTTCTCTGTCATGTCTTTCTTCCACCGTAGACATAGGGCTTGGTAATGGTAGGCGAAATCGCAAATAGACTCCTTAGGGCCTTGCTTCCTCTACAACAACCGTTTAGCAGCTTCTGCTTCATAGTCGTCATTCAAAAAATCTTGAAGGAAAGTTTTCTTGAATTGGCTCCAGGTGAAGATAAATCGGTGTTCTGCCACCCACCAATCCTTAGCTGCTCCCTTCAAAACTGAATTAACCCTTTAAGCTGCCTACAACATCATCCAGCATGACCGCTTTCGCAGTGGGTCAGGAATGGTCTGGGGAGGAATATCCTTGGAGGGTTTCACAGACCTCCACAGGCTAGCCAACAGTACCTTTACTGCTGTTAGGTACTGGGATGAAATCCTCAGAGCCATGGTCAGACCTTACACTGGTGCAGTGGGTCCTGGGTTCCTCCTGTTGCAAGACAATGCCTGGCATCATGTGGCCAGAGTGTAAAAGCAGTTTCTGAATGATGAAGGCATTGATGCCATTGACTGGTCTACATGTTCCCCAGAACTGAATCCATTTGAAAACCCTTTTTTTTAAACATTACAAACTATTTTTTTTTTTAATATTTGAAACATTATGTATCATAGCATCCAAAGCTGTTAATTAGCACCACAGACTGTACGAGAGCTAACTGATGCCCTGATTAAGGTCTGGGAGGAGATCCCCCAGGACACCATCTGCCATCTAATCAAAAGCATGCCTAGATGTTGTCAGGAGTGCATACATGCATGTGGCGGCTAAACACATTACTGACTTCCATTATGAGTTACTTTGATTAAATTAATGCATGTTCGATCAGCCTGTAATTTCAATTTTGTCTTTTGATTTTTGGTATGATTTTGAATCCAGCCCTCAGTGGGTTAATGATTTTGGTTTCCATTGACCATTGTCATGTAATAGTTTTATTTATTTTACTTTATTTTGCACAATGTACATGTCACAAGTCTTGGTGCTGTAAGGAGCACACGGCAAAGAAGTAGAAAACAAAAGGTCTTTTTAATATATCCACAGGGGAAAACACTGGAGAAACAGGGAATACCGCAGCACAACCAACATCTAAAATAATCAATACAGGACAAAGGAACTCAGGGGAACACAGGGCTTAAATGAACGGAGACAAAAGAGATCATTAATAAACACAGGTGGAAACTAATGAACTAATCAGAACACAGGAAAACTAGGTCACAGACCGGCAGAACAGAAAACACAAATGAACACTGACTAGACATGTTACAGTACACTGCTTGGCCAAAAAAGTTGCTGTCTGGATTTAAATAAGCAAATACATAAGATTTTGGGATTGAATCATTATAGCAGTATTTATTATGCTTCTGGCATGTTGTATGTTTCACAACAATTCTTTTAATCCTAACTGATGCATTCTATTTTAGATTTGTATTTCTCAAACAACCACGTTGGAAGACAAACTCATGTCCATATTCCAGGATGATAATGCCAAAATTCATCAGGCTCAAATTGTGAAAGATTGGCCACCACAGAGTCCTGACCATAAAGGGGTCATGAACTGAGAAATCAAAGTTCCCTTGATCTTCTGACATATAAGAGGTCCTTTTACTATAAAAACATCCTGTAAGTTCCAGAGCTCAAAACATTCTCATAAGTCTAAAATCAGCCTATATTGAAGCCGACCTGCCAAAACAACAGGTTGTGGAATGTGCCACTTTATGAAGTAATAGTGTGGCTAAACACCGGGTCCACAGAAGAAAAGTATGCATACGTATGAATTAGCCTAATTGAGATCTATTTTAGCCTTCAATATGAAAACATTGTTTCTGTTCTTGCATTTGGACACAGATAAATCATCACTGAACGGCATAAGAACAGCTTTTTCCCTCAGGCTATATTCCACCTGAACAATACATAGCTTAACATCTCAGGACTGTACAGCTGTACATAACTTCTCAGAACTTTTCATCTGTAAAATAGCACATTCATAATTCTTTCTATTTTCTCTATATTTTGTACATAACCTCCTAAAACATTTGCACATTCATATATCAGTTATATATCAACTCATGATTATCTGTGCATTAGTTAAGCATGAATTAATGCATATTATTGCCACCGTATTATAAAGTGTTACCCCTACAGGGAACACAGCCTTACACTGTGCTCTTACACTGTAACCCATGCTATAAGAAGCCACTTTTCTGGATTTTACACTGCAAAACATTAACCACTGAATCAAGATGACAAAGGCAATATTTTCTGCAGAAATGCGGTACTTTTCACTTTTTTATTCAAATGAGGCTGAGCTCTCAAAATAAATGAGTTCCAAGAAAACAGCATTATGCCACATATACACACACACATACATGCAAACTGAGAAAGGAGAATCTTACTGAGCTGTAGAGGAAGCCCTCCGCATTCATGCCGATGTAGAAACCTGCTTTGACTCCCTGAATGGCCACCACCCTTAAGCCAACGGGGATGAGATTGAAAAGAGCTAGGGAAAACAAAGAGTAAACATTACAAAACAATAGGTTTGGCACTGCTTGAACCACACTGGGAAAAGTGATACATTTTTAACTAACCTAGCATTTCTGATAGAAACTATGGGATCTATAAAATGTGTTAATTGGGTTACTGAGTAATGGTGAAGGTAAACGGTATGGATGAGAGTGGGGTAATCTGTGTAATGTTTTACCTAGGCTGTCGTCTAATCAAGGAGAAAATAGATAAAGGTAATATCTATAATTATACATTAATGCATCCATATTAATGTGTCTACAACATACAGTTAGGTCCATATATATTTGTACACAGGCACATTTTTTATTATTTTAGCTGTTGACAAACATTTTCAGGTTACAATTATATAATGAATATGGACTTTATGTGCACACTCTGAGCTTTAATTTGAGTGTACTCTCAAAGTTGAAGGAATTACAGCTCTTTAATATGTACCTGCCCCCTTTTCAAGGGACCATAAGTAATTGGACAATTGACTCAAAACTTCTTTCATTAACAGGCGTGGGCCATTCCTTCATTATTTCTACATCATTTAAGCAGGTAAAAATTCTGGAGTTGATTGTCTGGAGTGTACCATTTGCATTTGGAAGCTGTTGTTGTGAACCCAAATCATGCTGTCAAAGGAGCTCTCCATGCAAGTGAAACAGAAAATTGTTAGGCTTCAAAATCAAAACAAATCCATCAGGGAGATAGCAGGAACATTAGGAGTGGTCAAATCAACAGTTTGGTACATTCTGAGAAAAAAAGAACACACTGGTGTAAAGAATTTAATCTTTTTTACATTGTTTAATTTAGCTCTTTTGTTTAAGCTTTTAGCTTTAGGGAATCTTACGATTTGATATTGATATGATCAATTGGTATTAATCAAAACGTCCATTGAAATTTAACAATCGTCCAGCGAGTTGTTAGATTTCAGTATATCTGATAAATTCTGTTTATTCTCGTGGCCACGATATAATAATACAGAATTATTTAAATAACCGTATGACAGTTATTAGCTTAGGTAACGTGATCTGAGCCAAGTTTGATTTGAATATTACACACAGAACACAGAACACTTCTCTATAAATCAAACAAGAGTTTATTTGCTATCTTACTACAATACATGAACTAATCTAAATAACATAAAACAAAATACATACATACACACACGCACAGGCAATGAATTTAATTGAGAATGATTACAATCTAGCACTGTTCTATTTCCACACGATTTTACTCGTGTCGATCATCAAATGGAGAACTCTCTTAATTTTACTTTAGAGATAGATGCCCCACGATTCAGCAGAATAAAGGTTGTTTGATACCTTGCTTTTAAGTTGAAATGACGCTGATCTGTCTTTCGTTTCCCGGATGTTGGAAACCCCGCGTGCCGTTGTCGCGTGGCGTCACTCTGGGGATGTCCTTTTGTTGTTGCTTATTTGCTCGGTGTTGTTTAATGCTTCAAGGAAGTCTGTTTCGATTTCTTATGGCTTTAGATGTTGAAGTTCCTTTCGCGTAGCTTCAGACTTTCTTCAGAGATTTAACTAGATGTTGGTTCAATGTTCAAACTCGGCCAGGTGTTAAAGGCTGCGAGCTTTTGTTGGTGTAGCTCCGAGTTTCAAAGAAGCGTGCGATTTCCAAGCAGAGCAGAGAGAGAGAGAGAGAGAGCAGCTGGGAGTCAGTTTTAGGCCGGAAATTTCGGCCCCTCCCACTCGATGCTCTTCCAATGAAATAGGTCTTGAAGGGCGGAGGTCCGCCTACACAAGGTTTCTTCCTGTGCATACATTATCTGCCTATTTACGTTGTCACATGAAGAAAATATCTTTTAACACGTTCTAATCACACATTATTATACTCAATATTAACTTCCCATGCACACCAGATTCTTGCATTTGTCCTGACCGTTAATATGAAACCAAACATAAGGTATTCGACATACATTAACAGCTCTCATGCTAAAACTAACTCAAAAGGGTTCTATTTAAAGATTAGAAATAACACATCGTGCATATGATGCTATAAGTGTAGTACTCACTTTACAGGAGAAAATTATACCTCAAAAGATTATAAAAACATGACACAGCAAGCTTATAAATGACATAAAATACACATTGATATATTTTGTAAAATATATTGTATATATTGCTTTTGATAACAGCAACAGGTATTAATTGTCTTTTGGAACACTTTATAAAAGTTTGAGTCTTTGTTCGGTTAAAGAAATGAAAGGCACATATCCTTGCAATGTCCTGGGAGGACGGGAGGTCGTAAAGTCACTTTGGGTCATGAGAATGTCACGTTTGTGGGGATCTGGTCTTTCTTAGCTTGGACGTCTGTCGTAAAACGTCTTTCTTGTTGATAAAAATCATTGAATTATGCGTTAACGATCAGAGGATCCATAAAGTTTGTCGTTTTGACCATTGCCAGATGTTTACCTCAAAGCTCTCCTATTTTGAGAGGTTTCTTTACGATGATAACCCAAAGGCATGGTAGGAAATTGGCCAGCCAGTTGGGTGAGGTGCTCTTCCTCTGTCAATTTTATGACTTGCAGATAGAGACGAAAGTTTCTTTAAGCCTGAGGAATTTTGTGGTTGCACTTAGTGTGTGTGTGTGTGTGTGTGTGTGTGTCTTTCCTCCACACAGGTCCTACACTGGTGAGCTCAGCAACATAAAAAGGCCTGAATTTCCATGGAGGACAACAGTGGTGGATAATCAGATGATCCTCTCCAAGGTAAAGAAAATCCGTTTCACAACATCCAGCCAAGTGAAGAACACTCTCCAGGTAGGTGTGTCACTGTTAAAGTCTACAATCAAGAGAAGACTTCACAAGAGGAAATATAGAAGGTTCACCACAAGGTCCAAACAAGGTCAGATTTGACTTTGCCAAAAAAACATCTAAAAAAGCCAGACCACTTCTGGAAAAGCATTCTTTTGAAAGGCTGAAATTAAGATCAACCTGTACCAGAATGACAGGAAGAAAAAAGTATGGAGAAGGCTTGGAACAGCTCATGATCCAAAGCATACAACATCATCTGTGAAACATGGTGGAGCAGTGTGATGGCATGAGCATGCATGGCTTCCAGTGGCACTGGGTTACTGGTGTTTATTGATGACGTGACAGAGGACGGAAGCAGCCGGATGAATTCTGAAGTGTACGTAGATATATTCTCTGCCCTGAGTTGGCCAAATGCAGCAAAGTTGATTGGACAGCACTTCATAGTACAAATGTAGGATGACCCAAAAAAATACAGCAAAAGCAACCCAGGAGTTTTTGAAGGTAAAAAGTGGATTATTCTAAAATGGCCATGTCAATCTCCTGATCTCAACCCGATTGAGCATGCATTTCACTTGCTGAAGACAAAACTAAAGGCTGAAAGACCCACAAACAAACAACAACTGAAGTCAGCTGCAGTAAAGGCCTGGCAAAGCATCACAAAGGAGGAAACCCAGTCTCTGGGGAGGTCCATGATTTCCACTCTTAAGGCAGTCATTGCCTGCAAAAGATTTCCAATAAAACATTAAAAATAAACATTTTATTTATGATTATATTTATTTTTCCAATTACATTTGAGCCCCTGAAAATGGGGGGACTGTGTATAAAAATGGTTGTAATTCCTAAGCATTTTATGTTATATTTTTGCTCAACCCCTTAAATTATAGCTTAAAATCTGCACTTCATTTTCATCTTGTTTGTTTTATTTTAATTCTATTCTGGTGGCATACAGAGTCCAAATTAATATGGACCTATAGCATTGAAATATGACTTCTACAAAAGTGGTCCAACAAGTTTGTCCAACAAGTAATGTCAAGAGGTAAGATGAACGATTTGCAATTCAAACAAAAATACACTATTCAATTTCGAAGTCTTACTGTAGTCAAATTTGTCTGAACCATAAACTACCTAGGACAATGTTTAATATTCAGAATATTTAAATCCATTAAAACCTTGTTCAACCATTTTTTTTTTTCACTTGATTGAATCTTGATAGGGAAAAAAGTTAACATAATCAAGCTTGATTGGACTGGACAAACCAAAATATTATCACACATTCAGTTTGCCTTTGTGATGATGAGGTACTGTAGCTTCTTCAACACATAACCTTGTGGGGAAAAAAAACAAACCCTTGATCATTTTCATTGAATTATGAGTTGGTTTTTGTCTGCACTCTCTAAGATTTTTCATAGAAATTTGGCATTTTGGCAGACCACTTGTCAGGGTTCTGTTGTGTGAATCATGTGTTCCCGCCTCTTGTGTCCATATTTGGTTTGTTTCCTGTCCTTGTTTCATGTCATTATGAGTTAATTTGTGTCCAGCTGTGTGTATGTGATTTATGTGTTAATTACCCTGTGTATATTAGTCCTGTCTTTTGAGTTTGATTTCGTCTGGTCTACTCGTTACTTCCCGGTGTCTCCTGTCTCTTTGTCCTGCCTTGTCCTGCCTTGATGTCCTCATTAAATATTATTATTTGTGTTTATATCCTCGTCTGCATTTCCTGTTCCTCCCTCGTGTGTGCACCGTGACACCACTGTAATAGCATTTCCAACATTTGGATGCACAACTGGTTGAATCACTGGCACAGCTTAGAAGCCAAGAATCATCTTACACAATTACCTTCAAGCAACCATTTTGGGAAAATTCATGGGTAATCCATGCTTAGACTTTGGTTTACATAGCTGGCATAGGTATACATAGACATGCAACTCAATTTACTGCTCAAGTAAGATAAGACAAGAAATGTGCATTATCCTACAACCCCAAATCAGAAAAAGTTGGGACAGTATGGAAAACGCAAATAAAAAAAGAAAGTAGTGATTTCTAAATTTACTTTGACTTGTATTTCATTGCAGACAATATGAACACAAAATATTTCATGTTTTGTCTGGTCAACTTCATGTCATTTGTAAATATACAGCCTTTCCTGTCATTCAGACCTGCAACACATTCCAAAAAAAGTTGGGACAGGAGGAATTTAGGGCTAGTAACGAGGTAAATTGGTTAAATAATGATGTGATTTGAAACAGTTGATGTCAACAGGTGATTGTAATTATGATTTGGTACAAAAGCAGCATCCAAGAAAGGTCTAGTCCTTTAGGAGCAAAGATGGGCCGAGGATCGCCAGTTTGCCAACAAATACGTGAGAAAATTATTGAAATGTTTAAAAACAATGTTCCTCAAAGAAAGATAGGAAGAGATTTGGATATTTCACCTTCAACAGTGCATAACATAATTAAAAGATTCAAGGAATCTGGAGGAATTTCAGTGCGTAAAGGACAAGGGCGCAAGCCTAAGCTGAACAACCGTGATCTCCAATCCCTCAGGCGGCACTGCATCAAGAATCGTCATTCATCTATAAGCGATATCACCACATGGGCTCAGGACTACTTTGGCAAACCTTTGTCAAGTACCACAATACGTAGTTACATCCACAAATGCCATTTAAAACTGTACTGTTCCAAAAGGAAGCCCTATGTTAACAGTGTCCAGAAGCGCCGTCGACTTCTCTGGGCTCGGAGGCATCTGGGATGGACCATCACACAGTGGAAACGTGTACTGTGGTCGGATGAATCAGTATTTCAGGTATTTTTTGGGAGGAATGGACGCCGTGTGCTCCGGACCAAAGAAGAAAAGGATCATCCAGACTGTTACCAGCAACAAGTCCAAAAGCCAGGGTCTGTCATGGTATGGGGTTGTGTCAGTGCCCTTGGCAAAGGTAACTTGCACTTCTGTGATGGCACCATTAATGCTGAAAAGTACATAGAGATTTTGGAGCACAATATGCTGCCTTCAAGAAGACATCTTTTCCAGGGACGTCCATGCATATTTCAACAAGACAATGCAAAACCACATTCTGCACACATTACAAAGTCCTGGCTGCAGAGGAAGAGGGTACGGGTACTTGACTGGCCTGCCTGCAGTCACGACCTGTCTCCAATAGAGAATGTGTGGCGCATTTTGAAGCGCAAAATGCGACAACGAAGACCCCGTACTGTTGCCCACCTTAAGACTTGTTTGCAGGAAGAATGAGACAAAATTACACCTGAAACACTTCATCACTTGGTGTCTTCAGTCCCTAAACGTCTTTTAAGTGTTGTGAAAAGGAATGGCAACATTACAAAGTGGTAAATGCTTTACTGTCCCAACTTTTTTTTGGAATGTGTTGCAGGTCTGAATGACAGGAAAGGATGTATATTTACAAATTACATGAAGTTGACCGGACAAAACATGAAATATTTTGTGTTCATATTGTCTGCAATGAAATACAAGTCAAAGTAAATTTAGAAATCACTACTTTCTTTTTTTATTTGCGTTTTCCATACTGTCCCAACTTTTTCTGATTTGGGGTTGTACATATATAACCCACACATGTGACTATCATGTTCTAACCACTTATTGTGTATGTCTTTTTAATAACTATTGAATAGCTTAAGGCTTTATATTCATGTTTGGTATGTATGTGTGTGACAATTCTAGCTTGAAACGCTTCTTTCAATTAATTATTTGTCAAATGTATCATATTCTGGTTATAGAAATCACATCCAAAAGTATACTTTGCAAAAGCATGTAAAGTTTGGACCATGTGACTGACAAGATAGCATGTCGATTTTTGGATTGGTAGGAGAAACAGAGCAACACCCCGAGCTAAGATAATATCTAATTGGTCAACACACCAGTTGGGATGTGTCCAAAAGCCGAGTTTAAAAACTCAGGACACCATCAAACTCTCTCTCTTCGCTTTTTAGCTTTTTGCTCTCTTCTAGCTTTTTAGCCATGCTTTTTGTCATCACTTTCTGCGTTCTTTGAGCGCCATTCTAGCATGCTTCGGCCTGCACACCAGCTGCTAACACCACGATGAGAAGAAAAACCACATAGTCTTGTTACATCCTTTCTTTCTTTTACTTTAGTTTCTTTTCCGTTGTGAGTTTTGTGTTCTCAGTTAAAGTTTTGCCACCATGCCTTGTCTCAGAGTTCAACTCGAGTCTGTGACCGCCTCAAAACTTCTACCAGCCACAACTCCGCATCTTCAGCCAACGCCCAACCATTGGCTTCCCAAGACATCACTACAACGACCACTGAACTGTCAGCCAATCAGCAACCTTGGGAAACCCCCTTTCTGCAAAGATTACAACAAAAGGGAATCCCTTAACACAAAGGCAATGCAAGCAAGTAACCTCCAGATTTGAGCTGAGCTGGTGTATTTAATATAAATTTTAGCCTCATTGAAAACTCAATGCAAGGGTTGAATAGGTGATTGGTGGTTGTTCAGGTCTAGGCAATAGCACATATTGCTATAAACTTGGGATTTCACATTTTCATTCTCTTAAACTCATTCTTTCCTCACTTTCTCTCTTCCTGCAACTTGTATGAATGTGTGAATGCGTGTGTTCGTGTGTTAGATTAGTTTACATGTCTTAGGTTTATCCAATAAAGTCTTATTTATATTGAAAAGAGAAGTATCTTGTGTTTTGTGCTTACAAGTTAATGTCTTAAACTGCCAATCTTGTTACTGTGCTATTTAATAGTGTTTTCACTATATTTTGGATTTTAATATCCAGTGCAGAGTTGATGTTATACGGCTCGTTCAGTGAATCGCTGCCGGCTCAGTGATCAGCCGTAAAATAGTGAGTTTGTTCAAATTCCCTATAAAATCATAAATGATTCCCTTTGAGCTAAATTGACCTGTTTACCTTACAATCCATACATATTAGGGGTGGCACGATACATGTATTCGTACCGAACCGTCACATTACGGACCTATCGGTTTGGTGCATGAGGCCTTACAACGAATACAGGCAATTCACCCTCAATCCAGAAGGGGGCACCACAGTAATGCAATGCTCTTTGATAACTGCCAGCAGAAGAACAGCGAATGCCGTGAGTTGCGCACTTGAAAACAAAGCCACCTAGACAGTGAACATGTGCTGATTCTGAATGCGTCTCTCACATAGACTGACAAAGGAGTATACTTTAAAGGCTTGCGCACTCAACTGTTTGCGAAATGGAGCTTTGTGCTCGTGTATCCTACCTCTCTCATTCGGCACAAATCCAAATATTCTGTAATATTTCCATATTTGCGATGTAACGTATCTGAATGCAAAACTATTATTTATTATGTAAATTATAGGCTTTGTACTTCAGTCCAGCGGTGACACAGGTGGGCGCGCTGATGTTTGGTTCACTGTATTCTATTTTGATAAAGTACCAACTGTTCTGTCAAATTAGCAATGCTGGAACTGATGTGTTTTGTGTGTGTGTGTGTGTGTGTGTGTGTGTGTGTACCGGCACAATCAATTCAACTGTTTCCTTATACCAGCAGAATCAACTTTAAACACTTATTGTCTTATTAATAATGCATCACTGTATAAAGGTCTGCTTTTATTTGTGTACACTCACAATGAAAACAAAATAAAGAAAACATATAGGATGTCGCTTTCTGCCATTTGAGTTTCCTTTCTGTGAACAAATGAAGCTTCACAAAACTTAACTGAAACCTATAGGCTACGTTTCGCGTCGTACTGTTTTTTTCCCCTTGTTTATCTGTAAACTAAATCAAATATATTTCAAGAATTTATTCCTTTTATGTATATATATGTACTGCAGATTATATATATATATATAACATAATGTAATAATATTTAGTATTTTCACATCTAGGTGGAAAAAAATAGTAATTTGTACAACTGTCTGTTCAAAATAAATGAAAAGAAACCGAGCGTAGTAGATTTATTTTTTCCTGTTGTACCGAAATCGTATCTAACTGTGACCCTCGAACCAAGGTACGTACCTAACCGTGACATCTTTGTACTGTGCCACCCCTAATACATATATATATATATATATATATATATATATATATGTATGTATATATATATATATGTATGTATATGTATATATTTATATATATGGATTCAAATCTAAGGTTGACAGTTTAACAGCTGAGCCCAAGCCTCCGTTACTAATTTGAAAATGTCACTTTAGAACTAGTAATGAAGAAACGTTGAGTTCCTTCATTAAATGCTTATCGTATTACTGTATTAAAAGTAGTTTATTATGTGTAGTAGAGTATTATGAGAGAGAGATTGACAGAGAGTGATTACCTGCATCTGATTCAGCATTCATTCTTCAGCTCATTCTCATATTCACAATAAAACAATAGTTTGAATGTTCGCTGAAGAAACCAATAGGCTCTTCGTCGTATTTCCATTGACAGCGCTGCATGCAGACAGTGCATTTGTTGGTTGTGTCTTACAAGATGTAGTTAAACATAAAAATAACTTCCATTTAAGTCTAAGTATTTACTGCTGACTCTTGTCGCCATCTAATGGCGGAACAATGTAACTAAAATCACCATCACGAACACACACTGTTTCCTAATACTAAATACTACAAACCCGATTCCAAAAAAGTTGTGACACTGTACAAATTGTGAATAAAAAAGGAATGCAATAATTTACAAATCTCATAAACTTATATTTTATTCACAATAGAATATAGATAACATATCAAATGTTGAAAGTGAGACATTTTGAAATGTCATGCCAAATATTGGCTCATTTTGGATTTCATGAGAGCTACACATTCCAAAAAAGTTGGGACAGGTAGCAATAAGAGGCCGGAAAAGTTAAATGTACATATAAGGAACAGCTGGAGGACCAATTTGCAACTTATTAGGTCAATTGGCAACATGATTGGGTATAAAAAGAGCCTCTCAGAGTGGCAGTGTCTCTCAGAAGTCAAGATGGGAAGAGGATCACCAATTCCCCCAATGCTGCAGCGAAAAATAGTGGAGCAATATCAGAAAGGAGTTTCTCAGAGAAAAATTGCAAAGAGTTTGAAGTTATCATCATCTACAGTGCATAATATCATCCAAAGATTCAGAGAATCTGGAACAATCTCTGTGCGTAAGGGTCAAGGCCGGAAAACCATACTGGATGCCCGTGATCTTCGGGCCCTTAGACGGCACTGCATCACATACAGGAATGCTACTGTAATGGAAATCACAACATGGGCTCAGGAATACTTCCAGAAAACATTGTCGGTGAACACAATCCACCGTGCCATTCGCCGTTGCCGGCTAAAACTCTATAGGTCAAAAATGAAGCCATATCTAAACATGATCCAGAAGCGCAGGCGTTTTCTCTGGGCCAAGGCTCATTTAAAATGGACTGTGGCAAAGTGGAAAACTGTTCTGTGGTCAGACGAATCAAAATTTGAAGTTCTTTTTGGAAAACTGGGACGCCATGTCATCCGGACTAAAGAGGACAAGGACAACCCAAGTTGTTATCAGCGCTCAGTTCAGAAGCCTGCATCTCTGATGGTATGGGGTTGCATGAGTGCGTGTGGCATGGGCAGCTTACACATCTGGAAAGGCACCATCAATGCTGAAAGGTATATCCAAGTTCTAGAACAACATATGCTCCCATCCAGACGTCGTCTCTTTCAGGGAAGACCTTGCATTTTCCAACATGACAATGCCAGACCACATACTGCATCAATTACAACATCATGGCTGCATAGAAGGAGGATCCGTATGGGATTAACTTTGTGCCAATTAAAATGAATGTAATTTTTCAAGAAACGTATGAAAATATAAATTGAAACGGAATAAGATGTCTTTGAAACTGAAAAAAGAAATAATTGCATGCAAAATGTTTGACTTCGTTTTTAATACACTGCATGTTTTGCAATGGTTTTCTCCTCTTTCATTCGTTGATCTGCACTTACAAATACGCTTCCAGAGTTTTCATTTATGCTTCTAAAGTTTTCGTTTACGATTCTGAAGTTTTCATTCGCCCTTCTGGCACAAATCTCTCGTAGGGGCGGGGCTAGCAGCGGTGTGTTCTCATTGGCTACTGAGTTTTTGATTGACAGCATCTTGACCTGGAAGCGAAGACGTCAGTGTTGTGCCTCCAGTGTGGATCTGAGCGTCTCTTAGCGGCTTCCTATTTAATTTTAATTATATAAAGTTAGGAGTTTTGTTTTTGAATTCAATCTGTATTTATCTGTTGCTACTACTCTGTCAACATAAGCTTTTAGGAGCGCGAGAGAAAAAGAAGATCATATTGAGGGTTAATTATTAAAGTACTGTATATAATACTGGAAATATTGTATAATGGCCAATGTTCTCGTGGGATATTTGTTTATTGCTCATGATTCTTTTGCATTGTAGGGTCTAATTAGGTTGAGCTGTTACATTTGAAAGATAATACTATCATATATATGTGTGATATATTCAGACATCAAGAAAGTCTCACTCAACCTGACAATCAAGCTCATTTTATTACATATTCCACACAAAAGAATGTTCTTGCTGCCAATTGTTTTTATCATGCTGATAATTTTGTTTAGTTATTTTATTTAGTTAACATTATCATCTAACATTTAAAATTGGAAATACATTTTTAACAATCATCAACTCTTTCAAGTGTGACTTTTATAAACCTGTTGAATGAATGTAAATGAAATATGAAATAATTCAAATAAATTTACATTCTTTATTGTCACTATAGCATATACACAAGTATCAAAGTGAAAGACTTGGATGCAGTTATGTTGTAATTATGTTGCAATTATGACAGGAAAGACCAGAATCCACGAAACACTAACTGCATAGTATACATGTAATGCACTGTATTCTCATAATTTACATTATTACACAAAATGCACAAGAACATAGTATACAGAATATGTTTAAAATTCATTATATGTTTTAAACACTGCAATGATCCTTTCAACAGTTCCTGTTACAGTATAAGCTACAAAACAGTGAATGAGTATGTTATAATGGAGTGCAATATCAGTCTTTATGGGGATAGTCCATCCAAAAAAATGAAAATTCTCTAATTATTTACTCACCTTTATGCCATTCCAGATGTTTATGACGTTCTTTCTTGACATAAACACGAAGATTTTTAAGAAAATAATCCATCTCTGAGAATCCAAATGACACAAGTGGATTGTAACCCATGCACGTATGACAGCTGAACGGAAGCGATTGTTAATAGTCAAAAGTTTAAATTATTAGTGTTTTTCTTATCTGTTGTTTTACTTTTTAACCACTAAGTTCAGATGGATTACTGTCACAGTCACTGTGTGTGGTTTTTAAGCATCTTTAGGACTCACAAAGATGGATTATTTGCCTAAAAAATTTAATTTGTGTTTACCTGTAGAAAGAAAGTAATATGCATTTGAGACAGCATGAGGGTGAGTAAAAGATGAGAGAAGTTTTATTTTTGGGTGAACTATCCCCTTAACAATCATATGCTGTTGGTATGCTAATTCAAGATCAGCATAGACTAATAAGAATAAAGTGCAACCTCTTGTGTACGTGTGAACTGTGTTTGTTTTAATCTAGAGCTCCAAAGAAATTAAAATATTTGCATAATATCAGGTGTCTGAAGATCAAGATCCCAGTCGTTCAAAGGTGATGTGTCTGAACAAAATAAGATTCTTGTCTGATGAGGGCAATGGATCTCTGGTACTACCACTGCATCCTCTGGGTCAGCATCAGAAGTTTGTTTATGGAAAAGTTGCTCCACTCCCTGGAAATTGAGAAAGATGCATTATAGTCTAACAATACCAGCTGCTTTGAACTCCCATGACACATTTCAAACTTAAAATATTTCAAACAAATAAATACACAATATAATTATTTAATTTGATATATATTAGTAATTTTAACTTAGTAATAAATACATCACAATTATGCACCATTTATCATCTGTAATACCGTTGTGTAACCATTAGATGGCTGTATAGCCCTATATATCCATGACTGTGTATAGTGGCTGGAAACTGATTTCAGTCATAATTATTTGTATGTATAAGGTTTTGCATTTGGATATATATTTAGGCAATATTAAAAACTATAATTTTTGTCAAAGTTTGTTTTGAGTAAGATCCCCCCCCCAAAAAAATGTTCATCTGAAGTGACCATTTTTTGCATTATTATTAGTCAAATCTGGACACAGAAAAAGCATGGTTAAAAAGGCTTTACATTGCCAAAGTTGACAGCGCAGTGATTGACAGTGCACTTGTAAAATATCATCAGTCATTGTCAGATACAGTACATTTAGTACTGTACATTATGCTATGTGCTGGGGGGAAATATGAACTAATCGAAGCAAATATTATCTAATTGAAGGCTATAACTGTATGTAGATAACCAGGTCCAGTAATGATTGGGCTAAATCAAGACAACTTACCGTGAGTATCCTGATAACGACGATGATTGATGATGATGATGGTATCATTCGCTGTGCTATTCCTAAGAAATCATCTCAACAATGTAGTGTAGCAGCAGAACAATACTGATAAAATAATAATAATAAAAATATTTATATATTATTTTATATCATTAAAATGAAATAGGAAGCCGCTAAGAGACGCTCAGATCCACACTGACACAACGACACTGACGTCTTCACTTCCAGGTCAAGAAGCTGTCAATAAAAAACTCAGTAGCCAATGAGAACACACCGCTGCTAGCCCCGCCCCCACGAGAGATTTGTGCCAGAAGGGCGAACGAAAACTTCAGAATCGTAAACGAAAACTTTAGAAGCGTAAATGAAAACTCTGGAAGCGTATTTGTAAGTACAGATCAACGAATGAAAGAGGAGAAAACCATTGCAAAACATGCAGTGTATTAAAAACGAAGTCAAACATTTTGCATGCAATTATTTCTTTTTTCAGTTTCAAAGACATTTTATTCCGTTTCAATTTATATTTTCATACTTTTCTTGAAAAATTACATTCATTTTAATTGGCACAAAGTTAATCCCATAGATCCGGGTACTGAAATGGCCAGCCTGCAGTCCAGATCTTTCACCCATAGAAAACATTTGGCGCATCATAAAGAGGAAGATGCGACAAAGAAGACCTAAGACAGTTGAGCAACTAGAAGCCTGTATTAGACAAGAATGGGACAACATTCCTATTCCTAAACTTGAGCAACTTGTCTCCTCAGTCCCCAGACGTTTGCAGACTGTTATAAAAAGAAGAGCGGATGCCACACAGTGGTAAACATGGCCTTGTCCCAACTTTTTTGAGATGTGTTGATGCCATGAAATTTAAAATCCAACTTATTTTTCCCTTAAAATGATACATTTTCTCAGTTTAAACATTTGATATGTCATCTATGTTGTATTCTGAATAAAATATTGAAATTTGAAACTTCCACATCATTGCATTCTGTTTTTATTCACAATTTGTACAGTGTCCCAACTTTTTTGGAATCGTGTTTGTATTATTTATATAAAATATTATCTATTTAATAATAATATTTAATAAACAACAACAACTGTCATCATAAAAGTTGCTAGGTAATTCAGTCAAAAGTACAAAGACAGCGCTCTGATATACAGCATTGAAGGTATAAAATATAACGTGATGAGATTTTGCCCTCAGCCAAAACTATTTGCTCTGGAACAAATAATAGATTATTGAGACCAAAGACTGCCTGTTAGATTTACACAAAACAAATTATATCTCATGTTTAACCACTACAGAGACATCCGAGCCAGCGGCAAATTTCAGAAGATCTGGCCGAGGTGAGGCTGCTCTCTGTGCGTTTATTAGCACTGAACAGCCGCTGAAACCCTGGAGCTCACATCTCGTATGGTTCTGTTCTGGGCAAGAACTCCCTGCGCATCTATGCAGTCTAGCATGGATAAGAGCAGGGAGAGCAGCAATAATCCCCTAGTGTAAACAGAACAGAACCAACATAAATGTATTGCAGATATCATTAAGGTTCAGTAATTTAATGTAACATTTCAGAAATTGATCTGATTCAAGGAGAATCAGAAGGCTGAATCTGACAAGAGGAGGTGTCTGGGATGGAGGTGGGTAATTAGCTATTGAGCAACGCGAAAGCTGGTGATGATACTGAAGGACCTTATATATGAGTGCTGTGATAGGTGTCGCATCCCTATAGGTAGACGTGGATCAGCTGGGAGACTAACGTGACCTGCCAGAACTGACGCTACGCTTTATTTATTTTTAAAATTATAGTGGATTTGGGTGTCCGCCATGACATTCGCTGTGAAAAATACGGCAACTTCGGCAAGCGGAGTGATACAAATGGTGAAATGGCTATTGGAGTTCGGTTGGACTCTAATATCACACTCTTATCAGCCAATCAGATTCGAGGACCAGAAAGAACGGTTGTATAAATTTCTGGCATGATGGCGCCTGTGTGCATGGCAAGCCGTCGCCGTTGTTCAGTCACCAAGTTGTATGTTCTGTGTTTGTAACCTCGTTTATGTGCTTGTTTGTTACAACAACAACAGCACCATCATATGTTTATGACCGTGATTTCCTATTGGGCATCGGATAATATGTTAAGTGTCCGCGCAGCGGGAATGATGAAGGATACAAACATTCCTCTGATCCATCAATTTTATTTGGAATACCCATTAAACTATGCTGTGTGCCGGACTGTGATATTCATAAAAGAAAGAGACGCTACAGAAAATGGGACGGCGAGGCGGCTATCGAGTTCATCTGAAAAGGCTACGCTTTGGTCTGAAAGAGCCCACTGATTGCATAACATCTTTGGGCTTTAATTTGGAAAGCTATTACAGAAGACCTTGTGTACCTGAGCTGGGGTTGCTGTGCACGGATTGTGGTTCTTTGGGGGGAGAGTGCTGCGGCTCTGGATGCTTTGTGGGACGGTTGTCATCGCCTGGCCCTACTTCTCCAAGGTACTCTTGCTCAGACTGTGTCTTTCCTATCTCACGGAGAGTGAAGCCAGTACATCTGCATTCGAAACATGGCTCAAGGCGGAGAGGGGTAAACAGAGAATCTTCGACCCCTCATCTATGCTCCGTCTTTAAAAGTACAGACAGACATGTCTTTGTCTTTACAAAGGTGTTCCGACAACGATGGCACTGGTGAATGCAAGGTCTATTGTTAATAAGACTTTTTTAATTAACGACTTTATTTTATCTCGCGGGTTGGACTTTTTATTTGTGACTGAAACATGGCTAAATGTGGATGAAATCGATCCTCTTTTTGAGACGGCTCCTGAATCATTTAACTTTTTGAGTACTCCCAGGGAAAAGGGCAGGGGTGGAGGGTTAGCTACGATTTTTAAAAAGTGTTTTAAATGTCGAATATGTTCATTTGGTTGTGATAGTAGTTTCGAGGTACAGGTGTTTAAGATTGATCTGGTAAAGCCAGTCCTCTGTGCACTTATTTACAAACCACCTAAATACAATAAGGTTTTTATAAATGAGTTTTCAGACTTTTTGTCAACTGTGAATTCTAGTACTGACAGTCTTTTAATATTGGGTGATTTTAATATTCACATCTGCTGCCCTGAAAAACCTTTGGTTAAATAATTTTTAGATCTTGTGGACTCAGTCTTATGCAGTCTGTTTTGGAGCCCACTCATAGTCATGGGTATACTTTGGACTTGATTTTATCTTTTGGTTTTCTATACATAATGTGGAAATTGCTGACACCCTTTTATTGATCACAATCCTGTCATTTTTAATGCTTCTTTTAATGCTTCTTTGTCGGGTAATCTGCAGAGCTGTAAGCCTGTAGGATAATGGTTGAGGGTCATCAGTCCCTTCACTGCCAGTCAGTTTGTAGGCATATAATATTGCTGAGACCGGCCTCTAGGTCAACTATATCATATTTTGGTAATATGTGTACTGAAGAATTGATTTTGTGGTTTAACACAACATGCACTGACATTTTAAATTGGTGTGCACCTGCAAAAATGGTATTACCTAAAACCAGACAACTAGCTAGCATTCAGCATTTAGCATTCTGATTATTCTTTAGACTCTTCTCCGGGATCTATATTCTTCTATATTGTTCATGCCTTTATCACCAGCAGGGTGGATTATTGTAATGGTCTCCTCACCGGCCTTCCAAAGAAGACCATTAGACAGCTGCAGCTCATCCAGAATGCTGCTGCCAGGATTCTGACTAGAACCAGAAAATCTGAGCATATCACACCAGTCCTCAGGTCCTTACACTGGCTTCCAGTTACATTTAGGATTGATTTTAAAGTACTTTTACTCGTTTATAAGTCACTCAATGGCCTAGGACCTAAATACATTGCAGATATGCTCACTGAATATAAACCTAACAGACCACTCAGATCATTAGGATCGAGTCAGTTAGAAATACCAAGGGTTCACACAAAACAAGGGGAGTCCGCTTTTAGCTATTATGCCGCCCGCAGCTGGAACCAGCTTCCAGAAGAGATCAGATGTGCTAAAACATTAGCCACATTTAAATCCAGTCTCAAAACTCATCTATTTAGCTGTGCATTTGTTGAATGAGCACTGTGCTACGTCCGAACTGACTGCATTGTATTTTATGTATAATCCTTTTCTATTTAACTGTTTTAAATTTCATTTTAAATCAATTTCTATATCATTTTAAAATTCCTTGTTTTATTATTTTTAATTCCTTGTTTGTATTGCTGTGAATGATTATTTCACTTTCTTTTATGTAAAGCACTTTGAATTACCACTGTGTATGAAATGTGCTATATAAATAAACTTGCCTTGCCTTGCCTTGCCTTGCCTTCTCTGACTTTGAGCCAATTTCACTTTCTAATTTTGTAAACATAGTCCAGCATTTAAAACCTACAAATTGTGGGAGTCACGTGATGTGCTCATGAACCTAGTCGCACTTGAGTAGAGCTCTGTACGTTTGGCCCCCCTTTTTGCAGATTTTTTTCGTTTTATTTTAAGTTTTATTCATTATTAATAATTCTTTCCCTGATGCATACAATCGGAAACAACAGGAGTTGTCTCCGTCGGCTTCTCCGATTAAGAAGAAATCCAAGCCACCGAACACGAGCGATATGGTGGACAAGATGGCGAACACTGTTACACACTTTGAGGACATTCAAACTGAGTTGACGGCGATGCGGAATGAGTTCACTTCTCACATGTCAGTTGTTCAGTCGCTATGCTCTAAACTGGATCTTCTTACAGGGGAGATGAGAGAACAAAAGAAAGTTGTCACAGATCACGATAGGCGAGTAGCCGCGTTCGAACAACAGGTTGTGGACTTGCAGGATCGCAATAGGTGCTGCAATCTGTGTCTGGTTGGATTGCCTGAAGGTTCCGAAAAGCATTTTGAAAAGATCGCTACAAACGTGGCTCCCGTCTCTGGCGGGCAAAGAGATTGAAGTGGAGCGAATGCATCGCGTGTACACAAGGCTCTCCTCAGATCGCGCTAAACCACGGGTTTTCATCTTTAAACTGTTGCAGTACACGGACAGGGAGCTCATTCTGCAGGCCGCCAGACTTCACGCCCCGGTGAAAACATCCGACGGAGCAATGCTGTCTTTCTTTCCAGATTTTTCTCCGGTCACCGCAAAAAGAAGAAGTGCATTTGCGCCAATTATGAAGGCAATGAGAGAAGCTGGCATCCAGAATTTTCTTCTTTATCCTGACAGCTGAAGGTCATTCTCAATCAAGGTGAACCTAAAATGCTATACTCCCCAGAAGAAGCAAGAGTTTTTCTCAGATCCCATTCATCCACCAACTCTCAGTGAACTTCAGCTGGACATTTGCTGTCTAATCGGAGAAGAGATGCTCTAAATGGTTAGGTGACTGTGTCTTTCACTGTTCACTTTAATGTTCACTTCTTAATTCATAGTTACTAGAACTGGACTCTCTCTTTTCTAGCACTTTAGATACGGTTGCTCCTTTACGTTTAAGGAAGATTAAGGAAAAGTGTCCAACACCGTGGTATAATGAGCACACTCGCACCCTAAAGAGAGCAGCCCGGAAAATGGAGCGCAACTAGAGGAAAACAAAACTAGAGGTATTTCGTATAGCTTGGTGGGAAAGTACCCTATCCTACAGAAAAGCTTTAAAAACTGCTAGATCTGATTACTTTTCGTCTCTTTTAGAAGAAAACAAACATAACCCCAGGTATTTATTCAATACAGTGGCAAAATTAACAAAAAATAAAGCATCAACAGGTGTTGACATTTCCCAACAGCACAGCAGTAATGACTTTATGAACAATTTTACTTCCAAAATTAATACTATTAGAGATCAAATTGTAACCATGCAGCCGTCAGCTACAGTATCACATCAAATAGTGCACTATAGATCCCCTGAGGAACAATTCCACTCATTCTCTACTATAGGAGAGGAAGAATTGTATAAACTTGTTAAATCATCTAAACCAACAACATGTATGTTAGACCCTATTCCATCTAAACTACTAAAAGAGGTGCTTCCAGAAGTCATAGATCCTCTTTTGGCTATTATTAATTCGTCATTGTCATTAGGATATGTCCCCAAAAACTTTAAATTGGCTGTTATTAAGCCTTTCTCATTAAAAAAACACAACTTGACCCAAAAGATCTAGTTAATTACAGACCGATCTCGAATCTCCCTTTTCTGTCAAAGATACTAGAAAAGGTTGTATCCTCACAATTATATTCCTTCTTAGAGAAAAATGATATCTGTGAGGATTTCCAGTCAGGATTTAGACCGAATCATAGTACTGAGACTGCTCTCATTAGAGTGACAAATTACTTGCTCTTATCATCTGATCGTGGTTGTATCTCTCTATTAGTGCTACTGGATCTTAGAGCTGTGTTCGACACTATTGATCACAACATTCTTTTGAATAGACTAGAAAACTTTGTTGGCATTAGTGGAAGTACATTAGCGTGGTTCAAATCATACTTATCTGACCGCCATCAGTTCGTAGCAGTGAATGAAGAGGTATCATATCAATCACAAGTGCAGTATGGAGTACCTCAAGGCTCAGTACTAAGGCCGTTACTTTTCACGCTTTACATGTTACCCTTGGGAAATATCATCAGGAAACACGGGGTTAGCTTTCACTGTTATGCTGATGATACTCAGCTCTATATTTCTTCACGGCCCGGTGAAACACACCAAATTGAGAAACTTATGGAATGCATAGTCGATATAAAAAACTGGATGATGAGTAATTTCTTACTGCTAAATTCTGAAAAAACAGAGGTGTTAATTATCGGACCTAAAACCCCCACAAGTAATAACCTAGAACACTGTCTAACACTTGATGGTTCCTTTGTCGATTCTTCGTCATCAGTCAGGAACCTAGGTGTGCTATTTGATAGCAATCTCTCCTTTGACAGCCACATTTCTAGCATTTGTAAAACTGCATTTTTTCATCTTAAAAATATATCTAAACTGAGACCTATGCTCTCAATGTCAAATGCAGACATGTTAATTCATGCGTTTATGACCTCATGGTTAGATTATTGTAACGCTTTATAGGGTGGTTGTTCTGCACGCTTAATAAACAAACTACAGATGGTTCAAAATGCAGCAGCTAGAGTTCTTACTAGAACCAGGAAGTATGACCACATTAGCCCGGTCCTGTCAACACTGCACTGGCTCCCTATTAAACATTGTATAGATTTTAAAATCTTGTTAATTACTTATAAAGCCCTGAATAGTTTAGCTCCTCAGTACTTGAGCGAGCTCTTATCGCATTATAGTCCTCCACGTCCGCTGCGTTCTCAAAACTCTGGTCATTTGATAATACCTAGAATATCAAAATCAACTGCGGGTGGCAGATCCTTTTCCTATTTAGCGCCCAAACTCTGGAACAATCTACCTAACACTGTTCGGGAGGCAGACACACTCTGTCAGTTTAAATCTAGATTAAAGAACCATCTCTTTAGCCTGGCGTACACCTAAAACACTAATACGCTTCAAATATTCAAATCCGTTAAAGGATTGTTAGGCTGCATTAATTAGGTCAACCGGAACCGGGAACACTTCCCATAACACACAATGTACTTGTTACATCGTAAGAAGATTGACATCTACGCTAATGTTACTCTGTTTCTTTCTTATTCCGAGGTCACTGCAGTCACCAGATCCAGTCCGTATCCAGATCAGATGGTGGATCAGCACCTAGAGACGACCTCTACAGCCCTGAACGTCAGCGGAGACCAGGACACCTAGATGAGGCCCAGAGACAGATCCCCAGTGAGGACCCCGTCACCTAGACAGCCATCGGGAAAAGACCACTGGAACCAGTTGAGCCCTTACAATCTGACATTGCAGCAGTTGGAATTGAACTGCTGGTTCGTCTGGCCAGAGGAGAATTGGCCCCCCGACTGAGCCTGGTTTCTCCCAAGGTTTTTTTCTCCATTCTGTCACCGATGGAGTTTTGGTTCCTTGCCGCTGTCGCCTCTGGCTTGCTTAGTTGGGGACACTTCATTTCCAGCGATATCATCGACTTGATTGAACAGAGACTTTTAGAACTGAACTGAGCTGGACGATGCCATCACTGAATTCAATAATGAAATGCCTTTAACTGAAAATTGAGTGTTTGATCTTGTCATTTTACATTATTGACACACTATTTTCCTATTCTGATATTGTGCAGTTGCTTTGACACAATTTGTATTGTTAAAAGCGCTATATAAATAAAGGTGAATTGACAATGTATTGTTGGCTATTGCTACAAATATACACATGCAACATATGACTGGATTTGTGGTCCAGGTCACATACAGTACAGGTGCATCTCAATAAATTAGAATGTCGTGGAAAAGTTCATTTATTTCAGTAATTCAACTCAAATTGTGAAACTCGTGTATTAAATAAATTCAATGCACACAGACTGAAGTAGTTTAAGTCTTTGGTTCTTTTAATTGTGATGATTTAGGCTCACATTTAACAAAAAACCACCAATTCACTATCTCAACAAATTAGAATACTTCATAAGACCAATAAAAAAAACATTTTTAGTGAATTGTTGGCCTTCTGGAAAGTATGTTAATTTACTGTATATGTACTCAACACTTGGTAGGGGCTCCTTTTGCTTTAATTACTGCCTCAATTTGGCGTGGCATGGAGGTGATCAGTTTGTGGCACTGCTGAGGTGGTATGGAAGCCCAGGTTTCTTTGACAGTGGCCTTCAGGTCATCTGCATTGTTGGGTCTGGTGTCTCTCATCCTCCTCTTGACAATACCCCATAGATTCTCTATGGGGTTCAGGTCAGGCGAGTTTGCTGGCCAATCAAGCACAGTAACACCATGGTCATTGAACCAGCTTTTGGTACCTTTGGCAGTGTGGGCAGGTGCCAAGTCCTGCTGGAAAATTAAATCAGCATCTCCATAAAGCTTGTCAGCAGAAGGAAGCATGAAGTGCTCTAAAATTTCCTGGTAGATGGCTGCGTTGACTGTGGACTTCAGAAAACACAGTGGACCAACACCAGCAGATGACATGGCAGCCCAAATCATCACTGACTGTGGAAACTTCACACTGGACTTCAAGCAACATGGATTCTGTGCCTCTCCACTCTTCCTCCAGACTTGATTTCCAAATGAAATGCAAAATTTACTTTCATCTGAAAACAGGACTTTGGACCACTGAGCAACAGTCCAGTTCTTTTTCTCCACAGCCCTGGTAAGATGCTTCTGACGTTGTCTCTGGTTCAGAAGTGGCTTGGTAGCCCTTTTCCTGAAGACGTCACGTCTGAGCGTGGTGACTCTTGATGCACTGACTCCAGCTTCAGTCCACTCCTTGTGAAGCTCTCCCAAGTGTTTGAATCAGCTTTGCTTGACTGTATTCTCAAGCTTGTGGTCATCCCTGTTGCTTGTGCACCTTTTCCTACCCAATTTCTTTCCTCCAGTCAACTTCGCATTTAATATGCTTTGATACAGCACTCTGTAAACAGCCACACCAGGGCTCGCAAAATCGCTAGCCCAACGTCCCAGGGCTATTGTGTTTTCCAGTCGGGCTACCAAAATGTATCACTGCCCTGCCCGACGGGCTACCTCCCCGCAGGTTCTTAAAAACTCCTAAAGTGAGTTGTATCAAACTTAAGGCCATAAAAAGTTTTAAATACGTTAAATGGTATAAGAAATGTAATTATATTTTCAAGAGTTCTACAGTTGGGGACAGAAAGACAAGAGTCACGATACTGGATTCAACTTCAAAAGGCAATGATGTCATTGAATAAATATGAGCTGCACTTTTCAAGTCAAAACGCAGCGCGGATGTCTTTATTTGAATGTATCTGAAGGGAACCGACTGTCCTCAGAAACGTGTCGTTGGTAATTTAATTTCATTTTAGCTATAATTCCTAATCAAGCAGCTTTTATGAGCGCGGAGCTGCTTTGTGTCCAATCGTTACCGGGGAAACCGCAATATTTCAGCGCTCCTAAAGCGCCACCTCATGGCAGAGAATGCATGCCATTTATGGTCAGATCAATGCAAATATCAACTCAGCAAACACAGAGTTCTAAATGAGAAAGAAGTTAATGTGCCTTCTAAACAATTAAGACAGTAATATTTATACGTTTTAAAATAACAATTTATATGCTTGATTTATCCCTTTTCATAAAAATGGTCTAAAGGCTGAAATGCTGTTGTATAAGATTTTTGTTTTTGTGAAAACCTGTTTCTGAACTGTAAAGCATGTAATTTTATGGCTCAATACTCTGTTACCATAGACATTGTCCAACCCTGCTCACACTGTGTTCATTTTACTTGTGCGCCTCCTAAAATGGGTCATAAATTGCCTTAAATTTATTTTTTAAAATTCTGCAGATACCTTGTAAATAGTGAAATAAAATTCCTTCCTTCATATTTGTTTATATTTGTGTATTGAAAATATTTTTGATTGATTTAAACTCCTGTCTGATTCTCTCTCTCTCGCTCTCTCTCTCTTTATATATATATATTGTGGCGGGAGGAGCAAACGACAGACACAGTGGGTGTGGCGTCAGGCCTCGGAGAGGCTTTTATTAAACAGAAATAATAAAATAAAGTGTCCAAAGGGGAAAAAGTGACCAAAAGAAACAGGGGGTCTGGTGTCCTCGTCGTGCTGCGGGGCTCGTGAAGGAGGGCAGTGTTCTGGAAGGGAGGGTCCAGGTAAGGGGCGGAGTCCGGCGGCCGCACGCGCTCCCGCTCTGGTCCGGGGTGCGAGGGGCGGCGGCTTCATCATAGCGGCGGCTCTTCCGCGGAGTCCGGCGGGACTTGCTCGGCCCGGCATCCTGGCCCGACGGCCGTAAAACGGGTGCGGCTTTCGGACTCTGGTGGCGCGGAAATCCCTCCGCGCTCCCTTCCTGGACCCACGAGGACACCAGCGTGCATGCACGGGGGAAGAGACCGGTCTCCAGAGGAGAGGCGCAGCCGGCATATATACAGCGGCGGTGATGAGGCTCCATTCACTTCAGGTGTGTGCCTCATCACACGCCGCCAGACCTGGCTGTTTCAGCGCCCCTCCTCTCTCACACACCCACTCCCGTCGGGAGCCTGGTGAAGGGCGGCGGTTAAGGGACGGGGAGTGCTGATAATTAGGGGGGGAGGCAGCTGACTCGTCACAATATATATATATATATATATATATACAGTGCCCTCCACTAATATTGGCACCCTTGATAAATATGAGCAAAGGCGGCTGTGAAAATAAATCTGCATTGTTTATCCTTTTGATCTTTCACTCAAAAAAATCACAAAATTCCAACCTATCATTGAAGTAAAACAATTGAAAGTGGGGAGAAAATCTCATGATGAAATAAATGTTTTTCTCCAATGATCACCTGGCAAGGTGATCACCTGGCAAGATGGCGGCAGGTGCATTAGGCGTTGTCACAGCTCTCTTAGTTTACAGTCTGCTTTTTAACTTTTTAAGTCCTATTAATTTGAGTTTTTTTGCGGATCATTTTAATAACCATTCATTATTTAACAGATATGAGAAAACATTTGTTAATAATGCTGACTGGTTAGTTAAACAAACATACAATGCCTTGGGAAATTTCGGACATGGGAAGCACACTTTAGCGGTAACCTTTATTTATCCATCTCTGTACAAGCGAGTGAAGATACATTCAAAGTCATCAACTCGACGTCATCAAAGTAAAGCTTTAGGCCTAATCATCATGATTTGTTTACTATTATCGGGAGATATTCATCCCTGTCCCGGTCCACACCACGCCAAACCAGTGAATGTATTGGATTTTACGTCGGACTCTGCTGTCTCTCAGGTACGCACTCTGGGTCGCGGGACGTTGCTGTCTGGTTATGTACAACAAACTAACCTCCCTTGCTTTGGTTCGCCGGGTTTTGGTGGCGGCGTCTTGCCCGCGTGGAGTGCCATGACGAGCGGGGAGGTGGTGGAGGCCCAGCGGCTGGGCACTAGCATCATGGACCGGCGTCACACCGGCCCAGTGGATTCCATGACGGATCCAGCTACCCTTCAGGTACGCACTTTTGGTGGCGGTATGTCACTGTCTGGCTATGCTCAACACACTAACCTCCCTCGCTCTGTCTCGCTGGATGCTGGTGTTGGTGCGGGGAGCGTCGCGGCAGAGGAGGCCGAGTTGCCGGGTGTTTCCACGGCCGCAGTTGGTGTTCCGCGGCGTATCCATGTGGGATTGTTGGCGTCTGAGGCAGGCCTGGGTTCCCGTGCGGCGAGCGGGAGTGACACGGACTTTCAGACGAGATCGTGCATTACAAGACCTTTGGGGAATGAAGGGAATTTTGCTCCGATGGGGTCACCAAATAGTTCAATTTCTGTGAACTCTGGTTTAGGTACTTCACAAGTGTTTGCAAAGTCTATGCAAAATGTAAAAAGTAAAGTTGTAAATGAAGGTATTTTAAAAAATAAGAAATGGGGATTATTTCAAACAGTAAATCAATCAAGAACAATTTGGGATCCTAAAGTCAAGCCAAAGGGTCTCTTAGGTGGGCATTTGAATATACGAAGTATTATATCAAAAAGTGATCAAATTCATCATCTTTTACTAGACTCTAATTTAGATTTTCTTTGTTTATCTGAGACATGGCTTCATGAAAATTCTCCGTCTGCAGCATTAGAAGTACCTGGTTTTAAATTGTATAGGAGAGATAGAGTTGGTTCTAAGGGAGGTGGAGTTATGATTTATGTGAAAACTGGCATCCAGTGTAATGAAATCGCCTGGGCGAATTGTATAGATTTGGAATGTATTGGTCTGAACCTTGTATTATCACCACAGATGTCTTTTGTATTAATTGTAATCTATCGTCCACCATCTTCTAATATTAGTTTTTATGAAAATTTGAAACAATTACTAAAGCAGTGTGATTTCAACAAAGAAGTTATTATAATGGGAGACTTTAATATTAATTGGGACGATAAAACCGTAAGAAAGAATCTCAAACAGATAACTGATCACTTCGATCTGAAGCAAATGATTAATGGGCCTACAAGAATAACTAATTCAACAAGGTCTCAAATTGATTTAATTTTTAGTAATCGAGCAGAGAGAATTTTAAACACTTTTAATATGTTAACAGGCCTTTCTGATCACAATTTGATTTTAGTGGCCAGAAAATTATCTAGCAAGAGATTCAATTCATTCATAAGGAAATATGACTCTTATGGCATTCCAAAACGTAAACTAGATGACTTCAGAAAGGCAGTCCATCAGATTGAATGGGATGATTTATTAATCGGAAAAGATCAGGACGAAGACAGTCAAACATTCTCCAAACAATTAGAGAGTACCATTAAAGATTTCAGTTGTAAACTTAATCCTAAAAATAAAAAACATACTGTCCCTTGGATGAATTCAGATATCTTAGAATTAATGAAAAAACGGGATCTTGCTTTAAAAACTGCAAACAGATCAAAGTTTAGTCATGATAGACAACATTTCGCTATGTTACGGAACAAGGTGGTAAAGACCTTGAGAAAAGCAAAGGCTGATTTTTTCCTGAGAATAATTAATGAGGCTAGAGGTAATTCTAAAACAATCTGGAATAAGTTGAACTACTTAAAAGGTGATAAAAAAAGATAGGTAATCACTTGAATTGATGGTTAACGGGAAGCTGACTAACAATCCAGCTGATGTAGCCGAAGCACTTAATTATTACTTTGTTGACTCGGTAGTCACAATTTCACAATGTTTTTCCCCTAAGTATTCAGAAGTTTATACAGTTAATACAGTGGAACAAGCCCTTACTCTAAGGGCAGTCTCTGAATTAGACGTCACAAGAACAATTACATCTCTTAAACCATCCAGAGCAAAGGATATTTTTGGTATGGATGTGATAATGTTTAAAGAGCTTAGTGAGTCGTTAGTTAATCCTATCACTAAAATTATCAATCTTTCAGTTTCTCAGGGGATGTTCCCATGTGCTTGGAAGTCATCTGTTATTGTGCCTATATTCAAAAGTGGTGACCCTCACTCTGCTAGTAATTACAGACCTATTAGTATTTTACCTATAGTCTCAAAGGTTGCAGAGAAATTGATGGCTGCACAAATCACTAATTATTTAAATAATAGTTATTTTGCTTTACATCCAATGCAATTTGGCTTCAGAGCAAACTACTCAACTGAGATGGCAAATTGCTACTTCACTGAAAAAGTCAAGTCTCTATTAGATAAAGGAGGGGTCGTCGGGGCTGTGTTTCTTGACCTCAGGAAGGCCTTTGACACTCTAAACCATAGAATTCTTTTGTCTAAATTATTAAGTTTTAATTTCTCTCCACATACTTTAAGATGGATCGAATTATACTTGTAAGGTCGCACACAGTATGTTAGTATACAGAATTATAATTCAGCTCCCCTAAGTATATCCACTGGTGTTCCACAAGGATCTATTCTGGGTCCTTTACTTTTTACGTTGTACATCAATGATCTTCCATCCGTCTGTCCTAACACTAACATTCAAATGTATGCAGATGACACTGTCATTTATATACACGGAAGTAGTGTGTCACAAGTTGCACATGAACTTACAGAATCCTTGGTTCATGTTGCAGCTTGGCTAGAACAATGCTGCTTACAGTTAAACATCTCTAAAACAGTGTGTATGTTTATCACCAAAACTAAGAATTTAAGTGTAGTGCCAGATGTATTTGTATCAGGGGAAAGATTACAAGTTGTATCTGAATATAAGTACCTTGGTGTTCTGATTGATTCCAAACTTTCATTTAAGGCGCTGGTTAAAAAGGTATGTAACCGGGTCAGATTTAGTTTATCAAATTTTAGATTTATTCGTGATTATATGTCGTCTGACGCCGCTCTGATGTATATGCATTCCATGATTATTTCTCATATTACTTACTGTTTAACTACTTGGTCGCAAGCCAGTATTACTACTCTGAAACCACTAGAGTCTTTGTATAAACAAAACTCTTGATAAGAAATCAGTTCAGTTTCATCATTGCTCAATATTAAAGAAATACAATATGCTAAGCTGGGATAACTTGATCAAATATGTACATATTTGTCTGCTGTTTAAGACTATGCATAGCTTGTCTTCACCACTAAAACAGTTTGTGAATATTAGAACAACTGCTCACAGATCTACATGGGGTGGGGAAAGAGGGGACTGTATTATTCCTTTCAAAATAAGTAAGTTCAGTCAGTCTGTATTTTCAGTCAAAGCTGCAAGGGAATGGAACTCCATCCCATCAACAATTAGACGATTACATACTTTTGGCTCTTTTCAGTCTCATCTTAAAAAATGGTTACTGACAACTCAGCACTGTCAACATTAGTATTGTATTCTTGACAATAGACTTCCTTGTACTAATTGCTCTTGGCTATGTTGCTCTCTCCTGTTGCCATCTTTCTCTTTCTCTCTCTCTTTCTCTTTCTCTCATGTTTACTTTGTTTTAGATAATTCACTTATATTTTGTATTTTAGTAGCGATTTTTCTGATTGTATTTTTTTTTTGTTTTGTTTTCTGTAATTTTTTTTTGTTTGTTTGTTTTTATCTTCTCTCTCTATATGATGTGTATATGTGTGATGCTCTGTCTTTGTTTTTAGGGTGACCTTTTAACATTCTGTCAAGGGTCTACAGATGAAAAATAGCCTTTTGGGCTAATTCTGGCACGTTTACAGTTATGTTTATTAATGTGCATTGCCCCTGTAAATAAATAAACTAAAAATGAATGTTGGCCACAATTATTGGCACCCTTAGAAATTCTTATGAGTAAAATATCTCTGAAGTATATTCCCATTCATATTTACATTTTTTAGCACACCAGGGTGACTAGGACCATGAAATTGTCCAGCCATGACTTTCTGTTCCACAGGATTATAAATATGAGGAACACAAAGGCCAAATTCCCTTAATCATCCATCACAATGAGAAAAAACAAAAAAAAATATTTCTGATGTGAAGAACAAGATTGTTGAGCATCACAAAATAGAAAGTGGTTGTAAGAAAAGAGTTAAAACATTGAAAATCCCCATTTCCACATCAGGGTAATAATTAAGAGGTTCCAATCAACTAAAGATGTTAAAAATCTGCCTGAAAGAGGACGTGTGTCTATATCGTCCTAATGCACGGTGAGGAGGAGAGTTTGAGTAGCCAAAGACTCTCCAAGGATCACAGCTGGAGAATTGCAGAGATTAGTTGAGTCTTGGGGTCAGAAACCTAAAAAAATATATACATCAGACAGCACCTACATCACCACATGTTGTTCGGGAGGGTTTCAAGAAAAATTCTCCTCACTCATCCAAAAACAAACTCCAGCAAATTCAGTTATCAGACACGACTGGAACTTCAAATGGCACTGGCTTCTATGGTCACATGAAACTGAAAAAAGAGCTTTTTGGCAGCAACCCCACCAGATGAGTTTAGTACAAACAGGGATAAAAAAGTACCCCATGACCACGGTTAAATATACTGCTGGATCTTTAATGTTGTGGGCCTGTTTTTCTGCCAGAGGTCCTGAACATCTTGTTCAGATGCATGGCATCATGGATTCTATCAAATACCAACAGATAAAAAATCAAAACCTGACTGCCTCTGTTAGAAATCTTATAATGGGCCATGTTTTGATCTTCCACCAGGACAACAATCCAAAACAAACATCAAAATAAACACAAAAATGGGTCACTGAGCACAAAATGAATCTTTTACCATTGCTGTCCCAGTCCTCTGACCTGAACCCTACAGAAAATGAGTGAGGTGAACTGAAGAGAAGAAGTACCGTCATGGAGCTGTGAATCTGAAGGATCTGGAGAGATTCTGTATGAAGAAATGGTCTCTGATTTCTTATCAGGTGTTCTCCAAACTCTTCAGGCATTATAGGAGAAAACTCAGAGCTGTTACCCTGGGAAAAGGACATTGCAATAATTGGGTGCCAATAATTGTGGCCAACATGAAATAGTGAAAGCATTTATTTCACAATGAGATTTTCCCCCCACTTTCAATTGTTTTACTTCAATGATAGGTTGGAATTTTATGAATTTTTTGAATGAAAGATAAAAAGGATAAACAATGCAGATTTATTTTCACAGCCGCCTTTGGTCATAGTTACCAAGGGTGTCAATATTAGTGGAGGGCACTGTATATATATATATAAATAAAAAACAAATGGGTTTTATTTGGGATAGTTAAATTAATTTTACCTGCCCGAAGGGCTACCAGGGATTTTGAAATTTTGCGAGCCCTGCACACCTTTAAGTAATGACCTTCTGTGACTTACCCTCTTTGTGGAGGGTGTCAATGTTCGTCTTCTGGATCATTGCCAAGTCAGCAGTCTTCCCCATTATTGTGGTTTCAAAGAACAAGAGATGCCCAGAATGTATACTGTATGGATGGTCATTTATTGAAACTCAAATGTAAATATTCTAATATTTTGAGATACTGATTTTTGACTTTCATGAGCTTTAAGCTCTAATCACCAAAATTAAAACATTTTTTTTTTTAATGTTTTACTTTACATGTAATGGATCTAAAATATATTAAAGTTTCACTTTTTGAAATAAGTTACAAGAAAAAAAAAAAACTTTTTCACGACATTCTAATTCATTGAGATGCACCTGTACATTGTAAAGATTCTTGAAAGACTTTCTGGTGCATTTCAATTACAGCCAATACAATTTCCAGTAGCATTTTCATCGGTCAGGCATGGATCTATTCTGAATGGTTGATAACTTTTGACAAAGTTTAATCCAGGAGCAAAGAAAAATAATTTCTACTTTAAAAGCACGGAGAGATCCCGATTGCACACAGTCTGAGTGCGCACAAGCAATATCGGAGTGAAAGGACAGCAGTTCATTTGTATAAGTTAGGTATGTGTTAACTCGCATCCAGTTTTCTGCGATTACATGACTGTGTTCTCATGTTACAATAAAGCGCTCGCCATATTTGCGCGGTAATGATTAGAATTATGCGGAATACCTGCAATCCCGTGCAGACATTCAGACTCTGTAATTGACCGGAGGCGGATGCGTGTCAAACTCACTGTCGGAGAGGAGAGAGCAAGAAGCAGCAGGCAGCGGCGGCTTTTCCCGGTTCGGATAAGGGCTTTTATTGGTCCGTTTATGTTCGGATATCTTTATTGGCTACTGAAGTTTCGTCAAAGGTTTGAATATCAATTCAAATGGTGGGCGTACTCGGTAACGAACTATGATTTAAATGTAACGAAGTAGATTATTTTGTTTAATTTGTACTTAAGTACAAGTAAAAGTACAGCTTTAAAAATATACTCAAAAAAGTACAAGTACCCGAAAAAAACTACTTAATTACAGTAACGTGAGTAGTTGCAATTCGTTACCTCCACCACTGCAAAAGAACCACCTATAATTAAAAAGCAATGATAATACTTTAGCACGACTCCATAGAGATCCACTGGGCCAGTGGTCTCCAACATAGTGTCAGTGGGCATTAGGTAGTCCACATGGAATCTGTGAGTCACCCGCCAAGCATGCTCTATAAATACCCTGAATTAAGGCTGGGCGATAAACGATATATCAAGATCACTTTAAAAATTGATGTGGATAATGATGATAAGCTCTGGATATTTTCACTCAGTATTAATCGAACAGCCGACCATAAAGCAGAAATAAAGGTAATAGCAGCCAGTCAATGCATGTCACTAATAAGTCTGCATGTTTTTCATGTCTCTTTGTAAATGAATGGCATGGTTCCGTCTATTACACAAAAACTCAAACAAACGTTATATGCTCACAGTGTTTCAGCAACTGTCTCAATATATGAGGAATGAACACATGAACTTCATCTTCCAAAAAACTGCCTTCAAATACAGTCCACACTAAAACTGAAAGATCTTCATGACAAACCATCAAAATAGGTTGGTTTAAAAGTTTGGTTTAACTTGAAGAAGTTATGACAGAAATATATCACTATTAAAATGTAATTCTCAAATTAATAATAATAATAATATTATAATATTTTAAGTAACATCATACAGCCATGTTTTATAAAATGTTACAGTTCTGTTGTGCAGCATCTCATTTGACAAAGATAAAAATGTTGTAAATTAATTGTTTTAATTTTATTACATTTTAAAAGATTGATTCAATTGCTTATCAGTTAATTTCATTAGACACTATTTTTATGATAAATTTGTATTGAATCACAAAACACAGAATCCATAAAAAAAATTTAAACAGAAAACAGAATATCAGGGAAAAAATCAAATGGATTTCATGGGGGCGTATTTTAAAAGGTAGCTTACTCTGTGGAGTTTAATTGTGATCAAACCTTTAATTATATTAAAGCTGTATTTACATGCATTAGTTACATTCAGGTCATTTACATTTAGGTCTATCACGTTTTCTTCCCCATTAATGGTAAATGAATAATGTGATATAGGGGTGTCCCCGACTAAGGATTTTCATAGTCGAATCGGAATTTTCGAATCTTGCCGATAGGCGACTGATAGTCGAATCATATGTTTGGGGGCGTGGTCAAAATACATTACCAAGATTCAAGTCAGACACAGCCATAATTACTGACTTAACACACAGGGAAAATGTGTAACTGACGCCAGATACAAATGGGGTAAATAATGTTTTATGTTTTTATGATAGTTAACATTAAACGTCAGCTAAACTCTAAGAATTCACAAATATATATTTTTTTTACAATAGTGCTCTCATTATAACGTTATGTACCCTATATGACAGACAGTTATTAATGTTCTGCATTTCTGTTTTGAGCTGCACATGCTGAAAATGACCAGAATGAAGCATATGATAGCAGGTTTTTAATCAATGGGATTTAACTCATTTATCTCATATAGAATACGCTTCGTTATTTATACAACATAACGTTAATATTACGACTTATAGGCTATCTGCACAAAATGCCCTGAATGCATGAACGTGTCTGTGTGGCTCTGAATGGACTCCTTTTGTGGACGCCTTCACGCAACAACGTGCAGAAACACTACAACTAAACTCTAAAAATTCACAGCGTTTTATTATAATAGTGTTCTCATTATAATGTTATGTATATGACAGTCCCAGTCATAGTTATTAATATTCTGCATTGTTGTTTGTCCTGCTCGCACTGCGCGCTGAAGAGATAATCACGTAGTACAATGAAGCGCTTTACTGCAGCTCAACTCAACCAAATGCATCTTATACGAGATAAAGAATATATACACGATATACACATAAACCAGCTGAAATGTTTTGAAATCACTTGTAACCTAACTGATCGCAAAAATCCAGTCTTTCACTCTGCCTGTGTCAGTTTGAATCATGTTAAATATTTAAATCCCTGCCACTTTTCTGTCGGTCACAGATCATCAAAAGTGAAACTTACATCTATAGGGGTGGTTGGATTTATTCACGCACATTAAAATATTTATTTAAAGCTTCTTTCTTTTCAGATTCGTATTTACAGCATTTTCATATTATGCTGTATATTAACTTATTGGGAGAAAACCGGGAGTTCTATGTGAAATCAGACATTTGAGCACCCCCATATAGCCAAAATAGCATGATCATAACACCCTGCGAATATTCGACTGTGAGATTGGGAGTCGAATCGGGCTCCTCCTATCGATGCATCGAATCGTCGGCTCTTCGGGGTCACCCCTAATATATCAGTATCATATAATAGTGTAAGGCGTGGGGTTTTAGCTGCCCGTGGGTGGATGTGAATAAAGACGATGGACTTTAAAATATTGACGGCTCGTAACTTTTATTGAGCAAAGTCCTAGAACTGGGGAGGAGAGCAACTAGTCTCCGTGCCCGCAACACACTCTCTGTCTCCTCCTCCCGCACTTTCCTTCACATTACATCACCCTCCTTCTCGGAGGATGCAACACCAAAATTAAAGTCCTTGGCAAAAACATGCAGAAAAAGAATACAATGAATATTAAACAAACAGCTTCACATTAGTTACCCTGTGGGAAAAGAAACGTCCACGTTTTCAATATACAGAAAGTAACAATGTCCTTAAACCAGAAAAAACAATGTACAGATTATTGGTGCAATACAACCAAAATTTTGAATAAACACAATACGGTGTGTTTATGCATACTGCAGCAAAGGTTCTAAAACAAAGAACTGATAAGTTTTTTTTCTCTTATTTCACAACATAATCTTTAAACCTTGCAGGCAATTTGACAGGTCTGTGACCTAACAGTCTAGGGTCCAGCACACCATGTGGAGACATAGTAGGATGGTCCACTTTTGAGGATACAGTGTCCATGTCATCAGGCTGTGTGACAGTAAACTGTCCAGTGTTTTGAGTTAAGTTCAGGGGGGACTGTCTCAAAAGCAAAGACCTAGCTGGACTCTGACTGGGGACCTCACCAGTAAAGACAACAGAAGGCAAGTTCTCCTGGACAGCAAGTGTAGAGGAATTAGAAGTACTAGTGGGTACTTCCCTTTCAACAGGCTGTGCAATGGGAGATGGTGCATCCAAGACTGTTTGTCCAAGCTGATAAGTGGAAGACAGGTAAGGTATAAGACGGTTATGATGTACCACTTGCGGTGTCTTTTCAGGAAAACCTTTTGGCTGAATAGCATACAGTACAGAATAACCATCAGTAGGCTGAACATTTTGTGTTACAGTGTAGGGTCCTTTCCAACGTGGGGCCAGTTTACACCGGGAATGAGCAGGATCATTCAACCAAACCAAGTCTCCCACATTGTATGAGGTATATTTGGCCTTTTTGTCATATTGAGCTTTTTGCTGCTCATGAGCATGTTCCTGATTCTCCTGACAGAACTTGAAAGCATACTGCAATTTCCTGTAGACAGATGTAGCATACTCTGCTGGGGTGCCGGCAGAGGCACTGGAAGGTTCAGTAGGACAAGGGAAGAGTTAATGAAGTGGCAATATGGCTTCACGTCCACGAACGAGGAAGAAAGGGGTGTATCCAGTGCTGCTGTATACACTAGTATTATAAGACAACTGGATTGCCCTTAACATGGTATCCCATGGCTCTGTTTGCTGGTACAGACATTTACTCAACTGATCTTTCAGGGTGCGATTGAATCTTTCGATTAAACCATCTCCCTCAGGATGATAAGGAGAAGTCCTGGTTTTAGTGACACCCAACTTGGAACACAACTCCTTGATTAAATCTGCCTCAAACTGACGGCCTTGATCTGTATGAAGGCATTCAGGAACACCATGCTCTGTGACATACTGTTCAAAAATACATTGTGCAACGTTACAGCTCTTTGGTCTTCCATAGGGTACAAATTCACATACTTGGTGAAATAGTCTTGGAGAACGAGGACATATTTATGGCCTGATGGTGACACAGGAAGCTCGGTAATATCAGCTGCCACCTTTTCAAAAGGATGACTGGCATGAATAGTCTGCAGGGGAGCTACACGATGTGGGACTGGCATAGATCTTGACTGACATGGGACACACTGTTGGCAGCAGTTCTCTATGTCTCTAGCCATGTATGGCCAGTAGAAATGCTCTCTAGCTCTTGCAAGTGTCTTTTTATGACCAAGGTGACCTACAGTGGAATGTCCATGTAAAAACTGTAACACCTGGGGGACAGCTTTGCTGGGAATGACTACATGAAGAGTAGGTGACTCTTTTGGTTTGTTACAGGCAAAACGGTAGATTTTCCCATCCTGCAAATGCAGTCTATCAAACTGTCGCCAGTATACTTTGAGCTCTGCCGAACCTTTCTTTATAGCCCAAGCTGGAGGTCTCCTTCCGTCTTTCAACCACTCACTCACTATCCTCAGTGTGACATCATCTTTTTGACACTGTGCAATATCGACTGACAAAGTCTGAGAAAGGTCTATGATGGCATGAGCGGTAATAGGAGCTGTGACTAAAGGAGGTTCTGACTTGCCTGATATGGAGGGATCAGAAGTAGGCTGAGGAGTGGTATCACTGTGAGTCGGGCGTCTAGATAGTGAGTCTGCATTTGTGTGTTTGTGCCATTACTGTGTTTTATGACCCAATCGTACACATCAAGCTCCAATGCCCAGCGTGCTCTACGTCCTGTTGGATCTCGATCGATAGGCATTTTCTTTAAACCTAACAAGGGGCGATGATCGGTAACAATCACAAAGGGGCACCCTTGCAAGTAGTGTGAGAAATGTCTAACGGACCAAACAATAGCCCACCATTCTCTGTCAAAGGTGGACCAGTTGCGTTCTGTTGCACTTAGCACATGACTGGCATAGGCTACTACCTTTTCAACACCCTGTTGTTGTTGTGCAAGAACGGAGCCAATGGCATGGTGAGATGCATCTGTATACAGAATAAAAGACTTGCTGAAATCAGGGTAGGTGAGAATAGGAGGGGAAGCTAGAGCATGCCGAAAATACTGAAAAGTGTCCCCACATTGTTCACTCCATGCGAATTTGGCATGTTTCTTCGTAAGGCTGTGTAAAGAGGCCGCATTTTCTGCAAAGTCTTTGATAAAACGTCGATAGTAGGAACAGAGGCCTATGAAAGCTCTAACCTCTGTAGGTGTAGTTGGACGAGGCCAGTTCAACACTTTCTCAGTCACTTTGGGGTCTGGTTGAATGCCATCCTTCGAAACAACATGTCCTAGAAAGAGTACAGACTGCTTGAAAAACTGACACTTTTGAGGATGGAGTTTGAGGCCAGCTTGCCGTAATCTACCAAACACTTCAGAGAGATCCTGAATGTGGTCCTTAAATGTCTTACTGAAGACTATTATGTCATCAAGATATACTAAAGTCTTGGACCAATGGAGGCCACGGAGAACAAGCTCCATCAATCGCTGAAATGTTGGGGGGGGGGGGGGCATTAGTAAGACCCATTGGCATGACCTTAAAATGATAGAGGGAATCACCTGTAGTAAAGGCAGTTTTCTCCTTGCTAGCATCATCCATTTGAATTTGCCAGTAGCCACTGGACAAATCTAGAGTGCTAAACAAAGTGGCTCCAGAGAGGGCGTCTAAACTGTCATCCACACGTGGAAGTGGGTGTGCATCTTTGATAGTAATTGAGTTCAAACGTCTATAATCGATACAAAATCTGTAAGAGCCATCCTTCTTACGGACAAGTATCACCGGGGAGGCCCATGGGCTATGACTAGGCTCAATTAAGTCAGCATCAAGAAGTTTCTGTACTTGGTTGTCGATTTCCTTTCGTAGGACAGGAGATGTACGGTATGCTCTCTGACGCACAGGGGACGTAGAGAATGTCTGTATGCTATGCTTAATCAAATCAGTTCTACCTAGATCAGCAGAGGTAGTGCTAAAGTCAATCTTCAAGCAACAACTGAAAACTCATCTCTTTCGGCACTACTTGACTTCATCCTAAACTTGTTCTTAAAAAAAAAAAAAAAACTTTCCCTTTATCTTTCTCTCCTTCCCTTGCTAGCTTGTACTTATTTGAACAATGACTGAGACTTGGTGTTATGAGCACTTCCTCTGTCTGATTGCCTCTTCAAGATGAATCGCTTTATGTATTCCCCAATTGTAAGTCGCTTTGGATAAAGCGTCTGCCAAATGACTAAATGTAAATGTAAATGTAAAGACATCACAGTTCTCTTGTAGGAGGGAGTTAACTACTTCTACCTCACTGGGAGTAAGAGTGTCAGTACCCATGGGAACATCAGGTATTTGGCATGAAAGGCTTGGCAGGCTGACCTGAGCCACAAGACTATCCATAGGCCTATAGAAATCAGAAGGCACATTACGTACAGTGTAGAATTGACCTAAATGGGTCTGTTTGGGCAGCTCAATGTCCTGGTGTGTAGGATTAAGTAGATGAACTACAGTGAGCCCGTTTTCAACATTAGAGAAGCTACGAGCAACAGCCAAGTCTTTGTCAAATGTCACATTCGGTTCTAGAATACCTTGAAAACCATGAAGCTGACTTCTTGTTTCTGAGGTACATGCTACTGAAGCAGGAACAACAATCTCTGTCAAGGGGGGGGGGGGGGGGACTGAGACCTGTTAGAGCAAGGACACATTACAGCAAAAAGGCAATGCATGTGATGAACTGATAAGGGAAATTTTCTTATTATTGAACATAAAAGTACCAGAGGCTGTGTCAATTGAGGCACCATGTGTTTTGAAAAAGTCCCACCCAAGAAGGGCATCCTGTCTAGAGTCTCTTACAACATACATGTTCATACTGAATGTGTGACCCAAGACGTAATGTGACAGGTAATGAACCTAAAATGTCTAATTGTTGTCCTGTCAGTGTGTGTGCCACCTGGAAACTTTTCAGTAAGGGGCGATGTTTCAGTGCAGGGATGCGTTGATGTAAGGCCTCACTAATGAGCGACAAACCAGCGCCAGTGTCAAGGAAAACACTGACTTCTTGGTCCTCAACGAGTCCTTTTATGTATGGTGTCCAGATTGCAGAGTCCGAAGATGTCACCGTGTTGTCACTATGGGCCGCTGACAGTTGAACTGAAGATTGGCCCTCATCTCCAGCTACCATTCGTTTCCCGACCGCTGCTGCTCGGTGAAGTGTACATGGCGTGAATGTGGTCGTTGTGGACTTGGAGAGTGATGTCTGTAATACTGCTCACCCCTCCATCGATCTCGGTTCCTGCCTGGACTGCTGTCATCGTTCGATTGACGCCTGTAGCTGGGTTGAGAAGTCACTGAGTCATCGTATGCAGCATATCCCCGCTGAGGGCTAAAGCGGATATCTTGACTGTCATAGAGTAAGGGTCTTTCATAGCCTTGCTGCTGATGATAACTTGGCCTGGGGCTCCCTTGTGGTCTGCGATGGCTGTTACTGGAACGTACAGGGGATCTTCCTCTGGAGTAGGGCTCATCAGATGCAGTGAAATGCTGATAGCGAGAAGACGACAAATATTGATTGTCTTTAGCTCTGTCTAGTGAAGGTGATTGTCGACGATAGGCAAAGTGATGTTCTGGAGATGAAACAGAACTGGTATAATGAGACTTCGGCTGCATCAGCATAGTAACAACAGACTGAAGTTTGTCTACTTTCAGATGGAGGTCACTGAGCTATGCTGCAAGCATATTGGTGGACTCTGTTGTGAGGCTGTGTACCACGGCTGGTTGAGGTGCAGCAGGTGCCGGCAGAGGAAAAGACTCAGTGGCTGCAGAACGTGCTCTCTCACACCGACCAGCTACTTTGATCGCATCTTCAAGTGTAGTAACACCAAACTCATACAGCTTAGCTTGCAATGCAGTTTCAAGTCCAGCTATAAAACGTCGCAAAATTTCACCTTTGATGGCTGATTCTCCATAGTCCGGAAAAGCTTGGTGAACAAGGCGGGTCAATTCGGCAGCATACACTTCCAATGGCTCATTACTCAGACGCGGTCTGGCATTCAAGTAAGTTTGAAAGGTTCTTAATAGCTGTTTTTGATCGAAAACTGCAGCTAATTTGCTACAAGTGGTGTCGTAATCAGCTTATGTCATCCGACAAACTATCCCAGTAACTGAATGCAGCACCTGCCAATCTTGAAGGAAGTACCTTGGCAAGCTGAGGTTTGTCCATACCTGAGGTCTCACAGCATACTTGAAAATGACAAGCCCACTGAGAAAAGCTTTCGTTGCCATCCCCAGTGAAGTCTGGAGGTAAAACAGCTCTGAAGTGCACTTGCGGGTTTGTTACATTGTCCTCTGCCATGTTTGAAAAGAGTGAAGTCAATGCAGTGTTGAATCAGTTCAATCAAGCGAAGTCTTTTATTGATAAAGATGGTCTGCTGGTTAGACTTAGTGTAGTGAAGGACGATGAACAATTAGTATTTTTTTTTTTTTGAGTCTTATTTGCAATACTGTCTCCTTTGGTCCTGAGGCTATGTGCAGTTACCGAAGTCCGCCACAGGAGGGAGTAACGCGCACACGTGTCAGAAAAGTGAGCTCTGTTCAATCCTGGCAATAGGCCAACTTCTATTAGTCCAGTTGCAAACGTCTTTTTACTTTTTTTTTTCCCGAAATAAAATGAAAGAAACGGATAACTGAACGTGAAATGAAAACTCACACGATGGTGAAAACAACAAAACTGCTCTAAAGTTATAAACAGTCCGTCAGAATACAGTCAAAACGGTATGTAAAGCAAAACGCGTTTCAGTCTAAATTAATCCACTAGCACAACTGATCTAGCATATATGATGAAAGGGCAGCGATTATCACATATTTTAGTCTTTGTCACCATACCAGTTCAACAGCAACTTCTCCAAAGACGCCGGAGACAACCACCGCTGCCACCAATAAATATGTAAGGCGTGGGGTTTTAGCTGCCCGTGGATGGATGTGAATAAAGACAATGGACTTGAAAATATTGACGGCTCGTAACTTTTATTGAGCAAAGTCCTAGAACTGGGGAGGAGAGCAACTAGTCTCCGTGCCCGCCACACTCTCTGTCTCCTCCTCCCGCACTTTCCTTCACATTACATCACCCTCCTTCTCGGAGGATGCAACACCAAAATAAAAGTCCTTGGTAAAAACATGCAGAAAAAGAATACAATGAATATTAAACAAACAGCTTCACAATAGGAAAAGTAGCCTAATTCTATACATTTTTTTCTGAAACATTTTCCAGGATTGATTGTTGAATAAAAAAAAGAATTAAAATGCTTGTGAGAAATCATTAACATTTATTAAGCCAAGATATCGATAGTTCATTATTCTTTGACATATTATGATGTTTGAAAGTAAAGTGCAAAAAGTGCCACATATGTTTAATCTAATTTTTTACCAAGTAAGTAGCCCTCTAGACTATTTTATCCCTTCAGGGATAAAATTACAAAAAGGTTGGAGACTCCCTGCTCTAGGCAATAGGTTCTTCCACAGGAGACAGCACAAACTGTAAAAGGAAATACATACGGTTTACACATTTAACCACTCTCTTTATAGGTCATGAGCTTGTTGGCTTGTTAGAACAGAAACAGGTGACTCATAAAAAGAGTGCTGGTAACAGAGAAGTGCTGCATGTCAGGGTTCTGGACTCTGGGTTCTTTGTTTTTTCCCCTGTCTTTCCGTTTTTTCCTTATTTGGGTTTTCCTGTTCTTGTTTCCTGTAATTAGTTATTCATCGTTTAGTCTTTTCACCTGTGTTTCATTAATCATCTCGTTTACTCTTTTGTTCCTGTTCCTTTATAAGCATTCAGTTTTGTTCTAGCCCTTGTCATGTCTTAAAGTTACGTGGATGTTGTGTACTTTGTTTTTTGAATACGTTTATATTATTAAAGAACCTGCTTACTTTGTACCCCTCGTCTTCCTGTCCTTCCTGGAAAAGCAGTACGTTACAGAAGACACGACCGTAACGAAGATGAGGAGGCTGATACTAGTTCCCCGCAGGGATGGCCCGGGGATCATTTATCAAAAGCCTCCCACCATGAAGATTGTGCCACCGCCCGCGGCAGAGATTGTGCCACCGTCCGCAGCTCTCCCGGACCTGCCCTTTGCGGGAGATCGTCGCCGCAGTCCGTGGCTCCCCCAGACCCATCGTTCGCGGGAAAATTTGCCGCCGCCCGCGGCTCTCCCAAACCCGCCGCCGATTGCGGCCCACGCTAGCCCGGCAAAAGAGGACAGGACAAGGCCGCAAGTGGATGCACACGTGCCTACTAGTTATTTATGAGGGGATGTCATGGACTCCTGTGCCCGCTCCTCGACAGCGCCTTCCTGTGCCAGCGCCACGCCAGCGCTTTCCTGTGCCTGCTCCTCGTCAGCATTCCCCAGTGCCCGCTTCTCCAGGGCCAGTCCCTCCTATGCCAATGCTGACAGAACGCCCCCAGGAATCCACGCTTCCCGAGCACCCCCAGGGATCCGCGCTACCTGAGCGCTGCCAAGAGTCTGTGCCTCGCAAGTGCCCTCCAGTGCCGGCTCCTCGCAAGTGCCCTCCTTCATCTCCGCTGGTCCCGTCCAGCTCCGCGCTGCCCGAGCGCCCCCAAGAGTCCGCGCTGCCCGAGCGCCCCCAAGAGTCCGCGCTGCCCAGAGCCCGCGCTTCCCGAACGCCCCCAAGAGCCCGTGCTTCCCGAGCGCCCCCAAGAGCCCGCGCCTCCAGTGCGCCCCCACGTGCCCGACAGAGCCCCTACTTTCCCCAATAATTTTTTTTTGGGGGGGTAGTAGGGCTCCAGCCGGAGAGGCCGGGGCGGGGGCTGGGGCCGCGGCCTCGGAGGCGGTCTTGCCATGGCCGGCCGAGCTCCCTGATCCGCCATGGCCTCCCGAGTCCCTGGATCCGCCATGGCCGTCCGAGATCCCTGATCCGCCATGGCCTCCCGAGTCCCCGGATCCGCCATGGCCGTCCAAGATCCCTGATCCGCCATGGCCTCCCAAGTCTCCTGTCACGCCATGGTCGCCGGAGTCCCTTAACCCGCCATGGCCGCTGGACTCTCCTGACACGCCCTGGAGGCTTCCCTTGTCCCGGTTCTGCAGTGGTCTCCAGGGCACCCGCCCGCCCCCCCTCCCCGGTGGATATGTTACGGTGCGGGACGCACCTATTGGGAGGGGGGGAGGGGGTAATGTCAGGGTTCTGGACTCTGGGTTCTTTGTTTTTTCCCCTGTCTTTCCGGTTTTTCCTTATTTGGGTTTTCCTGTCCTTGTTTCCTGTAATTAGTTATTCATCGTTTAGTCTTTTCACCTGTGTTTCATTAATCATCTCGTTTACTCTTTTGTTCCTGTTCCTTTATAAGCATTCAGTTTTGTTCTAGCCCTTGTTGTGTCTTAAAGTTACGTGGATGTTGTGTACTTTGTTTTGAACCTGCTTACTTTGTACCCCTCGTCTTCCTGTCCTTCCTGGAAAAGCAGTACGTTACACTGCGAACATGTTTAAGTTAATCTCACTCAACTCATCTACCACTGAATAATAATTTGCAATTAAAATTAAATAAATTAAAATAACATTGCCCTTACATTATTAGAGCAGTAATTTATTATCAGAGGGAAATAGTTTTCTCTATAACAATAAGGCAAAAATGTCCACTTTTCCTTGGAAGAAATGTTCAATACTTGAAAGAGTTAGTTCACCCAAAAATGAAAATTCTATTATTAATTACTCACCCTCGTGTCATTCCAAACCCATAAGACCTTCGCTCATCTTCGGAACACAAATTAAGATATTTTTTATGAAATCCGAGAGCTCTCTGACTCTCCATAGACAGCAGCACAACTGAAATGTTCCCAGGTCCAGAAACGTAGCATGCGCATGCTTCTCTTCATGTAAACAACTGGCTTTGAACACGCACATGTGTCAGCACACGCATGCGTCGTTTACATGAAGAGGAAGCATGCGCATGTGTTGTGCATCACTTTCTCCAAATGGCGGTGCACCGCCATTCTTCTGGGGAGGAGAAGAATTTTTGAATAAAGTCGTTATTTTTGTTTTCTTTGCGCATAAAAAAGTTTTTTTCGTAGCTTCTTAAAATTACAGTTGAACCCCTGATGTCACATGGACTATTTTACCATTGTCCTTGCTAGGTTTCTGGACCTGGGAACATTTCAGTTGTGTTGCTGTCTATGGAGGGTCAGAGAGCTCTTGGATTTCATCAAAAATATCTTAATTTGTGTTCCAAAGATGAACAAAGGTCTTACGGGTTTGGACTGACATGAGGGTGAGTAATTAATGACAGAATTTTCATTTTTGGGTTTTAACGATTGTGCTGAAGGATTGTACAGAAACAGAATTTCATAAATAAACCAACCCTGAAGATTGTTCGCTGAGGTAAAAAGTGTGACACCCAGCCCCAGTCTCCCCTATATGCAATTAGTGTGGTACAATGAACTCTGCTTTGCATGCACATTTGGTGCAGTTCCAATCACTCACTGTAGTCGCTGTTCTCATCCTTGATGCCATCGATGGTTCCATCTGGCTGCATCTGCAGGTAAAAACCCTGCTGGCTGAACAGTCGTGTCACAATGCCTTTCAGCTGCGGCTCTGGAAAATAAACACACAGCCCCGCCCCAACCCACATTTTTATCAGAATTCACCCTGACAATTTTTTTCAGCATGTGAACAAAAGGTTGTTAAGAAGAAATAAATTATTTTAAATACATTCTTGACTTCTTATCCAGTGATGGCAGTGAATGTACTTGTGAATGGCTGTGTTGATAAAGCATATTTGCTCTCTGCGACCTCATTAATCAGTTTCACTATGGACACCTGGAGTTTAGAAGACCAGCTGTAGTCATAACAGGTGTTTTCTGATGGAGTGGTGACCTGTACAAGTAGGTACAATAAATGTTTAAAGGCAGGCCTGAGAGGTGAGGAGTGAAGAGGCCACATGGATGACCTGGCATGCAGAAAATTCCCACGGCTTTCAATACTAGAGCTCAGAAGAGTAGTGAATGTCCATGATGGTCATGATCAGCTATTCATCTAGGGCCCCATCTATCCATTGCAGACCCAATATCTCTGACAGTCTGGAAGGGCCATCAATCACACAAACGAGCCTATCTACATCCATTAGGAAGAACATTACTAAATTACATACAGAATCCACACCTCTATAAATAAAAACTGGCGTAGGGGACATCATAGGAAATGACTCTAACCTGGGGACAAAGTTTTGGGTTTAATACATGTGTGTGGGTCAGTGTGTGCTGAATCTCTTGAAAACATGTCCAGGTCATACTTCCCCTGAAGCAAAAACAAACAAACAATAATTAAATAAAGCATAAAAAATGGAGACTGTTGAAGGACTATTAAGATTATTATTTTTTTTCCACTGTAACATTGTTCATGATGATTGTTCATTGTGTGTGTTTTTTTTTTTGGCTGTCATTACAAATTCTTATTCCTAATGCATCTGGAGACTTTTTTTATGTAAATCATTTTTTTATGTAAATCCAAATATTAGATCTGTAATAAAGTTATTTTTTCCAACAAAAAAAATCTATTTTGAGTACAACAACTATTAAAGATATACATCATTATAATATAATAATTGATTATAGTAGATTATATAGTATGATATAGTAGATTACAGTAATGAGGATGCTTTTTACATTACAAAATAAGAATTTAAAAAAGACATAGTTATTATGAATATAATGTCACCATGTAAAAAAACCCCACTAAAATGGGATTAAATGTCTTTGTGTAAAATAATATTTCTGCTTTCAATGGATTTTTGGGGTGAAATATGACTCGGACACATTCCTCACATGTTTGTGAGATTAATGTACATGCATGTCTCTACTCATATAGGAATGTATGCACTCACATGTGGATTTGAGCATGTGTTCACCTGGATGTATGCATGATATAATGCATGTCATATTTGCATCAACACTTTGCATACTTTCCACTTGCAAATATAATTCAGTTGAACCATATATGTTCTATATTGCCCCATTTCATGAACAAAAACAGTTACAATCGGATGTGCTGATAAATGATGTCATGATCATGAAATGGCGAATGGTATCCTCGACTAATTAAGTCACCACAACTGACGGAAGAAACATGACACATCAGCAGCACAGAGCATACACAAGCCTCACTGCACGGAAACAGACAGAGAGGACAGGGCACACATAATAATGGGGACAGAAATAAGTAGAGACCAAAAAAGGGCATCAGAGGGGAGTAAAGAGGTATAAAAGAAAAAAGGTGGTAGAGACAGAGAGGAGAAGACATACTGTACATAAAAATAACACAAAGACAGAGAGATAGAACAATAGTCAGAAGCATACTACAAGGACAAGGCAGACATTGGCGACTGCCATTAGACAGGAGCTAGTCCCCCATGAGCACGAAATGGGGTGGATAACTGGAAGACACAGCACAAGGATGGAGGCTACTGACCTAGCCTGACGCCCTTACGGGACACCTGTGGAGGTTTCGAGGGTGCATCTTACGGGGGAGAAGGAAAAACAACATTTTTACAGACAAATCCTACAGGAACAGCCGTCAAATAACTGATCATATGTTGGGAAGAGGGGATGTTCTTGTTCTACATCATGAGAAGGTGTTTTGAAGGAGGAAGAGAGGACAGCTTTGTATTTTTTATTTTTTTTTAGTTTCACATGCTTTGTGCCATTTTATGTGAGCCGAAAAAGGACAATAGCGTGGTTCATTGGGCAGTGAGACCATGTCCTTCAATAAAACAAACGTACAATCCCTCCCTATACTGCAGTAAAGCAGTCCCAATTGGAAAATCCAGCTTAAGCTGGTAGCTGTGGTTTCTAGCTGGTCTGAGATGAGTATTAATTGGTGTAAACACCAGCTTGAACAGCTTAAGCTGGTCACTTGTTTGTTGCTGGTTCGAGATCGTTCCGTCACATTTCAAAACAGCTTCCAGTTTGAACTGGGATCTTCCATCAGGCAAACATGTACCATTAAACATTTCATCTAAGAATGCCCTGGTGCACTGCAGTGCCACTGGATTCTGGCTATTACTAAATTGCATTGTTGTACTATAAACATAAGGTTTTTGTTCTTCTTCTTTTAACAATCACACAGCCTCTGATCAAAATGTCAAAATGCCAGCCACTGAATTAATTGATAACAGTAATAATAACATTAATAAAACATATCAGATATATCAACATAAAACGACAATGCAGTCAGATTGTTAGGATGGCACATCGGCTGGTGAATAGCAATAGACAGCACGTGAGCTATGAAACAGGTGGGATTTTTTGGGGGAGGCATAAATACATAAATAAATAAATAATATCAAATACAGTGGAGGATATATGTTCCTCCAGCGGAGCTGTAGACTGCAGCAGAGGTTTCGGGTGGGGGCTGATGTCTTAAAAAGCATCCAGCACTGACCTGGTCGCCGGCGAACAGGTCTTTTCTTGCCGCTGCAGAAGCGGACTTTACTGAAGACCCCCAGGAAATGTCGCTCGCAGAGAGAGCGGGGGTCTTTGCTGGGACTGGGGCGGCGTTTGGAGGCAGATACCCGATCGCTGTTGGATTCCCGCGCCTGGCGTTTTTGTCGGATCAGAGAACTGGCGATCGCGGCCATCTCGAGTAGCCTATTCAGTTAAACGAGCTGTTCGACGGTTGCTGCTGTTAACGTAATAACTGGGAATAATAAATAAACAAGACTGGATTGTCTGCGCAAATTTAGCCAGATCTCATTCCAATTCCTTGCGAAAAATCCAGAGGATCCTGTGAATTAGGACTGAAATCTCATCCCCTTCTCAGACGATCTACCCAGACGGCTGTGAGTTTCACACACGATTACATAAAGCATATTTTCCGTTCTCCGTCTTAGAAGCAAAAAAGCAATAATAATAACAATTAAATTCAAAAACAACAATTCAAAAACGTCCTATGTGAACATGGGTAACCTGTCACGCAGGTATTCAGGTGCCGAAGACAGCAGACGCGTAATTCCTCTTTCAAGCGACTGATACGTGATCCACATGTCTAGTTCATTCCAGATATCTTTGCATGAATCCTCATAATAAATGGAGCCCATGACACAAGTATTTGAGTGGTGCGCACACAACTTCACGGAACATCTGGGCTCTCCAAATTATTTTACAGCTCTTCATAGTTCTTCTAGTAGAGTTCATTGCATTGCTCTTCACGTCGAAATTTCTTATTTTGTTCAAAACGAGTTGCAATTTAAATGTCAGGTGTCTAGCACAGCGAGAACACTGCGAATCCTGGCGAAGCCGTTTAAGGGAATGTTGTAAAATCGAGACTAGTGCTGCCTCTTTCACACTGACACTGAGCCAGTGAATGGGGTGTGATATCATCTCTCTCTCTCTCTCTCTCTCTCTCTCTCTACGCAATCATGCGTGATTGAGGTTTGGATGAGGAACTCGCAGGGGTAAACGGGAGCGAGCAAGTGAAGGAGTTAGAAAATAAAATAAAATAATATATAATATAATATATATATATATAGAGAGAGAGAGAGAGAGAGAGAGAGTAGGATTGTCCAACAGATATGGTCACCTCTGGCTCATTGTTTATGTGTGAATGTGGCACATACTGTAACGGAGAATGATCTCAGTTTAGATTCTGCTTGTTATTGCATCTCATTGTCATCTATCGGGTTAATTTATTAATTGTCTGCCCATCTGTTTACTACTCTGATTAAAATACACCCTAAATGATACAGATCGCCTTCTGTTTGTCACTGTATTGTTCAGTGTATTTAGTGCAAATGTGGCAGCCTATAATATTAAGGTCTGGCTGACACAATCCATTAAGCGCCCACTCTGCAATTACTTTTTTATGTCATTTTTACCAATTAACTGTTGCAGAAAACTAATTTCAAAAACTGAAGTTTGTAAAAACTAAATTTCCAAACTGCCATTCCATCTGACGGGACTGTGTGTTTTAACTTATTAATTATAATAATAATATATATACAACCCCAAATCAGAAAAAGTTGGGACAGTATGGAAAACGCAAATAAAAAAAGAAAGTAGTGATTTCTAAATTTACTTTGACTTGTATTTCATTGCAGACAATATGAACACAAAATATTTCATGTTTTGTCTGGTCAACTTCATGTCATTTGTAAATATACATCCTTTCCTGTCATTCAGACCTGCAACACATTCCAAAAAAAGTTGGGACAGTAAAGTATTTACCACTTTGTAATGTTGCCATTCCTTTTCACAACACTTAAAAGACGTTTAGGGACTGAAGACACCAAGTGATGAAGTGTTTCAGGTGTAATTTTGTCCCATTCTTCCTGCAAACAAGTCTTAAGGTGGGCAACAGTACGGGGTCTTCGTTGTCGCATTTTGCACTTCAAAATGCGCCACACATTCTCTATTGGAGACAGGTCGGGACTGCAGGCAGGCCAGTCAAGTACCCGTACCCTCTTCCTCTGCAGCCAGGACTTTGTAATGTGTGCAGAATGTGGTTTTGCATTGTCTTGTTGAAATATGCATGGACGTCCCTGGAAAAGATGTCTTCTTGAAGGCAGCATATTGTGCTCCAAAATCTCTATGTACTTTTCAGCATTAATGGTGCCATCACAGAAGTGCAAGTTACCTTTGCCAAGGGCACTGACACAACCCCATACCATGACAGACCCTGGCTTTTAGACTTGTTGCTGGTAACAGTCTGGATGATCCTTTTCTTCTTTGGTCCGGAGCACACGGCGTCCATTCCTCCCAAAAAATACCTGAAATACTGATTCATCTGACCACAGTACACGTTTCCACTGTGTGATGGTCCATCCCAGATGCCTCCGAGCCCAGAGAAGTCGACGGCGCTTCTGGACACTGTTAACATAGGGCTTCCTTTTGGCACAGTACAGTTTTAACTGGCATTTGTGGCTGTAACTACATATTGTGGTACTTGACAAAGGTTTGCCAAAGTAGTCCTGAGCCCATGTGGTGATATCGCTTATAGATGAATGACGATTCTTGATGCAGTGCCGCCTGAGGGATCGGCGATCACGGTTGTTCAGCTTAGGCTTGGGCCCTTGTCCTTTACGCACAGAAATTCCTCCAGATTCCTTGAATCTTTGAATTATGTTATGCACTGTTGAAGGTGAAATATCCAAATCTCTTCCTATCTTTCTTTGAGGAACATTGTTTTTAAACATTTCAATAATTTTCTCACGTATTTGTTGGCAAACTGGCGATCCTCGGCCCATCTTTGCTCCTAAAGGACTAGACCTTTCTTGGATGCTGCTTTTGTACCAAATCATAATTACAATCACCTGTTGACATCAACTGTTTCAAATCACATCATTATTTAACCAATTTACCTCATTACTAGCCCTAAATTGCTCCTGTCCCAACTTTTTTTGGAATGTGTTGCAGGTCTAAATGACAGGAAAGGATGTATATTTACAAATGACATGAAGTTGACCAGACAAAACATGAAATATTTTGTGTTCATATTGTCTGCAATGAAATACAAGTCAAAGTAAATTTAGAAATCACTACTTTCTTTTTTTATTTGCGTTTTCCATACTGTCCCAACTTTTTCTGATTTGGGGTTGTAGTAATATAGCAATGTGTTTAGGTTATAGTGCCTCAGAATTCTAATAATAGGTTTACACTGCTACAGAGATGTATTGTTCTACTTTAGTAATTAATGCATTAACACACCTCCCCTTTAGAGATACAGATCTAACTATCAGAACACAACAATGCTGCATTTATGTCATGTACTGTGCCTTACTAAAGTGCTAAGCTATTCAGCACTGGGTTTTAGAGGGTATTCTTGGTGGGGCAAGCAGAGACGGAAGGGTTGGGGGTTGGGGGGGGGATGCACTGACACTGCAGTGGGTGGATCACGTGGCTCTGACACAAAAACCCTCTTGCCTCGTGCAAAATAGCAGCATTAAAAATTCAGTCTGGGAATGCGCTCTTTCATGCTTTTCCAAATTTAATGTGGGGCTAGGAATTCACTTCCAGCCATCTCCTTGCATCAACATGGACTTAGTACAATGCTTTTAAGAATAGCGGCACTTTGATGCTCTTCTTCTTAAAAGGTACTTGGTCTGGATTAATAATCTTCCAAATACTATGGAGAATCTGGTAACAAAATTAGGAGATGGGATAGCTAAGACTTTTGTAATATAAATTACCATAAATTATTGAAACTGTTAAATGTTATGGAAGTAAGGCAAGGATGAGAATATTTACAATGGTATTATCATATATATAAGATACAAGTACCTCTATTTCAGAGGACTGAACGAATGACACAAAGCATTTTGTTTTCATTAATCTCTGACACAAAAGCAGATCTTGAGACAGAATGGTACATGATTGTCACAATACATCCTGTTTTGTACTACCTCAGTTTTGAGAGAGGATGAGGATCCTTATGCAATTCTAGAACAGGCACGTGCAGAGGGGGGGCTTTGGGGGCTCAAGCCCCTGCCCTTTTTCTAAATTATCCAAAAGTGCCCCTCTCAGACAAATAGCAATGATATTGTAGTCAATAAAACAAAATGCATTTGAATTATAATTAACATGACAATGTGCTCAGAACGGTAACTAATCGCTCAAAAGTCGGGAAATTCCTGTTTATTTTTACATATCTGTCAATCTGAGGTGTTACTATGGGTTGCATGCGTTTTGCTTGACCGACTGATATTCCAGTCTGTTCGGAAACCGAGGCTCCCGAGCCATAGCCTATAGCCTATGGTTCTTTCGATCCATAGATCGACGGAAGGAAAAAATAAACCAAACAATATTTTAAACTTTTTTCATCAATAATCAAAGTTAGTGTGTCGATCTAATTAAAAATCCATTTATTATATATTTTAGAATATTACATAATTCATCAATGCCCGTTTGTCATGTAATACACCAACCAATCATGATCTGGCACATTTCATTGGACATTATGTGAAGTGGAGCAGTCATTTTCCGTTCTTATTCATAAATCGGTTGAAAAAGACAAGCTTATTTGTGGAGCGATCTAGATCTGCGGTTTGTCTCATTTTATAAATCAAATTACATCGCTGAAAAAATGGATGCTAAATGACTACAAAAGCACTGCACAAAACCATGCAGCACCAAAAGTCTCAATAATGGTAATCATTATTCAATTCACATACATTTATGTATGATGCACAGTTTACTATTTTATGAAGCTATCATAGTTAATGAAGCCCAAGTGCCACCTACAGGCCTATTATGTGAAGTGTAGGCTGGCGAAATGAAGTGCAAGGACTTTATTATATTACCATTTTTGATAATTATGCAGCATTATGAAAGTGTCTTATGCTCATCAAACCTGCATTTATTTGATCAAAAGTACAGAAAAACTGTAATATTGTGAAATATTATTACAATTTAAAAGAATGTTTATCTATTTTAATATACTTTAAAATATCATTTATTTCTGTGATCAAAGCTGAATTTTCAGCACCATTACTCCAGTCTTCAGTGCATGATCCTTCAGAAATCATTCTAATATGCTGATTTATTATGAATATTGGAAATAGTTGTGCTGCTTATTTTTTATTTTATTTTATTTATTTATTATTATTTTTTTATTTTTTTTGGAACCCATGATACTTTTCTGGGGTTCATTGATAAATAAAAAACAAAAGGAACAGCATTTATTTAAAATAGAGATGTTTTCTAACAAAATGAATCTTTACGATCACTGTTTCTATCAAATCTTTGCTAATTTCTTTAAAAAAAAAAAAAAAAAATACTGACCTCAAGCTTTTCAACGTATATTGTTACAAAAGTTATATTTTAAATAAATGCTGTGCTTTTTTAGTAAAAAAAATAATCAAAGAATCCTGAAAAAACATATCACAGGTTTCCAATACTGCTAATAAATCAAAATTGCATAAAATGTATTTTAAAGTATATAAAAAATTTGATAAAATAAATGCAGGCCTGATGACCATAAATGACTTCTAGCAAAATAGTAATGCATCCAAACTTTTGACCTAATATATATACTGTATATATATATACAATATATATATATATATATATATATATATATATATATATATATGAGGCCAGCGAGTAGGTAGGTGCTGTGCAGGTAAACCTCACCCTGAACTCAAGAGATGCACTGCAGCCATTTAGCCTCCTTGTTAGCGCGTCCGCCTCCCACGCCGGAGACCCATTGCATAAATGCTATTTTACATTTGAGCCCCTGCCCCTGATGAACTCTCTGCACATCCCTGTTCTAGAACTATAACAATTTTGCCTAAAAACTCAACTATTATTGATTGTCAACAAGTGTTCAGGGCAGGTTTACTCAACAGACCATGACAATGCACCTAAATTCATTAATGATCTGCGAATCTGGACACAGTGACAATCACAGCACGCCATTTGCCAAGCAATAACTGTCATGCCCCTAGTGATTTCGGCCACTGCCCTTCAGAATGAATGTGCACATCCCTGATAGCAATTGCCTTTGCAACAAATATTTAATTTCTAATTGGCAGTATTTCTGTTTCATGACAAATGCAGTAATGTTACATTAGCACAAAGCTCAGGCCCAAACCAAGATCCAGAGGACACTAGTATTATAAAAATGTTTAAAATTTCTTCCAGCTAAACATAGTGAATGACATTTCAAGAAATGTAATAAACTTGACATATGAATTCACCATGTGAAAAATATACAAAGTCTGAATTTAAAATAGAATTGAAGCACACCAACTACAGAGACTGAACGTGAGATATAACTGACCACAACATTGAATAAACAGAGTTCATTAAGAATCACTTATGTAAGTATAGGCATAAAGTCCAATACAGGTATCGAAAGACTTGCATCACCAAAACTATTCCACATTCAAACCAAGAGAGATAAAGCATCAGGAGCATCAAATCCAAGAACGTATTAAGACATCTTTCAAATAAATATTGCCTCCTAGTGTTCACAGTATGGGAATGCACAAAGGCCCCTCTCATCAACCTATCATCTTTTTTTTGTGATGAGAGTGTGTTGCATTATGCACCTCCATCAGCTGAACCAGCACGAGGGGTTTTCACTATGAAATCATGTTATTGCTAATGTTTTATGCCCACTGCATGATGTAAAGGGCATAGCTCAAGCACTTTACTATGGTCAAATGTTTAATGCAAGATATGGTACATTTATGTTGAATTCTCCCATGACACTTCAGCAAATTCAACCGAGGAGTGACAACTCATTACATATGGCAGATATGGTGATTTGTGCGTGATGTCTCCTGAGCGTGCTCCTGATAACTCCTGTCCTGGTTTCAAAACCCAATTTAGTCATGGGGCCATATCCAATCAAAACCTGAGGAGTGAAGCATCCCTGTGATAGAGCACAAAGTGATTCATCAACACATTTTGCTCATGCAACTGGCTTACTTGATCTAATATTTTATGTTTTTTTAAATTGTTGTAGATTTAAGTAGCAAATGAGAATCGCTAATATTTTGAGACAAACGTCTTCTTTATGATTTTCAGTTTTGTTTAAGATAATTAAAGCAACAATTTTTAAATAACAAAAGAATATGTAAATGTATGGTATTTGGTGTAAAAGGCATCCCTGCTGTTGGGGCTAAAGGCGCACAGTAATTAACATGATAATTAATAGATTGCTAACTTTTCCATTTGTTGACATGACATGGTTAGATTCAGATGGTAGGCTAAATATCATACATTATGTTGTGTGTCAATATTAGAGATAATCACCATGTTTAGAATGAAACCATCATATTTAAAAACATGATATTAATCATATCATATAATAAAATATAATTTATAGTTACAACTGTAAATATATATTCAATTATTATTGGATCTCCTTCAATACTTTCAGAATCTTTACTTATTAAAATGATTTTGTTTCTGTATTTTAAAATATTTTTTTAATATTAACATATTTTAATGTCAGTACAGGTACATCTCAGAAAATTAGAATATGGTGAAAAAGTTTGTTTATTTCAAAAAGTGAAACTTTCATATATTTTAGATTCATTACATGTAAAGTAAAACACTTCAAACGTTTTTTTTGTTTTAATTTTGATGATTAGAGCTTACAGCTAATGAAAGTCAAAAATCGGTATCTCAAAATATTAGAATATTTACATTTGAGTTTCAATAAATGACCATCCATACAGTATAAATTCTGGGTATCTCTTGTTCTTTGAAACCACAATAACGGGGAACACTGCTGACTTGGCAATGGTCCAGAAGACGATCATTGACACCCTCCAAAAAGAGGGTAAGTCACAGAGGGTCATTACTGAAAGGGGTGGTCGTTCAAGGAGTGCTGTATCAAAGCATATTAAATGCAAAGTTGACTGGAAGGAAGAAATTGGGTAGGAAAATATGCACAAGCAACAGGGATGACCGCAAGCTTGAGAATACTGTCAAGCAAAGCCGATTCAAACACTTGGGAGAGCTTCACAAGGAGTGAACTGAAGCTGGAGTCAGTGCATCAAGAGTCACCACGATCAGACATTTTCAGGAAAAGGGCTACCAAGCCACTTCTGAAACAGAAACATCGTCAGAAGCATCTTACCTGGGCTAAGGAGAAAAAGAACTGGACTGTTGCTCAGTGGTCCAAAGTCCTCTTTTCAGATAAAAGTAAATTTTGCTTTTCATTTGGAAATCAAGGTCTGGAGTCTGGAGGATGACTGGAGAGGCACAGAATCCAAGCTGCTTGAAGTCCAGTGTGAAGTTTCTGAAGTCAGTGATGATTTGGGGTGCCGTGACGTCTGCTGGTGTTGGTCCATTGTGTTTTATCAAGTCCAAAGTCAATGCAGCCGTCTACCAGGAGATTTTAGAGCACTTTATGCTTCCATCTGCTGACAAGCTTTATGGAGATGCTGATTTCCTTTTCCAACATGACTTTAGCACCTGCCCACAGTGCCAAAACCACTTCCAAGTGCTTTGCTGACCATGATATTACTGTGCCTGATTGGCCAGCCAAAAAGCCTGACCTGAACCCCATATGGAATCTATGGGATATTTTCAAGAGAAAGATGAGAAACAGTCAATCCAACAATCCAGACGAGCTGAAGGCTCAATAGTGCCTCAGCAGTGCCACAGATTGATCGCTTCCATGCCACACCTCACTGATGCTGGAATTTGTGCTAAAGGAGCCCCGACCAAGTATTGAGTGCATAAATGAACATACTTTAAAAAACTTGAACTTTTCTGTTTTGCAAATACTTTTTTTGATTGATCTTAGGAAATATTCTAATATTTTGAGATACTGATTTTTGACTTTCATTAGCTGTAAGCTCTAATCATCAAAATTAAAACAAACAAACAAAAAAAAACGTTTGAAGTGTTTTACTTTACATGTAATGAATCTTAAATATATGAAAGTTTCACTTTTTGAACTAAGTTACAAGAAACTTTTTCACCATATTCTAATTTTCTGAGATGTACCTGTATATTTATTGAACAAAAATGAATTATTTTATTTTTCAAAATAAGTAGAAAATAGTACAAACTTTGCTAAAGTGATTGTTTTGAACAAGTATTAACTTGAAAAAAAAACATTATTTTAGCTGAAGTATTTGTATCAATACCGTGTGCCTTTTACCCCATACCCCCCTTGCCACCTCATAAATTTATAAGATTTTTTAAACAAAATAAACAACTTGAATGTTTTATTTTCACACAAAATCTGTTGCTCCATTAATCTTCAATACAACGTATATATTTTTTCTGCAATTATACATTTTAGGCGCAGTAAATAGCACATTTTTTTCTTAAGGTGGGCTTTTTGCCCCGTTGTACCCTATGTCTCACAGCAGCCATCAATTAAACACAATGGCAGTGTACTTATTTGTATTTCTGTGTTGTAGGATTGAAGCAAAAGTGGTGCAGTAAGAGATGGCTGGATACTGCACAAAGAAAATGGAATATACAGAGGTAGACAAACATATGCTAACTCTCATATTCAAAATCAAGTATTTAAACCGGAAAGCTTTAGGATTTGGAAAAATGTAAAACAAACCATATGATGTAAAATGGTTAATAGATATTTAAGATTCTGCACTCTTCCTACCTATGGTCACCTATGGTTAAATCATGCTAGCATAAAAAAGGATCATCAGGTTTTACACAAACATGGATTAATTTAAACAAACTGCATTCTATAGTTTAAAAAATGCAAAACAGGAGCACTGTCACCAGAGGCAGACAGTAACTAAGTACATTTACTTGATTACTGTACTTAAGTTATTTTTTTGAGTATCTGTATTTTACTTGAATATTATTTTTTCTAGAAACTTATGATTTTAACTTCACTACATTTGAAAGACAAATATCATACTTTTCACTCCACTACATTTCTATCAAGGTCCTTGAAGTAGAACGTTGTTACTATATAGCAGCTTTGAAAGTCAGTGGGTATTTTTTTTCCTTCTCTAAATGTGACTTTCTTTCTTTTTTCAGACAGTCTATCAGTAATTACTCTTGTAGGGTTACATGAAGTGATTTTCCAGCATTTTTTTTAACACTGACCAGTTGCAAATGTGATATTTATTTACAACAACTCAATAATAATAAGTTAATATTGTGGTATATATTAGACACAATATTGTCTGATTTTGCTAAATTGTGTAAACAAAAATATTACCTATAAAGCCACAGAACTGTTTTGCTAACTACTAACAAAGCACAATGGGTGTTTGACTTGAAGACATCAAAGTACAGCGAGAGTGATTAGACAGCATTTTTGAATGTTTGTTTTGATGTCAAATAAATCTTGCTGTTTTGCTTTTTTTGTTAAAGCATTGTTGCTGTTGTAAAGTTACACAGCTAGAGTTGTGTAGCTGGGTTTTAAAGCAGGTTTGATTTTCTTTTCTTTTTTTCTTATCAGTCTTTATTTACAGCAATTTCACTGTTCACTCAGTTCAAATGTGGATGAATGGCTACACATAGATGTGTGTACACACTGCCAGAGCTGTGTGAGATCACTACCATGCTGCTTTTGTGGGGCTGGGTAGGGGCAGGGGCGGACTGGCCATCGGGAGCACCGGGAGAATTCCCGGTGGCCTGGGAGCCAATTTGGCCCGCTGCCCTACATTTATTTTATTATTATTATTATTTATTATTATTATTATTATTTAATATTGTTGTTGTTGTTGTTGTTTTTGTTGCCTGCCGAATGTACTAAAGTGATTTTTTTCCGAATTCGCCATTCAATAATAATATATCATGAATCGGTTAGTCTTGACTGGCAACACGATTCGCCTCGCGCGCGCTCCGCACCTCCGCGCGTCCGCCAAAAGGATGCAAGACTCTAGAATGGAGTGGAAGAGTGCCCAGGTGGAGCAGAGAGGCAAAACTGTCCTGTTCAGGGCTTCAAGTGCAGGTCAGTTACATCCGTACATGGACTATTGTAGTTTTTTCTTTGTTTATCTTTACTTAGTTAAACATTAAACTGCTAGCAAATTAGTGAAAAAAGTAAACATACACATGAGAGACATAGAGATGTCAGGCAAAATGAAGAGACTAAAAAGGAAAATGGAAGTTCAAAAGATAACCTTTAATTATTTTGCATGGCCCCAGCCTAGGAATTTAAACTTTTTTATGCAATGATGATGATGGCCATACAAAAAATATTGTTGTCCGGTTTCAAAATTTGTTGTGGTTGTATGGGATGGCCTGGATGAGTGTGAGATTTCCCGGCCTGAAATTTTGTTCCAGTCCGCCCCTGGGTAGGGGTGTTAAATATATATATATATATATACACTATATTGCCAAAAGTATTGGGTGGCCCCCTTCTAATGAACAGGTTTGACTGTATACTTTAGTCATTTCTATGAGTACAAATCTTAATGTTAAAGCATATAATGATATTCTAGGAAATTGTGTGCTTCTAATATTATAGCAACAGTTTGGACAGGACCCTTTTCTATTCTAACATGACAATGCCTCTGTGTATAAGGCAAGGTTCAGAAAGAAAATTATTGATTCAGTCAGTGTGGAAGAACTTGACTGGTCTGCATAAAACCAAGTCCTAATCCCAGTTTAACACCTCTGCAGACCTTGAGCCAAAAACTCATCACCAAACACCAATGACTTGTACATATGGGTACAGTCATTTTAGACACTTCCAAAACTGTTGCAACAGAGATGGAAATACAATTGTTAAATACATGAATTATGTTCCCATCGTTGTTGCCACAGATTTGGAAGTGCATTTTTCTGTTCTAAAGAAGGGGGTGTCCCAATACTTTTGTCTATATAGTGTATGTACCAGTGGCATAGCCACGAAGGGGCCTGGGGGGGCCTAGGCCCCCTCATGTACATGTCCGGCACCCTCAGATTTCTAATTGCTTAAAAAAACTTTTAAGCCTTTATCACACTTCCACGTTCGAAAAGCGGAAGATTCAAATAGTAGCGCGGGGCAGTTCACATGTCGCGCCTAAAAACGCGTGGAAAACGCTAGGCGCCTTGATTTCTCCTTCTTTCAAAGCCTCTGTAGCATGCGCGCTATGCTTGTGCTCCCGTGGCTTCTGCCGTTGCTAAGCAACCTAGACCCGTGCATGAAGACGCGAAAGTTTCAGCAAAGGATAAATGGATTTCCAGCACTAAAAATCGCTTGCGCTCTGCTACTAAATTTATTTAAAATGGCTATCCCTGTACAGCTATGATCAACTGTTCCTCCATCTAGGCTGAGCTTTCAATGTTGTTACGGGAAATGATGAAGCTGATGGTTGGTTCTTGTCACATGACACGCGGTGCGCTTGCGGCCTTTTGAAAAGTTGAAGTGTTTTTATCTCAATGCGGTGCGGACGCGCCTGGAAAATATGGTATCGCATGTACATTTGAAATAATGGACTTGAGCGCGCAAAAGAAGCGATATGTAAACGGCCCCGAAAAGAACTTCCGCTGCAGCCTCTATTAATGGCTGTGCCCATAGCACGGCATTGTTGTGGATTATTTTTGTAGAACTCAGCACATATACGTCTTCTAAAGACACCAATCTCAGTTTACAACAATTAATTGAGTATTATGAAAGCAAGGAATATGTTGTCAAGATACTGTATGTGTAGGCAATTCTTCACTGTCTGATCACCTTATTCATTACAGAAGAGCGAGAAAACTATACAAACAACATATCACATTAAAAGCATTAGAATTAGCCAACATTATTTACGACTGAAGGTTGTATAGAAGGATTAAATTAAAGGTTTAGGAAAACTTGTTGTATTAAATATAATGCTCACATTTTTCATGCGCTGACTTTATGATTTAAATAAAGAAATATTTCCAGCCCATAGACGATAATTAAAAAAAAAAAAAGATAATCTTAATCGAGTTATATTCTCCGTGATTGCGTGCAACGATTGAATGTCATTATATTGTGAACAAGAACGGGAGACTAATCACAATAAATATAATGAAAAAATTAACAAAATAATATTACAAATAAAATTAAATCAGTCCGAGTATTCCTCTGGCAGTAACTTGAGCCACGTGCTCATGCAGTATAAGCGCGCTGCTATTCACCTTCCACACGCCGCACAAACACTTGAAAATGCACACATTTAATATTGACATTATAGCCTGCATGTAATATAGAGCGGCCCCCTCATTTTAAGATGGGCCCCCCCAAAATTTAAATTCTGGCTAGTGGCTACGCCACTGGTATGTACAAGTCATTGGTGTTTGGTGATGAGTTTTTGGCTCAAGGTCTGCATTCACAGTCACACCAGAGGTGTTAAACTGGGATTAGGACTTGGTTTTATGCAGACCAGTCAAGTTCTTCCACACTGACTGAATCAATAATTTTCTTTTTGAACCTTGCCTTATACACAGAGGCATTGTCATGTTAGAATAGAAAAGGGTCCTGTCCAAACTGTTGCTATAATATTAGAAGCACACAATTTCCTAGAATATCATTATATGCTTTAACATTAAGATTTGTACTCATAGAAATGACTAAAGTAGTCAAACCTGTTCATTAGAAGGGGGCGACCCAATACTTTTAGCAATATAGTGTATATTGTTGTTTTTTTTTCCATAGGTTTTTACCACTCTAAAAGCTCTTTATTCCTAAAATACTACAAGCTAGTCTCTGTATTCAGTAAGCATAATGTATTGTAAGTTGTTTCAGAGGTATTCCAAGTATTACATACAACAATAAAACAGTGCATTGACGTAAAAAAGGAAATTTACATTTGGTACTTAAGTACATTTAAAAGCAAGTACTTCTGTGCTTTTACTTAAGTAAAAATCTGTCTTTACAACTTTCACTTGTAATGGAGTAATATTTGACCAGCAGTATCTGTACTTCCACTCAAGTAATGGAGTTGTGTACTTTGTCCACCTTTGACTGTCACTCATTATCTGAGACTTCTGGAACTTAAAAGACAAACATACAGGGGCAAAGTGGCATTCCATATACTGGGCATTTTGAAATTCATGTATCTAATGAATGTACAACACCTAAAACAAATTATACCATCAATGTCTATTCAATTTAACTATATCTGTCAAATATGTAGTTAGTTATGGTATATGCCAGTGGTGTTGTTGTTTTTTTGTTTGTTTTTTACCAGTTAATATATTTGCTTTTGACTGTTTCATTCTGTCTTGTGTGATTATTAAGGACAACAGTCAATAAGGCAGTGATCTATACACGTTTTACAGGACAAGGGCCCCTGATTGGACAACATGATGGAGAAGAGACATGATGTAACATATTTTAGAAAACGTAGTGTTGCATAGGCTTAGCATATTACAACGTGTATAGTACATACCAAAATACATTGCAAAGACTTGTGCAATATACCTTTTTCCTGAGTAAACAATGAGCACCCCCATTACGAATTCTAACTTCCAATTGGATGCTTTTCTGTTACGGTCTCCATAGGAACCCATTCAAATAGTACCCATCTTTTTTTAATGTAGCTAATGTCTGCAGCTTCGTGTCATCTACACACTCATTTAACTTTGAGGAGTAAGGCACTGACAAATGAAGGTCATTTCATCAAGGACACTGTAAAGTGATGGCGCTATGGAACCATGTGCTTTTTACTAGAAACACTGGAGACCGGAAATGCAAAGCATCCTTCCGGTTCAGGCATTCAGGAAAAATGTCTATAAGGCAAAAACAATAAAATAAAAATAAAATACAGAATAACATTCTTGTACATTACATTTGTAATCATCATTTTATCTAAAACATTTAGTTTAACTTTAATACATTTACTGTAGTTTGGTTGTAGTTAATATAATATTGCATTTTAAACAAATATTTATATTTTTTTACAATAAATAATTGCTTGTGAGGAAAATTGCTACATTATTTTATTATATTTCAGAGTTCAATGTTTCTGTTTTCTGTGCACTTTTATATACAATCCATTCAAAGCAGTAAAAATTACCGTAAGAGATGTATGTGTTGCAGCATAGTTGAACAGAATTGATCTTCTGTGCACAATTAAGTTGCCTTCAAAATAATGGATAAAAAGAAAAGATGTATTGGTCAGCAGAGGCTTAATGAAGGTGACGCCTAATGAAGTGAAGGATTATATAGCTGCAGCATAAGAGTTATGCACACTCTCTGTTACTGCATGCATTTGTAAATGTTGTATATGTGTGGAAATAATGTTTAATTAAACATTATTCATTTTTATTTATTATTTACAGGCAGTTATTTTTTATCTGTACCTGTACATAATAAGGATGTTTAATAATATTCAAAGTGAAGACTGAATTTAAAATTATTTACACACTGTAATGTTGATGATCCCCCCCCCCCAATGGGATGTTGGCCAAGATGACAGCCTCGGTCACCATGCACTTTCAATGGTACTTCATACAATGAAAGTGAATGTAAAAACTGAGACTGAGGGTATCATCTTCTTCCATGAAGGAAGAGAGATTTGTAATAAAATGAGGGTGAGTAAATCATAACAGAATTTTCTTTAAGATGTTTGTGAACAAGAGTATGGAGGCCTTTAAAGATCGTTGTGTAAATACTATAATTGTCGGGTTAGTATAGTATATATCTTCTATGTAAGTATAGAATATAATGTATCTTCTGAGTAGTAAATATATTCTGAATTTTACAAATGCATTTAAGAAATGCTCTCATGAAAGTTATTATAATAGACACACATTACGATATGATTACAAGGACGGGCCTTCTGATGGTCATAAATGTGCAGTGAGAAGCACAAGCTACTCTGGAGGAGGCGAGTGTCAGTTGTAGCAGAGTTGGGAGCGATGCGGAATTGAGTTGCTGTCCAGGGTGCTGAATGACGTGCAGAAGTTCCCTGTCCTGGAGGACACTCCAGCTCTTTTGCCGGTGCCTGTTTTAGAAAACTCATCTCACCTCAACCGAGCTCGGGACGTGTATGTCTGCCGTAGCTTCGCAGACCGCATTTGCTGCATATGCATCAATAGTTTCCTACATTCGCCCTGCATTCTTTGTTCCCGGTACAAATAAGAAATGTCCTTGACACGGATTTCGGCAATAAACTGCTGGGACTGCAGCAGCGGTCGTGCTCATGACCATGATGGAGATGTGTTTCGTGTCATAAGATGTAAATGGAATGACATGAGTGGTCGCAAGAAGTCGCATGAGCCCTCACAAACAAGTTAGCACAAATGCGTTGGAGTGGGAGCGCATAGTACCGCAGACACGGAAGATGTGCTCACCAGCGCCAGCGGCCAATGAGAGCGTTTTTCATCGCTCAACGGAGAGCATGCACAGCTAAATGTCTCACCGCTGGTGGTTGTAGTCGGCTCCGATCGTTGTCCACAGAGACACTGCAGCATATGCGCTCCTTTCTTCAGGAAAAGCCTTAGAATCCTCATTGATTTGAGTTGGTGTGGATCCCTCGTCAATCCACGCAAACGAGCACAGGATCACAACAGAGGGTGACTGTATTGTGAGCCCCTCGATACAGTGCAGCTTCTGTGTTCGGAGCATCAAAAATAGCAAATGGCAAAGGAAGAGAGCCTCGAGTGAGGCATCTCGAGTGCATCTTGCTACTTGTTTTCCAGTAGCAGACTAGTACGTACTCGCCTTAGCATAGTTAGCTCCAAATGCAGGCTGCGCAAGGACGTTAGATTAATTTGCGAATGCCTCGGTCTTTACTAGCAGACGTGTAATGAGTGCCCCATGCACGCTAAAGTTCAACTGCAGGGATGAATGACAGGATGGCCGCTGATGAGATAATGCGCGCAATGTATTTTGGCGACACGGGGTAAAAGGCGGCATAAATAGTTAAAACGCCAATTGTTTCGTGTCCATAGGGAGCCAAAAAGAGGTGTAGAGCCTACGTCAGATGCAGCCTACATTTAAAGACAAAGATTATTTTTTTTAGCGCATGGTCAAGAAGTTTCGCACCTGCCTTGAGCTAGTCCGAACGCTAGAGGACGCTGCAGGCCAACACTTTCACTTGCCAGACGGGGATGTAACTGAGTAGTTTAGTTGAATTATCAAAGCAAGGAGAACTGTTCATCAAATATTCACTATGGCAATTTTGCAAATTCATAACACAGTCCCTTGCAGATGGTAGGCCTAACCCATACAGTTTTAAAATTAGTTCTTCAGTCTTGAAACTGGAATCTTGCCGAAGATGTTTGTAGCCTACTTTTTACAACTTGTAATAAATGATAACGATAAATAGCATTTTGACCTATTTTTGGTTGTTTAATGTTAAACACACAGTGAGGTTGTTTCTCTTATGTGTCATTAAATTTAGGGTAGACTGAGTACAGTAGAGACACTTTCTGCTTTTTTCATCACTACACAAAAACTAGATGCTTAAATTAAGTGATTTTTCACATGATATTTATTTTGCTTGTGTACTAAAATATCATAAATTGATAATAGCCATAAGTTGTTTATATTTTCCACAATTAGCTCATAAACATGAGGTGCATTTTTGTCTCAACTGTACCCATATGGTGTACAGTTGAAACAGTAGCATGGTACAGTTGAGACACCCATTCTTAATGCTCTAAAGCTGGCTAACCATTTATAGCAAATGTAATAAATTACAAAATTGCAGTTTTAAATAATTACAGTTAAAAATAAATTTATTTATTTGCTTTATTTAATTCAGATTCAGTTAAACAAAACAGGAACAAATATTTAACACTACAAAAATATATGGCAAACTGTACAAATGTAAACATAACAGTAAAAATAACAATATACATACCCATATATTCTATAATCCTACCCCTAAACCTGCGCATCACTCGAAACTTTCTGCATTTTTACATTTTCAATCATTCAGTATGATTTATAAGCTTGTTTCATCATGGGGACCTAAAAAACTATTCCCATAAGGTGAATTTACTGGTATTACTATACTTAATGTAGGTAATACCAGTACACAAACACACACAGCCTCTGTATGCATTTTATTTTCTATGATTGGACTGTTACTGTATACAGTACATAGCAACCTATAAAGGGTGTTTCAACTGTACCCACTTTACCACCTTGTATATTTCTTAAAATGCTATGTAATCCTTTTAACATTCATGTTAAATTTTAACAGAATTTGCTTAGCATATGTGTAAATGTGACTTTATCCTATTATCATAACACTGTACAACTAAACATCATGTGAAGCAATAGGACACCAATCCGGGTACAGTTGATACACTGTGTCTCAACCGTACCCCACTGACATGCTCTCATTTCTCCAGATTATGAAAAGACCTTGCATGGCACAATGTCATGAAATATGTCTATTTTTAGAGCACAGAGTAACGTTTGCAATGATATATGTTAAGTTTAACATTCATAAAAGAATAATAAGCTATTCATTGTGGAAGGGACATGGTGAAATGAAAATCTCAGCTTGGAGAAAAAAACTTTTGCCGATATCTTCGGAGTGGAAAGACGCACACATTTCAAATTTCCCACGATCAAAGAGAACACTAATACACATGTGTGGAGCAAAAATCACAGCTCGGGGTTCTTGTGTATGCAAGTTATTTAAGGTGTTTCAACTGTACACGTCTCAAATGTACTCAGTCTACCCTACCAACCAATCTAAACAATTAAAACACGTTTGTTATTGTAAAATGTACTGGCAACACAAAACACCATATGGATAACACACAAGACATTAAAATTATGTGATAAACATTAACTAAACAACATAAATGGCATACAAAAACATTCCAAAGGACATGACTAATTACACAATAAGAAGAAACAACCTTGTTAAATGAACACTAAGTCATACTATCATATGAACATGGTATATTTTCAATTGGCCCTAAACCTAAAATGAACTAGTTAATTATACACACAACACAGGAAAAGCAGTTTTCCTAATCATTTACACATTTATCACAATTGCTCAAGAGCAGTGGTTCTCAAACCTGTCCTGGACTACCCCCAGCCCTTCACATTTTGTATGTCTCCCTCATCTATCACACCTGATTCAACTCATCAGCTCATTAGTGGAGACTGCAAGACCTGAAGTGGGTGTGTCAGATATAGGGAGACATAGCCTGAGTCCCAATGTGCATACTATCCAGTGGTGTAGTCTACGTGATACGCAGGTATATGCCGTATACCCACTAGGGAAGGTAAAGGATTTGCGTATACCCACTTAAAAAAGCACGCGGATACATAACAACATCGTTTTGTGACAGACCTTTCACACTTTCATTCATAAATTCACCCAGTCTGTGTTGCGAAGCACCGTCTTTTTGATAATCACGCCGTATTTCTGTTGACGACTATTGCTAAGCTTGAGATTAACTAATGTGAATCACTAAAGGAGATATGAAACCGAACTACACCCTTTCAGTGTTTTCGTAAGCCTGCCCCTGAAGCTGCTGCTGCGGGTGACACACTGCAAACAGATGAGAGGAACATTAACATTATAGAAACTACAGAAAATGAGCCAGATAAGGCTGATACTATCCTACTATGCGGTACAGAAAACGAGGCCGATGCTATCGTAACGTTACCTGGTACGTGGTAGAGTATAAATTGTCATTAACGTAACTGTACAGCAGGGGATTGTTGGCGCATAAGAAAAATTTGTGATTTCAATAAACAAAAAGTTAATAGCCTATTTAGTGACATACATTGTCTGACTATAACAGTATTGCCTGATTTTGCTCTATATAGTCAACTAAAATAGTTTCAAATAAACTCACAACTGAGCCGCTGCACATCTCCATTCAAACACAGCGTTGTTTCGTTTATGAATGAATCTGCGTTTTAAACGAATCTAGTGAGTCAATTCAATTAGCCTACTCTCATTCATAAAGACAGTCACTGCCTGAGTCCCAATGTGCATACTATCCATCCTAAATGTGATATTAGTAATTTTCAATTCTATTTAGGGCAGATAGGGTGGATAGTATGCACATTGGGACGCAATTGGGACGCAGGGACTTGTTTTATAAGTGAATGAATCAGCCGTTGGAACGAATCAATTGAACGAATGATTCAGTGATAAAATCAGTAACTTGCCGCCACCTAATGGCAGTTTTAGTTTCATTTTTAAAGTATCATTTCAGTTATTTAAATCATTTAATATTTATATTTAAAACATTAATCTCAACATGAATTTATGAAATTTGCACTCATGCCACCTCTGAGCCTCATTAAATGTCTGTAAATACCTACAAGCCAGTTTTGTGTTATTCTGTGCCACTTCTGTAGTGCAAATTAATTTTGTTAATACTGATTTTATTTGATCGGTAACCTATTCTTCTTATTGCATTGTTTTAATTAGAAATTTTGAAAAAAAAGCTTATAAAAATACACTTTTGAATTTGACATAAAAGATAACACTTCAAATAAAGTTAGAAAAAAAATGCCCCTGTAAATCACTTTTGAGTCCAATATTGCGTCGTAATGGGAAGGCTAATTTTTGTTATTGAGCAGAAGGTGCTCCTGATTTTTTTTTTACTGTGCTCCTAGTTTTTTTTTTTTTAAATTAGCAGCACAAGTGCTCCTAAAAATAAAAGTAAGTGTAGAGCCCTGTTTAGTGAGTGCGGTGGTGCTTATGAGAGGCTGCTCTGGGATGGGTGAGTATGAGGCTGGGAAGGAAAAAATCACAGTATACTCACTACAAAAAACTAGACTACACCACTGATACTATCAATCTTAAATTCTATGTGATATTAGTAATTTTCAATACTATTTAGGGCAGATAGGGTGGATAGTATGCACTTTGATACAGTGCATGTATACAAAATGTGCAGTGCTGGGGTAAAACCACTGCTTTAGAGTAATACAAGTTTTTAAAAATGCTTAGACAGGGTACTTGACTTGAGTTCTTGAGGTGAAATCATTCACTAGTGAAACCATTCACTCATATTCCTAATCTTTAGACCAAGTCTGCAAAACTACAAACACATACGTGCTTTAAACTCAGTTTGCTGTTGTAAAACATGCAAAACTCTAAACACAGTTCTCTACATTACACACATCATTCAAAACTAACAGCTCTAACTAACACTTTTACGGTGCGTTTCCACAGGCACGAAACGAGCGCAGCGGAGCGAGCGTTTTCAATTCATTCCTATGGAAGTTGAGTTTAAACGCTTGCGCGGTGCATTATGGGATTGAAAGCGGCGCAGAGACAGCGTTGAGAGCGGCCGAGAGCATCAAAAAGTTTGGGCATTCCTCGAGTTTATATGGAAGTTCTAAGCGGCCATGCATTATTATTATTTTTTTTTCCTTCTTGTTTTTTTCATAACAAATGTTGTTTTGTCATTATCACGACTTAATTTTATCTGATCTCCACATAACAAGAGTTTTTCTCAAGTTACACAACTGCGCCAACAGGTGGCAGTATAGAACTACGATTGGGGAGTTATATACTGCCTACTGTACGCGTTTGGGACAGAGGACCTTCTTCATGATACGGTATCTGTAATTTGCCGTTCATTACTGACATTTAATTAACTTATAAATGTTAAATGCTTGAATAAATATGATAATTTTGCTTGAAATTTTATCTGTTATCGTTACGTTACTGCTGCACGACTCATCACTGTTTCTCATTTATGACGTAGCCCATTTCTAATGTGCATCTTTCTTATTTTTAATCTTTATTGTTAATATATATTAATAAGATATTTACATATGTGTATATTTTAGTTCAGTGATGTTATAGTGACAGTGTTGTAGCCTAATCTTTTGTATTTTCTACATTTCTTTGTAAACCACACACACACATAGCAGCAGCTTGTAACGCACATGATATTACAGCCTATCCTGCATGACTAATAAAATCACTAATAAATTATTATAATATATTATAATATATTATAATATATTTTATTATATATAATAATTTTATTTTATTATATATAATTTTAAACGAAAGAGGAAAATTAAGTGAGTTTAATCCAAGCAGTTTAAGATTTTTAGAATAGTTCTTCTCTGCATTCTTCTGAAGGAGCTCCGCCTGCGGTGTTAAATGCTTTGTTGTTGGACCATTTAAACATGTTAATTACACAAATAAAATGTTTAGCCTAACTCTGGACAAAATCAGCAGTGTTTGATTAGCCTATTTATTTTATTGTAGACGTAATTTCTATATCCACAAGATACAGTAGAGCCAGGGCCGGATTTACCTCTTATTGTGACATAGGCAAAACACATTTTTGCCCCCCCCCCCTCCCTATTTAATATATTACCACCTCAGCAAACCAAAATATTTTGTAATCAGTGGAAACGTTACAGTGTTTTCTATTGCAATAAGCACTTGCATTCAGTCAATAAAAATCGAATGTATTAAATAGTTTGAGATTGGAGAAAGACCGTTCCATTAATAGGCTCCAGCGTCCTGGCCACATTACCACTTAGGGAGTGCATTATTTCTCTAATAATTTTAACAGCCTGTACAACCACACCAGACATTGTTCAGATGATTTATTTTAAGACAATTGTCATGTTTCCTGTAGCTCAAATGGTAGAGCATGGCGCTAGCAACGCCAAGATCATGGGTTCGATTCCCAGGGAAAGCAAGAGCTAATCAAATGTAAAAACTGTAACTTGAATGCAATGTAAGTCGCTTTGGATAAAAGCGTCTGCTAAATGCATAAATGTAAATGTTTCCATCCTGAATCTGGTGTGTTGAACTAATTTCTTACGCACCTCATCCCAACCTTCCGTTGCAAATTCCAAAACATAATTTTAGAGCTAATAAGAGGCTTGAGCCATAGATATGCAGGTTAATGCAGTTATTAATGCAGTCTAAGGCAGTTATTAAGTTATTAGAGAGAGAGAGAGAGAGAGAGAGAGATTAAGTGCGTGTGAATACCTGCTTCTGTGCCTCTCAGCAGTGTTTAGCAGCAGAGTCTACTAATAGCGAATCTTTAAGTTGAACTGCGTCATGTAGCTTTTCAGCTGCGAAACTATTTTACTGATAAATTCGCGGGGCAGCGTTCTGTCCGCGTCTCCGCGTGTGTGCGCGAGTGCGTGTCTGTGTGTGTGCGTCTGTGAGAGAGAACGGGAGAAAGGTGATTTCTGTACATAAAAAAAGGTGGAAAACATGGAAATAAATTTGTCATTCTTTATCCTATTGTTTGTTATATTTATTTGCTCAATGTATTCTGGGGTTTTGGTTATTTTACTGTTGTAGATAGATAGCCCATAGTATAACAAAAATATTATATACAGTCAGGTCCATAAATATTGGGACATCGACACAATTCTAACATTTTTGGCTCTATACACCAACACTATGGATTTCAAATGAAACGAACAAGATGTGCTTTAACTGCAGACTGTCAGGTTTAATTTGAGGGTATTTACATCCAAATCAGGTGAACGGTGTAGGAATTACAACAGTTTGCATATGTGCCTCCCACTTGTTAAGGGACCAAAAGTAATGGGACAGAATAATAATCATAAATCAAACTTTCACTTTTTAATACTTGGTTGCAAATCCTTTGCAGTCAATTACAGCCTGAAGTCTGGAACGCATAGACATCACCAGACGCTGGGTTTCATCCCTGGTGATGCTCTGCCAGGCCTCTACATGCAACCGTCTTCAGTTCCTGCTTGTTCTTGGGGCATTTTCCCTTCAGTTTTGTCTTCAGCAAATGAAATGCATGCTCAGTCGGATTCAGGTCAGGTGATTGACTTGGCCATTGCATAACAGTCCACTTCTTTCCCTTCAAAAACTCTTTGGTTGCTTTTGCAGTATGCTTTGGGTCATTGTCCATCTGCACTGTGAAGCGCCGTCCAATGAGTTCTGAAGCATTTGGCTGAATATGAGCAGATAATATTGCCCGAAACACTTCAGAATTCATCCTGCTGCTTTTGTCAGTAGTCACATCATCAATAAATACAAGAGAACCAGTTCCACTGGCAGCCATACATGCCCACGCTACCACCACCATGCTTCACTGATGAGGTGGTATGCTTAGGATCATGAGCAGTTCCTTTCCTTCTCCATACTCTTCTCTTCCCATCACTCTGGTACAAGTTGATCTTGGTCTCATCTGTCCATAGGATGTTGTTCCAGAACTGTGAAGGCAAGGAACTGCTCATGATCCTAAGCATACCACCTCATCAGTGAAGCATGGTGGCATATGACAGGCATGCAAATCAATTGCTGTAATCATGAAATCAAACATAACATATACAATCTACAAACTATTGTGCTCAGATGAACAAAACTTCAAAAGCTAAAAAAAAAAAAAAAAGCTAAATGAGCTAGATCGCCACTGTCGCTGAAACATAATTACATTACGTAAAACTTTCTGTGCGGTGATGATCCTAGAGTGCACTGATATTTTCAGTGGCGCTTTAACGCGAAACAGGAAACTCATGAATATTCATGTATGCTCCGCCCAGCGTCACCGAAAATCTCAGACACCGAATATTTCAGAACACCGGGCCTCGGGCCTGTTTTAGGCTTCTCCTTATGTTTATATTTTAGACATCCATCAATTAGTGATGAAAAAAATTGACGCGCTGGTGGAAACAACACAAGACCGTGCTGCCGCGGCTGTCAAGAGCGGCTGGATGGTGTTTAGTGTCCCGCAGCAGCAGAGAGCCGTCAGCGCAGCTGAAGAGTTCTGCGTTCAAATACACTCAATAAAGCTTGCCATAAAGCCCCAGCAAAAGTAATTACCATGAATGTGTCAGGGGGAAAAAGTAAGGAGATATTTGAATTATTTACTAATAAACTAGTGTTTTCTGTGTCAGTGTCGCAAAGATGAAGAATCAGATGAAGATCCTGACTCGCCATCTCCTCATTAGACGCGCCTTTAGAGAGAAGTGCATCTTCACGGATTATAATGAAAGAGTTTTTGTTTTCGATTTGATTTATTTCGTTAAGTAGTAATTTAAAGCTTTCTATAGATATATTTATCATGTCTGTGAGTCATGTATTCACTGACTTTCGGTTCATTTTTGTGAAGTGCTCCTGTTCAAGACGAGACGGCACATCATTGTTTTCTTTATTTTATAAAATTATTTTATATATTCAGGGCTCTAGACTGGACCATTTTTTGAGAGTGTGCTAGTAAAAATTTGACGTGGTCGCACTTGTGCTAGTGCATGGTCTGCCCTGCTCCAAAGCGCGCACGCTGCCAGCCAGCACATTGTAGCAGGAGAAAGATTTCACTGATCAGGTGCAAGCGCTTCAGTAGAGCCTGGTTTCACACCGCACGCGTAAGCAGAGCAGAGGCAGCGCAGAAGCGCGCGTATGCAGAGCGGGAACAGCGCGCCCATTGTGCTTTCACTGGCCGCATCAGCAGGAGCGCGAAGGTGCGCGCAGCGGAGGATTTGGTTTTCAAACTAAAATGAAAGACCGCTTCTTAAACCAGAGAAGGTGAACATGTTGGTATTCTTGTAGAGAAAACATGCAAGTCCTGTCAGCGACAGACAGTTTAGTTTGACTTTTTGTTTTCGTTTTGAAAAGCTTGTTATCTTTGCTGTTTACCTCATGTTACACTATGGAGGCTTTCCTTATTTTTTTATATTATTATTATTTGATTCCTCAGTGTTTGCTAAACATTCTGTTATGTATTAGTCAGTATAATACAGCATGTGATGTGTCCTATGCCATACCTCCTCTTATTCGTTTTTGTTAATAAATGTTATACTAGTTTGTCATTGTAAAGTACTGTTTTATTGTTGTTGTGCTTTTTAATTAAGAATAACAATGAATCCATCTTTTGTTGTAGTCTTAAAAAGTGAAAGGTGTATAGATATAAGCAAAACAGACAATTATCTTTTCTTGTAAAGCGTGACACCAAGATCGTGAAAGTGAAAGCAAAAAGAGGAATTCCTGTCACAAAATTTAAATCACAAATAATACTAATGAAAAAGAACGTCTCCAGGTTACGTATGTAACCATGGTTCCTTGAGGGAACGAGACGCTGCGTCACCACGCTTTGGGAATGCCTTGTGCATGACCGGCTCTGAATCTGCTGTGTAATCTGACCAATGGAAGGGCGCGACGTCACAGGCGGGTGACGTCAGAGACCAGGAAGCATAAAAGCACCTGCGGCAAAGCCGGCGACAGCCTCAAGTCATGAAGAACTGCGCTGGCAAGGATGCCGGAAGTATGGCAACGTGACGCAGCGTCTCGTTCCCTCAAGGAACCATGGTTACATACGTAACCTGGAGACGTTCCTTTTCGGGAACTCGAGCTGCGTCACCACGCTTTGGGAACGAGATGCCCACTCCGCCAGACTTACAAATCCCTGCCCTGTGTGTATGTCTCAACATAAACGACTAGGACGAGAGGACTGAAGAACCTGGGGTAGTACCAATGTCTAGGCCGTAGAACCGGACAAAGGTGGACGGGGTGGACCAACCCGCAGCGTTGCAGATGTCCAAAACAGGGACACCTGCAGAGAAGGCCTTGGAGGCTGCCATACCTCTAGTGGAGTGTGCCTTGACCCCCAAAGGCGAGGGGAGGCCAGAGGACTCATAACAGGCCGTGATTGTCTCGACAATCCACCGGCTGATAGTATGCTTAGTAGCAGGGAGACCTCTCCTGGGCGGACCAACGCACACAAGCAATTGGTCCGACCTTCTCCACTGGGTAGCTCTGTGGACGTATGTGTCAAGTGCTCGCACAGGACACATACAGTTAAGCTTCGCCTGATCTGAATCCCGAAAGGGAGGAGGATGAAAGGCCTGCAGTACTACTGGCCGTGGTGCAGTAGTGGGGACCTTAGGGGTGTAACCCGCTCAAGGGTACAGAAATGCTTTCGCCAGTCCGGGCGCAAAGTCAAGATAGGAAGGGGCCACTGATAGGGCCTGAAGGTCACCCACTCTTTTCAGAGAAGTGATCGCTAACAAGAACGTAGTCTTGAGGGAAAGATGACGATCTGAAATCTCCTCTATGGGCTCAAAAGGTGGTATACACAACGCCTCTAGCACCACCGCCAGGTCCCACGTGGGGACACGAGAACGCACTGGCGGCCTCATCCTCAGCGCACCGCGGAGGAAGCGTATCACCAGGGGGTGTTTGCCCACTGTGTTCCCATCGAGCAGTGAGTGGTAAGCCGATAATGCCGCCACATGCACCTTCACTGTGGAGTGGGATACCCCTGCAGAGAGTCTAGCCTGCAGATACTCAAGAACTGTACCAACTGGGCAGTTAACAGGGTCCTGCTGGCGAGCTCTGCACCATGAAGTGAAAAACTTCCACTTCAGGTTGTACACTTTCCTCGTAGAGGGAGCTCTGGATTGGAGAATGGTCTCTACCACCTCAGCTGGGAGACCAGAAGCTATGAGCTGTGCCCCCTCAGGGGCCACACCCACAGTTTCCATAACTCCGGGCGGGGGTGCAGAATGGCACCCCCTGCTTGTGAGAGGAGATCCCTCCTGATGGGAACCTCCCATGGAGAGTCGTCTAGGAGGGAAATCAGGTCCGAGAACCATACTCGGCCCGGCCAGTACGGGGCTACTAACAGTAGGCGAACACCGTCTCGGCGTACTCTCGTCAGAACTCCTGGGAGCAGAGCGATCGGGGGAAAGGCGTACAGACGCAGCCTCGGCCATGTCTGTACCATAGCGTCCAGTCCTAGGGGAGCTGGAGGAGCTAGAGAGAACCAGAGGGGACATTGCGCATTCACTCGAGTTGCGAAGAGGTCCACCTCCGCCTGATAAAAAATTCTCCATATCTGCTTCACCACCTCGGGGTGAAGCATCCATTCCCCGGGCCTCGGCCCCTGTCTCGACAGTACGTCTGGTCCCACATTCAGGTACCCAGGAATATACAGTGCCCTCAGTGAGAGGAACTTGTCCTGGGACCACAAGAGGATCTGGTGTGCCAGTTTGTACAACGGGCGCGAGCGCAGACCCCCCTGGTGGTTGATGTAAGAGACCACCGCTGTGTTGTCGGTGCGCACCAACACATGGTGACCTCTCAGGTCTGGGAGGAAAAATTTCAGTGCTCGAAAGACCGCTAACATCTCCAGACAATTGATGTGCCATATGAGATGGCGACCACTCCACAGACCGCGGGCTGAGCGGCCACTCATGACTGCTCCCCAACCGGTGAGAGACGCGTCCGTCGCTAACGATAACTGGCGACACGGAGCTCCCAGCACCGGGCCCTGATTTAAGAACCAAGGTTTCCTCCACATGTCTAGGGCTCGCACACACCGTCGAGAGACCCTGATCATGCGGAGTGGATTTCCCCTCGGGGAAAATCCCTTGGTCTTGAGCCACCACTGCAGGGGTCTCATGTACAGCAGGCCAAATGGTATCACATTGGACGCAGCTGCCATCAGACCCAGCAATCTCTGAAACTGCTTGACAGTGAGTGACTGGCCTTCTCTCACTCTCTTGACTGACGTGAAAATCGACTCGATCCGAGCAGGAGACATTCGTGCCTGCATCGTGGTCGAATTCCACACCACGCCTAAATAAGTGGTCCTCTGAACCGGAGAAAGCACACTTTTCTTGGCGTTTAGTCTCAACCCCAACTGTTCCATATGAGCGAGCACGACATCTCGATGTCTCGCCGCCTCCATCTCCGACTGAGCTAAAATCAGCCAGTCGTCGATATAATTTAGTATGCGGATGCCCTGCAGCCTCAATGGAGCTAGTACTGCATCCACTACTTTTGTAAACGTGCGGGGTGAGAGTGCTAGACCAAAGGGAAGAACCCGATATTGGTATGCTTTGCCCCCAAAAGCGAACCTTAGGAACTTCCTGTGACACGGACGGATGGATACGTGGAAGTATGCGTCTTTTAGATCTATCGTGACAAACCAGTCCTTGGACCTGACTTGTGACACAACTTGCCTTAGCGTGAGCATCTTGAACTTCAGCTGACTGACTGAGTGGTTCAGTTGACGCAGATCTATGATCGGACGCAACCCGCCATCCTTCTTGGGAACTATGAAATACCGGCTGTAAAACCCGGATTCCCTCTCGTGAGGAGGGACCACCTCGATGGCCTCCTTCCTTAATAGGGCTTTCACCTCTTGTTCCATAACCAGAGCCTGCTCGGGGCCCGCCAGTGTGAGAGTCACGCCGCTGAAGCGTGGTGGTGGAAAAGCGAACTGAATTCGATACCCCTTTTCTACAGTCTGCAGGACCCATTGAGACGCATTTGGCAGTAGCTTCCACGCTGCCAAATAATCTACTAAGGGAACCAGCCTCTCGAGGCTGGCCTCTGGTGTTAGAGACGGTAGCTCGGACCCCTGTGACGGCGCACCGCCAAGCGGGGCCCGAACTATCCGTTTTATAGACCCCCTCAGGGGTGACGTGTGTCTCAGTCCCCTTACGTCGGACTGAGCGCAGCGTCGAGGGCACTGGGGAGAGATAGGCACCCTGTAACTCCTTTCTTCCCCAGAGGGGCCTGCCCTCAGAAGTCCTGCACCCCCATGTGTCAGGACTTCTTCTTCTGGGACCTCCTAGTCGTAAGTACGGACCTCAGATCCGGCTTCGACCTTGAAGTCCCAGAGGAGTAGCGCTGCTTCTGGCCCCGCCGCGGGGGAGCACGAGAGGCAGCGCTCTCCTTTTGAGCCTCCCTGTAAGAGGAGCCGGTACTCGTCGAGGGCTGCTGCCCAGCAGCCCCCTGAGCCCGAGAGCGGCGAGGGAGGAACCGCTGGAACGCCGCCGCTTGCTTACTCGCCTCCTGAAACCTGTCGACAACCGAGTTGACAGCGTCGCCGAACAGGCCAGAAGACGAGAGCGGGGCGTCCAGTAGGCAGACCCTGTCTTTGTCCTTCATATCTGACAAGGTCAGCCACAGATGTCTCTCCGCTGCTACCATAGCAGCCATAGAGCGCCCAATGGCACGGGCGGTCTCCTTAGTGGCGCGGAGAGACAAATCAGCGGTCCTCCTGAGCTCCGCGATATCATCGGAGCTCACCTGCTCGCGCTCATCGAGCTCCTTCAGCAGATCAGCTTGGTACGCCTGTAACACAGACATTGTGTGCAGACACGCACCTGCTTGACCTGCTGCCGAGTACCCCCTGCCCACGAGCGTAGATGTTGTACGCAAAGGCTTTGTGGGCAGGGCCGGAGCCTTCAAGGACGATGCCACGTGAGGAGACAGATAACTCGCAAGCGTCTGTTCTACCTTCGGCATCGCCCTATAACCGCACTCATCCAAACCCACGACATTCCCATAATAGTTTGACGCTGGAATGAAGAGGCGGGACGAGTACGGTCTTCCCCACGATCTACAAACCTCAGTATGCAGATCGGGAAAAAAAAGGCAGGCTCCGATGCGGAGGTGGCGGCCGAGCGCGCAAGAAACGCTCGTCGAGCTTGCTTCCACGCAACTCGGTCTGCTGCTCGGCTGGCCAATCGATATGAAGTTTATCGACAGCGCGAGTCACCACCTCCAGCAGCTCCTCATACTGCAGAGATTGGGGCGGCTCATCGACGCTCGCTATCTCCTCCTCCTCGGAGGAAGAGTGGTCGAGCGTCGAGCCCGCTCCGCGGGAGGAAGCTGCCTTTCTCTCACTGCGAGCTCTCCCGGAGCGGGCGCTCGATCTGGAGGCAGTGGAAGGAGACAGGGACTCGCCTGTCTCCATTTCCTGCTCCAGATCGAACTGTGAGCCCCACGAGTGCAGACGCCGCTCTGCCTCGGCAGCAGCGGGACCTGAACCGCGGGGCTCACTCGTGAAAATCCCGTCCACAAACAAGGATTTTCGGGAGCGGAGCGTACGCAGCGGCAAGCGCTCACAATGGGGGCAATCAGCTCCCTCACTGAATGCAGCCGCCGCGTGCCCCGCTCCCAAGCAAGCCACGCACTGCTCGTGTGTGTCTCCAGCAGTGATGAAACGTTTGCAGGGAGACACACACGGCTTGAACAAGCGTGACTTGCCCTCGCCCTTATAGCTACTCTTGGACATAGTGCAGTGTAAATGCAATCAGTGTAGTGTCTTATCGAATGCAGGTTTTATGTATTTCTTTGTGAAAGTGCAACAGACAAACAGAGTAGACCAGACACACAGAGAGCGCGGTTCTGAATGACAGAAGGCTGTCGCCGGCTTTGCCGCAGGTGCTTTTATGCTTCCTGGTCTCTGACGTCACCCGCCTGTGACGTCGCGCCCTTCCATTGGTCAGATTACACAGCAGATTCAGAGCCGGTCACGCACAAGGCGTTCCCAAAGCGTGGTGACGCAGCTCGAGTTCCCGAAAAGGAACGGGTTGAATGTTGAACACTTTCATTACCATATAACTATAAACTATGATAAAAGTTCATCAGCATGCACTGATTAATCAAATGTTGTATAAAAAAAAAAAAAAAAAAATGTGCTACCTGTCTGCCGCTGGCCGCTTGGTCGTTACTTTAAGAAAGAAAAAATGTATTTAAATAACAAAAAAAATGCTCCAAACGTTTTTCTAAATTAACTTTATAAAAAACCAAAACGAAATATTATCACTTTGCCATTACATACAAAACTGAACAATTTTAATAGCTGAAACAGTATAATCTGATTTGGGAGAAGGGGAAAAAAGACAGGCTCGGGAACGCAATCGCGATTTCTACCGAGGGGGATATCCCTCGGTATCCCCAGCCATACACCCCAACCAGCCCCCCCCCCCCCTCCCCTGTACACTGTAAAATGATGAATTCTACGAGTCTAAGTATGTGTAGAACATGTTTATTATAAATAGCCTACTGTTCAAAAATAGATTTTAATAACGTGCTAAACAATAATAATTAGTTTCTCAGATATAAAATGTCTTTTTTTGTTTACGATAGTACAAAGCATGCGTGAGTCTATAAAACCTATATATATAAATATATATATAAAAAGATGCTCCTGATATTAACATGCTCACAAATGTTGTTGTTTTTTTGTTGTTGTTTGTATTTTATTGAATCAGATACCTGCACCACAGATGATGAATCCTGATGACTTTCTTCAAACTGTTTTCCTCTGTACCAAGCGCTGTACCAATGTTGTTCAACTACACTGATATTCTATGGTAAAACAAGATCCTTGACTACTGATTAAGTTTTTTTCTTCTTGAATCCATGGAAATAAGCAGAAACACTTAAATAACACGCAAATATCAGGTATGATTTACTTGTTTCACTTTTTGAACAGAATCTGTTGCAGGAATGACTCAAAGTCTGTTCACATCTCTGTGGTTAGATCAGTGTGCACAATAATGTGTCTTTGACCTTCATTATGTATGTTTTGATTATACTGTCTTGTAAATAAAATACAAATAATTAAAAAAAAAAAATTTTTTCAATCTCCTCACATTCTGTCTTACCTGCCTCAAAGTCACAGTCACACTGATGGGCCATTAGGGACCATTAGGGGAGGGCCCTTTGTCTCTAGGGTGAAAATCACTTTAAATCACTGAATATTCAAGCCCAGTGCCACTCCCTCGCATATAGGCTTTCAATCACAAAACATGTCTTAAAAAATGTAAATCAATATATTGTTTTCTGTGAACGAGTAAGCAGAATGATTCTCACATAATTGTGAAGTAAATATTCTAGCCTACAAGACTGATTACTCAAAAGTCTTATTCAGGACTATTTAGTGTGGGGTTTATGGCCTTATTTCAGCTACATTTTTTTTCCCAAAACTTACTAACCACGCATAATATTTTTTTTTCTAAAAAATGCAAACATGTACATCCATCTTGGTCACATATTATTGTAGCACAGTTTGTGCTGAATACAAAAAAAAATACATGTTGGTCAATAGTATGTTATAAGTAGCTGAAATAAGCACAAATATCAGGGCATGTCAAAACATCTCAAGGGCCCCAAAATCACCTCAGACCCCAGAGGGTTAAATGTAAAAAATAACTCAAAGTCAAATACAAACAGGCCTCACTCAAAATCACAGACTTTGAGAATCAACTTAAAATGAATGAGCACATTTCATTAATTATATTAAATTCATTGTGTCATAGATTAATTAATTTAGGAGATTTTACATGATTTATTCAGGTAGATTCCATAAAAAAATTGAGCCTTAAAAACTACTCAAAAATATTATGTGTAATATTGTTACCAAGTAGATAGCTCGTTCCATTTTTTACAGTGGGTGGAAAGAGCAAGAGGAGAAACTGTATGAAGACATGGACATAGAGAAAGAAGAAGAATGGGCAGAGTGGGCCAAAACTCTACAATAACTCTGTACAAGACTGATCTCAAGTTATCAGAAGCATTGCTTTGCAGATTTTGTTGCTAAAGGCGGCACAACCAGATTTTAATTATCTTTATTTTATAGTTGTATAGTATATAAGCCACAGCCATATCACCCTGCAGCCCAAGACTGGTTGCACACTGAAGCTAAGCAGGGTTGAGCCTGGTAAGTACCTGAATGGGAGGCCTCCTGGGAAAACTAGGTTGCTGCTGGAAGAGGAGTTAGTGAGACCAGCAGGGGGTGCTCACCCTGTAGTCTGTGTGGGTCCTAACGCCCCAGTATAGTGACGGGGACACTATACTGTAAAAAGCACCGTCCTTCAGGTGAGATGTTAAACCGAGGTCATGACTCTCTGTGGTCATTAAAAATCCCATGGCACTTCTCGTAAAAGAGTAGGGGTGTAACCCTGGTGTCCTGGCCAAAATTCCCTCCACTGGACCTTGTCAATCATGGCCCCCTAATAATCCCAACCCTACGGTGGCCGAGAGAGCTCAACGCGCTGCAACTTCAGAAAACACATGCAAATAGAAAAAGCACCAGCAAGTCAAGAGAACATCTTCATCAGTTTGACAGCAGGTGCTGCAAATGCTCACAATGCAAACAAATAAAGAAACGCGCTGCAAATGCTCACAATACAACCAAATAAAGAATTTTATTTGCAGTGCATTTCTTTGTTTGGTTGTGCTGTGAGTTTTTGTAGTGTGTTTCTTTATTTGTTTGTGTTGTGAGCATTTGCAGCGAGTGTGTTGTCAAGTAGATGAAGTTGTTTTCTTAATTTTCAGGTATTTTTTCTATTTGCAGTGCGTTTCTTTATTTGTTTGTGTTGTGAGCATTTGTAGTGCGTGTGTTGTCAAATTAATGAAGTTGTTTTCTTAATTTGCAGGTGTTTTTTTCTACTTGCAGTGCGTTTCTTTATTTGGTTGTGTTGTGAGCATTTGCAGCGCGTGTGTTGTCAAATTGATGAAGTTGTTTTCTTAATTTGCAGGTGTTTTTTCTATATGCAACGCATTGAGCTCTCTCGGCCACCGTACCATCCACTGAATTGGCTCTATCACTCTCTCTTCTCTCCACCTGTAGCTGGTGTGTGGTGAGCACACTGGCGCTTGGATGCTGCACACTGGTGGTGGTTGAAGAGAGATCCCCATTCATTCATTCATTATATGATTTTATAGTTTTACTGTTGTTAAGTCTAATGACGTATTAGTTTTGTTTCTATTTATATAAAGAGTTGTATTGGTGTTTGTAGTGTTGTTCTCTTTCTTCCCCTCTCACTTTCTCTCTTTTTGAGTGTGTCTGTGCCTAATAGGTTAATGATGATAATCTGTGCTCATCCACCTGTGTGTGCTGTCCACGCCCTGATTGGTGCGTGTTTGCTGGTTTCCAGTATAAGAACAGCAGAGAAGGTGTGGAGAAGGAGAGAGACATGATCGCGGCGTTTGAGGTTGTCCTGCTCTCCAAGCCCATAAGCGCTTATCGCGCTCGTTGCACTCTTTGATGAGTTAATTTGATGTTTTCTTTAATTATTTGTTAAAGAGTTCTTTTTGGGTAATGTAGGGTGGAGGATACCCCTTTGTTTTCTCCTGTTTAGTTAGGGAGTGAGGGAAGTTATATGTTGTTTTGTTTATTTTCTTTTAAGTATAGGTAAGTCAATAGTTATCTTTCTATTTAGGTAGAGGTATTTTTGGGTTCTTTTGATTTGGGCCCTCCTCCCGAGGTAATATTTTCGTTGTATGTATTTGTTTTGTTACTCCTTTTTGAGCTAAAATAAAAGGCACTTCAGCCAGTTAAAATTTAAGTCTGTGGTTGGTTGTGATTTTTCTGGCTGGGGAGCTGGAGATCCTCAAAGTCTCTCCATTGTTTATTGTTCGCCGTCCCGATCTACCCCTAGTTTGAAAAGGGAGGACGTAACACTGTACACACAACTGCAACACAGCTGTCATCTGTTACACACAATAATTCAAAATTGTTGACACTAGTTTCTAAATAACTGTCTGGTTCAGCTCAGCTACCAAATCTGACCTCAGAAGACTACAGAGGGTAGTCCGGACTGCTGAGCGAATCATTGGTACAAACCTCCCTACTCTCCAAGAACTGTACTTATCCAAAGTGAGCAAAAGGGCTGGCAAAATCACTCTGGACCCCTCACATCCAGCACACTCACTCTTAGAACTGTTGCCATCTGGTCGACGCTACAGAGCTCTGAGCACCAGAACGGCCAGGCACAGGAAAAGTTTCTTCCCTCAGGCAATCCATCTCATGAACACTTGACAATAATTGTGGAACACACACTATTTATACACTTATACACTTATTTATCTAACACACATACTTAGTCTACATTTCATTTACACATAATATACCTGTACATACAAAACTGTCTATTGTAATATACCTGTACATACAATTGTCAATTTGTATATTGTTATTCTCTATTTACTTGTTCTATTTTTTATTCTTCTTTTATTATCTGTGTTTTTGTTCTGTATGTAAAGGTAAGGTAAATACTTCCATCGTTGCATTGGTGGTTAAAATGAAGCTTTGACAGTTCAGCAAAATGTTTTGCACAAATTAGCCAAAAAGACAGTAGTGCAGGGTGTGCGATATATATAGTCTGCGCTAATATCGTAATTGTTGTTTTAACGATGTGCGATTTGACATTATCAGTATTTTGCCAGAAACCAAACAAAACTAGATTAGATTAGTCTAGTGCGCGTGTGCATTTAGAGTGCGTCCTTTCACTGCGTGATTCAGTCTGTTAAAAAGCATTTAGAATGATCACAAAATTGAAGATATAAGGCCAGAAAATGTATATATTTATATCATTTCACATAGTAAATCAATATCACATGAAGAGTGACGTTTTTCTCCAAAAATCAGCATGATTACATATAGATTTTTTACAACAGTTCAATAAACAAGAAGTTAATTAAGAGACTTGCGTTTTAGACACCATATTACCTGTTTTTGCTCTATTTCGAAAACAAAAATAATTCCAAACAGAGCCACCATAGCACAGTTTTGGCGTCTCTGAGCAATGACGGTGTTTCGTTCCTGAATGGATCATCTGTTTTAAATGATTCGGATCAATCGCAATGACTCACTTATTAACAGTGACTTGCTGACACCTACTGGCAGTTTTAATTTCACATTTAAAGTATATTTTTTATCTTTTTTATTTATTTTTTATTTTATAATTTCAAATGAGTATTCAAAATGTTATGTCTTATATATCAAAACATTATTTCTGCATTTAACTGCAGGTTAAATGCATTCATGTCCTGCATTAAACAGTGTGTAAACACATCTAAATGCCACTTCAGATGAAGCTTCTGTGTTTCCTCTGCACTGCAAAGATTAATTTTGTTGATACTGATTTAATTTGCCTGGTAACAGCCCAAATGTCTTATTATTCTAAATAACTGATTACTTTAATAAAAAAAAAAAAAACTAGTTTGAGATTTATAGGCCTAGCCCAGGGGTGTCAAACTCAGTTCCTGGAGGTCTGCAGCCCTGCAGATAACACACATACCATGTACAGGTGCATCTCAATAAATTAGAATGTCGTGGAAAAGTTAATTTATTTCAGTAATTCAACTCAAATTGTGAAACTCGTGTATTAAATAAATTCAGTGCACACATACTGAAGTAGTTTAAGTCTTTGGTTCTTTTAATTGTGATGATTTAGGCTCACATTTAACACAAACCCACCAATTCACTATCTCAACAAATTAGAATACTTCATAAGACCAATAAAAAAAAAATCATTTTTAGTGAATTGTTGGCCTTCTGGAAAGTATGTTAATTTACTGTATATGCACTCAATACTTGGTAGGGGCTCCTTTTGCTTTAATTACTGCCTCAATTCGGCGTGGCATGGAGGTGATCAGTTTGTGGCACTGCTGAGGTGGTATGGAAGCCCAGGTTTCTTTGACAGTGGCCTTCAGCTCATCTGCATTGTCGGGTCTGGTGTCTCTCATCTTCCTCTTGACAATACCCGATAGATTCTCTATGGGGTTCAGGTCAGGTGAGTTTGCTGGCCAATCAAGCACAGTAACACCATGGTCATTGAACCAGCTTTTGGTACCTTTGGCAGTGTGGGCAGGTGCCAAGTCCTGCTGGAAAATGAAATCAGCATCTCCATAAAGCTTGTCAGCAGAAGGAAGCATGGAAGTGCTCTAAAATTTCCTGGTAGATGGCTGCGTTGACTGTGGACGCAGAAAACACAGTGGACCAACACCAGCAGATGACATGGCAGCCCAAATCATCACTGACTGTGGAAACTTCACACTGGACTTCAAGCAACATGGATTCTGTGCCTCTCCACTCTTCCTCCAGACTCTGGGACCTTGATTTCCAAATGAAATGCAAAATTTACTTTCTTCTGAAAAGAGGACTTTGGACCACTGAGTTCTTTTTCTCCACAGCCCAGGTAAGACGCTTCTGATGTTGTCTCTGGTTCAGAAGTGAAGACGTCTGAGCGTGGTGATGCACTGACTCCAGCTTCAGTCCACTCCTTGTGAAGCTCTCACAAGTGTTTGAATCAGCTTTGCTTGACAGTATTCTCAAGCTTGCAGTCATCCCTGTTGCTTGTGCACCTTTTCCTACCCAAATTCTTCCTTCCAGTCAACTTTGCATTCAATATGCTTTGATACAGCACTCTGTAAACAGCCACACCTTCCAGTAATGACCCTCTGTGACTTACCCTCTTTGTGGAGGGCATGAATGTTCATCTTCTGGATCATTGCCAACTCAGCAGTCTTCTCCATTATTGTGGTTTCAAAGAACAATAGATACCCGGAATTTATACTGTAGGGATGGTCATTAATTGAAACTCAAATGTAAATATTCTAATATTTTGAGATACTGATTTTTGACTTTCATGAGCTGTAAGCTCTAATCATCAAAATTAAAAAAAACTTTTGAAATGTTTTACTTTACATGCAATGAATCTAAAATATATGAAAGTTTCACTTTTTGAAATAACTTACAAGAAAAAATGAACTTTTTCATGACATTCTAATTCATTGAGATGCACCTGTTGTTTTCAAATAAACCTAAATTATTAGATTATCTGGATCAGATGTGTTTAATTAGGGTTATATCTAAACTGTGCAGGGATGTGGCCCTCCAGGAACTGAGTTTGACACCCTTGGCCTATCCCATTTTTGCCTCCCTCCCACTGTTAAAATGTAACTAAGTAATATTTACTCTGAGTAAATTTTAAATTAGCTACTTTTTACTTTTACTTGAGTAGATTTTTAGACCGGTACATTTACTTGTACTTAAGTTACATTTCATTAATGTAATTGTACTTTTACTTGAGTAGAATATTTTTGTACTCTTTCCACCTCTGGAAACCGCATACTTCCATACTATTATAGTAGGCAAAAAGCAGTAGGCGAGCAAAAGAGTGTTTGAATCCTGAGTATTCATAAAAGAGTAGGCGAGAATTACCTGGCTGGTGCACTAATTCTCACGAGATTCGGACGTACGTATACTTAAGTTGCATTCGAATATGCCTACTTACCTACTATATAGTATAAAAAAAATTAAAAAAAAGAGTACGTGAAGAAAGAAGTACGTTCAAAACCTCAGTATTTATAAAAGAGTAGGCGAGAAATCCCCAGATGTCCTACTGCCCAGATTCTGAAGTGTTCATCCGATGGACACTTTTCTATCCCATAAGGCCACTGGAGAGGATACGTCATCATCGAACGTGACGGAGAACAGCGACGCGGGTGTTTACAAATGTGAGTATTATAAACCAAAAAACACGGTTCCTTGTGTTAAAATCGCATTTGTTGAACTACTGTAGAGTAAACTGTTGAATTGCTTAAGGTGTAAATGCTAAACAGTACAGTATATTTGCAATTTTGTGGTAAAAACATGTTTTATTATGTATAGCGAACAGGGGAGCTCCAGTAAGCAAACGTACGTCACCAGAGTGGATTTACATAAACCATATACATCTTTAAGATGATTACTAAATGTCTATTTTGGATTTGTGACAGGAAAATGTTCTAAAATAATTGCATATGAGCACATCTAATAGACATGAAGTATAGACATCTGAGTGAGTGATGTATTTGTGCTATTATGTAGAATTCACTGTTGTCAACACTGCTTTACATGAATGTAAGTAATGTAAATACTGTATAAACACATCTACATGAAGTTACTAAACGCAAGTTATCTCTTTTATTTGTCTGTTAGTCTGTTGATAAACTGAGGAGCATTTGTGTTGGATAAAAAGGGAGTTAACACATGAGCAACTGCCTCAACATGTAAATGCAGTATTGAGCACATAAATCACAGAGGTGACTGAATGTTACAGGGACAGATGAGGCACACGTATGTTTATCCAGTGCAGAGTAACTGATGAAGGAATGCTGCTATCAAATGCTCTCAGTGAGTATACTACTGAAATTAATTAAACATCTTTTAAATCTTAAGTTGTATTTTATTTTAATTATTGTAATTTCAAACAGAGTTATTACAGCACTTTTCTGATTCTTATTTCCTGTGCATTTGCTGCAGATCTTCTGTGGTGGAACAGGACCTGCAAAGAAAGGTGATGGCAGCATTTGTGAGAAAAAAGGGGGAAAACCTGAACCAAAAATATAAAGTAAGATCATTTTGTTCCCTTTCGATATTCCACTCGTACTGTGTCGTAAGACGCTTGTATGGGAAAAACTCATTTTTTCCTCTTCAACTGAAGCCTTTTCAACCATGCCGTGAAACTGCACGTCCATTGGTTCGTGCAGTGCTATAAAATCGAACCAATGGCTCGGTGGCGGCGATGAGCAAGCCTATGGCTATGCAGCCCGCCAAAGCCCGCCAGAATGGGTGGGGCCTCTGGCTATATGAGCGGCCGCTTCGCCGCCGCATCTCAGATTTCTTCTCTTCAGCGACGAAGATTCTTCCTCGCTGACGTCGAGATTCGCCGTTGAAACGCCTCAGCAGCCGGATTGGAACTCTTGCAGCGCTCAGCTCGCACTTCCCGGTCTATCCCCTGCCGATCTAAAAGAGCCTCACAAAAGAGCAAATTCTGAAAAATTTGAAAATGCCGCGCCATCATTGTAAGACGTGCAGGGCTCGCCTGCACGCTGATGACGGTCACGCTGAGTGTGTGTCATGCTTGGGGAAATCCCACGCTGACGCTGCGCTCAGTGGGGCTGACTGCTCGCATTGCGAGTGTTTCAGTCTCTCCTCTCTGCGCTCGTGGATAGCTTTCTTTTCAGAAAGTGACTCCGCCCCTCGCGGCCTCCCGTTCTCTTCCTCCCAAGGACCTGCGAGGAAGAAACAGCGGGGCAGAGGATTCGAGCGGCCGGAGACGAGCGAGCACACGTCGGCTCAGTGCCCGCGTGCCTTGTCGTCAGCGCAAAGAGTGGATTCGCCGGTCCTCTTCACTCAACCCAAACAGCGTCCCTCTGCGGCTGCGAGCGACATGATCTCGTTCGGTGGGAGTGACGACGAAATGGATGACAGCCTTTCTCTGGCGGCTACGGATGGGGAGGAGTTATCGGGCTCGGTTACTGACCCTGCCCTCTTGCCGCCGTCCTCTTCACGCAGCGCCAGACCCAGAACGGACGAGGAGCTCATCCGTGTGATGAAAAGGGCTGTCAAGGCGATTCATCTTCAATAATGAACTCGATATTGCGTAGCTTGTCAGTGATCTACGGCTCTGTGTGTTAACTGCCGCTCTGAAGGACATTACTGGACCCTTGCTGGACCCCCTGCAGTTTGCTTACCGAGCAAACAGGTCTGTGGATGATGCAGTCAACATGGGATTGCACTACATCCTCCAACATCTAGACAAACCAGGGACTTATGCAAGGATCCTGTTTGTGGACTTCAGCTCCGCTTTCACACCATCATCCCGGACACCCTTCAGAATAAACTGACACAGCTCCCGGTCCCCACCTCCATCTGTCAGTGGATCACCAGTCTTCCTGACATGTACAGGCAGCAGCTAGTGTTTTGAGGCTGGGAAAATTCTCATCCAACACCTGCACCATCAGCACTGGAGCCCCTCAGGGTTGTGTTCCTCCCCACTGCTCTTCTCCCTCTAAACCAACGACTGCACCTCTAAGCCCCTTCTGTCAGCTCTAAAATGCTTTGCAGGACGATACCACACTCATGTGGTCGGCCTCATCCAGGACGGTGACGAGTCTGCTTACAGACAGGAGGTTAAGGAGCTGGCTGTCTGGTGCAGTCTAAACAACCTGGAGCTCAAGCGGAGGACTTAAAACTGTGGAGATTCCGATCGTGGACTTGCAGCCGAACCCCCCAGCTCATCCCCCCAGCTCACTACCATGAACAACTCTGTTGACTGCAGTGGAGTCATTCAGGTTCCTGGGAACCACCATCTCTCAGGACCTGAAGTGAGGACACTCACATCGATCCATCGTGAAAAAGGCCAGCATGAGACCATATGATACTTGCTTCGTCAACTGATGTTTTAAAAGTTCAACCTGCCACAGGCGCACATGACACAGTTTTACTCATGCTGTTACAGCTATTTGAGTCGGTTCTGTGCTCTTAAAGATATAACTGTAGTTTAAGTCTATCTTTTGCATAAAAACAGCAAATCAGATCATCAAGTAAGATTGCTGCAGCGGACTTTAGGACAGCAGAATAGGATCATTGTTAGTGACCTGCCCAGCCTTCAGATTTAATATGTACTTCTCCAGAGTGAAGAAACACCTAACAATTCCATCAAAATACCCTTTCATCACCTTCTGGACACGACCAACATGTTTGCGCTCCTCCCGTCAGGCAGACGCTACAGATCTCTGTGCACTGACATCTAGGCATATTCAAAACAGTTTTGGTCCCCTATGCCATCTCCAGCCTAAACAACTAACACAGGAATTATTACCTGTGTTCTGTAATTCTCTAACCCTAATTCTTGCCTGTAATTCATCCCCCATCTCTAATTATTTACCTCTCTCTAGTTCAGAATATGTAAATATGTATGCATAATTTTTGTGAATGTGTCTGTAAGATGTTATTGTAAAATAAAATTAATTGGTGTATATTTTGTAGTAAAATAAGGCACAATCTGTACAAAACTTCTGTTAAATTCAACACTATTTGAGGTATTTGACGTTCTATGGAGGCGACGTACTTCTCCACGACGTTATTATCACGTTATGGAGGCTCTTATTTAAATGTTCTGATTCTGGCATGCTTATCACGATATGTAGGCGACGTCTTATCACGCGTCTGTTGTAGGCATGATGTACCAAGAGCTTCTCACACAACAAATTCCTCGCGACTGTCTACTTCGGCAGTTAAGGGATTCTGATTCTGCATTCTATTTGAACAACATAGGTGATGGAGATTTAGCGCTAATCACGGAACCGGCTTTACTGAGGAGATGCGCATGATCATATCGTTCGATATATCGCCCAGCCCTATTTGGTCCTATACACCCTTTAACCCTTCGAAGCTCTTACTCCGGAGGGTAAACCCTTTGAATGGATTAGGTCATAGGGATGAGCCCTTCCGAATGGAACACAGGGTCTATTTAACGAGATTTGGCTGTAGAGTATGTACTCTTTTAGAGCTCATTAAGTAAGTACTTATTGAAATTAAGTACCTACTCATTGAGTATGCGGTTTCAAACGCAAAAATATTTTTTTGATGATGTTCCCCAACATGTGTGCTGTATGTAAATAAAATTGTGTGGTGATGTCATGAAGTAATCATAAGTTACAGCATTTGTAACCAAGGTAGCCTTTTTATTAGCCCTTGACAGTTTTGAAATTGTTTTGAATTTGAAGTAATGCCTCACTCAAGTTTAGTCAAAGCTCCAACAATTATGCTTGTTTTATTCTACTCTGTCAGACCTTTCAAATGACATATGACACATTTCCCAATCTGAGCTGTATGATGTTTCTGACATACTGGAGTACATAGCACAAAAAAACATTTTTTCTATTTATCAGCAAATAACTCAGCACTACTTATGAGTTTAGGTATTATTTACACACTAAAGACACAATGGATTGTTTTGAGTTTGGAATCATTTCAGTCGGGAGAATCTGTTGTAAATAATGATATGACATTTTCCACGATCAGAGCATGTTTCATGAAATGACAATCGTAAAAACGACATGAAAGTTCTAGCATGGGCCTTTGGGTTTTATGTGTTATAACTCTGAGCAATAGAGGAGCATGGGGCACAAAGTAACGCGGGGTTAGTAGTAACACACGTGGTTTAAATATTTCCACACATGCTAGCATAACAAAATTTACAATATTTACTAGTTACCATATCAACATTATACAGAGAAAAAAAGAGAAAAGACATTGCTGAACATTTATTTTACTATAGTAAAATTTAATTTCTGGCTTTGTTTCATCTCAGTTTTTAATATTAATTTACAATTTTTTAAAAATGCTTACACAGTTTTTGAAACTATGGCTCCATTCCTCAAAACTCTACACACAAAACCACAAAACACACACACAACAAGCAAAATGTCACACACATCTTGCAAAAGCAAACACTTTGAAAACTATTTTAACTCTTCTAAAAAGTTTATTTTTTGCGTAGTAACTACACGCAAACATAAAATAATTAGCCACATACACGCCAAACTACACACAGATGTGACAAATGTAAAACACTACTCTCGTGTGTCTTTTGCTTGTTCAGGGAGCAGTGGAGCACAGGACTTTGTCATAGCACTCTCACATACTGTACATGCATATGCACATATACACTCTATATACAGTATGTATGACTGATGAATTTTACACAGTTATGCAGCTGATCTGAATCAATACTGAACTGACTTGAGCTGTAGAATGACACTATTGACATGTTAGAGCTGCTTTACAGCAGAAGGTGAATTTGATACTATTGTGAAGCTGCTGTGAAACAATCTATACTGTATAAAGCACTTTAGAAATAAAGCTGGCTTGCATGCATGTTCAAGATAGATAGATAGATAGATTTTATATGTATATACTGTATATACAGTGCCCTCCACTAATATTGGCACCCTTGATAAATATGAGCAAAGGTGGCTGTGAAAATAAATCTGCATTGTTTATCCTTTTGATCTTTCACTCAAAAAATTCACAAAATTCCAACCTATCATTGAAGTAAAACAATTGAAAGTGGGGAGAAAATCTCATGATGAAATAAATGTTTTTCTCCAATGAATGTTGGCCACAATTATTGGCACCCTTAGAAATTCTTATGAGTAAAACATCTCTGAAGTATATTCCCATTCATATTTACATTTTTTAGCACACCAGGGTGACTAGGACCATTAAATTTTCCAGCCATGACTTTCTGTTCCACAGGATTATAAATATGAGGAACACAAAGGCCAAATTCCCTTAATCATCCATCACAATGAGAAAAAACAAAAAAATATATTTCTGATGTGAAGAACAAGATTGTTGAGCATCACAAAATAGAAAGTGGTTGTAAGAAAAGAGTTAAAACATTGAAAATCCCCATTTCCACCATCAGGGTAATAATTAAGAGGTTCCAATCAACTAAAGATGTTAAAAATCTGCCTGAAAGAGGACGTGTGTCTATATCGTCCTAATGCACGGTGAGGAGGAGAATTTGAGTGGCCAAAGACTCTCCAAGCATCACAGCTGGAGAATTGTAGAGATTAGTTGAGTCTCGGGGTCAGAAACCTAAAAATATATATACATCAGACAGCACCTACATCACCACATGTTGTTCGGGAGGGTTTCAAGAAAAATTCTCCTCACTCATCCAAAAACAAACTCCAGCAAATTCAGTTATCAGACACGACTGGAACTTCAAATGGCACTGGCTTCTATGGTCAGATGAAACTGAAAAAAGAGCTTTTTGGCAGCAACCCCACCAGATGAGTTTAGTACAAACAGGGATAAAGAAGTACCCCATGTCCACGGTTAAATATACTGCTGGATCTTTAATGTTGTGGGCCTGTTTTTCTGCCAGAGGTCCTGAACATCTTGTTCAGATGCATGGCATCATGGATTCTATCAAATACCAACAGATAAAAAATCAAAACCTGACTGCCTCTGTTAGAAATCTTATAATGGGCCATGTTTTGATCTTCCACCAGGACAACAATCCAAAACAAACATCAAAATAAACACAAAAATGGGTCACTGAGCACAAAATGAATATTTTACCATTGCTGTCTCTGTCCTACGGAGCCCTTTAAGGGACATTGTGGTGGGAAAAATTCAGGTTGGGAGGAAAAAATATTTTTCAAATGTTTTGCGTTCTCTCGCAAAACAAAACGAAAGATATTTGAGAGAACGCAAAAGTTTTGCGAGGGAACGCAAATATCTTTGCGAGAGAACGCAAAGTTTCTCGAGGGAACGCAAAAGTTTTGCGAGAGAACGCAAACGTTTTGCGAGGGAACGCAAATATCTTTGCGAGAGAACGCAAAGTTTCTCGAGGGAACGCAAAAGTTTTGCGAGAGAACGCAAAACATCCTGAATTTTTTCCACTCACTCTGGTCCTTTAAAGGGCTCCGTACTGTCCTCTGACCTGAACCCTACAGAAAATGAGTGAGGTGAACTGAAGAGAAGAAGCACCGTCATGGAGCTTGGAATCTGAAGGATCTGGAGAGATTCTGTATGAAGAAATGGTCTCTGATCTCTTATCAGGTGTTCTCCAAACTCTTCAGGCATTATAGGAGAAAACTCAGAGCTGTTACCCTGGGAAAAGGACATTGCAATAATTGGGTGCCAATAATTGTGGCCAACATGAAATAGTGAAAGCATTTATTTCACAATGAGATTTTTCCCCCACTTTCAATTGTTTTACTTCAATGATAGGTTGGAATTTTGTGAATTCTTTGAATGAAAGATAAAAAGGATAAAAAATGCAGATTTATTTTCACAGCCACCTTTGGTCATATTTATCAAGGGTGCCAATATTAGTGGAGGACACTGTACATACATTCATATATATATATATACACATACATATATATATATATATATATATATATATATATATATGTATGTGTGTGTGTGTGTGTGTGTGTGTGTGTGTGTGCATATATATATATATATATATATATATATTTATTTATATGTATGTATGTATATACAGTCATGGACAAAAATATTAGCACCCTTGGTAAATATGATCAAAGAAGGCTGTGAAAATTAATCTGCATTGTTAATCCTTTTGATCTTTTATTAAAAAAAAAAATCACAAAAATCTAACCTTTCATTGGATAAGAATTTAAAATGGGCGGAAATATCATTATGAAATAAATGTTTTTCTCAAATACACGTTGGACAATTATTGGCACCCCTAGAAATTCTTATGAGTAAAATATCTCTGAAGTATATTCCCATTCATATTCACAATTTTGAACACTCCAGGGTGATTATGAACATGAAATTATCCAGCCATGGCTTCCTGTTTTACAGAAATATAAATTGGAGGGAAAACAAAGCCCAAATTCCCTTAATCATCCATCACAATGTGAAAAACCAAAGAATATATTTCTGATGTGCAAGAAAAGATAATTGAGCTTCACAAAAATGCACACTGGTGGTGGTTGAGGAGATTCCCCCTTCTATGTAAAGCGCTTTGTGTGCCCAGAAAAGCGCTATATAAATGTAAGGAATTATTATTATTGTTATTATTATTATTCGGGTGTTATTACAAATCATACAAATTGTTATGACTATGCAAATGTTTTTACCTCAATTAGAATTTTTTTTTTTTTAAAGTAATAAGCATTTTTCTTACAGAAAGTAATCGGACGGTCTCGGATGTTGATGCAGTGGAGCGCAAATTGGCAGACCCCACCTTCCAGAAATAAGCGGTATGTTCTAACATGACCATTTAGCAGGTTCACAGGGCTGAACGTTAACATTTTTGCACTTACAGTACTGTGCAGAAGTCTTAGGCCACCATTTTGTTTCTTTCTGTTTTTTAAAACTGGCTATAAATTTCCTGTATTTTTTGGTTGTATTCTAATAAAAACTCTGAGATAGTCATTATACCATTTCCAAAACAACAAATATAATGGTGGCCTAAGACATTTTCAGTCTTGTAGCTTTTTTTGCTACAGAGGCAGAATGTTTTTGTAGCACAGGCAACACAATTGTAGTACAAGTATAAAACATCTGTTACAGAGGTAACTGCATAGGAATTATAGGAGTGTTCCATATGAATTGTGGGTAATAGACTTGTATGTATGGACTCGATGCACACAGTAGATTACAACTTCCAGTGTAAAACAGCAGTGCCCCATCGATTAGCCTATGGCTGCATGATTTGGGGGGAAATGTAATTGCAATTATTTGGGTTAATTTTTTGTGTTGTCTCCCCAATAATAATCTTGTTTTCCGTTAGGTTGCTATGGTGGCAGAAATTGGAGGGAGTACTGTGGATGAAGCCACAAGAAGAATGATGGGCTTCCTTTTGGACCACCCCTTATCAAGAGAGTTCAATTTTGTTGGCCGGCATGGAAAGCGAGAGTTTCGGGGGCTCAAACTGCTTGAGGTTGTATAAGGTATGTTTACTTGCTGTTGGATTATTTATAACATTCATGTGCAATTAATTATTCAGTAGAGTTGAGTTTGTTCTTCGTAAATCAGTGGAATCAAATGAGTTTGATTGTATGGAAATATTGTCCATACTTGGACAAACAATACACCAAATTATGAGAATATGGACCAGGTCTACTGCTTATTTTAGTGATAAGTAACTGTTAATTTGTGGTGTAGCGATCACAGAACTCAGTTTATAATAAATAATAAAATTCAAACTTTATTAAAGACAAGTACACTGAAGCAATTTTCAGGTTTTCAGCTTTCATTTTCAGGCAATGAAAAGGACCTATATTTGCCTGATAAAAATTATAATTGTTTAAAAGAAAATTTCAGATGGACAGATTTTGACGTTTGTGATTAAATGATGAGACATTTAATTTTTGTGTGAACTATGCCTTTAAATGTTGCCCTGTGCCCTTTTTTTACACAGAAATTATTTGTTTATGATAGAATATTATATCCGATACCATTATTGTATTTCCTGAAAAAATTGTAAAAATTGAGATGACTGCTTATTTATTGCAAGGGCTGAAATATGGAATTTAATCCAAAATTGCGAAAAAAAAAAAAAAAAAATGTGTATGCTTCATTTACATAGCCTTCCTTATTTAGTATCAGCCCATAAATGGTCTCATTTGAAAGCTTAGAGCCTCTTCTTTACAAAGAATACCATAACTTTTGGTTTTATGATACATAAAGTAGTAAAATTAAGCTTAGAAATGTATTCGTCCCACACGATACAGTGTATTTTTCACAATACAGTCAAGTCATATATCAAAAGAAAGCTCTCATTCTCAGAAATCAGACTCTATAAATTATTTCATTGTGTGACAGCCACAGATCGCATGATCTTCAATAGAATCGCGATGTCAAATTGATCAGCTTTTCACAAACTTTGTTTTTGTCATTTTCCTACTCTTACTACTGCTTCAGTCAGCCGCAAACAGCCTCTATATTATCTTTTAGATTAGGATCTCTTCTTTCAAACAAGACCATTTTCACGTTTCTGCGTGCTTCCAAAGCCGAGAAATCGTCATGTGACCCAGAGGCGCTCCAGAGGAGAAAGATGCACTTTTTTTCCCCAGCCGTCAGATATCCAACTCATAAGCGCGCTCATCAATGCGCTCTCATGTCTTACAAATCTGTGCTTTTTAGAGGCTACTATAGGTCACATTAGATGTCAGTCTCCACTCAGTACCCAGTGAGAGGTGTGAAACGTCACACCTCTGGGTTAGAAGGGGGTGGAAGCGCGTAGAGTGTCCGGTTGTGCGCTGATGGTGTTGCATCCTGGGAAATGTAGTTTTTGGATTGTTTTTGGATGGGAATGATGCACTGGAAGGCTAACACATCCACGTCGTGGATAAAGCAATCTTTGGACATAAAAATACAAGTTATAGACGATGAAGAGCGCTTAGCCGCCCCGTGGATAGGAGAAGACGCGCTTCTGGTTAGTGTTTGTGTACGCTTTGAGAGTGTTTGCTCCAGTCTTTTGCTCAAATCATTACGGCTTGAACGCCATGACACAGCTAATGCTCTTCTGAATCAATAACAATAGAAACGTGTAATATAGTATGCATTTCGGTGAATACAGTACATATGCAATGCTTATTACAGTGCAGTGTGGCTGAACATGTATGTTTGTTTGTTTGATGGTCTGAAGGGCAGAGAACCGTGACAGGCAGCTTTAGTAGCATGGAGGAGTAGCTGTTAGCTTGTTTCCTGGGGCAACAGATGAGGAGGCAGGTGATGCTGGGCACATCTAAAGCAGGTGAGCGGATGCTCCAAACATTATACAATACAGAATGCACATAAATGGAATGATATAAAGCTGGAGGATGTGGATTCTATTTTAGATTGTGATAGACTAGATATATTTTATAATTTATACAGTCTTGTGTCTCCTGAAAGAATAAAACTGATAATATAAAACACAAAATGTGAAATTTGCTCCACTCCGCTTATGCAATTTTGTATTTTCACCACTTAGAAAAACATAAAAATTACACATAATTCAATCAATAATCAAGAAAAGTGCTTATGGCACATAGTAAAATAGGATTCTGGGTGTAATTTGTTTTATATAGCCTGTTTTTGCAAAGGAAACTCAAAATGACACTTGTTGGTGCAAAATATGACAATTTCACTTGCTTCATTGATGATGCAGTAACTCTGGTACATTTTGGCATCTAGTGGCATCAAACTAAGTAAGTTGCAAAGAGCAAGCCCTAATAGAACCTGAATTACAGATTTTCAAAAAAAAAAAAATTACAAAAAGTCAAAAAGCGCCTATGTTTTTTTAGTGTTTATTGTAATATTTGAAACACATAATGTTATTTATAAAAACTTGCACCCATATGTTATAGTTCAAAGGGTTTTCTTTACAATGAATCCATTTTTTTTTTCATTTCCTCCACTGTATGTGTGTAGGGTAAACATTTGAATTTGAGTGTGAAAATTTAGGCGAAAATTCCAAAATACGCCCCTGAGCTTAAGTGGTTTTAAGATATTCTTGATTTTTAAATGGAAATACAATCTTTAAAAAGACAAGAATCATCTGTTTTAACTGAAAAAGTGGCACAGTGGTTGATTAATTGTTGTCTTTTCAAAGGGCCGTTGGGAGAGCGAGGAACTACATTGTTGGTTTGTTTGTTTGTTTGTTTGTGAAATGTATTTTAGAGTTTTCAGATATGCATATACAAGCGATACAAGTTATGCCAAATAATGTTGGGCAGGAGCTTCACTTTAACTTTTTTTAAGGTACTTATGTTTTGTAAAGTTGTAAATATACAAGTTGTAATGATCATGTTCAAATTATTCCAACGAAATCTTGCTTAAAGCATTCAGCATAAAAGTTATAAAGTTTTTACAAGAAATAAAGTTTTTCAGGAGCTTAAAATTAACTTTTTTTATATACTTGTGTTTTATAAAGTTCTAAATGTACAAGTTATGTTAGTCATGTTTAAATTATTCCAAATAAACTTTGCTTAAAAGCATGAACTACTGGTTTCTGTTTATTGAATACCTTTAGCATTTTAGTGGATTTAATGTAATGTTTGTGTTTAGGGGTTTACTGTAAAATAAGGTAACCCAAGCAGACAAATATATTAGCCTATGTGAATACCTGTTGTGGCCCATAAGAGACCTACATAAGACGTAGCTGGGTCCCATCACTAACCCATGTAGGCAGACTCATGTAGGCACCAAATGGGAGCTACCTGGTTAACCCATGTGGGCCCTATATGGAGCCCATCAAGGGCCCATCATCAGCCCATCTGGGCTAACCCATGTGGGGCCACCATGGAAACTGAGGACAAAATTAGCTGGGTCCCAGTTGGGTAGCCCAGGTGGACCCCAGATATCGGCCCAGTTGCAACCCCTATGGGCCCCACATGGGTGTGTTGGCTGGGCTGTTTCACAGACGCACCAGCCTAACTTGCTTGTCTCTCTCGCATCCGGGTCTTGAACTCCCCGCATTAACCTTGTCACTGCCAGTGCAAAACGAATAACAGTGATTTCCCCATGATTATAAAGTCTGTGCGCTACACTACCCCTCCCTTAAGAGACAACTGTCCCAGTGTCCATAAAAGAACTCAGTAGCGCGTAATAATCTCTGATTGCAACAACTCTAATCCTTCATCATTACTTATATACAAGCAGTGCCACAGATGTAGTCTTCGTAAGTTTCTTGGTTGTCTCAGCTGACGCTGAGGCCATCCCTCCCCCGCCGTAGCAGGTGGACTAGCCGGGGAATAGGCTTCGTGTGGTATCATGTTTGCCTGCGTTATCTCCTCCTCTGGGTCCTCTTCAGAGCGTTCCATGGCCATGAGATGGTACGGGGCAAGTCGATCCCGATGGAGCACCACTGTTCGCCGTCGTCATCCTCCCAGCTTGACCCGGTACACAACATCAGAAATCTTGGCTAGCACTTCACATGGGCCGTGCTAGTGACTGTTGAGCTTCAGAGAGTAGCCCTTTTTCTTTTTAGGGGAGTAAACCCAAACTCTGTCCCCAGCAGCAAAGTCTCTGTTGTTACAGTGGACATCGTACGCCTGTTTCTGCTTGGTTGACGTAGCTCCCTGTCGGTCCCGGGCTCCCTCATGCACTACATGGAGTCTGTTCTGCAGCTTTTGCAAATACTCTAACCCCAGGACCCCCAGGAATCTCTGGTTCAGGTGGGGGGCCAAAAAACAATTCCACCGGTGTTCTTAGTTCCCAGCCAAACATTAGGGCAGCCAGTATGCCCCCCGTAGGGTCTTTGCTACTCCAAAATGGTCGGTCCCCACTGAACCATGCACTAGCCGTAGAACTTGATGCTGCAAGGAGCGGGGCACTAGCAGTTGCAGTAAGGTGGCCTTGCCGTCGGGTGTCTGCCACTGACGGTAAAGCAGACCATCACAGAGGGTAATAGTGGCCCACTGGGAGTAATAGGCTTTCACTTCTGGTCCAAACACCATCATCTCCTGCCGCTCTGGCCGCCGACCTGCAACTAGCCACTCGTGTAGTCTCTTTAGGGCAGGATCTTCTTTCTGCTGCCGCCGCAACTCATGAGGTTCCAGGAGGTCACAGGCCCCCTTCCCTCCATCCACCTGCTGCACTATCACTTCATCTGTGGCCTTTTCCCATTCTTCCTGCTTTCGACAATTTTGGCAGTCACTCTCCTCGCAGGGGCAGCAGAACAGGGCATCCGCATTCCCATGCTGCCGGCCGGCCCGGTGCTGCACCTCAAAATCATAGTCTTGGAGAATCTCCAACCACCGATCCACCTGACCCTCTGGGTTTTGGAAATTTAACAGCCAGGTGATGGATGCATGGTCTGTCTGCAGCTGAAATCTCCTCCCATACAGGTAGGGTCGGAAGTGACGAAGTGCCAAAACGAAGTACTAGCAGCTCTTGGCGGGTCACACAGTAGTTTCTCTCTGCTTTCTTCAGGGCCTGGCTGAAGTATACTATGGCGTATTCTCCATCGTCACCTTCCTGGGACAACACTGCACCCACACCAACATTGCTGGCATCGGTGTCGATAATTCCAGTACTAGAGCATTTGTCAGTACCATTTCTTCACCGTTGCTACCTTGGCCGGGTCAGTTGCGACTCCTGCGGCACTCACCACATGCCCCAGGTAGACAGTCTCTCTCCGTAGCGCAATGATATGTCGCAGCGCCTGAAAGTAGTCCCCAGCTCAGTAGCCTATGATATAGCAGCGGACTACTTTCAGGCGCTGCGTCATATCACTGCGCCTGCTGCACTCATGGTATGGCAGCAAAGTTCCTTGATTATTACGCCGGAATGAGAGTATAGTTCCTAGCCATATCAGCCTAGAAAATCGCAACTTTTCATTTTCCGCCGGTCTTAGTACACAATGTAACTACAGAAGTGTCAAGTTTTAAATAGGAAAAATATCGAAACTCTTTGGTCATTTTTGATGACCAAATGCTAATGATCTAATCCGATTCAATGATCTATGCTAAGCTAAGCTAAAAGTGCTACCGCCGGACCCGGAGATCGGCTGAATGGATTCAAAAATGGTAAAACTCAACTTTTTAACTCTAGGGGAGGTGTAAAATGAGCCCATTTCCAAAAAAAGTGGAGTGTTCCTTTAAGGGTAACAGAGACTACATGCTTCCGTGACCCTTCAATGAAGCAGAATTTTTTTCTGAACTCTTCCCCAGATGTGTGGCTTGACGCAAACCTGTTTCTGAGCTCTACAGACAGTTCTTTTGACCCCAGGGCTTGATTTTTGCTCTGATATGCATTATCAGCTGTTGGACCTTTAATTAAGACGTGTGTGCCTTTCCAAATCATACCCATTCAATTGAATTTGCCACAGGTTACCTTCACTCAAAGTCTAGTAACACCTACAAGCAATATGAATGCTCCTGAGTTAAATTCCAACTGTCCCAGATAAGGGTGTGAGTACTTATGCAATGGAATCATTTAAGTTTTTATTTTTTAATAAATTTGCAAAGATGTTAAAAATCTTTTTTTTTTTTTTTTGCTTTACCATTATAGTGTATGGCGTGTAGATTGATGAATTTAAAGCAGTTTAACATAAGGCAGCAACATAAAACGTGAAAAAAAATGAAGGGGTATGAATACATTCGCTGTACGTGGCAAACGCGAGCTCAGTTCATTTTCCAAAGGAGAGACGTGAAAGCCGAGCTTTAAGTTTTTCTCAGATTTGACACTTTTCTCCAATGCAATTTTGTTCTCAAAACATAAGCCATCCAAACACAAAATTATCTTAACCAAACAGCAACATTACTGCAACAAGCACTAATTTTTTCTAGTAAAGCATTTATTAAAAGTAAATATTAACATCAAATCTATAGGTGTGTTCTCTAATTAAAAAAACATGCTGTAAGCACAAGGCTAATAAAAATACATGTATGAATTCTTCACAGGGAGTTTTGCTTTCTATATATTGTGTATGTCTAAACGTAAAAATTATTATCCAACACCTGTCACCCATGGAAAAAAATAATTGCCCCTTTAAACTTAAAATCTGTTTGTGCCCCCTTTAGAGCTCTTTTTTTTTTTTTTTTGCTTTACCATTATAGTTATGGCGTGTATTTTTTAAAGCAGTTTAACATAAGGCAGCAACATAAAACGAAAAAAAATGAAGGGGTATGAATACATTCGCTGTACGTGGCAAACGCGAGCTCAGTTCATTTTCCAAAGGAGAGACGTGCAGGCAAGCCGAGCTTATCACAGTTTTTCTCAATCGATTTGACACTTTTCTCCAATGCAATGTACTTGTTCTCAAAACAATTAGCACAGCCATCCAAACACAAAATTATCTTAACCAAACAGTTCAACATTACTGCAAAATCAAGCACTGCAATTTTTTCTAGTAAAGCATTTATTAAAAGTAAATATTAACATCAAATCTATAGGTGTGTTCTCTATTGATTATAAAAAACATTCAGCTGTAGATGCACAAGTATGCTAATAAAAATACATGTTTATTGCAATTCTTCAGCAGGGAGTTTTGCTTTCTATATATTGTGTATGTCTAAACGAAATAAAAATTATTATCCAACACCTGCCGTCACCCATGAGAAAAAAATAATTGCCCCTTTAAACTTAAAATCTGTTTGTGCCCCCTTTAGCAGCAATAACTGCAAATAAGCTTTTCTGATAACTACAGATCAGTCTTTTACAGCACAGTGGTGGATATATATATATATACAGTATATATATATATATATATATATATGACTTTTTTAGCTGGTGAAAATACTAGTGTTCTAATAATTTTGGCCACCAGTTTTATTTTATTTTTATTTTATTATTATTTGTTTATTTTGCATATTCGTTCTTGCTCTTTGCACTTTTTTTCGGGCAAGTGTGTTCATGTAGAGGTTTTCAAGGGCCAGTGTGAATAAATCTAGATTTAAATTAAAAGAGATAAGATAGTCACGCCATTTGGGATACATTTTATTCGTATCCAAAACGATGTGAACATCACGGAGCGCTGAACACCCTCATGCGCTGTATGTTTCATTCTTTACTTGAAGCCGGAGGGCGCTCTTGCGCAGAAAGTCCAAAACGGACTCATATGATAGAAGTAATATGTGGACAAAGCGGGTGTGTCTCACACCTCGTGAAAAGTGAAGCTGCGGGCTCTTTGATCGCCCCCTGGTGGTTGGCTGCAGTACAGGTCATAAACCCCGCCCTCTCCATGTAAACGAATGGGACTTGAGTCAAAATAAAAAAATAAATTACACTTCCAATACAATTTTCCAAAATATGGTTTTGGTCATTTAAGGTAGTTGTTATCACTCTGATATATGTTCAATTGTTCATTTTTGTGATAAGTTTCATTTTAGCTAGTAATTTGATGCCATAAAAACGGGGTGTGTCGTTATGGTTGATTGGGTCTGCCGGAGTTTGGGCGGGAGTTTGATTCCGTGGCTCCGCCTCACAACTCTACTGCGCAGACTCTGGCTCCAAACGAATCTCTACTATGCAGACTCGGGCTCCAAATGACGTCATTTTCGCAAGATGGCAACGGCCATACTGAGATGCTTTAGCTTCACTTTTCTATAGTGGAAGGAAGCGGAGTTGTGTCGTCCATCTTTTTTACAGTCTATGGGACAAAGGCATCCCGCTATCGCTGTTGCTAAGCTGAATAACAAGCATAAATCTTAACTGATGAAACGTGAAGACAATAAACGATTGTGACAATATATGGTTTATATGTGTTTTTCAAGTCTTTTATATGAATGATACAGTTGTAACTGACATAGCATTAATTACAGTACAGAAGCTATAAAATATATTTTCTGCCTTATTCTGTGATAAAATTGGAAAAAGTGTTTGTAGTATATAAACTATTATGCTGATTATACAATCATAACCATAAAATTGTCATTAGTAAAATATATATCAAAAATATTATAGAAGACAAATGATTGGTTATTGTCCAGCTGTGTTTTTTTTTCCTCTTAGCCAATTAAAAGTAAGAGATAAGAAAATGTGTTTGTTTTTTTCTGTTTTTTTTTTGTCAATTAGACATACATAGTGGGAAAGTGGCAAAAATGGCTCTTTTGACATTGAAGGTTGCAGACCCCTGCTCTAAAGCAATTGTGATAAATTTGTAAATGATTAGGAAAACGCTCTCGGTTACTCACATAACCTCGGTTCCCTGAGATGAGGGAACGAGACATTGAGAATGAGAATGAGAATGAGAATGAGCTTTATTGGCCAGGTATGTTTAGACATACGAGGAATTTGTTATAGTGACAGAAGCTCCACAGTGCAACAGAATGACAGCAACAGGACAGGACACAGATAATAAAAGAATAATATACAAATATACAAATAGGCAATGTACAAAATAGCAAAAACACACTATATGATATACAAACCCGATTCCAAAAAAGTTGGGACACTGTACAAATTGTGAATAAAAAAGGAATGCAATAATTTACAAATCTCATAAACTTATATTTTATTCACAATAGAATATAGATAACATATCAAATGTTGAAAGTGAGACATTTTGAAATGTCATGCCAAATATTGGCTCATTTTGGATTTCATGAGAGCTACACATTCCAAAAAAGTTGGGACAGGTAGCAATAAGAGGCCGGAAAAGTTAAATGTACATATAAGGAACAGCTGGAGGACCAATTTGCAACTTATTAGGTCAATTGGCAACATGATTGGGTATAAAAAGAGCCTCTCAGAGTGGCAGTGTCTCTCAGAAGTCAAGATGGGAAGAGGATCACCAATTCCCCAATGCTGCGGCGAAAAATAGTGGAGCAATATCAGAAAGGAGTTTCTCAGAGAAAAATTGCAAAGAGTTTGAAGTTATCATCATCTACAGTGCATAATATCATCCAAAGATTCAGAGAATCTGGAACAATCTCTGTGCGTAAGGGTCAAGGCCGGAAAACCATACTGGATGCCCGTGATCTTCGGGCCCTTAGACGGCACTGCATCACATACAGGAATGCTACTGTAATGGAAATCACAACATGGGCTCAGGAATACTTCCAGAAAACATTGTCGGTGAACACAATCCACCGTGCCATTCGCCGTTGCCGGCTAAAACTCTATAGGTCAAAAAAGAAGCCATATCTAAACATGATCCAGAAGCGCAGGCGTTTTCTCTGGGCCAAGGCTCATTTAAAATGGACTGTGGCAAAGTGGAAAACTGTTCTGTGGTCAGACGAATCAAAATTTGAAGTTCTTTTTGGAAAACTGGGACGCCATGTCATCCGGACTAAAGAGGACAAGGACAACCCAAGTTGTTATCAGCGCTCAGTTCAGAAGCCTGCATCTCTGATGGTATGGGGTTGCATGAGTGCGTGTGGCATGGGCAGCTTACACATCTGGAAAGGCACCATCAATGCTGAAAGGTATATCCAAGTTCTAGAACAACATATGCTCCCATCCAGACGTCGTTTTTCAGGGAAGACCTTGCATTTTCCAACATGACAATGCCAGACACATACTGCATCAATTACAACATCATGGCTGCGTAGAAGAAGGATCCGGGTACTGAAATGGCCAGCCTGCAGTCCAGATCTTTCACCCATAGAAAACATTTGGCGCACAAAGAAGATGCGACAAAGAAGACCTAAGACAGTTGAGCAACTAGAAGCCTGTATTAGACAAGAATGGGACAACATTCCTATTCCTAAACTTGAGCAACTTGTCTCCTCAGTCCCCAGACGTTTGCAGACTGTTATAAAAAGAAGAGGGGATGCCACACAGTGGTAAACATGGCCTTGTCCCAACTTTTTTGAGATGTGTTGATGCCATGAAATTTAAAATCAACTTATTTTTCCCTTAAAATTATACATTTTCTCAGTTTAAACATTTGATATGTCATCTATGTTGTATTCTGAATAAAATATTGAAATTTGAAACTTCCACATCATTGCATTCTGTTTTTATTCACAATTTGTACAGTGTCCCAACTTTTTTGGAATCGGGTTTGTAGACAATTATGTGTGTACAGGTCTGATATGTGCAAATTGAAATGAAAAATAAGTATGTGTGATGAATAAATAATGTAAATAGTGTTGTGTGTTCCATGTTTAATGTTATGCTAATGTCGAGCTGAGCTGAACCAGACAGTTATTGAAGTGCAGAGGACGGATTCAATGATGGCAGAGTAGAACTTCCTCAGCTGGCGAAGGAATTACAACCTCTGCTGAACCTTTTTCACAATGGACTCAATGTGATTGTCCCACTTCAGGTCCTGAGAAATTGTGGTGCCCAGGAATCTGAATGACTCCACTGCAGTCACAGTGCTGTTCATGATGGTGAGTGGGGGGAGAGCAGGGGGGTTTCTCCTGAAGTCCACGATCATCTCCACGGTTTTGAGCGTGTTACGCTCCAGGTTGTTAAGACTGCACCAGAGCCAGCTCCTTAACCTCCTGTCTGTAAGCAGACTCATCACCGTCCTGGATGAGGCCAATCAGTGTGGTGTCGTCTGCAAACTTCAGGAGCTTGACAGAGGGGTCTTTAGATGTGCAGTCATTTTGTGCTTTTCCCATTGCTATGGGAAATACCCTTTTCTCAAATACTACTGAAGCCTTATTGAATCACGCCAGTGAAACTGGCCAATGGCGTTCAAGCGTGCGAAATATGAGCGGGAATCCCACTCTATATAAGGCAGTGCTTGTACAATATCCATTCAGAATCCTGACTGAAGCAACTTGGCATTCTAAGATCCTGAGCTAGGTGACACGGCAATAAGAGCAATGTCTCGTTCCCTCATCTCAGGGAACCGAGGTTACTTGAGTAACCGAGAGCGTTCCCTTTCGATTCGGTCACTCTACATTGCTATGGGAACGTATAAAATCCCGCCATGTCATAGCGATGGAGCCTGGCTCGACTAAGTATGTCAAGTTTCACATTCGGAGCCGTAATGAGAGCGGCAATTATATTGGCGCTCTTGGTAAACACAGCTCAGGTCTACAGGACCTAGTCGAAACCATGTAAAAGTCAGGGGGGCGCAACAACTAGATGATGCCGCGTCACACCAGGGGCGGAGTTAACTCCGGTGAAACAGAGAATGTGAAACGGCCGTACCGGTGCTCAATAAGCAGAGTATGATGGTGATCAAGTCCTAAAAGACACAAACTATATCATATCATAACAATGTGATAAACTGATAGGGACAGCATTGAATTGGTGGTGCGTCAATACAGGTGTGTATATGACCTAGTCGAAACCACTGAGGCACATCTCAGATCATAACTGAGGCTGAAAAGGCGCGTGCGCTGCTCGCACTGACAATACATGCGAGGCAAGCGACGACACATCTAGGTTAAAAAACCTCACGAAAGTGCTAGGTGACGACCAGCCTGCCGCTATACAAATGTCCTGAATAGATATGCCATTTGCTCAGGCCCACGAGGACGCAAGTCCGTGGGTTGAGTGGGCCCGAACCCCTATAGGACATTCCACGCCCTTAGAGCTCAGTAATAAGCCAAAGCAATTGCATCGACGATCCAGTACGACAGCCTTTGCTTGGACACAGGCAGGCCTTTTGTGCATCCTCCAAAACATACAAATAGCTGCTCCGAGAGTCTGAACTATCTAGAGTGCTCGATATAAGTGTGCACCGCACGTACAGGGCACAGCAGGAGTGTATTAAGCGGCTCCGTCCCGGCCGGTGTTTCGGGGCAGAAAGCAGATAGTGTTATGACCTGTGCTTTAAATGAAGTCGAAAGCACTTTAGGCACATAACCTTTTCTAGGCTTCAAGGTGAGTCTGCAATCACCTGGCCCAAATTCAATACACAAGTCATCAATTGAAAGCGCCTGCAGGTCCCCAACTCGCTTAACAGAGGCCTGCGCGAGCATGAGCGCTGTCTTAAGAGAGAGTTCTCGCAAGCTCGCTGATTGTATGAGTTCGAACAGGGGTCCCGTGAGAGCGTCAAACACAAGCGCCAAGTCCCAAGTGGGTAGAGTAGAAGGGCGAGGAGGGTTCAGCCTTCTTGCTCCTCTTAGAAATCGTATGATCAGGTCATTTCTGCCGATCGGGCGATTTTCGACGTGCCTGTGAAAGGCTGTTATAGCGGCCACATCCACTTTCAATGTGGATGGCACACGACCACTATCAAATCGCTCTTGAAGGAAGCTAAGAATTATTGGTATTGGGCAGTTGATTGGGTCCTCGCCTCGCGATACGCACCAACTTGAAGAAAACTCTCCATTTATGTGCGTAAAGACGCCTCGTGGAAGGAGCCCTAGCCTCAGAGATAGTGTTCAACATCCGCTGAGGAAGTGCATCTGTTACTGGCAAGCTCCGTCGAGCGGCCAGACGTGAAGGCTCCATGACTCTGGATTTGGGTGCCATATCGTTCCTTGTGCTTGAGAGAGGAGGTCTCTCTTCAGTGGGATAGTCCACGGGGGGACTACCAGCATCACCACCAGTTCTGGGAACCACGGCTGATTGGGCCATTTCGGTGCCACTAACAGAACAGATTAATTTTCCTCTCTGATTTTGCAAAGCACACGAGGCAGAAGTTTCACTGGAGGAAAGGCATACTTGCGTATTTTCGGCCAGCTGTGAGCTAGTGCATCCACTCCCAGGGGAGAGTGTGTCAGTGAATAAAACAGCGGGCAGTAAGTGTTCTCCGCTGATGCGAAGAGATCCACCTCCGCCCTGCCGAATAAACTCCAGATCATATTGACTGTCAAAGGATGTAATCTCAATGAAACTACAGTCAAATTTGAACTGCCATATATGTAACACTACATCATCAGGCACTTTTCTGCATATGTTTTGGGAATGTCCTGTCGTCATCAGTCTATGGACACATGTAAACCTGGTTTTGTCATCATTACTGTGAATTGATTGGTCTGTTAACCCAAGTTTGTGTCTTCTTAATGATGATTCTGGTCTCTGTATTAGTTCAATGCAAAGGAGAATGTTGTTTGCTGGTTTTACAGCTGTGAAGAAGACAATAATCCAGAACTGGTTTACACCACACATGTGTAGAAAAACATATTGGATCCGTAGCCTCCTGCAAATAGTGTCATGTGAATGTACAACGGCGTGAGTTGGTGGGGCCAGGCCTTCGACCATTGATGCTTGGCAGTGTTTTTTGTTGAATATACGTGATTATATAAAGGAGTGACTTTTGTGTTCTTGTTGTCCTTCCCCTCTCTCCCTCCCTTTTGATTGGACCTTGAGATGTTGAGTATGTGTCTGTTGTTTTGTTTTGTTATATTTTGGATACTATGTTGTTATGTGTGAAAAAAATAAATAAAAAATTGTTGATAACAAAAAAAAAGGGTGTAATCTCCACTCCCCGTGGATTACCCCGCCCCTCGACAGTAAATCTGCGCCGTAGTTCAGGCGTCCGGGGACATGACCTACCCGGACGGAGAGGAGGTGTCAATCTGCCCACAGAAGGAGGTTTCTTGCCAGCCGCAGTAGTGGTTGCGAGTTCACACCGCCTTGGTGATTTATAAATGCTACAACTGTCATGCTGTCCGTCCTGATGAGAATGTGACGGTGAAGAATATCTGGGAGAAAGCACTCGAGCGCTAGGTGTACAGCACAGAGCTCCAGACAGTTTATGTGCCACGACTTCTCCATTTCTGACCATGTCCTGATGGCTGGTCTGCCATCGCATACGGCTCCCCAGCCCTGATGACAGAGTCCTGATGACGCTCTGAAGTGACGCTAAAGGGAGCGAGGATATATCATTTCACTTGATTCAATTCCTCCATCCTCGCGTCTTTTCCGTGCATCCTTCCCTCGCATCTTGAAAGGGTGGAGCTAAGATGCTAGGAAAGGAAGCAAGGAAAGGAAACGAGGATGCACAATTAAGAATTGAGAAGCACCCTGTATTTACGTGAGATACTCCACACGATGGACATTTTGACAGCTGTGTGTGTATTTGACATTAAGGAAGGAGAACTGATCGCAGAACTGGGGTCACGCGTGCGCGCGGCTGAGAGAGTGTTTCTGTTGTGTGTCATTCAGCGTGATTCCGCCTATCCCGCCTTCACTTACATCATGTTAATTGATAACGAATTGTGATTGGATGGTAATTTTGTTCTACGACAAGCTTAGTTACCTTTGATTAGGCTTTTCTTGCGTGACCGAACACTTCTACTACTTGCTCTGATCACCCAGTAGTAAAGAAATTTTGAAATATGGGACAAAACGCGATTTTTTCAAAATAAGTCGGGACACTAAAAATAGAGCTGAAATACAGGACTATCCCGGGAAAAACCGGACATCTGGTCACCCTAATTAGAAACATTATCAACGCTATCAAAAACAGTAGCATTTCCTACACAGATCTGTAGAGCAGGTGAAATAAACAAACACTAGCCATGAAGAAGTCTATGCTATTTCATTCAGTATAGTCGTTAAATTTTCACAAAGTCATGCTAAAACATTCAAAAGAGCACTAGAAAAAGTTATCTTCTAGCAATGGTTAATAATGAAAACTATAACAGTAATATGTATTGTTGCATGAATAATAAACAATTGATCAAATTATCCACCCCTAAGTAGGCCTAAAGTATTAACAAATTTTGATGCATAATGGTATAATTTTAGTGTTCATCCCTCCAAAACAGAGAAAACATCTTTCACAAACATCTACATCTCTGTCTCTTTTAAAGTGTTTACTATAATGATGAGTAGGTCTATTTTAGCCTATAGCTTAACCCCACACAAGACCTCACTAATTTTCAAACCCTGGCTATGGCCATGCATGCAGCAGTGTGAAAATATAGATTGTTTTATCATGCAAGTGCCTACACGACAAAGAATCCGCAGGATTAATAAGCTCGGCTTGCCAGCGCGCCTCTCCTGTTAAAAATGAACTGAGCTTGTCATTGCCGAAAGCATAATTAAAGCATAATCTAATTTTTTACCCATGAACAAAAATATGAAAAATCCAGGTAAATTTTCATTTTTCCGTTTCTTAAACAAAACGAAAAACATATTTCTCAATTTCTCACCGTTTCTCATTTCTCTTTATTTCTTTTTAAGTAGAAAATCAAATGACCAGAAGATACACAGACCTATGTGTTATAGCTCTATGAGCAATATCTTTGGATTTCATTAATGGATTATAGTGATTTTGGGCTCTTTTTTAATTGGGAGAATTTTCTGAAAATAATGTTGTGCCATTTTTCAAGATCTATGCATGTTTCGTGAAGTTACGAGCTAATTATTATTCATTTTGTTCCGCGTCATGTTTAAGGGCGTGGAAATGTCGCCACAATAACAGACCGGTGTGTAAAACGTCTTAGGTTACGTATGTAACCCCAGTTCCTCGAAGGAACGAGACGCTGCTGTGGGATTACAAATTGTATTTAAATGTTTAACTTAGATTCTTATTATCCACTTCCTGACTCGATGTATACCTGTGCTTTGTCTCAATCAAGTCATGTTGATTGGCAGAGATTCAAAGCACCCAGACGTGGATTCAAAGAACCCCTGGTCCAGACGTTGATTCGTTAGGTTGATTGGATTAGTGTCTATCTTTCTGAGCCCCCTGGCCCAGACGTTGATTCGTTAGGTTGATTGGATTAGTGTCTATGCATTTGATTATGTTGCTGAGATTAGAACCACGGGAAGTAGCAACAAACTAGCGCCTCCCTCATGTGCTTGCTTTGTTTGGGTTTGTCTCCACCTCCAAGAGTCCCTCCTCCAGAATTGCCTATAAAATGACCTTGTAAAGTTGCTTGAGTTTGAGATTTCGATGACTACAGACCAACAGCTTGTGTTCTCAATAAAGAATCCTACTGACGATCCAATCCGATTTCTCCTGGTCTTCTCTTCTGAGTTTTCTACACTTTAGAAGAACCAAGTTCACAACAGATGGTGCCGTGACCCGGATAGAGCTCCTCACCTGAATCCAGATTGAAACTTCAAGCTTAACAAAGATCTGACTTCGTTCCAGACTGAATCTTTCTGTACAACCAAGGGTTGGTGAGTGTCACTCTATCCAAAAGAACCTTTAAGACCAGTACAAATTTGTTATCCTCTGCGCCGTCAGAGAAGAGTTAACAGACAGCTGTAGGGTTTGGTTAACTAAGTTATCCTCTAAAAATTTATTTTAGAGATGAAGGTTATCCTCTGTTCAGGCAGGGAAGATTAGCATTACGTGCTAATATTTGTTATCCTCTGTTCCAGCAGGGAAGAATTGTTTATCCTCTGTTCTTTCAGGGAAGATTAGCATTACGTGTTAATATTTGTTATCCTCTGTTCATGCAGGGAAGATTAGCGTAAAGTGCTAGTAATTTGTGTTATCCTCTGCTTTGCCAGGGAAGGTTAACAATAGTTGATGTGTTAACAAGCGTACCCTCTGTTGATCAGAGAAGTTTTAGTGTTTTGATTGTGTGGTAACAAAGAAACTCACAAAATGTTTAGAAAGAATGCTAGACTGATCCCCACAACTGAAAAAGGTGGTCTAGCGATTCCTTTGTGGTCAGATAGCGAATTCAAATCACTGTTAGGAGTGCAAATGAACCTAATAGTCACTGAGAAAGTTAGACAAGAGCTAATTCAGAAATATGAGATCCATCCAGACAAGACTTGGTCTGTAGAAGAGTGTAAAAAGGTACTAGGAGCATGTATTCGCAAGAACAATGTGAAAGGCATTATCTGTTGTCACAGAGAATTCAGTTTAACATTAGCCACACAACAGTCTCAGCGTAACTCAGAGCTAGAGGAACAGAACAAAGAGCTCTGTGCTAGAGTATTCTCTTTGACTAAGAAATTGAACCTCAAGAAAGCTGCAGCAAAAACTGATGTGGAAGTTAGTCAGCCTGATAACATTTACCCTGATTTACAAGCGTTTTTTGAAACAGATGTAGCTCTCCAATCAGTAACTGATGTGCCTGTAAATTCCGTCAATGTGTGTGGTGCTAGGAGGAGATCTCAGGGAATTGAGGGAATTGAAAGTGTTCCTCCCAACTCTTCTGTTGTCCAAGTACAAACTGTTGCCAAAGCGCTAGGACCTAAAGATATAGAGAGACTATCCCAGAGCTTACCCTCAGCACGCACAAATTTTTCTGAATTTAGAAGAGCATTGATCAGCAAAATGCGTCTCTATGACATGTCGTTAACAGAAGTCACACAGCTGATGTCACAAATTCTAACTGAATCTGAATTCAACAGTTTTGAGTCTGCTGTTACTTCTGAACTACAACATGCCAGTAAAAGCGATTTGAGAGAAGGTGTTTTGAAAATTCTAAAGAATATCATGGGACCCAAAATAGACTGGTCCAGAATCACTAACTGTGTGCAAAGGAAAGAAGAATCTGTGAGTGAATATACTGAGAGATTTTGTCAGTCAGCTGTAATTTACAGTGGAATTGTTGATGACCCTGAAAGTGTGCTAGAGGACAAGGGACCCCTGGTTCGTATCTGGTCAGATGGCCTTGTAGCCGAATACAGAAAAGCTTTACCATTTTTAGATCTAACTTGGTCTAACAGAACTCTCAGAAGTAACCTAGACAGGTTAGCTACATGGGAAAGAGATGCTGATGTCAAGGCAAAAGTAAGAGTAGCAGCAGCTACGTTTAACACAACGAAACAAGACAATAGATGGTCTAAAAGAGAAAGCAAATGCAAATACTGTGAAAAATTAGGACATTGGGAGAAAGAGTGTAGGAAGAAGTTGCAAGATAGTAAAAGAAATGCTATGCATAATTCTGCTCCTTCTCAGCCTGCACACAACCCTGAAGTAGTTCCGCCAGTGACCACTGAAACTGTAGGACAGCTAGTTCAGGCTCTTCTAAGAGCACAACAAGACCAAGAAAAAAACTAATTGTTGGGGCTGTGAGTAGCTACCTTTCCCCTGTAATCCAACACAATGACCAAAGAATTTTTGTGAAAGGTAGCATAAAAGAGAAAGAGATTGATTTTTTGCTTGATACAGGTGCAGAAATTACAGTAATCCCTACAAAATTGGCACAAGGTTTAAACATCCCATACAAGAAAACCAAACTTTGGTTTGATGATTCTGTTTTGTATGAAACTCCGCCCATAGAGGTACAATTTGGCCCAAAAACTCTGACTACAAAATTGCTATGCGCTCCATTAAATACAGGTGCAATTTTAGGCATGGATCTTCTGAGACAAATAAATCTAACTTTAGACATGTCCTCAGAATCTACTAGCATAAAAATTTCCTCAGCACAGATTTCTACCAATAATGCAACCCCTCCCGAGTATGCTTTCTTACAGAATCATCCAATTTGGGCTAAAGACAAGGATGATTGTGGGTTGTTGACAGGTGTAGAACCAGTTAAATTGACAGGAACTCCACCTCCGGTCACCAAACAATATCCGATTAATAAGGAAGCTATACAGGGAATCAAACTTATTGTAGAAAATTTGCTGACGCAAGGAGTGCTAGTTAAAACCAACAGTCCATGTAATTCACCCATATGGCCCATCAAGAAATCTAATGGGACATGGAGACTTACAATAGACTACAGAGTAGCCAATAAAAATATTGATAAAATCACCCCCCTAGTGGCAGATCCATCTACAATTTGTAATGGCTTACCATTAGATTGTAAGATTTTTTCAGTAATTGATATGTCTAATGGATTTTTTTCTGTACCGTTGCACTCTGACAGCCAGCCATGGTTAGCTTTCACAGTTGACTATGAACAATACCAGTGGACACGATTACCACAGGGATTTCAAAACTCCCCAACCATATATCATCAGGCTGTCAGACGTGATTTGTGTGACCCAGAATGTCCGGTAAAACAGTCCACTATGATCCAATATGTCGATGATATTTTGATTGCCTCAACAGATCATGAGGTACATCAAACTGAATTGGCATCATTGTTGGACTATTTGCATAAAAAAGGACACAAATGCAGCTTTCACAAAGCTCAAATCGCTAAAAAGCAAGTCACATTTCTGGGGCAAACAATTGGTGCAGGAAATAGATCCATTACACAGGATCGAGCGGCTTCAGTCAAAGCCATACCTCCGCCTACTACCATTAAAACACTCCGCTCATTTTTAGGAACAACAGGTTATTGTAGACCTTGGATTGAAGACTATGCCTCGATTGCTCAGCCTCTCTATGATTTATTGAAAGGCCATGGTAAAGATTCAGATACTGTTTGTATGGAAGAACTTCATCTCAAAGCTTTTAATGATTTGAAGAGAGCACTAGGTCAAGCACCAGCATTAGGAATTGCCCAATCTGATAGACCCTTTGTGCTTTATGTCCATGAACACTTAGGCTTTATGACTGCATGTCTAATGCAAGATCATGGGGGCAGCTTACGCCCAATTCATTACTATTCCGTTAAACTTGACATAGTCGCTCAAGGTATGGGCCCATGTCTCAGAGCAGTACAGGCAGTTCATCTAGCGCTTCAGGCTTCATCAGGAATGGTGTTAGGTCAGACTGTAAACGTAAAATGCCCTCACGCAGTGTCCGCACTAATGAATCAAGCAAAAGTCACTTCTGTCACCTCCTCCCGTTGGGGAAATTGGTTAGCAACTCTCACAGCCCCGAATATTGTTATACAGCGTGCACCAGTCACGAACCCATCCTCATGTATGATGTCTGCAATGACTGAATTTGTGTTAGAGGGTGAAGGCGAAATGACTCATGATTGTGTTACGCTTACATATGCAGCGACAAGTGAAATAGCAGAAACTCCCATAGAGAACGCAGAATTGGAGTTGTTTGTTGATGGTTCAGCTCAAGTTATTGAAGGTAACAGACGAGCAGGATATGCAGTAACTTCCACCACTGAAGTAGTTGCTTCAGGTCGTCTTCCAGATCATTTTTCAGCTCAAGCTGCAGAATTAGTAGCCTTAACTAGAGCATGCACGCTAGCTTCAGGATCGGTTGCAAATATCTACACAGATTCCAGGTATGCTTTTGGGGTAATTCATGATTTTGGTGTCATTTGGCAAACCAGAAAATTTCTAACTTCTGCTGGATCCCCCATTAAGCATGCTGGATTAGTGAAAGATTTAATGTTTGCCATGAATCTCCCACAGAAATTAGCGGTGATCAAAGTGAAAGCACATCTCACAACTAATACTATGGAAGCTAAAGGTAATGCACTTGCTGATGTAGCTGCTAAACAGGCTTGTTCCTATGCAACTGTACAAGTGTGTTCAGGTAGTACAGCACAGAAGACAATTCTGCCTCCTGAATCAATCATTGATCTGTACAAAGATGTTCCTCTATATGAAGCATGGACATGGTTGGACAAAGGAGCCACTGTGGATTCATCCGGCTGCTGGACCAAAGGGGGAAAGTATGTTGCTCCCGAATCACTGTTGCCATATTTGGCTCAACAAATACACAGTTTGGGTCATAGTGGTCCAGCAACGATGAATCACAGGTTCTCAAATCAATGGTGGAATCCAAAATTCAGAAACGCAGCCACGGAAACAGTCAAGAGATGTGTTACATGTCAGAAAAATAATGATGTACCAGCAGCCACTACACCAGCAGCACATACCCCAGCTCCACCAGGGCCATTTCGTCACCTGCAAGTTGATTACATATCGTTGCCCCCTTGTAAAGGAAAAACTGACGTTTTGGTAGTAATAGACAAGTTCTCAAGATGGGTAGAAGCTTATCCAACAGGGCGTGCTACAGCTGCACATACTGCTAAATGTCTTGTCACTGATTTCATTCCCAGATGGGGATTACCAGATTGCATTGACTCAGATCAAGGTACCCACTTCACAGGACAGGTAGTCAAGGAAGTGTCTAGAATGTTGAAGATTAAGTGGAACCTTCACTGTCCCTATAGGCCACAAGCATCAGGACAGATTGAACGATCAAACAGAACAATCAAAACCAGGCTAAGCAAAATGCATTAGGAAGGAGTACCATGGGTGGAAGCACTGCCCGCAGTACTGTGTAGTGTGAGAGCATCACCTAACAGATCAGTAGGACTGAGCCCTCATGAGATTATTACTGGACGCCCAATGCAGATGCCAGGTGTGATTGATCTTAGAAATGCTGATGTGCACATTGCTTCAGATGCCCTGATCGCTTACTGTGAAAACCTCACAAAGGCAGTGCAGAGTGCCAAAGAGAGAGTTGAGTCGTGTTGGCAGACTCCACCAGAAGGTGGACACACAATCATCCCAGGTCAATGGGTCATGATAAAGACGTTCAGAAACATGCCATTAGAGCCTAAGTGGTACGGACCACATCAAGTGATGTTGATTACAGCTGCTGCAGTGTTGTGTCAGGGAAGGAAAACCTGGACTCATGTGTCACACTGTAAAGTTGTTCCCCCACCTACAGGGATAGGATAGGACACACGGACCAGTGAGGAGCCCAGGGAAGAACCGAAAGCAACAGGCTTTGGGGGCGAACCCTGCGGTGAAGATTTCCTCATAGGCCTTCCCCATCCACTAGTCCATCCTTACCGCACTGTTCTTTAGGTGTCGCAGGAATTGAGAAATAGGGAAAGAAGGAACAACAATAGCAGACAATATTTGAAAAGAGGATACAACCCTAATGTTTGCAGACTCTACAACAAATACTGCTATGTGCCGTTGTTCTCTTTTGTTTTGTTTTTTTTTCTTCCTCTGTGCAGATACCACTTGATGGCTGTCCTGAGATCCATATGCACCGCCCTTCTCACCTGCGGATGAAGCCACAACCTCTAGAAAACAACTAGACCCATTGCCGAGCCAACTATCACACAAGAAAGAGAAAAGAAAGAAGAAAGAAAAAAAATACACAACGCAGAGACTCACATACGGGAACTTCAGTCATCCATCAACATGATCAAGATTTTCGTACTATTAACCATCATGGACATCACGCAAAGTGTAGACCCCAGAAACAACATATTCTTAGAGCTGATGAATATGTCAAGAAATGCCTTGTTTGCTGGAAAGAACGTTTGCACATTCTTGGTCTTTCAGCAAAATTACACCAGATGACTGAAGATAATTATTCATGGTTCGGAAACTTGTTAGGTAAACCCTGGCTGTGGATCAAGGAAATAGCAATTCTGCTGTTGTTTCTCCTACTTGCGTACTATCTATGCATCCACAGTATCAAGTGTGTCGTTCAGCAAATGACGCCCGCCTCTCACGAGGAAATGACAGTCCAACCAGAAAAGATTATTACCTGTAAAAACTTCACGGACCCTAATTGCATGTTTTGTTTCTGTGTCAGTATGCAATTACATATAAGCAACACAGAACATGTACAATGTGCCTGTAACGATTACAAGTTACAAGAATTAACTTTTAAGTGTCTAAATTTGTATTTTGTGAGAGTTATTAGAACTCTCAAAGGGGGAATTGTGGGATTACAAATTGTATTTAAATGTTTAACTTAGATTCTTATTATCCACTTCCTGACTCGATGTATACCTGTGCTTTGTCTCAATCAAGTCATGTTGATTGGCAGAGATTCAAAGCACCCAGACGTGGATTCAAAGAACCCCTGGCCCAGACGTTGATTCGTTAGGTTGATTGGATTAGTGTCTATCTTTCTGAGCCCCCTGGCCCAGACGTTGATTCGTTAGGTTGATTGGATTAGTGTCTATGCATTTGATTATGTTGATGAGATTAGAACCACGGGAAGTAGCAACAAACTAGCGCCTCCCTCATGTGCTTGCTTTGTTTGGGTTTGTCTCCACCTCCAAGAGTCCCTCCTCCAGAAATGCCTATAAAATGACCTTGTAAAGTTGCTTGAGTTTGAGATTTCGATGACTACAGACCAACAGCTTGTGTTCTCAATAAAGAATCCTACTGACGATCCAATCCGATTTCTCCTGGTCTTCTCTTCTGAGTTTTCTACACTTTAGAAGAACGTCTCGGTTACGTACGTAACCCTCGTTCCCTGATGGAGGGAACGGAGACGTTATGTCGTGACGACATAGGGGATTTACCTGGAAGCCCCAATCATCTCTGTAAAGAGAAAACGCCAATGAATATTGGCTAGTGGAATTTGCATACCTGAGCCCCTCCCCGTGCATACGGGTATAAAAGGGCGACAGGTGCATCCACTGATCAGGTTTTCCACTGAGGAGCCGAGACAGAGTCCCAGGCAACCAGCGGTGGTTCAAGATTGTGGCATGGGGACATAACGTCTCCGTTCCCTCCATCAGGGAACGAGGGTTACGTACGTAACCGAGACGTTCCCTATCTGTCGGTCACTACGAGTTATGTCGTGACGACATAGGGGTCTTATGGAAAGCGCCACAACCTGAACCCCGTCACGACCTTGTGGCATGCAGATGTTTGACAAGCGAGCGCGTGACCGACAAATGCCATGCGAAGGTCGCAACCTTCCCATCGCCCCAGCGCAAATTCGCTAACCTTGGTGCCCGCAGGGACCACTGAGTACATCGCTGCTGGAGATAGCCAAGCCGCTGTTCCTTACCCCAGTGTCGGAAGGGATTTCGACCTTCAATGAAAGATACTTCACGTCTTTCCTGTTTGTTGTTACAGCTTGGCAGTAACGACGGGGAAGCGAGCCTTCCGGAGAAGGGCGCTACGGAGGCCACATCCTGCCCGAAGGGAGGTACCATGTGGAGACACTGATATGGACTGACCCAGGCCTGGGGCAGTACTACATACGACTGGACCCTGGGGCAGATCCTACCTAGGAGTAGGGAGGAGGGCTGCCAGCAGGGCCTGACAGAGAGCTCTGTCAAAGGGAAGACACGGGTTTACCATGAGGGAAACCTTACCGTGGAAGAATACACGTATGGGATTACCCGAAGGGAATCAAAGCCATACGGACACCTAGCCGAGTACAGGGGCTGACCGGAGACCCGGGCGAGCAAGCACAAGTACTGGGCCTGGCGTCAGACTGCTCCGCCCAGTCTGACTGCCGGGGGTGCTGGAGGAACTCCACCAGGGTTCGCCGTCCGGGGAACTGAACTGGAGGAGAAAACAGGCGCTCGTATCCCCGGGTGAGGGGGAATGGCGCAGCAAGCGTGACACCAGCCAGTTCTTCCTGCTACTTACCTGTTCCCTAATACGCGGGAAGAAACTGGTTCAACTCGAAGATTGTAAAATCTTGCGAAGGTGTTCGGTGTCGCCCAGCCCGCAGCTCTACAGATGTCTGCCAGAGAGGCGCCGTGCGCCAAGGCATAGGAGGAGGCAACACTCCGTGTGGAGTGAGCCCTCACCCCCATGGGGCACGGCTCGCCTTGGGACTGGTACGCCAAGGCGATGGCATCCACTATCCAGTGGGCCAACCTCTGCTTGGAGACAGCCTTCCCTTTCTGCTGACCTCCGTAACAGACAAAGAGCTGCTCGGAGCTTCTGAAGCTCCGGGTGCGTTCCACGTATATGCGTAAATCTCTTACGGGACACAGCAACGCCAAGGCTGGGTCTGCCTCCTCCGAGGGCAGTGCTTGCAGGTTCACCACCTGATCGCGGAAGGGCGTGGTGGGAACCTTGGGCACGTATCCAGGCCGGGGTCTCAAGACAACGTGAGAGTAGTCCGGCCCGAACACAAGGCACTCTTCGCTCACCGAAAATGCTTGGAGGTCCCCGATCCTTTTGATGGAAGTGAGCGCGGTCAGGAGCGCTGTCTTAGCCGACAGGTATCTTAGCTCGACTGAGTCCAGCGGCTCACAGGGACCCCTCTGAAGTCCAGCCAGGACGATAGAGAGGTCCCAGGAGGGCATCAGGGGTGGCCTAGAGGGGTTCAATCTCCTGGCACCCCTCAGGAACCTCACGATGAGATCATGCTTTCCCAGGGACCGGCCGTCCACTGCATCGTGATGGGCCGCGATAGCGGCCACATACACTTTCAAGGTGGAGGGTGACAGCCTACGCTCCAACCTTTCTTGCAGGAAAGAAAGCACTACTCCAATCGTGCATCTTCAGGGGTCTTCTCGACGAGAAGAACACCAGTTCGCGAACAGACTCCACTTCAGGGCGTAGGCTTGCCTTGTAGAAGGAGCTCTAGCCTGAGTGATGGTCTCTACCACTGCCTGTGGGAGATCGCTCAAGTCTGCCGCGTCCCGTCCAGGAGCCACACATGGAGGTTCCACAGGTCTGGACGCAGGTGCCAAATGGTGCCGAGCCCCTGAGAAAGGAGGTCCTTCCTCAGAGGAATGCGCCAGGGAGGGGCTGTCGCGAGGAGAATGAGTTCGGGAAACCAGGTCCGGGTGGGCCAGAACGGCGCGACCAGCAGGACCTGCTCCTCGTCCTCCCTGACTTTGCACAGTGTCTGTGCGAGCAGGCTCACTGGGGGAAATGCATACTTGCATAGAGCCCGAGGCCAGCTGTGTGCCAGTGCGTCCGTGCCGAGGGAGACCTCGGTCAGGGAGAAAACCCACTGGCAGTGGGAGGACTCGCGAGAAGCAAACAGGTCTACCTGAGCTTCTCCGAATCGACTCCAAATCAGCCGGATCGTCTCGGGATGGAGTCGCCATTCTCCGGGGAAAGTGAGCTGTCGTGAGAGCGCGTCGGCCGCACGATTGAGCACCCCCGGAATGTGGACAGCACGCAGCGATTTGAGCCACGTGTGACTCCAGAGGAGGAGATGGCGGGCGAGCTGTGACATGCGGCGTGATCGTATACCCCCCATCCGGTTGATATATGACACAGCCGCAGTGTTGTCCGTACGGACCAACACATGCTTGCCTAACAGCAGTGGCCGAAACTGCCGCAAGGCTAGATGCACTGCCAGCAGCTCTAGGCAGTTGATGTGCCAAAGCAGTCGAGGCCCCGTCCAGAGCCCCGAGGCTGCCTGCCCGTTGCATGTAGCGCCCCAGCCCGTGCTGGAGGCATCTGTCGTGACAACAACATGCCGAGACACTTGTTCTAAGGGCACCCCGGCCCGTAGAAAGGCAAGGTCTGTCCAGGGGCTGAAGGAGCGGCGACACTCCTGTGTGATGTTCAGCCGAAGTGCACCGCGGCGCCATGCCCACCTCGGGACTCGGGAGTGTAACCAGTGCTGAAGTGGTCTCATATGAAGCAATCCGAGCGGCGTGACCGCGGCTGCGGATGCCATATGCCCCAGGAGCCTCTGAAACTGTTTCAGTGGGACCACAGTCCTGCCTCCGAAGGAACTCAGGCAGTTCAGCACTGACTGGGCACGCTCTTCCGTGAGGCGGGCCGTCATACTCACCGAGTCTAACTCCACACCAAGAAAAGAGATTCTCTGCGCAGGGGAGAGCTTGCTCTTTTCCCAGTTGACCCGAAGCCCCAACTGGCTGAGGTGCCGAAGCACCAGATCCCTGTGATCGCACAACTGTTCTCGGGACTGGGCCAGAATGAGCCAGTCGTCGAGATAGTTGAGGATCCTGACGCCCACTTCCCGTAACGGGGCAAGGGCGCCCTCTACGACCTTCGTGAAGACACGGGGAGAGAGGGAGAGCCCGAAGGGGAGGACCCTGTACTGCCACGCCCGACCTTCGAACGCAAACCATAGGAACGGTCTGTGTCGAGGAAGGATCGAAACATGAAAGTAAGCATCCTTCAGGTCGATCGCTGCAAACCAATCCCGGGGCATTTGATCATACGCCTGTGCGTCAACATCTTGAACGGGAGCCTGTGCAGGGCTCGGTTCAGGAGTCGCAAATCCAGGATTGGTCGAAGACCACCGCCTTTCTTGGGTACGATGAAGTACGGGCTGTAAAGCCCCTGCCTCAACTCGGCTGGAGGGACCGGCTCGATTGCATCCTTTGCCAGGAGGACAGCAATCTCCTCGCGCAAGACAGGAGCGTTCTGAGCTCTCACCGAGGTCTCGAGAACGCCGCTGAACTTGGGAGGTCGCCTGGCGAACTGAATCGCGTAGCCGAGTCGAATTGTGCGCGTGAGCCAGCGAGACGGGCTGGGCAGCGCAAGCCACGCTTCCAGACGCCGTGCAAGTGGCTCCAACGGTACAATCGACGTACCTGTGGTGGTGCAGCGAAGGGGAGTAGAGCTGGATGGTACAGAAGGCAGTGCGTTCTGCAGCATCCACGCAGAACTCCCTGGGTCCCAAAGGGGACTGGCTAGAGGTGCGTGGGGAGGCACTGCGTCCCCGAACCGCGCTCTCTTGGCCGCTGGCAAAATGGGTCGCGGGCGAGAGTGAGGAGGCAATGCGTCGCACACTGTCGGCCCGTGGACCTGAAAACTCGGAGGAAAAGGAAATTGCTCTTTCTTTGAAAATGTGGGTGCCGCTGACCCTTGGGCCAGCGGCGGAACAGAAATAAAGGGGAACATAGGATTCTCCACCCGGCCCTCCACCGGGGGAAGGAGCGACGCTGTCCTCGTCGTCTCCTGAGAAAGAGCAAACTCCAACATCTCCGGGTTGCCCGCGTCAGGGCCGCTTCGTCGACTTCCTGGACGATTTGGGGCCCGGAAGGGACGCGGGGGACGTCGCACTCCTGCGAGAGGCTCGACGCGCCGGCCTAGCTTCAGCTTCAGCACGGGGCGGAGCGGAGCGGCTCTGGAGGACGCAGGAGGGCGTCCACGGCGACGAGCAGATGGAGGTCTGGTCCTAGGGGCAGCCGCCGCTGCCGGAGCACCCCGCCGTGGCAGGATGTGCTGGATCGCCTCGGTCTGCTTCTGCACTGCCGAGAACTGCTGGGCAAAGCCCTCGACAGTGTCGCCGAACAGCCCAGCCTGGGTGATGGGAGCGTCGAGAAAGCGTGCTTTGTCGACGTCCTTCATCTCCGCCAGGTTGAGCCAGAGATGGCGCTCCTGGACCACCATAGTGGACATCGCCTTCCCGAGGGACCGCGCCGTGACTTTCGTCACTCGTAGAGCGAGGTCAGTCGCCGTGCGCAGCTCCTGCATCAACCCCGGGTCGGGACTACCCTCGTGCATCTGTTTGAGTGCCTTGGCTTGGTGAACCTGCAGGATCGCCATGGCATGCAGGGCAGAGGCTGCCTGACCCGCGGCACTATAAGCTTTGGCTGCCAGAGCAGCCGTCAGCTTACAGGCTTTGGACGGGAGACGCAGACGGTTCCTCCAGGTGGCGGCGTTTCGCGGGCACAAGTGCACCGCGACCGCTCTCTCCACCTGGGGAAGGGCCGCGTACCCCCTGGCAGCCCCGCCGTCGAGGGTAGTGAGGACGGAGGAGGCAGACGAGTGGCTTCTGGCCGTGAAAGGGGCCATCCACGACTTCGTCAGCTCCTCATGCACCTCCGGGAAGAAAGGCACCGGAGTAGGGCGTGGTTGTGAGCCGCGTCCCGCTCCGAGAAACCAATCATCCAACCGCGAGGGCTCGGGACTGGGTGGTCTGTTGACCTCCAGCCCGATGCTCGCGGCTGCCCGGGCAAGCATGGCCGTGAGCCCTAAGTCCGGTGCGGCAGTGGCGACCACACCCGAAGGGGGTAGCTCCACCGCACCTTCATCCTCAGAGGACGTAAGCCCATCCCCCGATGCTGCGATCGACATACTGTCTTCAGGTGGCGCACCGAATGATATGCTGGCCATCCCGTGGGAAGAACCAGCAAAATCACCCAGGAGCCGGACGGGACCCTCGCTGCGTGAGGAGTAAGAGGTCCGTGGGGACGTGCCCGGCGGAGAAGCTCTTACTGTGGCCCTCGGATCTCCCAGAGCGCCAGCCGGTGGTCCTCTGCTTGAGCCAGAGAAACCAGAACGGGTGGCGGCAGAGGGTCCCAATCCTTTCAAAAAGGAAAGGCGAGATCGCAGCGAAGTCATGTTCATACGCCCACAACAGGCGCATGAATCATCCACAAATGCAGCTTCAGCGTGCTGAATGCCCAGACACTGAAGAAAACGATCGTGTCCGTCATCCACAGACAGGAAACGACCGCAACCAAGAGGACACGGACGAAGCGGCATCTTGAAAAAGACGCAAACGTCCATGATTTGCTCTCTTAGAATTTGCTCTTTTAGTTGAAGTGCCCAGGGGAATCGCTGGTAAAAGGGACTCCGCTGACTGCACCGTGACGCCAACCAGGAACAAATTAAAGACGAAAGGCTTTGTGGAGATCAGCGTACTTCTCATCCACTCGGCTCCGAAGTAAAAATCTGATCAGTGGATGCACCTGTCGCCCTTTTATACCCGTATGCACGGGGAGGGGCTCAGGTATGCAAATTCCACTAGCCAATATTCACTGGCGTTTTCTCTTTACAGAGATGATTGGGGCTTCCAGGTAAATCCCCTATGTCGTCACGACATAACTCGTAGTGACCGACAGATAGGGAACCAAGTTCACAACACTGCGTCCAAAAGACGCTAAGGGAACGCCTTCAGCGTGACCGGCTCTGAATCCAAATGCAATCTGTCCTACAGGTGGGCGGAATGTCACGGGCGAGGTGACGTAATGACCAGCTGGTATAAAAGCACGTGCGGTGAAACCGGCGTCAGCTTCTAGAATGAAGCAAGCGCTGGCAGGGATGCCGGAAGTGTGGCCTCGCGACGCAGCGTCTCGTTCCTTCGAGGAACTGGGGTTACATACATAACCTAAGACGTTCCTCTTCAGGAACTCGAGCTGCATCCAAAAGACGCTAAGGGAACGAGATACCCACGGCACCAGACTTACCAATCCCTGCCCCGTGTGTATCCAAGCGGAGCACATCTAAGGCGAGTGGATGGAAGAGCCTGGGGTGGCTCGCATGTCCAGGCCATAGAACCTGACAAAAGTCAGGGGCGTAGACCATCCCGCAGCATTGCAGATGTCCTGAATTGGGACACCTGCGAGAAAGGCCTTGGAGGCCGCCACACTCCTAGTGGAATGAGCCCTGACTCCCATCGGCGAGGGGAGTTCAGAGGACTCATACGCAACATGAATAGCATCGACAATCCACCGACTGAGGGTCTGCTTAGAAGCAGGACGACCTCTTTTAGGGGGACCAAAGCAAACTAGCAGTTGGTCCGCCTTTCTCCACATGGCAGCCCTGTGGACGTATGCGTCCAGTGCTCGCACCGGACACATACAATTAAGCTTTTGCTGGTCAGGCTCCCGAAAGGGATGAGGACTAAAGGCCTGCAGTACTACAGGCTGTGGTGTGACCGAAGGAACCTTGGGGACGTACCCTGCTCGAGGGTATAAAAAGGCTTTGGCCATACCAGGCGCAAAGTCCAAGTGCGTAGGGGCCACTGACAGGGCCTGCAAATCCCCAACTCTCTTCAGAGACGAAATCGCCAGAAGAATCACGGTCTTCAGGGTGAGATGGCGATCTGTGATCTCCTCAATAGGCTCGAACGGAGGCCTACAGAGAGCATCTAACACCACAGCCAGGTGCCAAGGAGGGATCCGGGACCGTACTGGAGGCCTTAGCCTCAGTGCACCACGGAGGAAACGTGTCACTAAGGGGTGTCTGCCCACTGACTGTCCACCAAGAGAGGCGTGGTAGGCCGAAATTGCCGCCACATAAACCTTCAAGGTGGAGTGGGTTAACCCTGTGGAGAGTCGAGCCTGCAGGAACTCCAGCACTGTACCAACCGGGCAGTTAACTGGGTCGAGCTGGCGATCTCTGCACCATGAAGTGAAAAGTTTCCACTTCAGGGCGTACAGTTTCCTCGTTGAGGGAGCTCTGGACTGGAGGATGGTCTCAACAACCTCGGTTGAGAGACCGGACGCTATGAGCCGTGCCCCCTCAGGGGCCACACCCACAGACAACGGTGTCAACAGCATCACCAAAGAGGCCAGAAGGCGACAGCGGGGCATCCAAAAGGAAGACCCTGTCACGGTCTTTGATATCTGACAGGGTCAACCAGAGATGCCTCTCCGCTGCTACCAGGGCTGCCATTGACCGCCCAATGGCCCGGGCGGTCTCCTTGGTAGCGCGGAGAGACAAATCAGCGGTTCTGCGGAGCTCACAAATGTCATCCGCACTAAATCCCTCGCCCTCATCTAACTCTTTAAGCAGATCAGCCTGGTACGCCTGCAACACCGCCATAGTGTGCAGGCATGAACCAGCCTGACCTGCTGCCGCGTACCCCTTGCCCACCAGCGCTGACGATGTGCGCAGCGGCTTGGTGGGCAGGGTCGGAGCCTTTAGAGATGACGCCGCGACAGGAGACAGATAGCTCGCAAGCATCTGTTCCACACGCGGCATCGCTCTGTAACCGCGCTCACTCGTCCCCGCCACATTACCGTAGTAATCCGACAGAGGGACGAAGAGGCGGGCCGAGAAAGGTTTTCCCCACGACCTCGACACCTCAGTGTGGAGGTCGGGGAAAAAAGGCAGGCTCCGATGTGGAGGTGCTGTCTGAAACCGCAGAAAACGCTCGTCTAACTTGCCTCTCTGCGGTTCGACAGGACGCTCGGCCGACCAGTCAAGGCTCAATTTAGCCTTGTATTTATATCGAACAGTATTTATATCGTTTTTTACCTCATGTACACAACCATGTCCAAGTTATCTGAGTGCGCGCACGCATCCCGCCGAGATGCTCGCTTCCGCCTTTGAACACACGCGTGACTTCCGGCGCTTGCACAGACTAAGCCAGAGCGCGCGCACACACGTCACACACCGGATGTGTGCACGCACTCAGATCACTTGGACATGGTTGTGTACATGAGGTAAAAAACGATATAAATACTGTTCGTTTTCTCACACAAACCGCTCGTTTCGTGTCTTAGGCCATCAATGTGTAGTTACGATGGGGAATTGTTTAATTTGGATTTCTCTGTGCATGTTCTTTTTCCCTCTTATAGAGACAGTGACCTATACCTGCCATTATATGACTGACAGACTAGAACGGTTTGACCTAAAAATATCAAAATTGGATCTACTGAATAAAATAAGACACCTACATCTTGGATGCCCTTGGGGTAAGCTGATAGATACCAAATTTTAATTTCAAAGTGAACTATCCCTTTAACATAAAGACACTCTTGAGCTGGGCTACTTTTCTAGCGAATGCATTGATTGTGCATTCCACCTACAGTGTATCGGTGGAACACGTGGAACATACCAACTACAACCAGGGTGTCGCTGAAAATGAGTGTGTGAGTTTGTTTACATGAATGCTGTTGTCACTGCTGCAAACTACCATACAAGTAATTATTCGAAAAATATAATTTCCCTGCAGCCAGTGGGCCCCCTTTCCAGTGTAGGCACCTGGGCTTCAGCCCCTTGAAGCCCGTGCATTAATGCGCCCCTGGCGAGAGAAGAGAAGAGAAGAGAAGAGAAGAGAAGAGAAGAGAAGAGAAGAGAAGAGAAGAGAAGAGAAGAGAAGAGAATGATGAAGGGCGTAATCAAGAAAAGGACAGGTAGATCAGGATAGTTTTACATTGTGCTATTGAGAGGATCATTTCTTGCTAACAGGGCAAAGTTTAATCTAACCATGCCCCTCTAGTCTAGACTGAGTTATTAGCACATTTAAGGACAGTCCTATTACACTGAGGCCTAACAAATGTAAACCAAAGCATTTTTTAAGGTTCTGATACTTTTGTTGTACACATATTAATCATGTAAATATGTTTCTTTAATTTAAATCTATTATTCTACAAATACTTAAGCATTCAAATAAATAGATTGTAAATATGATGTACAACACTGACTTGACAATGAAACATGCACATTGGAAATTATTAACATTGCTGCTGGACAAACAGAAGGGATTGCAGTGATGAGGGAGAAACTATTATAGCAGCAAGATAGAAATAATTGAGCACACTTATTTATGAGAAAAAGATGGACAAATAAGATCAACAGAAAGATGTCGGGCTTAATGATGCTAAGACGACAGAGTGGAAACCTTTTCACTGTGACTGCAGACAGCACATTTCTGTCCCTGCCTTTTCTGTGTGTGTCTGTTTTGAAAAGGTGTCAGTCAAAGTCACTTCTCTTAGGAATAAGAACAAAAGCTCTCAATACAGCTAAAATATACCAGTTCCAGTATAACTATACAAAAAAAATATTTCAAAAACAGTGTCATAGCTATTAAACTATTTCTTGTTATGATTTTAAATCTGTAATTAACCTCAGATTGATCTCAAAGTAAGTCTGATTTTGTGGAAGCTGTGCATTAAACGGGAGATCAGATGCATTTTGCACAAGTTGGTATGATTCTTTAGGGTCTTCGTGAAATGTCTGCAACATACTTTGGTTAAAATTCCTTAATAGTTGTGTAAAACAACACCCTTTTTACCTTGTCAAAAACAGCTCTGTTCACAGCGACCCATTTCAGTGCATGCCTCTTTAAATGATAATGAGCTGTTGCTCACTCCACCCCTCTCTTCCGTGGAAGAGCAAAGGCGATTTGCAAGTAATCATAAAAAATATAAAGTGTGAGATTTAATTCTTCTGGAGGTGCAGTTGGATCACGAAGAGTGGGTACTGATCCATCCTCGAGTTTTAACTTTTTAGCGAAGCTTGCCTTGAATTGTCTCTCATTCAGAAAGCAGTTTGGAGTAAAATGATTTGCGCAGACATAAACAAATGTAGGTGTATTCGGTGGCACATTACCATCAAAAACAGAACTAATCCATGGTGTCTTCAGTGGCTCTGGTGTCAGGATGTTCTTCTATATCCAACTACAAAACGCCTGCATTGCTTATGAGACTTTGTTGTCGTTACAGCTGCTCAAGCACAGAGAAAATGACAGATAGTGTACAACTGGCTGAGGGTGGAGATATGCAAATACGGGACAGTCCATCAGCGGCCATGGGTGGGGCCTCAGCAGTATGACAAAAAATCAAAACGGCTTGATAACTGAGACTGTTTAGGTTTTTTGGGGATTAAAAAAGAATTGAATGGATTTGTATCATTGTAGGGTGGTTATGTTTACACACTGCTACGACATTTATATGCAAACACCATGAAAAAGTGAATTTTGCATCCGATGTCCCCTTTAAAATTAAAGTATTATAATCTTAATTAAACTGATGAAGAATTTCGAAAGTCTGACAGTAATCAGTGTTGAGTACTACTGGGTTAACCCTGCCTGGTTTACATGTTTGAAAATGATTAACAGTTAAAAACTTTAGAAATTTAGAAAAATAATCAAAAAGTAGCCAAATGTAATCAGTTACATTACTTTAATAAAGTAATTGAAAAATTACACTACTTATTATTATTATTACATTTTAAATAGAGAAACTTGTAATCTGTAACCTATTACATTTCCAAAGCAGTTCACATGGCGATGGAGAGAGTTCCTTTTTGCTGGAATCTCTGCTGTTACGCATATGCTGATCAGCAGACTCAGTGCCACAAATGCAACATCACACACATTCCCTAAAAGTGGACAGCCAGCACTTTTTATAGTAGCACCTGGCCCAGCCCTTAATTGGCAGAAATAATTTGCCACACAAACTCGTTTAAATAAATAAATAAAACAAATAAATATGTGTGTGTGTTTATGTATGTATATATATATATATATATATATATATATATACACAGGTATGTATATATATATATATATATATATATATATATATATATATATATATAGTACATACACGTGGTCAGAATTGTTGGTATCCTTGGTAAATATGAAAGAAGCCTGTGAAAATATTATTATATACATTATTAATCCTTTTGATGTTTTATTTTTTTAAAGGGGTCATATGATGCTATTTTAAAGATCATTATTTTGTGTATTTGGTGTAACAGAATATGTTGACATGCTTTAATGTTCAAAAAACACATTATTTTTCAAATACTGTACATTATTGTAGTTCCTCTATGCCCCGCCTCTCTTAAACACATCGTTTTCTACAAAGCCCCTCCTTCCAACAAGTGCAGTCTGCTCTGATTGGCCAACTGACCCAGTGCATTGTGATTGGACGAACACCACAATCATGCTTCGTAAATGTAACACCCCTTACCATAAACGCGAGCTTCAGCTTTCAAGTTAGTTTTATCAGTTCAAGCCCGAAGGGGGAACAGAGTCGTGTGACAGACACAGTGATGATGCTCGTATGTATTTGAAGTACACAAGCCGCGGTTAAGACGATTTCTGATGGGCTGTACACTCCACTGTGATGTGACCCTGTTCCCTTCACACACACACGACGCGTTATGCGCAAAACTCCGCATTTGAACAGTCAATAGCAAATACTTGAACTAATAACAAAACATACTTACAGTCGCTGATTCAGAAGCACCAGATTGTCATAGCAAAGTCAGAATTGACCCTTTTTTTTTAGAAATAGCCTTAGTGCATAGCCAGCCTTGTACTCTACTAGGTTCACGAAACTGTCGTCCATAACATGCGTTGCACAAATTCGAACATTTGGGTTGTACCAGAGCATGTGAGCAGAGCGGAGCGGGGAGCGAGCGTGGAGCGGAGCGTACGAAATATAGTCGGAGCGCGGAGCGGGTTTTTATCCAAAGGCCGGAGCGATCGCTCTGTCTCGCTCCTGTCCTGTTCCGCTCCAATACCGCTAACACCACGAGCCTAGGGAATGCACAAATCCACCCAGAATTTTTCCGCAAAAGTCACGCAACAAACCCGCTACACGTCCGCCACGCAGACAGTGTGTCCCAGGCGTAAGGCTTCGGTTGAAAACGGCAGGTGTTAGGCATGCAGAGGAATTTTAAATTTGAGCGGGCGTGGAGCGATTTCACCAGAGTGGGATGAAATTGTAGGTGAGCGGGGAGCGGAATTGAGCGGAGCGGAATTGAGCGGAGCGGTCTGCTGCGACTTTGAGCGGTGGAGCGAACACCCACGTGAGCGGGGAGCGGAAATTCTCACTGCTCAGCTCCGCTCACATGCTCTGGGTTGTACTGTTGTGTTGTAAACAAATCTTAACCAATGATTCCTAACTGCTTCTACTTTCGGAAGGCCAAATAAAGTGCTTTTGCTTGCGCATAGAAACACACAGCGTCTCCCTGACATGGCTTCATCAACACTACTGCGGTTACTGAAAAGACATGAGCCGTTTTAGGGGGGCGAAGACGAGTCTTAACTTTTATAAAGAATATCTCTTTGGTTTTGAGACTTTAGTCTTTGCAACTTTAGGGATCTTATCTATGCACGAACAGCTTGTAACACTCCAAAGAGAAAGGAAAACTTGCAATCGCATCATATGACCCCTTTAAAAATCACAAAAATCTAACCTTTCATTGAACTAAAACAATTGAAAATGGGGGAAAATCTCATTATGAAATAAATGTATTTCTAAAATACACATTGGACACAATTATTGGTACCCCTAGAAATTCTTATGAGTAAAATATCTGTGAAGTATATTCCCATTCATAGTTACAATTTTGAGCACACCAGGGTGATTATGAACATGAAATTATCCAGCCATGGCTTCCTGTTTCACAGGAATATAAATAGGAGAGAAAACAAAGGCCAAATTCCCTTAAAAATCCATCACAATGAGAAAAAAACAAATATATTTCTGATGTGCAGCAAAAGATAATTGAGCTTCACAAATTAGAAAGTGACTTTAAGAAAAAAGCTAGAGCAGTGAAAATTCCCATTTCCACCACAGGGCAATAATTACGAATTTCCAATCAACAGAAAATGTTACAAATCTGCCTGGAAGAGGACGTGTGTCTATATCGTCCTAATGCATGCTAAGGAGGAGAGTTTGAGTGGCTAAAGACACTCCAAGGATCACAGCTGGAGAATTGCATAAAATAGTTGTGGCTCAGGGTCAGAAAAAAAAGAAAAAAAAGAAAGGAAAACACATCAAACAGCACCTACACCACATGTTGTTTGGGAGGGTTTCAAGAAAAAAAGAGAGAAAAAAAATCAAGAAAAGAAAATGCTCTCTTCCAAACACAATCTTCAGAATATTCAGTTGTCAGACACGTCTGGAACTTCAAACGGGACTGGCTTCTATGGTCAGATGTAACTAAAAAATTAGCTTTTTAGCAGCAAACACTCAAGATGGTACCCCATGTGTACAATGAAATATACTGCTTTATTTTTAATGTTGTGGGCCTATATTTCTTCTGGAGGTCCTGGACATCTTGTTTAGATACATTGCATCTTTGATTCTATCAAATACACACAGATAAAAAATCTAAAAATGACAGACTCTGTTAGAAATCTTATAATAGGCCATGTTTGGATCTTCCAACCGGACAATAATCCAAAAACAAACCTTAAAAACAACACAAAAATGGGTCACTGGGCACAAAACCAAGCTTCTGGTATGGCCATATGGTGAGGTGAACTGAAGAGGAGAAGCACCATCATGGAGCTGGGAATCTATAGGGTCTGGAGTGATTCTGGATGAAGGAATGGTCTCTGATCTCTTGTCAGGTTTTCAATAACCTCATCAGGTATTATAGGAGAAAACACAGAGCTGTTATTTTGGCAAATGGAGATTTCAAAAAGTATTTAATAACAGGGTATTGTTAATTGTGTCCAATGTGTATTGGAGAAAAACATTTATTTCATAATGATATTTCCCCCCATTTTAAATTCTTATTCTCCAATGAAAGGTTAGATGTTTGTGAATTTTTTAAATAAAAGATCAAAAGGATTAACAATGCAGATTTATTTTCACAGCCTTCTATGTTCATATTTATCATGGGTACCAACAATTCTGACCACGTGTGTGTGTGTGTGTGTGTGTGTGCGTGCGTGCGTGTGTGTGTGTGTGTGTATATATATATATATATATATATATATATATATATATGTGTGTGTGTGTACTGTGTGTGTGTGTGTGTGTGTGTGTGTGTGTGTGTGTGTGTATATATGTATCAGTGGTGTGCAGTGGTGCTTTAAAATGAGGAGGCAGCTTTTGGTTTATATACATATTATTTATATATAGGCCTATATAAATAAATATATATAACACTGTTACACTTAATGTTTACACTAAGTGCAAATAGATTCTATTTACACCTAGCAGGATTTTATGGTATTTATACTACTTATTGCAAATAGTGGCAATTATCTGCATCTCAGTATTGTAGAACATTATAAAATTGTATGCAGTAATAACATATTGAGTGTAAATTATAATTTTTATTCAAATTATTAAATGGATGCAGAGCTGATCCTCCCTATACGCAGAATACGCAAGCTGCGTAGGGCCCCCGAAACACCAGGGGGCCCCCTTGCTCTCAAAGATGTTTTAATTTTAGTTTCGTTTTTGAATTTGGCCAGCTGTTGTGAAAACATGAATGATCATTTATTTTAATGCGGTACGCTGTCACCCTCTCTACGTAAAAATCAGTCAAATCATGTAACGTGAATGTCGTACAGTCTCGTGTTTGAGGAAAAAAACGAGTTGAAAGCGAACCGAGCCGCGGAAGAGACTGTTTCTCGAGCGCTTTCCATGAGCGCAATTCAAGACGAAGTGAAACACGGACAAATGCGTCTCATCCATTCTTTCATTTAAGTTCAACTTTTAAATTCCTTCATTATTATTGAAAATACATGCCTTTCTGACTTGATATCTGATTTGAAAAGGTAGGGAAAAAAAGTTTAGCAAAACGCGGATTCGAACCCCAGTCGATCACGTCAAAAACAACTTCAACACGTACTTCACCATCTGCACCACTAGAGCTGTTATTGAAAGTCAGTCTTCTGTAATGCTTTGTAATCACACATTGGTGGCTGGAGTTAATGTAAATAACATCTGACAACAAGGCGGCCTATATGCACTTATAAATAGACACTCCGTTTTTGTTTTTTTTTATTTGTGAACAGATGTACAACTTATTTTCGGGGCATCGTCATAAAAGCCCTGTCACAAACATTGTCACAGGCACGAAGATACATCTTTCATTTCATCAAACTGAATGCTCACTAAAAACAGAGTCATCACGTTTTCAAGCCATTTCATGTTTCATTTTTAAGTGACACAAAGCAGTGATATCTAAGTGGGAGAGTTGCTTACTTACATTAGTAAACACCATCATTTTCTTCATTCAGACTGAGAGCTTGCTCAAAAACAAGAGGCGGGATTTATTGCAAGAACCAATCACATCCAATCATAACCGATCATATCCAATTATAGCGCGATGGAGGCACTGCCTCCTCTCATGTGGTTTTCCCCATTCATTTCAATGAGCCCCCAGAAAAGTCAGGGCACGCTAAGGGGTCTCTGTAGAAAGTCAATGGACCGAAGGGAGGCAAGCCTCCGCTGTAACTTTACCTGCGGGTGTAGCTGTTGGACAGTGTTACTTTATAAAAACGAGTGACTTTTAGACTTATCATATTTATAATATCAATCAATCAATCAACTTTTATTCCAGACACAAAGGTCCATATAGACAACACAGTACAGACATATACATAAATATAAAACAATACAAAACATTTAAGAATGCAGCAGATAAAGCATCATTAAAACATATACAGGCATCGGGTCCAATGCTTCCAAAAGCAAGATGTATACCTTGTATCACTCTTAGAAACATCAGCTATGGACATAATGATCATATTCTTAGACCCTATCAGCCTGCACATGAATCCATACATAAAATTTCTTAAGACAGCGTTAAAAGTGGGCACATTGTTAGACACAAACATTTCACTGGCACTACTCCACCTGGGAACTTTAAGCACAATTCTCATAGCATCATTATAAGCCACTTTAAGTTTTTTCATTTTCGACTCACTAAAATTACACCACAGGTGGGCAGTATACAGTGGAGTGCAATAGGTTTTGAAGAGTGAGATTTTAACATCAGGAGTGCACATGTGGAATTTGCGTGCAAGCATATTTGCCTGCCCATACAATTTTCCACACTGCCGCTGCACATCATCATCATCACAGAGGTCATCTCTTATCACATGTCCCAAATACTTAACTTTCTTTACAACCTCTAGTGGTTCACCTGCCAATGAAAAAGAAGGATAGACACACTTCATATCCTCCCTGGTTCTAGCAATCAGTACCACACTCTTCTTTGAGTTAAATTTTATATCAAACATTAGTCCATATTGAGAGCATATTCTAAGAAGTTGTTGCAGGCCAGCACTAGAGGGAGACAGTACCACCAAATCATCAGCATAAAGCATATGATTAATGAGACTGTCCCCCACCAAGCAGCCAGTTCTACAGCCCTTTAGCTCCCTTGATAAATCATCCATGTACAGATTGAATAGCAGCGGTGACAGAATTCCGCCCTGCCGCACTCCATTAGAGACATAGAAGGGTGTTGACAAACTCATCCCCCACCTGACTTGCATAGTTTGGTGAGAATACCAGAACTGCAGTATCCTAATTATGTAAGAAGGGACACCACGCTCATGTAGTTTACCAAACAGTTTCCCATGATTGATACGATCAAAAGCCTTTGACGCATCCAGGAAACACATGAAGACTGTACTATTACGTGATCTGTACCTATGGACAATTTCTTTAAGTGCATAAATACACAGATCAGTTCCATGCTTTTTCTTAAAACCAAACTGATTATCTGTTGACGCTATGTATTCTGCAAGCCTATCCATAAGGATCCCTTCTAATACCTTGGATAGTATACTTGCAAGTGCAATAGGTCTATAGTTATCTATACTAGTTAATTTACCAGTCTTATTTTTAACCACAGGTACCAGCAAGACAGATAGCATGGATCCAGGAAGTATACCATGCTTAATTAACCCAGAAAAGCATAGAGCAAGTAAAACTGAAATACTTTGACTAGCGTATTTCAGATGTTCAGCTGATATTCTATCCCGCCCACAGGCTTTATTCATTTTAAGTTTGTCAATAACATAACACACTTCCTCCGGCCCAATGACTACACCATCACTATGAGTTATCTCTCCCATGTTAAACACATCACTCTTCACACAGTTAAAAATGTTCTCATAGTGTCTCCTCCATAGCTCTGCAATATTTTCAGGTTCAGTAATGCCATCAATACTAGAAGGCAGTGTCATTTTACTGTTGTTAACCACTTTCACCTCCTTCCAGAACCCATAAACATTATTAGTTTGTAACTTTCTCGCCATAGAATTCGCCCTCATAGTCTGCTCATTTCTTTTTATAAAACGCACAGCATATTTGAATCTAGCATTAGACCGTACCTTGTGCTCACAAACTGGGCCATACCTTGGTTTGCCTGCTAAAACCCATCCTCTAAATGCATCTCTTGCCTCCATATGAACATCACGGACATAGTCATTCCACCCTGGTCTTACAATATGTTGTTTCACCACTTTACTTCTTAGTGGTTCACTTCCATCAACTAAACAGTTCACAATTCTATCATACATTGCACATAGGTCATTATTGTGACTTACATTCTTACAGCTGCTATCCACACACATAATTGCATCAACGGGTAACTCAATATTTCTCAAGTGCACATCAGTCAGTAACTTGTAATATTGCAGGTCATCTTCTGTGAGCCTTGTCCAGTCCAGTATCTCACCTGGTTTATGGCTATCACTACAGACAAGCTCAGGTAGACCCTTAATATTTATGAACATAGAGACAGGAATATGGTCTGCTGTAGCCAAACCATATAAGATCTCAGCCTCCTTTATACAATCATGTGCATCAGCTGTAGATATACAATGGTCCAACCAGGATGTGGTATGCCAAGCTTCACTCACATGTGTATAGCTATCAGCTGGCAATAATTCCTTAGTGGACAAAATAACCTTATTATCTTTACAGAATTGAGTCAAGTGTTGACCAAAAAGTGAATTAGTATCTGATATATCAGCATTCAGATCCCCCAAGACAAATATAGATGTATATACACTTTCCCTTATGCAAGACCCAATAAAAGCAAGCTTATTCAAGTACTCATTTTCATTTTTGTGACATTCATATGGAGTATATACATTTAAAATTATAAAAACATTCTTATTATGCATCACCTTAATTCCTATGCACCAGTCCACATCTAGCCTCATCACAGTGACCAAAGGGTCAAGTTTCTTATGCCAGAATATGGCCACACCTCCTGGGATCCTGCCACGCAGAATTCTGGTGTTTAAGTCTGTCGTGGATTCCCCTGCCCCATGGAAATCATTATGCACAGTATTAAGTTTATCCATATCTTGAATAGCTAAAAAAGTCTCTTGCAAACACACCACATCAGCATTCTCAAAGAGCTTGTCAATAACAGTGCGTTGGGCTCTCGCTCCAGCATCCTGTCCAAGCTGCAAACCACGGGAGTTATAAGACACAACTCTCATAGCAGATTATCATTATTTAACATGCATGGAACGCCCCTGGCTCAGGCGCACTCATCTCTGTGTCAAGTGGTGCTTTAATACCTGCCCCAACAGCAGCCCTAGGCTTGCGATTCTCATAGAAGCGCCTTACATAGGTCCCTTCTGGCCACAGCTGCGGCGCATACATCTCTGCTACTTCCTTGCATTCAGCTGTAACTTTGAAAGAGCTGTAGCGAGTATACTCAGTGCCAATCTTCTGACAAGTCACATCTCTGGAAAGTTGTTCTTTTAAATAACTAGCCAGAGTCTCTGAGTCTAGGTCAGGAGCAAGCTTTGTCACGAACACACTCACCCGCTTAGTTGTCACTGCATGTATGTTCTCCACAACACCAGTTCCAACTATTCCATAGGTCTTCTTCTCTCTGGGAGGATTCATACTTGTCTTGTTCTGTACTGCAGCAATAAATCGTTTTCCAGAACGTTGCTTGCTCTTGCCATGCTTTAATACACGGCTCCATGCAGGGGACATCACCACCTCAATCCCCCTGTCAGCTGTCTCCTCATTGACAGACAACGCAGAGGGTGCGGGTGCAGGCTCCCTGTGACTTGGTCCATGAAGCTGGACCTCCTCACTGGCCATGGTTGTGGCTGCAATCCCCTTGCTGGCACTGGGTTCCTCAATCACACTCAGTCGTTTGCTAATGTCTGTAGTTATTCCACGAAGGTTCTCACATTCAGTCGACTGCTTACTCACAGTATTTTTCATGGAGGCCAACTCTACACTTAGACGATCAATCTTACTAACCAGGCAAGAGACATCGAGGCTATTAAAAGTCACTGATGGTAAATCATCCAAGTGATAGGACACAAAGCGAGGAACATTCTCACCAACCTCATTCAGTAGCTTTAGACAGCTCTTAACATTGTTGACATCTTTCAGTTGTCCTTTGTAAGCTACACAACGCTGCCCCGTGCCAGGACACAGTTCAAACAGGACCTTCTTGGAGTTTTCAATCCACTCAGATCCAAAATGATTTACAGCCATCAGGATAATATCATCCTGAGGCACAGTCTTCAGTTTGACAGAAAGGAAGCTTAACAGTTCATCTTCCACTATAGTTTTACCATCAATAGTGGTGTAAATCTCAGGTTTAATCCTTTGTTTGATAACATGCCGTGCTGCTCTATCATCGGCGGCCATGTTGATTGAACTCAATTCTCAATTCATATCATAATATCATATTTAGTCATATTTGCGCTGTTTTATTTTTGTAATATCGATTATTTTCTCGTCCGATTTGAGGAGAGGAGACGCCTCCCTTGCATCCTCGGAGGAAATGCAAATATGACTAAATATGACATTAAAAGTCTAAAAGTCACTTATTTTTCTAAAATAACACTGTCCAACAGCGACACCCACAGGTAAAGTTACAGCGGAGGCTTGCCTCCCTTTGGTCCATTAACTTTCTACAGAGACCCCAAAGCGTGCCTTGACTTTTCTGGAGGCTCTTTGAGATGAATGGGGGGAAATCACGTGAGAGGAGGCAATAGGTGTGTTCGACTTGAAGCCCCGCTGCGCAGAATGATCAGTGTATGACATCAAAGTACCGCGAGAGCGATAAGAGAGCAGACTGAGCCTTAAGGTGGGTTCACACCAGACGCGAATGAAGCGTTAAGCGCGAGTGATTTACATGTTAAGTCAATGCAAAGATGCGAATAGACATCCTGCGGCGCAATTCACGCGAATGACGCGGCGCAAATTGAGCGTTTCGGGCGTTTGTCGCGCGAGTTGAAAAATCTGAACTTTGGCGGATATTCGCGTCGCGTTAACCAATCAAGAGCTTGCTCTAGTAGTGACGTGATTACGATGTAGCGAGCGGAGGGAATCCGAAACAACAATGGAGGACAAAATAATCATTGCTGGACACCCAGAGCTGTATGATACATCTTCATACTTTTACAGATACAGGAATAAAAAGGATTTTGCTTGAAAGAAAGTGAGTGAACATGATATTGCTGTGATCTAAAGCTCTGTGTATTAACAGAACCTGCTTTACTGACGAGATGTGCATGACAATCACATGCGATTTATCGTGCAGCCCTAATTTTTGTTTGTTTGTTGATCACAAAGTACAAAGTAGATGAGGAAAACTAGGATGCCGGTTGTATTCAAAGCGCCGCCATTACCGGTACTGTTTACAGTGGCAGAAGCCCCTCCCATGACGCAAATTTGTCTGTTGTGAAGTGAATTTCACGCGCGAATGAAGCGAGTAAATTCAAAATGTTCAAGCATCCAACTACGCGCGAATAGCGCGATTTATTCGCGCAAGTCGCGTCTGGTGTGAACGCACAGTTATGCTTTCGAATCGCTCTCGCGGTACTTTGATGTCATTCTGCGCAGCGCCGCTTCAAGTCGAACACACCTATTGCCCACATCGATCGGTTATGATTGGATGTGATTGGTTCTTGCGATAAATCCCGCCTCTTGTTTTCATGCAAGCTCTCGGTCTGAATGAAGAAAATTATGGCATTATTGACTAATTATAAAGTAAGTAAACAACTCTCCCGCTTAGATATCACTGCTTTGTGTCATGTTAAAATGAAACATGAAATGTCTTGAAAACGTGATGACTTGTCAGTCATTCAGCTTGATGAAATGAAAGATGTAAGTTATCTTCGTGTCTGTGACAATGTTTGTGACAGGGCTTTTATGACGATGACCCGAAAATAAGTTGACTATTAAAAAAACAGCTGAGCATCAGTTCACAAATAAAAAACGGAGTGTCTATTTACAAGTGCAAATAGCCCGCCTTATTGGCCACAGCTATGTACACCTACTCCGCCCACCAAAGTGTGATTACAATGCATTACAAAAGACAGTTGTCTCATCACTGCTCCAGTGGCGCAGATGGGGGAAGTACGTGTTGAAGTTGTATTTGACGCGATAGACCGGGGTTCGAATCCGCGTTTTGCCGAACCTTTTGCCGAACAGAATCTATAGCTATTTGCACTTAGTGTAAACATTAAGTGTAGCAGGGACATTGATTTTTTTATATATATTTTATATACATTTTATTTTATTATTATTTTATATATAAACTGCCTCATTTTAAAACACCACCGCACGCCACTGATATATATATATATATATATATATATATATATATATATATATATATTTCAGTGTGGTGTTTGCAGGATTTTTTACTTGCTCAGCATCTGCACAGGAGGAGCAGATCGCTGCCTGTATCTTGGCACACACTTTTAACGCTAATATTCATCTTTTATATGATCCCCTCACTCAACAACAACTATATAACATTAACAATGATCCCTTCCTAACAGAATGTCCAAATGTACAGGAGCTTTCGCAGTTTGCCAAGCTTTTTAATTCCGGATACTGCATTGAGCATCATATCAAGCTCCGTACACTTCCCGAACCAGATCCGCAGTCCACTTTTCCTGAAACAGCCCTAAAGCGTATTCACTCTCTCCCAGCATAATAACAAATACGTCCACGGTTTTAAGTTTCTTACCTTTATCTCCTTTATCCATGTCGTGCTGTGTTGTGGAGGAACCTCTTGATCTCTTATGTTTGCCGTTGCGGGATGCGGCTATGCTTCTGGGAAAGGGCAGAGACAGAGTGCTGAACCTCGCAGTAGTCTAGAGAAGCAGAGAGCAGCCGTTACACAGTGGACAGCGTTGATGAATGAGTGTGAGAGAGTTTGTATCCCGGACACACGGGGGGGTTGGGGGGGGAGGGTAAGGGAGAGAGCGAGCGAGAGAGAGAGAGAGAGAGAGAGAGAGAGAGAGTTAAATTGCTTTCGACGGATTTTACTTATTGTGGTGCTGAAGAGTCTTTGCTTGTGCGGTTTGAGAGAAGACTTCTGAATAATCACTGCACATGCTACAGCACAATCAATAGGCTACTTCTGGTCATTTTTCCCTTGTATAACTGGATTTAACCAAGCATAAGAATAAGATATGGAGTTAAGAATTTATGAATTGGCAATTCATGTTTTGGTTGTTGAGTTGGCATTTGTATTCAGCTCAATTACATAACTCAATTTTGGCCACAAAATTTGTTTCCAGTAAATTTGACTAATGCTTATTTGTACTGTAAAATAATACAACTGATATCAATAGATAACCACCTCAAATACACAGGCATAAAGAAATATTGACAATTTAACCCATGGATTCCTTCCACTTTACTTCCTTACATTCAAATTACAACAATACATCCTATTTTCAACTTCAATTCAACTTCAGAAATTTAATTTTAAAGACTTTCTCAGATCAATTCAGAATGGCACACAACCCTGCACAATACTGTAATGGCCTCATTGATCAAAACATGAAGAATTGCAGCATCAGCAGTGTACAGGGATGGGAATAACAGCTTATGTTACATCTGCTATTAAAAAAAGAACTAGATACTGCTATAAGATTTTCAGTTCAATGTTCTATTCTGATATGAGAGGTGCAGAGTCAAATAGGTCAATTTTAATGACCTCTCAAATACTTTTTTTAGGATATCTGGGTACATAATACTTTAATAGTACATGTCAGCATTAAATAACATGAAAACGGGTTACATTGGATGCGTCTATTTGTGTAGTAGATTAAATCATTTATTATCAGGAACTGGGGTGTTGTGGTTATGTGGAAAGGTGCAGGCTAGGATATTATGTCACAGAATATGCTGACTCAGCGTGTCTGTGGAGTCCACTAGATCTGTGAACAGCAGAATGAAGTGAGCACAGTACAGTGCAAAGAATGTGGCAGTATCCTGTGGTGATAAATGTGAGGCAAAACTATCATTCATTTTTAAATCAGTCTGGTTTTTGGAGGTCTTTGTAGTCTTTGCACCCTGAATTCATCTGCGGTGCATTTAGTGCCAAGTTCAGTGGAAAATAGACAAGTAATAAGGCAAAAATTAACTTTTTGCTAAATAATAAGAGAACAGACAAACTTCTGGAGATTTATTATTATGAACTTATTATGGAGAAATTATGATTATGGAGATATTAAGATTATGGAGAAAAAAATGGACACAAGGTTATCAAAGATTCTTTCCACTGCATGTTCAGTATTCCTATGTTTACAATGGTTCACTCAGATTGGTTGACAAGCGTACTAAGGTGTGTGATTATTCTTCAGCAAATGCACAGCTAAAATAGTTCCAGGCAGTTTCCATATCACTTTGCCAAATTATTTCAGTTATTTCAAAGGTCCTTACAACCTACAAGAGCAAAATAACCTAAGCATAACAGGATGAAAATGACAAATGTTTATCCCACAAAATTATGTTTATTATTGATGGAACATGCGCTTTTGTTCTCCCACTCTCTCCCTTATACAAATGCACACATACAATATAGACACACTCAGGAACATACACGCACACAGAAACTTGTCAGTGCTGCCCTTTGGATTTACTAATAAAACAGTTTCACAGCTGAAAGCTACATAATATCTCTCAGTAGCAACTCTCTAGTTAGGTGGTAAAGTGACTGTTCTTGAAACAGTTAAACTTACAGTTTTGCTATTAGTAGAGATGCTGATGCTGAACACAGTCGCACAGACTGTGGAAAAGTAGTTTTTCCAGAGTTAATATTTTTTTCCTCAAAAATAGTTGTTTTTGCTCTATTTTGAGTGTACAGAGTAAAATGTGTCTGTAGAGTGGGAGCAAAATTACAGCGTAACGGTGACTCCTCCCCAAACTTTTCTCCTCCCAAAGTTTCGTTGATCCACCATTACTGTTAATCATGGCCATCGACCGCTGCTGCTTGTGGGTTTAGAAGAAAAGATACGCTTCTGCTGGATGGTAAAGTAAGTAAAGTTTCAAAGTCTTAATATTTATTTTAATAATATTTGCCTCTGTTTTGTGCTCAGATCACTTTGCCACGTTTTTTGAACATTACAGAGATTGCTTCTCATGTTAGCTTGAGAACTAAGTTAGGCAAAGTTATCTTGATAGCAAATAGCTAACATATACATTATGAACATTACGAACATTAATTGACACCAGTGAAATTATCTAGCTGCCTATCATTGTCTGTCCACTATACTGTTGTGGCGAGTGGCTCGAGTTGTCCACCTCATGTACTTGTTAACTGTACTAGTTAAGGTTAGCCTTATTTGGATTGTTGGAGCCCATTTTGATGTGTATAAGCCCTATTCGGACGGTATGTTAACTTTTTCTCATGGGAACGCAAGGTATTTTCAACATTTACAGGGGCTAGTCGGTGATTTTATTGCAGAATATCAGTGTTTCAATTAAAATTTCACTGTTTGAATCCTTTTTGACCACTGCGGAACACCATACGATAACTTTTGCACTTCACATTTGCATGCATTTTTAATGTACACTTATTACTGAAATGCTGGGAAGTAAGCTATTTACAAGAACAATATTTCATCAGCGCTCCTCCTCAGTGAGAGGAGAAAGAGGGAAAAAAACAGATAAACATTTGAAACGGGCCGTACAGCAATACAATGTTAATATTAGCCTAACACAGTGCCGATCCTAGACTTCTGGGGGCCCTAAGCAAAACTGTGTCGCCGCCCGGGGGGGTGGGGGGTTGTTGAGGAATGGATGAAACGCATTTGTCCATGTTTCACTCCGTCTCGAATCGCGCTCGCGGAAGGTGCTCGAGAAACAGTATCTCTTCGCGGTACGCTTTCAACTCGTTTTTTTTTTTTTTCAAACAAGAGACTGTACGACATTCACGTTACAAGATTTTTACATAGAGCGCGTGACAGCGCACCGCATTAAAAGAAATGATCATTCATGTTTTCACAACAGCTGGCCAAATTCAAAATCGAAACTAAAATTAAAATATCTTTAAGAGCAAGGGGGCCCCCTGGTGTTTCGGGGGCCCTATGCAGCCTGCGTATTCTGCGTATTGGGAGGATCGGCTCTGGCCTAACAATTAGGCTATATACATTAAAGATATAAACCAAGCAATTTTATGTTTACCTCATGTAAATATAAGGTTGAATTAACTTATTTACTGTATATAAAATTTTAAAATGACATCCATCACTTTGAGATAAAAAAATAATAATTTAAATTGCATGTCTGTCTTCCTATTTTTAAACAGGAGATTTAAATAATCACATAATAAAAATTATATTATATTTTCCTATTGTTAAATTAAATATAAAATTATTCATATTTTCGACATCTGAATACATGGGTTTTATCACTGATGTGCCATGCAGATTTAATTTTACAGACATCTACATGAATTTGAATTTATTGAGAGGATAGCCCCTTGAGATTTAACATCTCATTTTCAAGGGGGTCCAAAAACAAAATATTACAACATAAACAAAACAACCATACAAAACATGTACGCAACACATACACAAACTAGAGGACATGCTCAACCAATCCCCCACACCCACAGCAGGATTATTAAACAATCGAAGTCATACATAAACAAAATCAACATAAGAAAACTTACAAGCATACACAAGTTAATTTAAGATGAGAAAATACAACCCAAATCAGAAAAAGTTGGGACAGTATGGAAAACGCAAATAAAAAAAGAAAGTAGTGATTTCTAAATTTACTTTGACTTGTATTTCATTGCAGACAATATGAACACAAAATATTTCATGTTTTGTCTGGTCAACTTCATGTCATTTGTAAATATACATCCTTTCCTGTCATTCAGACCTGCAACACATTCCAAAAAAAAGTTGGGACAGTAAAGCATTTACCACTTTGTAATGTTGCCATTCCTTTTCACAACACTTAAAAGGCGTTTAGGGACTGAAGACACCAAGTGATGAAGTGTTTCAGGTGTAATTTTGTCCCATTCTTCCTGCAAACAAGACTTAAGGTGGGCAAAAGTACGGGGTCTTCGTTGTCGCATTTTGCGCTTCAAAATGCGCCACACATTCTCTATTGGAGACAGGTCGGGACTGCAGGCAGGCCAGTCAAGTACCCGTACCCTCTTCCTCCGCAGCCAGGACTTTGTAATGTGTGCAGAATGTGGTTTTGCATTGTCTTGTTGAAATATGCATGGACGTCCCTGGAAAAGATGTCTTCTTGAAGGCAGCATATTGTGCTCCAAAATCACTATGTACTTTTCAGCATTAATGGTGCCATCACAGAAGTGCAAGTTACCTTTGCCAAGGGCACTGACACAACCCCATACCATGACAGACCCTGGCTTTTGGACTTGTTGCTGGTAACAGTCTGGATGATCCTATTCTTCTTTGGTCCAGAGCACACGGCGTCCATTCCTCCCAAAAAATACCTGAAATACTGATTCATCTGACCACAGTACACGTTTCCACTGTGTGATGGTCCATCCCAGATGCCTCCGAGCCCAGAGAAGTCGACGGCGCTTCTGGACACTGTTAACATAGGGCTTCCTTTTGGCACAGTACAGTTTTAACTGGCATTTGTGGATGTAACTACGTATTGTGGTACTTGACAAAGGTTTGCCAAAGTAGTCCTGAGCCCATGTGGTGATATCGCTTATAGATGAATGACGATTCTTGATGCAGTGCCGCCTGAGGGATTGGAGATCACGGTTGTTCAGCTTAGGCTTGCGCCCTTGTCCTTTACGCACTGAAATTCCTCCAGATTCCTTGAATCTTTTAATTATGTTATGCACTGTTGAAGGTGAAATATCCAAATCTCTTCCTATCTTTCTTTGAGGAACATTGTTTTTAAACATTTCAATAATTTTCTCACGTATTTGTTGGCAAACTGGCGATCCTCGGCCCATCTTTGCTCCTAAAGGACTAGACCTTTCTTGGATGATGCTTTTCTACCAAATCATAATTACAATCACCTGTTGACATCACCTGTTTCAAATCACATCATTATTTAACCAATTTACCTCATTAGTAGCCCTAAATTGCTCCTGTCCCAACTTTTTTTGGAATGTGTTGCAGGTCTGAATGACAGGAAAGGATGTATATTTACAAATTACATGAAGTTGACCAGACAAAACATGAAATATTTTGTGTTCATATTGTCTGCAATGAAATACAAGTCAAAGTAAATTTAGAAATCACTACTTTCTTTTTTTATTTGCGTTTTCCATACTGTCCCAACTTTTTCTGATTTGGGGTTGTAGAAATGACCTAAAGCAATAAAGGGAAGTAACAGATCTCAAAGATTGGGGAAGATTATTCCAATCGGAAGGAGCTTTATATTGAAAAGACCTGCGTCCGGCTTCACTAAAAATTCTGGGAACAAAGTAAAAAGGAAATTGCAGACGTCTAAGTGAATAAGAAGATATATATGGAATCAAATATGGTTTCAGATACCAAGGACAATCATAGTAAACATTTAAAAATAAACCAATGTGTAACCAATTAAGCATTTCATACATATGACAATGATGAGTACGATATGGACACCTTAACACAAATCTACACAGAGATTTATAAACCACATTTTTTGTTATCAACATTTTTTTATTTCTTTTTACACACAACATCACATCATAACATCCACTCAAAACAAACAAAACAAAACAACAGACACATACTCAATATTTTAAAAGTCCAGTCAAAAAAGAAAAAACAAAACAAGTCATTCCTTTATATAATCAAAAAACACTGCAAAGCATCAATAGTAGAAGGCTTGGCCCCATTAATTCTTACTGTTGTACATTCACAAGTCACTATTTGCAGGAGGCTATGGATCCACTATGTTTTCCCACACATGTGTGGCGTAAACCAGTTCTGTATTATTGTCCTCTTCGCAGCCACAAAACCAACAAACAACATTCTCTTTTGTATTAAGCTTACAAAGAGACCAGAATCACCATCAAGAAGACACAAAACTGGGCCAGCAAAGCAACCAACTTGCAGCAAGGAGGACAAAACCAGGCCCACATGTGCCCATAGATTAACGACAATAGGACACTCCCAAAACATATGAAGAAAAGTCCCTGATGATGCAGTGTTACAAACAGATAGCCGACCAGAAGATGGCACAATCCAGTCCCGCATATTAAATATGTCTCTTGTATCACAGGAAATAGATTTATGGTGTAAATATTCTAACACACTGGCTCGTTTAACGGCAGAATTTAAACCATTCACATTCAGTGATAAAATATTTAGAGTATGCATCGAATATTCATAAACCCAAAATTGTATTCAGTAAATGAAGAAAAGCAAAATCACTCCCATTCTGTAAATGAGATATAATCGCTGGTGTGCATTCTAGATACCAAACCACCTAGATGAAAAATCCTTTTAAAAATAAGGTAAAGTACATAAAAGTATGAATGTCTGTTGTAAAAAATAAAAATAACACAGAGACTGAAACAAAGACAACTATAAACAATAAACAGCTCAGGCCGCACATTACTGAGAACGTAGGTCTGATTGAGCAACCAAAAATATTGATGATCCGTGACCGATCCACCCCAAAGCAGGATGAGCCTCCCAAAAGGCCCACATAGCCAAAAAAAAAAACCACTGCAATCAAGCCCACTCTCCACTAGTCCCCTCCTGAAAAAAAGGGGGAGTTGGTCTCACCAGTAAAAAGACAGTTGCGCCGGACAAATAGAAATAACATCCCAGGAGGTGAGAGGAAAGAAAAATCTAAAATTCCACGTCCACCCTGCCACCATCTTCTCCCGGGCAGCAGGAATCGCCCCCATCCCGGCCATCAAGCCCCTCCCGCCCAGCCGAAGAGATGGTGGCCGCCGTTCTCCCGTTGCCTTGTGGAGCCACAGTATATGTTGTCTTCTGTGACAGGGAGCTGATAAAATCCTCCGCTTTCTGAGGAGAGTCGAAACTTCTCTGCTCACCCTTGTGCCGTAGTTTAATTACCGCCGGATAAGTGAGGAAGGGCTGGAGACCAAGCGCTGTCATCTTCTTCAAAACCGGAATAAAGCCTTGTCTCCTGGCGGCTGTGGCTGGACTAAAGTCGGGAAAAAATAGTGGTGTGACATTGTCCAGCGTGCATTTCACCGGATAAGCCTGCCGAGCACCTTTCAGGATCTCCGATCTGTCATGCCATCTTAGTACACAGAAGATGAGAGTACGCAGCCGATTGGAGTTTTTCCTTCCATCATACACGCGATGTGCCGGTCAATCTCGATGTTACGGTCTTTCAAGGAAGGGATCCACTTGGAAATATTAACTCTGAGGAATCCAGAGCCCTCTGCCCCCTCTGGCAACCCCACCAGCCGTACGTTATTCCTCCTACTCCTATCCTCCATATCCGTCATCTTCTCGGTGAGTCGCTCCAGCTGATTTCTTAAGTCCGTGACTGTCCTCCTATCCTCACGTGCAGCTGCTTGAACGGAATTGACCCGGTCACGTGTCTGCTTCGCCGCGGTAGCTATCGCCTCAAGCTCCGCTCTCAGCTCTTTAACAGAATTATTAGTCGCTTGTATGTCCACACGCAGTTCACGCAATGCTGGAATCAGCACAGAGTCCACCGCATCTCTTACTGCCAAAGCCACAACCGAATCCAAAGTGCTTTGCTGCTCTTTAAGTGCTAGCTTGATACCGTTAGCGATAGCATCGTCGAGATCCTCTCTGGAGATGGTGGAATCTTTGAACCTCTTCTTTATTGGCGATTGCCCAATCTCTCTTTTCCGATCGCCCTTGACTGTCGAAGCACTCATGATGGGTCCAATGCAGAGTGGTTCGAAATTTACTGACAGGATAATAAAATATTTGACAAAGTGTGCAGAGTGAAAGACTACGTGTGCATCGCCGTCGAAGGGTCACGTGATCTCCAGAGATTTATAAACCACATTGAGAGGCTTCAAATATGTATCAGAGGTATTTTGATAAACTATATCGGCATAATCAATAATAGGTAATATAACCTGAGAAATAATTATTTTTACTAACTTGACATGTAAAACAATTAATTGAATGATAAAGTAAGCACAAACAACCATATATTCTGTTAACAATATAATCAATATGAGGCTTGAAAGTAAGTTCAGGGTCAATCCAAAGACCAAGATATTTAAATGAATCAACAGCCTCAAGAGATAAACCATCATCAAAAGTAATATTCAAATCAAAAGAAAAAGAACGGCACCGACATGTGCCAAATAACATACAGCAAGATTTCTTCTTGTTCAACATAAGCATATTGTTATGAAACCATTTTTGAACCAGATTAAAATCAGATTGTAAAGAGTTCTGGATTTGCGACAGGTCAGAATTAGTGGTGTAAATAACTGTGTCATCAGCATAGAGATGTACAGAGCAGTTTAAACATATTTGAGATAAATAATTAATAAAAATAGTAAAAAGTAGTGGACCTAGAGTAGAACCTTGAGGAACACCTTTTCCAACAATTGAGTAATCAGACTGAATACCTTGGTATACAACATACTAATGCCTATTATGCAAGTAAGCATTAAACCAAAGAAGAGCATTCCTAGTTAAACCAATGGAAGACAATTTATCGAGAAGGTAATGATTGACCATATCAAAAGCCTTTGAATGATCGATGAAAATGGCACCTGTGACTTGGCCTTTATCAAAGGATGAGAACACATCATTTGTGAATTTTAAAAGGGCAGTAGTAGTAGAAAAGTTGGGTCTAAAACCCGATTGAAATGTTGAAAGAATATTTAGAGAATTAATATAAAGAGATAATTGATTAAAGATAAGTTTCTCAAAAATGTTGGTAATAGAGCAAATAATAGAATTAAGGTGATAGTTGTTCACATCAGATGAGTCTCCGCCTTTGAACAGAGGAATAACTCTTACACATTTCCATATAGAGGGAACAGAACAAGTTGACAAAGACAAATTAAATAAATCAGCAAGATGATACATTAATACATGAGCAGCAGATATAACAAATTTAGCTTCCAAGCCATCAGGACCAGGACTACAGGCATAATTTTCTTAAAGGAGAATGACCCAGTATGAGTAGTGGGGTTTAAAGAACAAGTAATACTATGGAAATCAAAACACTGAGAACCACAAATAGAGGACAAATGCTGATTGAAGTCTTGAGAAATAAGTGAGGGATCAGAAATAGAATCATTATTCAATTTAATATTTTTTTTGATGAGCTTTTAATAGGTTTGTTAAAAAGTTTATTCAACTGATTCCAAAACTGTTTGGGATTATGAAAATCCTGAGAAAGGCGATCTTTAAAATAATCTAGTTTTTGCCTTGCACAGATTCCTCAAACATCTGTAGTTTTCACAATCAGAGGAGTCCCTAGATAACCGATATTTAGCCCAAGCTGTATCCCTTTGCTTGTAAAGTTTAATAAGATCAGAGCTAATCCAAGGTAAATGTCTGCCAATGGGAACATGTTTATTAATTACATTTGTAACTTCAGAATAAAAAAACAACAAAAAAAAAACAACTCCAAGCATCCTCTACAAAAGGAATTAACTGAAACCTATCCCAGTTTATATTAATTAAATCACGAATAAAGCTCTCAACATTCATATTTTTACACTGTCTCATACTTATATATTTAGGAGGAGAATTTGGAGTTTTAATTTTCCAGACACAATAAATAACCGAATGATCACTTAATCTGACATTACACCAGATTTGATTATCCTTTCAGGATTGGTAACAAGTATCCAATCCAACAAAGTTGAAGAACGATAATCGGCTCTGGTAGGCTCCTTAATTAACTGAGTAAGATTAACACTACCAAATCAATTTCTATCACTAACAGAGGAACGACCGAACCAATTACTATTAAAATCTCCCAAAATAATCATTTCATAATGTTTCTCAAAAGAACTGACAGTGGACAAAATACACATTGTAGAGTCAGATGGAGCAAAGGGTGGCCTATAGATGTTACCAATAATTATTTTTTTGTTAGCATGAAGAGTAACCATAATAAAAAGGCACTCAAAATTAATAGGCTCAATGTGAGGGATAATACATTCAGAAACAATACTTACAGAAACATATGTGGCCACCACACCACCTCTGGAAGCTCTATCGGATCTATACAAAACATAATCATCAATTTTAATTTCATCAGAGATTTTACTATGTAGCCATGTTTCTGAAATGGTAATAATGTTTGGTTTATACTGAAAAACCCAAACTCTAAGATCATCGATTTTTGAAACAATATACTTCTAATATTAAGCTTTAAAACCTTTAACTAATTCAATTATAACTAAAGAAACAATAAATCAGCCAATCAAGTAATAATTTAAGAGAAAGAAAAATAGAAAGAAGAACAAAAGGAACGGTAGGAGTGAAGGAAAAAGCAACAAGTTGACCAGACACAAGGATCACAAATACACAAACACACCACATAAACAAAACACACAGGCACACATACAAAAAACTAAAATAAAGGTAACATCTGCAAATTCAGATTCAGACTGCAGTATATTATAGAAAAGGAAAAGAAAATGGCCAGGTCATATAATACAATTAGACTAAACAAAATACATGACTCTATAAACACACATCAAACAGAAATTTAACTCCACTGATCCCCGCTTCTCAGCAAAGAGGGAGAAAGACACTTACGAAGCAGACAGTAGTACAATACTCATGAAGAAGTAACAAAGTCACTAAAGAAAGCCTCTGCTTCCTTTGGGCAGCGGAATAATTGAGGCTCTCCATGCACCAACACCTTCAACGTGCAAGGATAAAGCAAAGAGTATTTAATGTCTGCGACACGGAGGATCTTTTTTACAGCATCAAACTCCCGACGCTTCTTGATCAAACCGGCACTAAAATCCAGATAAATATGCACTCGAGTACCTTTATAAAAAAGCTCATTTTTCTCCCTGGCCCAACGAAGAATGTTTACTTTGTCCTGGAGGTGTAGAAACCTGACCAAAATCGGTCTAGGCGCAGACCTGGAACCCGAAGTAGATGTAGGAGATCGATGAGCCATCTCTATAACCGGTGCGACGGAGAGTTGATCGTCTTGTGATGAAAAAGTCACGCGGGTAGAAAAAATACTCCAATATTGAAAGCCAGCAATAGAGCACAATCTTAAATACTCAAAAGAAAAGTTAGATTAGCCAATGAGAATAATTATATAAGGCCCAATTTACAAAGCAGACGAATCCAGCAACAGGTGCTCACGCTAACGCGGCCATCTTGGAATGAGAACATGAGAAACCATTACAGTCCGAATAGAGCTCTTCTTCTTCTTCTTCTTCCTGAAATTTATTGGCGGTTGACAAACAACAAAATGGTGTATTTCCGCCATCAACTGGTATGGAGTGTGGATCAAAATGACTTACTACCTTCCCCCTTTTTCTTTTTTTTTTCTTTTTATATTCTCTCCCACAAATTTGTTATTTTAAGGTACTGAAAAATAAAACTATAGCATTCATTTCTAGAGTTATTTTGTAATATATCTCTCAGTTTAAATTTTGCCCACAAAATTCACACCTTGTTTACCCATTTTATTCCAAATAGAGCTATTGAGCACCATGCTGTAACAGAACTATTGGACAGTTATTACAAATTAAAAAACACATTAGTGAACAAAGATAACTCATGTTGTGTAATGCACTAATGAATGTTCTTTTCATGTGAGTGTTATTCTTTTCATTCATGTGAGTGTCATTCTTTTCATGTGAGTGTTATTCATTCTTTTCACTGTGAGTGTTATCGCCTTGTATAACTTTGTCGTTTTGGTTCCTTCAGGATGCAAACCAACAACATTGTCAGAATGAAGTTCAAGGAAATATATTTTCTTCAAAACCTTTTACATTTGAAATGTTTTTTGGAATGTGGTAAGAAATAAACTTTAACATTGTTAACATCATTAATCCTTTTTCCCTCTGATTTTTTAATAGTAATATAATAAGTGTATGATTGTGTCTTATGTTGAATAAAAATAACTCTCTTACTTCCTTTTGCATTGCTGGCCTTTGTCAGTTTGCCAATGGTTTGTCTTCCTTCAGTTGCCAAAAAAATCATCCTACAATGGATGTTAAAGTCTTTGATGAGTCAAAGAAAGAGGTTGCTGAGGAAGCATTTGACTACCTGCTGACATGACCAGACCTTGGTGTCCTAGAAATTTGCATCCCAGGCACAGTCTCAACGGTAAATTGTTTCACATGCTTATCAAGTTTTGTGTTTATTCTTAGCAATATTCACCAATTCACTGATTTGCATAGGCTAAAGTGTCTATTGGATTAATTCTCAATAGTTGTATAGCATGCTATCAAAGTAGTATGAACAGATAATCAGACCATTGATATGGTTTATATTAAAGATTCTTTAAGCTCAAGCACATTAGGAGATATTGAGGGCACATCAGAGTTTGATGACCCAGCAATGTTGATTAGAAGTCCTCCTGAAAAAATCAAGTTGAGGAACGTTGTCTTGCCCAAGTAAGAATCACGAGTCTTGCCTCTGAATTACATCTATATAACATGACTTAAATATTAAAGATATTTGGAGCTATATACACTTGTCAATTGCTAATTTCTCATCTCTGCTCAATATTACATCATTCCTCCCTCTAGATTTTTGAAGATATTCTAAAGAGCAGCCCTGGAGGTGAAAAGGTCATAAACAAATACGCATGCACTAAAAGTCTGTCAGATGACCTAAGACGTGACATGGTGAAAATCTTGGTAGCACATTTGAAAAATGAACATGGGTAGGTTGTTCATACAGTACTTTGTAAATTGATGTTATGGGTTGTAATTGGTTTATGTTTGTGTGTGTAGAACAAGCCCATCCCGAAGTTTAAAAGAAGAATGTGCAAAGGGAATCATCTCCCTTTTCCCATACTTGGTTGACCCCAGGAGCAAGTTTGGTTATGTAAGTAGCTATCGCCTCTCAATCTTTTTGATTTATTTTCAAACATTTCTACCCTGATCTTTTCGCAATGGCCTAGTACAGGAGTTGTTGATTTAGTTAGAAATTGTTTTCATTTGGGACTCTGAATAACAAAATCATGTTGTTGATAAAGTTCAACTGTATGACTTCATTTCAATACTTGTAGAGGTTTCAGCTCAATTCATCCACACATCTGTAGTCATCAAGACTTGGTCATGAATGTGCTGTTAATACTGAATCTGTGTGCAGCATAAACTAAAGTACTGGAGTGGTTAATGTATTTGTATTGGCAGATCTTCCAATGAAGTCAAGTTAAAATGAGCAGGAGGGTATGTTCAACTCCTAAACTAAAAACCTAAAAGCCTAAAAAAAATGTTGTTTATTTTGTTTTCCCTGTCTCCAGGTTGGGACAGCGACATGTCTTCCATTCTGGTGCTGGTTCACCTTTTGCCACCCTCAAGTCAATGCCACAAAAGACTGGGAAAGTTCTCAGCTAGACAAGCATGTGATCGTCTTGTGAAATTCATCAAGTTGAAGCTACTGATGAAGCAGATGGAATGACACTAGTTCATACTGTTGTATTAATGTGTGACATTGAACTTGCTTATTTCTCAGAAAGGTTCTTAAATGGTTTGTTCACCCAAAAATGAAAATTCTGTCATTAATTACTCACCCTCATTAATCATTAATTTCAAACCCATAAAACCTTCATTTTTCATCTTCCGAGCACAAATTAAGATATTTTTTGAAAAAATCCGAGAGCTCTCTGACCCTCCATAGACAGCAAGGGTCCTACCACGAGGCCCAGAAACAAAGTAAGGACGTTGTTAAAATAGTCCATGTGACAACAGTGTTTCAACCATAATTTTACGATGCTACGAGAATACTTTTTGTGCGCAAAGAAAACTAAAATAATGATTATTCAACAATTATTCTACACTGTAAAAAATAATACACTACATCTACTCAATAAAATTGTGGCAACAGATTACAAGCAATATTATTAATTAAATTCAACTACTATTGAGAATTGAGTTAGAATTAAACAAATTAATTCCTTAAAAATTAGCCATTTAAATTAAGTAGATGCAAATAGCCCACACAAAAATATTAAGTAAAATATATATTGAAATATTGATTTCATTTAGTTCATAGAAGTTAATTGATTAAAGAAAATCTATTTCTGACAATTTTTGACAGCATCCTCATTTTACAGCATTTTTACACAAGTGCCTAAAACTTTCAACAGTACTGTAGCTTTACAGGTAGCTTTCTTGAAGCGTCTTGGAGACACAGTTCTTCTGGATTTAGTCTGTCTCAGTTTGTTCTGTTTCTTCATGTCATTCCAGACAGACTGATGATGATCAGATCTCAAATCTCTCACTGGATTATTACAATTAATGGCTAAAGGAATGTTTGGAAAAATAAACTGATATTTCCTATTGACACACTACAGCAAAAGATAGAAATAACTGACTTAAAACCATTTTTAGCTGCTTAAAATACTAGTGTTCTTTGTGCACAAAAAGTGTTTTCGTAGCTTCATAAAATTACAGTTGAACCACTGATGTCACATGGACTATTTTAACAATGTCCTTACTACATTTCTGGGCCTTGAACGTGGTAGTATCCTTGCTGTCTATGCAGGGTCAGACAGATCTTGGATTTCTTGAAAAATATCTTAATTTGTGTTCGGTAGATTAACGAAGGTCTTACAGGTTTGGAACGACATGAGGGTGAGTAATTAATGACAGAATTTTCATTTTTTGGGAGAACTATCCCTTTAATGATCACCTGTCCTCTAAACTGTTGTTCTTGTGCTATTATTTTATACTTAGCACATTTAGTAACAATCTGTTGGAAGTCTGTAAAACAGAAACTTTGGTGGAAGACAGACATCACTATCTTTATTCATGCTGTACTTTGACTTTAACTGTAAAATTACATTGGCACTAATGTGTTTTCATCCTTTCACAGACTGTTACCAGTATCCAAGGGCACTTGGATAGCATTGGAGAGTCTCCAGCTGTATCTACTTGTTGTTGGGCTGAAGAGAAGTAGGGTCCAGTCTTGTTTTATTGTAATTGTCCAACATGCTCTACCCTGTAAGGCCTCTAATTCACTGGCCTGTGTTGATGAGCTTTTCAAAGCTAAAATGTCTTAAGAACTTCATACTATCAGGAATTGACCATTGTGTATAGCTTTCTGCAAAACACTGCCTATGATATAGATGCTAAAACCATCAAGTGATCATGATCACAAGTGAAATAAATTTAATATTGTTTAAATAGGAGCGTGAAAAATAAAATTGTGAGACATGAGACATACAGTTTGTTGTTGACTTTATTTTCAGATTGAAAAGTAAGTTTTTTTATTTATATTTTAGGGATTTTTGAGGATAAAACATGAAGGGTGACATTTAGAAGATTAACTCTGAGAGTTAGAGTCTACTAACTATAGAGTTAGTTATTCTTTAAAGTTCACTCATAATTGATGATAAACAACTCTGGAGGGGAGGTAAATTGTGGTAGAGTAAATTTGACTTTCCTCTGAACAGAGTTAAAAAGTAGCAGATTCAATTTCTTTTACCTCTGAACTGAGTAAAGTAGTACAAGAGTTAATTTAAAAAAACACTAAATAGAGTCAAATATATCAGGAAAGAGTAAAATATTAACACTAAATTGAGCAAAATTAACTCGGGACAAACAACTCTATCAAAAGAGTAACTTTTACTCTTTTCAGAGAGGGACCAAATGTTATCTGGCATACAGTAAAATTTTCTTCAATTTGAGTAAATTTTACTCGGGCAAATTTTCTGTGTATTTATAACTGCATTATCAATAGCCAAAACCTCTTGTTACTAGCTCTAAAATTACATTTTGGAATTAGCATCCAAGGCTTGAGATGAAAAAGAAATGAGTCCTACATGCAAGAGTGTGTTAAGTACCAAAACCTAACAAGTGTTTTTGAATGTCTTGCTTTATGTCTTGAGGTGTGGTTACCGTAGTATAAATGGAATAATTGAGCCGTTGAATTATTCAAAAAAATATTTTTCTAATAATTCTTACTTCTGCGCTAAAAATTTTAAAGGACTGATAGCACAAATCTAAAGGACTGATTTTGAGCAAACTAAGCAAAGTTCCAAACCGACAACTTTCAAAACAATGTACTATTCTTTAATTACTGATGGAACAACACAGCCAAGCTAGATGTTTTTGAGGTACAGTACAGTACAAACTACATGACTGATGTCCTACTCTGTGTTTTTTGTTAGAGACACCCTTAACATTGGTGATAGGTGGGCTTATATTGGATAGCTGCTTGTCACTTTCATTCATTCATTTTCCTAAAAAAAAAACAACAACATCCTTTTAATCTCCAATAGCAGTGAAAGTTTTAGGGCTACAAGTCAAGCACCCCACACCCCTTTAAACGATTCTGCATTGTTATAACAATTTTTTTTTGTCAATACAAGAACCTCTCATTCTAACTGAACATTTTTTTTGTAATTGCACTTAAGGGAATATGATTTAAATCCCTTATATATAGAAAAGGTTTGGCTTTCTCTGACATAATCTTCTGTTGTTTCCTCTAAATAAATAAGGCAAGTTAACTGCACAGGTTTAAAAACAGTTAAACATTTCCCCCAGAAAATCCCCTGCAGTCTGATGTAAACAGGCATAGGAACACAGCTCCAGTTTCTGGACAGTGTTATGCATCAGGTTCAACCATTGTAGCAGAGGAGAAGTGAAAATAGACCATAGTTTTCAGAAGAACTTGTCATCAATACGGAAGTGAGGTCGTGTGACGTCATCAGGGTTGATGAACACAGAGATAGACTTCCCTGGATTCTCGGTCACTAACTGCTGTAGCTTCTTGGCCAGCCGGTCATCTGACTGCTGGTGATCAGCCGAGGAGGGATCCGCAAGCGGAGAGAGCAGTCCTGAGGAACTCCCACGACGCTGCATCTCCTGCGTCAGTCTGTTGGCTGCCTTGGCCTGCTCAATAATGGAGCGCAGGTGCTCGGCTGGATCCGAGCGTACTAGCGCTAGCTTACGAGCATGAAACATAGCAGTCTCATCACACAGGTGCTCCAACATGTTACACTGTGGGATGAAATAGTTAGGGCAGGTCTTGTTGACAAGGCAGTGCTGCAGGTCATCTATGAGACCTAGCAGGAAATGCGCAACATAGTCTTCCTGTGACAAATAGCTTGCAGGTAGTCGGTCACAGGCCCACAAGATAATGCTACGTAAGTAATAGGGACTGATAGATGTAGGTTGGGCTAGTAGCTTAATAACTATTGCCTTACACGCCTGGTAAGCTTGCATGAGGCCTGGTGAAATACACTTTTTCAACTGAACCTCGCTGCGGGCAAAAGAGAGACGCCACTCGTTCTTTCTGCAACCAGAGGCTGAGCAGGCAGGCAGCATATAGAAGCTGCTGATAACCTCCTCCTCTGTGATTTTGCCATCCCAGAAATGGTTCTCCATCAACCAGCTCTGAGCAATTGCTGGCCAGCCTTTAAAAGACACCACAGGAACAATGTCATAAAGCATGCGGTTACTGCCCACACCTAAAACTATAGTGAGCAGCTTGTTGTGACGCTCAACTCGCTCCTCCCTCGGGGTGCCCCTTTGTGGTTTGCGCTGTAACTCTGCCAGTACTAGTCCAACAGCTTCTTAGAACCAGTTGGCTACCAGTGTAGGTAAGAAGAAGTAGTTGGTGGTGCCATTCAGATGATCAGTAAGCGTGCAGCAGTCCCGCCAACGGTTAATGGTACCCTCGTCAAAAAGTCGCAAGCTGAGCCAAGAGTGACCAAGTGCTGAGTGGCGCATGTCCAGCGTGACAGGCTGGTTCCGGTCGTGCAATTTAAGTGCAGGAACCAACATGGTGAAGGCCATGTCATAGTTGGAGCCACGGTTATAGATGCCAAGCTCATTGAGATCCATGTCCACCACACCTTCTCGCACACCACCAGACAACAACAGGTACTCATTTGCGACAGGCAGTTTTTGGTCCAGCTTTTGCACCATGCCTAAAACAGAGACAAAACAGAGTCAAGTTAAGTCACCCTTATTTATATAGCGTTTTATACTGTCACAACCCCTTGGACTCATGTTTTGTTGTCTGCCTGTGTTCCCTTCCTGTTTGCCCATATTTGGTTCGGTTCCTGTTCTCATTGGTTCATTGTCTTATTATTAGTTAATCACCTTCATTGTGTTCACCTGTCTACGCCTCGTTATCTACCCTATATTAGTTCCTATCTATCGAGTTCTAGTTTGTCGGTTATTGCGTGTGTGTGTGTGCGTGCGTGTGCGTGTGCGTGCGCGTGCGTGCGTGCGTGTGTGTCTACCCCTCGTTATCTACCCTATATTAGTTCCTATCTATCGAGTTCTAGTTTGTCGGTTATTGCTTATGTTACTGCGTGTGTGTGTGTGTGTGTGTGTGTGTGTGTGTGCGCGTGCGTGCGTGCGCGCGTGCGTGCGTGCCCCTCGTTATCTACCCTATATTAGTTCCTATCTATTGAGTTCTAGTTTGTCGGTTATTGCTTATGTTACTGTGTGTGTGTGTGTGTGTGTGTGTGTTTCTTCGAATTAAATTAAATGGATTATACTCTTCATTGTCCTGTGACACTTGTGTGTGCACAGCACAGAAACCGTGACATATACAATACACATTATGTCAAAGCAGCTTAACAGTGTTAAACAGGAAAATAGTGGAAACAAAATTCTGCTGTAGAGCAGCTCTAAAAAGAGGACAATAGTAAACAGGCAATTTTTCAGTTAAAGTCAGTTTATCATTGATTCAGTGACATCATAGTCCAGCTCAGTTTAGTTCTCTTCAAATAGTGTATGTGGAATAAAGTTGACAATATTGCCAAAAATTAAGTGCCCCCAACTAAGCAAATCAAAGGTGACAGTGGCAAGGAACCCTAAGTCCATCAGTGACAGAATGGAGAAAAACCAGGTCCAGTTGGGGGGCCAGTTCTCCTCTGGCCAGATGAACCAACATTATGTGGTTTAATTCCAAGCTTCAACAAAAGTCAGACTGTGCAAAGCACTTGTCTGGTGCACTGAAACAAAGATCCTTACAGCTGATAATTGTATAACATTTAAAATATTTATTTTCAATTAATTTTAATTTTGAACAATAATATGTATATATATATATATATATATATATATATATATATACTGTATATATATATATATATATATATATATATATATATATATATATATATATATTTATGTGTGTGTGTATATATACACTGACCAGAATTATAAACGCAACACTTTTGTTTTTGCCCCCATTTTTCAAGAGCTGAACTCAAAGATCTAAGACTTTTTCTATGTACACAAAAGGCCTATTTCTCTCAAATATTTTTCACAAATCTGTCTAAATCGGTGTTAGTGAGCACTTCTCCTTTGCCGAGATAATCCATCCACCTCACAGGTGTGGCATATCAAGATGCTGATTAGACAGCATTATTATTGCACAGGTGTGCCTTAGGCTGGCCACAATAAAAGGCCACTCTAAAATGTGCAGTTTTACTGTATTGGGGGGGGTCCGGGGGGGTCTGAAAACCAGTCAGTATCTGGTGTGAACACCATTTGCCTCACGCAGTGCAACACATATCCTTCGCATAGAGTTGACCAGGTTGTTGATTGTGGCCTGTGGAATGTTGGTCCACTCCTCTTCAATGGCTGTGCGAAGTTGCTGGATATTGGCAGGAACTGGAACACGCTGTCGTATACGCCGATCCAGAGCATCCCAAACATGCTCAATGGCTGACATGTCTGGTGAGTATGCTGGCCATGCAAGAACTGGGATGTTTTCAGCTTCCAGGAATTGTGTACAGATCCTTGTAAGATGGGGCCGTGCATTATCATGCTGCAACATGAGGTGATGGTCATGGATGAATGGCACAACAATGGGCCTCGGGATCTCGTCACGGTATCTCTGTGCATTCAAAATGCCATCAATAAAATGCACCTGTGTTCGTTGTCCATAACATATGCCTGCCCATACCATAACCCCACCGCCACCATGGGCCACTCGATCCACAACGTTGACATCAGCAAACCGCTCACCCACACGATGCCGTACATGCTGTCTGCCATCTGCTCTGTACAGTGAAAACCGGGATTCATCCGTGAAGAGAACACCTCTCCAAAGTGCCAGACGCCCACTCAAGTCGGTTACGACGACGAACTGCAGTCAGGTCGAGACCCCGATGAGGACGACGAGCATGCAGATGAGCTTCCCTGAGACGGTTTCTGACAGTTTGTGCAGAAATTCTTTGGTTATGCATTTACATTACATTTACATTTATGCATTTAGCAGACGCTTTTATCCAAAGCGACTTACAGTGCATTCAGGCTATACATGTTTTATCACTATGTTATGCAAACCGATAGTTGCAGCAGCTGTCCGTGTGGCTGGTCTCAGACGATCTTGGAGGTGAAGATGCCGGATGTGGTGGTCCTGGGCTGGTGTGGTTACACGTGGTCTGCGGTTGTGAGACCGGTTGGATGTACTGCCAAATTCTCTGAAACGCATTTGGAGAAGGCTTATGGTAGAGAAATTAACATTCAATTCACGGGCAACAGCTCTGGTGGACATTCCTGCAGTCAGCATGCCAATTGTCTCAAAATTTGCGACATCTGTGGCATTGTGCTGTGTGATAAAACTGCACATTTTAGAGTGGCCTTTTATTGTGGCCAGCCTAAGGCACACCTGTGCAATAATCATGCTGTCTAATCAGCATCTTGATATGCCACAACTGTGAGGTGGATGGATTATCTCGGCAAAGGAGAAGTGCTCACTAACACAGATTTAGACAGATTTGTGAACAATATTTGAGAGAAATAGGCCTTTTGTGTACATAGAAAAAGTCTTAGATCTTTGAGTTCAGCTCATGAAAAATGGGGGCAAAAACAAAGGTGTTGCGTTTATAATTTTGGTCAGTGTATATATACGTCATTTATGTGACGTATATATATATATATATATATATATATATATGTGTGTGTGTGTATGTGTGTGTGTACACACATATGAAATGCATTAACTACTCTACTATAAATTATCAGTTTCCTTGTTGTTTGCATATATTGCACATTGTTTGTTGTTTACACATTTTTCAAACTGAATAAATTTGCATTACGATTCTAATTGAATCATTCTAAATTTGCTAAAAGTCTAACCAAACATTTTAAAATAATGCTGCTAACCACTTGCTACCACACTTCCTGTCACTTGACCAAAGACTCAACAGCAGAGCACTAAGAGAGACCTGAAAGTCAACACCAGCGCTTGAAAAAAGCGGCAGATCAATAACGGAGGAATGTGACGTTCTTTAGAGTTGTTTACATTCTATTGTGTGTCTGTACTGGCTTTTAGAGCATAGAGGGAGACATACAATCAGTTACTGAGTATAGATGCAGCAGGCAGTTTAATATTCTCATGCATGTGTAATTGTTCTTCAGCATCCAGGCCCACTCTAAACTGAGATCTATCTGCCCCCTTTGAGGAATGGGATGCACTCAAACACAGTCATGGCCAAAAATATCGGCACCCTTGGTAAATATGATCAAAGAGGGCTGTGAAAATTAATCTGCATTGTTAATCCTTTTGACCTTTTATTTAAAAAAATCACAAAAATCTAACCTTTCATTGGATAATAAGAATTTAAAATGGGGGAAAATATCATTATGAAATAAATGTTTTTCTCTAATACACATTGGCCACAATTAACGGCACCCTTTTATTCAATACTTTTTGAAACCTCCATTTGCCAGCTTAACAGCTCTAAATGTTCTCCTATAATGCCTGATGAGGTTAGAGAACACCTGACAAGAGATCAGATACCATTCCTTCATCCAGAATCACTCCAGACCCTTTAGATTCCCAGCTCCATGTTGGTGCTTCTTCTCTTCAGTTCACCCCACTCATTTTCTATAGGGTTCAGGTCAGAGGGGAATGGCCATAGCAAAAGCTTGGTTTTGTGCTCAGTGACCCATTCTTGTGTTGTTTTTGAGGTTTGTGTTTGGATTATTGTACGGTTGGAACATCCAAACATTGCCCATTATAAGATTTCTAACAGAATCAGTCACTTATTGATTTTTTTAATAAACAAACAAGATGGCGCTGCTTTGCTCGGATGCCGTCCAGGTCGCTCCTCTAAGATTGTGCTTTTATTTACTTTTTTACTTACTTTTGCTTTCTCTTTTTACACACATAACGTCTGCTCTGATCACCTATGACAAAGGAACACTTTTGGATATTGGAAACCACTTCACTAACCTGGTTCACACTTTATCACCGAATCCATCGTGGCTTCTTGAGATTCTCTGAAACGCGGAGAACAATGGCCACAGGCGACGGAACAAGAAACACCGTGGTAACAGAGCTGGCATTTGTAACAAACAGACTGAGGAAAAGGGCTCACAGTCCTCCTTTACCGAGCATTCTGCTCGCTAATGTCCAATCCTTGGAGAATAAGATGGACGATCTTAGAGCCAGGATAAGTTTCCAACGGGACATAAGGGACTGTAACATAATCTGTTTGACTGAAACATGGCTCACGCCCTCGGTTACGGACACTGCTGTAACGCCGTCTGACAACTTTTGTTTTACGGATGGACAGAACAGCTGAGGCCGGTAAATCCAAAGGTGGAGGAGTGTGTTTCATGACTAACAAGAAATGGTGTGACCCCAGGAATATCTCCTCTCTGTCGCGCTCCTGCTCGCCTCATCTGGAACATCTATCCATTATTTGCCGCCCTTTCTATCTGCCCCGTGAGTTCTCCTCGGTCATCGTTACTGCTGCTTACATTCCACCACAGGCAGACACCGGCGTGGCTTTGTCTAAACTTCACGATGTGCTCAGCGGCTACATCAACAAGCATCCTGACGCTGCCTTTATCATCGCGGGGGACTTTAACAAAGCCAACCTCAGGCAGGTCATGCTGAACTTTCACCAACATGTATCTTGTCCAACTAGAGGACCGAATACACTGGATCATTGCGACTCTCAGTTTAAGAATGCCTACAAAGCCCGCTCACTACCGGCTTTTGGCAAATCGGACCATGCCGCCATTTTCCTCACACCGGAATATAAACAAAGGCTCGCTCAAGAACCCCCGGTGAAGAGAGAATTGACGCGCTGGTCCTCCCACTCAGAAGCTATGCTACAGGCGGCTCTTGATGACGTTGACTGGGACATGTTCCGGGCGAGTTCATCTGACGTCAGCGAGTTCACGGATGTAGCAGTGAGCTTTGTAAATACACTAACCGAGCAAGCTACAGAAACGATTACTGTAAGGACCTTCCCAAATCAGAAACCGTGGGTGGACAGAACAATCCGTGATGCGGTTAACAAACGCACTGTCGCATACAATGAGGCTCTTTTGTCTGGGAATATGAGCGAGTATAAAGCATCGTGTTATGCTCTCCGACGAGCAGTAAGTGCCGCCAAACATCGATACAAGGAGAGAATTGAGTCTCATTTTCAGCTCAATGACTCTCGACGCATGTGGCAGGGACTAAGGACCATCTGTGCCTTTGGAAACAAATCCTCCGCGGAGGTGAGAGCAGATCCGTTGCTGGCCGACGAATTAAACACCTTCTACGGCTGCTTTGATTGCAATGGAGGCAGCGCGACTCTGCCGTTCAGCGCGTCAGGAAGCTGCAGGCAGAGAAGCGATAATCATGTGATCACCATGACGGAGGACGAGGTTCGCAGGGCCCTAAAGAGAGTGAACGTAAGGAAAGCGGCCGGACCTGACAGGATTACTGGCCGCGTCCTGAGGTCCTGCGCTGATCATCTTGCTGGTTTGTTCACTTCTATCTTCAATGAGTCCATTGCTACCTCTGTAGTTCCCACCTCCTTTAAAAAAATCCATCATCATCCCTGTGCCTAAGAACAATAAACCCTCTTGCCTGAATGACTATCGTCCAGTGGCCCTCACATCAATAGTCATGAAGGTTTTTAAAAGAGACTTGTTAAGAGCCACATTAGCTCCTCCATCCCTGTTACTTTGGACCCTCTTCAGTTTGCCTATCGTCCCAACAGATCTACTGATGATGCCATCTCTCACATACTCCACTCCTCCCTCACACACATTTACAGCAGCAATGGGAACTATGCAAGGCTGCTATTCATAGACTATAGCTCAGCTTTCAACACCATAGTCCCCATCAAGCTGGCTTCTAAACTCACAGGCCTCGGCCTAAACTCTTCACTCTGCGACTGGATTCAAGATTTCCTCACCGGCAGACCTCAAGTGGTGAAGGTAGGCCAGTTCACCTCAAACTCCATCACCCTGAACGTAGGAGCCCCACAGGGTTGTGTCCTGAGTCCCCTGCTCTACTCTCTCTACACACATGACTGCGTGTCCTCTCACAGCTCCACATCTATTATCAAATTTGCTGATGATACTGTGGTTCTGGGCCTCATTTCCAACAATGATGAGACCGCTTACTTGGATGAGGTGGAGAAACTTACATCATGGTGCCAGGACAACTGTCTCTCTCTGAATGTGAGCAAAACTAAAGAGCTGATTGTGGACTTCAGAAAGAGATACCTGCTGCCCTACACTCCTCTTATGATCAGTGGGACCCCTGTGGAGAGAGTAAGCAGCTTCAAGTACCTTGGTGTAAACATCTCTGAGGACCTGACTTGGACTACACACAGTCAAACACAGGTTAAGAAAGCCAGGCAAAGACTGTACATCTGCGACAGCTGAGGAAATTCAGGGTCTCTCCAACAATCCTGAAAACTTTCTATTCAGGGACCATAGAAAGTGTATTGACTCAGTACATCTCAGTGTGGTATGGAAACAGCTACAGTCAAGACTGCAAGGCCTTGCAGAGAGTTGTGCGGTTAGCTGAGCACATCTCAGGGTCTGCTCTCCCCTCTCTGCAGGACATCTACCTCAAACGTTGCAGAAGCAGAGCTGTCAAAATCACCAAGGACCATGGGCGGCGCTAGGGAAGGGCTAGCAGGTGCTCCAGCACCCCCAAGAAAAAACAAAGCACCCCCATAGCACCCCCATAAAAAATGAAATAAAATAAAAACATTTGACTCATTAAACACATGCATAAATACTGCAATGCAATAACGTGATTTGCAGTCGCACATAATGTCAGCATTTTATTTTAAAAATGGATCGGTTCCTTGTGCCAAGTAGGCCTGCCCCCGAATAAAGATTTTTCTAGTCAACTATTCGCACGTTTATATTAAATTGATAGTATAATAACCATTTAGGTTATTATTTATGCCTATTATTTAGGCATTTAGGCGTATTATTCCGCGCTCAAATGTACGCATAAAGGTCTCTGCACCAGTGATGGGAATAACGGCGTTATAAATAAACGGCGTTACTAACGGCGTTATTGTTTTCAGTAACAAGTAACTTAATCAAAATAATTACTGTTTCCCCCGTTACAACGTCGTTACCGTTACTGACAATAAAATGCGGCGTTACTATAATTTATTATAATATTATTATCATTTTATTTTTCAGTTCATCTGAATGGATGCGCAGTGTAGCTGTATTTGACGTACCGTGTGAAGCACACGGCTCGCCGTAGCTTTGTCTCTCACACACACACACACGCGCGCGCGCGCAAAGAAAGATACAGAGCGAGAGAGTCTTTCATAACATGCAGAATTGATGCGCTACATGTAAACGATATTCTTTGTTGTATTTTCCTGTCAAAATAACGGAATTCCTTTGGAACTCTTCAGCTTTTAAGAACTGCCGGGATCTCCGCTAGTGGGCGGAGCTAATGCGCAAACGACAATCTCATTGGCCGGCACTCACCTATTATCATCCCTGTTTTGATTTCAACGAATCAATTCGAGCGAACCCATACAACGTGATTAATATTCATGAACCCAGCAGCTCCTTTATCCTTAGTGCGTTTTATATTGTTATTAGTGGTATAATTCGTAGTAGTTTTGTTATCTTATCAATTTTTCCCCCTTTTTTTACAGAAACACTAAATGACAAACAATATCTTAAGCACCACCACCAGTCCTAAGTTCAGTCAACATGACAAATATGAATTCATACTTGGTTATTCTAATTACTAAAGTTCTATCATCATATAATGCTAAATTATCATAATATCATATTATAATGCTTGACTAACTGATGCTAAGTGTCAGTAGATAAATAGTGTTGATTAATGTACAATGTTTTATAATAATAATTTATTCTATTTAGTGTCCATTTCATTCATTTAACATATTTAATATTGGGGCATTCAAGTAATTTGACATTTGAATTTTTAAAAAAAAAAGTAATGCAATAGTTACTTTCCCTGGTAATTAGTTACTTTTATAATGATGTAACTCAGTTACTAACTCAGTTACTATTTGTGAGAAGTAACTAGTAACTATAACTAATTTAAAGTAACGTGCCCAACACTGCTCTGCACACAAAGCTTGCCGCAAATCACCGGCTAAAGTAATGATTATGAATCCATCGGGGAAAAAGAAGACATTTTAATTATTTATTAATAAACTAGTGCTTTCTCAGACTTACCATCTCCACAGTGGACGTGCCTTTAATAGAGAAATGCACCTATACGGACTACATAATCAGAGAATAATTTTTTTTTTTTTTATTGGTTTTCAAGCTTTCTGCAGATTTATTTCTTATGTCTGTGAGCTGGTTCATTGTTGTGACGCGCTTGATTCACGGAGACTTCATGAGACGACAGAAAGCACATCCAAAAAATGACAGGAGAATAAGCTCTTTCTGCAGGAAAAAATAAATAAATAAAAATAATTGCGTGCGCGCCCCCAGGTCATACACTAGGCTAAGCACGATAATACTCCAACATTCCTCATAAACATTTGAAATGCGCCTATACAGCGATTTTATTATTCATATAAAATAATAATAATAACAACACCAACCTGTTTTGGTCATATTTACTATTAATTGCCCAGCTCCCCCTGTCATTGATCTAGCACCCCCTCAGCACCTGCGTTCAACATTCTCTGGCGCCGCCCCTGCCAAGGACTCAAATCACCCCAGTAACTGTCTTTTCACTCTGCTGCCATCTGGTAAGTGCTTCCGCAGCCTGATGGCAAAAACTGAGAGACTTAGGAGGAGTTTCTTCCCCCAGGCCATCAGACTCCTTAACTCAAACTCAGCCTCTTAACATCATCATGTCTTACTTTATAACCACTAACATCAGTAAGATCTTATCAGTAAGATATTTATTATTCTCTACCTCATACTGACAGTGTCATTTGCACACAACACTTTCTGTGTCTTGGTATCTTATTATCTTATTTTTATATTTATTTTTTTGTTTTTGTTGCTACATGTCAACCATGTTCAACCTGTTTGCACATTCCTCTCTCGTACAGTCATGCTTATCTTAATATTTAATTCTACAGCATACTGTCATGCACATTCTTTTATACTTTATATTTTATATTTTGTTCTTTATATCTTATTTTTTATTCATTTTATTTTATGTATACTTCCCTTGTGTTGTATTCTACAATATTTGCACTGTCCATGGAGCGGACCTGACTCACATTTCACTGCTGGTTATACACTCTCTGTATAGTCGTGTATGTGACAAATAAAACTTGAAACTTGAAACTTTTATCTGTTGGTATTTGATAGAATCCATGATGCCATGTGTCTAAACAAGATGTCCAGGACCTCCAGTAGAAATATAGGCCCACAACATCAAAAATACAGCAGTATATTTCATTGTACACATGGGGTACTTTTTATCCCTGTGTTCACCAAACCCATCTTGAGTGTTTGCTGCTAAAAAGCTATTTTTTTTAGTTTCATCTGCCCATAGAAGCCAGTCCCATTTGAAGTTCCAGTCGTGTCTGATAACTGAATATGCTGGAGTTTGTTTTTGGATGAGCTAGGAGAATTTTTCTTGAAACCCTCCCAAACAACATGTTGTGATGTAGGTGCTGTTTGACTTTTTTTTTTTTTAAGGTTTTCTGACCCCGAGACTCAACTATTTTCTGCAATTCTCCAGCTGTGGTCCTTGGAGAGTCTTTAGCCACCCAAACTCTCCTTCTCACCGTGCATTAGGACGATATAGACACACGTCCTCTTCCAGGCAGTTTCGTAACATTTTCTGTTGATTGAAAATTCGTAATTATTGCCCTGATGGTGGAAATGGGAATTTTCACTGCTCTAGCTCTTTTCTTAAAGCCACGTCACTAATTTGTGAAGCTCAATTATCTTTTGCTGCAAGTCAAGTCAAGTCACCTTTATTTATATAGCGCTTTTAACAATACAGATTGTGTCAAAGCACTTAACAGTATCAAGTTGGAGGATAGAGTGTCAGTAATGTATAATAATAAGATTAAACACTCAATTTTCAGTTAAGGGCATTTCATTATTGAATTCGGAGATGTCATTGTCTAGCTAAGTTTAGTTTAAATAGTATCTGTGAAATCAAATTTACGATAATCGCTAGAAATTAAGTGTCCCCAACTGATCAAGCCAGAGGCGACAGCGGCAAGGAACCAAAACTCCCTCTGAGACAGAATGGAGAAAAAAACCTCGGGAGAAACCAGGCTCAGTCGGGGGGCCAGTTCTCCTCTGGCCAGGATATTATTGTTTATTCATTGTTTACTTATTGTTTTAATTAAATTTTTAAATGTATAAATATATTATATTTCTATTTTTATATTGTTGCAATTTCTAACAATAATAGTATTATGTAGTTAGGTATTTTATTATTAAATTTTTAATTATTTGTTTTATTTTTAGTTTTATTGTATTTTAGTCGAGGTCTTCACTGGGGATATGTCTCTGGGGCTCATCGCTGACGATCAGGGCCGCAGACATCATCTCCCGGCGCCGATCCACCATCTGATCCGGACACGGACTGAGAAACAGAATAAGAAAGAAACAACTATTAGCGTAGATGCCAATCTTCTTACGATGTAACGAGTACATCGTGTGTTATGGGAAGTGTTCCCGGTTCCGGTTGATCTAATTAATGCAGCCTAACAATCCTTTAACGGATTTGAATAATAGAAGTGTAGTAGTGTGTTAGGTGTATGTCAGGTTAAAGAGATGGGTCTTTAATCTAGATTTAAACTGACAGAGTGTGTCTGCCTCCCGAACAGTGTTTGGTAGATTGTTCCAGAGTTTTGGTGCTAAAAAGAAAAACGATCTGCCGCCCGCAGTTGATTTTGATATTCTAGGTATTATCAAACGGCCAGAGTTTTGAGAACGCAGAGGCTGTGGAGGACTATAATGCGATAAGAGCTCACTCAAGTACTGAGGAGCTAAACCATTCAGGGCTTTATAAGTCATTAACAAGATTTTAAAATCTATACGATGTTTAATAGGGAGCCAGTGCAGTGTTGACAGAACCGGGCTAATGTGGTCATACTTCCTGGTTCTAGTAAGAACTCTAGCTGCTGCATTTTGGACTAACTGTAGTTTGTTTATTAAACGTGCAGAGCAACCACCCAGTAAAGCATTACAATAATCTAACCTTGAGGTCATAAACGCATGAATTAATATTTCTGCATTTGACGTTGAGAGCATAGGTCGCAGTTTGGATATGTTTTTGAGATGGAAGAACGCAGTTTTACAGATGCTAGAAACATGGCTTTCAAAAGAAAGATTGCTATCAAACAGCACACCTAGGTTCCTGACTGATGAAGAAGAAGAATTGACAGAGCAGCCGTCAAGTGTTAGATAGTGTTCCAAGTTATTACATGTTGGGTTTTTAGGTCCGATAATTAACACCTCTGTTTTTTCAGAATTTAGCAGTAGGAAATTACTCGTCATCCAGTTTTTTATATCGACTATGCATTCCGTTAGTTTCTCAATTTGGTGTGTTTCACCGGGCCGTGAAGAAATATAGAGCTGAGTATCATCAGCATAACAGTGAAAGCTAACACCATGTCTCCTGATAATATCTCCCAAGGGTAACATGTAAAGCGTGAAAAGTAACGGCCCTAGTACTGAGCCTTGAGGTACTCCATACTGCACTTGTGATCGATATGATACCTCGTCATTCACTGCTACGAACTGATGGCGGTCAGATAAGTACGATTTGAACCATGCTAAGGCACTTCCACTAATGCCAACAAAGTTTTCTAGTCTATTCAAAAGAATGTTGTGATCGATAGTGTCGAACGCAGCGCTAAGATCCAGTAGAACTAATAGAGAGATACAACCACGATCAGATGATAGAAGCAGATCATTAGTAACTGCTGCACATCAGAAATATATTCTTTTTCTCATTGTGATGGATGATTAAGGGAATGTGGGCTTTGTTTTCCCTCCTATTTATATTTCTGTGAAACAGGAAGCCATGGCTGGATAATTTCATGTGTATAATCACCCTGGAGTGCTCAAAATTGTGAATATGAATGGGAATATACTTCAGAGATATTTTATTCATAAGAATTTCTAGGGGTGCCAATAATTGTGTCCAACGTGTATTTAAAACATTTATTTCATAATGATATTTCCCAGATTATTATCCAATGAAAGGTTAGATTTTTGTGAATTTTTTAAATAAAAGATCAAAAGGATTAACAATGCAGATTCATTTTCACAGCCTTCTTTGATCATATTTACTAAGGGTGCCGATATTTTTGGCCATGACTGTATAGCTCTTCCCTATGGAAGCAGATTGGTCTCAATAATAATTCACGCAAAAGACACGATGCACACATACGTAACCAAATTCACATGCATGAAACCCAATTTACGTGCACGAAAAAAAAAAATACTCACAAAAACCAATTCACGTGCACAAAATAAGAATATATATTCACAAAATATGTTTCACAAATGCAAAACACAATTCACAGATGTACAATCGTGTACAAAAATTTTATCATGGACTGTGAATGTGTGAATCACCTTGGATTTGTGTGTGTATTTTTGAGACTTTACTGGCAGCGAACTCCTCCCATGCGGGACACTCATACTCTTTAGCCAATCAGATTTGAGCCTGTCAGTTGATCAATCATTACCCGCTGTGGGCGTGCCCACCTGGATGTTACGTCATCAGCGCGAGACCACAGTTTGAGTATACGATTCTTTTATACTGGCCAAAATGAAAAAGGAATTATGCTCATTGACCTGTTTTTTGTTCAGCAACGCTGGGTGGCCGATGTCCAGCCTAGATCCCACTTAGCGCTGACCGTGCCCTCATCATCAAATATATTATTATGAATTCTTTATATAATGATGAATAGACCTCACAAAAACAGTGTCTGAATAACGGTATGTTTGTACTTACCATTTGTGCAACAGGATGCATTGTTTAATTAATACACACTAATTGTTTTCCTTGCATTTTTCTGGATTTAAACACTTCGGCACAACATCTGGATGAGTTACAATCCTCTTCCTTCACAATAATCTTTATCTTTTATGTACTTTACCTTTATGTATACATTTCTTAATGTAATCAATATTCATTTACTTATTTTTTTATATTTTATTACTGTGATTAACTATTGTTAAAGTTTAATCTTATGTTGAGTTGTGATGTACAAATCTTTGAGATTACAATACACAAGATGATGTTGGGAAGCAGCAACTGTATTTGCTTGGTAACAGTTGTGGAATTTATGCTGGTCAGACAAAGACAGACTGATCATAAAAAGGAACGCAGCAAAGATTATTCAGTAAACTTTATTCAGTTATTTTATCACTTTATCTCATGCTTCCTGGGGCCCGTTTCAGAAAGGAGGTTAAGTGAAAAGTGAGTTTAAGTGAGTATGTTAACCCTGAAATGAGGGAAACTCTGGGTTTTCCATTTCAAAATGGGAGTTTTTTTAAACCCGGGAAAGCGGGTAAGTCAAGCCGATTTCAGAAAGAGAGGTAACTTATACTCAGAGTCGGTTACCGTGGTTACTTACTCTGTGAACCTAACCTGGTCGGCAGCAGGTTTTCTTTGGTAAACCCAGAGTTTCTTTCCGTCTCCTCCCCCTTTTTAAAGTGTAAGCGATGTTTTAATACCTCATTCATTCGTGCTGCAAAATTGCTTTTCTTACTGAGTATTTTTGTCTTATTTCAAGTACAAACGCTTAAAAATTCTTAAGTTAAGTTGCATTTTCTATAGATGAAAAATTATCTAGATATTTAGTCTTGTTAAAATATAAAATTGTTCTCCATAGGATAAGAAAAATAATCTTAATGCAAACGGAAATAAGAATAGGCTATTTTTAATTTCTTACCCCATTGCCAGATAATTTGCTAAATAAAATTAGTTAACTTAAATTAGTTTTTTTTCCCTTCATGGAAACAAGACTAAATACCTTATATTATTTATTTTATTATATTTTTTTTTACACCGTATTCATGTGCATACAGTATTTATTTGAGCGGTACCATTTAAAATGGTAGTTTTCTTCAAAACATCGGAGATGCAGAGTACATTATAAATCCTGTATGCAGATTTTAAGGAAAGTGTGCATCGCTCTCACTCATTCTGAGATTTTTTTTTTCACAAATCTGTCAAAGAGGAGTATCACAGGACTGTAGGTTAGTGGTGTAGAAATCGGTTTACATGAGGCTAATCTGATAAATGACGTTCACTTGATAACATCTTTCTGTGACCTCTGGAAGTAACCCAATAATCCGAATTTCCTTCAGGATCTCCACTGTGGTTGGATGCATTGATGACAACCATATACAAATCTACATCCCCTCCAGAAGTCTGAGATCTGCTAGTGAGCGACGCCTTGTGGTACCATCCAGCCTGGTCTCATGTTCATACGTAGGTATTAATACGTAACATTTACAAGCACAAAACGTACATTTATGTACGTATTTATTGATGCTAAAACGTACAATTTAGACGTATTTCAACGTTTAAAACGTACAAATCGATACGTATTTTTAGCTAAAAAACATAAAAATATTTACGTATCTTTTATATCATTAAGATATTCGTAGCAATGCATTTTTATCATTTTATCAATAAGCGATTTAGACTTTTAGACCCCTTAACCTACCCCCAAACCTAAACTTACCCATTTTATAGCGAATATAAAAGGATATAGAACGCAATTGACCGAAACATGCAGGAAAATAACACTTTTAGTAACAATAATAGAATTAAAAATGTTTTTATAGTCGCTAATCCCACTCCTACCTCTAAACCTAAACATAGCTATTTCTGTACAGTATAAGAAAAACATGACAGACAGATAAATGCAATTACAATCATTTATTTATTGCAAAAATTTCAAAAGCACTACCAAAAGTAATCCAAATGATGATGCGTTGCAGCCGCAGTCCTCTCTGGCGGAATACAGTGGGTTTGTGTGAGGTGCAGAGCAGAATTTATGTTATTAATCGCTGAAAATATTATCCAGATTATTTTCCTGATCCTCTCGCTCTCAGTGAACTCGTCTCCTGAAGGCGCGCGCATGCTTGCATCTTTCAAACACACACCTCACCAGAAACACGGCATGTCGCAATCTGTGACGAATGCAGGCGAGAGCCAATGAGCGTTCGATTATTCTGCCGTAAAACCTGTCGTTTGAAGCGGCAACATTTGAATTCGTAAGGAGCGCGTCAGTCAGCGCGGGCTTTACTGTTTACGGTCGCTGGACTTGCTGCTCGGGATGGAGATGAAGATCGCCGAATAAAGGCTTGGATTTGGGTCTGTTCCTCGCAGTCGTATGGATTCTGAAGATCTGGATTACAGCGCATAAATAAAATTGTTTCATTTCGTAATTATGTTGCGGTTTTGGTGTTTTATATAGTTCTATTGTCAGTCACAGCATGTCCGAGAAAACGCTTTTTGTGGCCCATGGCAAACAAAGTAAACATTACATGACAAATAAAGGTTAAACGATTGCAGAAATGTTATTTATTTTGAGGGTTTAAAGTGAAGTCTTGTTTAACATTATGTAGGCATATTCTTGGAAACGAGCTGGAAGAAATCACAGAACAGAACGAAATGTTATCATTTCATATTGAGTAAACAACTGAAAACAAGGTAATTGATATGACAACTAAAAACAACTAATAATAAAATTAATGCCGCAATTTCAATATTCATAAGGACTCATTTTTAGATGTCGTCAATACGTCAGTTTTCAACGTTTAAATGCAGAAAATACGTAAGTATTTATACGTTTAGATGCTGAAAATACGTCAGTATTGTACGTTTTAGTACCTGTAAAAACGTAAGTAAATGTACGTTTTATAGAACCACATTTTACGTAAAATACATACGAATTATCATGAGATCACGTTGAGCTGAAAGGGAGGTGTCAGGCTCTCGGAGGGGAGAGCAAGGAGCGAGGAGACTAGGAGACAGTTCATTCTTTCTTTATTGAAGATTCCAGGAGATAACACTGGGAGCGTGGGGTGAAGACAAACAATACCGGACATCAGACACAAGTATAATATTTCTGTAAAGGCTAGGGACAGAAAAATGGACATTTCCATAGAATGACCCCTATATTGTCAGGGTTCTGTTATGTGTGTCCATATTTGGTTTGTTTCCTGTCCTCGTTAAGTGTCATTATGATTTAATCCTTGTCCAGCCCTGTTTGTCTAATTATCTATGATTTACCTGTGTATTTATAGTCCTGTCTGTTCAGTTTGATTTGGTCTGGTCTACTCGTTACTTCCCCGGTGTATCCTGTCCCCAAGTCCTGCCTTGTCTTGCCTTGTCCTACCTTGATGTCTACATTAAAGTCTATAATTTGAGTTTACGTCCTCGTCTGCGTGTTCCTGTTTCTCCCTCGTGTGTGCACCGTGACAGAAGACCAGACCTAAACAGTAAGCGGCGCCCCTTCACCTCGTTTTGTTTTGTTCGTTTTTTGAAAAGTTTTTATTTGTTCCTGTTTGTCTGTCCCGTGGCAAGGAAGTCGCCACTCGTCCTCCCGCCTTAGCCCACTGCAGGACGGCGTGGGAGTTCGGCGGGATCGCCGCGAGTGCCGCGACTCCTCTGGCCGCGAGCCCTCATGCCCGCCGATCGCGGGAGATATCCGCCTCCGGCTGTGGCTATCCCAAGCCCGCCGGCTGGTTGCCTAGTTCCTGGGTTGCCGCTCCCCCAGGCGCGCCATTCGCGGGAGATCACGCCACCGGCCCGCCTCTGACTCAATGCCCGCCGGCCCGCCTCTGACTCAATGCCCGCCGGCCCACCTCTGACTCAATGCCCGCCGGATCGCCGCTGACTCAAGCCCGCCGGATCGCCGCTGACTCATGCCCACCGGATTGCCGGATTGCCGCTGACTCAAGCCCACCGGATACCGGATTGGCGCTGACTCATGCCCGCTGGCCGCCGCTATCCCTAGCCCCGTGGATAGAGTCCACACGTCACGGCCAGGAGTGCCGTGTGTCTGTCTTGTTATGCCCACAGGAACATTTTAAATCATCATGTCATGTCTTGTCCATGGAGACTCGTCTGGGGCAGGCGGCTCCTTGTTTAGTGGCCATGGAGGCCATTCTAGCCGCCTGCCCCCCTGTCGTAGATATGGAGGCTGTCGCTGAGGGACCCTGTGAGGGCCTCTGACTCCTGGTCATGCCTGGAGGAAGCCTCAGCCTCCAAGCCAGCCCAGGAGGGCTTCTGGTTCCTGTGGGCTGTCCTGTCCTGTCTGTCTGGCCCTGGAGGGCGTTCCTGTCTCGTTTTGTACTGTCTTGTCTGTTTAGCCCCGGAGGGCTCCTGATACCCCCTAACTTCCCAGGGAAATTTTTTTGGGGGGTAAAAGGGTTCCGGTTGTAGGGGCGGGGCCGTGGGGACCGCGGCCACGGCCACAAGGACCACCTGCCATGGCCTCCTGAGCTCCCTGCACTGCCATGGCCTCCTGAGCCCCTAGCTACGCCATGGCCTCCTGAGCTCCCTGCACCGCCATGGCCTCCTGAGCTCCCAGTTCCGCCATGGCCTCCTTTGTCTGTCTGTTCTGCTCTGGAGGTCCCCGTCCTGTGTTCCTGTCCGTGTTTGTCCTGAGGGGCCTCCAGAGCGCCCACCCCCCTCCCCGGTGGAACTGTTACGGCGTGGGACACGCCTTCCGGGAGTGGGGAAGTTATGTCAGGGTTCTGTTATGTGTGTCCATATTTGGTTTGTTTCCTGTCCTCGTTAAGTGTCATTATGATTTAATCCTTGTCCAGCCCTGTTTGTCTAATTATCTATGATTTACCTGTGTATTTATAGTCCTGTCTGTTCAGTTTGATTTGGTCTGGTCTACTCGTTACTTTCCCGGTGTATCCTGTCCCCAAGTCCTGCCTTGTCTTGCCTTGTCCTACCTTGATGTCTACATTAAAGACTATAATTTGAGTTTACGTCCTCGTCTGCGTGTTCCTGTTTCTCCCTCGTGTGTGCACCATGACATATACATGTTAGGCTATAAATATGTGGCTATGTTACAGCTCCACTTTGAAGCTCTTGTGTTTTTCTCCTTTTCCATCTCTCCAATCCTATTCTGCTCACAGGCAATGGTGTCAAAAGTATTCACATTCATTACTCAGGTAGAAGTATAGATACTAGGGTTTAAAAAGACTTCTGTAGAAGTTGAAGTATCAACTCAAGCTTTTTACTCAAGTAAAAGTGTAAAAGTACTGGTTTCAAAACTACTTAAAGTGTAAAAGTAATGTAAGGAAAAAAATGCCATTAAGGACAAAAGCTTATGCCGCGCCACAGGGGCCTATTGTGCACTACCCCACCTCCTCAAAAAACATTTTTCTAAAGGCCATAATGACTAATGTTATATTAAAATGTTAATGTTGAAAAAATTGGGATGCACTAGGCTACCTGTTTCAGCCGCATATATGCCCATTGAAAATGAACGCATTTTAGTAGAATGCAAATACATTAAAAAACGATGTACTACTGAGCATTAACGTGTTCCATGGAGTGGAAGATATGATGACTAGTTGCCTATAAGTATTGTAATGGTGCAAAAAGTCAAACTTCAGAGGCATGTCATCAATAACCTTTATTGGAATGTAAATGTACATCCAAGCTTAGCTGCAGGAATCTGTGAGAGCAAGATAAGAAAATTGGTGTACCCAGGGCAGGCTTAGTAACAATTACCCTTGTATGGTTGTCTATATACAATAAACATTAGTGCTGTCAAAATGAATGATTAATCCAAGTGATTAATCAAAAAATAAAAATAAAAAATAACTCATAATCCTGGTTGGGACATTTCACTCGAGTTCTCTTCTTGAGTCTCTGCCACGGACATCTTCGTACTTGGCTACATACGTCTGCTATGTCCAGTGTTGGGGGTAACGAGTTACAAAGTTAGTATAGCCTACTTATCACAACATTGTCAATAGCGTTGTCAATCGCAAACGCTAATTTATTCAAACGTCTCTCTACCGAACTACCTACTGTAGCTTAATTTGCGGAGGATGAAGAGAAAGCACCCGTTTGATAAATGAGCCAGTAGTGGCGAAATAATAACTTTTAAGAAATAATCTTTTTTGAGTAACGACCCCAACACTGGCTATGTCCTTGCTGGAGTGTGATGTGATTTGTGTCATGTGTCGGAATGGTATATGTTTATACTTCTCATCCAACCACAATCAAATTCACTCTCTCCGGATGGCGCGATTTATCTGGATAGGTTTTTTTTTTTTTTTTTGAACGATGACAAGCCGGAATGAAAACAAGCCGAAATGAAATAGGAGTAACGAGGCTATTTTTAAAATGTAAGGAGTAGAAAGTACAGATAATTGCATGAAATTGAGTAGAAGTAAAAAGTCGGCTTAAAAATTACTCCAGTAAAGTATAGATACCCAAAATTTCTACTTAAGTAAGGTAACAAAGTATTTGTACTTCGTTACTTGACACCTCTGCTCACAGGTGATTGGAGATGAGTTTTGTTCCCACTTTTGTTGCAGTTTGCTGATTTTTGTAAAATAGCTTCTGTTTTTGCTTTTCAGATAAAAGAGTGGTTTCAGTTTAATATGTTGCAGGCTCATTTATTAGTTATAAATAATATTGATGATAATAAATCATTTTCTCCTAATTTGGAGGCCCTCTTCATAAACTGTAAACCGTTCTATTCGCCCCGAGTGTTTTCCTCTTTCATTCTCGTGAATGTGTACGTGCCTCCGGACGCGTGCGTAAGCGCCGCGATGCAACAGCTGGCCAAACAAACATCTGAAATGGAGCAAAGGTACCTGGACTCTCTTTTAATCATTCTTGGAGATTTTAATAAGGCAAAACTCTCCCGCGAACTGCCAAAATACAGACAGCACGTTACATGTCCCACCAGAGACAGTAATATATTGGATCACTGTTACACAATAATTAAAGATGCATATCACTCTGTCCCACGGGCAGCTCTGGGGCTCTCCAATCACTGTTTGGTTCATCTCATACCAACCTACAGGCAAAAACTTAGATCTTCTAAGCCTGTATTAAGAACTGTTAAAAGATGGACTAATGAAGCAGAGCAAGATTTAAAAGCTTGTTTTGACCTCACTGATTGGAGTGTTTTTGAAGCTACTGCCACCAATCTGGACGAGCTCACAGAGACTGTAACTTCATATATCAGTTTCTGTGAGGATATATGCATCCCCACCAGGACATTCTTATCATTCAATAATGATAAACCGTGGTTTACTGGGAAACTCAAACAGCTTCGTCAGGCCAAAGAGGACACTTACAGAAGTGGGGATAAAATATTGTATAACCAGGCGAGGAACAGACTAACAAAGGAGATCAGAGTGGCTAAAAAGAACTACTCTGAGAAGTTGAAGAAAGAACTTTCAGCAAATGATCCGGCGTCAGTATGGACTGGTCTGAGGAACATTACCATGTACAAGACACCACCCCCACAGTCTGTAGAGAATCAACAACTGGCTGACGATCTCAATGTGTTTTACTGGCGATTTGAAAAGGCCAGATTGACACCCAGCACCCGCTCTGATCTGCACTTCACACATTCACCTACCCCCCCCCTGCAACCCCACTTCCTCCCCCCCCCCCACCATTCTACCTGCGTTTAAAGTCTGTGTAGAGGATGTGAACCGGGTCTTCAGAAAACAGAAATCTAGGAAAGCTTCAGGACCAGACGGTATTTCACCTGCCTGTCTAAAAGTCTGTGCTAATCAACTGGCCCCCATCTTTACACAGATCTTCAACAGATCTCTGGAGCTGTGTGAAGTTCCCTGCTGCTTCAAACACTCCACCATCATTCCCGTCCCCAAAAAGCCCAAAATCACTGGACTTAATGACTACAGACCTGTCGCACTCACGTCTGTGGTCATGAAGTCACTTGAGAGACTGGTCCTGGCCTACCTGAAGGACATCACTAGACCCTTGCTGGATCCTCTTCAGTTTGCCTACAGAGCAAACAGGTCTGTGGATGACGCTGTCAATATGGGACTGCATTAAATCCTGCAACACCTCGACAAACCTGGGAATTACGCAAGAATCTTATTTGTGGACTTCAGCTCGGCCTTCAATACCATCATGCCTGACCTTCTCTCAGACAAACTGACACAGCTCTCTGTGCCCACCTCCATCTGTCAGTGGATCACCAGCTTCCTGACAGACAGGCAGCAGCTAGTGAGGCTGGGCAAACTCACATCCAGGACTCTCACCATCAGCACTGGCGCCCCTCAGGGTTGCGTTCTCTCCCCACTGCTCTTCTCCCTCTACACGAATGACTGCACTTCAAAGGACCCCTCTGTCAAGCTCCTGAAGTTTGCAGATGACACTACAGTCATCGGCCTCATCAAGGACGGTGACGAGTCTGCTTACAGACAGGAGGTTGAGCAGCTGGCTGTCTGGTGCAGTCTTAACAACCTGGAGCTAAACACTCTCAAAACTGTGGAGATGATAGTGGACTTCAGAAGAAACCCCCCTGCTCTCCCCCACTCACCATCATGAACAGCACTGTGACTGCAGTGGAGTCATTCAGGTTCCTGGGAACCACCATCTCTCAGGACCTGAAGTGGGACAATCACATTGACTCTATTGCGAAAAAGGCCCAGCAGAGGCTGTATTTCCTCCGCCAGCTAAGGAAGTTCAACCTGCCACAGGAGCTGCTGATACAGTTCTACTCTGCCATCATCGAGTCTGTCCTATGTTCTTCTGAAACTGTTTGGTTTGGTTCAGCTACCAAAACAGACATCAGAAGACTACAACGGACAGTCAGGACTGCTGAGAGGATTATCGGTGCCCCTCTGCCCAGCCTCCAAGAACTTTACACCTCCAGAGTGAGGAAAAGGGCTAAGAAAGTCACTCTGGACCCCTCACACCCAGCTCACTCTCTCTTTGCACTGTTGCCCTCTGGCCGGCACTACAGATCACTGAGCACAAAAACAGCCAGACACAAGAATATTTTTTTCCCCCAGGCCGTATCCCACCTGAACAACACATAACACACCCCGGTACTGTACATCTGTAAATAACTCATCAAACCTTCATCTGTACATAGGAAACATGCACATTCACAGTTCTGTCTATGGACATTTTTCTTTCTGTATATTTTATTTCATGAGTTCACACTTACATATAATTTGAAGGGGTAAAGTTTAATGCGTGTTTGGCGTGCTGTCCGGGGGGAGGGCTCCGAGCTCAGAGTTCGGCCCGAACCCAGAGTACTCCCCCCCTATGTAAGTGCTTAGGACTAGAAGCGTGGAGAAGGGGTGGTGGAGGGATGCTGCAAAACTGTCAATGGAATGAGGTGAGACTGCTGAGTGTATATATACCTCTTACCATTGATTGCTGAGTGCTCTCCACTTGTGTTAATTATCTGAACGTGCTCCTCCCGAACTTTGTTAATAAAACATAATTTCACGAGTTCACACTTACATATAATTTGAAGGGGTAAAGTTTAATGCGTGTTTGGCGTGCTGTCCGGGGGGAGGGCTCCGAGCTCAGAGTTCGGCCCGAACCCAGAGTACTCCCCCCAAAAGGCTAAAAGCAGAGGACAGCCGCCGAACTAAAGACCCCCCAAATGAGTGCCGAGTTTGGCGGGCTGGTATCTCGAGAAAGGGTCTGGATGTTTGGCCAGGGGGTCTGTGATGGCGGCTTACTGTGCCTGGACTGACGGGCCCTGCTGGCCTGCAACGGGGAGCAGTTGTAATTTGGAGCGACCGATCGGGAGAGTTTGCGCCTTCTTTCTCCGCTGTGAGACCAATGCTCGCTGGACAGAAGAGGAAACGGGAAAGAGGAAAATGAGAGCTTGACTGGGAGATTTTCTCGCACTGCGTCTGCTGTGAGACCAAATGCTCGCTGGACGAAAGAGAAAACGTAAGTGCTCTACCGGGAAAGTTCTCACTGCGTCCGCTGCGAGACCAAATGCTCGCTGGACAGAAAGAGGAAACAGGGAAGAGGAAAATGGGAGCTTGACCGGGAGATTTTCTCACACTGCGTCCGCTGTGAGACCAAATGCTCGCTGGACGAAAGAGAAAACGTAAGTGCTCTACCGGGAAAGTTCTCACTGCGTCCGCTGCGAGACCAAATGCTAGCTGGACAGAAAGAGGAAACAGGGAAGAGGAAAATGGGAGCTTGACCGGGAGATTTTCTCACACTGCGTCCGCTGTGAGACCAAATGCTCGCTGGACGAAAGAGAAAATGTAAGTGCTCTACCGGGAAAGTTCTCACTGCGTCCACTGCGAGACCAAATGCTCGCTGGACAGAAAGAGGAAACAGGGAAGAGGGGGTTTTAGTCAATAAGGGTTTGGTGAGCTTTTTGTTTTAATCCAGCTACGGTCCATTTCCCGATAGGTGGGATCGTCGGAACGGCCGAGCGGTAGGAGGAAGCCGGAGAAGAAGATGGAAGTCTTGCCGGGGGCGGTGAAGACTGGCCACGGCGTCTTGATGAGCGCAGGGCTGTTCGGGCCGGTGTGCAGCCGCGTGAAGAAGCCTGGGGCTCAGGTGCGACGTCCGGCGTAGGAGGTATGGTCGTGGGACCGGTGGAATGCGCAGGTGCATCCCTGGCAAAGTTTGCTTCTTCGTCGGAGGAAGAGCTTGGACGTTGAGACATGCTGCAAAACTGTCAATGGAATGAGGTGAGACTGCTGAGTGTATATATACCTCTTACCATTGATTGCTGAGTGCTCTCCACTTGTGTTAATTATCTGAACGTGCTCCTCCCGAACTTTGTTAATAAAACATAATTTCTTATTACTATTGTTATTCTTAATTATTGCCTATTCTCTACATTATTAGTGTTCTTTATTACCTTTATTACCTATTATTATATGTTGTCCCTGTTTACACTGTTGTCTGTTTGTACTTTCTGTACTGGAAGCTCCTACCACCAAGACAAATTCCTTGTGTGTGCAAACACACTTGGCAATAAAGCTCTTTCTGATTCTGATTTCTGATTCTGATATGTAATCTGTATTAATCAAAACTGCTGAATTGCTGAAGCAGAAGAAAATTTGAATCTTGGAAGATCTGACACAGGAGGACAACCCAGCTAGCAGGGAACGTTCTCAGAACTTTGGCTAACATTCCGTACAGGTTTGGTTGATGTTTTAGAGAAAACATTTGAATGTAATGTTCAAAAAATGTTTTAAGAATGTTTCTCATTTCAAATAATGTTCCTATAATGTTAAGTGTAAACAAAGCTAGAACATTTTACCTGCAACATTTTAAGGATGTTTTGTGGATGTTGTTCAGGTAACAGATTATACAATGTTCTCAATAAACATTGGCACAATGTTTCAAGATAACAAAGAAAGAACTTTCTCTCAGCCACATTAGGAGAATGTTATAAGAACATCATTGAGGCCTGAGATTGTGTAATGTTTTTTATAAAACATTCTTGTAATGTGACATAATAACAAAGCTAGAACATTTTACCTGCAACATTTTAAGGATGTTTTGAGGATGTTCTTGAGGTAACAGATTATACAATGTTCTCAATAAAACACTGGCACAATGTTTCAAGATAACAAGTGAAGAACATTCTCTCAGCCACATCAGGAGAATGTTATAAGAACATCACTGAGGCCTGAGATTGTGTAATGTTTTTTATAAACTGTTCTTGAAATGTGACGTAATAACAAAGCTAGAACATTTGACCTGCAACATTTTGAGGATGTTTTGAGGATGATGTTGAGGTAACAGATAACATAATGTTGTCAAAAAACCATTGTTCCAATGTTTCAAGATAACAAGTGAAGAACATTCTCTCAGCCACATCAGGAGAACGTTATAAGAACATCACTGAGGCCTGAGATTGTGTAATGTTTTTATAAAACATTCTTGTAATGTGAAGTAATAACAAAGCTAGAACATTTTACCTGCAACATTTTGAGGAGGTTTTGAGGATGTTCTTGAAGTAACAGATTATATTGTGACGTAGTGAGACTAACTATACCCGGTAACTCAAAGTCACTTGTCACAGAAACAATACAAAATAAAACACTTACAATTTCAACTGTCTTTTAATTTGAATCAAAGAAAATAATAATGGGACTTGAACTTTTCAAGGCACTTGACTTGTTCAAAACATACCAACAGTCACAATTAAACACTAAATTTCAGTTATCTCAGGAATTACTTCAGCATATCATAAACAATACAAGGTATCAGTACGAACTTCGATCTCAACCTCAAAGTTAAAGCTTTGGACACGGTAAGTCAATGCATCAATTCATCAAAGCCAAACAGAACATTTTAACTCATTTCACATTAATTCATAACATCACATAGCATATAATTCTTTAGTCAGTTCAAATGACTCTTTTCAATGGTGATTCTTACATGTACGTTTCAAAGGAAATAAATTATGTTTGTTTGTTGTGTGGGTATGAGTTCAGTTCATGTACGAGAGCGCATATGAGAGTTCCCTATCTGTCGGTCACTACGAGTTATGTCGTGACGACATAGGGGATTTACTTGGAAGCCCCAATCATCTCTGACTAGAGAAAACGCCAATGAATATTGGCTAGTGGAATTTGCATACCTGAGCCACTCCCCGTGCACACGGGTATAAATAGGCGACAGGTGCATCCACTGATCAGATTTTTGCTTCGGAGCCAAGTGGATGAACGTGTTGATCTCCACAAAGCCATTCATCTGTCGGGAAGCTGTTCTGGTTGGCGTCACGGTGCGAACAGCGGTGTCCCTGTCTGCAGCGATTCCCCTGGGCACTTCAACTAAAAGAGCAGATTTCCTAAAAGAGCAAAAAGCACGGCCGATTCACGTCTTTTTAAAGACGCTGTTCCGGCCGTGTCCTCTTGGTTGCGGTCGTTTCCTATCCTCCGTCGACAGCCACGATCGTTGTCTTCAGTGTCTGGGCATCCAGCGCGCTGAAGCTGCGTTCGTGGATGGTTTATGCGTTCGTTCTGAGCGTGTAACCATGGCAGCGCTGCGATCGCGCCTCTCTCTCCTCTCGGGGATGGGAGAGGCTCCCTCTGTCACTACCCGCGCTGGCTTCTCTGCCACGAGCAGAGAACCATCGGCTAGTGCTCTGGGCGATCTGAGGGTACAGTGAGAGCTTTCCGCCGGGTCAGTCCCCACGGACCTTTCACTCCTCCCGCAGCAGCTGTTCTGTGCGGCTCCCCGGTGATTCTGCTGTGCCGTCTCACGGCGTGCCCAGCGTTTCATTTGGCACGCTGATAGAGGATCAGATGTCGATCGCGGCATCGGTGGATGGGCAATCGTCCTCTGAGGATGAAGATTCGGCGAAGCTGCACCCCTCGGGTGTCGCGGCCGCCGCCGAATCAGACCCAGAGTTGACAGCCGTGCTTTCCCGGGCCGCCGCGAGATCGGGGCTGGAGGCGTGCACACCTCCTAGTCCCGAGCCCTCGCGGTGAGATGATTGGCTCCTCGGCACGGGCCGTGGCTCGCAACCACGCCCTGCCCCGGTTCCTTTCTTCCCGGAAGTGCACGAGGAGCTGATGAAGTGGTGGACGGCCCCTTTTTACGGCCAGAAGCGGCTCGTCTCCTCCTCCATCCTCGCTACCCCCTCGATGGCAGGGCGGCTACGGGGTACGTCGACATTTCCCAGGTGGAGAGTGCGGTTGCAGTGCACTTGTGCCTGCAAAACGCTGCCACTTGGAGGAATTGTCCTCGTCTCCCGTCCAAAGCCTGTAAGCTACGGCCGCTCTCGCGGCCAAGGCTTACAGTGCTGCGGCCAAGCCGCCTCTGCGCTGCATGCCAAGGCTATCCTGCATGCACACCAAGCCAAGGCATTAAATGCACAAGGGTAGTACCAACCCGAGGTTGAAGCAGGAACTGCGCTCAGCGACTGGCCTCGCCCTACGGGTGGGGAAAGTCGCAGCGCAGTCCCTCGGGAAGGCGATGTCCACAGGTGTGGTCCAAGAGCGCCATCTATGGCTCTGCCTGGCTGACAGGAGCGATGTCGACAAAGTGAGCTTTCTCGACGCTCTCGTCTCCCAGGCTTGACTGTTCGGCGACACTGTCGGGGACTGTGCCCAGCAGTCCTCGGCAGTACAGAAGCAGACCGAGGCAACACATCTTGCCCCGGCGTGATGCACCGCTCCGCCGCAGAGCAAGACCCAGTCTGCTTGTCGCCGTGGGCGCCCTCCTGTGCCCCCAGAGTTAGGGAACAGGTAAGTAACGGCTCCGCCCCGGGCTGAATCGTAAGCCGGCGCGTCGAGCCTCTCGCAGGAGCGCGGCGCCCCCTGTGTTCCAGCTGGCCCCTATGTCGTCCTCAGAGGCGATAAAGCGGCCCTGACACAGGCAATCCGGAGATGTGGGAGCCTGCTTGATCTCAGGAGATGGCGAGGACAGCGCCACTCCTTCCCCCGAAGGAGGGCAGGGGGAGAATCATTCATTCTGTTCCGCCGCTGGCTCAAGGGCCAGCGGTACCCACATTATCAAGTAAGAGCTATTCCCTTTCCTCCGAGTTTTTAGGTCCACGGGTCGACAGTGTGCGACGCGTTGCCTCCTCACTCTCACCCGCGACCCATTTTGCCAGCGGCCAAGAGAGTGCGGTTCGGGGACGCAGTGCTTCCCCACGCACCTCTAGCCAGTCCCTACAGGGACTCAGGGAGTTCTGCGAGGATGAGTCAGAACGCAGGGCCTTCTGTACCATCCAGCCTTACTCCCATTCGCTGCACCACTGCGGGTACGTCGATTGTGCCGTTGGAGCCACTTGCACGGCGTCTGGAGGCGTGGCTTGCGCTGCCCAGCCCGTCTCGTTGGCTCACGCGCACAATTCGACTCGGCTACGCGATTCAGTTCGCCAGGCGACCTCCCAAGTTCAGCGGCGTTCTCGAGACTGCGGTGGCAGCTCGGAATGCTCCTGTCTTGCGCGAGGAGATTGCTGTCCTCCTGGCAAGGATGCAATCGAGCCGGTCCCTCCAGCCGAGATGAGGCAGGGGGTTTACAGCCCTTATTTCATCGTACCCAAGAAAGACGGTGGCCTTCGACCAATCCTGGATTGCGACTCCTGAACCGGGCCCTGCACAGGCTCCAGTTTAAGATGTTGACGCACAGGCGCATGATCAAATGCATACAGCCCAGGGATTGGTTTGCAGCGATCGACCTGAAGGATGCTTACTTTCATGTTTCGATCCTTCCGCGACACAGACCGTTCCTGCGGTTTGCGTCCGGGGGTCGGGCATGGCAGTACAGGGTCCTCCCCTTCGGGCTCTCCCTGTCCGCCCGTGTCTTCACGAAGATCGCGGAGGGTGCCCTTGCCCCGATACGGGAAGTGGGCATCAGGATCCTCAACTGTCTCGAGCATGGCCCGCACACGAGAACAGTTGTGCGATCACAGGGACCTGGTGCTTCAGCACCTCAGCCAGTTGGGGCTTCGGGTCAACTAGGAAAAGAGCAAGCTCTCCACTGCGCAGAGAATCTCTTTTCTTGGTGTGGAGTAGACTCGGTGAGTATGAAGGCGCGCCTCACGGAAGAAGCGCGCCCAATCAGTGCTGAACTGCCTGAGTTCCTTCAGAGGCAGGACTGTGGCTCCGCTGAAACTGTTTCAGAGGCTCCTGGGGCATATGGCATCCGTAGCTGCAGTCATGCCGCTCGGATTGCTTTATATGAGACCACTTCAGCACTAGTTACACTCCCGAGTCCCGAGGTGGGCATGGCGCCGCGGTGCACTTTGGGTGAACATCACACAGGAGTGTCGCCGCTCCTTCAGCCCCTGGACGGACCTTGCCTTTCTACGGGCCGGGGTGCCCTTAGAACAAGTGTCTCGGCATATTGTTGTCACAACAGATGCCTCCAGCACGGGCTGGGGCGCTACATGCAACGGGCAGGCAGCCTCGGGGCTGTGGACGGGCCTCGACTGCTTTGGCACATCAACTGCCTAGAGCTGCTGGCAGTGCATCTAGCCTTGCGGCAGTTTCGGCCACTGCTGTTAGGCAAGCATGTGTTGGTCCGTACTGACAACACTGCGGCTGTGTCGTATATCAACCGGATGGGGGGTATACGATCACGCCGCATGTCACAGCTCGCCCGCCATCTCCTCCTCTGGAGTCACACGCAGCTCAAATCGCTGAGCGCTGTCCACGTTCCGGGGGAGCTCAATCGTGCGGACGACGCGCTCTCACGACAGCTCATTCCCCGGAGAATGGCGACTCCATCCCGAGACGATCCGGCTGATCTGGAGTCGATTCAGGGAAGCTCAGGTAGGCCTGTTTGCTTCCCACGAGTCCTCCCACTGCCAGCTGCATTTCTCCCTGACCGAGGGCACCCTCGGCACGGACGCACTGGCACACAGCTGGCCTCGGGTATGCATCAAGTATGCATTTCCCCCAGTGAGCCTGCTCGCACAGACACTGTGCAAGTCAGGGAGGACGAGGAGCAGGTCCTGCTGGTCGCGCCGTTCTGGCCCACCCGGACCTGGTTTCCCCGAACTCATTCTCCTCGCGACAGCCCCTCCCTGGCGCATTCCTCTGAGGAAGGACCTCCTTTCTCAGGGGCTCGGCACCATTTGGCACCCGCGTCCAGACCTGTGGAACCTCCATGTGTGGCTCCTGGATGGGACGCGGCAGACTTGAGTGGTCTCCCACAGGCGGTGGTAGAGACCATCACTCAGGCTGGAGCTCCTTCTACAAGGCAAGCCTATGTACTGAAGTGGAGTCTGTTCGCGAACCGGTGTTCTTCTCGCCGAGAAGACCCCCGAGGATGCACGATTGGAGAGTAGTGCTTTTTTCCTGCAAGAAAGGTTGGAGCGTAGGCTGTCACCCTCCACCTTGAAGTGTGGCTGCTATCGCGGCCCATCACGGATGCAGTGGCGGTGCCGGTCCCTGGGAAAGCATGATCTCATCGTGAGGTTCCTGAGGGGTGCCAGGAGGTTGAATCCCCCTAGGCTACCCCTGAGGCCCTCCTGGGACCTCTCTATCGTCCTGGCTGGACTTCAGAGGGGTCCCTGTGAGCCGCTGGACTCAGTCGAGCTAAGGGAACAGGTAAGTAGCGAATACCTGTCGGCTAAGACAGCGCTCCTGACCGCGCTCACCTCCATCAAGAGGGTCAGGGACCTCCAAGCATTTTCGGTGAGCGAAGTGTGCCTTGTGTTTGGGCCGGACTACTCTCACGTTGTCCTGAGACCCCGGCCTGGATACGTGCCCAAGGTTCCCACCACGCCCTTCCGCGATCAGGTGGTGAACCTGCAAGCACTGCCTTCGGAGGAGGCAGACCCAGCCTTGGCGTTGCTGTGTCCCGTA